>OX422213.1:282128430-284528430 GCA_949130495.1 Sambucus nigra | reverse complement strand
AAATAGAAAAAAATATAATAAAATGCAAATGAATCTATATATATGTCCTCTCCAATTTTGTGTTTCACACTTAGATATGGATTGACTCCCTTACTTACCCTCTACATTAGTTTTGTTATAATTTTGTAGGTTCAAGGGAATTTTTGATGGATAGAGAAGTTGCAACAACGACAACAAAATCTACATTAGAGGCAATTTTTCTTTTTATCAAATGGCGCCGTTTGATAACGAGTCTTTTGCGTATATGTCGTTGTTGAAAGCCAAGTTAATCAAAACCTCAAATACCTACAAATAATAATAAACTCAAGTGTAGAGGTAAGTAAGGGTGTCAATCCACTTTCTAGGGACTAAAGCACATGGAACAAATTCAATTGTAATTCACCTTTTATTTTCTTTTTGTGCTTTTTCACTTTTCTAATTTTTTTTAGCTTTTTCAATATTAAAACAAAAGGGTGAGGTGAGGTCTAAACTAAACTAAACTAAATGAAAATAACTAACTAGAAATTTACTAAAATGAAAAGTAAAGTCTAACACTAAAATAAAAGATAAAGTGAGGTAAATAATTATGAGAACAATCAAGGAGTGGGATTACACCACAAATTTTAATTATTCTAATTAATTAATTTAATTATTTGAATTCTCCCAAATTAATATTAAAATTACAAACCAACTCTCGTTGCAAGTGTAATTAGAATAGTAATCTTTTAGAAAGTTAAAATTAACACCCCACAACTCTAGAAAATTAGATCTACCCTCCTTTTAATTAATCACCCGCTAGGATCGATCAATTAGAATTTCTATCAATCTTAGAAATTAAATTTAGAGTTGAAATTCAAATGATAATACCCCACTTAAGAAACCCCTATCTCTAGTTCGAATCTAAAATGGGAATTATCACTAGAATTTTGATTTTCTCTCGAAAATCATTTACCCTCTCTCGAGGCGTAAATCTAAGGGTGAGGGATCAAATTTAACATTCAAAGGGAAATTTCAAGTAAGCAAACTAATTAAACTAAAATAATATCAAATAAGGGTTTCACCCCACCCCTTGAAAGGGGTTTTAGCCTAACATGGTATAAAATATGACAAATTAATATTCAAAGGCATAAAATAATAAAAGAAGGGAAGAGAACAATCAAACCAAATCTCTTTGATTATGTTGAACTCCAATCCTTGAAATTGAAGCATACACCTCTTAATTGATCTTCCAAATGATATGAAATTAACTATCCACTCAATTAATTCTCTAACAATATTTAATCTCACAAATATCTAAAAATAAAAAATGAAAAACTATTTACAAGGATTTATTTTCTAAACTAAACTATCTCTCTCTAGAATTTTCTCTCTACAAAGCTCTTCCTTTCTATTTGATGATTCCCTTCAAATGGCCTTGATGTCTTCTTTTATATGAAATTGAAGCTAAGGGGTTAAATTGGAAATTGGCTAGAGGTGCATGTGTTTTGGGTGAGGTCATGGGGGTAGAGGGAGTGAGGTGATTTGAGAATAAAAACTGATTTGGTGAAAGGGTATTTTTGGGTAATAGGTAAAGAAGGTTGTTGGGGTTTTTAACGGTATTTGGGTAAAAAGAGGGTTAAGTGGGATAAAAGTCATGTGGGTCTTTTAATTTATGTTGACTTGGTCTTGGATTGAGTTGGGTTTTGGCAGCCACGATTTTTGGCTTTGGAGAAATGAGAAATGGGTTATAGCTTGAAATGGGTCTTTGGGATTTGGCAGGTGGAAACAAATCGTGGGTTCGAAGAAGTGGGTTTTTAGACTTAGGTTTGAAATGGGTTTTGGTTTTTAAAGTGGGTAAAGGATTAGAGAGTGTCATGGGTTTGGGTTGCTGGCCGGAGTGTCACGACCGGAGATGGTGGGGCGAGTTCGCCGGCGGGTAGGGGCAACGCCAGAGGGTTGAATCGAGGGAGAGATTTCGCCGGAGATTGGGGTCTGTTCGATTGGTGGCCGAAGCGGTTGGATCGAGAGAGTCGCGACTGAGTATCGCCGGTCGCGGGTTCAGGCAGGCGGGTCTGGGCTATAGGTCGGAGGTCGGCTGCGCCGCGATCGGGGAAAGGGGTAGCTCCGCGGGTGGCTGGGACGAGGAGGTCGAGAGGGTGAGAAGTCTCGGCGGCAGGAGGTTCCGGTGGTCGGAGGGAGATTGAGGTCGCCGGAAATGGTTTTGACAAGTTGGTAGGTCTTGCGATTTTGGTGTTTTGGTGGGTGATAATCGAGATGGGGTTTGAGGTTGATGGTGTTGTGAGGTGGGAGGTTTGGGGATGTTGGGTATGAAGGGTAGAGGAGAGAGAGTGAGTTGTTAATTTGGTGGGGAAGATGAAGTTGGATATGATTGGGTGTGTGAGGGTGTAGAGTAGGTGTGTGAGGGGGAGGGTGTATGGTAGTGTATGTAGGTTAAGGGGGTTATGTGTGTGTTTAATTAGGACACCAATTAAAGTAATAAAAAGACTCAACAAAAAATAAAAAAAATAAAACCTTACTCAAAATAAAACAAATTAAAAAAATAATAATAAAAAAATAAATACAAATATTAAAACAAGAAAAAATAAAATCCTAAGCTACTAAAAACTAAAACAATAAAACAAAAGAAATAAAAAATGAACAATCTAATAAAATGTGAAAACAAAAATCCTAAAATATAAAATCTAATAAATTAAAAATAAACTTCTAAAAACTAATCCTAATAAAATAAAACTAAAACTAAAAACTAATAAAAATCAATATAAAATAAAAATATATTAATAAAAATAAAATAGAAAATAAAATCTAGAAAATACTAAATAAATCCTAAAATAAATCCTAAAAATAGAAAAGACTCAAACTAAAAATCTAAAAAATAATAAAATGACACAAATAAAACACACACAGGCTTGGGGTAAGTTTGGGCTAGGTTTAGCTAGGTTAGGGTCAGGGAATTGAGTATTTTAGCTCCTTTTTGCACACAATTGCTTTGATTTGAACGTTTAAACTCCGCAACATGCATTTGACCTACAAGATAAACATTTAAGTGCATAAGACCCAAATTGCGGAGAATTAGCAACTAAAATACATCTATTTGGGGTATAAATTGAACAGTTTTGGGTGCTTATCACACCACCCCCAAACAGAGCGTTGCTAGTCCTCAAGCAATAAGATAGAGAGAAAGAGAAAGATAAGTAACCAAAAGTGTACCACTTTCGCGGGCACTTGCGATTGCACTTAGCATGTGCAACAAGCCTTTAAACCTATACGTTGCCCTACAGGACGAGTTGTGTCTCGTGAGGGTTTGCAGGGAATATACCCACAAAATTCTTTATTTACAAAAATTTATTGAAAGGCAGTCAATCTCTTATTAGACATAGAATAATCGCACAATTCATCATGAGAAATATTTTCAGAAATACAAGCTAGAATGTGTAAAAAGTTTAAGCTAAGTAAATACTCAAGGCACATCCTTCCTAGAACTCAACGTGTGTAGTGTGAATCAGTCAAAACGGGTCGAGAATCATAAGAGTAATTCCTAGATTGCCTTGTCGGAATCAACGCTTCAACTTCAAATCTCACTAGATATATCACTCTCAAACGAACTCTCGAGAAATGGGTTAGTGTATCGCTCTTGTGTATGAGGAGGTTAGTAAATGTAAGCAAGTTCAAACGTCTCACACACAGATAAGAAAGAACGAACATATAGAAAGAAAATTGATCTCATGAAAGAAATGTTAATCACTATAGTGAGAACGTCGAGTTATTCACCACGTTGACTTTCATTTGCCCGAACACCAAGGGGAATATGTATGTATATGGGTGAAGGGGTAAATGAAATGGGATGGATGGTATAAGGTGTGGTATGATAGGATGAGATGATGATATGATGGATGGATGGATGGTGGATATGCGATGTAGGATATAAGATGGATGTGAAATGGATGCGAAAGAAGAGTGTATACACTTTAGGCACAAATGTCTTTATTTCAAAACTAACTACTAACTACAAACTCTCTTTCTTTTATTTTCTCTCTTTTTTTTTCGATTTTTCTTTTCTTTTTCTTTTTTTCTTTTTTTCTTTGCTTCTATTTTTGCTATTTTTATGTTTCTCTTTTTTTTTTTTCACTTTTCAAACTAACAATGAAGACATTTACATTTGAAATCACACTCTTTTATTTGAAAATGATGATGGATGATATAAATGGAGGTGATAGGTGGAATGATGGGTGGTGGCAGTGGGTGAGGTGTATATATATGAGATATGGGAAAGCATGGGAATGTAATAAGTGAAGTGTATGGGTGAAAATGGATCCAAAATGGGAAAGTGGTAGGTGTATGGATGAAAATCTAGTGTTCGGGACAAATTTCAAGACACGCGTTTCTTACAACTCGAAAGTGATGTCATTCTCAGTGATCAAGCCAAAAAACGAAGAATAATGAGATCATACAACAATTTAAAGTGCGGACCCAAACGAAGTTGAATCAACTTGTGACTCGAAGATTGAGTAGAACACTCTAAAAGGGTGAAAGACACAAATCTCACGGGCTAAAGTCTCTACTAGTGATCCTTAAGGTTCTCTTTAGAATTGTAGTACTCCTCAACTCTAAACGTAATGACGTGATAAGTGCGCAAATTTTGTTGAGTCTAGAAATTCATGGTGCAAAATGCCTTGTTATGTATTACATAAGCTATTAGAAAAAATATTCTCTAGCTTGATTCCTAGACTTTTAAAAGATGGATGATTGAAAATTCACATCAATGAGTGAGATGAAAGAAACTGCACGAAATTTTAAAAATCAGGTTTAAAAATCAAAATTTTTCAAAAGAGGCACGATTTTGATAAAATTCCCCACCCCCAAACAAAAAGGAACATCGTCCTCGATGTTAGGTAAAATGATTTTTAAAATTGAGAGCATAAGGTAGGAAAGAGATTACCAGAATGAACCGCTCATGAAGTGGAAAGATGTAGCCAAGAATAAACCTGAGTAAATGATAAAAAAATGTGTACAAGTCTATAAGCATGATAAAGCATTGGGTGATGTGAAACACCAACCCCAAACATGATGAGACTAGTACAAGAAACGTGGGCTGCCTCCCGGTAGCGCTAAGTTTAATGTCTTCAGCCAGACCGAACCATTCTCACCCTAAGGATAAGAACAATGAATGTCCGGGGTGGCAGAAAAATTGGAGTGATGAGAATCACCCCCAAACAAGACTGAAGCGTCAGTCTTGCTGGATAATTTGGCAAAGGTGAGGGTGAAGAAACACCGAACACGACCTTTTTTATTTTTTGGTTTTTTGGTTTTTTTAGAGAATGAAAGGAAGAAAATATTTTTGAATTTTTATTAAAATAAAGAAAGAAGATATGTTTTGGATTTTTGTGAAGAAATAGAAGGAAAAAAAAATATTTTTGGATTTTTCTAAAAAGGAAAGAAAGAAAATATTTTTGGATTTTTTTTTATTTTATTTTTTTTTAGAAAAAAAGGGTGGGGAAAGATATGGACTCTTTGATTTGGACGAGCTAACTAAAATCAACTACCGAAAAATGAATTGGACACACACACTAGTTAAGAAAATTTCCTAACTAGCACATAGCCAATTTTTATCTTCAAAATTTAGTGAGAGGGTAGTCAAATTTTAATTAAGTCCGCGGGCGATAAAAAATCACGAAAATCTCTTAGTGATCGCCTTTGCAAAAATATTCTCCTATTGGGCTACCTAGTTGATTGATTTTAAATTTAATGATGGCTAGGGTAGCACACATTGATAAGCGAGTGAGTCAGGTGATGAAATCCCTTCTCGTGAGTGACCGGGTGTAGGTCTTAGTCAATTAATTCATCACACCATTCGAAAATAAATGCGAGAATAAAATCACATAAGAGCACACAAATCACACACAATAAATGACTCGCTAACAGGAGAGGCGCGAGGGTTTAGAAATGTACCTCCCACGGTTTTTAGGCCGTGGAGTGCCGAAAATGTTGAGTCGACCGGGGGGAGAATACGCCAATCTCAGTCGTCCCTGGGAGTCCTACCGACCCAAGGTAGAGAGGCTTCTAAATCCTCGCCTTTAGACGCCCTCTCTCTACCTTGTTCGGTTTCCCTATCACGCTTGTCGTGAATTATTACAAATTTAAATGAAAAATAAATGGTGTCCTAAGCACCTCAATACAAGCAATGATAGAATAATCCTAAATACAAGCCTTCTAAAAATATAAAAATGGTACAAAAAATAATAAAGTGCAAAAATATAAATGAACTACAATATGAAATCCGCTCCGAGCTTCACAATCCCAAGAATGGCAACGGCGCCATTTGATAACTTGACTTTTGTGCGTGTATGTCGTTGTTTGAAAGCCAAGTTAGTCAAAACCTCACATACCTACAAATATAATAATCAAGTGTAGCGGTATGTAAGGGTATCAATCCACTTTCTAGGGAGTAAAGCAAATGGAACAAATTCAATTGTAATTCACTTTTTATTTTCTTTTTGTGCTTTTTCACTTTTCTATTTTTTTTTTAGCTTTTTCAATATTAAAACAAAAGGGTGAGGTGAGATCTAAACTAAAATAAACTAAATGTAAAATGATAATAACTAACTAGAAAGTAACTAAAATGAAAATAAAGTCTAACACTAAAATAAAAGATAAAGTGAGGCTAATAATTGTGAGAACAATCAAGGAGTGGGATTACACCACAAATTTTAGTTATTCTAATTAATTAATTTAATTATTTGAATTCTCCCAAATTAATATCAAAATTACAAATCAACTCTCGTTGCAAGTGTAATTAGAACAGTAATCTTTTAGAAAATTAAAATTAACACCTCACGACTCTAGAAAATTAGATCAACACTCCTTTTAATTAATCACCCGCTAGGATCGATCAATTAGAATTTATGTCAATCTTAGAAATTAAATTTAGAGTTGAAATTCAAATGATAATACCCCACTTAAGAAACCCCTATCTCTAGTTCGAATCTAAAATGGGTATTATCACTAGAATTTCGATTTTCTCTCGAAAATCATTTACCCTCTCTCGAGGCGTAAATCTAAGGGTGAGGGATCAAATTTAACACTCAAAGGGAAATTTCAAGTAAGCAAAGTAATTAAACTAAAATAATATCAAATAAGGGTTTCATTCCACCCCTTGAAAGGGGTTTTAGCCTAACATGATATGAAACATGACAAATTAATATTCAAAGGCATAAAATAATAAAAGAAGGGAAGAGAACAATCAAACCAAATCTCTTTGATTAAGTTGAACTCCAATCCTTGAAATTGAAGCATACACCTCTTAATTGATCTTCCAAATGATATGAAATCAGCTATCCACTCAATTAATTCTCTAACAATATTTAATCTCACAAATATCTAAAAATAAAAAATGAAAAACTATTTACAAAAATTTATTTTCTAAACTAAACTATCTCTCTCTAGAATTTTCTCTCTACAAAGCTCTCTATTTGATGATCCTCATTTTGAGTCTTCATCTCTCTTTAAATATGCAATGGAGCAAAGGGGTATAAGTGGGAAATTGGTTAGGGTGTATGTGTATAAGGTGAGAGCACATATGGGTGGTGAGGTAAGAATAAATTCAGATTTAGTTTGAGGGGTATTTTGGGTGTTTGGTTAGAAGAGGTTAGTTGAGGGGTATAATAGGTAAAATGGTTAAAAGGTTAATGGCACATGGGGAATTTGTTGGCATTTGGTTTATTTGGCTTTTAGAAATTGGCAGGTGAAGGAATCGTGGCTTACATGGGAAATGGGTTAGTAGTTGGAAGATGGGAAATGGGTTAAGATATGGGTAAGGAAAATGGGTAAAGCTGGATTCGGGTTGGAGAGGGAATGGTGTTAGGTCGGAGAGGGAGCAGAAGTCGCCGGGGTCGGTTGGACACGGGTTGGGTCTCCACTGGGGAAGGTCGCCGGCTGGCGCGGGTGAGGTCGTGACTGGCGCCGGAGTTTAGGAGACAAGTGAACGCCGGAAGGGGGTCGGACGGCGAGAGGTGGCTTGGGTCCGGGCAACGCCGGCGTAAGGGGATGTAGTCGGGTTGCTCCGGCGATGGTCTAGGACAGCGGGTTCCGATCGGCAGGGGGTGTTTTTGGTTTGGCTGATGGGTCGCCGGAGAGGGTGCAGGTCGGGGGTGGAGTTCTGGTTATGGGGATATGGGTAAGAGGAGAGAGAGAGGTGGTAATGTTTGGGTTTTGTGTTTGTTAATGGCGGGGTGATGTGGGTTTGTGTGGATGTGGTCTTGAGTTTTAATGGAGGTGAAGATATGGGTTAATGGAGGAGAGAGAGAGAGGGGGTATGTAGGTGGAGAAGATGAAGTTGTGGCTATTATGGTGTGTGAGGGTAAAGGGTGTTAGTATGAGGGTGAGGGTTTAGTTAGGTGTAGGTGAGGGTGTTGGGTATTAAGGTAGGATATAGGGGGTTGTGTGTGTTTAGATTGGACCTAAATAAAAATTACATTAATAAAATAAAATAAAAACCTAATAAAATCTAATTCTAAAATAAAATAAAGACTCAACTAAAATTAAAAAGAAATAGAAATAAAAATAAAATCTAATAAAACTAAAACTAAAATTCTTAAAAAGAAAATGCAAAAACTAAAAATACAAAAAATCCTAAAAATTCTAAACCTAGTAAAATAAACTAAAACTAAAACTAAAAACTAATAAAATCAAAATCAAAATAAAATAAAATAGAAAAATAGAAAAGAAAATCTAAAAATTCTAAAATAAACCTAAAATAAATCCTAAAAATAGAAAAGACTCAAACTAAAAATTTAAGTAAAAGAAATAAAAAGGGAAAAAAATCAAACACACACACGGTTTTGGGACAGGCTAAGGCTTAGGTTTAGGGTAGGCTAAGGTTATGTGATTGGGTATAATTAGCTCCAAATTGCACACAATTTCCTTGATTTAAGCGTTTGAACACTGCAATGCACAATTGACCTACAAAATAAACATTTAAGCGCATCAGATCCAAATTGCCGAGAATTAGCAACTAAAATACACTATTTGGGGTATAAATTGCACAGTTTTGGGTGCTTATCAAGCAGAATGAACATTTTTGTCCATTACAAAGTATTGTACCTTCTCTATCCTGTTTGATAGTTCCCATTTTGATAGTTCCCAGTGGAAACACCTTCTCACCTGAGAATCCAATTAGTGGCTTATGGTATACCTCTAATTGACTTAGGTTTAAACCCAAACTATCAAAACATGTATAAGATATGATGTCTGCCAAACTTCCATGTCCACCAATGTTCTTGCTACCAATACTTCTTTCATCACTACTTTGATCCCTAAAGGATCATCATGAGGATATAAAACTCCTGACAAATCATTTTTGGAAAAGACAATTATAAGATTATCCTTATTAATTTTTCTTGGTCGGTCTTTTTCGAAAAGGCTGATACGTTAGATATAGGAACAAGCTTGAGCCTCATTGAGGTAAGCTTTCCTTTCAGCCGTGTGATCTCCTCCTCTAATATCTCCACTTGTAATCATGTGACAATCAAAAGATCCGAAATTGAGTGTGAATACATCATGTTCCCATTGTCTAGGTTTCTTGGGGAGGTTAGGATTATCTTCTGGATCATCGCGGTTCCTCTTCTTGTCTTCCCTAGACATGACTGGTGATTTAGATCTTTACTGACCTCTTCCTCCATTTCTTCCGCCATTCTGTTAATCAACAAATCTGTCCAGCTTTCCTCTTCGGATGAGTGCTTTTATATCATTCTGAAGGGCAATGCATCAGTTGGTAGTATATCCATGATCTTTGTGAAACTCACAATACTTGGAATCATCCCTCTTATCATCAAGCGACCTTAACTTTTCAGGCCAACTTAAATCATTATTGTGCTTGATTTCCTCCAACACATTATGTATTTCCACTGTTAGAGGGGTGTAATTAGTGAATTTCCTAAGCCGATTTAAGCCTTCCTTTCCCTTCGAACTCCTGTGCTCGTTATGGTTCTTGTTCTCCTTCTTATTCGACTTCCCTCCTGCTTTTACTTCCTCCTTAGCGTCTGAATTATTTTTAGCAGTCATAGCTTCCTTGGCATTCATAATTTTCGCTGCCTTGGCCATCCATTCTTTCATCGTCTTCGGTGGATCTTTTGCTAGAGTATAATATAATTTATTAGGGAGCAAACCACTGATGAGAGTAGTGATTATTGTCTTCTCTTCATAATCAATTACCTCTATTTTCTCATTGTTAAATCTATTGATATAATCTCCGGTACTTTCTCCTTCCTTTTGTCTTACACTGAGTAAATGAGCTGCTCGCTTCACTAGTTTTTCTCCAAAGCAAAAATTACCAATGAATAACTCGGCTAGTTGTTGAAAGCAAGAAAGTTTCCCATGAGTAAGGCTATTGTACCATATTTGAGCAGATCTAGTAATTGTTCCTGAAAATTCCCTACATCTCATCTCATCAGGAACATTATTGGTGTCAACATCTACTTGGTACTACTCTATATGGAGAACGGGATTAGTTTTCCCATCATATTTAGGAGTGACTACTGGAGCTTTAAACTTGGTCACCGTAGGGAAATCCACGATGGTTTGGACAAAGGGGGACCCCTTAATGAAACTTCTTTGAAAGGGATTATTGGCCTTGGCCATTTCACCTAATTTGTCTTCTAAATGTTTAATGGAACCCTTCCAATCATCACTGCTAATGCCATGGATGGCAGCTCTTTTGTGCCGACTTCAAAATCTTACTGAACTTTCTTCTTGTGAACCTTCAATGTGACTAGAGCTTTCAGTTCATCGGGTATTTAATCTGGACTGGGCTGAACCTTCCCTTAGATCACTGGTCGTCAAGTATTTCTCGACGCACCCCGCTGAGTATTTCCTGGGGTCCCAAACAATTGAAAGGAGAGTCCCTATTTAGCCTTGCTAAGGCACTCAATCTTTCTGGGATGAGAGATTGGCCATCAGTGGAACTAGTGATCCTTATAGAAGAGGTTTCTCCAGGTAGATATAAAGGATCCCTAGAAGTTCTGAAACGACTGTGCCGAATACTCCTTGTTGGCGGTGGGGGCATATTCCTATGATTAGATTGTGCATATACTCCAGCTTGTAGAGTTTGGTCCAACTATCGTATAGTATCTTGCATAGCCTCTTGACCCATGGCCAGGCTAGCCAAAATTCCTGTCAAATCATTATTGTTAGGAGGGGAAGAGGTATTAGGCAGAATATCCTCATTTCTAGTGCTTGATTCTGGATTTTCAGCCATGGGTGATGAATGATGAATGAGTGAAAATGTTTAGCAATGTGTTCCCACAGATGACGCCAATCTGTTAATGCAAAAAACTAGACTAAGACTAATTAATTGATCACAGATAAATTAAGTAAAACAGACATAAGAAAACTTTTTAAAGTTGTTCGGCTCAATGGAATAGCTTACGTCCATTATTATGTATTGATTGCCTTGAGTTGTTTTTTCGATCCCTTGCAATGAGGGTGATACAGTGTATTTATAGCCCCAAAAGGGGGGTCTTCATCGTTGTCATGTGAAAGGATGGAATGCCTTTATTTATCAGGCATTTACATCAATACATAATGAGGATTAATTATATGAAGGATATCGCATCACAGGAAATACAGGCTGTGAGATTGCTGGCGCTTAGTTGTCCATACATAATGACTTTTCGGCTGTTGCTCGAGCCTCCCAGTTGGTTGGGCTTCATTTTTTGTTAGGGAATTATGTTGGTTGGGCTTCCTTGTTGGTCCGTCTTTTCTATCATGCTGACTTGGAGTTGTGCCATGTAGGATGACACATGCTGGCTTGTAATTGGTCCATGTAGGATCATAAATTTTGGTATCAACAATGAATAAGGAGACCTCCAGGGATAAAAGCTAAAGAGCCAAAGATGTGTTGGAAAGGATTTATTTCGATTTGTGTGTTTCTATGACTATCCCGTTAAGAGGTGTTTTTGAGTTCTTCATCAATTTCATTGATGATTACTCAAAGGTATGGATGTGTTTACCTTATACACCATAAGTTTGAGGCCTTCCATTAGTTCAAAGTGTATAAGACTAAGGTGGATCATGGGTGAGATAAACTAATCCAAAATCTACGATCTACTCTTGAGAGAGAGTTATGGAATCATTTATCAAAAATATGAGATTATATCCCAGTTGTCTACACCGGTTATTCCCTTTTGAAATGTTATAGAGGTAAGGAAGGAATAAGATTCATTTTAGATTAATAAGATCCATGGTTAATTATTTAGGACTACAACATTTATATTGGGATTATCCCTAAGAGACAGTGATATAATATCTGAATTTAATTTCTTCTTAGTTGGTATCTTCAACTCCAATTAAACATTGGATTGGGTGCATGCTAATTCTATGGCATGTTCGGATCCGAAGGTTCCCAACATTTGTGTCGTGGAAGGAGCCAAAGAAGCTTAAATTAAGAACATATGTATGTCTCTTTGTTGGTTATCCCAAAGGTTATAAATATAGTTTATATCATATTCCTATATACAAGAAAATCGTTGATTGCATCAATACCTGGATCTATAAAAGGATTATGTAATCAATAATGTGTGCAAGTGTAAGCTCATATTATAAGATAAAATGATACACAATATTACCAATATTGTTAGAACTTTGGTACATGATGAAACAAAACTTGACATCAAAATTATGCTACTTGCCGGTAATGGGAGTCACGATTAACATGTCACTTATATTGTATAGACAATGGCCCCACATCATAACGGGTTCAGAAGGAGTTGTCCTGGAGGTTAGTGCATTTGGTGATTGCTTTGATGAGATCCCATGCAAACATGTATCGAATTCTAGAAAACACTACGAGGAATTTTAGGACAAGGATTTTTTGTTTGAATTATGACTATGGATAATAAAAGTATTCTATGTATTCGAATCAAGATTTGGGAGTTGTACACTTGTTGGTGGTTTAAAATTCATCATGTGTAAATGAACCTACAAGAAGTTATAAGACAGATGGATGGAAAGGTTGAAACCAAATGTATCATTTATACGTATTATAATCTCGGAATACACATCACTAAACATATCATTATATACGTACTAAGAGTCTTACGCCTAATATTTACTAACTCTTAACCTAGCTAAACACCACGTGTGGGACGTCTCATGAATGAAATCCAAACAAGGAACCCTCCTGATACACTTTGGTATAGTCAGGTCTTTCAACGGGATAATTGGCATTAGACTCCCCAAAACTCTTATTTTATGATGAGAATGCAAAGAAAATTGACGTATAAAATAATGCTATGTGGACGACTAGAATGGACTTATGGAACCTACGTTGCCTATGACCATGCTTTGATACCAACTGTAACACCCTATAAGTTTTTATAATTAGGTTGATCAAGTCTATTAATTAAATAAAACTTTTTGTCAATTCAATTTAGATATCCTCCTTAGAATGAAATACGAATCATTGAATAAGGATAAATCAAAGTAGAGAACGATATGAGAGATCCTCAATTGATTATATAAAACAGATACAATCAATCACCACCACTAAATAATGGTAAAAAGTGTCGGATTAGAACTCATACATCTCAAATCTCCCAAAATCATGGTATCTCCAAACTACAAATGCTAGAAATGAAGTAACCCTAGTCTCTCAAACTTAAAATAAATAAAACTAAAGTAGATTCAACGCCTACATCTCTAATAATTGATGGTGATTGTAATGAAAGACTCTGTACTCAAGTTGAAAACTAGGTCGGGTACACTAGATCACCTGAAACAACGCAATAGGTTAGGTCTATCGCAACAAGATAATTGCTACAGACTGAAGTAGTAAAACTATCAATTATGATTATAAATAACAATTCTATAGCTATTAAATTAATTGTTATACCCCGCTATTAACAATTTAATTTTCTTTAAATTGTGCAATCAACAACAATATTTAAAATTCCTCCCAATTCTCATATTTGAAGAGACAACTAGGAAATATAATTTCCACAATATCCATTACTGGGATGTATTCCAAATAACCATGCCAAATATATATAAACTGGGATTAGCCCTCCATTTATTGAGGGGTCTCACAACACATAACGTGCATCACAAATATATAATCCATTTAAATATTTCATTGATAAATAAGGTGCATAAGCATATTTATATTCATTAATTTATTCACCAAAAATCAGAATTTATGATGGTATGATCAAAACAAGATAAACCGAAATTATCTCTAAATAAATTTTAGAATTTATTAAAAAAAATTCTTTATGTAGAAAATACTATTTATCTCGTGAGAAGAGAGAGTAGAATTATCTTGCCTCAATTGAAGAAAACCTTCAAAATAATAAGAAAGAATAGTAGAAGAAGTACCTCCAAAATTACTCCTCAATTATTAAAAATAATCTCCCAAGTGTTTAGTACAAATCCTTCTTGAAGATTAGTTAAATTTACCTCCAAAATTCTTTAGAGTTGATCCAAAGTTATACCAATTTTTTCCGCTAGAATAAAAGAGTGTGATTTTTAAGATTTAATGGTAAAATTTCGGTAGGCTGAGTTATGAGGAGGGAATGGGGAAGAAATAAGGAAATAAAAGAATGAGATAATGAAGAAGAATAAATAACATTTAATACAATTTCTTTATTTCTTTTTTCCTATTTAAATGGTAAATACTATTTATCATTTCATGTGAATTGTAAATACAATCTGAATAGTAATTACTCTTTATTATCCTATGTGAATAGTAAATACTATTTGAATAGTAATTACAATCTAGCATCCAATGTTGAATAGTAAATAATATTCATATATTTTTTTCAAATTTAATTTCCATTGAAATAATTAATTAAAAATTCTCAAATTTAATATTTAACTATGTAGTAAATATCACTAAATTTTGGGGTATTACATTCTCAAATTTAATATTTAACTATTTAATAAACACCATTAAATTACAGGGTATTCAATTTTTGGAGAAATAATCAATTAAAAAATCTCAAATTTAATATTTTTCTATTAATAAATATCATTAAATTTTGGGGTATTACATTCTCAAATTTAATATTTATCTAATAGAAAATATTACTAAATTACGGGGTATTACAATCTTCCCTTGTAACAAAACAATGTTTGTCTTCGGAATTCACAATTAACTCATATTTTAACCGATTCAAAGAAAAAAATGTCATATAATCGAATCAAATACTAACACATTGTATAAATAAGTCAAAACATATGGGGTTATTGGTGCCTAATCAAATCCTCTCGCTCCTAAGTGGACTCCTACTCAGTATGTGATTCCATTGTATCCGTACTAACGGTATGTCCTTGGAATGCAACTTTTGAATTTGTCCATCCAAAATACCCACCGGCGGCTCAATGTATGACGCAGCCGAGTCTAACTCAATCTCACCCAAATCAATGTGTCGTTATGTAGCCTTAGGGTGCAAAAATAGATGAAGTAGAAAAACATGAAACATGTTATGCACCCAATCTAGGTGGTCCGAAAGTGCTAGATAATACACAGAAATTCCTACCTTTTTCGTAATCATGAATGGCCCAATATAACGCGGGGCCGATTTCCATGTTTTTCAAACCTTATAACCCCTTTCATAGGGGAAACTTACAGTAACACCTACTGTCCCACCTGGAATTCCATCAGTTTTCTATTCTTATTGCCTGTCGTGAGTGACTTTAATCCACTCCCTGATCAACTTGATCTTTTTGGTCTCTTGGACGAATTTTGATCCCAACTGTCTACCCTCAACTGGGTCTAACCAATATATCGATGATATGCACGGTCTCTTATGAAGTGCCTCGTAAAGGGACATAGAAATGGACTTTTTATAACTATTGTTATATAAAAACTCCACTAATGGAAAATGGGTCTCCCAACTACCCTTGAAGTCTATTACACATGCCTGTAACATATCTTCTAACACCTGGTTATCCCTTTTGATTTATCCATCCGTCTACTGATGGTATGCCATGCTAAGGTGAAATCTAGTCCTCGTGGAAAACTGCAAATCATCAGTAAATAGGCCGCAAAGGTAGGGGTCTGATCTAAAATGATTGATAATAAAACCCCATGCAATCAAACTATCTATAACACATACAAATGCGTAAGCTACTCGATCGAATAATTGGAGCGAACGACAAAAAAGTGAGCCACCTTCATGAGACGATCAACAATCATCCAAATAGAATCATGTTGTTGAGGTGTCAACGGTATCCCTATGATGAAATCCCTCGAGATACTATCCCACTTCCACTCCGAAATGGGTACAGGCTGAAGCATACCAGATATATTTTGATGGTCCACCATCACCATCTCCCAAATGGTGCATCTCGATACGAACTCAGCCACATCCTTCTTCACACCGACCCTCCAATATTATCATTTCATATCTTGGAATATTTTATCTTATCCGAGTGTAATGAAAAATGCGAATTATGTGTTTCCTCCATAACTTCTCATATCAACTCCTAATCCAAGGGTATTACCATCATACCCATACAACGTAACCCGCCATCAAACTCCACTAAAAAGAAAGGTCCACTGGTAGCAAAAAGCTCCATCACCTTCTCCTTACATATCTTATCCCATGACTGCCCATGGACAACACGTACCACAATCTATGGAGTCACTTTAAGAATAGTTATGAATACCCTAGTTAACTCGCCAATCATATCTATTGAGCCCTACTCGATAGCCTAAAAGGGCGAGAGACTATGATTGATTCATTGGCGCAATGCATTTTCTACCACGTTAGCCTTCCCTGGGTGGTAATGAATTGAGAATTGGTAATCCTTAATGAATTCGAACTACTTCTGTTGCCTCGTAATCAGATGACTCTGTGTAAACAGGTATTATAAACTCTTATGATCACTAAAGAGCCTAAAATCCTCACCCCAAAGATAATGGCTCCATGCACACAACATAAATACTATGGGAACCAACTCTAATTCATGACTTGGATAATGAACCTCATGTGGTTTAAGCTTATAGTAGGCATAAGAAATCGATTTGTCCTCCTGCATTAAAACCTCACCTAATCCCTATAGAGAAGCATCGATGTAAACTAAGAACTTTAATCCACTCGTAGGAAAATTAAGAAACGGTGCATAAGTCAATCTCTTATTGAGAGTGAAAAGCTTATGCTGACACTTCTCTGTCCAAAAGAATGGAAAAACATTTTCATTAACCCGTTCATTAGTTCGGCTATCTCCGAGAAACCACAGATGAATCTTCGATGATAACTAGCCAATCCCCAAAAACTAAGGACCTCAGTAGCTGTTATGGGTTCTCCCCAATCTAACATGACTGACACTTCACTTGAATCAATGAATTTCCCATTTCAAAAACTCGCTTTTGGAGAACTTTGCATAAAGATTATACTCTCTTAGAATTTTTAATGAAGTCCACCAATGTTTTCCATGATCCTCCTCTACCTATGAACATATCGGAATATCATCAATATAGTCAATGATGAGCTGGTGTAAATATGGATAGAACACCCATTTCATTAAGTCTATGAATACAATTGGAGCATTAGTCAACGGCATCACTTAAAACTCATAAGACCCATAACGAGTCAAGAAGGTTGTCTTGGGAATATCCTCCCCTTTCACCCTCAATTGGTGATAACCGAATCGTAAATCAATCCTCATAAAAATAAGGCTTCCTCCAACTTATCGAAAAGATCATTGATCCTAAGCAGTGATTACTTATTCTTCACCGTCACTTTATTCAACTCGCAATAGTCACTACACAACTGCAAAGACCCATAAATTTTCTTTACGAACAAAACTGGTGCACCCGAAGGTGAAGTGATATGTTGAATGAGGCCCTTCTTAAGAAATTATTTAATCTGATATCTAAGCTCCTTTATCTCCATAGGAGCTATGCGATACTGTACTCTAGCTGTCAACTTTATGTTTGGTGCTATGTTTATCAGAAAATTTATTTCTTGACTACGAGATAAATCCAGAATCTAGTTGAACACAACGGTGAACTAAATAATTATTGGAATCATATTGACGGTCATTGTGGTCTCCTCATCAATAAATTACAAGTGGGTAGTAGACCCACCTTTATATCTAGGCGTAACAACTAAATAAATATCTTAACTTAGTATAGAAAAATCATTAGTTCTCTTAACACAATCTATCTGAGCTCGATACGTGCATAAACAATTCAATATTAATATAACATCATATATATGGGTATCTAAAACCAATAAGTTGGCTACAAATCGCAGCCTACCAATATCAATTCCTACCCAATAACAAATCTCGATAATAAGAATCACTACACCAAAACTGGCGAATGGTCACGACCAAAATCCCTGACCAAGACTGTGGGTCGCGGACTTGGGCCGTGATGATTTCAGGCGCGACCAATTTCTTGGGTCGCGGCCCAAGTCCGTGACCAAAAAATGGTCACGGCCTGCAGGGGTTACGGAAGATGGTCGCGGACTTGGGTCGTGACGCATACTGCGATGGGGAAAAATGGTCACGGCCCAAGTCCATGACCCACAACCGTGACAAAAAATGGTTGCGGCCAAAGTCCGTGACACACACCGCGACAAAAAAAAAGGAAAAAATGGTCGCGGCCCATGTCCATGATCCACAATCGTGACAAAAATTGGTCGCGCGCCAAAGTTCGTGACACACACCGCGACGAAAAAAAAAGGAAAAAAATGGTCGCGGCCCAAGTCCGTGACACACAACCGTGACAAAAATTGGTCGCGGCCAAAGTCTATGACCCACACCGCGATGAAAACAAAGGAAAAAAATGGTGGCGGACTTTTGCTGCGACCATTTTTCGTCACGGTTGGGGGTAATGGACTTTTGCCGCGACCATTTTTATGCGCAGTAGAAAAAATAAAAATGGCCATGGAAAAATTCCATGACCATATTTAACAATAATTTAAAAAAAAATGTATTTTTTTGGTCCAATCCTAAAATTGGGGGTCCTGTGACTGTACGGTCGGTTGCTACGTGTAACGTTGGACGCGTACGAGGTGTTACAAATATTTATTATTGGCAAAACAATAAAAAAATCACAAATTGAAAATCGGGAACGTTGTTAATAAACTAATATATACAAACTTAAAAATATTACACGCCTTAATAATTCCCATACCAAAAAAAAAGGTAGAGTTTCCTCTGTTTTCGGAACATTTCAAACCCTGTAAATATAAAACCTGCTTATTATAAAGCCCACACTGCCATAAAATTTAACAATCAAATTATAAAAGCCGGCACGGCCATAAAACGAAACAATAAAAGCCTGCACGATTGTAACACATAAAAAACATAATCCTGAATGTCAACAACATTATATAAACAATCTTCATGTTGTAAATTATTGCCTCCTACATTTCTTCCACGTGCAAAAAAGAAAACTATACAATGCTATCCTTCAAATGATTAGATACAAAAAAAAAATGATATCAGTAACCAAGTAGTTTTACAAAAAATTTATTCAAGCTGAAAAATTGCATATATGAGTTATAATTATCAACTTATCAGTTCCTACGAGTTACATTGGTCCCGTGCGAGATGTGGGTGCCACTCACGGGACTGTTTCGGGTCCTTTAGCGTCATGTTTTTAAGCCTAAGTTTAGACATTTTAAAATGATAGTCATATTCTCAAACTGGGAGTCCCGTTATCGTGCAGAGTCCCGTGATTGCACGATCAGTTCCTACAAGTTACATTGGTACCTTGCGAGGTGTTGGTGCCTCTCAAGGGGCCGTTCGGAGGCTATTTCGGGTTTTCGCCCTCCAACGCCATATTTTTAAGCCTAAGTCCTAATATTTTCAAATTATCCTCGTGTACTCAAAACATGAGTCCCGTGATCGCAGGGTCAGTTCCTATGAGTTCCATTGGTTTTACGCAAGGTGATGACGTCTCTCACGGGACCGTTCGGGGGCTGTCTCGAGTTTTCGCCCTCTAATGCCATATTTTAAGCCTAAGTCTAGAAATTTGTAAGTTATCGTTGTATTCTCAAATCTGGCGTCGTATGATCGTGCGATAAGTTCCTACAAGTTACAATGGTCCCGTGCGAGGTGTTGGTGCCACTCACGGGGCCGTTCGGGGGATATGTCAGGTTTTTGCCTTCTAACGCCATGTTTTTCAGCCTAAGTCTAGAAATATGCATTATTATCATCGTATTGTCAAAATGGGAGTCCTTTGATCAGGCGAGAAGTTCCTACGAGTTACATTGGTCCCGTGCGAGGTGTTAGTGCCACTCACGGGGCCGTTCGGGGGTTGTTTCGAGTTTTCACCCACTAATGCTATGTTTTTAAGACTAAGTGTAGAAATACGTAAATTATCGTCATATTCTCAAACCGAAAGTCCTGTGATCATGCGGTTAGTTCCTACAAGCTACATTAGTCTCGTGCGAGGTGCCATTCACAGGGTCGTTCGGGTGCTGTTTTGGGTTTCCACCCACTAACACCATGTTTGGCTTAAGTCCTGATATTTTTAACTTATCGTCGCATTCTTAAACTGGGAGTCCCATGATCGCGCGGTAAGTTCCTACGAGTTATATTGGTCCCGTATGAGGTGTTGGTGCCACTCACGGGGCTGGTCGGGGGTTGTTTCGAGTTTTCACCCAGTAATGCTATGTTTTAAGCCTAAGTCTAGAAACATGAAAATTATCATCGTATTATCAAACTGGGAGTTCCATGATCACGCGATTAGTTCCTACGAGTTATATTGGTCCCGTGCAAGGTGTTGGTGCCACTCACAGGGCCGTTTGAGGGCTGTTTCGGGTGTTCACCCATTAACGCCATATTTTGCTTAAGTCCTAGTATTTTTAAATTATTGTTGTATTCTCCAACCAGGAGTCCTGTGATTGCGCGATAAGTTCCTACGAGTTACATTAGTCACGTGCGAGGTGTTGGTGACACTCACGGGGCTGTTCGGGGGCTGTTTTGGGTTTTCACCCGCTAACGCCATGTTTTTATGCCTAAGTCTAGAATTACGCAAATTATCATCGTATTATCAAACTGGGAGTCCCGTGATCATGCGGTCAGTTCCTATGAGTTACAATAGTCCCGTGCGAGGTGCCACTCTCGGGGCCGTTGGGGGAATGTTTTGGGTTTTCACCCGCTAATGCCATATTTTTAATCCTAAGTTTAAAAATATGTATATTATCGTTGTATTCTCAAACTAGGAGTCCTGTGATTGCGTTGTCAATTTCTACGAGTTAGATTAGTCCCGTGCGAGGAGTGGCTCATGGGGCCGTTCGGGGATTGTGTTGGGTTTTTCCTTCTAATGCTATGTTTATAAGCCTAAGTCTAGAAATATTCTAATTATCATCGTATTCTCAAATTGGGAGCCTCATGATTGCGCGGTAAGTTCCTACGAGTTACATATGTCCCGTACGAGTCATTGGTGCCACTCATGGGGAAGTTTGGGGGTTGTTACGGGTTTTCACCCACTAACGCCATGTTTTTAAGACTAAGTATAGAAATATGCAAGTTATCGTTGTATTCTCATACCGGGAGTCCTGTGATCACGCGGTCAGTTCCTATGAGCTAAATTGGTCTCGTGCGAGGTGTTGGTGCCACTCACAGGGCCGTTCGGGGGTTGTTTCGAACTTCCACCCAGTAATGCTAAGTTTGCTTTAAGTCCTGATATTTTTGAATTATCATCGTATTCTTAAATTGAGAGTCCTGTTATTACGCAATAAGTTCCTACGAGTTATATTGGTCCCGTACGCGGTGTTGGTGCCACTCATGGAGCTGTTTCGGGTTTTCACCTACTAACGCCATGTTTTTAAGCCTAAGTCTAGAAATATACAAATTATCATCGTATTCTCAAGATGGGAGTTTTGTGATTGCGCGGTTAGTTCCTACGTGTTACATTATCTCGTACGAGGTGTTGATGCTACTCACAGGGCCATTCGGGGGCTATTTCGGGTTTTCACCCATTAACGCCATATTTTTCTTAAGTCCTGGTATTTTTAAATTATTGTCGTATTCTCAAATTAGGAGACCCATGATCACCCGGTAAGTTCCTACGAGTTATATTGGTCCTGTGCGAGGTGTTGGTGCCACTCATGGGGCTGTTCAGGGGCTGTTTTGGGCTTTCACCTGCTAACGCCATGTTTTTTATGCGTAAGTCTAGAATTATGCATATTATCGTCGTATTCTTAAACTGGGAGTCCCGTGATCACGCGGTCAGTTCCTACGAGTTACATTGGTCCAGTGCAAGGTGTTGGTGCCACTCACGGGGCTGTTGGGGGGCTGTTTTGGATTTTCATCCGCTAACGCAATGTTTTTAAGCCTATATCTAGAAATATGAAAATTATCGTCGTATTCTCAAACTGTGAGCCACGTGATTGCGCGGTCAATTCCTACGAGTTGCATTGGTCCCGTGCGACGAGTTGGTGCCACTCACGGGGCTGTTCAGGGGCTGTGTCAACTTTTGCCTTTAACGCTATGTTTATCAGCCTAAATCTAGTTATATGCTAATTATCATCATATTCTCGAACAAGGACTCTCATGATCGCGCAGTAAGTTCCTACGAGTTACATTGGTCCCGTGCGAGGTGTTGGTGCTACTCATGGGGCCGTTCGAGGGTTGTTTTGGGTTTTCACCCACTAATGCCATGTTTTTAAGCCTAAGTCTAGAAATATGCAAATGATCATCATATTATCAAACTAGTAGTTTCGTGATCACGCGGGTAGTTCCTACGAGTTATATTGGTCCCGTACGGGGTGTTGGTGCCACTCACGGGGCTGTTTTGGGTTTTCACCCACTAACGCCATGTTTTTAAACCTATTTTTAGAAATTTGCAAATTATAATCGTATTATCAAACCGTGAGTTTCATGATCGCGCGGTTAGTTCCTACGAGTTACATTGGTCCTGTGGAAGGTGTTGGTGCTACTCATAGGGCCTTTCGGGGGCTGTTTCAGGTTTTCACCCATTAACGCCATGTTTTGCTTAAGTCCTGGTATTTTTCAATTATTATCATATTCTCAAACCGGTAGTCTTGTGATCACGCGATAAGTCCCGTGCGAGGTGTCAGTGCCACTCACGGGGTAGTTTAGGGATTGATTTGGGTTTTCACCCGCTAACGCCATGTTTTTATCCCTAAGTTTAGAAATATGCAAATTATCGTCGTATTATCAAACTGGGAGTTCCGTGATCATGCGGTTAGTTCGTACGAGTCACATTGGTCCCGTGCTAGGTGTTGGTGCCACTCATAGGGCCGTTCGGGGCTGTTTCGAGTTTTCACCAATTAACCCCAAGTTTTGCTTAAGCCATGGTATTCTTAAATTATTGTTGTATTCTCCAACCAAGATTCCCATCATCGCGCGGTAAGTTACTATGAGTTACATTGGTCCCGTGCGAGGTGTTGGTGCCACTCACGGGGCTGTTCGGTGGCTATTTTGGGTTTTCACCCGCTAACGCCGTGTTTTTATTCATAATTCTAAAATTATGCAAATTATCATCATATTCTCAAACTGGGAGTCCCGTGATCACGCGGTCAGTACCTACGAGTTACAGTGGTCTTGTGTGAGGTGTTGGTGCCACTTACGGGGCCGTTTGGGGGCTATTTTTCGTTTTCAGCCGCTAATGCCATATTTTTAAGCCTAAATGTAGAAATATGCCAATTATCGTCGTATTCTGAAATCGAGAGTCCCGTGATTGTGTGGGCAATTCCTACGAGTTACATTGGTCCCGTGCGAGGAGTTGGTGTCACTCACGGGGCCATTCCGGGGATGTGTCGGGTTTTGCCTTCTAACGCTATGTTTAAAATCCTAAGTCTAGAAATATGTTAATTATCATCGTATTCTCAAACCGGGAGCCCCATGATCGCGCGGTAAGTTCCTATGAGTTGCATTGGTACCGTGCGAGGTGTTGGTGCCACTCACAGGGTCGTTACGGCTTTTCACCCACTAATGCCATGGTTTTAAGCCTAAATATAGAAATATGCAAATTATCACCGTATTCTCAATTTAGGAGTCCCACGATAGCGCGGACAGTTCCTACGAGTTACATTGGTCCCGTGTGAGGTGTTGGTGCCACTCACGGGACCGTTCGCGGGCTGTTTTGGGTTTTCACCCGCTAACGCCATGTTTTTAAGCCTAAGTCTAGAAATATGCAAATTAACATCATATTCTCAAATCGGGAGTCTCGTGATTGCGTTGTCAATACCTACGAGTTACATTGTCCCTTGCGAGGAGTTGCTACCACTTATCGGGTCGTTCGGGGGCCGTGTCGAGTTTTGCCTTCTAACGCTATGTTTATAAGCCTAAGTCTAGAAATATGCTAATTATCATCATATTCTCAAATCGAGAGTCCCATGATCGCGCGGTAAGTTCCTACGAGTTACATTGGTCCCGTGTGAGGAGTTGGTGCCACTCACGGGGCCGTTCGCGGGCTGTGTCATGTTTTTTCTTTTAAAGCTATGTTAATCAGCTTAAGTCTAGATATATGCTAATTATCATCGTATTCTCGAACAAGGACTCTCATGATCGCGCGGTAATTTCCTACGAGTTACATTGCTCCCGTGCGAGGTGTTGGTGCTACTCATGGGGCCGTTTGGGGGTTATTTCGAGTTTTCATCCACTAATGCCATGTTTTTAAGCCTATGTCTTGAAATATGTAAATTATCGTCATATTATCAAACTAGGAGTTCCGTGATCACGCAGTTAGTTCCTACGAGTTATATTGGTCCGGTACGACGTGTTGGTGCCACTCACGGGGCTGTTTCGGGTTTTCACCCACTAATGCCATGTTATTAAGCCTAAGTCTAGAAAAATGCAAATTATTTTCATATTCTCAAACTCGTAGTTTCGTGATCGCGCGGTTAGTTCCTACGAGTTACATTGGTCCTGTGCGAGGTGTTGGTGCCACTCACAGGGCCGTTCGGGGGCTGTTTCGGGTTTTCACCCATTAACACCATGTTTTGGTTAAGTCTTGGTATTTTAAAATTATTTTTGTATTCTCAACTGGGAGTCCCGTGATCGCGCGATAAGTTCCTACAAGTTATATTGGTCCCGTGCGAGGTGTTGGTGCCACTCACGGGGCAGTTCGGAGGCTAATTTGGGTTTTCACCCGCTAACGCCAGGTTTTTATGCCTAAGTCTAGAAATATGCAAATTATCATCGTATTATCAAACTGGGAGTTTCGTAATCATGCGGTTAGTTCCTATGAGTTACATTGGTCCCGTACGAGGTGTTGGGGCCACTCATAGGACCGTTTGGGGGCTATTTCGTGTTTTGACCCATTAACGCCATGCTTTGGTTAAGTCGTCGTATTTTAAATTATTGTCGTATTCTTTAACTAGGAGTCCCGTGATCGTGCGGTAAGTTACTACGAGTTACATTGGTCCCGTGTGAGGTGTTGGTGCCACTCACGGGGTTGTTCGGGGGTTGTTTTGGGTTTTCATCCGCTAACGCCATGTTCTTATGCTTAAGTCTAGAATTATGGAAATTATCATCGTATTCTCAAACTGAGAGTCCCGTGATCACGCGGTCAGTTCCTATGAGTTACATTGGTCCCGTGTGAGGTGTTAGTGCCACTCATGGGGCCGTTTGAGGGCTGTTTTGATTTTTCACCCACTAACGCCATATTTTTAAGGCTAAGTGTAGAAATATGAAAAATATCGTTGTATTCTCAAACTGGGAGTCCTGTGATTGCGCATACAATTCCTACGAGTAACATTGGTCCTGTGCGACTAGTTGGTGCCACTCACGAAGCCGTTCGGGGGTTGTGTCGGGTTTTGCCTTCTAACTCCATGTTTATAAGCCTAAGTCTAGAAATATGCTAATTATTATCGTATTCTCAAATCGGGAGCCCCACGATCACGCGGTAAGTTCCTACGAGTTACATTGGTCATGTACAAGGTGTTAGTGTCACTCACGGGGCCATTTGGGGGTTATTACGAGTTTTCATCCACTAATGCAATATTTTTACGCCTAAATATAGAAATATGCAAATTATCGTTGTATTCTCAAACCAGGAGTTTTGTGATCACGCGGTCAGTTCCTACGAGTTACATTGGTCCCATGCGAGGTGTTGGTTCCACTCACGGGACCGTTTGGGGACTGTTTTGGGTTTTCAGCTGCTAACGCCATATTTTTAAGCCTATGTACAAGAATATGCAAATTAGCGTCGTATTCTCAAACCAGAAGTCCCATGATTGCGTGCTCAATTCCTACGATTTTTATTGGTCCCGTGCGAGGAGTTGGTGCCACTCACGGGGCCGTTCGGGAGCTGTGACGGGTTTTGCCTTCTAACGCTATGTTTATAAGTCTAAGTCTAGAAATATGCTAATTATTATCGTATTCTCAAACTGAGAGCCCCATGATCGCCCGGTAAGTTCCTACGAGTTGCATTGGTCCCGTGCGAGGTGTTGGTGCCACTCATGGGGCCGTTCGGGGGTTGTTACGATTTTTTAACCACTAACACCATATTTTTAAGACTAAATATAGAAATATGCAAATTATCATCGTATTCTCAAACCGGTAGCCCCGTGATCGCCCGGTCAAATCCTACGAGTTACATTGGTCCCGTGCGAGTGTTGGTGACACTCACGGGGCCGTTGGGGGCCTGTTTTGAGTTTTCACCCGCTAACGCCATGTTTTTAAGCTTATTAGCATTGTATTCTCAAACTGGGCGACCCGTGATTGCGTGGTCAATTCCTACGAGTTACGTTGGTCTCGTGTGAGGAGTTGGTGCCACTCACGAGGACGTTCGGGGGCTTTCTCCGGTTTTTCCTTCTAACGCTATATTTATAAGCCTAAGTCTAGATATATGCTAATTATCATCGTATTCTCAAACTAGGAGTCTCATGATTGCGCGGTAAGTTCCTATAAGTTACATTCATCCCGTGTGAGGTGTTGGTGCCACTCACAGGGCCTTCGGGGGTTGTTTCGAGTTTTCACCCACTAATTCTATATTTTTAAGCCTAAGTCTAGAAATATCAAATTATCGTCGTATTATCATACTGGGAGTTCTGTGATCATGCGGTTAGTTCCTACGAGTTATATTGGTCCCGTACGAGGTGTTGGTGCCACTCACGGGGCTGTTCGGGGGTTATTTCTGGTTTTCACCCACTAACGCCATGTTTTTAAGCCTAAGTCTAGAAATATGCAAATTATTGACGTATTCTCAAACCGAGAATCCCGTGATCGCACGTTCAGTTCCTATGAGTTACACTCGTCCCATCCGAGGTGTTTGTGCCACTCACGGGGCTGTTCGAGGGTTGTTTCGGGTGTTCACCCACTAACGCCATGTTTTTATGCCTAAGTGTAGAAATATGTAAATTATCGACGTATTCTCAAACCGGGAGTCCCGTGATCACGCGATCAGTTCCCCGAGTTACATTGGTCCTGTGCGAGGTGTTGGTGCCACTCACGGGGCCGTTGGGGGGCTATTTTGAGTTTTCACCCGCTAATGCCATGTTTTTAAGGCTAAGTCTAGAAATATGAAATTTATCATCGTATTCTTAAACCGGGAGTCCCGTGATCGTGCGATAAGTTCCTACGAGGTAAATTGGTCTCGTGCGAGGTGTTGTTGGCACTCACGGGGCCATTCGGGGGCTATGTCGGGTTTTGCCTTCTAACGGTATGTTTATAAGCCTAAGTCTAGTAATTTGGAAATTATCATCATATTCTCAAACTGAGAGTCCCATGATCGCACGGTCAGTTCCTATGAGTTACATTGGTCCCGTGTGAGGTGTTAGTGCCACTCACCAGGCTGTTCAGGGGTTGTTTCGAGTTTTCACCCGCTAATGCCATGTTTTTATGACTAAGTCTAGAAATATGCAAATTATCGTCGTATTCTCAAACCGAGAGTCCCGTGATCGTGCGGTAAGTTCGTACGAGTTACACTGGTCCCGTCCGAGGTGTTTGTGCCACTCACGGGGCTGTTCCGGGTTTTCACCCACTAACGCTATGTTTTTAAGCATATGTCTTGAAATATGAAAATTATCATCATATTCTCTAACTGGGAGTCCCGTGATCACGCAGTAAGTTCCTACGAGTTACATTGGTCCTGTGCGAGGTGTTGGTGCCACTCAAGGGGCCATTGAGGGTCTTTTTTGGGTTTTAACCCGCTAACGCCATGATTTTTTGCCTAATTCTAGAAATATGCAAATTATCATCATATTCTCAAATTAAGACTCCCTTGATCGCGCGGTCAGTTCCCATGGGTTAATTGGTCCCATGCAAGGTGTTGGTGCAACTCACTAGGCCGTTGGGGGGGCTGTTTTGGGTTTTAACCTGCTAACGCCATGTTTTTAAGCCTATGTCTAGAAATATGCAAATTATCATTATATTCTCAAATCGGCAGTCCTTTGATTGTACGGTCAGTTCCCACGAGTTACATTGGTCTTGTGCGAGGATTTGGTGCCACTCATGGGGTCGTTCGGGGGCTGTGTCGGGTTTTGCCTTTTAACGCTATGTTTGTAAGCATAAGTCCAAAAATAAGTAAATTATCATCGAATTTTGAAATCAGGAGTCCCGTGTTCGTGTGGTAAGTTCCTACGAGTTACATTGGTCCCATGCGAGGGGTTGGTGCCACTCACTAGGCCGTTGGGGGGCTGTTTTGGGTTTTAACCCGCTAACGCCATGTTTTTAAGCCTATGTCTAGAAATATGTAAATTATTATCGTATTCTTGAATCGACAGTCCTGTGGATTGTGCGGTCAGTTCCCACGAGTTACATTGGTCCTGTACGAGGAGTTGGTGCCACTCATGGGGCCGTTCGGGGGCTGTGTCGGGTTTTTCCTTCTAACGCTATTTTTGTGAGCCTAAGTCCAAAAATATGTAAATTATCATCGAATTTTGAAATCGGGAGTCCCGTGTTCATGCGATAAGTTCCTACGAGTTACATTGGTCCCATGCGAGGGGCTGGTGCCACTCGGGGGGCCGTTCGGAGGCTGTTTCGAGGTTTTACCCTCTAAAACCATAATTTTACGCTTAAGTCTAGAAATATGCAAATTATCATCGTATTCTCAAACCGGGAGTCCCATGATCGCGTGGTAAATTCCTACGAGTTAGATTGGTCCCGTGTGAGGTGTTGGTGCCGTACACGGGGTTATTCAGGGCTATTTAGGGTTCTCACTAACTAACATCATGTTTATAATCCTAAGTCTAGAAATATACAAACTATCGTCGTATTCTCAAACTGGGAGTCCTGTGATCGCGCGGTCAGTTTGTTAATGGCATATTTTTAAGCCTAAGTCTAGAAATATGAAAATTATCATCGTATTCTTAAACTGGGAGTCCCGTGATCGCACGATAAGTTGCTACAAGTTAGATTGGTCCCGTGCAAGGTGTTGGTTCCACTCACGGGGCCGTTCGGGGGATTTTTTAGATTTTCACTCGCTAATGCCATGTTTTTATGCCTAAGTCTAGAAATATGCAAATTATAGTCGTATTCTCAAATTGGGACTCCCGTGATAGCGCGATCAGTTCCTACGAGTTACATTGGTCCCGTGCGAGGTGTGGTTGCCACTCATGGGGCCGTTCAGGGGCTGTTTTGGGTTTTCACCTGCTAAAGCTATGTTTTTAAGCCTAAGTCTAAAAATATGTAAATTATCATCCTATTCTCAACTAGGGATCCCTGTGATGCGATGTGAGTTCCTACGAGTTATGTTGATCCCGTGCGAGGAGTTGGTGCCTCTCATGGGGCCGTTCGGGTGCTGTGTCGTGCTTTTTCCTTCTAACGCTATGTTTGTAACCCTAAGTCTTAAAATATTTAAATTATCATCGAATTCTGAAATCGAGAGTACCGTTTTCATGCGGTAAGTTCCTACGAGTTACATTGGTCCCATGTGAGGGAGATTGGTGCCACTCACGGGGCCAATCGGGGGCTTTTTCGAGGTTTTCCCCCCCTAATGCCAAGTTTTTATGCCTAAGTCTAGAAATATGCAAATTATCATCGTATTCTCAAATCGGTAGTCCCATGATCACACGATGATTTCGACGAGTTATATTGGTCCCGTCGAGGTGTTGGTGCCATTCACGGGGCTGTTCGGGGACTGTTTTGGGTATTCACTCACTAACGCCATATTTGTATAATTAAGTCTTGAAATATGCAAATTCTCGTCGTATTCTCAACTCGAGAATCGCGAGATCGCACGGTAAATTCTTACGAGTTAGATTGGTCCCGTGCGAGGTGTAGGTGCCACTCACGGGGCCGTTGGGGGTCTGTTTCGGGTTCTCACTCACTAACTTCATGTTTATAAGCCTAAGTCCAGAAATATAAAAATTATCGTCGTCTTCTTAAACTAGGAGTCCCGTGATCACGCGGCCAGTTCCTACGAGTTACATTGGTCCCGTGCGAGGTGTCGGTGCCACTCACGGGGCCGTTCGGGGGCTATTTTGGGTTTTCACCTCCTAACGCCATGTTTTTATGCCTAACTCTAGAAATATGCAAATTATCATCGTATTCTCAAATCGGGAGTCGTGTGATCCCGCCGTAAGTTCCTACGAGTGACAATGGTCCCGTACGAGGTGTTGGTTCCACTCACGGGGCCATTCAGGGAATTTTTTGGGTTTTCAACCGCAAACGCCATGTTTTTATGCCTAAGTCTAGAAATATACAAATTATCATCGTATTCTCAAACCGAGAGTCCCGTGATGGCGCGGTCAGTTCCTACGAGTCACATTGGTCCAGTGCGAGGTTTTGGTGCCACTCATGGGGCCGCTGGGGGTTGTTTTGGGTTTTCACCCGCTAACGCCATGTTTTTAAGCTTAGGTCTATAAATATGCCGATTATCGTCGTATTGTCAAACCGAGATTCCAGTGTTTACGCGATCAATTCTGACAAGTTACATTGGTCCTGTGCGAGGAGTTGGTGCCACTCAAGAGCCGTTCGGGGGCTGTTTCGAGTTTTACCTTCTAAAGCTATGTTTATAAGACTAAGTCTAGAAATATCCTAATAATCATCGTATTCTCAAACCGGGAGTCCCATGATCGCGAGGTAAGTTCCTATGAGTTACATTGGTCTCGTGCGAGGTGTTTGTGCCACTCATGGGGTCGTTCGGGGGTTGTTTCAGGTTTTCACCCGCTAATGCCATGTTTTTATGACTAAGTCTAGAAATATGCAAATTATCATCGTATTCTCAAACTGGGTGTCCCATGATCACGCTGTCAGTTCTTTCGAGTTACATTGGTCCTGTACGAGGTGTTGGTGCCACTCACAGGGCCATTAGGGGGCTATATTTGGTTTTCACCCGCTAATTCCATGTTTTTAAGCCTAAGTCTAGAAGTATAAAATTATCATCATATTCTCAAATCGGGATTCTCATGATCGTGCGGTAATTTCCTACGAGTTACATTTGTCCCGTGCAAGGTGTTAGTGCCACTCATGGGGCCGTTCGACGGCTGTGTCAGGTTTTGCCTTCTAACACTATGTTTATAAGCCTAAGTCTAGAAATATGCTAATTATCATCGTATTCTCAAACCGAGAGTCCCATGATCGCGCGGTAAGTTCCTAAGAGTTACGTTGGTCATGTGCGAGGTGTTTGTACCACTAACGGGGCCGTTCGGAGGTTGTTTTGGGTTTTCACCCGCTAATGCCATGTTTTTATGCCTAAGTCTAGAAATATGAAAATTATCGTCGTATTCTCAAACTGCGAGTCCCATGACTGTGCTGTAAGTTCGTACGAGTTACATTTGTCCCGTTCGAGGTGGCGGTGCCAACGGGGTTATTCGGGGGTTGTTTTGGGTTGTCACCCGTAAAAGCTATGTTTTTAAGCCTAACTCTAGAAATATGAAAATTAACATCGTATTCTCAAACTAGGAGTTCCGTGATCATGCGATCAGTTACAACGAGTTGTATTGGTCCCGTGCGAGGTGTTGGTGCCACTCACGGGGATGTTTGGGGATTATTTTTTGGTTTTCACTCACTAATGCCATATTTGTATGCCTAAGTTTAGAAATATGAAAATTATCATCGTATTCTCAAACTGGAAGTCCCGTGATGTCGTCGTAAGTTCCTACAAATATAATTGGTCCCTGCGAGGTGTTGGGGCCCCTCACAGGGCCGTTCAGGGGTTGTCTTGGGTTCTCACTCGTTAACGTCATGTCTATAAGTCTAAGTGTAGAAATATACAAATTATCCTCATATTCTAAAACTGGGAGTCCCGTGATCGCGCGATCAGTTCCTACGAGTTACATTGGTCCCGTGCAAGGTGTTGGTGCCACTCACGAGTTCGTTCTGGGGCTGTTTTTGGTTTTCACCCGCTAACACCATATTTTTAAGCCTAAGTCTAGAAATATGCAAATTATCATCGTATTCTCAAATCGGGATGAGTTACCGTGGTCCCGTCCGAGGTGTTAGTGCCACTCATGGGGCCATTCAGGTGCTTTTTTTGGGTTTTCACTCATTAACTCCTTGTTTTAAAGCCTAAGTCTAAAAATATGCAAATTATCATCATATTCTCAAATCGGGAGACCCGTGATTGCGCAGTCAGTTCCTACAAGTTACATTGGACCCGTACGAGGTGTTAGTGCCACTCACGGGGCCGTTCGGGGGTTTTTTTCAGGTTTTCACCCACTAAAGCCATGTTTTTAAGCCAAAGTATAGAAATATGCAAATTATCCTCGTATTCTCAAACCGGGAGTCCCGTGATCACGCGTTCTGTTCCTACGAGTGACATTTGTCCCATGCGAGGTGTCAGTGCCACTCACGGGTTCGGGGGCGATTTTTGGTTTTCACCCGCTAAAGCCATGTTATTAAGCCAAAGTCTAGAAATGTGCAAATTATCGTCCTATTCTCAAAATGGGAATCCCGTGTTCGTACGGTAATTTCTTACGAGTTACATTGCTCCCGTGCGAGGTGTTGGTGCCACTCACGAGGCCATTCGGGGGCTGTGTCGGGTTTTACCTTCTAACTCTATATTTATAAGCACAAGTCTAGAAATATGCTAATTATCATCGTATTCTCAAACCGAGAGTCCAACGATCGTGCGGTAAGTTCCTAAGAGTTACATTGGTCCCGTGCGAGGTGTTTATGCCACTAACGGGGCCATTCGGGGGTTGTTTTGGGTTTTCACCCACTAATGCCATGTTTTTATGCCTAAGTCTAGAAGTATGCAAATTATCGTCGTATTCTCAAACTGAGAGTCCCGTGATTGTGCGGTAAGTTAATACGAGTTACATTTATCCCATTCGAGTTGGCAGTGCCCACGGGGTTGTTCGGGGGCTATTTTGGGTTGTCACCCGCAAAAGCCATGTTTTTAAGCCTAAGTTTAGAAATACACAAATTATCATCATATTCTCAAATTAGGAGTCCCGTGATCACGCGGTCAGTTACTACGAGTTGTAGTGGTCCCATGTGAGGTGCTGGTGCCACTCATGGGACTGTTTGGGGATTATTTTGGGTTTTCACTCACTAACGCCATATTTGTATGCCTAAGTTTAAAAATATGCCAATTATCATCGTATTCTCGAACTGGGACTCCCTTGATCGCGAGGTAAGTTCCTATAATTATAATTGGTCCCTGCGAGGTGTTGGTGCCACTCACGGAGCCGTTCGGGGGCTGTCTCGGGTTCTCACTCGATAAGGTTATGTTTATAAGTCTAAATCTAGAATTATACAAATTATCCTCGTATTCTGAAACTAGGAGTCCCGTGATCGCGCGGTCAGTTCCTACGAGTTATATTGGTCCCGTGCGAGGGGTCGGTGCCACCCACGGGGCCGTTCAGGGGCTGTTTTGGGTTTTCACCCGCTAAATCCATGTTTTTAAGCCTAAGTCTAGAAATGTGCAAATTATCATCGTATTCTCAAACTGGGAGTCCTGTCACAGCGCGGTAAGTTCCTATGAGTTACACTGGTCCCGTGCGAGGTGTTAGTGCCACTCACTAGGCCATTGGGGGGGCTATTTTCGATTTTAACCCGTTAATGCCATGTTTTTAAGCCTATGTCTAGAAATATGCAAATTATTGTCATATTCTCAAATCGACAGTCCTGTGATTGTGCGGCAGTTCCCACGAGTTACATTGGTCCTATGCGAGGAGTTGGTGCCACTCATGGGGTCGTTCGGGGGCTGTGTCGGGTTTTTCCTTCGAACGCTATGTTTGTAAGCCTAAATCCAAAAATATGTAAATTATAATCGAAGTTTGAATACGGGAGTCCCGTGCTCGTGCGGTAAGTTCCTACGAGTTGCATTGGTCCCATGGGAGGGGTTGGTGCCACTCAGGGGGCCGTTCGGAGGCTCTTTCGAGGTTTTACCCTGTAACGCCATATTTCTACACTTAAGTTTAGAGATATGCAAATTATCATCGTATTCTCAAACCGGGAGTCCCATGATCACGTGGTAAATTCCTACGAGTTAGATTGGTCCCGTGCGAGGTGTTGGTGCCTCTCACGGGGTTATTCGGGGATATTTTGGGTTCTCACTCACTAACATCATGTTTATAAGCCTAAGTCTAGAAATATACAAACTATCATCGTATTCTCAAACTGGGAGTCCCGTGATCGCGCGGTAAGTTTCTACGAGTTACATTGGTCCCGTACGAGGTGTTGGTTCCACTCACGGGGCCGTTCGGGGGCTTTTTTGGATTTTCACTCGCTAATGCCATGTTTTTATGCCTAAGTCTAGAAATATGCAAATTATAGTCGTATTCTCAAATTGTGACTCCTGTGATCACGCGATCCGTTCTTACGAGTTACATTGGTCCCGTGCGAGGTGTGGTTGCCACTCACGGGGACGTTCAGGGGCTGTTTTGGGTTTTCACCCGCTAAAGCTATGTTTTTAAGCCTAAGTCTAAAAATATGCAAATTATCATCCTATTCTCAAATCGGGAGCCCCGTGATTGTGCGGTCTGTTCCTATGAGTTACGTTGGTCCCGTGCGAGGAGTTGGTGCCTCTCATGGGCCGTTCGGGTGCTGTGTCGTGTTTTTTCCTTCTAACGCTATGTTTGTAATCCTAAGTCTAAAAATATATAAATTATCATCGAATTCTAAAACCGAGAGTCCCATTTTCATGCGGTAAGTTCCTACGAGTTACATTGGTCCCATGTGAGGGGGATTGGTGCCACTCACAGGACCAATCGGGGGCTTTTTCGAGGTTTTCCCCCAAACGCCATGTTTTTATGCCTAAGTCAAGAAATTTGCAAACTATCATCGTATTTTCAAATCGGGAGTCCCGTGATCACACGGTGAGTTTCGACGAGTTATATTGGTCCCGTGTGAGGTGTTGGTACCATTTACGGGGCTGTTTGGGGACTGTTTTGGGTTTTCACTTACTAACGCCATATTTGTATACTTAAGTCTAGAAATATGCAAATTATCGTCATATTCTCAAACCGAGAGTCCCGTGATCACACGGTGAATTCTTACGAGTTAGATTGGTCCCGTGCGTGGTGTAGGTGCCACTCACGGGGCCGTTGGGGGGATGTTTCGGGTTCTCAGTCACTAACTTCATGTTTATATGCCTAAGTCTATAAATATACAAAGTATCGTCGTATTATTAAACCGGGAGTCCCGGGATCATGCGGCCAGTTCCTACGAGTTACATTTGTCCCGTGCGAGGTGTCGGTGCCACTTACGGGGTAGTTCGAGGGTTGTTTTGGGTTTTCACCCGCTAACGCCATGTTTTTAAGCCTAACTCTAGAAATATGCAAATTATCACCGTATTCTCAAATCGGGAGTCCTGTGATCGCGCCGTATGTTCCTACGAGTGACACTGGTCCCGTGCGAGGTGTTGGTTCCACTCACGGGGCCGTTCAGGGAATTTTTTGGGTTTTCACCCGCTAACGCCATGTTTTTATGCCTAAGTCTAGAAATATACAATTTATCATCATATTCTCAAACCGAGAGTCCCGTGATGGCGCCGTCAGTTCTGACGAATTACATTGGTCATGTGCGAGGTTTTGGTGCCACTCACGGGGCCGCTGGGGGGGTATTTTCGGTTTTCACCCGCTAACGCCATGTTTTTAAGCTTAGGTCTAGAAATATGCAAATTATTATCGTATTCTCAAATCGGGAGTTCCGAGTTTACGCGGTTAATTCCTACGAGTTACATTGGTTCCGTGCGAGGAGTTGGTGCCACTCACGGGGCCATTCGGGGGTTGTGTCGGGTTTTGCCTTCTAACACTATGTTTATAATCCTAAGTCTAGAAATATCCTAATTATCATCGTATTCTCAAACCGGGAGTCCCATGATCGTGCGGTAAGTTCCTATGAGTTACATTAGTCCCATGCGAGGTGTTTGTGCCACTCACGGGGTCGTTAGGGGTTGTTTAAGGTTTTCACCCGCTAATGACATGTTTTTATGCCTAAGCCTAGAAATATACAAATTATCATCGTATTCTGAAAGTGGGAGTCCCATGATCGCGCTGTCAGTTCTTACGAGTTACATTGGTCCCGTGCGAGGTGTTGGTGCCACTCACAGGGCCATTGGGGGGCTGTTTTTGGTTTTCACCCACTAATGCCATGTTTTTAAGCCTAAGTCTAGAAGTATAAAACTATCATCATATTCTCAAATCGGGAGTCCTGTGATCGTACGACAATTTCCTACGAGTTACATTTGTCCCGTGTAAGGTGTTGGTGCCACTCACGGTGCTGTTCGGGGGTTGTGTCGTGTTTTGCCTTCTAACGCTATGTTTATAAGCCTAAGTCTAGAAATATGCTAATTATCATCGTATTCTCAAATCGGGAGTCCCATGATCGCGCGGTGTTTGTACCACTAACGGGGCCGTTCGGGGGTTGTTTTGGGTTTTCACCCGCTAATGCCATGTTTTTTGCCTAACTCTAGAAATATGAAAATTATCCTCGTATTCTCAAACTGAGAGTCCCATGATTGTGCAGTAAATTCATACGAGTTACATTTGTTCCGTTCGAGGTGGCGGTGCCCACGGGGTTGTTCGGGGGCTGTTTTGGGTTGTAACCCGCAAAAGCCATGTTTTTAAGCCTAAGTCCAAAAACATGCAAATTATCATCGTATTCTCAAACTGGGATTCCCGTGATCACGTGGTCAGTTACTACGAGTTGTATTGGTCCCGTGCGAGGTGCTGGTGTCACTCACGAGGTTGTTTGGGGATTGTTTTTGGTTTTCACTCACTAAAACCATATTTGTATGCCTAAGTTTAAAAATATGCAAATTATCATCGTATTCTCAAACTGGGAGTCCCGTGATCGCGCGGTAAGTTCCTACAATTATAATTGGTCCCTGCGAGGTGTTGGTGCCACTCACGGGATCATTCGGGGGCTGTCTCGGGTTCTCACTCGTTAACGTTATGTTTATAAGTCTAAGTCTAGAAATATACAAATTATCCACATATTCTGAAACTGGGAATCCCGTGATCGCGCGGTCAGTTACTACGAGTTACATTGGTCCCGTGCGAGGTGTTGGTCCCACTCACGGGGCCGTTCAGGGGCTGTTTTGGGTTTTCACCCACTAATGCCATGTTTTTAAGCCTAAGCCTAGAAATATGAAAATTATCATCATATTCTCAAACCGGGAGTCCCGTCATAGTGCGATAAGTTCGTATGAGTTACATTGGTCCCATCCGAGGTGTTGGTGCCACTCACGGGGCCAACGCCATGTTTTAAAGCCTAAGTCTAGAAATATGCAAATTATCATCGTATTCTCAAATCGGGAGACCTGTGATTGCGCAGTCAGTTCCTATGACTTACATTGAACCCGTGCGATGTGTTAGTGCCACTCACGGGGCCGTTCGGGGGTTGTTAATGGTTTTCACTCGCTAAATCCATGTTTTTAAGCCTAAGTCTAGAAATATGCAAATTATCCTCGTATTCTCAAACCGGGAGTCCCGTGATCACGCGGTCAGTTCCTACGAGTGACACTCATGGGCCGTTCGGGGGGCTGTTTTTGGTTTTCACCCGCTAAAGCCATGTTTTTTAGCCTAAGTCTAAAAATATGCAAATTATCATCATATTCTCAAATCAGGAGTCCTGTGATCGTGCGGTACATTCTTACGTGTTACATTGCTCCCGCGCGAGGTGTTGGTGCCACTCATGGGACCGTTTGAGGGCTATGTCGAGTTTTGCCTTCTAACGCTATGTTTATAAGCCTAAGTCTAGAAACATGCTAATTATCATCGTATTATCAAATCGAGAGTGCCGTGATTGCGTGGTAAGTTCCTAAGAGTTATATTGGACCCGTGCGAGGTGTTTGTGCCACTAATGGGGTCGTTCGGGGGTTGTTTTGGATTTTTACCTGCTAATGCCATGTTTTTATGCCTAAGTCTAGAAGTATCCAAATTATCATCATATCCTGAAACTGAGAGTCCCGTGATTGTGCGATAAGTTAGTACGAGTTACATTTGTCCCGTTCGAGGTGGCGGTGCCCACGGGGTTGTTCGGAGGATGTTTTGGGTTGTCACCTGCAAAAACCATGTTTTTAAGCCTAAGTCTAGAAATATGCAAATTATCATCGTATTCTCAGACTGGGAGTCCCATGATCAAGCGGTCAGTTACTATGAGTTGTAGTGGTCCCGTGCAAGGTGTTGGTGCCACTCATGGGACTATTTGGGTATTATTTTGGGTTTTCAATCACTAACGCCATATTTATATGCCTAAGTTTAGAAATATGCAAATTATCATCGTATTCTCAAACTGGGAGTCCCGTGATCATGCGGTAAGTTCCTACACTTATAATTGGTCCCTGCGAGGTGTTGGTGTAACTCACAGGGCCATTCGGGGGCTGTCTCGGGTTCTCACTCATTAACGTCATTTTTATAAGTCTAAGTCTAGAAATATACAAATTATCATCGTATTCTGAAACTAGGAGTCCCATGATCGCGCGGTTAGTTCCAAGAGTTACATTGGTCATGTGCGAGGTGTTGGTGCCACTCATGGGGCCGTTCAGGGGTTATTTTAGGTTTTCACCCGCTAACGCCATGTTTTTAAGCTTAAGTCTAGAAATATGAAAATTATCATCGTATTCTCAAACCGAAAGTCCCGTCATAGTGCGATAAGTTCGTATGAGTTACATTGGTCCCGTTCGAGGTGTTGGAGCCACTCATGGGGCCATCAGGGGCTTTTTGGGTTTTCACCCTCTAACGCCATGTTTTAAAGCCTAAGTCTAAAAATATGAAAATTATCATCGTATTCTCAAATCGAGAGACCCCTGATTGCGCGGTCAGTTCCTACGAGTTACATTGAACCCGTACGAGGTGTTAGTGCCACTCACGGGGCTGTTTGGGGGTTGTTTCGGGTTTTCACCCGCTAATGCCATGTTTTTATGCCTAAATCTAGAAATATGCAAATTATAGTCATATTCTCAAATTGGGACTCTCGTCATCACGTGATCAGTTCCTATGAGTTACATTGGTCCCGTGCGAGGTGTGGTTGCCACTCACGGGGCCGTTCAGGGGCTGTTTTGGGTTTTCACCCACTAAAGCTATGTTTTTAAGCCCAAGTATAAAAATATGCAAATTATCATCCTATTCTCAAATCGGGAGCCCCGTGATTGTGCGGTCAGTTCCTACGAGTTACCTTGGTCCCGTGCGAGGAGTTGGTGCCTCTCATTGGGCCGTTCGGGTACTGTGTCGTGTTTTTTTCCTTCTAACGCTATGTTTGTAATCCTAAGTCTAAAAATATGTAAATTATCATCGAATTCTGAAACCGAGAGTGCCGTTTTCATGCGGTAAATTCCTACGAATTACATTGGTCCCATTTGAGGGGGATTAGTGCCACTCACGGGGCCAATCGGGGGCTTTTTTGAGGTTTTCCCCCTAACGCCATGTTTTTATGCCTAAGTCTAGAAATATGGAAATTATCTTCGTATTCTCAAATCGGGAGTCCCGTGATGACACGGTGAGTTTCGATGAGTTATATTGGTCCCGTGCGAGGTGTTGGTGCCATTCACGGGGCTGTTCGGGGACTATTTTGGGTTTTCACTCACTAACGCCATATTTGTATACTTAAGTCTAGAAATATGAAAATTATCTTCGTATTCTCAAATTGAGAGTCCCTAGATCGCACTGTAAATTCTTACGAGTTAGATTGGTCCCGTGCGAGGTGTAGGTGCCACTCACGGGGTCGTTGGGGGGATGTTTCGGGTTCTCACTCACTAACTTCATGTTTATTATCCTAAGTCTAGAGATATAAAAATTATCATCATATTCTTAAACTATGAGTCTCATGATCACGCAGCCAGTTTCTATGAGTTACATTGGTCCCGTGCGAGGTGTCGGTGCCACTCACGGGGACGTTCGGGGTTGTTTTGTTTTTTCACCTGCTAAAACCATGTTTTTAAGCCTAACTCTAGAAATATGCAAATTATCATCATATTCTCAAATCGAGAGTCCTATGATCGCGCCGTAAGTTCCTACGAGTGACATTGGTCCCGTGCAAGGAGTTGGTTCCACTCACGGGGCCATTCAGGGAATTTTTTGGGTTTTCACCCGCTAATGCCATGTTTTTATGCCTAAGTCTAGAAATATACAATTTATCGTCGTATTATCAAACCGAGAGTCCCGTGATGGCGCGGTCAGTTTCGATGAGTTACATTGGTCCTGTGCGAGGTTTTGGTGCCACTCACTGGGCTGCTAGGGGGTTGTTTTGGATTTTCACCTGCTAATGCCATGTTTTTAACCTTAGGTCTAAAAATATGCAGATTATCGTCGTATTCTCAAATCGGGGGTCCCGTGTTTACGCGGTCAATTCTGACAAGTTACATTGGTCCCGTGCGAGGAGTTGGTGCCACTCAGAAGCCGTTCGGGGGTTGTTTTGAGTTTTGCCTTCTAAAGCTATGTTTATAAGACTAAGTCTAGAAATATCGTATTTTCGGTTTTCACCCGCTAACACCATATTTTTAAGCCTAAGTTTATAAATATGCAAATTATCGTCGTGTTCTCAAACCGGGAGTCTCGTGATTGCGCGATCAATTCCTACGAGTTCCATTGATCCCGTGCGAGGTGTTGGTGCCACTCACAGGGCCGTTCAGGGGTTGTTTTTGGTTTTCACCCGCTAACGCCATGTTTTTAAGCCTAAGTCTAGAAATATGCAAATTATCATCGTATTCTCAAATCGGGAGTCCCGTCGTAGTGCGATTACTTCCTATGCATTACATTGGTCCCGTCCGAGGTGTTGGTGCCACTCTTGGGGCCATTCGGGGGCTTTTTTGGGTTTTCACCCGCTAACGCCATGTTTTAAAGCCTAAGTCTAGAAATATGAAAATTATGATCGTATTCTAAAATCGGGACACCCGTGATTGCACGGTCAAGTCCTATGAGTTACATTGGACTCGTGCGAGGTGTTAATGCCACTCACGGGGCTGTTCGGGGGTTATTTCGGGTTTTCACCCGCTAAAACCATGTTTTTAAGACTAAGTCTAGAAATATGCAAATTATCCTCATATTCTCAAATCGGGAGTCCCGTGATCGCGCGGTCACTTCCTACGAGTGACATTTGTCGCATGCGAGGTGTTAGTGCCACTCACGGGGCCGTTCGGGGGCCATTTTTGGTTTTCACCCGCTAAAAGCCTAAGTCCAAAAATATGCAAATTATCATTATATTCTAAAATCGGGAGTCCCGTGATCGTGCGGTAAGTTCTTACGAGTTACATTGCTCCTGTGCGAGGTGTTGGTGCCACTCACGAGGCCGTTCGGGGGTTGTGTCGGGTTTTGCCTTCTAACGCTATGTTTATAAGCCTAAGTCTAAAAATATGCTAATTATCATCGTATTCTCAAATCGAGAGTCCCATGATCGTGCGGTATGTTCCTAAGAGTTACATTGGTCCCGTGCGAGGTGTTTATGCCACTAACGGGGCCGTTCGGGGGTTGTTTTGGGTTTTCACCTGCTAATGCCATGTTTTTATGCCTAAGTCTAGAAGTATGCAAATTATCATCGTATTCTCAAACTAAGAGTCCCGTGATTGTATGATAAGTTAGTACGAGTTACATTTGTCCCGTTCAAGGTGGCGGCGCCCACGGGGTTGTTTGGGGGCTATTTTGGGTTATCACCCGCGAAAGCCATGTTTTTAAGCCTAAGTATAGAAATCTGCAAATTATAATCGCATTCTCAAATTGGGAGTCCCGTGATCACGCGGTCAATTACTACGAGTTGTAGTAGTCCTGTACGAGGTGTTGGTGCCACTCATGGGGCTGTTTGGGGATTATTTTGGGCTTTCACTCACTAACGCTATATTTGTATGCCTAAGTTAGAAATATGCAAATTATCATCCTATTCTCAAACTGAGATTCCCGTGATCGCGAGGTAAGTTCCTATAATTATAATTGGTCCCTGCGAGGTGTTGGTGCCACTCACGGAACCATTCGGGGGTTGTCTCGAGTCCTCACTCGATAACGTCATGTTTATAAGTCTAAGTATAAAATTATACAAATTATCCTCGTATTGTGAAACTGGGAGTCCCATGATCGCTCGATCAGTTCCTACGAGTTACATTAGTCCCGTGCGCTGTGTCGGTGCCACTCACGGGGCTGTTTGGGGATTATTTTGGGTGTTTACTCACTAACGCCATATTTGTATGCCTAAGTTTAGAAATATGCAAATTATCATCGTATTCTCAAACTCGGAGTCCCGTGATCGCGCGGTAAGTTCCTATAATTATAATTGGTCCCTACGAGGTGTTGGCGCCACTCATGGGGCCGTTCGGGGGCTGTCTCGGGTTCTCACTCGTTAACATCATGTTTATAAGTCTAAGTCTAAAAATATACAAATTATCCTCGTATTCTAAAACTGGGAGTCTCGTGATCGTACGGTCAATTCCTACGAGTTATATTGGTCCCGTGCGAGGTATTGGTGACACTCACGGGGCTGTTTTGGGGTTGTTCCGAGTTTTCACCCGCTAAAATCATGTTTTTAAGCCTAAGTCTAGAAATATGCAAATTATCATCATATTCTCAAATTTGGAGTCCCGTGATCGCGCAGTCACTTGGTACGAGTGACATTTGTCCCATGCGAGGTGTGAGTGCCACTCACGGGGCCGTTCGGGGGCCATTTTTGGTTTTCACCTGCTAAAAGCCTAAGTCTAAAATATGCAAATTATCATCATATTCTAAAATCGGGAATCCCGTGATCATGCGGTAAGATCTTACGAGTTACATTGCTCCCGTGCGAGGTGTTGGTACCACTTACGGGGCCGTTCGGGGGCTGTGTCGGGTTTTTCCTTCTAACGCTATGTTTATAAGCCTAAGTCCAGAAATATGCTAATTATCATTTTATTATCAAATCGGGAGTCCCATGATCGCGCGGTATGTTCCTAAGAGTTACATTGGTCCCGTGCGAGGTGTTTGTTCCACTAACGGGGTCGTTCGGGGGTTGTTTTGGGATTTCACCCGCTAATGCCATGTTTTTATGCCTAAGTCTAGAAGTATGCAAATTATCGTCATATTCTCAAACTGAGAGTCCCGTGATTGTGCGGTAAGTTAGTACGAGTTACATTTCTCCCGTTTAAGGTGGCGGTGCCCACGGGGTTGTTCGGAGACTGTTTTGGGTTTTCACCTGCAAAAGCCATGTTTTTAAGCCTAAGTCTAGAAATATACAAATTATCATCGTATTCTCAAACTGGGAGTCCCGTGATCACGCGATCAGTTACTACGAGTTTTAGTGGTCCTGTACGAGGTGTTGGTGCCACTCATGGAGCTATATGGGGATTATTTTGGGTTTTCACTCACTAACGCTATATTTGTATGCCCAAGTTTAGAAATATGTAAATTATCATCGTATTTTCAAACTGGGATTCCCGTGATCGCGAGGTAAGTTCCTATAATTATAATTGGTCCCTGCGAGTTGTTGGTGCCACTCACGGAGCCGTTCGGGGGTTGTCTCGAGTTCTCACTCGATAAGGTCATGTTTATAAGTCTAAGTTTATAGTTATACAAATTATCCTTGTATTATAAAATTGGGAGTACCGTGATCGCGCGGTTAGTTCCTACGAGTTATATTGGTCCCGTGCGAGGTGTCGGTGCCACTCACGGGGCCGTTCAGGGGTTGTTTTGGGTTTTCACCCGCTAAATCTATGTTTTTAAGCCTAAGTCTAGAAATATGCAAATTATCATCGTATTCTCAAAGTGGGAGTCATGTCATAGAGCGGTAAGTTCCAATGAGTTACATTGGTCCCGTGAGAGTTGTTAGTGCCACTCATAGGGCCATTCGGGGGATTTTTTGGGTTTTCAACCGGTAATGCCATGTTTTAAAGCCTAAGCCTAGAAATATGCAACTTATCATCGTATTCTCAAATCGGGAGACTCGTGATTGTGCGATCAGTTCCTACGAGTTACATTGGACCCGTGCGAGGAGTTGGTGTCACTCATGGGGCCGTTCGGGGCCTGTTTTGGGTTTTGACCCGCTAAAGATTTCTTTTTAAGCCTAAGTCCAGAAATATAAAAATTATCATCGTATTCTCAAATTTAGAGTCCTGTGATCGCGCGGTTAGTTCCTATGAGTTAAATTTTCCCATGCGAGCTGTTAGTGCGACTCACGGGGCCGTTCGGGGGCTGTTTTTGGTTTTCATCCGCTAAAGCCATGTTTTTAAACCTAAGTCTAAAAATATGTAAATTATCATCGTATTCTCAAATCGGAAATCCCATGATTATCGGTGAGTTCCTACGAGTTACATTAGACCCGTGCCAGGAGTTGGTGCCACTCATGGGGCCGTTCGGGGGCTGTGTATGGTTTTTGCCTTCTAACGCTATGTTGTAATCCTAACTCTAAAAATATGTAAATTCTCATTAAAATATAAAACCTGGAGTCCCGTGTTCGTGTGGTAAGTTCCTACGAGTTACATTAGTCCCATGTGAGGGGTTGGTGCTACTCGCGGGGCCGTTCAGAGGCTGTTTTGAGGTTTTACCCACTAACACCATGTTTTTATGCCTAAGTCTTGAAATACAAAAAATATCATCATATTCTCAAATTGTGAGTCCCGTGATCACGCGGTGAGTTCCTACAACTTATATTGGTCTCATGCGAGGTGTTGGTGCCATTCTCGGGGTTGTTCGGAGACTGTTTTGGGTTTTCACTCACTAACGCCATATTTGTATGCTTAAGTCTAGAAATATGAAAATTATCATCGTATTCTCAAATCAGGAGTCCCTTGATCTTGCGATAAATTCCTCCAAGTTATATTGGTCCCGTACGAGGAGTTGGTGCCACTCACGTGGCCGTTCGGGGGCTGCTTTGGGTTTCACCCGCTAAAGCCATGTTTTTAAGCCTAAGTCTATAAATATGAAAATTATCGTCGTATTCTCAAATTTGGAGTCCTGTGATCACGCGGTTAGTTCCTACGATTTAAATTTTTCCCGTGTGAAATGTCAATTCCACTCACGAGGCTGTTCGGGGGCTGTATTGGTTTTCACCCGCTAAAGCCTTATTTTTAAGCCAAAGTCTAAAAATATGCAAATTATCATCGTATTCTCAAATCGGGAATCCCGTGATTTTCGGTCAGTTCCTAGGTGTTACATTGGTTCCGTGCGAGGAGTTGGTGCCACTCATGTGGCCGTTCGGGGGTTGTGTAGGGTTTTTGCCTTCTAACGCTACGTTTGTAATCCTAAGTCTAAAAATATGTAAATTATCGTCGAATTCTTAAATCGGGAGTCCCGTGTTCGCGTGGTAAGTTCCTACGAGTTACATTGGTCCCATGTGTGGGGTTGGTGCCACTCACCGGGACATTCAGAGGCTGCTTCGAGGTTTTACCCACTAACGCCATGTTTTTATGCCTAAGTTTTGAAATACAAAAATTATCTTCGTATTCTCAAATCGGGAGTCCCGTGATCATGCGATGAGTTCCTACAACTTATATTAGTCTCGTGCGAGGTGTTGGTGCCATTCCCAGGGCTATTCAGGGATTGCTTTGGGTTTTTAGTCACTAACACCATATTTGTATGCTTAAGTCTAGAAATATGCAAATTATCGTCGTATTCTCAAATCGGGAGTCCCGTGATCGCACGGTAAATTCCTACGAGTTAGATTGGTCCCGTGCGAGGTGTTGGTGCCGCTCACGGGGCTGTTCGGGGGCTGTTTTTGGTTCTCACTCACTAACGTCATGTTTATAAGCCTAAGTCTAGAAATATACAAACTATCATCATATTCTCAAACTAGGAGTCCCATGATCGCGCAGTCAGTTCCTATGAGTTACATTTGTTCCGTGCGAGGTGTCGATGCCACTCACGGGCCCGTTCATGGGTTGTTTTGAGTTTTCACCTGCTAACGCCATGTTTTTAAGCCTAAGTATATAAATATGCAAATTATCATCCTATTCTTAAATCGAGAGTCCCGTGATCGCGGGGTAAGTTCTTACGAGTGACATTGTTTCCGTGCGAGGGGTCGGTGCCACTCACGGGGTCGTTTGGTTTTTTTGGTGGTTTTCAATCGCTAACGCCATGTTTTTAAGCCTAACTCTAAAAATATGAAAATTATCATCGTATTCTCAAATCGGGAGTCCCGTAATCGCGTAATAAGTTCCTACGAGTTACATTAGTCCCATGCGAGGTGTTGGTGCCACTCACGGGGCCGTTCGGGGGCAGTTTTTGGGTTTTCACCCGCTAATGCCATGTTTTTATTCCTAAGTCTAGAAATATGCAAATTATCATTGTATTATCAAATAGGGAGTCCCGTGATTGCGCGGTCAGTTCCTACGAGTTAAATTGGTCCCGTGCAAGTAGTTGGTGCCACTCATCAGGCCGTTCGTGGGTTGTGTTGAGTTTTTGCCTTCTATCGCTATGTTTGTAAGCCTAAATCAATAAATATGTAAATTATCATAGAATTTTGAAACCGGTAGTCCCGTGATCATGCGATAAGTTCCTATGAGCAACATTGGTCCCATGCGAGGGGTTGGTACCACTTAGGGGGCGTTGGAGGCAGTTTTGAGGTTTTACCCACTAATGCCATGTTTTTATGCCTAAGTATAGAAATGTGCAAATTTTCATCATATTCTCAAATCGGGAATCCCGTGATCACACAGTGATTTCTTACGAGTTATATTTGTCCCGTGCGAGGTGTTGGTGCCACTCACGGGGCTGTTCGGGGACTGTTTTGGGTTTTCACTCACTAACACCATATTTAGTTGCTTAAGTCTAGAAATATGAAAATTATCATCGTATTCCAAAACTGGGAGCCCCATGATCGCGCGGTAAATTCCTACGAGTTAGATTGGTCCCGTTCTAGGTGTTGGTGCCCCTCACGGGGCCGTTCGGGGAATGTTTCGGGTTCTCACTCACTAATGTCAGGTTTATAAGCCTAATTCTAGAAATATACAAATATCTTCATATTCTCAAACTGGGAGTCCCATAATCGTACGGTCTGTTCCTACGAGTTATATTGGTCCTGTGCGTGGTGTCGACGCCACTCACGAGGCCGTTCATGGACGGTTTTGGGTTTTCACCTGCTACTGCCATATTTTTAAGTCTAAGTCTAAAAATATGCAAATTATAATCGTATTCTCACACTGGGAGTCCCGTGATCGTGCGGTAAGTTCTTACGAGTTACATTAGTCCCGTGCGAGGTGTTGGTTCCACTCATGAGGTCGTTCGGGGGCTTTTTTGGGTTTTCACCCGCTAACACCATGTTTTTATGCCTAAGTACAGAAATATGAAAATTATAGTCGTATTCTCAAATTGGGACTCCCGTGATCGCGCGGTCCGTTCCAACGATTTACATTGGTCACATGCGAGGTGTCGGTGCCACTCACGGGGCCGTTCGGGGGCTGTTTTGGATTTTCCCCTGCTAAAGCCACGCTTTTCGGCCTAAGTCTAGAAATTTGAAAATTATCATCGTAATCTCAAATTGGGAGTCCTGTGATTGCGCGATTAGTTCCTATGAGTTACATTGGTCCCGTGCGAGGAGTTGATGCCACTCATGGGGTTGTTCGGGGGTTATGTCGGGTTTTTGCCTTCTAACGCTATGTTTGTAAGCCTAAGTCCAAAAATATGTAAATTATCATCTAATTCTAAAATCGGGAGTCGCGTGTTCGTGCGGTAAGTTCTTTCGAGTTACATTGGTCCCATCCAAGGTGACGGTGCCCCTGGGGCTGTTTTGAGTTTTCACCCGCTAACGCCATATTTTTAAGACTAAGTTTAGAAATATGCAAATTATCGTCGCAGTCTAAATCGGGAGTCCCGTGATCACGCGGTGAGTTCCTACGAGTTATATTGGTCCCGTGCGAGGTGTTGGTTCCACTCACGAGGCTGTTCGGGGACTGTTTTGGATTTTCACTCACTAACGCCATATTTTTATGCTTAAGTCTAAAAATATGCTAATTATCGTTGTATTCTCAAATCGGGAGTCCCATGATCGTGGGGTAATTTCCTATGAGTTAGATTGTCCCGTGCGAGGTGTTGGTCACACTAACGGGGCCGTTCGGGGCTATTTCATGTTCTCACTCACTAACGTCATGTTTATAAGTCTAAGTAAAGAATAATACAAATTATCATCGTATTCTCAAATTGTGAGTCCCGTGATCGCGCGGAAAGTTCCTATGAGTTACATTGGTCCCGTACGAGGTGTTGGTTCCACTCACGGGGCCGTTCGGGGGCATTTTTAGGTTTTCACCTGCTAACGCCATGTTTTTATGTCTATGTCTAGAAATATGTAAATTATCATCGTATTTTCAAATCGGGACTCCCCGTGATCACGCGGTCAATTCTTACGAGTTACATTGTGTAATACCCCGTAATTTTGGCTATATTTATTTTTGGGATTAATTAATTAAATGCGTAATAATTGGAAATTAATCCTGGTTATAAATACTAACGAGATGCAATTTGGTATTTGATTTTGTGCATACATGTCTTATATGAATATTGGATTATGAAAAATTTGTCGTGAGATTTATATACGGCAATTTGGGAATTTTGTTGAGACGCCTGAGACCGCCGCGTCATGGCATATTATTTTAATTATAAAAAGTGATTTTTTATTTCTATTACCCGTATGGTCATTTTGAGTGCGCCAACGCGTCCGGAAGGGTCGAGATAGTCAGAAAACACTAGCCGGGGGTGTAGTTTGGGTCCCGGGGTATTTTTAGGCCATACCGGCAACTTAAAGGGTATTTTGGTAATTTTACATCTTGAGGAATTAAAAGTGACGAAAATTGTGAGTTTTAATCTGATGTGGATTTAACCCACTAAACCCACTAACCAACCCATATTAACCCATTAAGCTACGGAGGCTATCATTAGGTTTACAACTTTCCCAAAGAAAACCCTAGCCACCTTAAGCCACCATTGGAGAAGAAGCTTGGAGAAGAGAAGAAATTCTGCAGAAATCTTCATCAAACCATCATCCAAACTCAGAGACAATCAAGGCAAGTGTTTTGATTATATTTAAATTCGTAGAATGTTCCTTCCATGTTAGAAAATTGCAGAATATCAATTGTTCTTGAAAGATAATGAAAACCCATGTATTTTGAAGCTTAGAACTTGAAATCCTGAGCAGAATTGCATGTAGAATGATAGGTAGATGAGTATTCCCATAATATTTATGATTGGAAGAAATTAAAACGGATTTATATTGGATTAATTCATGATTCAAAAAGTTAGGGTTCATGTTCTTGATAAATTGGGAAAAAGTGTTGAGATTTGTAAATTTGGTTGATGTTAGGATGGATTAATCCTTCAAAACGTGTTAGGATGTGATTATAATATGTTTAGGATTGTTAAGAGACCTTAAAACGATTGTTGGGACTTAGTTTAGAAGAGATTTGAGGAGTAAAAATGGTGAAAAATGAGTTTTAGGAAAATCTGGGACGAATCTGGTAGGTCGTTAGAAGCCCCTGCCCAGGTCGTTCGAACGAACTCGTTCGAACGAGCTTCTAACGAATTGACCAGTCATTCTAACGAAAGGGAGCCTCGTTCGATAACCTCGTTCGAACGAGATCTCGTTAGAAGGGACAGTTCGTTCGAACGAACTGGATCTCGTTCGAACATCCTCGTTCGAACGAGACTTCAAACGAGTTGACAGAGGAATCTCGTTCGAACTGTCTCGTTCGAACGAGACTTCTAACGAGTTGACACTTTGGTCCTTTTTGGACTGTTTTGATTTTTTGGAGTCCCGTAAACTTGTTCAAGGATATAGATAACATTCCGATGATGATGTAATGATAGAATTGGGACTTTTGGGTATTTATGAGAAGGAAATCATATACGAGAGTTATATTAAACGGACGGTTTGGGTTGAGACGTGAGTGTCTACTACGACGTGAGAATGAATTATGGCGCGTATAATTACAAACCGGAATAATATAAATTGTAGATATTAAAAGTTGGTACGAGAATGCGCTATGTACTACGATTAAACTACGGGATTACTAAGACGTGTGTTTACTTAGTATTGGTATATGAATTGTGTGTATGACATACCTACCATGCTTGCTATCACGGGAGGTTTGCGTTCGCTTAGGGCCCTCTAATCCTTGTGTTGCCCGGATTTAGACTGGTTACCTTGATGAACATAGGTCATAGAAAGACTTATTGGGATATTAATAAGTCCGCTGATCGTGGGAGCGTAGGTATGTGCGTGACCCATGTGATGTGACTGTGTTCGCCTCCATTATTTGTGATGTTGTTATCTGTGAACTATTCCTGAGAGATTCGGAATATGTAATCCTTATGTACGTGATGTACCGGGATGGATAGCAGAGTATGTGTGCACCGAAGCTTAGTTCTCGGGGTGCTTATATTGTATATTTATGATGTGAATAATATACACTTAATTAATGGAAACCTTCATGTTAATGTTGTGAATATAATTACGGTATTGGTTCGAGAAATATAACGAGTTAACTGATAGTGATATTGTATATTGAGCATCTGAAGTTATGTTAAACCTCTACTTAATTATGAGCGTTATAATGTTAATAGAACCGAGTAAAATGGGTAGGACCTATGATAGTCTAGCTAGAGATGATGTCACTTAGCTAGTGGTTTGTGTCGTTGTAGATGGGTACTTACGTTAGGAGTGCACAGTTAGACGAGAGGTGAGAATATCATGTGAGTGCACGTCCTAACATGTACTTTGCATTTAATGTTTTAAATGTTTTTAAAGCACTTGCAGGTTTTTAAAATATAACTCAACATTCGGGCTCTGACCCGTTTGCTTTTCAAATCTATTTTTTCTTTGTAAAACCATTTTAGGTGCCCAGCTACAAGGACACCATGCATAGGATATTCATTCAGGTGACGAGCTGTAGCTATTTGTGGAAGCTACAGGGATTTTCTTGTAGACGCCTCTATCACTTGGATTCCAGATTCATTATCTATCAGTTGCAGGGCATGTTGCCCATTTCTATTAGAGTTACATTTCCATTAGAGTTTTCAGACTTTGGCATGTATTGATTTAGTATTCAGTTTACTTATCAGTTGTGGGATTTGTAGTGAGGAGTTTTTCCTCCAGACTTTATTTACGTTTTCTGATGGTTATTCTATTTACTTCATTATGGTGAAGGGCGTTATTATTCTTTATTACACTTGTTGCATGTTAATCAGACTTTAATTAAAATTTGGCACTTACTTTTTAAATACTAGGTGGTTAGTAATCATTAAAATGTTTTCGACAGTGATGCTATTAACTGGACCAACTTGGCATTTTGAATTAATTTAATAAAGGAGTAGCTACCCGGTATTTAATTAGTCGGGGTGTCACAGGTGGTATCAGAGCATTAGGTTCTAGTGTCCTTTAGGATCTGACAGCTTGTTATGTTTTCGCTAAGTTTCTTTGATATAGAGCCCTATATTTTAGGACTGTTGTACTCTTTTTGTGTATCTTAAGTTTATAAACAGGGAACTTATAAACTTTGTTCTTATTTCAGATGCCTCCACGACGTGCACGACGAGTTCCCAGGGATGCAACGCCCGAACCCCAGCCCTCTCCAGTTCAGGGCATGATGAACGCCGCTGAGGTTGCAGCTATAGTAGCCCAAGCGGTAAATGCTGCCATTGCTGTTGTTCAGCAGGCACCACCTCAGGCGCCGATTTCCGTGCCAGTACAGGAAAATGCATTCCCGTCTGCTTGGGAACGTGTACGTGACGCTTTTCAGAAAGCGCACCCGCGAGAATTTGCAGGTAGCTCAGATGTGGTAGTCTCGAGCCAATGGAGGAAGGATATGCAGAGGCACTTAAGGATGTATGAGTGCACGGACGTCCAGAAGTAGGTGCTAGCTACTTTTAAGCTAGTTGGATCTGCGCTACAGTGGTGGGAGTCTATTACCACCATGGAGGAGAGGGACTCTCACGATTTAGGAGTTCTGGGTGCGGTTCGACCGTAAGTACTTTCCGTCAGCTGTTCATACGGAAATGAGGAGGAGATTGATGAGTCTGAAGCAGGAAGGTAAGACTGTGGCCGAGTATGAGGCCGAGTTCATGAATCTGTTGAATATCGTTCCAGATGAGATACCAACAGAGAAGAAGAAGATTGAGAAGTTCACGGACAGATTGACTTGGAGGATCCGTCAACATCTGCTAGGGAACCTATCGTTGGCCACCTATTCTGATGTGGTTAACGCTGCATTGTTACACTGCCAGGACCACCGTTTTCATATGGCCGAGGGTAAGAGGTCGGGGGAGTCTAGCCATCAGGGCAGGACTGGAGGACATGGTGCCAGCGGGGCACAATCTGGTCACGAGCAGAGACAGAATGAGCAGGGCTCCCAGCAGGGGGATAATAAGAGGTTCCGGTCAGGGAACTACAAACAGGGACAGGGAGGTTTCCGTCAGGGCCATCAGGGTCCAAACGGCCATCAGGGCCAACAGGGGAAGAATGGGCAGCAATTTCACCAGGGCCAGTAGGGCCAAGGGAGGAACGGTAACGGCCACCAGGGCCGGGGAAAGCAGGGACCGAGAGGAGGGAACTTCCCAGGGAAGTGCTTTGTTTGTGGCAAGACTGTCCATAAGCGACAGGATTGTCCTGATAGGGGCAGGCCCCCATAGCAGTAGCAGTAGGGTGCTCGTCAGGAGCCACAGAGGCCTATGTTTCCCGCCGCTCTTCCCGCACCGCCACAGATGGCAGCATTGCCACCCATCCCAGCAGTCCTAGTTCAGCAGGGGTAGCTACAGTATGGACGTGTCTACAACGTCCACCAGGCTGCAGTTCCACAGGCACCGCCCGCGATTGAGGGTACGTTTCCTATCCATGGCACTATGGGTCGGGTATTATTTGATACGGGTGATACACACTGTTTTATAGCTACACACTTAGCGAAAGCTTTAGGATTGTTAGCTACGGCAGAGAGCACAGTGACGTGTGTCAACTCACCATTGGGGAGTGGGTCACTTATTTTTTTCATATGCCGGGGAGTGGGGGTAGAGATTGGTGGTTTGGTATTACCTGCAGATATGTTGGTATTAGATATGCATGTTCACGATGTGATCATCGGTATGGATTGGCTCGTAGCTTATAGAGCCATGATTGATTGCTTCAGCGGGAGCATTGTTTTTGCCATTTCGGGGCAAGAGATGTTCGTAGTGGCGATGCCTCGCCCAGAGGGAGGATCGACCGCTCATCTGTATTACATTGAGGAGGATACCTCTAAGGAGGTAGTGATTCCTTTAGATTCTATCCCGGTAGTCAGGGAGTATTCGGATGTGTTTCAGGAGATACTAGGCTTACCACCCAGTCGAGAGATAGACTTTTTTATAGATTTTCTACCGGGTACGAGACCTATAGCACGCGCACCGTACCGTATGGCTCCAGCTGAGATGAGGGAGTTACGTGATCAGATAGAGCAGCTGTTAGGTCAGGGCTTTATTCACAGGAGTACCTCACCTTGGGGCGCTCCAGTTTTGTTTGTGAAGAAGAGGGACGGTTCACTGAGATTGTGTGTGGACTACCCAGAGTTGAATAAGGTCACGATACGGAATAAGTATCCATTGCCTCGAATCGATGACTTATTCGACCATTTGAGAGGAGCTTCTTTCTTCTCGAAGATTTATTTGAGATCGGGTTACCATCATTTACTTATCAGGGAGGAGGATGTCTCAAAGACTGCGTTCTTGTCGAGATATGGTTCTTACGAGTTTCGGGTTATGCCTTTCGGTTTGACCAACGCTCCAGCAGTGTTTATGGACTTGATGAACAGAGTGTTCAGGGATTTCCTAGACCAGTTTGTCATTGTCTTCATTGATGATATTCTGGTTTACTCCCAGACAGAGGAGGAGCACGCCGAGCATTTGAGGCAGGTTTTGCAGACACTTCGTCAGAACGAGTTGTATGCAAAATATGAGAAGTGCGGGTTTTGGCTGAAGGAAGTCCAGTTTTTGGGACATATCATTTCCGACCGGGGAATATCTATTGATCCGGGGAAAGTATCAGCGGTGAGGGAGTGGGTAGAGCCCACGACACCAACGGAGATTCGTAGTTTCTTGGGTCTAGCAGGATACTACAGGAGGTTTATTCGGGGTTTCTCAGAAATAGCAGGTCCTTTGACACATCTGACTCGTAAGGGTGTGCCATACATCTGGAGTGATACCTGTCAGTTGGCATTCGATGAATTGAAGGACAAATTGACCTCAGCACCTGTGTTAGCATTGCCGAGACCGGGAGTTGAGTATTTGGTTTACACCGATGCGTCTTTGTAAGGACTGGGAGGTGTATTGCAGCAGGAGAGACAGGCCATAGCTTATGCTTCCCGTAAGCTTAAGCCTCATGAGAAGAATTACCCCACGCATGATTTGGAGTTGGCGGCAGTGGTATTTGCCCTATGGATTTGGAGGCACTATCTTTTGGGGGAGAAGTTCCAACTGTTCACGGACCATAAGTCCCTACAGTACCTGTTCACGCAGAAGGAATTGAATATGCGGCAGCGTAGGTGGCTTAAGTTTGTGAAGGACTACTAGTTCGACATCTAGTATCACCCAGGTAAGGCTAACGTGGTAGCAGACGCGTTGAGCCGTAGGCCAGCAGATGAGGTGGCAGAGGTGTGGAAGGCTAAGTGGAAGGAATTGGGACACCAGGATGCAGTGACCCGATCTTTCATGTCTGTGATGACCGTTACACCGCAGATTGTCACGAAGGTAGTACGGGCACAGGCTAATGACCCGTTCTGTCAGGAGCAGATAGTTCGATTACTAGCAGAGGGAGCCGAGTCCTATACCGTTAGCTCAGACGGGGGATTACGCTTCAATGGGAGATTGGTAGTTCCGGAAAGGGATGAATTGCGACACGATGTGATGGCACATTCGCACGGTTCGCGGTACATCCCGGAGGGGACAAAATGTACCAAGACATGAGACGCCAGTATTGGTGGAGCGGTATGAAGAGAGATATCGCTGAGTTTGTTTCGAAATGCGCCACTTGTCAACTTGTAAAAGTGGATCATCAGAGACCGGCAGGATTGCTACAACCATTGGAGGTCCCGGTGTGGATGTGGGAGAGCATATCCATGGACTTTATCACGGGGTTGCCTACGTCGCAGAGGGGTCACGACTCCGTTTGGGTAATTTTGGACAGGTTGTCCAAGGTCGCTCACTTTTTACTCGTAAGGACTAACTACACTACGGGACAGTATGCCCAGCTCTTCATTTCAGAGATTGTGAGACTTCACGATGTACCCTTAAATATCGTGTCTGACAGAGACAAGATATTTGTTTCGCGGTTTTGGGAGAGTTTCCAGGAGGCCATGGGCACGAAATTGCGGTTGAGTACGGCTTATCATCCGCAGACCGATGGCCAGACCGAGCGTACAAATCAGATGTTGGAGGACATGCTACGCATGTGCATTATTGACTTTGGGGGTGGATGGGAGCAGTACCTTCCACTGGTGGAGTTTGCTTACAACAACTCCTATCAGTTCACTATTGGCAAGGTTCCGTTTGAGGCATTGTACGGTAGGCCTTGTCGTTCCCCAACATACTGGTTAGAGGTGGGGGACAACAAACTGCTTGGGCCGGAAGTGATTCAGGATACTTCGGCAAGGATTGAGTTGATTCGGAGTCGCATTCGGGTGGCTCAAGACAGGCAGAAGAGTTATGCTGATGCGAAGAGATTTTTTAGGGAGTTCCAAGTAGGGGACCAGGTTTTGCTCAGGGTCTCTCCTATAAAAAGGATTATGCGTTTCGGGAAGAAAGGGAAGTTGGCACCAAGGTATGTGGGGCCGTTTCCTATTATTGAGCGGATCGGACCGGTTGCGTATAGACTTGGACTATCGGAGCATTTGCATCGGATTCACGATGTGTTCCATATTTCCTCGCTGAGGAAATACCTTAGAGATAATCTGGCTCATTCTCACATTGCTGTGGAAGACATCGATCTCCAGCCTGATAGCTCCTACGAGGAGGGGCCGATTGCTATTTTGGACCGAAGCGAGAGGAAACTGCGGTCAAAGATAGTTCCGTTAGTGCGTGTTCAGTGGCGACATCACAATGTCGAGGAGTCCACATGGGAGCGCGAGGATGAGATGCGCGAACGTTATCTAGAGCTATTTTTAGCAGGTACTTTCTAGTTTCGAATTTCGGGACAAAATTCAGTTATAAGGGGGAATTATGTAATACCCCGTACTTTTGGCTATATTTATTTTTGGGATTAATTAATTAAATGCGTAATAATTGGAAATTAATCCGGGTTATAAATACTAACGAGATGCGAGTTGGTATTTGATTTTGTGCATACATGTCTTATATGAATATTGGATTATGAAAAATTTGTCGTGAGATTTATATACGGCAATTTGGGAATTTTGTTGAGACGCGTGAGACCGCCGCGTCATGGTATATTATTTTAATTATAAAAAGTGATTTTTTATTTCTATTACCCGTATGGTCATTTTGAGTGTGCCAACGCGTCCGGAAGGGTCGAGATAGTCAAAAAAACACTAGCCGGGGGTGTAGTTTGGGTCCCGGGGTATTTTTAGGCCATACCGGCAACTTAAAGGGTATTTTGGTAATTTTACATTTTGAGGAATTAAAAGTGACGAAAATTGTGAGTTTTAATCTGATGTGGATTTAACCCACTAAACCCATTAACCAACCCATATTAACCCATTAAGCTACGGAGGCTATCATTAGGTTTACAACTTTCCCAAAGAAAACCCTAGCCACCTTAAGCCACCATTGGAGAAGAAGCTTGGAGAAGAGAAGAAATTCTGCAGAAATCTTCATCAAACCATCATCCAAACTCAGAGACAATCAAGGCAAGTGTTTTGATTATATTTAAATTCGTAGAATGTTCCTTCCATGTTAGAAAATTGCAGAATATCAATTGTTCTTGAAAGATAATGAAAACCCATGTATTTTGAAGCTTAGAACTTGAAATCTTGAGGAGAATTGCATGAAGAATGATAGGTAGATGAGTATTCCCATAATATTTATGATTGTAAGAAATTAAAACGGATTTATATTGGATTAATTCATGATTCAAAAAGTTAGGGTTCATGTTCTTGATAAATTGGGAAAAAAGTGTTGAGATTTGTAAATTTGGTTGATGTTAGGATGGATTAATCCTTCAAAACGTGTTAGGATGTGATTATAATATGTTTAGGATTGTTAAGAGACCTTAAAACGATTGTTGGGACTTAGTTTAGAAGAGATTTGAGGAGTAAAAATGGTGAAAAATGAGTTTTAGGAAAATCTGGGACGAATATGGTAGGTCGTTAGAAGCCCCTGCCCAGGTCGTTCGAACGAACTCGTTCGAACGAGCTTCTAACGAATTGACCAGTCGTTCTAACGAAAGGGAGCCTCGTTCGATAACCTCGTTCGAACGAGATCTCGTTAGAAGGGACAGTTCGTTCGAACGAACTGGATCTCGTTCGAACGAGACTTCTAACGAGTTGACAGAGGAATCTCGTTCGAACAGTCTCGTTCGAACGAGACTTCTAACGAGTTGACAGTTTGGTCCTTTTTGGACTGTTTTGATTTTTTGGAGTCCCGTAAACTTGTTCGAAGATATAGATAACATTCCGATGATGATGTAATGATAGAATTGGGACTTTTGGGTATTTATGAGAAGGAAATCATATACGAGAGTTATATTAAACAGACGGTTTGAGTTGAGACGTGAGTGTCTACTACGACGTGAGAATGAATTATGGCGCGTATAATTACAAACCGGAATAATATAAGTTGTAGATATTAAAATTTGGTACGAGAATGCTCTATGTACTACGATTAAACTACGGGATTACTAAGACGTGTGTTTACTTAGTATTGGTATATGAATTGTGTGTATGACATACCTACCATGCTTGCTATCATGGGAGGTTTGCGTTCGCTTAGGGCCCTCTAATCCTTGTGTTGCCCGGATTTAGACTGGTTACCTTGATGAACATAGGTCATAGAAAGACTTATTGGGATATTAATAAGTCCGCTGATCGTGGGAGCGTAGGTATGTGCGTGACCCATGTGATGTGACTGTGTTCGCCTCCATTATTTGTGATGTTGTTATCTGTGAACTATTCCTGAGAGATTCGGAATATGTAATCCTTATGTACGTGATGTACCGGGATGGATAGCAGAGTATGTGTGCACCGAAGCTTAGTTCTCGGGGTGCTTATATTGTATATTTATGATGTGAATAATATACACTTAATTAATGGAAACCTTCATGTTAATGTTGTGAATATAATTACGGTATTGTTTCGAGAAATATAACGAGTTAACTGATAGTGATATTGTATATTGAGCATCTGAAGTTACGTTAAACCTCTACTTAATTACGAGCGTTATAATGTTAATAGAACCGAGTAAAATGGGTAGGACCTATGATAGTCTAGCTAGAGATGATGTCACTTAGCTAGTGGTTTGTGTCGTTGTAGATGGGTACTTACGTTAGGATTGCACAGTTAGACGAGAGGTGAGAATATCATGTGAGTGCACGTCCTAACATGTACTTTGCATTTAATGTTTTAAATGTTTTTAAAGCACTTGCAGGTTTTTAAAATATAACTCCACATTCGGGCTCTGACCCGTTTGCTTTTCAAATCTATTTTTTCTTTGTAAAACCATTTTAGGTGCCCAGCCACAAGGACACCATGCATAGGATATTCATTCACGTGACGAGCTGTAGCTGTTTGTGGAAGCTACAAGGATTTGCTTGTAGACGCCTCTATCACTTGGATTCCAGATTCATTATCTATCAGTTGTAGGGCATTTTGCCCATTTCTATTAGAGTTACATTTCCATTACAGTTTTCAGACTTTGGCATGTATTGATTTAGTATTCAGTTTACTTATCAGTTGTGGGATTTGTAGTGAGGAGTTTTTCCTCCAGACTTTATTTACGTTTTGTGATGGTTATTCTATTTACTTCATTATGGTGAAGGGTGTTATTATTCTTTATTACACTTGTTGCATGTTAATCAGACTTTAATTAAAATTTGGCACTTACTTTTTAAATACTAGGTGGTTAGTAATCATTAAAATGTTTTCGACAGTGATGCTATTAACTGGACCAACTTGTCATTTTGAATTAATTTAATAAAGGAGTAGCTACCCGGTATTTAATTAGTCGGGGTGTCACACATTGGTCCCGTGCGAGGTGTCAGTGCCACTCACGGGGCCGTTCGGGGGCTTATTTGGGTTTTCATCCGCTAATACTATGTTTTTAAGCCTAAGTCTAGAAATGTGCAAATTATCATCGTATTCTAAAATCGAGAGTCCGGTGATTGCGCGATCAGTTCCTACGAGTTACATTGGTCCCGTGCGAGGAGTTGGTGCCACTCATAGGGCCGTTCAGGTATTGTGTCGGGTTTTTGACTTCTAACGCTATTTTTGTAAGCCTAAGTCTCAAAATATGTAAATTAATATCGAATTCTGAAAGCGGGAGTCCTGTGATCGTGCTGTTAGTTCCTACGAGTTATATTGGTCCCGTCCGAGGTGACGGTGCCCACGAGGCCATTCGGGGGATATTTTGGATTTTCACCCGCTAACGCCATGTTTTCAAGCCTAAGTCTAGAAATATGTAATTTATCGTCGTATTCTCAAGCCGGGAGTCCCTCGATTGCGCGGTCAGTACCTTCGAGTTACACTTCGATCCCGTGTAAGGTGTTAGTGCCACTCATAGGGTCGTTCGGGGGCTATTTCGACTTTTCACCCACTAACACCATGTTTTCCTTAAGTCCTGATATTTTTAAATTATCGTCGTATTCTCAAACTAGGAGTCCTGTGATCATGCGGTAAGTTCCTACGAGTTCCATTGTTCCCGTGCGAGATGTCGGTGCCACTCACGGACCGTTTGGGGTCTGTTTCGAGTTAACGTTATGATTATAGGTGTAAGTCTAGAAATATACAAATTATCATAGTATTCTCAAATTAGGAGTCCCATGATCGCGCGATCAATTCCTACGAGTTACATTGGTCCCGTGCGAGGTGTCGGTGCCACTCACATGGCCGTTCGGGGGCTATTTTGAGTTTTCACCCGCTAAGGGCATGTTTTTTTGCCTAAGTCTAGAAATATGCAAATTATCGTCATTTTCTCAAATCGAGAGTCTCGTGATCACGCGGTCAGTTCCTACAAGTTAAATTGGTCCCGTACGAGGTGTTGGTGCCACTCACAGGGCCGTTGGGGGGTTATTTTCGGTTTTCACCCGCTAACACCATGTTTTTAAGCCTAAGTTTATAAATATGCAAATTATCGTCGTGTTCTCAAACCGGAAGTCTCGTGATTGCGCGATCAATTCCTATGAGTTACATTAGTCCCGTGCGAGGAGTTGGTTCCACTCACAGGGCCGTTCGGAGGCTGTGTCGAGTTTTGCCTTCTAATGCTATGTTTATTAGACTAAGTCTATAAATATGCTAATTTTTATTGTATTCTCAAACTGGGAGTCCCCTGATCACGCGTCAAGTTCCTACGAGTTACATTGGTCCCGTGCGAGGTGTTAGCGCCACCCACGGGGCCGTTCGGGCGTTGTTTCAGGTTTTCACCCGCTAATGCCCCATTTTTATGCCTAAGTTCAGAAATATACAAATTATCGTCGTATTCTCAACTGAGAGTCGCGTGATCGTGCGGTTAGTTCCTACGAGTTACATTGTCCCGTACGAGGTGGCGGAGCCCACGGGGCCATTCGGGGGATGTTTTGGGTTTTCACCCGCTAACGCCTTATTTTTAAGCCCAAGTCTAGAATTATACAAAGTGACGTTGTATTCTCAAATCTGGAGTTTTGTGATCGTGCGATCAATTCCTATGAGTTAGATTGGTCTCGTGCGACGTGTTAGTGCCACTCACGGGGCTGTTCGGGGGCTACTTCAGGTTCTCACTCACTAACGTTATGTTTATAGGCCTAAGTCTAAAAATATACAAATTATCATCGTATTCTCAAACTGGGATTCCCATGATCGCGCAGTCAGTTCCTACGAGTTACATTGGTCCCGTACGAGGTGTCGGTCCCACTCATGGGGGCGTTTGGGGGATTTTTTGGGTTTTTACACGCTAACTCCATGTTTTTAAGCCTAAGTCTTGAAATATGAAAATTATCGTCGTATTCTCAAACTAGGAGTCCCGTGATTGCGTGGTTAATTCCTACCAGTTACATTGGTCCTGTGCGAGGTGTCGGTGCCACTCACGGGGCCATTCGGGGTCAGTTTTGGATATTCACCCGCTAAAGCCATATTTTTAAGCCTAAGTCTAGAAATATGCAAATTATCATCGTATTCTCAAATCAAGAGTCCCGTGATTGCGTGATCAATTCCTACAAGTTACATTGGTCCCGTGCGAGGAGTTGGTGCCACTCATGGGGTCATTCGGGGGCTGAGTCGGGTTTTTACCTTATAACACTTTTTTTGTAAGCCTAAGTCTAAAAATATGTAAATTATGATCGAATTATGAAATCGGAAGTCCCGTGTTCGTGCAGCAAGTTCCTACGATTACGTTGGTCCCATACGAGGGGTTGGTGCCACTCACGGGGCCGTTCAAAGGCTGTTTCGATGTTTTACCCACTAACGCCATGTTTTTTGTGCCTAAGTTTAAAAATATGTAAATTATCATCGTAATCTCAAATCAGGAGTCCCGTGACCATTAGGTGAGTTCCTACGAGTTATATTGGTCTCGTGCGAGGTGTTGGTCCCACTCACGAGGCTATTCGGGGACTATTTTGGGTTTTCACTCACTAACGCATAATTTGTATGCTTAAGTCTTGAAATATGCAAATTATCATTGTATTCTCAAACTGGGAGTCCCGTGATCACGCTGTAAATTCCTACGAGTTAGATTGGTCCCGTGCGAGGCGTTGATGCCACTCACGGGGCTGTTCGGGGGCTATTTCGTGTTCTCACTCACTAACATCATGTTTATAAGCCTAAGTCTAGAAATATAAAAATTATCATCATATTCTCAAATCGAGAGTTCAGTGATAGCCCGATAAGTTCCTACGAGTTACATTGGTCCCATGCGAGGTGTTGGTTCCACTCATGAGACCGTTCAGGGGATTTTTTGGGTTTTCACCCGCTAACGCCATGTTTTTATGCCTAAGTGAAGAAATTTTCAAATTATCGTTGTATTCTCAAATCGGGACCCCCGTGATCACGCGGTCAGTTCCTACGAGTTACATTGGTCCCTTGCGAGGTGTCGGTGCCACTCACGGGGCCGTTCGGGGGCTGTTTTGGGTTTTCACCCACTAACTCCATGTTTTTAAGCCTAAGTCTAGAAATATGCAAATTATCATCGTATTCTCAAATTGGGAGTCCGATGAATGCGCGATCAATTCCTACGAGTTACATTGGTCCCGTACGAGGAGTTGGTGCCACTCATAGGGTCGTTCGAGTGTTGTGTCGGGTTTTTTTCCTTCTAATGCTATGTTTGTAAGCCTAAGTATAAAAATATGTAAATTATTATCGAATTATGAAACCGGGAGTCCCGTGATCGTGCGGTAATTTCCTATGAGTTACATTGGTCCCGTCCGAGGTGACGGAGCCTACGGGGCCGTTCCGGGGATGTTTTGGGTTTTCACCCGCTAACGCCATGTTTTCAAGCCTAAGTCTAGAAAAATGCAAATTATTATCGTATTCTAAAATCGAGAGTCCCTTGATTGCACGGTCTGTACCTACGAGTTACATTTTGGTCCCATGGAAGGTGTTAGTGCCACTCATAGGGCCATTCGGGGGTTGTTCTGGGTTTTCACCCACTAACGCCATGTTTTGCTTAAGTCCTGATATTTTTAAATTATCGTCGTATTCTCAAATCGGGAGTCCCGTGATCATGCAATAAGTTCCTACGAGTTACATTGGTCCCGTACGAGGTGTCGGTGCCACTCACGGGGCCGTTCGGGGGCTATTTCGAGTTCTCACTCACTAACGTTATGTTTATAAGCTTAAATCAGGAAATATACAAATTATCATCGTATTCTCAAACTAGGAGTCCCGTGATCGCGCGGTCAGTTCCTACAAGTTACATTGGTCCCGTGCGAGGTGTCGGTGCCACTCACGGGGCCGTTTGGGGCCTGTTTTGGGTTTTCACCCGCTAACACCATGTTTTTATGCCTAAGTCTAGAAATATGCAAATTATTATCATTTTCTCAAATCGGGAGTCCCGTGATTGTGCGGTCAGTTCCTACGAGTTACATTGGTCCCGTGCGAGGTATTGGTGCCACTCATGGGCCGTTCGGGGGCTGTGCTGTGTTTTGCCTTCTAACGCTATGTTTATTAGCCTAAGTCTAGAAATATGCTAATTTTTATCGTATTCTCAAACCGGGAGTCCCATGATCGCGCGGTAAGTTCCTACAAGTTATATTGGTCCCGAGCGAGGTGTTAGTGCCACCACGAGGCTATTTGAGCGTTGTTTCGGGTTTTCACCCGCTAATGCCATGCTTTTATTCCTAAGTCCAAAAATATGCAAATTATCATCGTATTCTCAGCTGAGAGTCCCTTGATTGTCCAGTTAGTTCCTACGAGTTACATTGGTCCCGTCCGAGGTGGCGGTGCCCACGGGCCCATTCGGGGGATGTTTTTGGTTTTCACTTGCTAACGCCATGTTTTTAAGCCTAAGTCTAGAAATATGAAAATTATCGTTATATTCTCAAATCGGGAGTCCGGTGATCACGCGGTAAATTCCTACTAGTTAGATTGGTCGCGTGCGACGTGTTAGTGTCACTCACGGGGATGTTCTGGGTCTGTTTCGGGTTCTCACTCACTAAAGTAATGTTTATAAGCCTAAGTCTAGAAATATACAAATTATCGTCGTATTCTCAAACTGGGAGTCCCGTGATTGCGCGGTCAGTTCCTACGAGTTACATTGGTCCCGTGCGAGGTGTCGATGCCACTCACGGGGCCATTTGGGGGCTTTTTTGGGTTTTCACCCGCTAAAGCCATGTTTTTAATCCTAACACTAGAATTATGCAAATTATCATCGTATTCTCAAACTGGGAGTCCCGTCATCGCGCGATAAGTTCCAATGAGTTACATTGGTCCTGTGCGAGGTGTTGGTTCCACTATCGGGGCTGTTCGAGGGCTTTTTTCGGTTTTCACCCGCTTACTCCATGTTTTTATGCCTAAGTCTAGAAATATGCAAATTATCATCATATTCTCAAATCGAGACTCCCGTGACTGTGCGGTCAAGTCCTATGAGTTACATTGGTCTCGTGTGAGGTGTCGGTGCCACTCACGTGCCGTTCGGGGGCTATTTTGGGTTTTCACCTGCTAAAGCCATGTTTTTAAGCCTAAGTTTAAAAATATGCAAATTATCATCATACTCTCAAATTGGGTGTCCCGTGATTGTGCGATCAGTTCCTACGAGTTACATTGGTCCCGTGCGAGGACTTGGTGCCACTCATGAGGCCATTTGGGGGTTGTGTCGGGTTTTTGCCTTCTAATGCTATGTTTGTAAGCTTAAGTAAAAAAATATGTAAATTATCATCGAATTCGGAAACCGGGAGTCCCGTGATCGTGCGGTAAGTTCCTACGAGTTACATTGGTCCCGTCCGAGGTGGCGGTGCCCATGGGGCCGTTCGGGGGCTATTTTGGGTTTTCACCCGCTAACGCCATATTTTTAAGCCCAAGTCTAGAAATATGCAAATTATCATCGTATTCTTAAACTGGGAGTTCCGTGATTGCGCAGTCGGTTCCTACGAGTTACATTTTGGTCTCATACAAGGTGTTGATGCCACTCACAGGTCGTTCAGGGGCAGTTTCTGGGTTTTCACCCACTAAGGCCATGTTTAAGTCCTTATATTTTTAAATTATCATTGTATTCTTAAACTGGGAGTCCCGTGATCACGCGGTAAGTTTCTATGAGTTACATTGGTCCCATGCGATGTTTTCATGCCACTCACGGGGCCGTTCGGGGACTGTTTTAGGTTTTCACCTGCTAACGCCATGTTTTGATGCCTTAGTTTGGAAATATGCAAATTATTGTCATAATCTCAAATCGGGAGTCGCTTGATTGCGCGATTAGTTCCTACGAGTTACATTGGTCCCGTGCGAGGAGTTGGTTCCACTCACGGGGCTGTTCGGGGGCTGTGTCGGGTTTTGCCTTCTAACGCTATTATATGCCTAAGTCTAGAAATATGCAAATTATCATCGTATTCTCAAACTGGGAGTCCCGTGATTGCGCGGTCAGTTCCCACGAGTTATATTAGTCCCGTGCGAGGTGTTGGTGCCACTCACGGGGCCGTTCGGGGGCTGCTTTGGGTTTTGACCCGTTAACGCCATGTTTTTAAGCCTAACTCTAAAAATATGCAAATTATCATCGTATTCTCAAATCGGGAGTCCCATGATCGCGCGGTAAGTTCCTACGAGTTACATTGGTCCCGTGCGAGGTGTTGGTTCCACTCTTAGGCTCGTTCGGGGGCTTTTTTGGGTTTTCACCCGCTAACGCCATGTTTTTATGCCTAAGTCTAGAAATATTCATGTTATCATCGTATTCTCAAATTGGGACTCTCGTGATCGCGCGGTCAGTTCCTACAAGTTACATTGGTCCCGTACGAGGTGTCGGTGCCACTTACGGAGCTATTCGGGGGCCGTTTTGGGTTTTCACCCGCTAAAGTCATGTTATTAAGCCTAAGTCTAGAAGTTTGCAAATTATCATCGTATTCTTAAATTGGGAGTCCTGTGATTGCGCGGTTAGTTCCTACGAGTTACATTAGTCCCGTGCGAGGAGTTGTTGCCACTCATGGGGCGGTTCGGGGGTTGTGTTGGGTGTTTGCCTTCTAATGTTATGTTTGGAAGCCTAAGTCTAAAAATATGTAAATTATCATTGAATTCTGAAACCAAGAGTTCCGTGATTATGCGGGAAGTTCCTACGAGTTACATTGGTCCCATCCAAGGTGACGGTGCCCCCGGGGCCATTCGGGGGCTGTTTTGGGTTTTCATCCGCTAACGCCATGTTTTTAAGACTAAGTTTATAAATATGAAAATTATCATCGTATTCTCAAATCGAGAGTCCCGTGATTGCGTGGTCAGTTCCTACGAGTTTCATTTGGGTCACGTGCAAGGTGTTGGTGCCACTCATAGGGCCGTTCAGGGGTTGTTCCGGGTTTTCACCCACTAACGCCACATTTTACTTAAGTCCTGATAATTTTAAATTATCATTGTATTTTGAAACCGGGAGTCCCATGATCAAGCAGTAAGTTCCTACAAGTTACATTGGTCCCGTGTGAAGTGTTGGTGCCACTCATGGGGCCGTTTAGGGGCTGTTTTGAGTTTTTACCCACTAACGCCATGTTTCTATGCCTATGTCTAGAAATACACAAATTATCATCGTATTCTCAAACCGGGAGTCCCGTGATTGCGCAGTAAGTTCCTACAAGTTACATTGGTCCCGTGCAAGGTGTTGGTTCCATTCACGGGGCCGTTGGGGGTTATTTTGGGTTTTCACTTGCTAACGCCATGTTTTTAAGCCTAAGTCTAGAAATATGCAAATTATCATCGTATTCTCAAACCGATAGTCTCGTAATTGCGCGGTCAATTCCCATGAGTTACATTGGTCCCGTGCGAGGAAGTGGTGCCACTCATGGGCCCGTTCGAGGGATATGTCGAGTTTTGCCTTCTAACGCTATGTTTATAAGCCTAAGTCTAGAAATATGCTAATTATCATCGTATTCTCACACCGGGAGACCAGTGATCGTGTGGTAAATTCCTACGAGTTAGATTTGTCCCATTCGAGGTGTTGGTGCCACTCACAAGACCGTTCGGGGACAGTTTTGGTTTCTCACTCACTAACGTAATGCCTATAAGCCTAAGTCTAGAAATATATAATTTATCATCGTATTCTCAAACAGGGAGTCTCATGATCGCGCGGTCAGTTCCTACGAGTTACATTGGTCCCGTGCGAGGTGTCGGTGCCACTCACGGGGCAATTTGGGGGTTATTTTGGGTTTTCACCCACTAACACCATGTTTTTAAGCCTAAGTCTACTAATATGCAAATTATCATTGTATTCTCAAACCGAGAGTCCCGTGATCGCGCGGTAAGTTCCTACGAGTTACATTGGTCCCGTGCGAGGTGTTGGTTCCACACACGGGGCCATTTGGGTTTTCACCCACTAACGCCATGTTTTTATGCCTAAGTATAGAAATATGCAAATTATCGTCGTATTCTCAAATCGTGAGTCCCGTGATCATGCAGTGAGTTCTTACGAGTTATATTGGTCCCGTGCAAGGTGTTGGTGCCACTCATGGGGCTGTTCGGGGACTGTTTTAGGTTTTCACTCACTAACGCCATGCTTTTATGCCTAAATCTAGAAATATGCAAATTATCGTTGTATTCTCAAGCCGGGAGTCCCTTGATCGCATAATAAGTTCCTATGAGTTAGATATGTCCCGTGCGAGGTGTTAGTGCCACTCACGGGGACGTTCGGGGGCTGTTTCGGGTTCTCATCCACTAACGTCATGTTTTAAGCCTAAGTTTAGAAATATACAAATTATTGTCGTATTCTCAAACTGGGAGTCCCATAATCGTGCGGTCAGTTCCTACGACTTACATTGGTCTTGTGCGAGGTGTTGGTGCCACTTACTGGGCCATTTGGGGGTGGTTTCGGGTTTTCACCCACCAACACCATATTTTGCTTAAGTCCTGGTATTTTTAAATTATCGTCGTATTCTCAATTCGGGAGTCCCATGATTGCGTGGTAAGTTCCTACGAGGTACATTGGTCACATGTGAGGTGTTGGTTCCACTCACTGGTCGGGGTCTATTTTGAGTTTTCACCCACTAACGCCATGTTTTTATGCCTAAGTCTAGAAATATGAAAATTATCATTGTATTATCAAACCGAAAGTCCCTTGATCGCGCGGTGAGTCCATTCGAGTTATAATTATCCCATGCGAGGTGTTGGAGCTTTTCACGGGACCGTTCAGGGGTTATTTCGGGGTTTTGCCCTCTAATGCCATTTTTTAATCCTAAGTCTAGATATTTTCATATTATCGTCATATTATCAAACTGGGAGTTCCATGACTGGACGATCAGTTCCTACGAGTTACATTGATCCCATGCGAGGTGTTGGTACCTCTCACGTGACCATGGTAATTATGTTTCATTTTTTTGGTAGTAATTTTTTAACAACAAGCTTTTAAAATTTATAGTATGTTTTATTTATGTCTTTTTGATATTCGGTTTAATCCCAACCCTAAATGTTAGAAATGCCTAGGGATAACTAACTCAATGGCCATTTAAACGTTCAAATCCACCGATCAACAACAATTCAAATAATAATGCGATATATTTGAAATTCCTAGGGCCAACCAACTCAATGGCCATTTAAATGTTCAAATCCACTAGTCAATATCATTCAAGAATCCCAAACAATAACTCAAAGCAAGTGTCATATAAATATTAACGAGGGTGAAAGGGTAATAAGTAAATGTGTACACCTAAAAAAGAACCTACTTGGTCGGAATGCCAAAACAATGAAAATGAACATTACCCATAGCAGCTCCGTACACGCCCTGTAGTACCCCATACCCTACCGGTGCTATGGAAAACATTGTAACAGTATTATAGGAGCAAGAAAGCCTTTAGCAACTCGTTTTTGTCCTATTACCCCCTCCCCCACATCTTTTTCACGCAATATCGAACTTTATGTACATATTACAAACAAATCAATAACAAGACTAAACTGAAATCAACTCTGATGAAATCACATTTCCAAAAGGTAAAAATAAAATGAAATTGATAACATAAGAAGAGTTATGTCATAATTTCCATCATTTCAACAATTTAACAATAATAAGAGACTCTATCCATCAACTCAAGGTATATGCCTAGCTTTCAATTCAACAATCATAATCAACGATTTACACAATAACAATCAAAATTCAAACTTACTATTACGCATAAAAGGTTATCAGTGTTACTATTAATAGTTAACAAATTGGAACTAATTTATACTAATTAAAACATGGTATGTCCCATATACCACATAATAATATTCACTAGTTCGTAAAAAGATAGGACCTACTAATCAAAGGTTTTTATTAGGAATACCAGTTATAATATACTCACAAAAACATCTCAACTCATATAAATAAATGAAGAATGAAATCTGGAAAACAAATCACAAAAACAGTTATAATAGCCTTAAGTTAGAACTCCATAAGATTGAAAATGAGGGATCATGGGTGGGATTCACATATGAACGATTCACCTTTTTTCTATGATTGAAGGGGATAGGGCACGATCGAGAGAACCGCTACTATCAAGCAACCACAGTGAAAGGATGAGTTGTTTGTGATCATGGACTCAGATTTTATGCATGTAGGGGGCCCACCGACAATAATGAAAGGTCTTTCGAAACCCAACACCTCAATAATATCCAAATGCATGAGATAAACAAAATACAAAAACAACAGATAAAAATTACCATTTGTATGGAATAAGGCCAATTAGTGGGAGTGAGGGTGACAGAGAATATCAGCACAAGGGATAATGTACGCAAGCTACCCATAATGGATCCGAATATGAATTCCTCACATGCTATATCAATTCAACGTATGTCCAAGGTGCCCAAATATGATATAATCTTTGTTGATGATGAAATGAAAAACCTGATCACCATCCCAAGTTAATCGAATAGTTCATAAAGTTAGAAAAGTTAAGTTTAGGGATACTAAGGCCCACTATTTTACAACAAAACCACCTGAACCCAATGAGCCACCAATGGAAACCAATTTTGAGCACAAAAACATGACAATGGCAACCATTTTCATCTAAAATAATAAAGAAAAAACATGATCTCAATAAAATCCAAGTCATCAATGGATATTACCCACAAAGTGCAAGTTTATACCATCACAGAATTTGTTGGAGGACCTTTCTTTGACAACCAATACTGACACTGACAAGAACAAATCAGCAGAAGAACTTAATTTGGATTCAAACTTTAGGAACCTCTCCCTTAAGGGAAAACAAGAAAGTATAGAAGATACTAATGGGAAAACCAAGATAAGCAGGGTGGTGTATGCTCCTCTTTTGTCGAACCATGGAGGAATGGGGGCTAAAGGCCGGAGGAAATTTTGATTTCAAGCTCAAAAGGCCCCCAAAAAACTCATAGCTTTAGAAATAGGCTTAATGGATGTGCCAATAGTAATCGACATGAGAAATTTTGAGATAAATAATGATAATGATGAAGAGAAAGTTGATGGATTACGGTGGCCGGAAAAAAATAGCCACAAGGGAGATCTTAATGGCCTTGTGGAACTATCATGGAGTCAGGCGACCTCAAATAGTATGTATGTTAAAGGAGACAATGATGGCCATAGCGCTCATATTTTGATTTCAAAAGCAAGTGGGCCTAACTAGTGTAATTTATAAATGCAGTTAACTTTGACAATCAGGAAAAGTTAAATATTATCATTCCCCTTCATGAATTGGATAAAGAACATAAGATAAACTAATATTTATTTTACTTAAAAAAAGAATCTTTCAGTGAAATCCTAATAAAAAAAGGGTGGAGTACCTCTATAAAGGAAAAAGTTAGTAATACTTCTAGTACTGTCAAGGAGCATGTTGACATCTACAAAGCCAAAGTATAAGAAAATGTAGTCCACATTTGAGATTGCACGAGTCTAACGCAGAGCATGCGTCAAAGACACAGAAGTGCACACCCTCCTAGGCATCATAACAATTGGTACTTCTCTCTAATAAAATAAAATCACTGACTGGATTAATTTTTCATAAGCAGTATTCACTTTATTATGGCCCTCAATGCTATTTTCAATTGCAATGCCTACTATCTTAAGATACTGAGACCTCTTAGTGAACTTTCATATACCGACCTTGCATAATTTGATTACAAATATTTCTCTCGGGCTTGCAATTGTCTCTCTGACATTAATACTTTGATGTTAGGACTATTGCCCATCACAATTAATCAATTAGACGGTTCGATTAGTTAGGGAGAAGATTAATAAGGTGTGTGACCACTACTTCAAGTTTTTCTTGTTAATTTATGAAAGGACTATGATATTCCGTTGTCCCATTCTTTTATAAGATACAATCAAGTGTTGAGTGTCTAAAACTAACTAACATTTCACTCCCCTAATGAAAGATCTTGTCCTCTAGCACATAAGTTTAGTGAAGTCAAGCCACAAGGAGCAAGAATCAAACAAATAAATCCACAACCTTCACTCACAAATAAACATATCAAAATATCAAAGTTCACAAGACAAAACGATGACGCATACGTATAAGTTAAATAAAGAATACCAGATTGACATGTTTTTCATGTTTTGCTCTCAATTATCTGCAACCAAAAGAGAGAAAATTATTAAAACTTATCTATCTGAACTCGTAATAGAAGTGAAAGGAAAGTTAAATTCACCATTAAACACATTCTCATACAAGTTATCCAAGATAATTACCTAAAGAATCTTGAACATACACAATTTTGGTCCACGAGAAAAAGATCCAAAGACAACTGTGCATGGTCTAAACTTTATCTCATTTGTACGCAAATGAAAAAAGAGTTATTAGTAACCTTAAAATCATTCAACGTTTACACACAATCTACTTTAGTTTTAACAAATAAAAAAATGGAAATAAGAGTGCTAAAATTATTTTAGATATTGCATTATTGTTTACGTACTACCAAAAAAAATTATACCAAAGCTACTCTGGTAGGGATGTCAATTATTCTGCTTTGACTGGAAAGAATCTATGAAAACAGAAAATCACACCAAATTGCAAAATAGCTCCTACAAAAAGATTAAGATCATCTGAAAAACTTACGAATAGCCATATTTTCTATATTTATAAAACAATAATAATTATTATGGAAAACATACTAATAGCCATATTTGCTAATACCCTTTAATTTCATCTTCTTCCTAAAATCAATGAACAACATATTTAATATTAAAAGCATTTGTGTGAGCCGAGAATAATCCTAAAAAATAATGCAAAACAAATTAACATATTAACATATCAAAGAATGCTACACGAACGACTAGAATGAACCTATGAAACCTGCGTTGTCTAGGACCACGCTCTGATAGCAACACTAACACACCGTAATTTTTAATTATTAGGTTGATCAAGTCTATTAATTAAATAAAATGTTTTATCAATTTAATTTAAATATCATCCTTAACATGAAATATAATCATTGAATAAGGATAAATCAAAGTATAGAACCAAATGAGAAATCCTCAATTGAGTATATAATATATATAGAATCAATCACCACCACTAAATTATGGTAGAAAGTTTCGGATAAAAATTAATAAACCCCAAATCTCCCAAAATCATGTTATCTCCAAATTGATTACAAATGCTAGAAATGAAATAGACCTTGTATCTCTCAAACTTAAAATAAATAAAACTAAAGTAGGTTCAACACCCACATCTCCAAAACTCGGTGGTGATTGTAATGAAAGACTCTCTACTCAAGTGGGAAATTAGGTTGGGTACACTGGAGCACCTAAAACAACGGGACGGTTCAGGTCCACCGCAATAAGATAATTGCTACGCACTCAAGTATTAAGACTATCAATCATGATTATAAATAATAATTCTACAATTATTAAATTAATTGTTATACCCCGTTACTAATAGTGTAACTTTCTTTAAATTTTTCATTCAACAAAAATATTAAAAATCCTCCTAATTCTCATATTTGAAGATATAGCTAGTAAATATAATTTTCACAATATCCATACCTGGGAGGGGTGGCAATTTTAGAAATGACACGAAACGACACGAAATTAACCCGAAATTTACACGATATGTCGTGTTCATGCTGTGTTTTTTACATGAAGTCGTGTTGTGTCGTGTTCGTGTCAAAATTATGAGTCGCGTTGTGTCGTGTTATCATGTTTTTTAGGCGTGAAATTTAAGAAATTCTGGTATTCGTGTCGTGTTATTTTTTATTCGGGGTCGTGTTCATGTCAACTAAAAAAACATTAATTCGTGTCGTGTCGTGTCGTGTTCGTGTCCGAAAAAATATTATCGTGTCGGCCCGAAACACGACCCGTTGACCCGAATTTCCACCCCTAGGGATGTATTCCAAAAAACTATGACATAAATTATATATATATATATATATATATACTGGGATTAGCCCTCCATTTGTTGAGCGGTCTCACAACATATAACGTGGCTCACAAATATATAATCCATTTAAATATTTCATTAAAAAATAAGGCGTGTCAGCATATCTAAGACCTCACACATGTGAAATAGAATGCAATTCGTAACATAAAAAAATCCCCATCATGGACACAAATCCAACCTCACCTTATCCACCCCAAACACCACCAATAATAAAATCATCATAATCACGCCTGTCCCCTAGTTCCCATTGGGGTCACAAGTCCTCACGATGCGGAACCAACCTTATCCACCCAACATATTCATAATAACAATATAAGAAAAGTGGCCCCATGCATATGGTCATCATAATAATAGTATTATTTATCCACTCTTGATAAAATTCCACAATTTAAATTTCACATGTCACTAATATATTCCAATATCATTTATACTTAAAGTCCTCAAAGTTTCTTAAATTACTTCTAAATGTTATACTATATTTTTTTTAATGGAGGGGGGTAAGGCTTATATTCCCCACAATAATAAAAAAAAAATTCATTCCATCCTCATCTAAAAAAAAAATCATTTTTTGGTGTACTTTTTAATGCCCATAAGTTAGGATTATATTCGTTTAGAATATTACAAGCATTATGGTGTTAGAATAGTAATTTCTTATTTTGGGCTTCTTATAATCGGATTTTAGAAAAACTTAAAATACAAAAGTTGTCCAGAATATGATTTTCTACAAAAACTAGCAAAATGTCTCAATTTACATCTTCTATAAGAATCAAAATTTTACTTTTCTATAACTTTACTAAACGTCGAAAAACACACCTAGTCCCAGTTTTCTTATTTTTTTAGGTTCTAAATGACATTTTTTGGATTTTGTTAACGTCAAACTTTTAGAAAATTTCATTTTACACAAGACAATGAAGTTTCTGTTAAAATAAAGATCCTAAAGAGAATTTAGAGAGAGAGAAAGAGATGGAGTATTTTATTTCTCAATTATATTGTGTATTGTCCAAAATCATATAAGGACCCCCTATTTATAGTATATAGTGAGGTATTCCAAAAAACACAGAATGTGAGTGGACAACCATCCAAAAGGCACATAATTTAACACTCCCCCTTGAATGTACACCATATCCACAATTCAATGATTGTTGCCTCATTAAAACCTTACTAAGAAAAAAACTAGTGGAAACAAACCAAAGTGAAGGAAAAAAGTACAACTTTTATTATCATTGAATTGGTGTTGGACGTGATTAATGTTTCCTCATAAAAACCTTCACTAGAAAAACCCAATGTGAAAGGCCTAGTTAAAGGAAAAAGAGTACAACACGCTTATGTCGGTTTTTTATTCCCCCTTGATTTGCATATCTCAAATTGACTGTTGGAGAGTCCCTGCATTCCAATCACATGTACAAGCTTCTATAATGTTGCTTTGGAAGTGACTTGGTAAACAGATCAACTAGGTTTTTAGTTGAACGCACTTGCTTGACTTTGATCTCATTTTTTTAAGTTCATGAGTGAAGAAAAACTTTGCTAAAATGTCCTTAGTTATGTCTCCATTGATGAAGCCTTCCTGAATTTGGCCTATGCATGTTGCATTATCCTCATATATGTTATTATGAACATCTATAATGGGAGACAATTAACAAGAACTATGAACATATGGAATTAATGATCTCAGCCATACACATTCATGACTTACTTCATGAAGTAATAAAATTTCAGAGTGGTTAGAGGAATTAACTACTGAAGTTTGTTTAGTTAACACCAAGACATGACGATATTACCATTAAGAAACACATAACCCATCTAAGATCGACCCGTATAAGTATCAAAGAAGTATCCAGAATCTGCATAACCTACTGACTCATAACCATTACAGTAATTAGAATAAAATAAGCCCATGTCATTAGTTTCTCATAAATATCTTAGGATATGTTTATCATAATCCAATGTATTTTATTGGTTCAGAACTATATCTGGTAAAAAAGTTAACTAAGAATGAAATATCCGGCTTAGTGCATTGTGTCAAGTATAATTGCACCAAATGCACTTAAATTGGAAACAAATTGGATACTTCTGGACCCAATATGTCCACATCGTCTTTTTTAAGATGGTATGTATCTTTCTTTATAATTAAAGACTGGACGACTATGGGTTTACTTAGTAGATGTGTTGTGTCCATACCAAATCTTTTCAAGACTTTTTGAGTATAATTATACTGATGGACAAGAATTACACTAGTTTTTTGAGGTTTTTTTTTATCTCAAATTCATTCTTTAAATAGTTAATAGTTCTCTTGAGATCTTTTGGAGTCTCAATTAAATTAATAGCATCCACATGACTACTGATATCGCAAATCCCATTAGGGATTTCTTTATAAAGACACATGGGAAAATTGGATTATTTTTATACCTTTCCTTAGACAAGTATTCGCTAAGACGATTATAACACATCCTTCCAGATTGCTTTAAGATATATAATAATTGTCTTAAGCACGTACTCCATGTCTTTGCTTCTGGAAAATCAAATCCTTCAGGTATTTTCATATAAATTTATGTGTCTAAGTCCATGTATAAATAAGTTGTTACCGCATCCACGAGTCTTGTATCAAGATTTTTAGAGACTGCTAAACTAATTAAATATCTGAAAGTTATAGCATCCATAATGGGGGAGTATGTTTCATCATAATCAATACCGAGTTTCTACAAGATTCCTTGGGCCATAAGTTGTGCCTTATATCGAGTGATTTCATTTTTCGCATTGTGCTTTCTTACAAACACCCATTTATAACCTACCGAGTTAAAATCTTTTGGGGTTTGTACTATAGGTACAAATACACCATGTCTATTTAGAGACTCAAGATCTTCCTTGATGGCAATTCCCATTTTAGCCAGTGTTCTCTTCGTCGACATTCATTTATAGTATATGGTTCATTATCATCATCAATGCCCTTTGATGTTTGTGTTGCTACAACATATGAAAATATGTTGATCCCACATTTCTCTTATATATGTATAAAATATAGCTATCTCATTATTGTTCTTAGTACATTTGCCTCTTTAGGAGCTTTTATAATCACTTTAGGGACTTGTGTCTTTTCGGGGACACTAACCTCTTTAGATGTTTTAGGTGAAAGTGGATATTTTATTCATGATCTATTCTTTAGATTTATGAGGGTTTCATTTGATCTCCACTTCCTGGGAGTGGAAATTTTGGAATCTATAGGTTTTCCATGCTTCTGGCGTGCAACAGACTAATTTGTAGCCGAAATTAAATTTTGTTCCACTAGAACATCAATTATGGCTGGTGCATTAGCCACGGGTACATGAGACTTGGTCACTTTTGTAGCATCATTAAATTCATTCGATAATCGATTTGCAATTCCCTGAAGATGTATTATCCTCCGTACTTTATGATCACATTGAGAAGTATGGGGGTCTAGATGAGACAAGGTAAATTATTTCACATTAATTCATATTGTTCTTTTGGAACGAACCGTACTTCAGGTATGTTCTTCCCTCCCCTTAACGACGGGAAGATGGTCTCATCAAAGTGTCAATTCGCAAATCTAGAGATAAACGTATCACCTATCAATGGTTTAATATAAGGAATGATTAATGGAGGATCATAACTAATATATATTCCCAAATGACATTGACGTCCCATTTTGGTACGTGTGGTGGTAAGATAGGAACATATATGACATGACCAAATTTACACAGATGTGATATGTTTGGTTGACATCCTATGACAAGTTATGAAGGGGAAAAAGAATGGTAAGAAGTTGTTTGAAGTTGAATCAACTTGGAGTTTGGATAAGAAAAAGTTTAGCTATCAATTGTAAGCATTTAATTAACGACTCGGCTAAACCATTTTAGGTATGAACATGGGGAACTAGGTGCTCAACATCAATGCCTATGGATAAACAATAATCATAAAAAAACTTAAGAAGTGAATTCTCCTGCATTATCTAAGCCAATGGATTTTATGTGTTGATCACGAAAATGTGCTCTGAATTTAATGATTTGAGCAAGTAATTTTGCAAAAGCCAAATTGCAGGTGGATAGTAAACAAACATATAACCATCTAGTTGAAGTATCAATTATAACCATAAAATATTTAAAATGTTTACTAAAAGGGTGAATAGGGCCACTAATATTCCCTTGAATTCGTAGCAAAAAGGATGGTGACTCAGAGGCTATTTTGAGAAAAGATAGTTTAGTGATTAATTTTCCTTGTGTACATGGAGTGCAAAAATGTTCACTTAGTAGGATGAGTTGTTGATTTACCAAAAAGTCTTCATTCAAGTATTAATGATCTTTTGAAACATGGTAGATTCGGGGTGACCAAAGGATCTTGACATATTATAAATGCATTAGGATCATTGAGATTTCGACCCATGACAGAGTGTGGTTTGATAACACTAAATGTTGTATGGTGTAACCTTATGGATAATTCAGGGAGTTTTTATAGTGTGAATCTCTGGCTTCCAACACTAGAAGTAATGTAAAGAAACTCCTGTTCACTTTCAATTCTTATTTCCATATGATACCCATTCTGTAAGGACACAAATTTCCAATTGAGTCCATATATAGTTTTGGCTCAATTCCGGACAAAAACATTTATTCATAGGATAATAATTAAATTGTAATATTCTCAAGCCTATGAAGTGTTTGTTGAAGACGTAGAGGCAAAGAGTATAAAGCTTCATCAAAATGCCGGTTTGTGTGCCTCGTTTCTACGTCATCAATCATAGTTCCATGCTCCCAAGGTATGAATGCAATTATATGTATATAGGAGCTTGGAACAAGTTTATTGCGTGTTAGGTTTATAAAAAACTGCGTTTGGTTTATTAAAACTTTAAATAAATGTTTATAAAGTTTTCTGGGCTAAAAATGAATTTTTCAAACTTTCTGGTCGTTCGTTAGATATGTCGTTCGAACGAGTTTTTTCGTTCGAACCAGATGTCGTTCGAACGAGTTTTGCCAATGAGTTCCCACTAAGGCATACTGGTCTGTCGTTCGAAATTTCGTTAGAACGAGCTTGTTCGTTCTAACGATATTTCTAACGAGATTCTAACGAAATCCATACTGGTGCGTCGTTAGAAGTCTCGTTCGAACGAGAGTTTGTTCGAACGAGCTGTCAGGCGGGAACAGTTTTTGGCAGTTTTTGGCAGTTTTTCACCCACTTCCCCACTTGGTTTTTAACCAACTTTTTCAGAATTTATTATGTGCGGGAATGACATTTTCCAAACCAACATTTCCATAACTTTTCCAACTAAGTTTATCTCTTAGAGAGAGTTTGAGAGCTAAAATGGTTTAGGAAAATGTTCATGTTTTGAGTGAGTTTTTAGAGAAAAATATTTTCATCACTCTAGTGTTTACACCCGATTGAGTTTATCCAAGTTCATATATACATATCAAATTGCTTGGAGTTTGGCACTGGTTTATCTCTACCGAATTCAAGAAGAGAAGTTTTGGTTTGCTTCTACATCCATTAAAGAAGAAGACTCTTTATTGCGATTCTACCCACTTGGAGAAAGGCTCCTTGCTAGGGTGACGGTGACCATAGAAAGTCCCATCGGTGGATTCCGAGACCGCGATGGTGTTCCGAGGTTATCCGCTAGGAAGAGGTGTCTACAAGAAGAAGCATCGAGGCTTGAGAGGGATTGAGTCAGTCGTTGTAAGTATATCTGTCTTGTACTTGTAATTCCGTATCTAGTGGATTTGTGGCTAGGGTCGTCCGAGGTTTTTTCCCGTCTTGGGGTTTTCCTCGTACATCGCGGCGTAGTGTGATATTGTTTATTTTATCTTGCATTATTACTTAGAACGCATGCTTAGGAAAATTCAAGATAAAATTTGGTTTAATTATCACACACAATTTAATTTGGACTTAAATTAAATATTGGGTAATGTTGTTTAATTCAAGTCATTTGCTAAAACTTGGTTTCGCCTAACTTTGCTTATATTGATAAATATGACTTAGGCAAATTTTAGGACTTGGATTAATGAATCGGTTTAAGTGTGAATATATGAATTGATTTGTTTTATTGAACCATCTTCACCTTTATGCTTCCGCATCATCATCTTCGAGTTTTACATAAAAGGAAATTATTAACTTTGATTTTAATTGATAAAATCCAAATCCGGGGTTCCACCCTTTTCACATTCATTCGGATGTCTTTAAAATCAACAAATTTCTTTTGTAATTGCTTGAGTATATTGCATTTTGTATCAATAAGTGGGAACCATTAGATAGCACTACATAAGCTCTTTTGGAGCCATCAATAATTTAAGCAAAATCGACTATTGTGGAAACATTTGTCCTATCATACACCAAGTCGAAGAAAAATTTATGTTTTTTCAAAATAGTATGAGTTGTTCCACTATCAATTAAACAAGTGTCATCGCTTGCTTGCATTTTTGTATCCATATCTTTTTATACGAGTAACACAATTAAAGGTCATAAACCATATAAACATTTAAAAGATAAATGTAAAACCATGCAAAAAGTTATAAAAAACATTTAAAGGAAAAAAACATAAAGATGTTTCAAGAATAGTAAAAAACATTACTATAGCAATATTTAGAAAACATAAATTATTCAGTTCTTTGAGGGGAGTGGTGACAATCATGACATCAAATGTCTCTATCAATGGGATTGCCACCCCCTCTTAAAAAAAATCAACATCGAGATGGGTATTATAAATTTTCCAGTAGTCTTCACGACTTTCCATGATATTCGTCTCCATCATCCGACGGTCTTCTAGAACTTCCATCGTCTCCACTCCTTTTTTCGAATCCTGATATCTTTCCATAAATTTCTTGGAAGCACGACAATTACGTGTCTAATGGCCACTACCACCGCATCTATAACAGGTGTCACTTAGTTTTGACATACTTGAATTCTGATTTGCTTTTTTGTTTTGGCCATTCCATTTCTTGTTGTTCTTGAAATTTATAGTTTTTCTAGGCCCTTGATTATGGTAGATACCTCTTTCGGGATTTCCACGTCATCGTTGTATATTGCCTCGGCCTCTTTCAAAATTTTGGGCCGAGTTAGCATTCATTTCAGAGAGTGCTACAGATTCAGTGGGTCTTCATAACTGATTCTTCATCAGTAAATCATTATTTTGTTCAGCAACTAGGAGACATGAGATAAAATTTGAATATCTTTTAAAACCTCGCTCTCGATATTGCTATTGTAAGAGCATATTCGAGGCGTGAAAAGGGGAAAAATTTTCTCTAGTATATCTGCATCATAAAAGTTTTCTTCGCAGAGTTTGAGTTGCGAGGTGACTTTAAACATAGCATAATTACACTCAAACACTGTCTTGAAATTCTAAAATCTCAAACTAAGTCATTTATGGCGTGAACATGGAAGTACGATTGATTTTTTATGGTCATATATCTCCTTCAGGGAGTTCCATAGCTCTAACGGGTATTTCATAGTTAGATATTCACGTTTAAAAAAACTGCGTATGTGATGCCTAAGAAATATGAGAGCTTTTGAACTTTTTGTCGGGACATAGTGTTATCACTAGTAATGGCATCACCGAGATTTCTAGCTTATACATGGAGTTCTTCATCTTGAGACCAATTGAGATAATTTCCTCCATATATATTAAGTTCTTGAAACTCAAGTTTTGAGGTGTTCGACATTTTGTAACTGTTAATTTAACCAGTAATAATTAGAAACACGTAAAAAATGTAAATAAAAATTTAAATTATGATTGAAATTCGAAGTTCTTAATACTGAATTTCGAGTATTTGATTTACTAATCAAAATTTCATTTATTTGTTACTTATTTGTGTATTTGGGGTGCAATACATAAATTTGTTGATCTTCGAGTTCAATTAATATTTTAGAATTTTAAAATCCACACCCCATTGTGTCAAAGCTTCGGGTTTGATCACAAATATATATTTGGATCTTCATATACAAACTATAAATTATCTGGGTACATTTAGTGTCCCTTATAAATAATTAAAACTTTAAACAATGATTTGGGGTATTCATTTGGAACTTCAGGTCTAAAAATTAAATAGTAATTTCGAGCTTCACGTCCAAAATTTAAATGTAAATTAGGAACTTTGGGCCCTAATTTTTAGTTATATATTGGAAAATTTAGTTCCAAAAAATTTCAAATATTATTAGGAAATTTGAGTCCCAAATTATATATAATGAGTGAGATTTTCAGGTCTCAATTTGAAAGGATTTTGACATTTATATCATCAAAATTTAGAAATATTCAACCACATAATTAAGTTGTAAATGTACAATATTGAAATCTAAATGTCAAACAAATAAAGTACAGATCCCTTATATAAATAATAAAGGCTAAGTTTTAGATCTAAAATCACGAGTTGAGATAAAAAGAAGTATACGAGTTAATTTCATCCCACTAATTCATATAATTAGTGAAAAAATATTATAACATCATTAATCCATTATAAACTAAAAGTATAAATGTTAAATATGATCATATAGTTTTATAAGTCCCATAATAGTTATCTTAATATGCAAAACAAACAATATTGACCCACAAACTCAAATGCACACAAAGCATATATAAATTTTGTTCACAATCACACGTGCACCACATAAAAAAAATTCTTTCCTTTGGATGTATATGAGCAAATGTTAAAGTGACATTATTATTCCATTAGATAATATGAAAAAAATATCATTCTGTTATTAAAAAAAAGGTATGTACTGACTTTTAGTATCTCTCTAAAAATAAGATAAGATGGTTGATCTTCACAAACTTCTCATATTTTTAAAGAATTATATTCCTTCTCGCCATTAAACAAATATACTGCACCATGAATAAGCTACACAACTCGTTGATTTTAATACAACCATGATTTTACGCACTCCACTAGCTTTCAGGGAAAATTTGGATGAAGATTTTAGGTTCCTTGCCGGATCAGAGGCCCATTGGTATAGGGGGTGTGATAAAAGAGACTTCGTGCTTATAACGTTTTAAAATAAAGAACATGAAGATAAGAGAGAGAGTATTTTATTTCTCAATTATATCATGTCCTGTTGAAAATCATATGACGACCCCCCTATTTATAGTGCATAGTAAGGTATCAAAAAATACACAGAATGTGAGTGGACATCCATCCAAAATCCAAATAATTTAACAATTTCATAAATTTCTGAGTAGATTTACTATTTTAAAAAATCTGAGACTATCTCAGATCTTCAACATAATTCATAAGCCCAAAAATGAAGAAGTTAATAATTATTAGAACCTCAATTCTCAAAAGTACGAAAAATAAAAGTTAACATAATAAGACATGAATTTAGTCGGTTATCATGATTTTAACACATATAATTAATTCAATATTAGATTTAACATTTAAATCATACCAAGAATGTATAATCTACAATCAAATTCAACTATACCAAATTAGACTAAATAATCAATTATATAATTTAATAATTAGTTCATTAATTTAATCACCAAAAATCATAATTTATAAAGGTATGATGAAAATAAGATAAATCTTAAAATTATCTTTACATAAATTTTAGAATTTATGAAAAAAACTCTTTAGGTATAAAATACAATTTATATCATGAGAGGAGAGAGTAGAATTATTTTGCCTCAATTGAAGAAAACCTTCGAAATAATAAGAAATGATTTTAGAAAAAGTTCCTCCAAAATTTCTCCGCAACTGATGAAAATAATCTCCCAAGTGAGTAGAACAAATCCTTCTTGAAAATTGGCTGAATTAACCTCCAAAAATTCTTTAGAGTTGATCCAAAGTTATCCCAAATTTTTTTCGCTAGAATAAAATAGTATGATTTTTTATATTTTAGGGTAAATATTAAGTACGTTGAGTTATGAGGAAGAAATGAGGAAATGAGAGAATGAAGAAAAATAAATAGCATTGAATACGATTTCTTTCTTTCTTTTAGCATCCAATGTTAAATAGTAAATAATATTCATATTGTGTTTCAAATTAATTTCCATTTAAATGCTCAATTAAAAATTCTCAAATTTAATGTTTAACTATTTAATAAATACCACCAAATTTAGGGGTACTACATTCTCAAATTTAATATTTAACTATTTAATAAATACCATTAAATCACGGGGTATTCAATTTCCAGAGAAATAATTAATTAAAAATTCTCAAATTTAATATTTAGCTATTAATAAATATCACTAAATTTTTTGGTATTAAATTTTTAAATTTAATATTTAACTATTAATAAATACCATTAATTTATGGGTTATTACGGAGAGCTTGAAAAGGTTGGGGTCTTCGTCATTTTTGGAAGGGGTGGACATGGTAGAATGTGAAGTTACTAAAGATGTGGGTTTGGGTGGATTATATGATGTGCTTCTAAGGGTGGTGTATTCTAGATAATGTGTCCAACTCAAATAAACCTCAAGGGGGTGGATAGATTTTAGAAAGAGTTTCTACAATTTTTAAAATTCACTTGGCTAATTATTTGATATAACCTATTAAACATTCATCTAGGCGAGATATCGAATAAATTTAAGTAAATTACGAAAATTGGGATCAAATTAAGGTTAATTTTGTAAATTAACTAGATTCAAACCCTAGGGTCAATTTCATCAACGGATCATGTTGGATACATCCTAAAATCTATGTGTGTGTGTGTGCATTAATAAATGTATACACGAATAACAATCAATCACATAAGAGGAAAAAGTCAAGATCTACGAGGAAAAACCCGATCTGGGGGTGAAAATAGCTTCAATAAATCATAGTTTCTCAATCAATTTTAAAAGTAATTTTACACAATACAAGAAGGTACCTCTCGCCTATTCCCTAAAAAAAAGTCACCTATGGATGCTCAAACTCTCCCCTGTTCCAACAAGTGATTGACTCAAAGCGTATGAGTGATTGATTCAAAGCTCCATGAAATGGATATAAAAGTCACATTCTCCATCCTTGGATCGCACCTTGTTTGAACTCCCAAATGGCTCAAACTCCTTATTTTAGATTTTGAGTCTGAATCTTCAAATTTAGTTATGAATCAGGTAGAACTGAATGTAGGATATATGCTTTTCAATTTCAAATCACTCTTAAGTCTCAAAAGTCATGAATCAAGTGTAGATTCAAATTTTCTCTCATTTGATGTAGATCAAGTGAAAATGATACTTATTTTTTTTCTCTGGTCAATTGCCTCGATAATACTCTCTTTATGAATGAGAAGTACTTAAGAAAAAGACATTTAAAAATGAGAGGAAAAATCTTCTATTTATAGAGCTCTTTGAAAAAAATAGCAGCGTCATGCGAATAGTTAAGAAGTCCACAGGGAGCATGATTTTGGGGGAGAGACCTTGGTCCAGTTGTACATGTGAAAATTGTGTGCACGATAAGGTTTTAACCATGTGTGCATGCTTTTAGGCTGTAAAAATACAAATCTCAAAACATGCATGTCGTGCGCATAATAAAGTTTTGTACCCATGCACACGGATATAGGCATAACATGTACCTTCCCTAAATCCATGATGCCATGCCCATGGGTACAAAACCCCATCATGCACACACTTGTAAGAAAAATCCCAGATTCACCTAAATAAGCATATACAAAAATAATTTTCATAAAACATTTTACTTGATCAATAGAAAAAAAAATCATGAAAGATATAAACGTCTACGTTTGTGTACTAGCCTTGGGAAAATTCAATCAAATCTATAACAAAAGGATACAGTCTTCAAATCATCAGAATTTACGTGAAGAAGCTTTGACATAAAGGAGCCGTATGATCTTCAATTTCAATATCCAAAGATTTTAATGAGCAAAACTCTTTCTATTTATCGTTTGACTATGAATTAATATATTTAGCTTGATTTTGTGCAAGTCTTAAATGCTTTGACATGAAATTAAGACAACCATACCATATATACAAAATTTTCCATTTCCATGTCCCGTTTTAGATATTTCATAAAAAGACTCCCAAGACTAAAAAATCCTGATTACGACTGTGAGACCCCAAACTCAAAGTAGAGAACCTCTCTGATACCCACCATGTTCATCCTTTTGGATAGATTGTTGGTAAAAGGGGTCATTGGCAGTGATGCGTGACCATAGCTTCGTTCTCTTTTGAAAGAAATAGAGCCACCAATCTATTTTACATAAATCAAATAAAATAAGAGTTAGTCCTCCGTAAAGGACATATTGAAGGCAAGTGGTTTTCATGTTTAACCATAGAGTTAAAGTTTTGGGGACTGGGCAATGAATCGGGAAGGTGTTAGGCACCCACTCCACCCTTTCAGTCTCAAATGTAGATCTAAAGTATGTGTGCAACACTTCATAGTGTTAAAAATTTATAAAGTATAAATAGTTAATATGTACATAGACTCTGCATGCGCATTTTCATTACTGTGCTATTCGAATGGTGCATATTAGCGGCCCTTGCACACTTAGCTCACTTGCCAAAAGCCGGGTCTTTTCAATCGATAAGAAGGGTACTACAGATCCTCTTCCTCCTCATTTCTAGTTGGAAATCCGTTTTCCCCTTACTCTATAAGCTCACTTTCTGATTACGAGTTTCTCAGTTTCAGGTGGACTTGCTTAGACAAAGGATAAGTATATAAAAAGTTGCACTTTTTTACTCAGATTACAATCCGAGTGAGCCTACATACTTGCATGAAGTGATTTAAAGTTTACATAGTTCATGTGCAAGCAAGAAGGATTCTACCTTTTTATGAAGGCTAAATGCAATAGATCTAAACTTTCTTCGACTTTCAAGGTGTTTTAGGGTGAAACAAGATTAAATTAAAAGATATGAATGATTTGTGTCCTTGAAATGATTTGGATGAGATGGGTTCACTTATAAAATCACTTAGATATAGAAAGAAAGTTGAGACTTCCAACATTAAGAATAAAATAATAGATAGAATCCCTGGATCTAGTGATCCTCTAACCTATATATGAGAATTTCATAGTTTTGAAGAACTTTGTTTGGTTTTTGAATATTTATTGAAGAAAAGAGTAAAAATATATAAATATGTACAAACTATGACTTGAGAGTTACAATTGAGTTTCTCTAACAAGCTTATGTATCCACCGTAGGTGGAATCAAAGTAAACATAGTTTAGACATGACCTTAAGACAAAATTCATAACTAAAGAAGAAAGAGATGACGAAGAAGATGAGTTTAGGTGGTGTTACAGCACAACACCACCTTCTTAGGTCTAGACTTCGAAATAAAAAAGTAAGAGGAAATATACCCATGATGCTACGCATGCCCCTTTCCATTTTAGGAGCGTTCTGACTTGAAAGAAACTTTTTTAGTGTATATCTAAGGTTAATTTAAAGGAAAGAACATTCTGGAAGAAAAAAAGAAGAAAAAAAGAAGTTATTTGGCCTTTTAGGGTTTTTATGAGAAGAAGAAAGTTAGGACTTTAGGTTATGGTTTTAGATCTTGGATTGATAGAAGTTTAGAAAGTAAAAAAAAGAGTTTTGAGGCTTTTTTAGAGAGAAAAATATCAAACTAAAAAGGAAACCTTTAAGAGGCGAAGTAATTATTTCTTGAGCTGGTAAGTGAGAGGATACTTTTATAGGACAATTACCTGGGCTCATGACCGATAGGTCCTCTGATAGGACTAAATAGTCATGGCGCAATGAAACCCATGAACGATAGGTCATGGAAGCTCGTTTTCTATTTTGGGTCTAATTTTGGGTCGATTTTGGGTTGTTTGGTAATTCCTTTTACGGCTTCCTAAGGCTTTGGGGGCGTTATTTTAGTGTTCATTGGTCCACCCTTAGTGTGACTAAGGTTTTGGGATTTATTTGGGGTTGGGAGATTTAACAGACTGTGCTATACTCCTTCGGGATTATTAGGAAGCAGAATGGGGTATGCACAATGATAACAAAACTCACCCACATTATCCATATAATAAGATGAGTGTGTCGCAGCACACATGGTATTCATAAGAAAATCGACTAACCATAAGTCTAGACTGAAATATGGTATTGAGCTGTAATATCATGACAATACTTTAAATACATGAAGCACACCTTAGAAACCATTAAATAAGAAGTCAATATGACTAATAAAAACGGGAATAAGTATGAAAGAATATGAAGTACAGAATCTATATAAATCATATAAATCTTAACCAAATTTTCTCTCCCTTCATCACACATCTATCCCAATTTGGATTTTTCCCATTTTCAAAAGACAATGCTCCCCAATGGAGTCAAGCAAAATCTTTCATATTTTAGACGTTTCTCTCCTAACACAAAAAATTCAAAGAGAAGGGGAAATTGGCATATATAATGGGTTATAGGATAATATAACGACAAAATAACATTGTACAAGGACTCACGAAGAAAAGGCTAAATAAACATGTGATAAAATAATTGTATGATGTATGTAAGATATGGAAATCATCATGTATATGATCAAAATATCTAAAAAAGCATATAACATCAACTAAACATGATAAAATGTGATGCATAGTAAGTGAATCTCCAAAATAAACTAATAGATTAAGTTATACCTAAGCAAGTAAGTATATCAAACATGATAACTTTGTCAAATCTAACTAGAAAAGATTATCAATGTAGAAGAACCCAACAATGGATCATAAATATCCATATAAAACATCAAATGTAGAAATATCTAGCACAAAGAAACTCTAAAACTAAATAGGAGTAATACAAGTCAAGTACAAAATGTCCAAGTGTAGTAAAGAAATAATAGGACAATATATCCATTAACAAGAAAATAAAGATATAGGTGAAATATCTAATCATTATATGAGAAATTAGCCAACATGTCCTTATCCTTATCTCCATCAATATCATATGCATCATCATCATCATCATCATCATCATCATCATCAACCTCAGCATCTTCCTTATCATCATCCCCGTTAACCTCTGTGGGAGTATGAGAGGAATCTAAAGTAGATACTTAAACGTACATTCCTCAGCGTTCGATCATTGCAATTTGTGACCAAATATGATCAGTAGTCTTATCGAGTTGTGTGAATTGAGGGTCAAAGTTCTTAGTCATTGAGGCCATCTGCATATCCATATTATCAAATGAATCATGCATATAAGAAAACTAAACATACTGTATTCTCTAGTGATGTGCTCGTGGAATAGGAGTAGCTAAATCAGGATCAGATACATGTGAAGGACAACAACCATGTGCTAAATCCTCACTCTTGTATTCGACACTAGGTGCGGGAATCTATCACAGAGTTTAAACCTCAAAACATGCGACACTTACACTAATGATCAGACCTAGCATGGTCATAGACTATTCAGACCAAAGATCCGAAACAAATATGGAATATAGGTAATCAATAACCATATAAGAAAATGGCATGTCATACTAACTCATATGAACAACCTCGTTGATTGACCTCTAGAATAAGCAATGAGAAGTCAACGTCATGACGCATGGTTAAGGTATAAATGAAAGGTACAGTTGAGTACAAGAAATCTTGTATCTGTCTCCTAGGCATGAGATTATAAATAACTATAAAGTGTAAAATTGAGAACTTTTGCCTCAAAGAATCTTGCTAAAATAGATTACCTACCGACACCATCTCGCCCGACTAGTAATGATGCTAACTGGTGATGAGATAGAATAATTAATAGTAAGAATTATAATTAAGATGATCTTATCTCGATAAAATCAAGTGAGAGGATAGAACATCTTCAGTAGGGATGATCTCTAAGCCATAAATAAATCATGTCATGATCAAAGGATTCCTAAAAGAAACAATCATATTTGTATAGAATTCATGAACTAGTGTGGCAGTAGTTAACGAATGTGGTCTAAAAGATGAGATGATAGGAAGTAATGAAGCCATTTTTGGCAAAACAATCCATCTTTCGTTCTCTTAAGATGTGTTAAATTCATGTAGGGACATAATTTATATTGTCTGGTTTACATTATTGCATGTCGCATACTGCTACAACTGTCAAATATTTATTCAAGACCAATCATGCATCGCGACGGATCCGAATATCAACGTTCTTCAACAGAAAAGTCTCTGTGAGATGAATTTTGGTAATGTTGTGTTTAAGTCCCTTTAAGATTCATTTAAAGTGTTAGGATAATTTTTCCAAATGTTGGAACAAATTTCTAAACTATTTTTAATCAGTTGAGGCTTTGTTTTTCGTCAAATAGAATTTTTTCTAAGTGTTGAGGTGAACATTTTTTTGACGCTGACGTTGTTCAAACGACATCAGTATGTCGTTCGAGAAGCATAATGATGTCGGTGAAGTCATTTGAGAGACATTTGTCTTCGTTCGAGCGACGTCGTTATCTCATTCGAGCAATCTGGCGAATCAATTTTTTATAAATAGCGTGTTAAATGAGTCATTGATTCTAAAGAAGACCTGAAGTTTTCCAGTACACAAAAACTACAATCTACATAATACTTTTGTCTTCTTCAATTTAGGGTTCAAACCTTTATTTTTCAATTTACAAAAAAACCCAATAGTTTAGTGAATTAGTTTTTGAACCCAAGATCCGATCTTTGCTGGAGTTTCTCTTTTAGGGAATATTTCCTATTGCTGATCTAGGTACCTCTTAAGGGAGGTGTTGGGCTGACTACGACTGTGGTATTTGGGAGTACTCGTGGGTAATCCTTGTTGTCTTGTGGAGTTGCTGCGAAATTCCATTGTTGATTCAAAATTGCATGTTCTTTTGGATATCTACGAATATTCATTGCAGATTTTGCTTGTAATCTTGTGAGTATTATTAAGTGAAATAAAAAGGTTTTCCTTTTGTGTTTTTTCCTAAAATCTGTGTGTTATCATATTTGTTTATGATGGTTTGATTTTGCCTATGTAGTTGCATGTGTTAGCAATGGAGTTAATTTGGTTTAAAAATTGATAATTGATTAAATAAGTTTACAATAGTTTGTGAATTGACTTTAATTAATATCACAATAACATTCACAAATTGGTATCAGATTTTTTTAAAGCGATCACCACTTTTACAAATTGGTATCAGAGCTTGTTGTGCTAAGTTATTGTGTTTTATCTATTTTTTGAAAAATTTTGTGATATTGATTTTTTTTTGAAAAATCTGTTTTTGAAAAATCGCAATGTTTTCGAATGAATAAAGTTTTGGAAAAAGAAAATTTTCGTTTTAAATCCTCTATGGATCTTTTTGCAAATGGTTCAAAATCAAAGAGATTTTTATCATGAGAAATTTATTGCCTTAGACCATGACTTTAGAAAATTAGAATTGTCCAAAAAGGAGAGTGATAATATAGTCGTATTTTTAAAAGAATAATTAGAGGACTCTAAAAATTCAAGGGTTTATGTTTGTGTAAAAGAGGAAAGTGTTTTGATTATTGAATATAAGTAACGTGAGAAGACTCTTAGGGAAAAGTTTACGTTTATTGAGGGATAGAGAGATAACCTTCTAGGAATGATTAGAAATATGAAGAAGGAGTCCCTGAAATTGGAAGAGTCTAATTCTTTACTTGAGTAAAAAATTTTGAAGTTGAAAAATGACTTAAAAGACTCGAGTAGTTTGTGTAGTGATGGTAGTGGCTCGAGTGTCAAAGCCAAGACCATTGTTTATTTCAGAGGGTCAACCACATCCATGGACATTAGAAAAGGTCAAACCATAGGTAACTTTCCTCGAGTTTTCACATGTTCACACTGTGGTAGGAAAGGTCACCATAAGGGTTTTTGTTTTGATCTTGGAAGAGGTCCTAAGAGGTTAAAGTCTAGTTTTTTCTTGGTTTTCGAAATCTCTATGTGTCGTCGCATACCTATTTGGGTTAGGAAATCACTTTTAGAGGCACTAGTTGATTATTATTTTCTTTCACATGATTCTTCTCTTGCTATATCTTATAGATGATTGTGTTTGCATGTTCGTCATTTGCTAGTTGTGCTTCATGATATATTTTTGCTAGTGTTATGACACGGGTAGTTGTTTGTATTAGATTTCCATTTTTGAAAAATTTTGGAAAATTATAAAAAGATTTTCTATTTTTTTGAGAAAAAATTGAAAAAGCCAAAAAGATTTTATTTTGATAAAATTTTTGGAAAAATATAAAAAGAATTTTGTATTTTGTTTCTAGATGGACATTTAGGATGACTGAGTCACAATTTCATTCCATATCGATGTGACTGCTTGATAGTGCTTTGATATGCGTCATCATTTTATTTTTGTGCTTTATAATGGTTGGAGTCATTAAGATGTAATTTCAGATTACTACCTACATGTTTGACCACACTTGCAAGGATATGTTTGAGTGTTTCCATCTCAATTTTGTCTTTAAAACGAACCAAATGCGATAAAACTCAACAATGAAAGTAGTGCATGTAATAACCGTTAACCGCGAGGAATTTGTTTATATTTGAAAAAAATGATGAGTGAACACGGGAAAGGGCTGCGAGAGTACAAAATTAACTCTTCGTGAAAGCCACCGTTTAAAAGAGCCCAAAAAAATTTTAAGGCAATAAAAATAATCATATTCCGAAAATAGGGTAGATAATCTCAAAAGAAAAATAAAAGATTTATTATTTATGAGGGAGTTTGGTTGGAAAAGTAATCAATGAGTTTTCATGTCCTCACAAAGTCTTGAAAAAGCATTACATAGTTTTAGACATTATTGGTGTGGAGATTATTTTAGGCTTTGATGTGTTGATTAGATAGAGTCGATGTCATATGAATTCACATATTTTGACACCTACGGACGATTTTGAGATCGTTCATTAGGATATTCCGTATTCATCGTGCACACATGTTATGTTTGATTGCATTGATTTTTCTATCAAATTTGTTCACACCCATTCATTCCGTTTTCACGATTTGGTTATCTTAGTGTAAATTCATGGTGTGTGATTTTTGTAAAATTATTTTTGCATTTTTGTATGAGAAAATTGAAAAATAAAAAATAATTAGTGAATGTTTTCAAGGATATAGTTGATGACCATCCTTGATGATCGTAGTTCTTTGCTTTCCTTGTCATGATACTCCATGTGTTGTTTTGTTCACATAAATAAAAAGGGGGAGAACGAATTATGATTTTATGGGGGAGTTTTGATTATGGTGAAGAATTGAGATTTCATATATGTTTTTTATTTATGTTTATCTAATTTCAAACTCGATACGTCATGAAGGCTATTTATTTCTTGTCTTCATGTGTGTAGGTACAAAATTTAAGATTAATATTTTGCACACCCTAATGATGACAATGTTTGAAGATTTGAAGTTGAAGATTTTTGAAGAAAAGTTTAAGACTTGCATTTTAGTAACTTTTTAGTTTTGGGTTCATGTGAGGGTATTATATTTGTATAGGACATTTTGATTTGATAATTCAGATGTTTTTAGTTTGTACCGGCATAGACATAGGGGGAGATTTATAAGGACACAATTTACATTGTTCGGTTTACATTAGTGTATGTCGTATATCATTACAACCGTTGAAGATTTATTCAAGACCAATCATGCATCGAGACTGATCCAAATATCAACTTTTTTCAACAGAAAAGCCTCTGCGAAATGAATTTTAGTAAGGTGGTGTTTAAGTCCCTTTACGATTCATTTAAAGTGTTGGGATAATTTTTCTAAGTGTCGAAATTTTTTCCTAAACTGTTTTTAATCAGTTGAGGCTTTGTTTTTCGTCAAATAGAATTTTTTTCTAAGTGTTGAGGCGAACATTTTTTGATGCTGACGTCATTCAAATGACATCGGTATGTCGTTCAAGCGACATAATGATGTCGTGCGAAGTCGTTTGAGCGATATTTATCTTCATTCGAGAGACGTTGTTATCTCATTCGAGCGATCTGTCGACTCAATTTTTTTATACATAGTGTGTTAAATGAGTCATTATTTCTTAAGAAGACCTTACATTTTCTAGTATACGAAAACTGTAATTTGCAGAATACTTTTTTCTTCTTCAATTTAGGATTCAAACCTTTGTTTTTCAATTCACAAAAATTCCAATAGTTTAGTGGATTATTTTTGGAACCGAAGATACAATCATTACTGGAGTTTCTCTTGTAGGAAAGATTTCCTACTGCTGATCTAGGTACCGCTTGAGGGAGGTGCTGGGCTGACTACGACTGCAGTCTTTAGGAGTACTCTCGGGTGATCCTTGTTGTCTTATGAAGTTGCTACGAAATTCTATTGTTGAATCAAAACTACATGTTCTTGTGGGGATCTGCGGATATTCATTGTAGATTTCACTTGTAATCTTGTGAGTATTATTAAGTAAAATAAAAAGGTTTTCCCTTTTGGGTTTTTTCCTAAAATCTGTGTGTCTGAAGTTTTTTTTATGATGGCTTGATTTTACCCACGTAGTTGCATGTGTTAGGGCTCAATTTAATTTGGTTTAAAAATTGACTTGACTAAATAAGTTTACAATTGGAATTTGAGATTTGACTTCAATTAATACCACAAGAACATTCACAAATTGGTATCAGAGCTTTTTAAAGCTATCACCACTTTTATAATTCACTTATTTCTCAACTCGTACATGTCGAGTGGTAAATATTCTCCTAAGGGAAAGGTTGTCCATAGTAAATCGAATGGAAGATGAATTTGTAGTCATATCTCAAATAGGTATGGAGGCTATTCAGACATGAGTATGTTGTCTTGAACTGCTCGGTGCACTCAGAAGTAAAATATGGGTCTCTCTCGAATGATATATCTCACTAAGAACATTTAGGGTTAGTTAATTGAGTCTATTACATGCACGTGTCTTCTCATGAACCATAGTGATATAGAAGGGTAAAAATATAAACACAAACAAAGAAATGGACAAAAATTTAAGAGAATATATGAAATGATATGAGAAATTGACCAAAAACACCCAAATCTAACCTATAAACAACAAATCAACACTTATGCATGATCTAATAGCCTATAATAACTCTGAAAGATATCAAGTCAAGGAAAGTATTTGAAATAACATCACTTAGTTGAGTCAAATCTAAGAATACCTAAAACAATAGAAACTAAAGTTTTCTCACTTTCGACCTAAGAAAAATCATATTAAACAAAATGAAACCTCATATCCAATTATAAACGCTTATTCTTATATAAAAATCACCCTAAGGTTTGCTATTTATTGAAAGAATTTGAAACATTTTGAATTAAGACCTAAAATCTCGCTTAAAACCCCATTTGTGAACTTGCTGCAAACATCACGTGTACGATTATAAATCCTTCCATGTGTACGGTACCAAATAGAGATGTGTAATTAATTTTGAACTAGCATCTAAAGTTAGGGAAAACCTCCAGAAAAGACTCATCCAATAGATCAAAATCCTAAACACTCAAAATTATGATATGAATGTACATATGCCTCTGAAAACATTCATTTTGACATTATAAAGCACAAGTTTGAGATATATGCATAAATAAACAACTCTCTCTCTCTCTCTCTCTCTCTCATACACACACACACGCATATACACACACACACACACACACACACACACACATATATATATATATATATATATAGATATGATCTAAAAATATGTAACATGTAAACATAATTAGGCTATTTATGATAAACATGATTCGTTGTATGAATTTTCTTAGAATTTTGATTAATGGCATAGTTTGATAACACATTCAACGCAATTATTAATCGCTCAATAACAAATAAAAAATTCCAATCAAATAAAATCAAGAAAATTTTGTATCTTAATCATGGCATTATTATGAAAAAATATAAGTCACAAATCAAGGGAATGCACATAATCAGGTTATCAGAATGATAAGTCATGCTTAAGTTTATCATTTCATAAATATCCTTCTGAGATCTTCTAAATGATATAATCTAGCCATATAACCTCCATAATATGATGCATAGCCCTAAAGTAGATATTAAAATTATAGCACTATAAGAAAATTTAAAATCCTTATCTTATTTTTCTTTCCTTGAATTTTTTAACACTTGACTTTGGCTATTTCCATCATAATATGTTTTTTTACCATGGATTTCACACACACTTTAATAACACCTATTGACAATACTTAAATTCAAATCGATATTGTCTCACAAATGGTAGATCTTTTCCTGTAAAGAATGCCTCATCAATCAACTCCATCAAGCTAAAGTGTTTTATACAAAAAAACTCTCAAATGGTCCAAAGAAATGTTTCAAAATAACCAACATTAGATCTGAGGATTTAATTATGATTTAAAGTCAAGCGATAATGCAATACACATAACAAATGAGCACACAGTTTAAGTTTCCAATGGCCATAATTTGAACCATCAAAGTAAGATGGGCGATTAGTAGAGCTACCACCGCGATATCAATCCATTCTCCAAAACAAGATCTAAACACAATATCAATCTAGATCTTAACGAACACAATTAAAAACACACAAACAAGCAAGATCTACTCTGATACGTGAGTACTTAAAAGATCATCCGCTCTGATATTTTTAGTTCTAATCTAGTTAACATGCATCTAGGAGAGAGATCTATTATATTCAAGTCAATTTAGCAAAATATGATCAAATTTAGGTTAATTATGTAAATTAACTAGATGCAAATTCTAAGTCAATTTCATTAATGGATCATGTTGAATCTAACCTTAGATCTAAGTATGTGTGTGTTTATTACAAATGTGTACATTAACAACAATCAACCTTAGAAGTCACAAATTAATATTTATGAGGAAAAATCCTACTTAGAGGGTAAAAATACATGGTTGCATCCTAATTTCTCATTTAATTTGAAAAGTAATACTATACTATGCAAAAAAAAAAAGTACTTATTTCTTGTTTTGTAACGAAAAGTTATCCGTATTAAGATACTTTTAACCATTCCGGGCGTATTTAGAGTGGCAAAGAAGAGGATGTTTGGAGGGAATTTTTGTTTGTTTTGTCTGTCCACTCAGCAGCCCAGGTACTGAGTATGTGCTGGGTTGAATATTGAGAGTATGCCAGATAATCTTATTTCACCATTCTCCCTTTCCTAGACATCTCCGTCCCAATTTCTCCCGCCGGGTCCTGTCTCTCTCTCTCTCTCTCCAAAAAGTTGCAATGACGAAGCCATCAGAAAACAGAATTATGGAGGAGAGAGATGAGGTGATGGTGCCACCTTACAGTGGTTCCCCAACTCTTAGAACCGCTCATTTTCTAAAACCCTCAGTGAGCTCCATTCCTCCACACCCATTCTCCTCTTCAACCACCAAAACCCCACTGGTGGAGGTCTCCTTCAACGGCTGGAGATACCCACAAAAGGACTGGAAATCTTGGGTTGACCGCATGCGTCCTTTGCATGGTGAAGGGTGGAAGAAAGCCGGCATATACGAGGCCCTCACCGGCTCCACATTCACAATCCCTCGTAACCACAATGTGGTTATTGGGTTCGCACAAAGATGGTGTTCCCACACCAAAACATTTGTGTTCCCCTGGGGAGAAGCTACTGTTACGTTAGAGGATGTCATGGTTTTAGGAGGCTACCCACTTTTGGGCACCTCAGTTTTAAGCCCTCTGGATAACACACAACTCAATATTGAAGAGAAGCTGATCCAAGCAAGAATCCAACTGACCAGGACTAAAGCTCGTAAGGCCACCGAGGCTGCATGGATGTCTAAATTCATTACCAGTGGCAGCCAAATCGAACACGAGGCATTTCTGGCATTGTGGTTGTCAAGGTTCGTCTTCCCAACAACTGCATACGATACTGTACCCAAAAATGTTTTTCCCGTCGCTGTTCGATTAGCTACGGGTACCAGAATTGCACTTGCACCAGCTGTCTTAGCCAGCATTTACAGGGATTTGTTTGTCATTAAAGAGGCAATTGATAATTCACACAAGTCTGGGAGTCGAGATGGTGCTGATTCTCATGTTACAGTTTCGGGACCTTTTCAGTTATTTCTGGTTTGGATTTGGGAGAGATTTCCAATCCTCAGGCCTAAGCCTAATTTGATCCAAAATGGGGACCCAAGATTGGCTCTATGGCACAACTTAAAGAAACTGGATGTTGAAGATGTAGGCTTGGTTATAGACTCTGCAGCAGAGCATTTTCATTGGCGACCTTATGCTTTAGCTGTAAACACTTGTTTATTTTTTAAGTTTTACAAAGAAAAAGAAGGGTGGGTACCAGTTGATTCTGTTCTAGATGAAGATTTGGAGTGCTTTATTCTCTGTTTGAGGCCTTCTGAGCTAGTTGGGCTAGACTCTAATATAGAGCAGTATCTCCCTCATCGAGTCTCCATGCAATTTGGCATGGATCAAGATCTTCCTGGCAATGTGGAACGATACAACACCACACCCGAAATTGCATGGAGATACTACAAAAGGCCGATTGCTGTTGCAAAATTGTATTTCCCACCGCGACTCTTTGAGGCAGATGTTACAACTCGATATGTGAGCTGGTGGCAACAATCGTTTGCGGGAAAATCCACGATGAACTCTGATGGAAACAAAGAAACTTGTTTTAATAGAAGGAAAATTACAGTGGAATTTAGTTCAAAGGGGAAGAAGGCAGATAATGATGCATTTGTTCCTCCCAATTTTCCTCCCAAATGCAGTGCGGTGGAAGAGAGGGATTCTGTTGACAAGGATAAATTATCTGTGGCTGAACTAGTAAGGAAAGGGAGGACACAAAATAGTAAGGCTTTAATTGGCGATGCCTCCCAGTGTTCATCATTGCCAGCTGTTGATAATAAAACTCTCGAGAAAGTGCAGTCGGTTATGAAACAGGTAGAAAATACTGTCAACGGTGAAGAATTAGAGAATGGAAGCACTGATGTTACTGGAATTGGAGGTCAAAGCAGTGCCCTTCATACGGTGGAAGCACAAGAAATGGAATTCGAAGCCAGGATGAGCAAGCTGGAGAAAGAGGTTGCGCAGCTGAAGAAAGAATTTGAGTAATAACTAGTGGGGTGGCTTAAGGAAATAGAAGCTCGAAGAGTGACTTCTTACCAAAATTAAGCTTTTATAACAAGTATCTACCATCTTCAATGTCATTAATAGGGTCATTTACTGAATGTTGTGGTTTTGTTAGTCACTCCAAATTGATTTCACTATTGTTTCCCAATTGTGAGATACCGAAATCATTTTCACAGTTATCTGTAATGTAATATCATATTTTGTGCTATGAAGACTTGCCTTCATCAATGTGTAATGCCTTGACAGAAAAACTAGTTATAATAAGAAAATGAACGGACATAGTGCCAACATTGCAATGAATTTCTAATTTATTCTTCTAAGCACTGATAACACCACAAAAATAGGATTACCTGAAAACAGATTGAAAAATAAGTTCTTTTAAAAGAAGGGAAGGAGGAACAATCATTAAGTTCGGCAAAAAAGCAAAAATAAATAGAGAAGTCATCATTGATGTGTATATATGTATACATAGTTGTTGTGCCAACTGCCACTTAACCAAGTAAACTGAACCTGAAACTATCATTAGTTTGTGCCATATGATCATGGTATTTCACGGCATTATGTAACATATGATTTAAGGATTAAATGTAAATGGTTGTCTCAAAAGTTTTTATCATTGTAGGAACATTGGAGGTTCTGACTTTGGCTGTTTTAAGTTGTTCAAGTTACTTGCATGTGTAGGATTTCATTTTGTTCTCATGTCCAAAGAAAGATGATTTCATTAATTTCATCTTTGTAGTATAAACTCTACGTTTTCTGCCCGTTCAACATTATGACTTTCATATCATGATACTTCTGTATATGGTATTCATTTATCAAAAAACTTGTGTTCCTAATTTTTCTTTAGTATTGTTTAATCCTTGTGTTTCGTCTAGCTTACCATTAGTAAAGTACATGAACTCTCACCAACCTAATACTGCTCAATACCCATTAAAATCCTTCTTTGAAGAACACCCAAGAACATTTTCTGAACTTTACTTTCCTCTTGACTTTCACAGTTGGCCATAGCTCAGTCTCATAACCTCATCCTGAATACACCACTTACCCACATTGGTACTTCGACTACCTCTTCTATCATTTACACTTTTTCTGTGGAATCTTGTCTCACACCCTTCATTTTGTAATTCTCTATGCTCTCTGATGATGCTGAAATTAGCACCACCAGGTAAGGTGTTTTCAAGCTCAATATAAGAATAACAATGGCAGCACAGTTATATAAAGAGATAAGAGACTGAGATGAGGATAAGAGGAGAGGGCACCGGTATATAAGTGGTTCAGCCAAGTTGGCCTACGTCTACTGTGAGTGTGTGTGAGTAATATCACTGAATGAAGGCACTAATGGCCATGGATACAACCTCTCAAGCTTTCTCTCTCTACTGTATATCTAGACAGAGTTTTTGCTAGGGTTTAATATATGGGATCCTTTTGCAAGGTAGGGGATGACCCCTATATATAGTACCTAGGGGGTGTAATGTACCCCCCATGCATGCAATGAGCATGTGTGTGGTAACCTCACCAATGTGGGAGTGCCATCTGTCACTGTCACATGTAAGGAATCATGATGAAATATTCTCCCCGCGTGTGGGGAATAATCTTGTTACAACTGATTTGTGCCCATGTGTCCTTATCCAAATGTCAACAGATGCTCGGCTGCCATATTAGTGCATGACCTCGGCCTGGGAGAGGCCGAGCTGTAAAGGTTCGATAAACGTCATCTGAGATGTGCCATAGGGAGTCTCGACCTGATCTCAGCCGAGACATTATGCTGGGGTCGACCCCTGTCGAGGTTGGACTGATTCCATATTGAAGATTACCAAGGCTTCTTGTCACCTCGGCCCAAGCCGAGGTTGGACTGGTTCCATGTTGAAGGTTACCAAGGCTTCTTGTCACCTCGGCCTACACTCGGCCGAGGTTGCCATACCCAGGTATATGAGAATGCTGTTGACGTCTGTAATGCGCGTGGTGTCCATTGGAAATGTAGGTGGTAGTGTCGGCCTGGGCAGACCTTACTAAGGCCGAGGGCTGATATCGTGGGCCCATGGCTTATCCAGGATCGGCCATAATATCGGCCGAGGTTGGTGTCTCTTGGCCGAGGTTACACTTGGGGCATATCACTCTCCACTTATGTTACACTCCCCAGACATGGCTCTGTCTAATCCCTACCTGTTGATGTAAAAAATTATATTATCTCTAATTATTTAATCACAGATAAAAAATAAATAAGACAAGAGATTTTTAAAGTGGTTCAGCCTTGAAAGAATGGACTACGTCCACTGTTTGTGTTATTGCTGACTGTTTGCAAAATTCTCGATAATGGGTTTACCAAGAAATTCCGAGTCCCCTGCTAATGAGGAGGTTAGAATGTATTTTTAGCCTTGAGGTTGTACATGCGAGAGAATATTACATAGCTGTCTAACAGGCGTGTACATCTGTATGATAATAATTGTCATTTAATGCACATTCAATCCTCTTAATTATCCGGTTATAAATGCTCTGTACAAGGTGCAACTCGGATCGCCTAAGTAGCGCGGTATACATGAGTTGCTCGGTACAGTAGAGTTCCTCGGAGAACACTTGTTGTTCGGAGCGTTTGAGTTGGTCGGGGAGGTTGAGTTCCTCGGAGTCAAGGTGTTGTTCAAAAATGTTTGCGGGTGCCATGTAAGTTGACATGCGTCTCCACATAATCGGTCCACGTCAGCATACTAAATTTGGTATCAACAGAAGCCCCCAATGTTTCGTAGTTTGATGTTGAAGAAAAGTATGGAACATTACGCTGTCTAAACTTTATGAATTTTAGACAATCGTTCGTTTTTATAGCCCCTTTTTGAGTGCATAATATCAGGCTTTTTAAAGTATTTCGAATTTCAATAACCGCTTCGTGTTTCGTGCATTTTTCTTCTTTTTAGTCGTCGGATACGCAACTAACCATCTTGGTAATCATAGCTTTTCTCCATTCTCGAGGTAAAGTTTTTAAACGCTTCAGAAAACTCGATCGTCTTTTACTTTTTCAAATCTGCATCGTTAGAACTTCTTCACTTCTTATCTGTCTTGTGCGTTTATTTATTCCATTGTTCGTTGTCACCTGATTCATCTTTTTCCTGTAAGATCTTATTCCTTCTCTTTTATTTCTTTTGTTCATCATGGTTTACCTTATTGAGTCGGTTGATAAATTTCGCTCTGATTTTTCTATTCCTTCCTGGGTCATATTGGAAGAGCTTTCTGAGCCTTCTGACTATTTTCATTTGGCTGAGGGACATTGGTTCCCCAGTCTCTTTGTAGCTGAATGTGACTTTTCTTTTCCTTCAAACCCCTTGTGTTTGGAATTATGCTAATATTTTGACGTGGTACCTGCAAAAATAGCTCCTAATACCTGGAGAATAGTTAATGGAGTCCATAGATTAAATCAGATTCATGGAACCCGTTTAGGAATTCCAGAAATTATGTTTTGCTATAGATGGGTTGTTAGTGATAGCACTTTTTATTTAAAAACTAGGTTTTTAAATAGGGCTTTAGTTGTCAATCTCCCCGATGCCAACATGGATTACTTCGAGCATGGGGTTGTTATGAAAAATTGGAAACATGCTCCATTAAATGGAAATTGTGTGTATCAGGGTCCTAGATACTCTCCCTATGGCAATGGGATAGCTTGTTTTTATTTTATTTTATTTTTAAAATTATGTTTTCTTAGTGTTTGATAAAATGCGTCATTGACATTTTAATTTTTATTTATTTGCAGTTGATAGCAAAAAGAAATCTCCTAAAGAAATTGATGTCAATTTGAGGCACTTGAAACTTATCTGGAGTTTGCACCAAACTGTTGCTGACGAACATATCAGATCAGCATCGTACTTGTTGTAGTACAAGAGTTACACTTCATCTTTTACTGCTCGTCCAGTAATAAGTGACATAGACACAGCACCAGCTTCTGAAGGTTCCTCTCCTGAATCAAATATTCCTCTCAGTGATAGAATGAAGAGAAGAAGAGCTCCCTCATACTTTGACAAATCAGACTCTGCCAATGTGGAGGCAAAGAGAAATAAGCAGGATGTCCCAGAGAAAGGGACAAGAAAAGTTAATGCACCCCCGCCTGCCGCTGCTAAGAAAGTTGTTGAGAAGCCCTCATGTGGCTCCGAGCAAGGTTGTAGCTGTTTCTCCTCCAAGCGAGGTCATCGTTATATCACCGACCAATACAACATCCTTGGTTGAGAATGTTCCTACTCCCACTAGGAGGTTAAAGAAAAGTTCCTCAGATAAACTGGCTGAACCTATCTCTCAATCTTTAACTGCTGGAAGTGGTGTTCCCACTTTTGTTGCTCCGAGCTCTGCCATGGACTCTGTGAAGTCTTGGATTATTCCAGAAATCCAAGGTATTGAAGACACTCTTTCTTGGGATAGGGTTACCACCTTGGCAGCTCAACATATTGCCTCAGTAAGTATAACTAATCTAAACTTTCATTTTTGAATGTTCTATTCTTGTACTGACTCAAAGTTAACATGTTTCAATACTATTTTGAAAAATGATGAAGCTCTTAAAGCTTAGAGTTCCTCGGGAGGTGTGGAGGAGGCTTTTGTAGGTCTGACTCAATCCTTAAAGGATTCTCGTCAGAAATATAAAGAAGATAAGGTTGCTTGGGAGAAGCAACTGAAGTCCGTCGAGCAAGAGAGAGAAAAATCTATGGAGGCCTCTCAGGAGTTGGAGAGGAAAATGAAAGAGTTTAAGAAGAAAAATGAAGAGCTTGAAGAAAAGCTCAAGAATGCTGGAGAGCTTGAGACCAAGCTTAAAAATGCTGAAGAGGAACTTGGTAGACTTCGTGAAGCTGATCGTCAGAAGGTAGAGGTAGGAGGAAAGTTGAAGGCAGCCGAGGAACTTCTTACTGAGAGGATTTCCTCGGAGAAAACTTGCTGTTAAAAAGTCCTTTAGCGCTGGCTGGGACAAAGGTTGGAATGAAGGCTTAGCTTACATGTCCTCTCAGTTGGATTTTGCTAGCCTCAAATTCTTCAAGGATGGATGGATTGCTGCTCTGCAGGAGTTAAATGTCTCGGAGAGTTCTGAACTTTTTCAGCGCCATGTTCATGGTCCTCCTCCCTCTCCTGGAGAAGAAGAAGAGGACAAATCTGCCTCTAAAGAGTCTTCAATGATGATTGGAGACCAAGTTCCTCCTGTTCCGGTTGTTCAGACTTTCTATGAGCAACTTCAGCCCACCAGTATTTTAACCGAGCAACTTCCGCTATCCTACGAGCAACCAGCCTCCTCATCTCATCTTTCTGAGGAAGTCACAAAACACAAGGAGAAGGTGTAAAATTGCTCAGGCTTTAATTTTATTATTTCTTTTGAATGTAATCCTGAACCTTGTACTTGTCTTTTGATGAATAAAAATTCGAGTTTTTGTTGTTCATGTTAACTTTCTTCATATTGCTCTGCCTTTATCATTTATTAATCCTGTTCATGGCTTCTCTTTGCTAGTTTATGACCAGGATGGAACTCTTGTCAGCTCACGATACTGAGTTGATGAAAAAATGTAATGAATATTTCAAAGATGGCCATACAGATTTGGATGAGTCACAAATTTTTGATGTCCTGGGCTCAAATGCCTCTGAATGAGAAGTGAAAGCTTATCAATATCTGAAATGCTTACTCGACCGAGCTGTTTCCAATAATATGGCTTATTATGAGACGATTGAAGATCTCCAGGGTACCATCGAGGAACTTCAACAACAATACAAGGAATCTTCTGCCCTTTTGCATCACGGGTATGAGAAAAGTATCAGCAACTAAATGCTGACAAAAGATATGATAAGTTAGTCGCTGCTTACGATTTTAAGGAGACGACTTTGAAAACCGAGGTTGAAGATCATAGGCAAATCGCGAAACTGCTGGAGAAGGAAAATAATAACTTGCGAGGAGAGATATCCCAACTGAAATCTGCAGCATCTACCTCGGGAGCCTTAGTCCCTGTCAATGACGAAGGTTTCTCGTTTCTGGAGGTTAAAAATGCCAATTTGAGAGACGAATTGGAAACTTTAAAGAGAATTGGACCCTCTACATCTGCTCGCGGACGAGCAAGAGCTTCTCGGGGACGAGCAAGATCTTCTTGGGTTACTATTAAAGAGGCAAGAACTCAAGCATCTTTAGAAAATCAAGCAATTCAGTTGGTTGCGAAGAATAAAGCTCTGGCAGGGATGTCCAAGAAGATTCTAGACCTTAACGAGCAACTTTCCACACAAGGATCCGTCTTGGAGAATAAAGAAATTTTTGTGAAGAATCTCCACGAGCAGCTGGAAAGGTTGACCTATCAATTCCACAAACAACCTAGAGAGTTTTGGATGGCTGGTTATAATGAAGCCCTCTACCATCTCGATGATCGAATCCAACAAGCGAATAATGAGGGTTATAAATATGGATAGCTGAATGCACTGGGTGTATTAAAATTGGAGCAGGACCATTATCAATGGGATTATCATAACCCTGGATTGCTCAAGTTACCCATTCCACCTTTTAAACTTGATATGAGCTGGATTCCTGCTCGGTCCCTTAGTGCTTAATCTCCAAATATCTTGGCGACTACGGTCTTCATTTCAATGTTGATATTTCTCGCCCTGAGCATCTGCTTGATCGACCATCAGTGATGAATGTTCGAATGCTTCGAGATCTGAATTTCATAAATTCCCCTTATGCCTTAGACGATCCTCCTGCTGGAGTAGAACCTGTTTCAAAGGCAGAAGGGAAGAAACCAATAGAGTAGGATTTTATGTAATAATTTATACTTTCCACAACATATGTAATCCTTCTTGTTTTAAATATAAAATTTTGGTAATACATTTCTCACGTCATTTGTAATTTTACTTAGTATGAATGCAAATTTGTCTTTTGTCATTTCATTTTCTTCTAAATAATTTGTAGAATGATTTTGCTTGTTGGTTGCTTATTTCATTGCAGTGATTTATCAATCTTTGATCTTTATGTGATAAAACATCCTTTATCTCATGATCTTATTTAATTTAAACAACCGGAGATGATTTTAATTGGCTTACCGACCAACTAGAGTTTATTAAGATATTTGTTTCCGACCAACCAGAGTTGGTGAACTTTTATTCCCCGACCAACAATAGTTAGGGGATTTTATTTATCGACCAACCATAGTTGGTAGACCGACCAACCGTAGTTGGTGGGATTTTATTTATCGACCAATCATAGTGGGTAGACCGACCAACCATGGTTGGTGGGATTTTATTTATCGACCAACCATAGTTGGTAGATCGACCAACCGTAGTTGGTGGACCGACCAACCATAGTTGGTGGGATTTTATTTATCGACCAACCGTAGTTGGTAGGGTTTTATTTATCGACTAATCGTAGTTGGTAGACCGACCAACCGTAGTTGGTGGAATTTTATTTATCGACCAATCGTAGTTGGTAGACCGACCGTAGTTGGTAGGGTTTTATTTTGAACTTGATGCATAGTGTGTAGCACTAATACTCCAAAAAATTTCAACAAAAGGAGAGAATTGGATAAAACATCCCAAGCTTTATTCATTTCGAAGAAAACTGCATTACATAAGGATTGAACTACTGATAATATTTGCGCAGATGCTCTGCGTTCCATGCATTCTTAAACTCCTCTCCTTCTAAGGTTTCAATCCTATATGTCCCTAGTCGAACAACTTTTGTTACTCTGTAGGGTCCATGCCAGTTAGCTTCCAATTTATTGTGCTTTTGAATTACTTTCTTTAGCACGTAGTCTCCTTCCTTTAAATCACACTTTTTTACCCTCTTGTTGTAAAACAGAGTTGTTCGTTGTTGGTATGCAGCATTCCTGATTGCTGCTTCTTCTCTAACTTCCTCGAGCATATCCAAGTATAATCTTCTCATCAAGTCACTAATAGGAGAGTTGAAATTCATCACTCTGTGTGTGGGGAGGCCCAGCTTGGCAGGTATAACAGCTTCACTTTCGAACGCCAGTATGTATGGAGATTCTCCTGTTGCTGCTTGGGGTGTAGTACGATAAGCCCACAACACAGAATGTAGCTCGTTAATCCAGTTTACCTTCATATCATCCAGTCATTTTTTCAAACCATTCCGTAGCGTTCTGTTCGTCACCTCAGTTTGCCCATTGCTCTGAGGATGACCTGGTGCAGAGTGGGTTTTCAATATGTTTGATTGGTGACAATATGCAGCAAACTCCTCGTTATCAAATTGGGTTCCATGATCAGTAATGAATGTATGGGGAAGACCATATCTGTAAATGATATTCTTCCAAATAAATTGATACACCTTCATATAAGTCATATCAATAAGAGGTTCAACTTCCACCCATTTAGTAAAATAATCCACAGCGACGACGAGGTATTTGAACCTTCCTCTTGTCGTTGGGAGTGTCCCGACCAAGTCTATTACCCACATGGAAAATGGACAAGGGGATGTTATGGGTGTTAGCAATGCCTGAGGAGTTCTTCTAAGGGACGAGAAGCACTGACATTTGTCACATTTCTTGGCATACGCTATGCAATCAACCTTTATCATCGGCCAATAATATCCCTGCGTCATTATTCTTTGCAAAAGCGTCCGACCTGCTACATGAGCTCCACAGGACCCTTCATGGACCTCTTCAACCAAATCTTTCACCTCGGAAGGGTGAACACATCTTTGCAGACCTGCTATAATTCCTCGTCTATATAGGATACCATTAGTCAATACATAACGAGTAGCTTTAAACTTCAGTTTCTTAGCTACGAGTTTGTCGGTTGGTAATTTCCCTTCCTCAATATATGCCCTGATGGGATCCATCCAAGATGGTCCTAAATCAAGGGTAATAAAGTTCATCATCAGATCTTCGTCTATGCTTCGACTAGGCAAGACTTCTATTGGGATTGTTCTTCGTAGCTCGGTGCGTGTGGCTGAAGCTAACCGAGCTAAGGCATCCGTTCTTGCATTCTCCAATCTTGGTATTCTAATTATCTGTACTGCGATCAAGCTTGATAAAACCTCCATTTCTTTTGCGTGATACCTGATCATTAATTCTCCTTTGGCTGCATATACTCCCAGCATTTGATTTACGATCAATTGCGAGTCACTGAATACGATAACATGCTTTGCCCCCATGGTTTTAGCCAAACTAAGTCCTGCAATCATAGCTTCGTATTCAACCTCATTATTAGAAGCCTTGAATTGGAAGCGCAAAGCATACTCCACATCTATTTCATCCGGGCTATTTAAAATAATCCCTGCCCCACAGCCTGTAGTGTAGGATGAGCTATCTACATATAGATTCCATATAGGTACCTCGTCCTCAAATTTTTGATCGGATAGAGTTCCTCGGTGGAATATTTATTGCTTCCTTTTATCCTCCTCTAGTACTTCTTGCTGCTCGTCGACCATCTCCTCCTGATCGTCAACTGACTTAAGTTGATCGGGGTTTTAATTTGATGATCCTGTAACATCCACAGGTTGGTCGGTATTCAGGTTTTGCTCCTCAGAGATGTCAGGATAAGTGAATTATGCGATAAAATCTTCTATTTCTTTCCCTTTAAGTGACGACCTAGGCTCATAAATTATATCATATTCACCAAGTTCTACTGCCCAGTACATCAATCTCCCTGATTTTTCTGGTTTGTGAAGAGCTTGCCTCAGTGGCATATCGGTATACACTACTATGGTATGAGCTTGGAAGTACGGACTCATTCTTCTACTTGCTTCAATCAATGCTAGTGCTAACTTTTCTAGTCTTGGATATCTGATCTCTGCTCCTCGAAAGGCCTTGCTAGTGTAATAAATTGGTTTTTGCACTCCATTCTCCATTCTTATCAATGCCGAGATAACTGTATTTTCTGAAACTTCTAGATACAAGTATAATCTTTCTCCCATCACTGGCCTGGACAACAGTAGGGGTGCTTCCAAGTATTTCTTTAACTCTTGAAAGGCCTTCTCGTATTCATCATTCCATTCAAACATTTTTCGGAGTGTTTTGAAAAATGGGAGGCATCTATCAGTTGCTCGTGATACGAATCTATTAAGTACTGCAACTCGCCCTGTGAGACTTTGCACTTCCTTCTTCTTCATTGGAGATCGTATCCCCAATAGAGCCTTGATCTTTTCTGGGTTTGCTTCAATACCTTGTTGGTTGATAATATACCCGAGGAACATGCCTTCTCGTACTCCGAATATGCACTTAGTAGGGTTCAACTTCATTTGATATTTATCTAATTGATCAAAGGTTTGACCTAGATCAATTAGATGACCAGCAACTTTCTTGCTCTTTGTCAGCATATCATCAACATAAACCTCCATATTATGACCGATTTGCTCTGCAAACACCTTGTTCATCACCGTTGATATGTTGCACCTGCATTTTTCAAACCAAAAGGCATAACATTATAACAGTAAGTTCCCCTAGGGGTAATAAAAGAGGTACTCTCCCTGTCTTTAGGTTTCATTTTAATCTGGTTGTAACCAGAATAAGCATCCATGAAGCTTAACAGCTCGTATCCCGAGGTAACGTCCACTAATTGATCAATTCGGGGCAAAGGAAAATGATCCTTTGGGCATGCCTTGTTGAGGTCGGTGAAGTCTACACACATCCTCCACTTGTTGTTCTTCTTCTTCACCATCACCACATTAGCTAACCAATCTGGATATTTGACATCTTCAGTAAAACAAGCTTTTTGGAGCTTCTCGACCTCCTCTTGTATAGCTTGGTTCTTCTCGGGGCTGAACGCTCTTCTTCGCTGCTTCATAGGTTTGATTTTCTTATTCACATTAAGTTCATGACACAAGAAATTTGGGTCTATTCCTGGCATATCTTCTTGGCTCCATGCAAAAAGTTTGTTTTTTGCTTTTTAGGAAGGCTATCAATTCCTGTTTTAGTGGTGTGTCCAACGATGAACCGATTTGAGTTATTCGTTCTGGGTGTTTGTCGTCCAGAATGACATTTTTAGTAGATTCCACCACCTGACCTTTTATGAGCTGCGACTCGTCTCTAGGATCTAACGTTTCAATTTCTGCACCTTCATCCACTCGATAGGTGGTAGTCTTTTTCCTAGATTCTTCCAGTTCTTCTTGCTCGACCGATGAATAGTAGCATTCCTGAGATACTTTTTGGTCACCCTTCACAATTCCTACTCCAAAGTTGGTTAGAAATTTTAGGCATTGATGTACAGTAGATGGTACTTCTTCGAACTTCTTCAATCCTACCCTTACCATAATGATATTATAAGCTAATTGAACATACCTATCCATAAAAAAAAGCGCACTCTTTCTGTTCGACAAACAGGCCATGTACCGATGAACATATCCAACTTGATCGTCCCTCGCCAGTAAAATCGAGGAGGGGCCGATGATATGGCTCCAACTGGGATAGATTTAAGTTCAAACTATCAAAACATGGGTAGAACATAATATCTGCTGAGCTTCCATTATCCACCAAGACTCACGAAATCACTACTTCATTCATCCTCATTTTGATCACCAATGGGTCATTATGAGGGTATATCACACCTGCGAGGTCATTTTTAGAGAAACCGATGACCAGTTTATCTTTGTTTACCTTCCTCGAGCGATCATCCTCAGTTATATTTATCCTTTGAATATATGAACAAGATGGAGCCTCATTGAGGTAAGCTTTCCTTTTTGCAGGTCGTCTTGATCTTCATCCAGGTATTCTTCATGATTTCTCTTCTTATCTTCTTTTGTTCGTCGAGGAGATCTAGACCTCTGCCTTGCTCGGTCGTTGCTTTTTCCATCATTTCGGCGATCCACATACTTGTTTAATTTTCCTCGCCTGATGAGTTCTTCAATTTCATTCTGAAGAGCTATACAGTTTTTGGTCATATGACCATGATCCTTATGGAACTCGTAATATTTGGATTTATCCCTTTTGTCAGTATCCGTCTTCATTTTTTCAGGCCAGTTTAACTCATCGCTATTCTTTATCTCTTCCAAAACGTGGTTTATATCTACCTTCAAAGCAATATAGTTTCCAAATTTCTTCAACTGTTCCAATGCTTGCTTTGCTTTTGACTGCATGTTACCACCATTATTCTTCTGATCCTTCTTCTCAATCTTCTCGGCCTCAACTTTGGTCTCCTTAGTGTACATGCTCTTCTTTGCAGCCATAGCTTCCTCGGCATTCATGATTTTGGCTGCTTTTTCCATTAATTCTGACATGGTCCTAGGTGGATCTTTGGCTATAGTATAGTATAGTTTATTTAGCAACAATCCACTCATCAGAGCAGTGATTGTTGTCTTTTCCTCGTAATCAATAACTTCGAGCTTCTCGTTATTGAAATGAGTAATATAATCCATGGTGATCTCACCTGCTTTTTGCCTAACGCTTAGCAAGTGTGCTACTCGCTTAACTAGTTTTGCTACAAAATAGAAATTTCCAATAAAGAGCTCGGCTAGTTGAAAGAAAGTTTCAATCTTCCCCCGAGGAAGATTCTTATACCATATTTGAGCAGATCCAGTGAGAGTTCCTAAAAATGCCCTACATCGCATCTCATCTAGAACAGTATAAATATCAGTAGTTGCCTGATATTGTTCTATATGTAGAACATGATCAGTTTTTTCATCATATTTTGGTGTTACCACTAGGGCTTTGAACTTTGATGGTGTGGGAAAATCCACAATTGCTTGGATAAAAGGTGTCCCTTGGACAAAAGTTCTTTGTAGAGGATTTTTGGCCTTAGCCATTTCCCCTAGTCTATCCTCCAACCTCTGAATAGAGACTTTTCATGCGTCATTTGCCTCCTCGAGCCTATTGGTCCAAGCAACTGATCGTGTTGAATTTGCCTCTTGGGATCTTTCACGACGAGCAGCTGGTCAGGATTGGGCAGAACCTTCCTTTAAATCAGAGAATCGTTGAGAGTTCCTCGACACCATCCTAGGGGGACTTTTATTCCTCCTAGGACCCAAACGATCAAAGGGAGAGACTCTACTCAATCTTTCAAGAGCACTGGTCCTTTCTGGAGATAGAGTGACGTTTTGTTCAGTATCTGTGGCTCGTACTGATGAAGTTCGGCCAGGTTGATAAGAAAAATCATTAGATCTATCAGTGCGATATGAATCGATATGTCTAGATCGATATTCCTCTGGGAGTAATGTTCGTCTAGTTCGTGAGGAAGGCAATTGGGTATATCTCTGAATGTTTTGTTGTCCTAACTGAGCAGGTGGTCCACCCTGGATAGTTTGCATGAGTTGTCGTATGGTTTCTTGCATGGCGGTCTGGCCCGGAGCAAAATTAGCCATTATCCTAGCCAGATCTTGGACACTTGGAGGAGTGGATGGATTTGGGGGGTTTCCAGCCTTTCGATTACTGGATTCCGGATTATCAGCCATTGGAGATGAATTGCTTTGGTGAAAAACGATAGTTTCAGTCGTTTCCCACAGATGGCGCCAATCTGTTAATGTAAAAAAATTAGATTATCTCCAATTATTTAATAACAAATAAAAAATAAATAAGACAAGAGATTTTTAAAGTGGTTCAACCTTGAAAGAATGGCCTACGTCCACTGTTTGTGTTATTGCTGACTGTTTGCAGAATTCTCGATAATGGGTTTACCAAGAAATTTCGAGTCCCCTGCTAATGAGGAGGTTACAATGTATTTATAGCCTTGAGGCTGTACATGCGAGAGAATATTACATAGTTGTCCAACAGGCGTGTACATCTGTATGATAATAATCAGCATTTAATGCGCATTCAATCCTCTTAATTATCCGGTTATAAATGCTCTGTATGAGGTGTTGCTCGGACCACCTAAGTAGCTCGGTATACATGAGTTCCTTGGTACAGTAGAGTTCCTCGGAGAACGCTTGTTGTTCGGAGCGTTCTGAGTTGGTCGGGGAGGTTGAGTTCCTCGGAGTCAAGGTGTTGTTCAAAAATGTTTACGGGTGCCATGTAAGTTGACACGTGTCTCCACATAATCGGTCCACGTCAGCATACTAAATTTGGTATCAACACTACCCATTAACTAACTGTTGGAAAATTGGATTTAATGTTGGAATTAAAAAGCTGTCCAGATTTTTGGGGATAGAATTATGAGCAACTTTGAGCTCAAATTTAGGTGGGACCCACACTACGATAATTGTGGACCATATATGAACGCGTTCTCCTCCGTAAGGAGATTAACGTAGTATATTCACATGTCCAATTCCATTAAGTTATGAATGATAAATATGCCCCCAAACTGACTCAAAAACAATGAAAGTTAATGAATTGGGTATATTTTTAACTCTTGTCCCACATTGAAAGAGTAGTGGAAAGTTGATGAGTTAATAACACCTCAAGTATGGAAAAATCTTGGATGCCTTTGGGGTATCCCAACTCTTTGAATGGGAGATGACCTAAACTATGCATGTGTTGGGTTCGGGCCAAAAGACCATGCGCACCATCTGTCCGGCTTGGGCTTATAAAAATCTCCTATATATTTTGGATCGTTTCTAATTAACTTTCTGGAATTTAATTTAATTAATTAATTATGAAGCCATTAGTCAAAAGTTAAAAATGTTTTGATTGTTCCCAACAATCAAAACCAAGGCTATAAACTAAAGTCATTCCCTCCAGTTTTTTATTGCTGTCAACAAAACCCCATCAGAAAAATTCCAAAAATGTTCTTTCATCCAGAAAAATATTTTCTCCATTCCTGCATATCATGTTACTGTTCTGGTTGAGTATTTAACAAATTTGTGTTCGTTTGGATTAATTATTGTTGTGCTACATAATGAATTCGGGAAATCCGTTCTATCTTGGGAGACAATTATTCAATAACCTTTGAGCACATTGGAGGGAATAAATTTGCCTTAAGGAGACTATTCTATAGGGCTCAGATTTTTCTTTTTATTTCTGTTATTAATTCTGCAATATCAAGTAAGTTATTTTAATTCTGTAATTTCGTTTTAATTCTGTAATATTTATTTCATTAATTATTTTGCACTTTTTGCTAACTAAATAATAGACATAACACTAACTACTACTGTGCACCAGGAGATATGATCCAAATTCCACATGTTAAGGAATTACCCTATGAGGTTTTGCAAATGATGCAAAAAGGAAAAGACATAAAACAACTTGAACATAGTTCTAAATGAAACTTTTTTTGAAAAATTTCAAAAAAATATCTTGATACTGCACATTGTTTTATTTAATAAATCATGATTTCTTACTCGTGGTCTCAATTAGTGGTGTTCCATTATTCTTTCTAATTCTATTGTCCTCGTATGTAAGATTCCTTTGCTCTTTCCCTACTCTTTGAAGGTGTCATGGTGATATTATTAATCCCCTTATGTTTTTCTTTCCTTTTATTTTTCTTTCCTTGCTTCCTTCGATGGCTTGATTATTGACAATTTTGTGGTAGCTTTCGTTCAAACTCCCATCTCCAATAACATGACTTGTTTGATTCCAAGGATACTTTATTTATAATCATCTTCCTCCTCTTTTACTTCAGCAATAAATGTCGAATTTCAATTCTTTGAACAAAAATAAAAGAATATTGACACAGATAAATGTATTGTTTTGTTTCTCATGCTTTTGTCTTAACTATGTTGATGTTGTTAATTTTGTATTTGGTTAAATTTTATAACCCTGATGTTTGGCTACCTTGGATGGGAGCAATTCCTATTAATCTTCCCCTTTCTTTTTAAATTTGTAACTGCTATATCATATCATGTTCTATTACAATTTTAACATGGTTTCAAATTTCTAACTACCCAATTCAAAGTTAATACTCTTGTTTCTGACACTTGTATAATTATGGAGATAGAATGACTACTAGTTTGTTTAAAAAATGCAAACAAAATGAACCCGAAAATTCAGGTTGAGCATGATTGATACAAACTTGTTCATAGTTTTGGTAATATAGCCCCTGGTGATGGCAAGCCTCTGGTCAGCTCAAAAGTTCACCTTCCACTCTATAACCCATTAGAAAAATATAATCGGATGGTAAACCATTAACTTCTCTTGCTTGGGCTAGAGTTGGGTGTTTGACATCTTTATTTTCCATAATGTACTTCGATGAACTTTGAACTTTTGCAGGTTACTATAATTTTATGCTATTAGAATGGGGTTTATATTGATATTGCCAAATTTTAATATGTTCCCTATTCTGGTTGTGGAACACTTGAAACGTTAAATTACTAATAAACTTGAAATTAGTATTATAATAGAATGAGATTACTTATTTTACAACTGATTCTTTAAGAATTTTCATGATTCCTTTTATCTTTTTATTAGGGTAAATCTCAATCCTTACTAATATTTTGATTCAATAATATCTAATCCAAGTGCCTAGAAATTTCACTATCAGTTTTGCTCTTTGCTGCTGCATGACCAATATAGATCACCATCTTAACAATAGATAGAAAGTGACAAAAAAAATCTTTTTTGATTATTTGCAATTGATGTGCATGGATGCCAAAATAGAGTTTAATTGTATTGCTATTAATAAAGGAAAAGGATCATTTGAGTTTTTTTGTCCAGTAGATGTAAGGACACAAATTTCCAATTGAGTCCTTTATAGTTTTGGCACAATTCCGGACAAAAACATTTGAGTCATAGGATAGAGTTCACGTTTATCCATTCAAGCCTATGACGTGTTTGTTGAAGATGTAGCGGCCAAGAGTATAAAGCTTCATCACATTGTCGAGTTTGTTTGTGCCTCGTTTCCACGTCATCAACATGGTTCCATTTCTCCTAAGGTATGAATGCATTTTGATTATATATATAGGAGCTTGGAATATGTAATATTGGGTGTTGTTCATTTTAAAATTGCTGTCTAATATCAGAAATATTTTATTAAAACTTTAAAATCAAGTTTATAAATTTTCTGGGCTAAAAATAGAAATTTTCAAACTTTCTATAAGTTCGTTCGAAATGTTGTTCGAACGAGTTTGTCATTCTAACCACATTGTCGTTCGAACGAGTTTGCCAACGAGTTCTCATATTGTCCACTAGAACTTCGTTCGAAATGTCGTTCCAACGAGATGGTTGTTCCAACGAGATTTCTAACGAGTTCACACTGGAACTTCGTTATAAGCCTCGTTCGAATGAGATTTCGTTTGAACGAAAATATCATTCGATCGAGATTTGGTGGGAACAGGTATTTGGCAGTTTTATGCAGTTTTGACCCACTTTCCCACTTATTTTTCCCACTATCTTTTGACAGAACTTCTTAAGTGCGAAAATGAACTTTTCTAACTTAACTTTTTCACATCCTAAAACCTCTAAGAGAGTGTTTTGAGAGAGAAATTAAAAGGGCAAAAGTTCACTGTTTTTGAGTGTTTTAATTCTTCAAGAAAAATCTTTTAAACACTTGTTTACACCCAATTGTTGTTTAATCCAAGTTCCATACATATATACTTTTCTTGGAGTGTTTGGCACCGGTTTATCTCTACATTCATTTGAAGAAGTATGGGTTTGCTTCTAAATCCCATAAAGAAGAAGAACTTGTTTTGCTGCGGCATTCTCACATGGTGAAAGGCACCATGTGTGGTTGACGGTGTGCCTATGTCTCATTGGTGATTCCAAGATTCCGGTGGAGCTCCAGGGTTGTCTACTAGGCGGAGGTTTTTACAAGAAGAAGCGTCGGGGCTTGAGAGGGACCGAGTCAAGTGTTGTAAGTCTTGCTGTCTTGTAATTGTAATTTCATACTTAGTGGACTTAAGGCTAGGGTCGTCCGAGGTTTTTTTCCCATTGTGAGTTTTTTCTCGTACATCGTGACGTAGTGGTTTCATTGTTTATTTTATCTTGGTATACTCACCTAGAACGCGTGCTTAGGTAATTCAAGATAAAATTTGGTTTTAATCACTACATGTTTAATTTGGTGCTATATTAAATATTGGGTAATGTTTAGTTAATTAAATTCAAGTCAATTAATTTAATTGGAAAAAATTGGTTTGGCCTAATTTGGAAAAATTGAGAAATATGACTTAGGCAAATTTTCTAGGACTTGGGTTAAATTAACTTGGTTTAAATGAAATGTAAGTTGTGTGTGTGTTTAAGTTAATTTCACTTGGTTTTATTTTAATTTGAAAAAAGAAAAAAGAAAATTTGTTAATTTGAGCATTTGAACCATCATCTTCGCTTCTGCATATCTAAAAAGGAAATTATCTTTTTGTGAAGTATAAAAGAATTTATAAGTTTCTTAAAATTGGGGGCCTCATTCTCCTTTTCAAATTGGTATCAGAGCCAAAGCGATAAATTATTTCGTTAAGATCCTTTAAATAATTTTTGGCTAAAATGGAATTTTTCCCATTCTCAAAATTTTCTATTTTCGATGGTTCTAATTACACGTACTGGAAAGCGCGTATGAAATTGGCACTTAAATCTATCGGCGAGAGGGTTTGGGTATCTGTAGTTTACGGGTGGTCTCCACCAACTCATTTACTAGATAATAAACATGTTCCCAAACTGGACGATAGATGGAGTGAGAATGAGTTTAAACTTTCTAATTTTAATTCTCGAGGTTTAAACGCCTTGTTTAGCGTTGTCACACCGGATGAATTCCGATGCATTATGACATGTGAGACCGCTAAAGAAGCGTGGGATATTTTACAACTCACTCATGAAGGTACTAGTGTCGTTAAAGCTTCGAAACTCCAAAACCTCACCACTCAATTTGAAACCATCAAAATGAACGATAAAGAAACTTTTGATAAATCTTTTTCTAGACTTTTAGATATTGTTAATTCATCTTTTTACTTGGGAGAGAAAATACCCGACAACCGAGTTGTAAAGAAAATTTTAAGGTCCCTACCCGATAGATTTATTCCAAAAGTGACCGTTTTAAATTCTTTACCAACTTTAGCTTCTATAAAATTAGAAGAGCTCGTATGTGATTTACAAACCTATGAACTAGACATGTTTCCCTCTAAAACTGAAAAGAAAATTGAAAAGGGCATTGCTTTAAAAGCCCGAAAAGAGGAAAAACAAGTAGTAGAGAGCGAGAGTGACAGTGACTCGAACGACATGGCTATGTTTGCTAGAAAATTTTAAAAATTTCTTAAATTGAACAAAGATAAATTTAAAAATGATTTTAAGAAATTTGATAAATCTAGGCATGACAAAGCCGAGAAGATCCCTAAAGCTATTAATGAAAATTTAAATAGGGACGAGCCAAATAAGTGTTTTGGTTGTGAGGGTTATGACCATAGGGCTTCTGAGTACCCCACTAAACTAAGGAGAGAGGGTAAGCGACCCATTTCAGATAATGCGACCCTTAGTGACAGTGATAAGGAAGAGGGACCCGATTCCCCCACTAAACCTAATTTTGTGGATTTTATGGCTAGTCATGTGAGCACCGATAAAGAATCTTCTCATGAAGATACTCAAACACATGACATTTCCGAGGTCAAATTTTACGATTCCCTTATTTTTTATGGTAGTGAGAGTAAAAAAGAAAGGGAGAATGAAAATGAAGAGGTTGATGTGAGTGAACTTCAAAATTCTTTTCAATAACTATTTAAATAATCATACAAATTAAAAAGAGCACATTTGAAGTTAGAAGCAAATTTAAGAGAGCGTGTCAAGATCGTTGATAATAGTGTGTTGGTAAAAGACCTTAGGACACGTGAGATAACTCTTCGCGAGAAGCTTGAATATGTAGAAGGAGAGAGAGATAGCCTTAGAGGTTTAATGGAATCCTTGAAAAAGGAGTTTCTCGAGTTTGAAGAGAGAAATGTTTTATTAGAGTCTAACATCCTAGAATTAGAAAATAAATTAAAAGACTCTAGTAACGTCAAATTTGATTTGGAGTGTCTTTCGAAAAAATTAGATAAAGTTTTAAGAATGGTCCAATGAGTTCACACTGAAACTTCGTTAGAAGCCTCGTTCGAATGAGATTTCGTTTCTAACGAAAATATCGTTCGAACGAGATTTGGCAGGAACAGGATTTGGCAGTTTTAAGCAGTTTTGACCCACTTTCCCACTTATTTTTCCCACTATCTTTTGACAGAACTTCTTAAGTGCGAAAATGAACTTTTCTAACTTAACTTTTTCAAATCCTAAAACCTCTAAGAGAGTGTTTTGAAAGAGAAATTAAAAGGGAAAAAGTTCATTGTTTTTGAGTGTTTTAATTCTTCAAGAAAAATCTTTTAAACACTTGTTTACACCCAATTGTTGTTTAATCCAAGTTCCATACATATATACTTTGCTTGGAGTGTTTGGCATCGGTTTATCTCTACATTCATTTGAAGAAGTATAGGTTTGCTTCTAAATCCCATAACGAAGAAGAACTTGTTTTGCTGCGGCATTCTCACATGGTGAAAGGCACCATGTGTGGTTGACGGTGTGCCTATGTCTCATTGGTGATTCCAAGATTCCGGTGGAGCTCCAGGGTTGTCTACTAGGCGGAGGTTTTTATAAGAAGAAGCGTCGGGGCTTGAGAGGGATCGAGTCAAGTGTTGTAAGTCTTACTGTCTTGTAATTGTAATTTCATACTTAATGAACTTAAGGCTAGGGTCGTCCGAGATTTTTTTCCCATTGTGATTTTTTTCTCGTACATCGCGGCGTAGTGGTTTCATTGTTTATTTTATCTTGCTATACTCACCTAGAACGCATGCTTAGGTAATTCAAGATAAAATTTGGTTTTAATCACTACATGTTTAATTTGGTGCTATATTAAATATTGGGTAATGTTTAGTTAATTTAATTCAAGTCAATTAATTTAATTAGATAAAATTGGTTTGGCTTAATTTGATAAAATTGGGAAATATGACTTAGGCAAATTTTCTAGGACTTGGGTTAAATCACTACACCAAATCTGCCCATTTGTCAAGGTCATTGACCTTGACAAATTCACCTTGTCAAGGTCAATGACCGTGACATTTCGAGGCGAGACAACTTTTTTTGTCACGGTCGTGTCACGGTCATTGACCTTGATAAAAAACTCGCGTTTTGTGTCACGGTAGTGTCAAGGTCAGTGATCGTGACACGTTTGTCACGATTTATAACCGTGACATAACCGCGACCCCAATTGTCACGGTCATTGACCGTGACACGTCCGTGACAACTTTTGTCGCGGACTTGTCACGGTCAATGACCGTGACAATTCTGGGCAGAATTTAAAAAAAATCTGCTGGGCAGTATGGCCACCGCCACTGCCCAACAGTATATTTGTACCTGTTATAGCAACGTTGTACCTGTTCCAAACATCATATATCCAGCACAAACTAAAGATAATGCAAATATATATTCATGACGATATAATCCAAATATTCAAAGTAAAAACAATATACATGACGATATAATCCAAATTTAATTAAAATGGACAAACTTAAAAATAATGTTACTACACTTGGATAAAACTGAGGAGGTGAGTAGGCCACACGACATATGAATTGACGCACCCACTAATATACGTCGTGCCGCATTGTTCGCGCAACCACAATATGGAGTTCTCCTTCCCGGGTATGACATGCGTGACGAGAACCCTGGACTCCATCTCTTGAAGCACACGTCCATGGACTATTCCACCCTCGATGATATTCGGGTCCCTCAACCCCCGCCCTATCCGTTGGCCATCAAATACGTCCAATATGAACACGCTCGGCCAACCAATTGTCCACAATGGTCTGTTGGAGGGCGTCAAATAGGGAAGTGGATCGTCGAAGTACGAACGTGTCGGTAATGAAGCAGCGAGGTCCACATCCTCGTCATCCTGCGCCTCGTCCTCCCGCACCTCCTCCTCCACCACCTTCTCCTTCCCTTTCCCTTTCCCTTTACGGTCTCCACCCAACGTACGCTTCATGAATACGTACATATCTTGGACCGTCGCCTCCAAATGGGACAACTTCGCGTCGTGTGAATCCACCGTTCGAGACAACCCGGTGTCGCTCGTATCCAATCCGATGATCCTAGATTTGGCCACCCGCGAGCTCACTCCCCTTGTCCTCCCTTTGCGATCAGAGCCAAGCACTTGGCTGAGTGCGTCTGCGGACAAAGATGCCTTGTCGGCATCAGACTGCGACGCATGCACTTCCTTAAGCTTTGTCTGAAACGACAAAAAGCACATGATTAGTAAAATAAGTAAACTAAAAAATTATAACGTAATTAACAATAATTAAACTGTCGGATTACTTACAATCGTGGCCGCGACGCTCGGGGACACCTCCTTGTCCTTCCCCTTCTTCGTCCGAAGAGCCACATAAGTATCGAGCCTATGTGGCTTACCCCCTGGCCCACTCCCTACCCCCTGAAATAAAATAGAGTAAAGTAAAATTAGTATCGGCCCCGTAAAGTAAAATAATATCCAATAATATATTTCTGTAGTTATAGATAAATTAAATCTTACCTGCATCCTATGCTCCACCTCAGCGTAAGAGGTCCGGCCGGAGTAGTGCACGTCCGTCTTTTTAGCCCGATTTTCCATCCCCGATTGGCGAGATGCCAATTTTCGATCCTCGCTCTCATTGTCAATGAACTTTTGCCATTGTGCCAATGAGATCGGCTCCTTGGGCGGGACGGATCTGCGCTATTGTAAAATGGACTCTCGTGTTTTTCCAAAGTACCGTGTCCGCATATTTTTCTTCCACATCTTGTGTTGCTCCCTCAACTGCTCCAAGACGGAATCGCGTAGCTTTGGATCCAAGTTGAATTGTTCCTTTCCAACAAATACAATGTTAGTTGCGAATAAATATAAATTGAAATATTCATATAAATATTACCTGTAGTGCCGCCCAAACACCTAACTTGAGCTCATACGGCACCTCCTTCCAAGTCATAAACCCCGGGCCGATGACCGTCTTTAGCAGCTCGAGGGATCTCGCTAAAATCTCCGACTTGTTTTCGACGGTAATCCCAAATTTTCCATATTTGGGGAGCCTAGCGGCGGAGGAGCCCTCGTCGCCTCCGCTACCACCGAACCCCGACGACATCATCATAAACAGCATCATCATCTTCGCCTTAACATCTGAAGGAGACATTTTTTCTGTAAAAAAAATGTTATTAGTACAGATAAAAAAAATGTTAATAGTACACATTTCGTTTTACCTAATTGAATTAATAGTACAGATAAAAAAATGTTCCATCTATATTATAACGTATGTGTAAGTTCCGTCAATACCATTTCGTTTCAATTTTGTAATATTATGTTTTTTCCAAATATTTAAAGAGTCCTAGTATTTACTAGTATTTACTTTGAATCCAGTTTATTTATTTATCTTTGGTCCCTAGTATAGTCATTGCCCAAGTAGTAGGAGCGAAACTCTATAAAACCCTAGTTTAGCTAAAGCCCGTGAATTATCCCTCCCCCACCACACACCACACACACACACACACACACACCCCACCCCACCCCCTACCCCCCTCCACCACCCCCTCCCCCACCACACACCACCACACACACACACACCCCACCCCACCCCACCCCCTACAAGTCTAAGGATGTTCTTGATTAAACATGGGAAATCTCATATGGAGTTGTTTTGGTTTTCCCAGGCCTGCTTTTTATGCCAAACAACCACAAACATTCATTAGGGTTAAAAATTTGTAATGGGAATTGATTTTGGGTCAGTTACAAGCATTATAGAGTAGGTCAAACCCAAAATCCCATGAATCCTCCCATTTTTACCAAAATAAAAAGCAGTGCCAAATCTAACAGGTGCCGAATATATTTGGGCCTTTTTCGAATTGATTCAAACCAAGGAAGTAAGAAAGATGGGACAAAGTGAAATGATTCGAATTTGAATCGAATCGACTTGCGCCTTTAAGTCATTAAATTTGACTCTCTTAAGTTACCCCTCCCCATCATTTTTACAACGTTTCTCCCATACTCTCCCCAAAATCTCGGGACTTCCTTAAGTTCTAGCATTACAAAACCTTATTTCTCCCCCCAAAGAATTTCAAATATCCATCTAATAACTTATAGGTATGAATCGTCCTTTTGTTTTTTCATTAGTGATTTATGGTGTTTATGTGTTCTTGCTTGGGTGTATAATTGTTTGCGTGTTTATTGATTCAACTTGCATATTAGTGTTAAAAATGCTTAATTCATGCTTTTATTTCCTTCAAATACAACACCACACACACCCCACCCCACCCCACCCCCTCCACACCCCCTCCCCCCCTCCACCACCCCCTCCCCCAAAACACACCACCACACACACACACACCGCACCCCACCCCACCCCACCCCTCCACCACCCCCTCCCCCATCACACACCACCACACACACACCCCCTCCCCACCCCACCCCACCCCCTGCCCCCCTCCACCACCCTCTCCCCCAAAACACACCACACACACACACACACACACACACACCGCACCCCACCCAATCCCACCCCCTGCCCCCCTCCACCACCCCCTCCCCCACCCTGCCCCACCCCGCCCCACCCCGCCCCATCCCCCACACACGCACACACATACACACACATATATATACACATACACACATAAATATACACACAAATATATATATAAATGGAAGAGAGAGATCAAGAGAGAGAGAGAGAGAAATTGGACCTGAAAGTAGAGAGAGAGAGAGAGCAGCGTCGATCGAGAGAGAGAGAGAGGGAGGGAACGGTGGGAGGGAAAAAAGAAGGGGGAAAGGGTTTTTGCTGGAAAAGTTGTCACGGTCGTGTCAAGGTCATTGATCGTGACAAGGATTGTCACGGTCATTGACCTTGACACGACCGTGACAAGTAAATTTGTCACGGCCTTGTCACGGTCAATGACCGTGACAATTAGTTGTCACGGTCGTGTCAAGGTCAATGACCGTGACATAAAACGCGTGTTTTTTTGTCACGGTCAATGACCTTGACAAGTCTGGCCGGCTGAAAGGTGACAATTTGCCCATTTTGGTGTAGTGAATTAAATTGATTTAAGTGAAATGTAAGTTGTGTGTGTGTTTAAGTTAATTTCACTTGGTTTTATTTTAAAAAGAAAAAATAAAATTTGTTAATTTGAGAATTTGAACCATCATCTTCGCTTCCTCATATCTAAAAAGGAAATTATCTTTTTATGAACAATAAAAGAATTTATAAGTTTCTTAAAATTGGGGGCCTCATACTCCTTTTAAGTAGTTATTATTATTTATGCATTGGGGTCTATTGTTTTTTTTGGTAGGATATATTGGTTTCAATACTTATAGAAACCGTTAATTATTTTTTTAAGTAGACTTTTTTGCTCCTAAATACATTAGTGTATATATATATATATATATATATATATATATATATATATATATATATATATATATATATATATATATAAAATAAGATGGAATGGTTTTTGAATTTGTAAAAATGTAAAAGCATAATAAGGGTTGAGATTCTTTGAGAGAAAATGAAGGGCTATGATTAGCTCTTGTATTTTCAATATCCCGCCAAAACATGTCTCGGTAAACTCGCCAACCCATTATGCCTCTCTCTCCTCACGTGCTCTCACGCAACGCTCCACTTTTCTCATTTCTCTTGCTTTCTCTCCTACGTCATCTCACTTCTCTATCTCTTAGCTTCTTCTGGGTAAACCTCTCTATGTCTCACACAAATTCAAAGGGATTTCTTCTTGATTCAGGGGTTTTATTTTGTTTTTCTCATAAGATTTTAGGTTTTAGGTTTTTTGGTATATGGATTTTAGGGGGTTCATAAGATTTTAGGTGTTTTATTTTTTTTCTCATAAGATTTTAGGTTTTAGGTTTTTTGGTATAGGTTTCATAAGATTTTTCTCATAAGTTTTTGGGTATTGTTTTTATTTTATTCTATGGATTTGGTAGATTTTGGTTTGGGTATTGTCTTTTACACATTTTACAGTTTAAATCATGTTTTTGAGGTTTAATCCATGGTTTTCAGGATTTACATTTGTAAAATTTAAATTAGGGTTGGATCTTGAATCTTATTTGGGTTTGATTATCAATTTTGTTATTTCTTAGATTGTTTATTTTTGTTGTTCTTGCAAAGAATGGTTTATTTTTCTTAGATGTTGTATATACGTATGAATGGTTTGGATTGGTATTAATTTAGAGATAGTATGATGTTATTAATTTAGAAATGACATACTATGAATACTATGGGTTTAATGAAATTCCATTGTGTCTAAACAATTTTAATTTGCTTCATTTCTCTTTCTTTTTTGAAGGTCTGCAGTGTGAAACTCTTTTACCTGAGGTTTGAATTTTTTGCATTGTATGATATAACAATGCTTAAATTGTTTTACTACTATCATTTTAATTATGCATTTGTTCACTATCTCACTTTAAAAATATTTCAACGTTAGAGACTTATCAAGTGTTGGAACTGACATATGCCTAGGTTCTAATGCCAAATTTTGTGTGTTATATATACACTACACCAAAAACAGGAATCTGGTAGGTTTAAAACTGTGCCAGATCAAATCTGGCACGATTTTGAACTGTGCGAGAATCAGGTGTTTCAAAATGGCAATTTTTTTTCTGGCACGGCTCAAAAGTGTGCCAGATTTGGCCAAACAGGAACACTTCTGGCACACTTTTAAACCGTGTCAGAATTTGACACTTTTGGCACAATTTTTAACTGTGCCAGATTCAGCCAAACAGGAACACTTCTGACACACTTTTAAACCGTGCCAGAATTTGATATTTCTCGCACACTTTTGGCACGGTTTTGAACTATGCCAAATTTTTTATAAAAAAAAAATTATTTATTTGAAATCAAAAAATTCACAAATTAATAATATTGCACGTTGTTAATAAACTAATGTACATACAAACTTCAAAATATTACAAGTCTTTAACAGTTCACAGGCCTAAAAAAAATTGGGCAGAGTTTTCTCTATTTTCTGGACATTCCAAAACCTGTTAATACAAAACCTGCCTAACATAAAGTCCGCACCACCATAAAATATAACAATTAACTTACAAAATCCCGCACGACCATAAAAGTCAACAATAAAACAACAAAAGACCGCACGACCATGACAAAAAAAATGAAATCATGAATAAACCCCTTGTTGTATACCATTGAGTTCTCTGTGTGTTCCACGTGAATAAATGCCAACGATAAACTGTTATCCAGCAAAAAAAATAGGATACAAAAAATATACGATATTAGTAACCCAATAATTTACAAAAAATTTTTTTTACTCAAACTAAAAAATTACATATATGAGTGGAAATTATAGTCATATTCTCAAATCGGGAGACCCAGGACTACGCGGTCAGTTCCTACAAGTTACATTGGTCTCGTGCGAGGTGTTCGTGCCTCCTACGGGATCGTTTGGGAGCTCATTTGGGTTTTCAATCTTTAACGGCTTGTTTTTAAGTCTAAGTGTGATTTTTGTAAATTATTGTCATACTCTCAAACCGGGAGACCCGGGACTACGCGGTCAGTTACTACAAGTTACATTAGTCTTGTGCGAGGTGTTCGTGCCCCCTACGGGGTTGTTTGGGTTTTCACCCTTTAACGGATTGTTTTTAAGTCTAAGTGTGATTTTTGAAAATTATCATCATACTCTCAAATCGGGAGACCCGGGACTACGCGGTCAGTTCCTACAAGGTTCATTGGTCCCGTGCGAGCTGTTCGTGCCCCCTGCGGGGTCGTTTGGGGGTTGGTTTGGATTTTCACCCTTTAACGTCTTGTTTTTAAGTCTAAGTGTGATTTTTGAAAATTATCATCATACTCTCAAATCGAGAGATCCGGGACTACGCGGTCAGTTCCTACAAGTTACATGGGTCCCGTGCGAGCTGTTCGTACCCCCTACGGGGTCGTTTGGTGGCTAGTTTTGATTTTTACACTTTAACGGCTTGTTTTTAAGCCTAAGTGTGATTTTTGCAAATTATAGTCATACTCTCAAACCGGGAGATCCGAGACTATGCGATCAGTTCCTATAAGTTACATTAGTCCCGTGCGAGCTGTTCGTACCTCCTACGGGGTCGTTTGGGGCTGGTTTGGGTTTTCACCCTTTAAGGGCTTGTTTTTAAGTCAAAGTGTGATTTTTGCAAATTATTGTCATACTCTCAAACTGGGAGACCCGGGACTACGCGGTCAGTTCCTACAAGTTACATTGGTCCCGTGCGATCTGTTCGTGCCCCCTACGAGGTCGTTTGGGGGCTGGTTTGGGTTTTCACCCTTTAACGGCTTATTTTTAAATCTAAGTATGATTTTTACAAATTATCGTCATACTCTCAAACCGAGAGACCCGGGACTACACAGTCAGTTCCTACAAGTTACATGGGTCTCGTGTGAGGTGTTCGTGCCCCCTACGGGGTCGTTTGGGGGTTGGTTTGGGTTTTCACCCTTTAACGGCTTGTTTTTAAGTCTAAGTGTGATTTTTACAAATTATCGTCATACTCTCAAACCGGGAGACCCGGGACTACACGGTCAGTTCCTACAAGTTACATTGGTCTTGTGCGAGGTGTTTGTGCCTCCTACGGGGTCTTTTGGGGGATGGTTTGAGTTTTCACCCTTTAACGGCTTAGTTTTAAGTCTTGTGATTTTGGAAAATTATCGTCATACTCTCAAACCGGGAGACTTGGGAATAAGCGGTCAGTTCCTACAAGCTACATTGATCCTGTGCGAGGTGTTCGTGCCTCTTTGGGGTTGTTTGGAGGTTATTTTGGGTTTTCATCCTCTAACGGTATGTTTTTAATCAATTTAGAACGTTTATTGATTTTAGAAAGTTTTGACATTATTTCATTTGTTTATTCGTTAAATCCAATATGTTACATTTAAAATAAACTCAACAGTAATAGCAAATTCCAAAACCAAACCACCAGCAAATTCCTTTCACCAATTTAACTAAATAAGCTCATAAAGTAAGCCATGAAGTGATTTTTCAAAGTCTAAAAGGAATAATTAGATATAGAATGAAAAAGACAAACTATAAATGCTGAGTAGAAATAATTCATTGCATTTTAAAAGGTTAATAAATGGGTACTAAATAATAGTTACCTGTAGTAACTTGATTAAGATTGGATGGAACTGGCTTGAGTTGAACCTTTGTAAAATAAAACCAAACAAATCATTGGCAGCCTATGTTGGCCTTTTGATCTCCAAACCTCCCCAATACCTGCATTCAATTCCCACCCAGGATTGGATCAAACTCTTTAATATTACAGTACCTATATATGATTATACACACACGTGTGTGAAATTGATAACATGTCCCTTTTATGAGTATAATTGGGTATCATTACGTGCCATTAGGACACACGTTATATTGTGCTTTATTATATGGATATCTATCGATATAAATTAACACATTTGTGCATATAGTGAATAATCTACCTTTGATTGTGCTTAAGATGTATTGAATTGATCTAGAGATCAAAGATTTTGATGGAAGATGATCATGGTTAATCTTTCTAAGAAAGTAGTCTATGAAAGAACAAAGGAGTGCAATCTTGCATCCTCCACTTTAAGGTGCTCAAAACAAGAAGCTCCATTCTTTGTATGGTTTTGCCTTCAAATAAAAACTTGGGATCTCCTACCTACTCATAAAAATCCATATGTCCATTAGATATAAGAACATATCAGAAAGGCAAATGGTTCAATATATAATGAAATAAATAAATATTCACATTAATTTTTCTCTCACATGTAAATCAACAATGGGAGGCACTTTAATCTCCTCCATTTTTGTTGCTAGTGAGAAACAGGCCACAACTAACAATTGGACTATCCAAGCTTTACCCCTCTATGTGCACATTAACAATGTCACAAACATGAACAGGCACAATCAACATTTAAACACTTAAATATTAATACATATACATTTAGCTTATGTTATGAACTTACAGGTAGTTCATAAGATGATAGGAACCGACCGAAGTAATTTATTGAGAGACAATAGCTCAATGGTCCAAAACTGTAATGTAGCCCTTTAATTGAAGGTGGAAGCATAAACCTATGACAGATTTTCTTGTTTTTGTTGCTCTTGTTTTCATTATCGCAATCGAAACTAGGGATTATGTTTTAATCGATAACAATGATTAAGACTATTGACAATTGAGGCATTTATTTGGTTTACATCACTTAATATTAATATGTAAGCGATAATGCTGAGTTGCTGACCAATTTTTTCATTCCTAGCTACTATCATCTATCTCCCATTGCCTTGATTAAACCCCTTAAACTCCTATTGACTAAGTTGAATCAAAGCACAACCAATACAACTCAAGTTAATGTAACTGGTCCAGTATATTCTTCATTATGAATAGGTTTCATGTGTAACAGATTATTATATTAAACTATAAAGTGTTGATAGAATTAAATGCAAACAAACCTCCCAAACTATGCATTATTTGCAAGAAACTAGCTTGAACCATTCCAAAACAAAAAACAAACATTCCAAAACATAATATTTTACATTATGGAGGATTTAATAAAAAAAATGCAATAAAATAGACATTTGCATTTCAGAAATGTGGTGTGTTTTTACTAGGAAAAGACAAGGCCCCCCACCCACCCACCCACTATACATGCGTATACTATTCACACATGCAATTGACACATAAAATAGGAAGGGATCCCCAAAATATGCGTCTTAAATACATTCTAAAGGCAACCCATTTCCAGATCTCATATCATAGTCATTGTTATCCCATAAAATGAATAATTATTAAAGTAGTTTATTTGGGCAACTATCTTAAGAGAGAAATAGAAAGAGAAAGGAAACGTTGAAGGAGGATGAAGCGTACAACTGGAGCGAAGTGAAGCTACCATCTTTAAGGGAAGCGGATGCTTCCGGGCATGACATTGTGATTGCAGTGGATCATAGCCCTAAGAGAAAACTCGCCTTCGATTGGGCCCTCAACCACCTCTGCCGCCAAGGCGACACATACAACATCTTAAGAAACCCCCACGGTGCATAATTTGAACCAAGCTATATGTTAGGGGTGGCAATTCGGGCCAATGGGCCGTCTTTGGGTCTGGCCCGACACGACACGACTCGATTTTATCCAGCCCGTTTATTTTTACCAACACGAACATGATCCGTTAATAACACGACCCGACATGAATAGAATGATAAAAAAAATTATGTCAATTTGACACGATTGGCACGATCCGACACGATAACCCATCAATTTACTATGTCCATTTGGGTCTAAATTGAGTTTTAATTGGGTTGAAATTGGGTCGTGTCAATTGGGCTCTAACGGGTCATTGTCGGGCCAATTTTGTGTCAATTTCTTGGCACGAACACGACCCGCTAAAGGGCTTAAAAAACCAGTCCCGAACACGACCCGAACAAGAAAAACTATTTTAATTTCGTGTTAATTTTGTATTGGATCGTGTTGTGTTGTCGTGTTCGGGTCCGAATTTCTACCCCTACTATATGTTTTTGGATCATGTTCATTCATTCTTAATAGGACTTTAAGTTTGTTAGCTCAAAAATCAAGGTAGTTTACAAAATCGAGTTGTGAATCAAGATTTATTTATATAAGCCATGATAGAAAAATTGAACAACCAACCAACTGCTTTACTTGACCTCAGTGAATTGAGTGTAATGTATTCGTACATTGAATGGATAGATATTTGATTAGCATACCTTTTAAGGCAAAAACGGAGAGAGGCTTGAAATCCCAGCATTCTTATCAATATCATCAGAACTTATTTAACCTCTTCTTTTATATCGTACTCTATCTACAACCTAACTAACCCCGCCAAAATAAGATTAACACTATACTGTATAAAAATATCATTCCAAAAAATGGAATATTATGAATATAACATATTTACCTCTACTTTTTTTGTCCTCCTGATTTTGAATCAGAGGAAGCCATAGCGATGACAAACTAGAGTCTCTTTGTTTGGAATTACATATTCATTTTCATATCCATAGGTTTGTAACAAATATGCGAATGATAAGAGGAAGACTTACCAAGGACAAAGGGTAAATCGAGAAATGGTTGGGTCTTGAGAGCTGCAGAGGTTGAGGGAGAATCACAAGAGACTTGTCGGATGGGGCCGAAGGCTTGCTTGACGGAGCGACTGAATGCCGGTAAGCGTGTGAGGGGAGGTGATATTGGAGCCGGTAAGGGGAGGTGATATTGGAACCGGTAAGAGGGTGAGGGGAGGGAGAGAGACGAGGAGCGGGAGATTGAAAGTTGAGAGAGGAAAGAGAAGAGGGAAATTAGACATAATAATTTTTGTAGGGTCTTTTATATTTTAATTAACTTCACTCAATTTTGGCACACTTTAAAACAGTGCCAAATTTTGGCACTGTTTTAAAGTGTGCCAGATTGCTATTAAACCGTGCCAGAATCTGGCACAATTTTAAACTGTGCCAAATTTTTAATATCAGGGTGTGCCAAAATGGTATTTTTTGTGTAGTGATAGTATAACCTTAAAAATGATTTTTTTTTGTGATGATGGTTAATTTGATATGGTTGTTTGACTACTGTGTTAGTACTGCTTAAGTCGTGTTGTTCTTATTATGTGATTTCAGAAGTGTTGTTATGACTTTCTAAACTGAGTATTTTTAGTGTTAAAATGGTATATACATGATCTATTTTAAATTATAATTCATCCCAAATAATTATTATTTGAGTTTGTTTTAGCTCATTTTATCATTCTAATAAAATATTCCTAGACATTAGACAAATTGTCAGAGTTGTACTAATTCAGGATTTCATCTAATTACTTTTTCCAAAGAGAGAACAGTGTTTTCATCTAAAATTGTTAGAGTTGTAATTCTAGATGGTTTTTTCCCAAATATTTAGTTAATTTCTTCCATTTATGGGTTATCTGGTGCTAATTTATTTTACTAAAACATGGCTATTGTTGCTACATGTTGTATTAGATATAGAATCAGATACATTATCATAACTAACATTTTACTTTTTTGGGTGACCTTTTGGCTTTGATTAGGTGAAGATGAAAAATAGGTTACCATTCCAACTGGTTCAGTTTACACTAATGTTTATTTCTGCAAAAGGTGATCACTCCAACTGGTAGAATGAAGACATTTCCATTCCTTTAAATTTTTTGAATGGCATTTCATAGTATTCATACCTAAACATTTTCTTCTATAGTTTTTACATTAAGTAATAGTCCTCTGCTTTTTATGTGCTTGAATATTCTCCTATTCCAATACGCCTTAGCAATATCATTCTATCCACTTTAACTTTTAGGTTGTGTCATCACACTCCCTTAGGCCTAAGTGGGATGATGGAAAGAATGCACCTGGCTAATGGTCAATCCGCCCAAGAAGGATTTTTTCAACCAACAGAAGTTGGAGATCAACCTCAGTTGGCTTTGTTGCCTAAGGATCCCCCGTAGGGCTTTTGTTATTTCCAGAGCAACTCATGAGGCCTCTTGTGTTTGCAATAAGGACTTGAGGGTGATCGTAATTCGAAATAATTGTAATTGACTTGTCATAACTAATGATAACCCTATTTTTTAGGCATTTAGATATGTGCAAAGGACTTATCATTGAAAAATGTGTGAATTGACGAGATATAATCAAGATAAGTTAAGAAACCAATGCAAAATATGAGAATAGAGGGGCCAACCGACCTTTATTCGTTAAGTACTGTCTAATGAGCAACACAAGTTTGAAAAAAAATTTGCTTGACCTAACTAAAAGATAAAGAAGAAGATATAAAAGTAGAACTTCTTGATATTGGTTGTGTTCCATGCTCTTGGTATCTCCCTGCCCTCCAGTGTTTCCAAGTGATATGCTCCTTAAAGATCATCTATGATTACTCTAAAGGGTCCTTCCCAGTTTGGTCCTAGTTTTTCGTCTGATGTTTTTACAGCACTATCGAGGACTTTCCTCAGGACATAGTCCCCTACTAAAAACTTCCTTAAATTGACCCTCTTGTTGTACTCCTTAGCTAGTTACTGTTAGAAGGAATCCAACTTGATCAAATCCAACTTTCATCGCTCATCCTCTAGGGCAAGCTCAGTGCATAGTGATCCATCATTGAGGCCTTGGTCGATTAAAGTGGTTCTCATAGTAGGAAGACCTACTTCTAGAGGGATGACAACCTCTATTCCATTAAAGAATGCAAATGGGGTTTCCCCAGTTAGTTTCCTGGGTGTGGTGTGATAAGCCGATAGAACATAAGGGAGTTCATCCACCCAGACACATTTTGTTCTTTCCAACCGTTTTTAGTCCATCGATTATGGTTTTATTGGAAGCCTCTGCTTTTCTGTTGCTTTGGGGATACACTACAGAGCTGAAGTGTTGCTTGATGTTGTGCTCATTACAAAAATCTTGAAAGAAATAACTTTCAAATTGTTTACCGTTATCGATGATGATAGCCCTTGGTATCTCAAAGGGAGTTATGATGTTCCTCCATATGATCCTTATTATGTCAGAATCTCGAATGTTTTCTAGTGGTTCTGCCTCTACCCATTTGGTGAAGTAATCCGTGGCGACCAACATATTTTCAGGTGCAGTAGGTAGTGGTCCTATGATGTCCAGTCCCCATTCAGCGAAAGGACATATGATAGTGACTGATTTTAGATCGCTGGTGGGCTGGTGCACCATAGGTGAGTGCTTCTGACACTTTTTACATTTGCGAACATAGGCACCATCATCCTTTTGCATGCGAGGCCTCCAATATCCTTCTTTGATCACGCGAAAGGCTAATGATATTCCATCTGCGTGACTCCCATAAATTCCCTCGTGGAGCTCACTAAGTACTTTCTTGGCATTTTGTGGGTGAACGCACTGGAGGTAAGGGCCTCTAAATGATTTCTTATAAAGCTTCCCTTCAAGGTTGAGGTAGAAGCGAGCATCCTTGACCCTAACTTGATGGGTAGATCTCCTTTCGTTTGGAAGTATGTCACGCCGTGGATAATTGATGATAGGATACATCTAACTGGGGTCTTATATATGATGAGGACTTGCTCGGTTACGACTACTTAGTCGATACTAGGCTGTGCAAGGAACTCTATCTGAATTGTTCTCTTCAGGCCAGTGTCAATTGCTGAGCTTAGTGCTGCTAAAGCATTAGCGTGACTATTTTATCCTCGAGGGAACTGTTGAATTTCCACCTTTTCAAAGCCTTCCATGAGTCCTCTTACTACATCGAGGTATGATTCCATTTGATCATCCTTAGTGTTGAAGTCTCCATTTACCTTCTTTGGAGACCAGTTTGAAATCACCAAATACGTGGAGGTTCTTTACCCCCAGTAGTTTGGCTTTTCATAAACTAGCGATCAATGCTTTATACTCAGCTTCGTTATTGGAGGATTCAAATCCCAATCTAATTTCTTGCTCAACTACAGTGTCTTTGGGGGTGATGAGAACAATCCCTACTCATGCCCCCTTGGAATTTGAGGCTCCATAAACATACAAGGTCCAATCTTTGGACTGTGTTTCTTTTGCCATCGACTGTTCACTGTTTAATTGGTCTACCGGCTGATCTCCTATAAAATCAGTAATGAAATCCGCTACGATTTATCCCTTGATTGATGTTCTAGGCTGGAAGTGGATATCAAATCTCTCGAGTTTGACCGAATATTTTGAAAGTCGTCCAGAGAGGTCGACCTTTCGTACAACCACCTTAAATGGGTAAGAGGTGATAACGGTTATGAAGTGGGATTCAAAGTAGTACTTAAACTTCCTTGAAGCGACCACTAATGCATAGGCGAGCTTTTCTAGAGGCAAGTACCATTGTTCAGCGTCTAGGAGTGTCTTACTGGTGTAGTAAAAACAGTCTCATAGTAGCACAAATGATTTAATAAAAACAGTCCCATAATTAGTATCCACTTTATCTGATTAAGTTACTAATTGATTTTAATAAAAAAACACATGATTGAGGGTTTATGCCACACTTAAAATGCATAATATTAAATGAAAAGAATAGAGTATTCACTCCTGAGATTAAGTTGAAGAAAAACTAGTTGCACGGTTGGATTTCTCTCAAAAAATTCATAAAGAAGTGTTCTTTGACAAACTTGATTAAACCCCAATTAAGCCTTCCAAAACTTGTGACAAAAACGTGATTGTGTAGGAGGTTGATGATTATGGAGGAGAGGAATTTTTTTTGGAAGAGTTGTGTAGTGAAAAAATTGTGAAAAAGTGATTATTATAAGTCCCCCTCCCAAACGAATTATTAGTCTTATATAGCAATTAAGAATTCTAAACCAACTCAAACACTAAAAAATTAACTCACCGACTGAAAATCTGGGCATAATCGATCGATCGACTCCCAGGATCGATCGATCGACCCTACAGGTCTAACAACAGTTTCCCCACAAAATGCCTTTAAGGCAAAAATAATAAAAACCTTATAAAAACTCCATTCTAATTCCAAATTCAATTCCGCTCGAAGTTTTATTCTTCTAATATTAAAATCAACCTATTTTAATAATAAAAATTATTAAATACAAATTTTTTTCTCGAATATTTCAATTAATTAATTTAATTTAATTAAATACAAGGTGTTACAATTACCATTTTGAGGAATAAGTATGAAGGTAGAGATGACAGGGCAGTACAATAATAATTGGGATTTTTTTGTTATATTTTATTAGCATAGGTAGCTGATAGGATATATATGTGTTTTATGAAATACGGATTCTTCACCCCCGATTTTTCTCCTATTCATGTACAATGCGTATCCAATTTTTTAAAATTAAATATGTTTAAAGGTTCTTTAATATTCTATTTTTCACGAAGAATCCTAAATTCAACAAATATTGCTCGTTATTTTTTTAACCAATATCCTTTGTCGTCAACTCAAGGTGAAGCACTAATTAGATATTTCCTAAATTTGTTGCAATTGAGAGAGAGAGAGAGAGAGGGAGATGAAAATTGAAGCATTATATTTTTACTATCTTTTGTTGTGGATGTTATTATGTTGAAGCTCAAAATGAGCGTGATATTGCAAATCAACTTTTAACATCTTCGAGACTCGCTCCAATGTACCGAGTAATAGTTTTAGGCGACCTGTGTAATGTGGTGCTTGAAAAGTTGGCATGTGCCTAGATTTTACATAAGGTGGTTTAATAATGGGAATGTATTTCTCTCTCTCTCTCTCTCTCTCTCTCTCTCTCTCTCTCTCTATATATATATATATATATATATATATATATATATATATATATATATGTTCTTGTTAATGATATTATCATTTACAACTTTTTTTTCCGAACATTCTTTTTGTGCTGGAGATTAATGAATGCAGTTATTTATACAAAAATTAATATACTATCTATACATAATTAAGAATAATATAATATGTTTTTATACTATCATTTATTTTCCTGATTCACCTAAATCCTACTTTTTTTAGCTTGTGTGAATTGCCGCACATGCATCGTGTTTCTTTCCCATCCCATAACTGCATATGTGTTTTTATAGTTTATTTATCTTAGATTTTTTTAGTTTTCATGTTTCTCTATGACTGTATGTGGCTATAAGTAAGAGCTATCTCCATTGATCCTCATTAATTAATAATAATATTTTGTCGATTCTAGATTTGAGTTATTTTTATTCGTTGATGCTTCGGTTAATTCCCGCCTTAAATTAATAGTATTTTAACATGTTCACAAAATCCTGCCCTAAAGGTATAAATATATGGTCTTTTACCAAAATATTTTGAGGGCAATAATAAATGATCTAAACAAACCAACTGACACCAGTACTACATGCGCCATAAAAGGGGCTTGCGTTTGTACACGCCCAGCTAGGGTAATGCCACATATCACCTTTGACTATTTTGAAACCTATCTTTCAGACGATACATAAACCCCCCAGAAGTTGCAAAATCAACCGTGTAAAATACGAAATTCTCCTTGAAAATTCGTCCTAAAAAAATATGATCTACCCCCTAAATTTACAAATTCACCCCCTTAAAATGCAAAATTAGGGTCTCTATATATTGCATTGAATTTAGAGATTATAAAATGACAAAGGGGTGTGATGTGGCACAAGGAAGGATATATGGTTCTTACAAATTATGGTTCTTACAAATTATCAAAATTTTACTCCTAGATACATGCTGTACCTGAGTCATAAAACATATAAAAGCGGATTTTGGAGGATTGGGATCAATATACTGTTCCGAGATTGTGAGGATGCTTTTTTTCTGTACTTTTTCTGTGGCATGGACATTTTTCCTAAGCTAGTAACTTATACTATGATAGTTCCTATACATCCGCTACTAATAAATCCATTTTCCAGTTATTTGTCTTAGGAGTATAATTTGGGAAGGATTTTCTTTTTAAATAGTGAAGCTGTGTTAGGAAATTAGATGCCACTAAATTCTGCCGATAATATTTCCAGGACCTTGGGATTTAATGGGTCAAGAAAAATGATGCAAAAATAGTAATACACACACAACACAAGAGATTTACGTGGCTCACCAATTTGGCTATGTCCACGACTCACACCCACTTCACTATAGAAAAATTATAGGAACACTTTTATAACTCTCTTGTGTGCACTCTTGCACTCACTATTTTGTGGAGGCTAACACTGCCTTCTACACACTCTGACAAGTGCTAACAATGCACTGTCTTTCTCCCTAACTACTCTATCTTCTTTTTCTCTCTAATTTCCCTCAAGCTTGAGAGTTTTGGGATGATTACAATGAGAGAATTCAAGGTCTATTTATAGTTGTTTGAGAGTCTCCATGACCGTTGGATCAAAACAAGATTGGATGGTTGAGATTAATGGTGTGCCACCAACCATTACTACTCCTTTGGTAGACTACTAAACATGTGTGGTAACTATACCTTTGGTATGCTACTAAACATGTGTAGTAGCTATTCATTTGGTAGGCTACCATGTGTGTTAATTATGGTATTTAAATGGTGGAAATTCTTAAAATTCTATATTTGCATTAACAATCTACCACTTGGAGACTTTTGAACTATAACTCAACCATCACATCTATCGATGAGCTAGGTATGAGGTTTTCATGTCTTCTATCTTTGAAGACTCATTGAAACTGAGCACAACTTCAGTTTTTTTATAGTAACTTCCTTGTTTAACATGTCAGCTGGATTCTTGCCCCCTTGGATCTTCTCAAGTGTTAACACCCCATCTTCTAATAGAGATCTAACTAAGTGATAACGAAGTCTGATATGCTTGGTGCTCAAATGAAATGTTGAATTCTTTGCCAGATGTATTGCACTCTGATTATCACTCTGTATAATATCTTTTCCTATTTAAAACCCAATTCTGCTGATAATCCCTGTAACCAAATCATCTCTTTGCTGGCCTCGGTTACTGCTACGTACACTGCCTCTGTGGTGGATAACGCTATAATTTTTTGTATCTATGAAATCCAACTTACTACAGTATTTCTTACTATGAATACATAACCAGTAGTAATCTTCCTGTTGTCTACCTCACCAGCAAAATTTGAGTCTACAAAACCTTGTAGTCTCAACTCGCCCTTCTGAAACACAAGCATCTGTCAATGGTGCCTCGTAGATACCTTAGTATCCATTTAACTACTTCCCAATGTTGCTTTCCTAGATTGGTCATGAACCTGCTCACACCTCCTACTATATGAGCAATATCTGGTCTTGTGCAAACCATAGAATACACGAGACTTCCAATGGCTGAGGCATATGGAACCTTAGTCATAAAGCTCCTCTCTTCCTTCGTCTTGGGTGAATGTTCCTTGGATGACCGAGAGTGACTAGACAATGGTGTGCTAACTGCCTTAGCATCACTCATGTTGAACCTTTTCAAAACACGCCTAATGTACTCTGTCTGAGATAACTCTAAAGTACCTTTAGACTTGTCTATGTTGATTATCATCCCAAGAATTTGCTTCGTTTCACCCAAATCCTTCATGTTGAACTCGCTCGATAACTGCTTCTTTAACTTCTTGATTTCACCCATGTCTGAACCAACCACTAACATGTCATCAACATAAAGTAGCAAAATAATGTTGCTGAACTCAAGTATCTTGAAGTAGAAACAATGATCAGTTTTGCACCTGTAATAGCCATTTGTCTGCATAAATCCATCAAACTTCTTGTACCACTTCCTCGGATCTTGTTTCAAACCATACAAGATCTTCATTAATTTACACATGAGTTTCTATTTTTCATGCTCCAAGAAACCCTCCGGCTGCTTCATATATATCTCCTCCTCAAGGTCACCATGGAGTAAAGCAGTTTTCACATCTAACTTCTCAAGATGTAAGTCTTCTGCTATAACGATGCTCAAAACTGACCGAATGGTAGTCAGTTTAATAATCGGTGAAAATATGTTGATGTAGTTGATTCCTTCCTTTTGCTGGAAACCTTTGACTAGGAGCCTCGCCTTCTATCTCTTAGAACCGTCTTGTTCCTCCTTGACTCGATACACCCATTTGTTGTGTAGAGCCTTCTTTCCTACGGGTAATTTAACTAACTCCCATATCTTTTTAGAGATAAGGGACTTCATCTCATCATTCATTGCAAGCTCCCACTTGCTAGCATTCTCCACCTAACATGCTTCATCATAGCATTCGGGTTCTCCGACATCAATGAAAAATAAATAGTTTATGTACTTTCTGTTTGGTACATGAGGTTGGGAAGATCTTCTTAGTACAGGAGATGGATATGGAGATGGAGACTGTGGTTCATTAGTCTGTTGTTGATTGTTCTACGATATAGATTCCTCTGGCTGAGGTCTCTCATTTGTCTACTTCGTCACAATGCTATCTGAAATATTGTCTGGATCAACATACATACGATCGCCGGTCGCCTTGTGTTGCACCACTAGACTGTATTGCATCTCTATCCTTGTACATCACCTTCTCATTAAATATCACGTCCCGAGTTCTGATTATCTTCCTAGTTTTGTCATTCCAGAACTTGTACCCAAACTCATCTCCACCATATCCGATAAAGGTGCATTTTAGTGATTTAGGGTTAATTTTATCCCTAGCATGATCACTAATATGCACATAAGCAATACAACCAAAGACTTTCAAATGGGGGAATTTTATTGCTTTTTCGCTCCACACCTCCTCTGGTATTCTGTGCTCTAGCGGTATTGATGGTTCTTTGTTGATTGAGTACGCTGCAGTGTTGACTGCCTCTGACCAACATGTATACGCATACTTCTGGCTCTCTCTATCAACGTTCGGTTCATCCGTTCTGTTATACCATTCTGTTACGGTGTCCCTTACATAGTCTTATCTAGTCTGATGCCATTTTCATAACAGAATTTCTTAAACCCGGTGTCATCATACTCGCCAGCGTTGTCAGATCTCAACTTCTTTATCTTCATTCGTGTCTCATTCTCCACCATGGACTTACATTTCTTGAACACCTTGTACACCTCAGAATTGTGTCTCAAGAAGTAAACCCACACCTTTCTGGAGTGGTCATCAATGAAAGTCACAAAGTAAGACTTTTCGCTAATGGATGAGACAACAGCTGGGCCCCAGACATCTGTGTGAATCAGCTCCAGATTTTCTTGCTTTGGTGGTTTGACACTCTTTATGAAGCTAACTCTCTTCTGCTTCCCAAAGATGAAGCTTTCACATAAATCAATGTCAACTGACTGTAGATCTAGTAATTTCCCCTTAGAGTGCATGATCTTGAGCCCTTTGTCACTCATGTGACCAAGTCTCTGGTGACATAAGTTTGGATCATCTTTGCTTTCTACAACTGCAATTGACCCACAACTGTTCGCCGTCATATAAAGTGTGCTACTCTTCTTACCACGAAAGACTGTCATTGCTCCTCTAGAAACTTTCCATGATTCGCCATTAAAGGTTGTGACATAACCTTCAGCTGCTAACTGGCCCATCGAGATCAGATTATTTCGTAAATTAGTGATGTGCCTCACATCCTTTAGTTCCCATACATACTCGTTCAACTTGATCTGTACATCTCCCTTGCCAACCACGTTGTAGGGATGATCATCACCAAAGTACACCCTGCCAAGGTTTCCTGGAGAATAACTTACTAAGAGTTCTTTGTTGGAGGCCGCATGAAAGGAAGCTCCAGAGTCTGGAACCCATTACTCCGAATTGGTCTCCAAAGAGAATATTAGTGCATCGTCTGTCACTTCTACTATAATGTTTGCTTTCGTCTTCTCTTTTTCTTCATTCGGGGATCTACACTGATTTTTGTAGTGCCCGATCTTGCCACGGTTCCAACATTCAATCACCTTCTGGTTCTGATTTTAGTTGTTGGAATTTTTAGTATTTCGAGATTGCAACCTTCCATTTCTGGATTTGAATCTATTGTGCCCTCCTCTCTTGTTTGAATCTCTACCTCTACTTTCTATGTTCAAGGCTGACGCTGAGGTGGAAGCACTGTTTTACTGATTTCTAATTTCTTCAATCATAATTGTGCTAACTACATCATCGAACTTTAGTTTTGTCTTTCCTATAGATCTGGTGATTGCAGTAACCGTGCCTTTCCATCTATCGAGCAACTGTCCAAGAATTAGACAGGCTCGTATCTCATAGGTGAAAGACATGTCCACCTCTTTTAACTGATCCGTCACCTCTTTGAACTCACTGAGATGTTCTCTGAATTGCGCTCCTTCTGACATTGTCATAGTAAATAACTTCTTTATCAAATGAATTTTATTTGTTGCAGAAGTTTGTTCATACATACTGGAGAGGGCTGCCATGAAAGACGCAATTGTCTTCTCATTTTTTATGTTGTAGGCTACTGACTTTAACAGTGATAGCCTTATGGTTTTGAGAGATTTTCGGTCCAACAGCTCCCATTCCGAATCTTTCATTTCCGTTGGCTTGTTACCTAAAGGTAAATAAAGATCCTTTTGGTACAAGCTGTCTTCTATTTGCAATTTCCAGAATCCAAAATTTGTGCCGTCAAACTGGAAAATTTTGGACTCCTTTTCTGACGTCATTGCTCCCACTCAAACAAATAGGATGGATAAAAAAAAACTTTTGGGTTAATATTTGTAAATGCCTGTTGTGCCTTTGGTTCGCCAACCAAAAGCTCTGATACCAATTATTGGGAAATTAGATGCCGCTATATTCTTCCGATAATATTTCCAGGACCTTGGGATTTAATGGGTCAAGAAAAATAATACAAAAATAGTAATACACACACAACACAAGAGATTTACATGGTTCACTAATTTGCCTACGTCCACAACTCACACCCACTTTCACTATAGAAAAATTATAGGAACACTTTTACAACTCTCTTGTATGCACTTTTGCACTCACTATTTTTGTGGAGGGTAATACTGCATTCAACACACTCTGACAAGTGCTAACAATGTACTGTCTTTCTCCCAAATTACTCTCTCTTCTTTTGCTCTCGAATAGCTCTCAAGCTTGAGAGTTTTGGGATGATTACAATGAGAGAATTTAAAGCCTATTTATAGTTGTTTGGGAGACTCCATGACCATTGGATCAAAACAAGATTGAATGGTTTAGATTAATGGTGTGCCACCAACCATTACTATTCCTTTGGTAGACTACTAAACATGTGTGGTAACTATTCCTTTGACAGGCTACTAAACATGTGTAGTAACTATTCATTTGGTAGGGTACCATGTGTGTTAATTATGGTATTTAAATGGTGGAAATTCTCAAAATTCTCCATTTGCATTAACAAGTTGAACATCTAAATAGTCACGGGTTCGAGTCGCGGAACCAGTCTCTTCGTATATGCCTCCAGGGTAAAGCTGTTGGGCTGCGTACATTTAACACCCCAGTACCTCGCAGTGGCGGGAGCTTCGTGCACCAGGTTTGCTCTTTCTAGTGAAGATGAACATTGATAGGTTGTCGTAAGTTAGTCGAGGAATGTGGAAATGAAAAAATGTTATGAACATAGTTATGTAAATTTTTTGACGTTGCTGGTATTTTGGGCTGCAGATCGTAATGGTTTGACTTTGATTAATGATTTGAGATATGAATTATTCTTTATTTGCTGCATATTTAAGTCTTTAGTGGAACTCCAACTCTTAAGACTATAACATTTGTTTTAGTTGCAACTAAAATTAGAAATTTTGCAAGTTAGAATGGGGAGTTTAATGTTGTGTAGAAACTTTTATTTTCTATTATGCACAGAGCGCAGGATGTATGCTCTTTGTTGTGAAGATTTGTTTTTAGCTTGATTGCATATATAACTGACATTGCGTTCCGACTTATAGTTAATTTATCATCCTTAGGGTCGCTATTGTATGCTGTTTATGGGTTTTCTTCCTTAATTTACTATCTTTAAGGGTAGATTTTTTGTTGCCATTCTCATCTTGAGCCCTATGTTTTAATGTGTCTAGATTTGGGGCAAAGATAAAATCAAAGTACTTTTGGTAAGTAATCTTTATACATTTTTTACATTTTCAAAGTTCTGGGATACGTTTTAACCATATCAGGTGATTGTTTTTGCATTGTGTATCCATTACTAGTTATGAGATGTTAAATAAATTCTATATAGTTATTTGTTTGGTCGGTACAATCAATATTTAATTATTTGCCAAGACTGTCGAAACCTCTCAGTTAGGAATCCCTGTTGGTTGTCTCGAATTTGGTTTCATGTTGGGAGTTATATTGTCAAAATTTGATATTCTTTTCAATATACTATGTTGTAATTTTTTGTAAGATTTTCTATGTTAGTGATTGCTACATTTTTCTCTGATAATTCATTAAGTTTCCTTTTTAAATATATTTTTCTTGTTTATCCATTTACTCCCTTCATTAATAAGTGACATTAACAGTTTTTCTTCACATGTTTCCAAAGACGTGGAGATTATTTAAAGTTGAGCTTTACAATTTTGGGTGAATGGTGTACTTCCCTATTTTTTTTTCACAAAACTTTGAACCCTCCAACCTTACAAACTGATTATAGAACCTAAGTTAGTTATGGTGCTTTCAACATGTTCTACATGTATAGTATTAATGAAAAATGTAAAGAAAGAAAAGAATAGAAGGACAATAGAGAGAGAAGAATTGAAGGTATTATCTTGAATTGATCGATTGAAAATCTACATTTACAAATGCTTTCTCTTTCTCTTTTATTCTTGAAGAGAGAGTTTGTTACAATAGCTGTTACAGAATTTACAGCTCATCATTCAACTAACTCAACAGAAAATGAACTAAATTTTGGGCAAAATAGGAAAACAACAAATATAATGATTTGTTTAGACTTTCTCAAATGTACTCTTAACAGCCCCCCTCAAACTGATGCTTGTGAGGAAGAGGAAGCAGCAGGTTGTTCATCATTTGGAAGATAAGGGGAGGCAGGCATGATCTTGTCCCTGAGATATTGAAATCTGGAGATGGATAGAACCTTTGTAAAGATGTCAGCTAATTGATCCATTGTGGATACATGAGAGACAATGAGCTGCTTAGATACCACCTTTTCTCTGATGAAATGAAAATCAACCTCTATGTGTTTGCTTCTGGCATGAAATACAGGGTTGGCAGCTAATGAAAGAGCCCCAATGTTATCACATAAAATGGTGGGATGAGAGGGTAAAGTAACTGAGAGATCTTTGAGAAGTTGTTGGATCCAAATAATCTCTGCTGCAGTGGTAGACAAGGCCTTATACTCAGCTTCAGTACTTGATTTAGCTACTGAGGATTGTTTCTTAGCTGACCATGAGAGAAGATTGGGACCAAGGAACACACAGTAACCAGAAGTAGACCTTCTATCATGAGTATCACTAGCCCAATCAGAGTCTGTATAGCCCAATAGATGCAAGGGACTGGGTTGAAATATGATGCCAAAGTGTAGAGTGCCTTTAACATATTTCAAAATTCTTTTGACTACAATGAAATGGCAAGTGAGGGGAGAGTGCATAAACTGACATACCCAATGCACTGCATAAGAAAGATTAGGTCTTGTGACAGTCAGGTATTGTAAGGAGCCAGTGATGCTTCTATAGAGATGAGGATCAGTAAATGGTGTGAGGCAGATGAGTTAGAGAGTTTAGAGGCAGTGGGAGATAGAGATGATTTACAATCTTGCATTCCAGCTTTAGCTAAGAGTTCAATAGCATATTTGTGTTGTGATAAGAACATACCATGAGAGGAAGTTTGAACTTCTATTCCAAGAAAAAAATGTAGAAGACCAAGTTCCTTCATAGAAAAAGAACTTTTCATAGTTGATATTAACTTGGTAACTTCAGATGAAGAATTTCCAGTTAGCAAAATATCATCAACATAAACCAGAATAAGCATGATATTTCCTGAATTTTGATAGACAAACAATGAGATATCTGCAGTGCTATTCATAAACCCATATGAGATGAGAAATTTGGAGAAGGTAGCAAACCAAGCTCTAGGTGTCTGTTTGAGTCCATAGAGAGATTTGAGTAATTTGCAGACATCTTTGGGTTGATTTGGATCAGTGAAGCCAGGTGGTTGTACCATATATACTTCCTCCTCAAGTAGACCATGTAAGAAGGCATTTGACACATCAAGTTGTTGAATAGACCACCCAAAATGTAATGCAAGAGACAGTACTAGTCTGATGGTGGTTTGTTTTACCACAGGACTGAAGGTTTAAAAATAATAAAGGCCCTCAGTTTGGTGAAATCCTTTTGCCACAAGTCTGGCCTTGTATCTAGAGAGACTCCCATCTGCATTGAGTTTAATCCTAAAGATCCATTTGCATCCAATAGAAATTTTATTAGGAGGAAGAGGAACAAGTTCCCAAGTATGTTGAGACAATAAAGCATTGTATTCATCTGACATGGCTTCTCTCCAAACAGAGGAAGAGTGATCTTGAGAGAAGCAGGTAGGTTCCTTTGTTAGATAGGGGTCAGAGGTGGTATGGGAAATGTGAGCTGAGGGTTCATAAGGAACTTTAGGTTTATGGATGCCAGCCTTAGCTCTAGTTATCATAGGAAGAGACTGAGATTGGGGAGCAGAGGAAGATGAGATAGAAGGACTGGGAGAAGAAGAGGTAGAGGTAGGAGATAAAGATAAGGTTGTAGAAGATGAGGATGAGGTATTGGGAGAAGAAGATGTAGAAGATGTAGAAGATTCTGGATAATAGGGAGAGAAGAAGGAGGAGTAAGTAGGAGAGGGAGATAGAGAGGAAGAAGAAGAGAGAGTGGAAAGTGGATGTAAAAATTCAAAAAAATTGGAGGAGAATAGAAACTGGGATTCAACAAAGTGGACATGTCTAGAAATGAAATTTTTTCCTGAGATTGTTTCCAAACATTTATATCCTTTTGAGGCAGAAGCATAGCCTATGAAAACACAGACTTTGGACTTGGGTTCAAGTTTGGAAGACCTGTAAGGAACAAGCCATGGAAAGCAACAACATCCAAAGACCCGCATGTGTGAGTAATCAGGAGGAATTTTGTATAAAAGCTCATAAGGAGAAATGAGATTAGTGGTGACTGAAGGTAGTCTATTGATAAGATAAGTAGCAGTGAGAATTGTGTCTGGCCAATATTTTGGAGGAACAGATGAATGGGATAACAAAGCAAGGGTGGTTTCAACTAGATGCCTGTGTTTTCTTTCACTAAGACCATTTTGCTCTGGTGTGTAAGGACAAGAAGTTTGATGATTGATACCTTTTGAGTGCAGAAATTGAAGCATAGAAGAATTCAGGTATTCTGTACCATTATGAGTTCTCAGAGTTTTGATAGGTAGCTTAAACTGAGTGTAAACCATAAGAGCAAATTGAACAAATGTGGAGAAGACATCACTTTTTGTTTTGAGAGGATAAAGCCATGTAAATCTGGTAAAATCATCTATGAAGATGATATAGTATTTAAGACCACTGGGAGAAATATTAGAAGTAGGACCCCAAACATCACTGTGAACTAGATCAAAAGGTTGTTTAGTGAATGATTGAGATAAAGAGAATGGTAATTTGTGACTTTTAGAAGTGCAAAAATCATGACAATTAGGTAGTGCAGAAATGGATGGAATTTTGTGACACTTAGAGAGATGAGAATGAATGTGTGATGAAGGATGTCCTAGTCTAAAATGCCATTGATAGTTCGAGGTATGGACTGAGACTAGGGCCTTAGAGATAGATGAAATGGAGTATGGAATAAGTGAGTATAAGCCTTTTGAGCAGATGCCTTGAAGAATGTTATGATGTGTCTCCTTTTCCTGGATAGAAAAGTGATTGCAATCAAAGATAACTACACAATTATTGTCCTTAGCAAGTTGATGAACAGAAAGTAAATTGTGAGTTAAACCAGGAACATGAAGCATGTTGGATAGAGTAGGGGTTGTAGATGAAGTAGTGAGTAAGCCAGTGCCTATATGAAGGATAGATAACTTATTCCCATTTCCCACAGTAACAGATTCAGATCCATGATAGTCTTGAAAGGTGTGAAAATGAGCTAAGGTGTTGGTAAGGTGACTGGTGGCACCAGTGTCAAAGAGCCAGTCAGTGGGGTTATGAGAATTAAGGCTGGCTATGAAGGCATGTGGAGATGGTTGATCTGTGGAGATGAGAATAGGATCTGGGGAAAAAGGAGAGTTTTCAGTGTACCATGAGTTGGGATAAGAGGAAGTGGAGGGAGGGGGATAAGAGGAAGTGGAGGGAGGAGGATAAGAGGAAGTGGAGGGAGGAGGATAAGGAGGAGTAGGAAGGAGTGGAGGATTGGGTGTAGTGATTGTATAAGGATATGGAGATGGTGTGTGAGAGGGAAATGGTTGTGCAAAGTAGGCTTGTGGAGTAATGGGAGAGGTTTGTGGATATGATGTTTGTGGAGAAGTCATATGAGATGAATTTACAATGTTTTGATTGCCTGTGGATGGATGTTGATAGGAGCTGTTGAATCTATGATAACACTGAGAAGCAGTGTGATTATTCTTCCCACATATCTGACATTGAACTCTGAAACTTGGATTCTTTCCAAAATTTCTTCCTCTGTTGTTGTTGTTTCTGTTATTGTAGTTGCCTCTGGAATACGTAACTTGATTTGGTGAATATCCTGTTGGACTTTGCATATTAGAGAATGTATGTTGTGGTAGAGATTGAAAAAATGATGAAGCACTAGATTGATGAGATGTAGGAGTGACTGCTGTGAGGGCTGTGGTTTCAGAAACAGAATTTGACTTGGAGTCTCTTATGACATGTAATTCCTCAGATCTAAGTAATGTCTGTAACTCAGTGAATGACACAAGTTGAGATGCATCCCTAAGTGTGGTCTTGAGAGATGAGTATTCATGAGATAAACCATTGACAGTGTACAAGACAATATCATCTTCAGCAATCTCAACACCAGATGCATCCAGTTTATCAACACAATCCTTGATTTTGTCAAGATATTCATCCATAGAGTCTTGATCTTTAGATGCATTTAGCAATTTTAGTTTTAATTCATGTACATGAGATCTAGATGCAGAAACATATCGTTTTGACAGATAGTTCCAAATTTCAAATGTATATTCAAATCCAAGAATTTGGGGCAGAATTGAAGGTGAGATTATTGCAGAAAAACAACTCACTAATTGACAATCAATGTTGTTCCATCTTGTGTATTCAGAATTGGGATTCAAATTACCTTCAGAGTCAGTAATCATTGTTGTAGGGAAAGGTATTGAACCATTGACATATCCAAGAAGATGATTGGCACGTAATGCGTTTTTGACTTGAAGACTCCATATCATATAGTTTGATTGATCAAGCTTAACAGTTACGAGTGAAGTGAGATTGGAAACAAAGAAGATTAGATGAGGTGGGATGTCCAGACCAGTTATGATTGCCATTGATGAATGCTTTTTGAGAATGAATAACAGAAGAAGAAGATGGAGATTATGAATTAGGTTTTGTTCTGTTCTAATAACATCAAGATGACTTGAAGAATCGGAATTTCTGGAAAAAACAAATTTGGATCAGGACTGATTTAAGAAGTAGATGAACTAGAAGACAGGATCAGAAAGAGCAGCTAGGCAATTTGCTCTGATACCATAATGAAAAATGTAAAGAAAGAAAAGAATAGAAGGACAATAGAGAGAGACGAATTGAAGGTATTATCTTGAATTGATCGATTGAAAATCTACATTTACAAATGCTTTCTCTTTCTCTTTTATTCTTGAAGAGAGAGTTTGTTACAATAGCTGTTACAGAATTTACAGCTCATCATTCAACTAACTCAACAGAAAATGAACTAAATTTTGGGCAAAATAGGAAAACAACAAATATAATGATTTGTTTAGACTTTCTCAAATGTACTCTTAACAAGTATGTTTAATGATTTCGTACGTTCTGAACATACATATCATTAAAGAAAATCATTAACAAAGTTGAGCTTTTGTTTTGCAGTGTGCAGACTCCTTTGAAAATGAGAAGTGTTACTAATCAAGTGTTGACTTGCTACCCAGATTGCAGGACTCACCTAATATATTTGGTAATTTCTGTCAACTATCTCGTTATGAATGTTCTATGAATTTGAGATGATTATCCTCAAATTTCTGATTGTGAATTGTTATACTTATTTTGTAAGGCTTAAGTTGTGATCACAAAATCTTCTCTGTTCTAATAATGGATTTTAGCGGTATTGATCCATATTATTGAGTTTCTTTAGTTTCCTTGTTCTTAATTTTTTCTCCAATGTAAACATGTTCACAGGGATTTGTACGCATTAGTAGATCCCCCAACATGGAGATGTTCATGTGTTCACATTTGAATCTGCTCAAATCTCTACAAATTACCTCACACATTTTTTTTCTTTAATTCAAACCCTCCTCTTTTGACAGTCTCTCTTTGCCCCCAAGATTAATCCACCACTTGCGGACCACACCGAGGTACCATCTCTCTCTCTCTCTCTCACACACACACACACACACACACACATTCGCTTACACCCACCCACCCACCCATGCACTCACACTCTCACGCTCTCACGCACTCAGTCTTTTATAGTTTTTTTTCTTTGATCCGAACTCAAGGTTTTCCATTTTATTTGTTATGAATTTCAGATTTTTAGTCCGTCATTAAGAAGTTTCTTAAATTAGGAATTTTCTTCTCTTTATTATTTAGGGTTTTATTTTAGGCTTCAACTTTATAGGCTTCATTTCAGATTTTTTATTTTTGCATGGAAGTGATTGAAAATGTGTGTTTTTTTATTTTTCAAATTAAGAATATGACTATTGTTTGTGGATGGGGCTTTCCAACCACTGCTTTATCAAGTACTTCATTTCATATTCCTAGTATCTTTTCATGTTCTTATAGATGTGTGACAGGTGTGGTTCACCATGTCTTGGTTCGAGTAACATGTAGATGTTTGATGCCCATTTTGAGGGTTAGAGTTATGGTTTTGGAGATCCTTCATTTGTAAAATGAATTCAAATTAGATGTATTAATGAAATATGCTAGGATGGGTTTTTTAGGGTTAAAATCAAGGCAACTAGGTAAAATTCAACAAAGATCACTTTGTTATAAATCGGGTATACAAAGTTCTGTTTTCCTATTTTGTTTATTGATACCCTATCTACAATGTCTCAAATGTGATGGTGACCATTCCACATACAAATGTTTTATTCACATTTTTAATTTTTAGGAGTTCTTAAAGAATATTTCCTTCACTCTCATGCAAGTGAAACCTTTAATTCATTGTTGTTATACTTTATACTGGTTTTCCATGGATCTTTCCTTTTGCTCGTATAATTTTTAAATTTTATATGACTATAATTTCATTACTTAAATCTCTTTAAATGGAAACGATCTCCCTCTATTAAGATTTTCTTGGAGATGATAGGCCTATGACCAAAGTAATATTGGTTGACTTTGCTCCCCTCATTATCTCCTTACTTGAAGAAGAACTAGTTTCATGTGATGCTTTGTGAGTGTTGGTGGATGTTAATAATTATCATTAATTGTTTATTGAAAATTTAAATTGAGAATGGGATTAAGTCATTAACTTTTTTTTTCCTGTACAGGGCAATAATAGTGCTAAGAATCCTTCTTTGACACCACCATTGTGCAATTAAATAATGGCATTATGTCATTGTAATAGATTGTCAGTGGATTCATGTGTTGTTTGTATTAATCTCAAGTGATACAATAGAAGCTAGAACCAATCTTATTTTATATTGATGTATTGAGGTATGTAGTATCTCTATAATTTAATATTCTTAAATGTTTTATTTTAAATTTGGATTGTTTTATAGAAAAATCTCAATAATGAGGTTTCAAAGCCAGAATCACTCTTTTACAAGAGGGTTAGTTACTTAGTTTATGGTATGCTTTCTTAATGGTCTATTTACTTTGTTGTTGCATTCTTAGTTTATAATGTCGTTCGTTACTAAACGACGATGAGATATATTGTATCCAGGATCTACAAGCTTTGTAGGAATAAAATTACGATCGTGTCATTGGTACGGGCATGTACTAGTTTGTATGATATGGGGGGGGGGGGGGGTGACGTTTTACATTTCCCCGGTTATAAAAGTAATCATGCGTTTAAGGTTAACCCAGCATTACAAAATCCAACGGATAAGATGCAGAATTCCTTCAAGACTTCTTTTGCAAGATGGTTATGGCAAGTCTAAAGAGTTTACTTTCTCTCTCTGCTATTTAGAAATTCAAACACCCTCTTTAACTCCGTCTCAAGCTTACTCCACCGGCTTCAATGCACCAAACCCTTTCATTCTCGGCAGAGTTAATACCCATACTCATATCCCCATCTCTCTACATTAAATTCCCAGTCATTACTCTATCTCCCCCCCCCCCCCCATAAAATGAGAACTTATGTCTCTCAATCTAAACTTCTATCTGGGGTTTCAGATTTCAGAGTTAGGGTTTTGAGCTTTTGTATCAATGAATTAGATTTGGGGGTTAGGCCTTTGAAATTCAAAATTTGTGTTATTTTGATGTGTGGTTGTTCCTGCTTATATTGTTCTTCCTAACTTGGTTTGTTTTTTTTTATTGTTTTTGTTCTTACGTTTTTTATTCCTACAGTTTGTTTCCAAATTAAGATCACCGTGAGGTATGTATAATATTTTTTATGGATATGGTGTATTATTGTGTTGGTTTTGTTCTTAGGTTTTTGAAATAGGTTAGTGGTTTTGTTTGTATCTAGATTTAGTTTTAGCTCTAGGTATATCATAGTTGTATTTGTGCCTTTATGCATTTCTGTGCATTTTTTATTTGGATCTTTTGTCACCAGATTCTGTTATAGAGCCTTTTCAGTTGGTTCCAATGGTTCACAAAGACCATGATTGAAGTATACATCTTAATGCGCTTTTTACAATTGTGGAGATGGACTTTTAATGGGTAGACCTTAGATTCCTACACAAATTTGTTATTGGGAAACCTAAATCAAACTCTCAATTTTGCTAAGTTAAAAATATTTTAAGTTTTTCTATCATGTTAAAGCGTATTTTGAACCCCATTTTGAATTACTCACGCTCTTGTACGCATCTACCACGCCCATTTCTCTTAGTCCTTATCTCTCACCAATTATCTACCCTCCCTCTCTCCCTCAACCAACAACTCTCAAAATTCTTTCGCCATCAAATCTATATTTCTTTCTCCACAAACTAAACAATCAGGTATATAGATTTTGTCTCCTTTTTTAAGCTTAAATAAATCATAATATTTTATTTATATAGATATTTCTCGGATACAAGAATTGAATATTATGAGTTGATTATGGGTGTGGGGATTACATTTGTTCACATTGTATATAATTGATTCAATAATCATTCATGATCATGAGATGTTTAAATTTCAGGTACAATTTGGTATGAGGGAGTCATATACATTGTAGATGAAGTGACTGTAAGCATGACACATCCTATTGAGGCATTTACCTAGTTTCATATCACGTTAAGAACCTTGCTTTTAGTTGATTCTCACTGAGGTGTTTTATATTGTTATAGAATATGAGTTCCTAATTGAGTGCCAATCATATTGATTTGAGTTAAAGATCCACTTAACATGCTTCTTATTTTGTGATTATGTTGACACATTTAGAGATGTACTTGGTAATTTATGTTGACATGGTACTACCGATGTGTTATTGGTAATTTCTTATAGGGACTTTGTAAATTTAGGACCTATTGTAATATCTGACCTTACTTTTGTACTCATGGGGTCATGAGATGTTTAGTTATTGGACTAAATTCTACCGGAATCAATTTGTAATTCTATTTAGTTTTTATAATGTTAAATACCCATGGATTTTGACGTTGCATGACGGTGGCTCATGCAAAAAGGGGTATAAATTGTTTACACCGTGTTGATGTTGATTATAATCTTATGGATAACGTTCATTAAATATTTGATGGTTTGCACTCTATAAACTTATATGTTAGATATTGGATCAGTGCTATGTATTTTATTATTAGGCCCACCTGTTTTGGGCTTTAGTTATTAGACTCTTTTTGTGACTACTCTTTTATTTTTTATCTTGTACTTCTTGACCATTCTATTAGGTAATAATAAGAACCATTATGTGACACCATTATTGGTAAGCCAATACATCACAAAAATTATCTTGGTATCAGATACATATCAAACCCTAAACTCATCCCTACCAAACATACCCTAGAGACCAAACCCTAGCCCCAAACAGCCCCAAACCCTAGCCCTAAGTCGCCGACCTCACTAGGTCTAGCCGATGAGCTCCTTCTGGCCGGCGGGTCCTTCTGGACAGAGTTCTTATTTGGACAGTGCCTATTCTACTAGATATGGACGACTTAAGGTTGTAGCTACTGGTTGGATTCGTGGGTCTTATTCTCTACACACTAGTGGGTTTCTTTCTCTACTTAGGGAAACTCATTTTTGCTGGTTTGATTGGGTAAGTTAACCTTGTTCATCTTCATCTAGGGTTTATACCTTCTTGTTAATTTGGGGGTTTTTAGTTCCTCTTGCTGTTGGGTTTTATTCCCATGAAGTAGGAGATTAATTTTCCTTTATTTAATGATTCTTGAGGGTTTATACCCTTATATGTTCCTGAGTTAGATTGATTCACTCATTGCCAATTTTTTGGCCTTAATTGTGTGGGTTTTATTCTCCTCTTTGTTGCTGAATTTTTTTGATTACCCTATTGCCAATTTTTTTGCCTTTCTTGTGTATTTGTTGGGTTATATTTGAGCATTTTGAAGTTATCGCTGAGTTGAATGGTCCAAAAGATGTCATTCCTACCCAACATACACCTACTCATCAAGTGACTAGTGTATTATTGAATGAAACGAATTCTAATTCGTGGTCTAGATCTCTTCGTCTATTTATTGGGTCCAAAGGAAAGACTAGTTGGTTGTTGGGCACTGAAACCCACCCGGATGCTAAGGATGTTTCCATTTTTAATCAATGGGAGATGAATTGTTGCACGATTTTAGGGTGGATGTTCAATTCCATGGATGAGCTCATTTATACTATGTTCCTATTCTATGAGTCTATTTCAGATTTATGGAAGGCTCTTAATCAGATGTATGCTCTCCTCATAATGATGCCCGAGTATTTCAACTTTATCGGGAGATTTCTCATGCCTCATAGGAGTCACTCAAACTCTTTTTCTCTCACTACTTTGGATACCTACTATGCCGTTGGGAGGAGTTGGCCCAGTTTGAGACTCTCTCATACTTCCCTCCTGAGGTTGTTTCTATCTTGATACAACGTTTGGATTGTCAGCACACTTATCAGTTCCTTATGGGTTTACGATGTGAGTACAATGCTCATAGTAATCATATCATAAACACATCTCCTATGCCTCCCCTTCAAGAGGCCTTTGCTATTGTGGATGGACAGGAGCATCCTCTCAAGTTATTTCATACTTCTCAAGTTATTGCTCACGCCAGTCTCCTCCTAGTGATCAAATGGCGTTTGCAGCTCATTTTGGTCTTCGTATTCATGAGGGACGATCGATCTGTCATCATTGTGGGGTTATACGACACTCTAGAGACCGATGCTTCAAATTTCATCCAGAGTTGAGGCAAACGTTTATTAAGGCCAAATACTTTGGCCCTCCGAGGACTACTACCATTGTCGATGTTTCTGCTTCTCCTCCTAGTGCTCCCAGAGATGGTAGTCATCTTCAAGCTCAAATTGATCTCCACCAGGCACAACTGAGATCTCTTGGGCACTCTACTTCCAGTTCCACTATTGCTTCAGGTACCTTATCTGCTTTTCATGTTAAGGCTGTTAAGCCTACTTGGGTTTTGGATTCTAGAGCATCTGATCATATGACTAGTGAGCTATCTTTTTTTACTTCCCTTACTACCTCTGTGTGTCATAGTATATGTCTTGCGAATGGCTCACTTGCTCGTATTCGTAGCAAGGGAAACATCCGTCTCTCACTCTCTCTCACTTTATCTTATGTATTGCATGTTTTCGACCTCTCTTTTAATCTCATTTGTATTCGTCAACTCTGTAAAGATCTCAAATGTGCGGTCATATTCTTATCCTCACATTGCTATTTCAGGGACCTGAGTTCGTAAAATATTTTTGGTAAGGGATATGAGCGTGATAGCCTATATCACTTTGGGGATCCTCCTACTACTACCCCTACTACTTTTGTTTCAGGACTCCGTGCCTCTGCTTCCACTAAGCCCATTGTTTTTTATGTTTCCTTACAAAATTTGTATTTGTGGCATGCCCGTTTAGGACATGTCAATTTTTAGTACTTATGTTTACTTTTTCCCTCTTTGTGTAAGACTTGTAAAGACAAGAGGTTTACCTATGAGACTCGTGAGTTGTCTAAACATATTAGTACTAGTTATATTTCTCATATGAGTCGTGCACCTAATACGTTTGATCTTATTCACTCTGATGTTTAAAGACCCTCACCTGATACTGTTTTATTGGGTCATAAGTACTATGTCACTTTTATTGATGATTTCTCTAGATGTATGTGAGTATATTTACTCAAACATAAATCTCGGGTGTTACCTTTACTTGTCCAATTCCTCCAAATGATTAAAACACAATTTAACACCATTGTTCATAACATTCGGTTTGATAATGGGGAGAGTATATTTCTGTTGCTTTTTGTTCATAACTTAACCAAAAGGGAATTTTACACCAACTTACTTGCCCCTACACTCTGGAGAAAAATGGGTGGCAGAATGTAAGAATCGTCGCTTAATGGGAATGGTTCGGTGCCTTTTACGGGGTATTCATGTTCCTAAATCTTATTGGCACCTTGCTCTTCTCACTGCCACATTTATTATTAATCGCATCCCAAGCAAAATTTTAAATGGCAAAACACATCTTCACTCTATCTATCCTACCGCCCCCATTTTTCCTATATTACCCCGGGTTTTTGGGTGTGTGTGCTTTGTTCAGGATCGACGCCCCTCACATCACAAACTTGATGATAAGGCCATTAAATGTATTTTTGTGAGCTATCCTACCATGTATAAAGTTTATAAATATTATGATCCTCTCTCTCGACATATGTATCACTCTCGTGATGTTACATTCCATGAGGATACTCTATTTTATGGTAGGTCTACTATTTCGTCTCCCCCACCCCCACCCCATTCTCCTCTTGAGGACGTTTCTCCATTATCCCGTCCTACCCCTTTATTGGATGTTTCTCCCTCTCTTCCTGAGAAACCCCCTTTGCGGCATGTGGCTTTACTCAGATTTCGAATAAATACTTTGGTGCTACCTTTACCCCGGTTGCTAAGATGACTTATGTTCGTCTCCTTATATCTCTTGTCGCATCTCACTCTTGTCCGTTGCATGAATTGGATATTAAGAATGGCTTTCCTCATGGAGATCTTACTGAGACGTTCTACATGGCTCCTCTTCCCAGTTTTTGTGCTGAGGGGGAGTATATAGGCAAGGTTTGTTGCCTTCGAAAATATTTATATGGGTTTAAGCAGTCTCCCCGAGCTTGGTTTAGCCGATTTAGTGGGGGTAATTATCTCTATGGGATTCTCTAGATGTCAGTCCAATCATACTTGCTTTATTCGACGTCAGCCCGACCACCGTTGTATTATCCTTTTGGTCTATGTTGACGATATCATTATTACCAGTGATGATCTAGAGGGGATTGTACAGGTAAAGAAGGACATTGGAGTGAATTTTAATTCTAAGGACTTGGGTCCTCTTCGATATTTTCTGGGGATTGAGGTGGTGAGATCTCATCGTAGGATTTTCTTGTCACAAAGGAAGTATGCTCTTGATTTGTTACAGGATGCTGGGATGATTAGTTGTCATCCAGCTTCTACTCCTACGGATCCGAATGTGAAGTGTAATGTTAAGTCTGGGATCTACTTTCTGAGCCGTCTAGGTATCAACGTTTGATTGGTCGCCTCATATACCTAACCAACACCCGTTCTGATTTGGGCTTTGATGCGAGGATTTTTATTCAGTTCATGCATGCTCCTCGCACCGCCCATTTTGATGTTGTTCATCATATCTTGAGATATCTCAGTTCTTCACTGGGTCTTAGTCTCTTCTATGCTTTAGGAGAACAAAGGGGTCTCTCTTTCTTCACTGATGCTGATTATGCGAGATACACGATTAATAGGCGTTCTACTTCTAGCTTTTTTTACTTTTTATGGTTCTCATCTCATATCATAGAAAAGTAAGAAGAAAGCGGTTGTTTATCGTTCTTCAACGGAGGCGGAGTATCGTGCTCTGGCCCATGGAACATGTGAGCTCTTATGGCTTCGATCGATTTTGGGTGAGCTAGGATTTATGGAGGACGATCCTTCTGATTTGTTGTGTGATAACAAATCATCTATTCTGTTGATATCTGATTCAGTTCTTCATGAGATAACAAAACACATTGAGGTTGATATTCACTTTCTCCATGAGAAAGTTTATATGGGCATCATTAGTCCCTCGTTCGTCCCTTCATCAACTCAGACTGTAGTTTATCTCACCAAGGCAGTTGGACCCTCTTTGCTTCACTCATCTATTGGCAAGATGGGATTTGTGGAGATCTTCTCTCTAGCTTGAGGGGGAGTGTTGGATATTGGATCAGTGTTATGTATTTTATTATTAGGCCCACCTGTTAGACTCTTTTGTGACTTCTCTTTTATTTTTTACCTTGTACCTCTTGACCATTCTATTAGGTAATAATAAGAACCATAATGTGGCACCATTATTGGTAAGCCAATACATCACAAAAATTATCTTTATCAACTTTTCACACGTCTTCGGTCTCCAACGAATCAGATTAAAGCTTGTTATCAAAATAAAGCTTCCTTCATATGATTCTGCCAAAAAGGAATAGCTGAGATTCATTATAAACCAAACTTATTTAAGAAGCTTGAGACATCATATCATCAATCACTATCTGATGCTCTCTTCTACCAGTGAGGTCTCTATCTCCCTTCCTCTGTGTGTGCGCGTGTGTGATTCCTTCACTTACCCTCTTCACATTCTTCAATATTAAAATTTTATTGTGTGTGCATATAGTTGGTATGTGTGAGTGTGTATTTGTACAGAGGGTGTCTGAGATGGGGGTAATGTTTGATACAATTGACATCTTTGATTTTTTCTTGTCAAGGTTTTATTGCAGCAAGTATTGATGCACTAGGTATTTTTTTCATATCTAGGTGTGTATTATAATTTATAATTGAATATTGGAGTTCATGTTTGTTTTTTCTATGTGTACATTTTCGATTTTTCAAACTTCACACTGATAAGTTTTTTTTTCTTACTTATTTACACTCGCTGGTTGTACATATTTGTAATTACCTTTCATATATTTGTGTGTGGTTTTCATTTAAATAGTTTTGTTGAAAATCTCTCTTACACACACACAAACAAAAGAAAAAAAAAGTTTGGGCTTTGTGTGTGTATGTTTTTTTATTACATTGAATTAATATCTTCTTTCTTTCACTTTTTATCGTTTTTGGGCTTTAAGAGAATTATTCAATTTCTGAACTGGATGAAATGTTGATGGTGGATATGGTGGTTGTGTCTATGGACTAACAATTTTCTTTTGACAAATTAGTTAAGCAATGATTTAAGTTTCTTATTGTGTAAGTTTACTTATCTAACTACCTAAATGACTTTTTATGTTTCAATATCTATGTTATTTAATTTTCAAATCAATTAAAACTATGCAAGGACTACGATGCTTCTGACGCTAATCCAAGACATAACGGGATTTACCTTCCGTGGGAGTATAATATCTTTTGACAATTTTTTTTATATTATGGATTTCTTGTTCATATGGATTTCTTGTTTCTACTCAATAATATTTTCACTACAAGTATGATATCTTAGCTACTTTTTTTTCAGTTCCGTTCCATTTTCTAGTCACAATGAATGTTTTAAATAATTTGTGGAGATCAATTTCTTATGTTCTATGCGTTTAGATTGGTTTTTCTCTTATGGGGTGTGTGTTTAATTTTCTTCGCTCCATGAGAACCCCATCAAATTTGTAGTTAAAAATAGGGACATATACCAAATAGTCCCTCGAATGTTTTTTAATACAGATTTTGTTTATTTTTTTATTTTATTCCAAAAAGTCCCTCACAACATAAAAACACTAAAAAAAGGAGCTCAGGTGAGGGTCGTCGGAGCTTCGACCCGTGGGGGGGGGGGGGGGATGCCTCTAGTGCGGACCGTTAAAAATAATAAAATGTTGATTAAATGGGGATCTGAGGGATTTTTTGAAACAAAATAAAAAGGCTTGGACTAAATGAATAATACATGATATAGAGGAATCGAGTGTCGATTGCTCTATATCATGTACTATTCAACTTCTCTGATTTAAAAGTGTGTGCTCGATAACTAAATTTATAACACTTAACGTAAATTTGTTTTATATGGATGGTATTTGGTGTATTTGAATATTAGTTCGGCGGATGATTGTTATCGATACATCCTAATAGTGTATTGAACAAGAGTAAGATTTAAGTTTAAGGGCTATCTTAATTCAATTAAGGATATCTCACACAATTTTCAAAGAGTTCATAGATTCTTAATCTGAAGAATTATGAGGAATAGAATACTTATTTGATTGTTACATTGATTTCTATATGTGCGATCAAATGATCTACACATATTGGTTGACCATTATGTAAGTATGTTTGATATCTTAATTCGAAGGAATCTGCATTTTGGGATACTTTAGATTGCGACACTCCCTTGATAGACTTGTAAGATTTTTTTTCACAAGTAAACCTAAATAGTGGATTATTTATAATTCGATGGAGTGTAAAATCTAACTGTGTGTGATAAAGATTTAAAAAAATTTGCAAATTCCAACTTAAAACTTATTTAATTATAGTCAAGTTTTTAATCAAATTAATTCATCCCTTAAACAAATATCTACGTGTGTGCATGTGTCAAAACAACATTAAAACACATATGCTAACTCACATCTTTCAGGAAAAATCCCCTAAGGGAAAAACTGTTTATTTCACTATAAATAAATCAAAATTTACACTTACAATGAAATCTGTAATAAGTTTACCTCAGCAAACCTACATATACGCGCAGCCTAGAGTCAACAATGGATTCCATGCAGTGAACCCACACGAACCGCAGTCCAATCTTCAGAAAAGATCCACACGCAACGAACCTCAATGACCTCAGTCTTCAGGTGTAGAGACGCACTCCACAAAAGTTGAACAATAGAAAAGTATGTTCTTAGGTTTCATAATCAATTCACATAAACATTGGGATCTTATGAATTGAAACCAAAAAGGTTTAAGAACATAAAAGTGAGAAGACATATGTTTCTGCAATAACAGTTTCGTCACAGTTTAAAATCATAGGTCGTCTTAAGAAAAATGGAGTTGTTTAACACGCTTAAATAAAAAAAAATAAGGAGGCAGATCGGTCGAACGAAATCGAATCTCGCTCGAACGGTGACACGCGTCGCTCGAACGAGCTTCACACGAGATGGCATGGCGTTAGAATGATAGGGGTTGTCGCTCGAACGATCCTTTTAAAAAATATTTTCCTTTTTTCTTTCCCAGAAAATGCAGCGCCTTAAAACTTCGAAAAATAATTTTGACGAAAAACTTAAAAAACTCCGCTCCAACACTTAGAAAATTTTTGATTAAAAATATCCCAATATTCTAAGTGAAATGCTAAGGAATAAAAACACAACCTTTACAAAATTTAGTTTGCGGAGGCTTGATTGTTGAAGAAACTTGATAGTTAGATCCGTCTTGTTGCATATGAGATCTTGAACATTCTTTGATGGTTGTAGTGGTATACGACATATTAATTGATAACAGATATTTATAAAATTATGTCCTTACAAATCTCCCCCTATGTCTATGCCGGTACAAAAAAAACATCCAAATTATTAAAACATAAAGTGCCAATATTCTAAGTGAAACGCTAAGGAATAAAAACACAACCTTTACCAAATTCATCTCGCAAAAGCTTAATTGTTGAAGAAACTTGATATTCAGATTCATCTTGTTGCATATGAAATCTTGAACATTCTTCGACAGTTGTAGCGGTATATGGCATATTAATTGATAACGAACATTTATAAAATTATGTTCTTACAAATGTTCCCCTGTGTCTATGCCGGTACAAAATCAAAGCATCCGAATTATTAAAACATAAAATGTCAATATTCTAAGTGAAATACTAAGGAATAAAACCACAACCGTTACCAAATTCATCTCGCGGAGGCTTGATTGTTGAAGAAACTTAATATTCGGTTTTTTTTGTTGCATATGAGATCTTAAACATTCTTCGACGGTTGTAGCAGTATACGACATATTAATTGATAACGGACATTTATAAAATTATGTCCTTACAAATCTCCCCGTATGTGTATGCTGGTACAAAATAAAAACATCTGAATTATTAAAACATAAAATGCTTATACAAATTTAATACCCTCATGAACCCAAAAATGAAAAGGTACTAAACATGTAGGTCTCAAAATATTTCTTCAAAGTCTTCAACATCAAATCTTCAAATCTTTAAACTTTTCTCATCGGGGTGTGTAACATATGATCTTCCATTGTTGTACGTACACACATGAGACAAAGCAAATACATCGTGACGCATCGAGTTTGAAATGATATAAAAATACATCAATCATCATAATCGAATCTCCCCCATAATGCAAAAGCTCCAATAATTCATTCTCCCTCGTTTTATTTGACCAAAATAGACATGTAAATGAATAAACAAATCAAGCATGGAGCTGACACGATTAAAGAAATACTCAAACATACTTCACAAACTCTTTTTGATTTTTTTGATTTAAAAAATAAATAAAAATCGCACCATGAATTTACACTAAGACAACCAAATCATGGAAACATAACGAATGCGTGTGAACATATTCAATAGGCAAATCAACGTAATCAAATTAAACATATGTGCACGATGTATACGTGTACTCCTATTGAATGAATCTCAAAATCGTCCTTAGGTGTTAAAAGTGTTAAATTTAAATGACATTAACTCAATCCATTAACACATCAAAGTCAAAAGTAATTCCCATATCAATAACGTCTAAATCTATGAATGCTTTTTCATGACGCTGTCAAGACGTGCAAACATGTTTTTCATTTCTTTCCGTCCAAACTCCCTCATAAATAATAATCATTATATTTTTCTTTTTGAGGTGGCCCCTTTTGGAATATTTATCCTTTTATTGCCTTTAAATTTTTCAGGCTCTTTTAAAACGGTGGCTTTCAGAACGAGTTAATTTTACACTCTCGCAGCCCTTTTTCGTGTTTCACTCATCATATTTTATTATAATTAAATTCCTCATGGTAAACCGTTATTACATGCACTACTTCCATTGTCAAGTTTTATCGCATATGGTTCGTTTCAAAGACAGAATTGAGATGACAATACTCCGACAAATATGTGATAAACAAGTACAATCATCAAACAAATCCGTGCAAGTGTGCATTAAAGGATCTTCTGAGTCAAAAATGTAGGAAGTAACACTAAATTTCATCTCAATGACTCCAAACATTATAAAACACAAAAATGAAATGATGATGTATATCAAAACACTATAAAATTTTCACATGAATATGGAAGGAAATTGTGACTCGATCATCCTAAATGTCCATTCATATACGGTGCAAAATAAAATACAAAGCTCTTTTTGACTTTTTCAAACATATTATCAAAATAAAATCTTTTTGTATTTTTCAAAAGAAAAAAATCTAATACAAAAAAAAATACATACTAGCAATAGGCAAAAGTAATATCATCATGAAAATCAATCTATGCTAGAAAATAAGTCTATACCTCAACTGGTAGGTGCGATGGAGTTTTCCAAAGGTGGTGACATCCTATGAAAAACCTTCATCAAGTCATGTGAAGTCTTGACCAAAAACAGTACTTGTGCCCTAATATGTGCAAAATATCTCGTGTAATCATTCAGAGTGTCAGGTGTGGGTACGTGTGTGTGAACGCGTGTAGTAGCAAAACGTGACACATGACTCAACTTAAAACAAAAATCTCTAAGGTGTCCTCTCTTCTTGCAGTGTGTGCAAACATAAATAGGCCTTGGTACACCTCTCTCAAAATATCTTCGACGCGCTCTCCTAACACGTACGGGATGCCTAGGTGGGTTGGGTTGAGAGCCATGTGAATCTAGCACTAAAGTGGGAACCGTCTCGGGTGCAATATGTGAAGTGGAAGTACCGCCTTTACTTATTCCTAAACTCTCACCACTACCCAAAATGGTATTTAGAACCATCTTTCCTTCCTTATTAGATGCGTTCTCTAAAGTGACTTTAACGTCCAGGGCATGCCTAATATCTCTCTCTAATTATGACACGGGGGTTATAAGTTCACTCTTTTCCCGATTCACGATGATCAACTGCTCAATCAGATTAATCTTCACCAGCTCAAGTTGACTCGCCAACGCCTCAAAGACCCTCAAAATTTCAATCTCTCTCTCTCCAAATCTCGAAACCTAAGACTTAACTCCGTATTCAAATTTTTTGTCTTTAAAGTCTCGGCGTACAAATCTCTAAATGTGATCTGGAGCTCACTATCACCCTCACTGGCGCACTCACTCTTAGACTCACTAGAAACTCTCAAATCATCTTTGGGGGTCTTAAGTGCACAAGTATCCTCATCGTCGTGGGACAACTGGATGTGCTCTCATGACTAGCTAAAAAGGCAACAAACTTTTCTTGTGAATTTTCATCCCCAATATCACTCAACTCTTTGACCGCATTAGTGCCTTCGTGGGTGAGTTGTAAAACATTCCACACTTCTTTAGACGTGGTGCACATCATAATACGTCAGAACTCATCAGGGGTAACATGTACGAAAATTGCACTAAGCCCTCATGAATTAAAAGTGCTCCACCTAAACTCATCCTCACTCCAGTCTAACACAGGTTTTAAATTCGTAACATTAATTGCGGTGACAGTGGGAGGAGTCCAGCCTCTTTCTCAAATTAACCAAACTCTCTCATATATTGGTTTTAAATGTGATCTCATGTGGACTTTCCAATAATCATAATTAGACCCGTAAAAAATTGGAAACCGATTATATAAGTTTTCACTTAGAAACATTGCGACAAAGAATATGATTTTTCAAAAAAATCAATATCACACAAATTTTGCGAAAAGTAAGAATACACAATAAGTTAGTGTAACCTGCTCCGACACCAATTTGTAAAATCTAACTATGTGTGATAAAGATTTACACAAATTTGCAAATTCCAACCACAAACTTATTTAATTAGAGTCAATTTTTGAATCAAATTAATTCATCCTTTAAACAAATATCTACTTGTGTGCGTGTGTCAAACCAACATAAACACAAATATTCTAACTCGCAGATTTCATGAAAAATCCTCGTAGCGAAAAACCTTTTATTTCACTGTAATTAAATCATAATTTACACTTACAATGAAATCTGTAATAAGTTTACCTCGACAAACCTACATAACCTCAATGACCTCAGTCTTCAGGTGTAGAGACGCACTCCACAAAAGTTGAATAATAACAAAGTATGTTTTTGAGTTTCAAAAATAATTCACATAAACATTGGGATCTTGTGAATTGAAAACAAAAAGGTTTAAGAACCTAAAAGTGAGAAGACATATGTTTCTGCAGTAGCTGTTTCGTCACAGTGTAAAATCGAAGGTCTTCTTAAGAAAAACGGAGTTGTTTAACACGCTTAAATAGAAAGATTAAGGCGGCGTGTCGCTCGAACGAAATTGAATCTCGCTCGAACGGTGACACCAGTTGGTCGAACGAGCTTCGCGCGAGATGGCATGTCGTTTGAACGACAGGGGCTGTCGCTCGAATGAGACTTTTAAAAAATAATTTTCTTTTTCCTTTCCCAGAAATGCAGCGCCTTAAAACTTCAAAAAAGAATTTTGACAAAAAACTTAAAGACTCCGCTCTAACACTTAGAAATTTTTTGATGAAAAATATACCAATATTCTAAGTGAAATGCTAAGGAATAAAAATACAACCTTTACCAAATTCATCACGTGGAGGCTCAATTATTGAAGAAATTTGATATTTGGATCCGTCTTATTGCATATGAGATCTTGAATATTCTTTGACGGTTGTAGAGGTATATGACATATTAACTGATAATGGACATTTATAAAATTATGTCCTTACATGGAGTAGTAAAATAACTTGTCTGAGAATCAAGGAATTGATTAGATAATGGTTAAAGACAATTTGTGAAAATTTGATTTAACCAAACGGGTATCCGAAGCTTAACGCGGGGATTCACGTTATGTGTTATTATCAACTTTTCAAATAATACCTCATTATATCCAAGTGATTTCAAAGATAATTAAATTGGTGTGCAATCATAATTATTTAGTGGAATTAATTATTATTAAGTAAAGAAAGGAAATAAAATTACTAAAAAGTTAATTTATAATTATATTTATTTGTAACTAATTTAATTATTTATCTTAGGTCCATGGTGCAGTCCAAATGCATATTTAACTAATCCCTTATTCTAAAACAAATCCAGTTTAGCCTAAGCCAAACTTTTATACTTGTATATAAATGTATGGGAGGGGTTTTTAATCATTAATCACAAGCATTAGGGCTTAAGGGGGGGGGGGGGGGGGGAGAGAAAATACTATTCACATTTTTAGTGAAGGAGGTTGGAGAGAGACCACCATATTTTAAAATTTAGCAAAGATTTTCATCTTGAAAGGTGTCCACCCACCTACCTGGCTTTGGGGAGGATCATACACTAGAAGATCCTAGCGTATAGATGGCTAAAACAAAGTTTTGGATATATAAAATAAGGCAGCCCTACATCTACATCAAATACATTTCTCCCCATCAGATTACAACCGGATCCGCGAAGGTATTGTGTTATAAACCCTAGGTTTATTCTTCAAACCTAGTTTTGGTTTGACCCTTTTCTTATGTTTATTAATCGAAATTTCATGGATGATTTTTTTTATTCTATGCATATCGAACCCCAACATTTTCCCCAAGATATAAATTGAGATAAGCCAATTGTTATACCCAAAATATAGGGCATCTTATTATCCACTCAAAAGATAACACGTGTCCCCATTGAGGGCAGAGAGTGAGGTCGGCATGACCAGAACCTATTCGGCTATAGACAATGAGGTCAAATCAGTTCTCAAGGTGCTCGTCCAGCTATATCTTACCTATTCGAAACTATTAACACAATGTTAGTTGATGGAGTTAACAAATACCATCCAATCCAGCCTTGAACTAGTTTATATCACATAACATAAGGTATACAGTTAGATCATTCAAATTGCACATGGAAGGAACTATTCCACCTTTGTCTAGTTGTAACCAACTTAAGATTATCCACCACGTGGCATGTAAAAGGTGTAAATGTCTGACTTATAAAGGTAGTCCACCTATCTTACCACTCTTTTTCTAATAACTACCTATAAATAGCACTCAATCCCACAGAATGAGGGATCCAAAAATATTCTACCTAATAGACATATGCAAAACCCTAGAGAGGCTTTAAAAGCTTATATCCATTCCTTTCATAATTATTGCCCATTAAAATTCATGCAATTAACACTTCACCTATGGACGTAGGCCCCTCTTTGGGCCAAACCAACTTAATCACTATTTTCCTTATTTGTCTCTCATCCCTCTCTATTCTTCCTAAATTGTCATGTTGGTAGTAATAATTTCTTTATTTGTCATTGATTATTGTTAGTATATTACAACTAGGGGCCAAAAAATTCATATACTAATTTTATACGATAACAAATTGATGTCGTCTGTGGGAATATCGACAAGTCGTTCGTTATTTCCTATAATATTTTATTCACAATCCAATTTCCATGAAATCGCCCTAGCTTGATTTCCCTTAATTTCATATTTATTCCATTGTTTCCCTCGTTTCTATTTGGATACTCTAATTTTGTCTGCAAATTCTGGGAAATGGGAAATAACCCAAAAAGTAGTTATGCGGCAGAAGCAAACCCTCCCTCAAAGCCTGTTAGAATAGGCGACATATAGGGAAATCTAATGAGCCTGGACAAAGGCTAGGAGGTAATACAAGAGAGTGTGAAACAAATAACACATATGATCCAAGCTGACAAAGTAGTCCCAAGCCAGATCCTATCTCCCAATTAGAGGAGAACACTCGGACAGGAGGGGTAAAATGCTACCTCATGGCCCCTATAAATACAGGCGGCAAGCCTACCACGAACGGGCTCTAGAGAACCCAATGATGATAGATTTGGGTTCACATTATGAAAGAAGTAGATCTAGATACTATGGATCTCAAAATGATATGTCAAATCACTCGAGAGAAACCTCATCCCTCAGAAAAACTGGTTACAATGACGAACAATCTTTCTCTAAGGAGAGGACGAATGTGTTGGAAAGGCTGTGAGAGCCTTTGCATTCGTTATCTGGGCCCATAAGAAACAAGGGAGAAACATCACAGAGAGTCTCGAGGGCCTAGAGAATGTAGAGAAGATTCAAGGAGGTCTGTCACCAGAAGAACTTAGTGCTTAGCCAAGTCTAGGATGAGTGTGTGGGGTTCAGCTAGAGCCGAGTAGACTTTTAAGAAAAAGAGCTCATGAGAAAGTATATGTCGATTAAGTAAGTCTATTGTAGTTGAATATGAGAAGGAGGACCATCCCTAGAAAGGATCGATTCAACGATTGGAGAATCATTTGGGAGAAATTTCCAAATCAAAGAATTCCTTGCATAGAGAATTTGTAAAGGGATCTCCATTCACTCAATCAATTGTGGGTTATCCTAAGGCCGCAAAGTTCAAAATGCCTATAATAACCCCAAGATATGATGGAGAAATGGGCCCAATAATACATATAGAGTAGTAACAAGCAACCGTTGACATCTATTTGATTTCATATGAGATGCATTGCCAAATATACCCCATTCGATCACCAGGGCAACATAGATTTGGTACAACAGTTTACCATGGGGACAGATCTTAAACTTTTAGTTGTTGGCCAATCTCTTCATCAATAACCTTTTTTTTAGGGAATAGCCTGGCAAGAGTGTGGCTCATCTACTAAGTTTCTGCTAGAAAGCCGATGAGACTAATCGCGAATTCATCACACCCATTAATAGTGAGAAGCTGAAGGTAATTGAATATGATGAGAAGACAACAATCATTGTGCTAGTAAGTGGTTTGCTGCCTGAAAAGTTATATTGGGCACTGAGAACACACTATATAGTTGACTTACTTGAGTCTGTGCCATATAGGAGTTCCAACTAGTTTGGATTTTAAGGAAAAATGGGATTATATTTTTAAGAGTTGCTCTCTCTCCAAGTATCCAAGCTTCAACAAAGAAACCAAGTTCAAGAACAACAAGATTTACCTAAAAGGGAAATACTATGTATCTCATGAACCATAATAGGACACTTACACTGCATATAAATGATGATATGTGTGCACAATGGGTTTGATAAATTTTAGGATTTTTTTCCAACGGTTTTAACTCAATTAAAACATTTTTAATTCATTTTAAATGATTTTTGAAATATTTAAAATTATGTTTTTAAAAGTATTGGGGTTGAAATGGAAATAATTTGTATCCTAAAAACTTTGCTTGGGTAGAAAACAAAATCGGTAGAAACACTTGGGGTGACTTTTTAATTTTTACAATGATTAAAAACACCCGTTTTTTATTGCATCTAGGCCTTACACGTGTTGCCATTTCATTGATGTGATTTGTGTTTGTTATGAGTCTTATATAGAAGCTTCAATCGTAGACCTTGATTCTCTCTTATCGACGATCTGTATGTGTTCTTCTACAATTCATGTGAGGTTGTTAATGACCAATTATAATCGTCCTTGAAACGGTGCATTGATAGCCATTGATCTTGGTCATACTTAGCTAGAATTAATCCTAATCCTTAAAATCGGTTCGATGTTCTGGATACTTCCAAGACCACTATAAAAAGAGCCTTAGGGTTTTCAATTTCGGAGTTTTTTAGACTTCGTCTTATTTGAGAGATGAAAAACCAGAGAAAAGAGAGAGAAAAGAGAAAACCTTATCCCAAAAGATTAAACACCAATCGTGTTTTCTCCTAAATACCAAACACCAAACTTCCTTTATCCAAATATTAGTAAACCCAAACTTGAGTGTTAGATCTTTGGGTTTCAATGAGTATTGAGGTGTTGGTTTTATGAGTTCTTGAAGACCTCTTCAAAGGTGTATCTCTCTTAGAACCAATTTCTAAGAAAAACTCAAGTTTCTCTGTAGAAACTTTGGGGTTTTCTAAAGAGAACATTACACGATTATTTCAGGATTTTTAGTTCTCTTCGATCTTACTTTATTTATTATTATATATAAAGATCCTTTCTCTGTTTTTCAATTTATTTGAAAAAGAGACTTCTGTCTTTATAAAGTTTTCAGATCTAAAATTTTTTAAGTTTTAAAGCATGTATTTCACTGTTTGTGAAATAAGTTTGTAAAGAAAATAAGGTTTGTAATAGAAATCTCATTTTAAAGAAAGATTTGATTTAGATCTGATAAAATTGAAGTGTAATTTTCTCCATAAGTTGAAAATTTTTTCATGTCATTTAGACTTATATGATTCATAGGAATATGTTTGTATAACTATTGAGATATGTGAGTTGCATTCTTGTATGTATTGTAAGTTACATCATAGTCACTATATCACTCTCACACGATCCCTTAGATTGTGTGGTTCTTTGAGAAATATATAGTTTGTCAAGATGCTATAATCAATGTACAAGGAAAGGAAATGAAGCTGATGGAGGAAGATCATACCAAGTCAGCAGCCTTTGAGAGTGGAGTAACTTAGATTTAGGATCTTGTATTACATGCTTAGTGTTGTAACTTGTACCTTGTGATTGCATAGTGGATTTTTTTTCTTTTGTATCGTAGAGGACACTGTAGATGTTTACCCTAATTTAGGATTTTAGCACGCTAAAATCTGGTGTTAATTTTCTTGGATTCTTCTTAACTATTTCTTTGACCAGTTTCCCACTTAAGACTTAGAAGTAGTTCTTTATTTTAAAAAACCTAAGGAAACTAAACTATCAAATTTTTCATTCATATTAAAAATATTCTTTACACATCTTTGTGTGTTATTTTGAAAAGAGTTTCATTCAAGGAGTCTATATTCGGAGTTTACTTAAACTTAGCTTTCAGTTAAAATCAAGTAAACATTATTTTTCAAGTGGTATCAGAGCTAGTTTTTTAAATTTCTTGATCCCGAGACTCTAGAAACTGTTTTTGAAATCATAGTGCTGAAAATGGATGACAGATTTAAGAAGTTAAGTAACCTCTCACGTCCATCTCTCTTTAATGGACACAACTTCCCATACTGTAAAGTACGGATGGTTGCGTTCATTCAAGAAACTCTTTGTGATGACATTTGGTAAATGATTAAAAATGGTTACACACATCTCACTAAGCCTTTGTCTGAAACCAATCCTATAAAAGTTAAGAAAAGTCTTAGCGAATTCACTAAATATGAGAAAATTTGTCTTTGGATATTAATAAGGGAAAGAACGCTATATTTATGGCCATTAATGAGAATGAATTTAAAATAATATCTAAATGCTCTAATTCTAAGGAGTCCTGGTACACGCTAGTCATCGCCCATGAGGGTAATGAATGTGTTTAGGATAGAAAAATCCAAAATGTTAATCCAACAATATAACACACTGATTATGGATGATAGTGAATCTTTTGATGACTTGTATATAAAGTTAACTGATATTTTCACAAAATTTCATGCTAATGGTATAACCTACAGTAGAAAAGAAATTGTCCAAAAGATCCTTAGGTCCTTACCTGTAAAATTTGACAATAAAAGATATGTTATAGAAGAAATGGACGACCTAAATTTGACTCCTGAACTGCTTAACAATAAATTAAGGACTGTCAAAATGGAATTGGAATATAAGAAGCAAATGACTGCCCAAAATAAGAGACCTACTAGTTCTAATGTTGTGTTTTCATCTAAAATGTTTATTCCTAAATAAGTCCATTAGACTTTGACCTTGACGTAAATGATGATTATGATTTGGATTACCTTGACAATCAAATAGCTCTTATGAGCAAGAATTTCATAAAGATAATCAAATTTAGAAATGTTGTTGCCTCTAAACAAGGAAGATAAGGTTATCAAGGTCATAAAAATCACTGACCTTATGAAAGACACTATGACAAACAAACCAATGACAACAGTATACCCATGACTGACATAAAAGATGTGAAGTGTCATTGATGTGGAAAAATGGGACATTATGATAATAAATGCAAGACCAAACTAAACAACAATAATAGAGCTAACATGTGAAAAACATAGGATAACTCTAGTGATTCTTATGAAGATGAAACTGAGTTAACCCAAAATAATGAGACATGCATGACCTTGTTTGCTAAAATTGTGTACAAAGATGATTCTGCATGCTAGCTTACTCATGATTTTGTCACGCCTTTTGATATTTCTATTATGGTAACTAGTTATAGTATTGTGTCTGTTGTTGATGAAAATCAACCTGATAATGTTAGTATAAAGGTGTGTCAAAGTGAGAACATTATCGACGAACTGAATGTGTGTGTGATTTCCACAGAAAAAATTCAACGTTATAGGTGACACTACACACGATGCACTTAGTGAGTCCAACAATGATCTTACATATCTTCAAGAGCTATACATGAAAAAACTTAAGAAAAGTGCATGTCTTGATAAAATGGTGAAGCTATTTACTGAACGTCTAAACTTACTTAACCAGACTGTTAGCAAGAACGTTGAAGATTATACAACCCAATGTATTTCCCATGAGACAAAAATTAAAGAGTTTGCCTTAAAAATAAAAGATTTGTCTTAAAGAAATCATGTTTTGGAAGAAAGATATAAGGCAACTCTTGTTGAATTATAAGAATCAAAGAAAAAGGTTTCAAATGTGTTTAAAAATGCTTGCACTTTGAGACCCAAGCTAAGTCCTACAAAGAAATAGTTGTAGGAAGTAAGTTTGATTCTGAAGATAAGTCTAGTCTAGGTTTTGGAGAAAAAGTTGTTACCAGTAAAACTAATGTCTCCCTTGAAAATGTTATTTTTGTTAAATAAGTCCAAAATTTTCAAAACATTGAGAAAGAAAATTTTAACAAAATTGTCTCTAAGGTAATATAAGGTCTGAATAATCAATAATGCAACTATCCAGCCAAGTATGTATCTCCACCTATTAGAGACCAACGTGAAAAACTTAAGCCTAATGATACTTGGAAAATTATACCAAATAGGGCCAAACCTATATTTAAAGACTTTAGTAATGAAGTCAAACCTTCCACCCACCAGTATTGTTCGTACTGTGATATTTATGAAAACACCAATGACGAATGTTTTCAAAAGAGACTATGCACATCTACTTTTCAAAACTTTAACTATTCTAGGAAGAGTAGGAACACTTATGTTCTCCCAAACTAGACTACTCATAACTCTAACCATAAAAATAAGGGAGGGTCTAAAACTAAGAAGAAACCGTTTAGAAAAACCCATCAAACCTTTTCTAAATCCATAGCTAATAAAAATTTAAAAACGAGGCTTATTTAGATGAGAAAAGATGATTTGTTACCCCAACTTAAGTGTGATATTATTATAACTACTTTTAAGGCACAACGCACTTCATCTGGATGGTACTTAGACTCCAGATGTTCTAAATATATGATTGGATATGAAACCAAATTTACAAACAAGACAGAGTTCCTTGGTGGTAGTGTAGTGTTTGGAGACGGTATTTCATCCCTGATCAAATGTAAGGGAACATTGTGCGAGGATGGGATCCCCAATCTAAATGATGTTCTACTAGTTAAAGGACTTAAAGCTAACTTGCTAAACATATCTCAATTTTATGATTCCAATCACATACTTACCTTTTCAAAAACTAATTGTAAAATTATTAATGAAAAGGAAAACTATATTTTAATAGGAAACAAAAATGAGGATAACTTCTATACAATGATTCCAAAATTTGAATCTTGCCAAGTTGCCAGATTAAATGATGCTGATCTATGGCATAATCAATCGGGACAGATAAATTTTGATAATCTTCATAGGTTAAGTTCCCAAGAAATAGTTAGAGGACTTCAAAAATTAAAATTTTCTTTTAATATTGTTTGTGGTACTTGCCAAGAAGGGAATATAAGTAAATCTGCTCATAAAAAGGTTAAAGATTATTTAACTTCAAACCTTTGGAACTAATCCACATGGACGTTATGGGTCCCTCTCGAACTGTCAAATTATGTGGTAAAATTTATATACTGGTTATTATGGATGATTTCACACGATATACTTGGGTTGCATTCATGAAAAATAAATCTGATACCTTACGTGAGTTCTTAAAAATTCTTTTAAAAATTGAAAATGAGAAGGATACCCAAGTATGTCGCATCATAAGTGACATAGGTGGAGAGTTCAAAGATTCAGGTGTTACAGAATACTGTATAGGAAATGGATATAAACATAAGTTTAGTGCTCCAAAGATGCCCGAGTAGAACGAAATTTTTTAACAAAAGAATAGGACCTTACAAGAGATGGCTACGATGATGTTACACACAAAAAGTTTACCTAAATATTTTTGGGCTGAAGTTGTGCAAACTGTGTGTCATATCATTAATCATGTATACCTCAGGAAAAGTTCCAAACAGACTACTTATGAACTTGGTACCACAAAAAGCCTAACTTGAAATATTTAAAAAAATTTGAAAGTGTATGCTATGTCTGCAAGGATAGGGAAAACCTTTCAAAATTTGACATATGAGGAGAGAGGAGTTTTTCTTGGTTACTCTCAAACAAGTAGGGCGTATCGAGTTTTTAATTATCGTACCAAAGTAATAACGGAGTCATTTAATTTAATTGTAAATGATATGAGTGTAGATAGTAGTGCCAGTTAACTAGTCATCTTGGATGATGTTGAAAATAATTTTACACTTGACTCTTCAGAGATAACTGATTCACTTCCACCTAAGAGTCCTTCTGTACCAACTTATATTTCTAAAGACCACCCTATTGAAATGATTGTTGGTAATCCTTCTGAACCAGTTGGAATAAGATTCCAACTTCAAAATGTGGAAAAATTTGCATGTTTTGTGTCTCTTGAAGAACCGAAATGTAAAAGATGCCCTTTGTGACTCATTCTGGATTAATGCTATGCAAGAAGAGCTTATCCAATTTCAGAGTCATGGCATGTGGTATCTTATACCTTGACCAAAAGATAAGAAGGTTATCGGAAAATGATGGATTTACAAGAATAAAATTGATGAAATTGGGAGGTCATTAGAAATAAAGCTAGATTGGTAGCACAAGGTTATTCTCAGTTAGAGAGAATTAATTTGACGAAACCTTTGCCTCCGTTACTCATCTTGAGTCAGTCCGTCTACCCCTTGTCATATCATCTCACTTATAATTTAAATTATTCCAAATGTGTAAGGACCAAATTTTCAATTGAGTCTTATGTAGTTTTGACTTATTCTCGAAACAAAACACGTTTGAGTTACAGGTAGATTTTATTATCCGATCCCACAGAGACTATGACGTGTAGAAGATTAATTGAAGAAGTTGTGTAAAAGCTTCAAGAAATTTAATTATGTAGAAGTTTAATTGGTGCGAGTTTACTCGTCTTCAAAGTCAATTTGCATTTCGAGATCACTCAGGTATGAATGCATAATGTCAATGAAACTCGGAATATAATTGTATAAAAATAAGGATGTTATTTTTTAAAGAAAATGTTTTTAAAATGGTTTTTAAGTGTTTTAATTCGTGTACACTTCGTTTTAATCATATATAGATGTTTTAGAGTTGGTTTTAATTTAAACTCTATTCGGGTGTCATTCAAACGACATACGATGTCGTTTGAATAAGAACCAGTGTCATTAGAACGATGTGGCATCTTGCTCGAATGACACGCACCGCCTTAAAAAATATATTTAAGGAGTGTCCCAGTCCTTTTCTAAAAGTGTGTGCAGTACGAAAAATAATTTACAATCCAGATAGTTTTCTGCACAAAGTTTTCTAAGGCTTTTCACTCAAAAGCATCCTTAGAGTTTCAATATTTGAGATTTTCATTATCATATGTTCTTGTGATCTAGTATGCACCAAGTTTGAGGTCCTATTGAATATCTATTGCTGGTTTTACAGTAAAGATTTGGCGGAGTTCGATTTCAATACCGAAGATGATATAGGCCATATCAGTGGACACCGAGGTATTCGTGGATGCGACTTATGTGGAGGAGTATTGCAGAAGATGGTTACTTTTGTGACAACCCGCCTATTAAAATAAGAGGTGGCCAGTCCGATACTCTAATAATTACAGGAATCATAGATGGTCCATTCTTAGCATCACTGTCGTTAAAATAATAATACGAGATAACCACCAATTATTTTAGAAAACGGAGTGTCAAAATGTAATTTATAAGTTTAAAGAAAATTATTTATACAAATCTATTTGAAAAGAAGGTCGATATAAAAAACAAACGAACAACCCTATAACGATAAAGTACAAAGTAATAACCGAATAAGCTGTCAGTTAACAGACCAATACAAACAGGTTAAACCGAGTATTACAATGAAATATCACATTGCATTAAACGAGTACAAAACATGGGCAACACGCCCGAATAATTTAATTTGATCCTATCTAGAGCACAAACGATAGAAGCGTCTATAACAAATAACATACAACATCCGCAACATGTTATAGCTCCAAGACAACTATAATGGATAGATAAATACGGGCGTCCTTGTGGTGGAGCACCTGGGCAAATAAAGAATTCATGCAAAACAAAGAGATATAGACGGGTCAGGGCCTGGTTTGATATTATCACCATGTGAATAAAATGCATGACAGTTATGAATAATTAATCATCATCATGAACATAACTTTCTCTCACAATTTATCATAAAATTTTCACCTCCCATTCTAAGAGCACAACAAAGCGAAATATCAATGACAATGCTCAATGTTCATATAAGCACGGGAGAACTCATCTACATTCACTCAATGCTATATCATTTCAGTTATTCATAACTTAAATGCATAGTTCCTTTTCTCTTTAGGAAATTATATTTAAAGGAATTTATCGCACAAAATGCTTTACCATTTCCACTTTATTTAGAATAGTTATAATCACATATATATTACGATTCTAAGACCGTCCTTTCGAGTTTCCCCACTGGACGCGCCCCTTAATGGCTATCATCTTCTAGGGCCTATCACACAAGATAACTTGGGCATCCTAAAACGCAACATCAGGAAGCGGCCATATACCTTCGACAGTGAGTCATAACCACACCCGGAATTACCCCACTTCGAACTATAATCACACAATAATAACCGGTCCTATGGTCGAGGACTATAATCACCATGCATTCACTAGCCAGTGGACTTCACCTCATGCGCGTAACTTCCCATATGATAGCGATTTAGAGAGGTGTGTATATGCAAATTATCATTTACAAAATTATTTTCCCATTTGAAAATATTCACTTTTTACATTATCAAAACCATTTATACTTAACCATTAAGTACCAAATTTAGAAAATGCATTTCTTATTCTCGAAGTCATATTTTATTAATGACCTAGGACCCAAAGTGCAATTATCCTCACACTAGTCTCCAAGAGTACAAAGAAATACCATAATTCATCCAAAATTATTTCCCTCAATACTATTCTCCCAAAAGTCCCAAACATTACCATTCTAATTTCCGTTCATTCTAGGCTAAGATCCTATGCCAAGCAAAACATTAACCTGTATGAACTAACCCTTGAGATAAGCACAAGTATCCCCATGTTAATCTAGGATATTAATATCCCTAATACAAATCTCTAAGACCCTTTATTACTTCCTAGAGAAGGTTCCTAAGCCTTAAACCTAAAATAAAACGACTAGGAACTAATCTAGAAAGACCCTATAAAACAGCACGGTTTCCGAATCGATTCGCCCTAGCCGAATCGATTCGGTCATGAAAGTGAATCGATTCGAACTAGCCGAATCGATTCTGTCAACAAGAATAAACTTTTTTCATGTTTGCCGAATCAATTCAGACCATCCGAATCGATCCGCCAGGCACAAACCTGTAGCCTACCCCTTTAGCCAATCGATTCGCTAGGGGCGAATCGATTCCCCTGGACCAGAAAGCCCAGTTTCGTCCATGGGTTTTAAGAACCCTAAAATCCCAAAAACCCAAATTATTCACTCTCCTTCAACCCTAAAAACCCTAAAATCTAAAAAATAAACGAACAACCCTATAACGATAAAGTACAAAGTAATAACCGAATAAGATGTCAGTTAACAGACCAATACAAACAGGTTACACTGAGTATTACAATTAAATATCACATTACATTACCGAGTACAAAACATGGGAAACATGCCCGAATAATTTAAACTGATCATATCTAGAGCGCAAACGATAGAAGCATCTATAACAAATAACTTACAAGATCCGCAACATGTTATAGCTCGAAGATAACTATGATGGATAGGTCAATACGGGCGTCCTTGCGATGGAGCACCTGGGCGAATAAAGAATTCATGCAAAACAAAGAGATATAGACGGGTCAGGTGCCGGTTTGATATGATCACCGTGTGAATAAAATGCATGACATTTATGAATAATTAATCATCATCATGAACTTAACTTTCTGTCACAATTTATCATAAAATTTTTACCTCTCAATCTAAAAGCACAACTTAGCGCAATACCAATGACAATGATCAATGTTCATATAAGCATGGGAGAACTCATCTACATTCACTCAATGCTATATCATTTCAGTTATTCACAACTTAAATGCATAGTTCCTTTTCTCTTTAGGAAATTATATTTAAAGCAATTTATCGCACAAAATGCTTTAAGATTTCCACTTTATTTAGAATAGTTATAATCACAAATATATAATGATTCTAAGACCATCCTTTCGAGTTATCCCAATGGATGTGCCCCTAATTGACTATCATCTTCTAGGGCCTATCGCACAAGACAACCTGGGCATCCTATAACGCAACGTCAAGAAGCGGCCATATACCTTCGACAGTGAGTCATAACCACACCCGGAATTACCCCACTTCGAACTATAATCACACAATAATAACTGGTCCTATGGTCGAGGACTATATTCACACTGCATTAACTAGCCAGTGGACTTCACCTCATGCGCATAACTTCCCATATGATGGCGATTTAGAGAGGTGTGTATATGAAAATTATCATTTACAAAATTATTTTCCCACTTGAAAATATTCAGTTTTTACATTCTCAAAACCATTTATACTTAACCATTAAGTTTCAATTTTAGAAAATATATTTCTCATTCGTGAAGTCATATTTTATTAATGACCTAGGACCCGAAGTGAAATTATCCTCACACTAGTCTCCAAGAGTCCAAAGTAATACCATAATTCATCCAAAATAATTTCCCTCAATAATAGTCTCCCAAAAGTCCCAAACATTACCATTATACTTTTGGTTCGTTCTAGGCTAACTTCCTATCCCAGCGAAACATTAACCTCTATGAACCAACCCTTGAGATAAGCACAATTATCCCCGTGTTAATCTAGGATATTAATCTCCCTAATAAAAACCTCTAAGACCCTTTATTACTTCCCAATAAAAGGTTCCTAAGCCTTAAACCTAAAATAAAAGGACTAGGAACTAATCTAGAAAGCCCCTATAAAAATAACAGTGTTTCCAAATCGATTCGCCCTAGCCGAATCAATTCGGTCTTGAAAGTGAATCGTTCGGACTAGTCGAATCGATTCGGTCAAGAAGAAAAAACTTTTTACATGTTTACCGAATCGATTCGGACCATCCGAATCGATTTTCCAAGCACAGACCTGTAGCCTAACCCTTTAGCGAATAGATTCGCTAGGGGCGAATCGATTCCCCTGGACCAGAAAGCCCAGTTTCGGCCATGGGTCTTAAGAACCCTAAAATCCCAAAAACCTAAATTATTCACTCTCCTTGAACCCTAAAACCCCTAAAATCTCAAAAATAAAGGAACAACCCTATAACGATAAAGTACAAAGTAATAACCGAATAAGATGTCGGTTAACAGACCAATACAAACAGGTTACACTGAGTATTACAATTAAATATCACATTGCATTAAACGAGTACAAAACATGGGAAACATGCCCGAATAATTTAAAGTAATCATATCTAGAGCGCAAACGATAGAAGCGTCTATAACAAATAACTTACAACATCTGCAACATGTTATAGCTCTAAGATAACTATAATGGACAGGTCAATACGGGCGTCCTTGCGATGGAGCACCTGGGAGAATAAAGAATTCATGCAAAACAAAGAGATATAGACGGGTCAGGTCCCGGTTTGATATGATCACCATGTGAATAAAGTCCATGACATTTATGAATAATTAATCATCATCATGAACGTAACTTTCTCTCACAATTTATCATAAAATTTTCACCTCTCAATCTAAAAGCACAACTTAGCGAAATATCAATGACAATGCTCAATGTTCATATAAGCACAGGAGAACTCATCTACATTCACTCAATGCTATATCATTTCAGTTATTCATAACTTAAATGCATAGTTCCTTTTCTCTTTAGGAAATTATATTTAAAGGAATTTATCGCACAAAATGCTTTACCATTTCCACTTTATTTAGAATAGTTATAATCACATATATATTATGATTCTAAGACCGTCCTTTCGAGTTATCCCAATGGATGCGCCCCTAATTGACTATCATCTTCTAGGGCCTATCGCACAAGATAACCTGGGCATCCTATAACGCAACGTCGGGAAGCGGACATATACCTTTGACAGTGAGTCATAACCACGCCCGAAATTACCCCACTTCGAACTATAATCACACAATAATAACTGGTCCTATGGTTGAGGACTATATTCACCATGCATTCACTAGCGAGTGGACTTCACCTCATGCGCGTAACTTCCCATATGATAGCGATTTAGAGAGGTGTGTATATGAAAATTATCATTTACAAAATTATTTTCCCATTTGAAAATATTCACTTTTTACATTCTCAAACCCATTTATATTTAACCATTAAGTACCAATTTTAGAAAATGCATTTCTTATTCTCGAAGTCATATTTTATTAATGACCTATGACCTGAAGTGCAATTATCCTCACACTAGTCTCCAAGAGTCCAAAGTGATACCATAATTCATCCAAAATAATTTCCCTCAATACTAGTCTCCCAAAAGTCCCAAACATTACCATTATACTTTTTGTTCGTTCTAGGATAACCTCCTATGCCAAGCGAAACATTAACCTCTATGAACTAACCCTTGAGATAAGCATAATTATCCCCACGTTAATCTAGGAAATTAATCTCCCTAATACAAACCTCTAAGACCCTTTATTACTTCCCAAGAGAAGGTTCCTCAGCCTTAAACCTAAAATAAAAGGACTAGGAACTAATCTAGAAAGCCCATATAAAACTAGCAGGGTTTTCAAATCGATTCGCCCTAGCCGAATCGATTCGGTCTTGAAAGTGAATCGATTAGGACTAGCCGAATCGATTCGATCAAGAAGAACGATCTTTTTGCATGTTTGACGAATCGATTCGGACCATCCGAAACGATTCGCCAAGCACAGACCTGTAGCCTACCCCTTTAGCGAATCGATTCGCTAGGGGAGAATCGATTCCCCAGGACCAGAAAGCCCAGTTTCGTCCATGGGTTTTAAAACCCTAAAATCCCCAAAACCCAAATTATTCACTCTCCTTCAACCTTAAAAACCCAAAAATTCTCAAAAATAAACGAACAACCCTATAACGATAAAGTACAAAGTAATAACTGAATAAGCTGTCGGTTAACAGACCAATACAAACAGGTTACACTGAGTATTACAATTAAATATCACATTGCAGCAAACGAGTACAAAACATGGGAAACAGGCCCGAATAATTTAAACCGATCATATTTAGAGAAGAAACGATAGAAGCGTCTATAACAAATATCTTACAACATCCACAACATGTTATATCTCCAAGACAATTATGATGGATATGTCAATATGGGTGTCCTTGCGATGGAGCACCTGGGCGAATAAAGAATTCATGCAAAACAGAGAGATATAGACGGGTCAGGGCCCGGTTTAATATGAGCACCATGTGAATAAAATGCATGACAGTTATGAATAATTAATCATCATTATGAACTTAACTTTCTCTAAAAATTTATCATAAAATTTTCACCTCTCATTCTAAAAACACAACCTACAGCAATATCAATGACAATGCTCAATGTTCATATAAGCATGGGAGAACTCATCTACATTCACTCAATGCTATATCATTTCAGTTATTCACAACTTAAATGCATAGTTCCTTTTCTCTTTAGGAAATTATATTTAAAGCAATTTATCGCACAAAATGCTTTACCATTTCTACTTTATTTAGAATAGTTATAATCACATATATATAACGATTCTAAGACCGTCCTTTCGAGTTATCCAAATGGATACGCCCCTAAATGGCTATCATCTTCCAGGGCCTATCGTACAAGACAACCTGGGCATCCTATAACGCAACGTCGGGAAGCGGCCATATACCTTTGACAGTGAGTCATAACCACACCCAGAAATACCCCACTTCGAACTATAATCACACAATAATAACTGGTCCTATGGCTGATGACTACATTCACCCTGCATTCACTAGCCAGTGGACTTTACCTCATGCGCGTAATTTCCCATATGATAGCGATTTAGAGAGGTGTGTATATGCAAATTATCATTTACAAAATTATTTTCCCATTTGTAAAAATTCACTTTTTACATTCTCAAAAACATTTACACCTAACCAATAAGTACCAATTTTAGAATATGCATTTCTTATTCTCGAAGTCATATTTTATTAATGACCTAGGACCCGAAGTGCAATTATCCTCACACTAGTCTCCAAGAGTCCAAAGTAATACCATAATTCATCCAAAATAATTTCCCTCAATAATAGTCTCCCAAAAGTCCCAAACATTACCATTCTAATTTCCGTTCATTATAGGCTAAGTTCATATGCCAAGCGAAACATTAACCTCTATGAACTGACCCTTAAGATAAGAACAATTATCCCCATGTTAATCTAGGAAATTAATCTCCCTAATAAAAACCTCTAAGACCCTTTATTGCTCCCCAAGAGAAGGTTCCTAAGCCTTAAACCTAAAATAAAAGGACTACGAACTAAGGTAGAAAGCCCCTATAAAAATAAAAGGGTTTTCAAATCGTTTCGCCCTATCGAAATCGATTCGGTCTTGAAAGACAATCGATTCGGACTAGCCGAATCGATTCAGTCAAGAAGAACAAACTTTCTGCATGTTTGCTGAATCGATTCGGACCATCCGAATCGATTCACCAAGTACAGACGTGTAGCCTACCCCTTTAGCGAATCGATTCGCTAGGGGTGAATCGATTTGCCTTGTCCAAAAAGCACATTTTTTGCCATTGGTTTTAAGAACCCTAAAATCCCCAAAACCCAAATTCTTCACTCTCCTTCAACCCCAAAAACCCTAAAATCTCAAAAATAAAGGAATAACCCTATAACGATAAAGTACAAATTAATAACCGAATAAACTGTCGGTTAACAGACAAACACAAACATGTTACACCGAGTATTACAATTAAATATCACATTGCATTAAACGAGTAAAAAACATGGGGAACATGCCCGGATAATTTAAACTGATCCTATCTAGAGCACAAACGATAGAAGCGTCTATAACAAATTACTTACAACATCCGCAACATGTTATAGCTATAAGACAACTGTGATGGATAGGTCAATATAGGCGTCCTTGTGGTGGAGCACCTAGGCGAATAAAGAATTCATGCAAAATAAAGAGATATAGACGGTTCAGGGCCCAGTTTGATATGATCACCATGTGAATAAAATGCATGACAATTATGAATAATTAATCATCATCATCAACTTAACTTTCTCTCATAATTTATCATATTATTTTCACCTCTCATTCTAAAAGCACAACCTAGCACAATATTAATGACAATGCTCAATGTTTATATAAGCATGGGAGAACTCATCTACATTCACTCAATGCTATATCATTTCAGTTACTCACAACTTAAATGCATAGTTCCTTTTCTCTTTAGGAAATTATATTTAAAGCAATTTATCTCCCAAAATGGTTTACGATTTCCACTTTATTTAGAATAGTTATAATCACATATATATAACGATTCTAAGACAATCCTTACGAGTTTCCCCACTGGATGCGACCCTAAATGGCTATCATCTTCAAGGGCCTATCGCACAAGATAACCTGGGCATCCTATAACGCAACATCGAGAAGCGGCCATATACCTTCGACAGTGAGTCATAACCACACCCTAAATTACCCCATTTCGAACATTAATCACACAATAATAACCGGTCCTATGGTCGAGGACGATATCCACCCTGCATTCACTAGCCAGGGGACTTCACCTCATGCGCGTAACTTTCCAGATGATAGCGATTTAGAGATGTGTGTATAAGCAAATTATCATTTACAAAATTATTTTCCCATTTGAAAATAGTCACTTTTTACATCCTCAAAACCATTTATACTTAACCATTAAGTACCAATTTTAGAATATGCATTTCTTATTCTCGAAGTCATATTTTATAAATGACGTACGACCCGAAGTGCAATTATCCTCACACTAGTCTCCAAGAGTACAAAGAAATACCATAATTCATCCAAAATTATTTCCCTCAATACTATTCTCCCAAAAGTCCCAAACATTACCATTCTAATTTCCGTTCATTCTAGGCTAAGATCCTATGCCAAGCAAAACATTAACCTGTATGAACTAACCCTTGAGATAAGCACAATTATCCCCATGTTAATCTAGGATATTAATATCCCTAATACAAACCTCTAAGACCCTTTATTACTTCCTAAGAGAAGGTTCCTAAGCCTTAAACCTAAAATAAAACGACTAGGAACTAAGCTAGAAAGACCCTATAAAAACAACAGGGATTTCGAATCGATTCGCCCTAGCCGAATCGATTCGGTATTGAAAGCGAATTGATTCGGACTAGATGAATCGATTCGGTCAAGAAGAAAGAACTTTATGCATATTTGCCAAATTGATTCGAACCATCCGAATTGATTCGCCAAGCACTGACCTGCAGCCTACCCCTTTAGCGAATCGATTCGCCTAGACCTGAAATCCTAGTTTCGGCCATCTGTTTTAAGAACCCTAAAATCACCAAAACCCAAATTCTTCACTTTCTTTCAACCCCCAACAATTAATAATTTAACCAAATCAATCCTACACAATTACTAACTAATATATCCAACTCAAATCAAATTTAAACTACAAGATGGTGGGTTTAAACACCAAAACCCCCAAAATCCATAAATGGCAAAAACTCCAAAACACAAATATAAATGCAATTTATGCACATTAAATCATACTCTAGCAAGTTAGAAACTTGTCTCAAGTTTGTAGTCTCTTATTCTCTTCCCGTAGCAACGATTTCCAGCTCCAATCTTCAATTTCTCTCTCATTTCTCCCATTTTCTCCCAACTCTCTTTTCTTTCTCTCTCTCTCTCTCTCTCTCTCTCTCTCTCTCTAAGATTATACCATGAAATGAGAAATAAAAAGGGGTTTGGGAGACTTAACCGGGTACTAAACAATTATCCCCCTCTTTAAATGTTGATACACCATTAAAATGACTCGTAACTACATAATTGAGTCATAACCTGTCAAAAGTGCCCGGAACTCAAAAATACAATATGACACTTATTTTGACTCTCTCGACTATTTCAAAAGTAGCCGCACCCTCTAAATTGGCATCCGGAGTATCGTATAATATATTATGTTCCATCGTCATTTTATTTCATTAATCATAATACAATTGAAATATATGTCGTAACCGTCGCTTGAAGCACAACGACGCAATAAAACATAACATGATGCCATTTACCTTCTCTCAACGGTAAATATGAAAATTTCAGTAAATATTAACTCGCAAATCACTTAAAATAAATATTTACTCCAATTTCCAAAATTTTATATAATTATCTCACATGGAAAAATTATACAAAATCAATTACTCAAAAGTAGGGGTTATTACACTCTCCCCCCCCCCCCTATAAGGGAATTTTTCCCTCAAAACTCAGGCGTACCATATAACAAGATCAAGTGTTTACTTCTCTAAAATATCGTTCTTTCAACTCTAGCAATTTCTAGGCATTGTGGTGTCCCTTCCAGGATTCGATCTAAGGATACCACTTCAATCTTAGTTCAAACTCTTCATAAAGCTAAACTAACATCTGATTGTACCTCATGAACTATCGATCCTACCTTTTTCAACAACGGAAGGAATTTCCTACATCGAGCCTACGTCACACCCTTCCTCGGGAATAACGGAACCAAAATTTGATCCCCTACCTCCAATCCTACATGACCTCTATTCGCGTCGGTATAGCCCTTCTAACCATCTTGGGAAATTCGTATGTGGTTTCGAATGAACTCAGTTTTCAAAAAGATGTCTTGGATCACTTTAGGTGCAAGAAGATTATTGTCTCCAACTTCCTACCAACAAGCAGGTGATGTACGCGGCTTGCTATATAACGCCACCTATGGTGCCATACCCATTATGGGTTACTGATTCAACCAGGAGAATGTTTTGCTCCTATTCATACGTTGTTTCTCCCCGTTTTGACCAATTATTTTCGGGTGGTAGAAGGTACTCAACCTTAATCGGTCCCTATTATTTCCTGGAAACTTCCTCAGAAATGGGACACGAAAATCTTATCTCGGTTCGAGACTATATCGATTGGTACCCCATAAGGTTTCATAAACTCTAGATTACAATCCATCCATACTCATGACCACTTTACATCATCGGTAATCTAGGTTTCAAACTATCCCAGTCTCGCACCGATATTTCTAATGGTTGCAACAATCCAGTCAGTTGTCGGTGGCCCACATTTACTAATTGACACGTGGTGCACAGGGAGACAAACTCAGAAACTTCCTTTCCTTGATCATCCATAACTCTCAGCTTAATAGCAGGCGTAACGATCAATCATTGATATAAGCGCCATAGTAACAACATATTTCTAATTAAGCTTCTTCCTTTTGTCTTTCCCTACCATCGCTAGTTTCCCCCACGGACTTTCTACTCAATATCCGCTATCACCTCAAATTGATAGTCTTTTACGAAATCCAACCACTGGTTTTGCCGCACAATATAACCCTTCCGTAAGAACAAACCTTGTATCGACTTGTAGTCCATGAAAAGACTTAAGTTCCCTCCCAAGAGGTAATGCCTCCACATCTTTAAGGCGGACACTATTGTGGCGTGGTCTTAGTCTTGTAAGAGATAGTTCTCCTCACAGGGTTCAAGCCACAAGATATATACGCAATGGTCCCATATTCTTGTAGTAACCATTTTTTCAAAGACGCATCTAAAATAACCATATGGTCCACTTCAGAACTTGGCAACGCTAATCCACGAGTAGGAGTCAACTTTTCCTTCATCTAATCAAAAGCTAAGTCATAGACGTAACAGTTCCTCTAGAGATAGACCTCACATTCTTCTCAGGCTGGTGGCCCCAAGTTACTAAAAAGTCCATTTTCCTTATTCCTGGGAACCCAATCCTTCTTAAAATCCATCCACCAATCTTCTCATGTTTAACCTACTGCAGCATTTCTAAAATAACACTACATGCCCAATAGGCCTTACTTCCTCATAATATTAAGATTAATGCTTTACTACTAACTACGTGAAACAAGTATTATCCTAACTATGTCCCTAGTGCCCAAGACCTTTCTCAATTTCAGACATTCGCTCGGTTTCATGCGTGGGACGTCTCGTGAAGCAAAATCCAGACAAGGAACCCTCCCATTACACTACTACCTCACATCGTCGGCCATCAAGATATAATGACCTAAGGCACATGATCGGAACCGCTACAATCTTAACTCGTGATTCTACTTACACATTTCTACTTCTATATCCCACCATTTGGATGAAATGAAAATCTAACTAATTGGGCGCCTACTTTTTGCAAAGTGTTACGAATCCTCTATCCAAATATATATACATCTTCTTAAACGGCCTTCTCATCAAAGAATAGCTATAAGTCTCAATCCAACTTCTTTATCTTTGTCTCACTCACATCTATCAGATGAGAGAACTACGTTTAGTGCTTCCGCACCGCACATTAACTTTTTATTAGCCCTTAATCAATCACATGATTCTCGTCTAGAATCCTTAAAACCAACATCTTAGCATAAAGTAACATATCTGCACTTCCAACGTCGTTAAGGTTCATGCGTGGAGCATCTAGCAAGCGAAATCCAGATAAGGAACCCCTCCGATACACTCCTACTTAACTTTATTGGTTGTGGATATAAGGCAACAACAAACACAAACAAAACAAAAAGAAAATAAAAATTTCTTGCATACTTTAAATCATCTTTATAAAGTCTCAGCTCGTATCTAAGTGAGATATTATTGAACAAGTAGTCCCACTCTGGAACTAGAAAAATGATAGCCTTGCAATCATTTGTCTGCTATTGCTCCGACAAATCAAAATAGTTCCACTCGTATAACACATATAATATGAGTAGCACAAACCACATATACTTTCTAACATATCACCACTCGCTTTATAGCGAATGGAGAAAAATAAAACCTCCCTACCATGGAAATCATATAGATACACTCTCTATAATAATATCGACACTACCAGAAGCTCAAATTACACACTTGAATCTAAGGTTAATAGAATATTACTCCATCTTATCACACAGAATGCACCACCCTCTACCGAGGTGGAATTATCGACAACATTCTTGCCAATTAAGCTAGCCACTACCAATGGTTCCCAGATACAATATTCTAGTCTTATCTGAACCAACTACTTCCATCAATGCCTCGACTAGTCATCCTATTCTTTCCCTTTAACTCCGATCGACAAGATCAAAATGCGTGGTTCTACATTCCACATCATAACCATTTTTCCATCTATAGCCATCCTGACCACGTTAAGGGTCTCAACATCTCAGAATCTATAACCTCTACTATGACAATTACCCACGTAGTTCCCTTAACTTCCTCAATAAAAGAGAACATACTACCTATTTCCCTTGCATCACCAATGGGATTTCATGAGCACGGAATCTACATAAGTGTGAGCAACACTTACTCATGAGCCTATCATTCCACTGAAGGGATCTTTCTTCCTTGTCCCTCCCTTATTTCGGTGCAAGGTTTCCTTAACCACATATCTATTTCTTTATTGTTGGCCTCTAGACGATCCTCTTAGGCATATTTGAAAAGTTGCATTCTCTACATTTCTAATACTTCAGGGGAACTTACTATTAAAACCGTCCATGAGGTTTCTCTAAGAGAAAATCTTCCTGCTCCATCAAATGTGGTGGCTACCGTACCCGCCATTTCGACCTTACTCCAATGGGTGAAAAAATTTCCTCAATTTTTTAATTTGGGTATTCCTATACCCCTCCCTAAGCCCAAACTTCTAAACCCTAACTTCCACCGAATGAAGTTACACTGCCTCCGCATGACTTAACTTCAACGTATGGTCATTATCAAGGACGTTTCAAACATCTTCCCAATTTTACTTCACTAAACAATCCAAGTTTAGTACCACTCTCTTTTTAAAGCGGTACTTGGGAAATTTTAGCTACTATATCCTTGTAGCTATTGCAGCAATCTAAGAAAATGCTAAAGAGGAATATCCTCCAATGCTATCCTCATCCCCGACTTCGATTCACAACAGTAATTAAGCCCCTTCTCCTTGTGCCCTCCTAATGGACTTTCCTAGTCGTCCTTTAACATTAAACACACGAATCTGTAGCGATCGCGCAAAAGATTTACTAACCCCTTACATTTTGGCAGGTGAACAAATTCTCACAAGAGAAATAAACGATATTAATCCTAAGGCTCTACATCAATTCAAAAGCAACGCTGAAGGCGTAGTACATCCCCACAGATTCCTAAGGACACTAAAACATGTTGCTCTGATACCATCTGTGATAATCCGCCCATTAAAATAAGAGGTGGCCAGCTCGATACTCTAATAATTATAGGAATCATAGATGGTCCATTCTTAGCATCACTGTCGTTAAAATAATAATACGAGATAACCACCAATTATTTTAGTTAACGGAGTGTCAAAATGTAATTTATAAGTTTAAAGAAAATTATTTATACAAATATATTTGAAAAGAAGGTGGATATAAAAATTAAACGAACAACCCTATAATGACAAAGTAAAAAGTAATAACCGAATAAGCTGTCGGTTAACAGACCAATACAAACAGGTTACACCGAGTATTACAATTAAATATCACATTGCATTAAACGAGTACAAAACATGGTAAACACACTCGAATAATTTAAACTGATCCTATCTAGAGCATAAACGATAGAAGCGTCTGAACAAATAACTTACAACATCCGTAACATGTTGTAGCTCTAAGACAACTGTGATGGATAGGTCAATACGGGCATCCTTGCGATGGAGCACCCGGGCGAATAAAGAATTCATGCAAAACAAAGAGATATAGACGGGTCACGGACCGATTTGATATGATCACCATGTGAATAAAATGCATGACAGTTATAAATAATTAATCATCATTATGAACTTAACTTTCTCTCACAATTTATCATAAAATTTTCACCTCTCATTCTAAAACCACAACCTAAAGCAATATCAATTACAATGCTCAATGTTCATATAATCATGGGAGAACTCATCTACATTCACTCAATGCTATATCATTTCAGTTATTCACAACTTAAATGCATAGTTCCTTTTCTCTTTAGGAAATTATATTTAAAGCAATTTATCGCACAAAATGCTTTACCATTTCCACTTTATTTAAAATAGTTATAATCACATATATATAACGATTCTAAGACCGTCCTTTCGAGTTTCCCACTGGACGCGCCCCTAAATGGATATCATCTTACATGGCCTATCGCACAAGACAACCTGGGCATCCTATAACGCAACGTCGGGAAGCAACCATACACCTTCGACAGTGAGTCAATGACACACCCGGAATTACCCCACTTCGAATAGTAATCACACAATAATAATCTGTCCTATGGCCAAGGGCTATATTCACCCTGCATTCACTATCCAGGGGACTTCACCTCATGCGCGTAACTTCTCATATGATAGTGATTTAGAGAGGTGTGTATATGCAAATTATCATTTACAAAAAAAAATTCCCATTTGAAAATATTCACTCTTTACATTCTCAAAACCATTTATACTTAACCATTAAGTACCAATTTTAGAATATTCATTTCTTATTCTCAAAGTCATATTTTATTAATGACCTAGGACCCGAAGTGCAATTATCCTCACACTAGTCTCCAAGAGTCCGAAGTAATACCATAATTCAGCAAAAATAATTTACCTCAATACTAGTCTCCCCAAAGTCCCAAGCATTACCATTATACATTCCATTCATTCTAGGCTAACTTCCTATGCTAAGCGAAACATTAACCTCTATGAACTAACCCTTGAGATAAGCACAATTATCCCCATGTTAATCTAGGATATTAATCTCCCTAATACAAACCTCTAAGACCCTTTATTACTTCCCAAGAGAAGGTTCTTAAGGCTTAAACCTAAAATAAAAGGACTTGGAACTAAGCTAGAAAGACCCTATAAAAATAGCAGGGTTTTCAAATCGATTCACCCTAGCCAAATCGATTCGGTCTTGAAAGAGAATCGATTCAGACTAGCCGAATAGATTCGGTCAAGAAGAACAAACATTCTGCATGTTTGTCGAATCGATTCGGACCATCTGAATTAATTTTCCAAGCACAGACCTGTAGCCTACTCCTTTAGCCAATCGATTCACTAGGGACGAATCGATTCGCCTGGACCAGAAAGCCCAGTTTCGGCCATGGGTTTTAAAAACCCTAAAATCCCCCAAACCAAAATTCTTCACTCTCCTTCAACCCCAACAACTAATAATTTAACCAAATCAATCCTACACAATTACTAACTAATATATCCAACTAAAATCAAATTTAAACTACAAGATGATGGGTTTAAACACCCAAAACCTCCAAAACCCATAAATGGTAAAAACTCCAAAACACAACTATAAATGAAATTTATTCACATTAAATCATACTCTAGCAAGTTAGAAACTGGCCTCAAGTTTGTAGTCTCGGATTCCCTTCCCATAGCAATGATTTCCATCTCCAATCATCCATTTGTCTCTCATTTCTCCCATTTTCTCCCAACTCTCTCTTCTATATCTCTCTATAAGCTTATAACATGAAATGAGAAATAAAAAGGGGTTTGGGAGACTTAACCAGGTACTAAACATTAATTCCCCTCTTTAAATATTGATACACCATTAAAATGACTCGTAACTACATAATTGAGTCATAACCTGTTAAAAGTGCCCAGAACTCAAAAATACAATATGACAATTTTTTTACTCTCTCGACTATTTCAAAACTAACCGCATCCTCTAAATTGGCATCCGGAGTATCGTATAATATATTATGTTCCAAAGTCATTTTATTTCATTAATCAAAATTCAATTGAAATATATGCCATAACCGTCGCTTGAAGCACCACGACGCAATAAAACATAATATGATGCCATTTACCTTCTCTCAATGGTAAATATGAAAATTTTAGTAAATATTAACTCGCAAATCAATTAAAATAATATTTACTCCAATTTCCAAAATTTTATATAATTATCTCAGATGGAAAAATTATACAAAATCAATTACTCAAACGTAGGGGTTATTACAATTTTCTGCGTGGGTACTGTGAGATGAGTGGTTGAACATCAGGGGAGTGTCAAGTCTCGTGGGTCAATAAAATCGTTGAGTCAGTCTACCGTCTGACCTTGTAAAACCATATTCATAGTGATTGTCTGGTCTGGGTCGTCCGAGGTTTTTTCATGATTGGGTTTCCTCGTACAGCGGCATTGTGAGTATTTCTTTACCTTAATTTACTTGCTTTAATCACTAGATGCATGGTTAGGGTTAAACGAGATAAATTTGGTTAAATTAATTTATGTCACAACTTTTTGTGGTTTAGAAAATTGAAAAGAAATTTTCATAAAAAAAAAAAAGTTGGTTTGTGTTCATCCTTAATTGAAATTCCGCACAAGCAAAAGTTTTCTTGTTAAATTTGTGGGGACTACAAATGGATGTCAAGTGCGCATTTTTAAATGGAATTTTAACTGATAAGGTATACGTATAAAAACCTAAAGGCTTCATAGATCCTACTTATCCTGATCACGTCTTTAGACTTAATAAAGCTTTATACAGTTTGAAACAAGCACTAGATCTTGGTATGAGCGATTATCCACCTTTCTGGTCTCAAATGGATTTATACGTGGAGGAAACGATCCGACCTTATTCGTTAGAAAAATAGACAAACATGTCTTAATTTCCCAAGTTTACGTTGATGATACCATTTTTTGATCAACTTGTGCTAAGGAAGTAAAATATTTTTCCGATATCATGCACGCTGAGTTTCAGAACTTTCTAACGGACCCATTACAATATTTCTTAAATTACAAGTGAAACAATTAAATGATGGGCTATTTATCACTCAATCAAAATATGTTGTTGATCTAGTTAAAAATTTTAGGCTAGATAACTCTAAACTAACACGTACACCCATGAGCACGTCAATGAAATTATCTAAAGAAGAACATGGGAAAGACATCGTACCGACTCTATATAGAAGTATGATTGGAAATTTATTATCCCTTACTGTTTCTAGACCCGACATTTTCTTCGCTGTGTGTATTTGTGCTAGATACCAATGTACACCTAAAGAAATTCACTTACTGTGTATTAAAAGAATTATTAAATATGATAAGGGTACATTAAACTTAAGTATTTGGTATACAAAGGACACCACTATTTCCATTGTAGGATACACGGATGGCGATTAGGCATGATGCTCAGACGATAGCAAAAGCACGTCTGGCGCATGTTATGATGTAGGCAAAAGCCTCGTAGGATGGAGTAGTAAGAAACAAAACTACATATCACTTTCTATGGAAAAGTTCGAATACATTGTAGCGGGTAGCTTTTGCGCCTAACTTGTATGGATAAAGCAGATGCTTAGGGATTTTAGTATCGCCACAAAACAATTGATTATGTATTGTGATAACGAGAATACCATAAATATATCTAAAAACCATTTTCAGCACTCACGAACTAAGCATATTAATATAAGACATCATATTATTCGTGAACTTGTAAATTCCAAAGAATTAAATATTGAATATCTAAATAAGAAACAATAGTTAGCTAACCTGTTTATGAAATCTTTAGACAATATCAGATTTGAATTTCTTCGAAAAACTATAGGGATGATAGTCCTCACCTAATTTCTTTTTGCACAAATTGTCATAACCTCGGTAGTCTCTCGCTAATAATTGGTTTTTGAGGATTTAGGGAAAAAATGTTCCTTAAATGACAAACGATGCCTCCTAACACCGGTTTAATGTAGGAGACCCTTGATTCTGACCTTCTTTATGATACTATTTTGTAACAACCCGTCCTTTTTGGAGACAATTAAATTCCCTAATTAAATATAAATTGGCAATTTGGAGAATTTCTCGAAATAGTGATTTTTGGGATTTTCGAGGATTTAATAATTTTCGAAGGATGTTATAAATTATTTTGGGACTATATAGGTCGAAATAATTTAATTATATGTCGCTGTGGAGTATAGCGACACGAGGTAAGATTTTTAATGGGAAAACCCGCATTTATTTATTTTGGGTTGGAATAGTGATTTGCGGTCAAGTACCTCGGATGGGAATTTCGACTGCGCCATAATTCTCAGAATGTCCGAGATAGTCGGAAAAGAGTGTCCGATGGACGAAAATGAGTTTCGGGTAATTTTAGAGGTAAAAGTAACTCGTAAATGGGTAAACGAGTCGTTTTTGGGTTTTAAAGGGTATAACCCCTTTTCTTTCTTTATAAAGAGAAGGAGAGGGAGAAAAGAGAAAGAAAAGAGAGAGAAGAGAGAGAGGAGGAAGAAAAAGAGGAAAAAGAGGAGGTTCCGGCCAAACTCCGCGGGACTCGGCTCGAGGTCGTCAGATTATATCCACGAGGCAAGTGTTTACTTGCTTTATTTCATTTTGTGCAATCCTCTCATATCACTTTTGGTATAAACATGATTTTAGGGTTAGAACCCTTAAAATAAATTGGGTAAAAGTTGATTATGAGTTTACACATTGATGTAGTGTAAACTCTTAATGATTTTTAGTATCAAAACTATGTTAATGGAGTATAAAATGGGTTGAAATGCTAAGTTGGGGTTTTTATGGTTTTAGGGTTTAAAACTAAGAGAAATGACTTAATACCCCAAAATAATTGATGTGTTAGTTGTAAAACATAGATTAGATGTTAATTGAGTTGTTGGGTGAGGTTAGAACAAACAAAAATGGAGAAACATGGAGTTTGGGATTTTGGTAGGGATAATGAATAGTAACCCGTAAGCTTGTGGGGTTATTTTGACTAGGAAAAGTATTGATTTAGCTTTCGGCCAAAACACGAAAGTTGTAGATATTTTCGATACGATCGCGTGGGCGCCGACCGCGTATTTTTCTGATTTTTCTACGATTTGATATGATTTTTACAAGATGACAGCTCCCGGTTGAAAGTACCAACTCGGAAATCAAATCGGAAATTGGAAAAATAAAGGCTAGAAATTATTGTGTAGATGTTTGGGATGATTTTTGGTGTAGAGTAGAAACCATGAAAATGAATTTGGATTGATTTTTGGGTATTTTTGAGTTTGAGAAATCGCCCAAACTGTGACCCTCGAACAGGCCGAATCGATTCGGGTACAGGCCGAATCGATTCGCCTAAGGGGAATTGGGTTTCTGCAATGGGCCGAATCGATTCGGGTACAGACCGAATCGATTCGCCATTTACAGACCTGTTTGCAGAATACTTTCCGAATCGATTCGGATTGGGAACCGAATCGATTCGCCCACCCGAATCGATTCGCTAAAGGGGCGAATCGATTCGCTTAGGTCAGAATTTCTAAGTTTTCACCCTTTAAGAGTATGGGGAGTTGAATTACCATTTGGGATTTTTATGGGGATTCCTAAATAAGAGTTTTGAGGATAAATAAACCTTTAAGAGATGATTGAGGTAATTAGTATTGAACAAAGTAAGAAATACTTTGGATTTAGAATCATGCAACTATCAATGCATGATTATGATTCTCGGAGGGAATCTTTGGGATTATTATCATCGTTAGATGCTATAGGCCACTAAGTCCGTTTATATATATATTCTAGGAAGAATATATAGGATATGTATATACTGTGTGTTTTAGGTATATATATGATGATGGGAATGATTTTGAAAATACATAAATGAATATTTTCAAAATGGAAAAATAAATGATTTTCATAATTAATAAAATATGGATTACACACCTCTCTAAATCGCTATCATAAGGGAAGTTGCGTTCGTATGGTGAAGCCCCCTGGCTAATGATACAGGGTGGATATAGTCCTAGGCCATGGGAGCGCTTATGGTTGTATATTTTCTGCGGGGGTAGGGAGATTCCGGGTGTGGTCTTGGCTACCACGCAGGCTCATGGCCGCTTCCCGACTTGTTTCGATATAGGATCCCAGGTTGTCTTGGAGGCCCTGGAAGATGATAGCCATTTAGGGGCGCGCACAGTGGAGAAATCCGGACGTGCGGTCTTAGAACGCGTTTATTAAAGCAATTCATAATAATGGATTTGCTTTAATTACATTTCCTGGATATAGGAAGGGAAATGGGTTATATTATTTTGGCTTCGGTAACACTTCGCGGATGGAAGAAGGGATGTGGAAGCATATGTTATGATCAAAGCATTTTTATGATAATGAAAATGTCTTTGAATACATTTCCTCAGTATAAAAAGGGAAATGGGTTAATTGATAAAGGAAAAGCTTTTTATGATAATAAAACTGGCTTTTAAAAGGTATATGATTTATTAAAGCAATTCATGATAATGAATTGGTTTTTAAATACATTTCCGGGATATGAGAAGGGAAATGGAAGTTTTTGAAATGAAAAGGATAAGTATTTATAAATACTTTATATATCAAGTAATCCTCAGTCCGGGAGATATTTATATTATCCGGAAGTATATTGTAGATGTATGTATATGTATAAATTGGGTGCCGAGGGTCTAATGAATCCCGACGATCGACCGTGCCGCATAGTAGTGTATCGGGGGGGTTCCTTGTTTGGATTTCGCTTTGCGAGACACCCCACGCACGAATATGGCACTATGTTGAGACTGGGGAGAAGTTTAATCCTTAGTGCTCTTATATTATTAAATGTTTATGGTATATATATTATATATCTTTCTGTACTGAGGGACTGGCGGATCTCAAAGATCGACCTTGCTGCATAGTAGTGTATCGGGGGGGTTCCTTGTTTGGATTTCGCTTCGCGAGACACCCCACGCACGAACATGGCATAACGTCGAGATTAAAGTGAGGTTAGCCCTTAGTACATCTATTTGACTATCTAGGTTAGATAGTGGTTGGGTATTAGAATAGTTTAGCAGGGTAGCTTGACTAGGAGGTTTTAAGGGATGCGCTAGGTGTGCACTGTTAGAGGAGAGGTGAGGGGTATCTCACGAGAGTGCGATACCAATTTAAATATGAGATAAAACTATTTTTCTAAAAATAAAGCATTTATGCACTTGCAAAATATTTTCTAAACATTCGGGCTCTGACCCGTTTGTCTACTCTCCTTTCTTTCTCTATATTGTATATATATAGGTGTCCAGACATAGGGACGCCTGGATGGAAACTCTTTCGAGTCAGACGTCTGCTGCAGCGGCTGTGGATACTTGCAGGTTATCGGTAGACGTTTCTTTCCTTGTACTCTAGATAGGAGATATTGTATAAACACTCGAGTCAAAGGCTCAATTGCATTTATTTATTCTTTCAGTACAGCATTCGATATGGTTGTATTATTTTGGACCGAGTGTTCGGTTATTTTAGTTCCTTTCTTTTCCATTTCAGTTCATTACGCATTTAATTGTGAATGTTTTAATTTGTGCGCTAAAAAGAGTAGTTAGATAAAAGTTTTTAACGGCCACCTAATAGTATATTAGTAATTAAATGGATTTTCGACAGTGATGTTAAGGATGATCCATTTGTGACTCCTGTTTTAATTTAATATTGGAGTGATCGCCCGGTATCTTATTAGGCGGGTTGTTACATATTTGTGTCAGATTCATTTACATAATTCTGTATTTTTTTATCACTTTGCCTATTTGAGCAAAATTGGGGGAGAGGAACTTGAGTACCTCATTTCTAATTTTATATTTTATCTAAAGACTAACTCGACTAATATGCCATTTTGAAGTGTTCATTTTTTTCAGGCATTATTCCAGTCTTAGCTGTGTATTTATTTAGGGTATTGTTCTATATTTTAGTTGAGTAATGTATTTTATTTCCCCTTATTTTCAGTTCTAGGATGGGAATGGGTAGTTAGACTCTTTGTATCGGAAATTTAGGATTTTTATTTTTACCCAGGAGTACAGGTTACTCAAGGATATTTTGTCTTTAATATCCAAAGGGGGAGATTGAGAACACACTATATGGTTGACTTACTTGAGTCTATGCCATATAGGAGTTCCAACTAGTTTGGATATTAAGACAAAATAGGATTAGATTTTTAAGAGTTACTCTCTCTCAAAGTATCCAAGCTCCAACAAAGAAATCAAGTTTAAGAACAACATGATCTACCTAAAAGGGAAGTACTCTTTATCTCATGAACCACATTAGGACACTTACACTGCATATAAATGATGATATGTGGGCACAACGGGTTAGATAAATTTAGGATTTTTTCCAATAATTTTAACTCACTTAAAACATTTTTAAATCATTTAAAATGATTTTTGAAATATTTAAAATTATGTTTTTAAAAGTATTAGGATTAAAATGGAAATAATTTTTATCGTAAAAACTTTACTTGGGTAGAAAAAAAAATCGGCAGAAACATCTGGGATGACTTTTGAATTTTTACAAAGACTGAAAATGCGAATTTTTATTGCATCTAGGCCTTACACATGTTTTCATTTCATCGATGCGATTTGTGTTTGTTATGAGTCGTACATAGAAGCCTTAATCGCATCCCTTGATTCTCTCTTATCGATGACCTGCATGTGTTCTTCTACAATCCATGTGATGCTGTTAATGACCAATTAGAATCGTCCTTGAAATAGCACATTGATAGCCATTGATCTTGGTCAAACTTACTCAGAATTAATCGAAACCCTAAAAGTCGGTTCGATGTTTTGTATCCTTCCACCAGCACTATAAAAAGAGCCCCGGGGTTTTCAATTTGGGGGTTTTTTAGACTTTGTCTCATTTAATAGAAGAAAAACTAGAGAGGAGAGAGAAAAAGAGAGAAGAGAGAAAACCTCATCTCAAAAGATTAAACACCAGTTGTGTTTTCTCCTAAGTACCAAACACCAATGTTCCTTTATCCAAATACGAGTAAACCCAAACTTAAGTATTAGATCTTAGGGTTTCAGTGAGTATTGAGGTGTTGGTTTTATGAGTTCTTGAAGACCTCTTCAAAGGTGTATCTTTCTTAGAACCACTCTCTAAAAAAAACTCAAGTTACTCTGTAGGAACTTTGGGGTTTTCTAAAGAGAACATTACATGATTATTTCAGGATTCTTAGTTATCTTGGATCTTACTTTATTTGTTATTATTTCTAAATATCCCTTCTCTATTTTTCAATTTATTTGAAAAAGAAGAGTAAAGATGGAAAGAAGAGATCAGTAGATGATAAGTTTGTCGAATACACTCCCCTCACGGTCAGCTGCGATCATATCTTGAATGAGATCTAGAATGATATGTCCCTAAGGTGGCCCAAAAATCTAAAAGATACCCCTCACAAGAGGAACACAAACCTATGATGTGAATTTCACCAGGACCACGGTCACCTTTCGATCTGAAGGATGAGATTGGGAAGATGCTCAAGGCTTGGAAGCTGATGAAATATGAAAGCAGTGGTATTCTAAGGGGAGGTCAAGACGACCATAGAAAAAGAAGAGTCGATAAGTGCAAATAGGATGCTCTTGGGAAAAAGGATGATGCCTCAGACGAAGATAATCGGGACGACCCCGAACTGCCGTCGAAGGACGATGGTCCCAAAGTTCACCTTCATATGATCTCTTTCGATGTAAAGATGATTTTTAGGGGCCTTGCAGGGGGAGGCTCAGAGGTGGCTGATAGAAAGGCACACATTGCAGACAAAGCTCTTCCCAAAGTGGAATTGGTTAACTCGACTGCAATAAGCGTTAAGTCATAGAAAATGAAGAATGTGGATATGGACACTTTGATTATGGATTTTCAAAACTTGACTTCAAAGGTATCCTAGCTCCCCAAGACGACTCTTTGGTAATTATAACCAGAGTTCATGGGTATGATGTGCCGTGAATACTGGTCGACGGAGGAAGTTCGATTGATGTTATGTTCTGGCCATGCTTTAAAGGCCTAGGACTTATCAAGAAGAGGATTGTGCCTTATCATCCCCCATTTGATTGGATTCAGTAGTGAGAAAGTCCATCCATTGGGAATGTATGAGATGGACGTCGGGATGGGAGATGTTTGGCCGAAAAGGCTCACAAAGAAGTTCAATTTATTTGTAATGGATGAAATTGTATACTCAGTTTATAAAATTATCATGGGAATAGTGGCCCTCAAAGAGTTTGAGGTCATGCCCTCCGTTGTACACCAAATGGTGAAATTCTCGACTCCTTATGGGGTAGGGGAAGTCCAAAGTGATCAAGTATTGTAACGGGAGTGCTATTTCAACTCGGCTGAAGAGAGGGAAACTCACAAAAAAATCCACTACAATGTACCACATCAATATGTTGGACCTCAGAGACGAGAGGAAATAGAAAGGGGAAGTCGTAGAAGTGGTAGAATCAATCACCATCAATGAGGACGAGCCAGAAAAAATAATCCAGGTTAGCAAAGCCATAAAGAAAGAGGTCAAGGAAGAGCTGATTAAACTGTTAAGGAAGAGATAGAACATATTTTCTTGGAGTCATGAAGATATGCCCAGCATTGACCCAAAAGTTCTCCATAAGCTCAATGTGGCCGACGATGAAAGGTTGATCCGACAGAGAAGAAGAGTCTACCCGCAAGAGAAATATGATGTCATTCAGGAAGAGTTAAAAAAGTTAGAGAAGGTAAACTACATCAGAGAGGTCATCTACCCAGGGTGGTTGGCCAATGTTGTCATCGTTCCCAAAGCCAATGGTAAGTGGAGGATGTGTGTTGACTTCACGGATTTGAATAAAGCATGCTTAAAAGATAGTTTCTCATTATAGAGGATTTATCAGATGGTAGACATTACAGTCGGACATGAATTACTAAGCTTCATGGATGCCTAATCAGGCTACAACTAGATATTCATGGACCTATCTGATGAAGAGAAGACAACTTTCATAACCAACATGGGGACCTACTACTACAAGGTCATGCCCTGGGTTAAAGAATTCTTGGGCAACGTATCAAAGGCTAGTTAACAAAATGTTTAAGGACCAGATCGGGAAGACAATGAAAGTGTATGTTGACGACATGTTGATGAAGAGCCTCAAGGCCGACCCACATATGGTCGACCTTTGACACACTTTTAACACAATAGATAAGTACAAGATGAAACTCAACCCCGTTAAATGTGACTTTGATATAGGAGCAGGCAAGTTTATCTGGAGAAATATATCCTACAGGTACAACCTACCAAATACTCTAATTTTTGATAATGGAACACGGTTCAAGAATGTCTCCTTAGAGAAATATTGTGAACGAGTCGGCATCAAGCAGTTCTTTTCTGCTCTTGAAACCCTAGGCCAATGGGCAAACAAAAGTAATAAATAGGATGATCTGTGATGGGATCAAGAATAAATTAGAAGATCCAAAAGGCAGGTGGGTTGAAGAAGTATATGTTGTCCTCTAGGCTTACAGGACGACGAAAAGGACTCCTACCGTGAAAACTCCATTTATGTTGGCTTATGGTTCAGAGGCAGTAGTGCCAACAGAGGTAGGTCTCCTTACCCATAGGGTTCAGGCCTATGACTCGAAAGAAAATGTTGCTCAATGAAGACTTGATTTGGACCTTGTAGAAGAAATGAGAGAAGATGCTGAGGTTAGGCAAGCTGCCTACCAGCAAAGGACAATAAAGTACTACAATAAGAGAGTAAAGGCACGCCCACTGAAGGTAGGCGACCTAGCGTTGAAGAAGACATAACAGAAGCCTAGAAAGCTTTATTAGAATTGGCATGGCCCATACAGAGTGATTGAAGAGGTTGTGCTAGGGACGTATCGATTGGAAAATCGAGAAGGAGAGCCATTCTCTAACCCATGGAACGCTGACCACCTCAAAAAGTATTACCAGTAAGATTTCATTTTTGCTTGTTTATTTTCCTTTGATCATAATACATGTATATGAGGTTCAAATGACGAATGAAATATAAATGAAATTCAATAGAAATCTCAAGCGTTCTCTGATAAGCACCCAAAAGTGTATATTTTATACCCCGAATAGACGTATTTTAGTTGTTAATTCTCGACAAAATGGGTCTTATGCGCGTAAATGTTAAACGTGAAGGCTTGATTGCGTTTGCGGTTTAAAAAGCATTATTTCGAGGCAAATGTGAATCAAATGAAGCAAATTACCTTGCCATGTAACCTCACCCGAGCCTAAACCAAGCCTAAACCTATCCCGTACCCCATGCGTGTTTAGTTTGTGCCTTTTTATATTTTTTAAAAATTTTAGTTTGAGTCGTTTTATTTTTAGTATTTATTTAAGATTTATTTAGAATTTCTAGGTTTTATTTTCTATTTTTACATTCTATTTTATTAGTACAATTTTATTTTATTTTGACTTTGATTAGTTTTTAGTTTTTTATTAGGATTAGAATTTTTAGGATTTCATTTATTTCTTAGTTTTATTAGATTTTTCTTTTTTATAGGATTTTAGTTTTTAGTTTATTAGATTTTTATTTTTTACTTTTTATTTTTATTTCATTTTAGTTTCATTTTTAATGGAGTCTTTATTTTATTTATAGATTAGGAGTTTAGTTTTTTAGATTTTAATTTTTAATTTTATTAGTTTTTTTTAGTTAGTTAGTCTACATTTTTTAAGGGTCACAAACACACACACACACACACACACACACACACCTAAACTAACACACTCACCACACACTCATCTCACCCTCACCATAATCCTCTGCACCTCACCACACACACAACCAAACCCTCACCCAAATCCTACTCATCTACACCCTCACCACACCAAAACAAATCCAACTTCATCTTCTCTAACAAACTTTCCACCACTCTCTCTCTCCTCAACCTCCATAACCCAAAACCTCCAACAATATTTCTCGCTCCTCTCATCCATCACCACATTAACCAACAAAAAAAACTAAACCCATCACTATTCATCATTATCATCACCCATCATTAATAATAAACCCACCTCCATTAAAACCACCAAATTCAACTCACAAAACCATCTTTTCTCTCACAACCCAAACCAACTGGAAATCAAGACCCACCTATACCCGTGACCTTCCCCAATCTGACCACCTAACCCGCGATCCACTTACCCTTGTCCACCTTACACCCCCTGTCCGAACCTCCGACCCCCCTTCCTTACCAATCCGAACATGAAAATGAGATCCCCAACCCCGCGATCCACCGGTACCCGACCCAGCACTGACGACTCCGACCTCCACCCAAACCCGTTTCACCCAAAACCATTTCTAACCCAAGCCAAAAAATGTTTTTTTGTTACCTATTGACACAAAGACCAAAACCAAAAATAAACACACATTTAACTCCACATGTCTTATTAACCCATTCAAACTACTGACCCCCCCCCCCCTTTTCCCAATATACCCTCAACTACCACATTTTAACCCATTTTCCATTATTACCCCCAACTAACTACTTAAATCTCATTTTCCCAAAAATACCCCCAACAACTCTTCCACATGTTCTCATCCATTTAAGTCCAAAATTCTCTTATTCCCTCATCCATGCTCCTTTCACAATTTCCATGCACACTAAAACATAAACTCTCCAATTTACCCCTAGCTTCCTTGTGCACCATATAAATTGAAGACTTAGGCCATTTTAAAAAGATCACAAATTTATTTTTTAAACCTCGTGTGATAAATTTCTCCACACTCCTCTATAGAGGGTATTTGCATTTTTAGCAAATATCCAAATATAGAGGTGTGCAGTGACATTTATCTCTAGGATGAATTCCACCCCACCCATCTATAATGATTTTTTGCATTTTTAGATATTACTTCATTAAAGATTGATGTAGTTGAATTCATCCATTATTATCTAGGTTTTTTTCATATCAATTTGTAGAGATAATTCTAGAGAGAGTTAGTTTAGGGTTGAAAATAAATTAGGATAAACAATTATTTGTAAATAGTTTTTTTTATTAGAGATTATTGAGTGATAAATTTTGTAAGAGATTTAATTGAGTGGTTATTTAATTGGAAAACACTTGGATGCTGAATAAGAGGGATTGTATGCTTCAAATTGAAGGATTGGAGTTCAATTTCACTCAAAAAGATTTGGTTTGATTGTTCTCTTCTCTACTTTTATTTTAATTGCCTATTAATTATTTGGTTATCATGTTTGATATTATGTTAGGCTAAATCCCCTTTCAAGGGATGGGGTGAACCCTTATTTGATGTTATTTTAATTTAATTAGTTTGATTACTTGAAAATTCCCTTTGAATATTAATTTTGATCCCTCACCCTTAAATTTACGCCTCGAGATAGGGTAAATAATTTTTGAGAGAAAATAAAAATTCTAAGTTATAATACACATTCTAGATTCCAACTAGAGATAAGGGTTTCTTAAGTGTGCTATTATTCCTTGAATTTCAACTCTAAAATTCATTCTCTGAATTTACCTAAATTTTGATAAATCGATCTTAACGAGTGATTAATTAAAAGGAGTGTAGATCTATTTCCTAGAGTTGTGGGCGAGTTAAACTTAATTTTCTAAAAGGTTACTATTAAAATTATATTTTCAATGAGAGTTGATTTGTAATTTTGATATTAATTTGGGAGAATTCAATTAATTAAATTAATTAATTAAAATAATTAAAATTTGTGGTGTAGTCCGATTCCTTGATTGTTCTAACTATTATTTACCTCACTTTATCTCTTATTTTAGTGCTAGACTTTATTTTTCATTTTAGTCACTTTTTAGTTTGTCATTTGATCTTCCATTTAGTTTAGTGTTATTTCACCTCACCTCACCCAATTGTTTTAATATTGAAAAAGCTAAAAAAAATAGAAAAGAAAAATCCCAAATAGAAAATAAAAATTGAATTACAATTGAGTTCGTCTCTAGCTTTACCCCTTGAAGTGGATTGACATCCTTACTTACCGCTCTACACTTGAGTTTTTTATATATTTGTAGGTACTTTGAGGATTTTGACTAAAGGAGCTTTTAAAGCAACGACGAAAAATACACCGAAGGGTACTCCTTATCAAATGGCGTCGTTGCCATTCTTGGGAGCGTGAAGCACTCGGAACGGATTTAATTTTGTAGTTCATTTATTTCCTATATTTTGTTGCATTTTAGTACCATTTTTCTTTATTTTAGAAGGCTTGTGTTAGGTTTATTTCACTCTTGGCTTGTATTGCGGTGCAAAGAGACACCTTTAATTTATTTTTCCTTTTTTAAATTGTAATAATTGAAGAAAGCTTGATAGGGAAACCGGACAAGGTAGGGAGAGGGCGCCCAAAGGCGAGGAAATGAAGCCTCTCTACCTTGGGTTGGTAGGATTCTCAGGGCCGACTGAGATAGGCGTAATCTCCCCCCAGTCGACTCAAATTTTTCAGCACCCCGCGGCTTAAAAAGCGTGGGAGGTACATTTCTCAACCCTCGCCCCTCTCCTGTTAGAGAGTCAATTCTTTTATGTGCTCTTACTTGATTTTATTCTCGCATTTATTTTAGAATGGTGCAATGAGTTAATTGACTAATACCTACACCTTATCACTCACGAGAAGGGATTTCATCACCCGACTCACTCGTTTACCATTGTGTGCTACCCTAGCCATCACTAAATTTATAATTAATCAACTAGGTAGCCCAATAGGAGAACATTTTTGCAACGACAATCAAAAAGATATTTCAGTGATTTTTTTATCGCCCGCAGACTTAATTAAATTTTCACTACCCTTTCATTAAATTTAAAGATAAAGATTGGTTATGTGCTAGTTAGGAATTCTCCTTAACTTGTGTGTATGTCCAATTCATTTTTCGGTAGTCGAGTTTTAGTGAGTTCGTGCAAATTCAAAGAGTCCACCTATTTTTCCCACTCTTTTCTTCCAAAAAAAAATCCAAAAATATATATTTTTTTCTTTTTTCCTTGGTTTTCTCCTAAAAATCCAAAAACATTTTCTTCCTTTGTTTTTTTAGAAAAATCCCAAAATATTTTCTTCCTTTATTTTTTTCCGAAAAATTCTAAGCAAATTTTCTTTCGTTTTGAAAAAAATTTACAAAATCCAAAAATATTTTTTTCCCACTATTTTCTTCCAAAAAATCCAAAAATATTTTCTTCCTTTCATTCTCTAAAAATCCCAAAAATATTTCCTTTCTTTTTCAAATTATTCAAAAACCACAAAAAACGAGAACATCTTGAAAATAAAAAAATAAGGCCGTGATCGGTGTTTCTTCACCCTCACCTTTGTCAAATTATCCAACAAGACTGACGCATCAGTCTTGTTTGAGGGTGATTATCATCACCCAATTTTTCTATCGCCCTGCACTTTCATAGATATTATCTTTAGGGTAAGTATGGTTCGGTTTGGCTGAAGACATTAAACTTAGCGCTATCGGGAGGCAGCCCGCGTTTCTTGTACTAGTCTCATCCTGTTTGAGGGTGGTGTTTCACATCACCTAAGGATTTACCATGCTTTATAGACTTGTACAAATTTTGTTATGTTATCATTTATTCAGGTTTCATTTTTACTTCATCTGTCCACTTCATTAGAGGTTGATTCTTGTAGTATGTTTCCTCCCTTCTGCTCTCAATTTTAAAAATCAGTCTACTTAACATCGAGGACGATGTTCCTTTTTGTTTGGGGGTGGGGAATTTTATCAAAATCGTACCTCTTTTGAAAAAAATTGATTTTTAAACCTGATTTTTAAAATTTCTTGCAATTTCTTTCATCTCAATCATTGGCGTGAATTTTCTATCATCCATCTTTTAAGTCTAGGAATCAAACTAGAATATATTATTTTTTCTAAATAGCTTATGTAATATATAACAAGGCATTTTGCACTATGAATTTCTAGACTCGAGAAAATTTGCGCACATATCACGTCACTACGGTTTAGAGTTGAAGAGTATTATAATTCTCAAGAGAACCTTAAGGATCACTAGTGGAGACTTTAGCTTGTGAGATTCGTGCATTTCACCATTTCAGATTGTTTTACGCAATCTCCGAGTCACAATTTGATTCAACTTCCTTTGGGTCCGCACTTAAATTGTTGTATGATCTCATTATTCTTCACTATTTTTTTGACTTGATCACTGAGAATGACATCACCTTCGAGTTGTAAGAAACATGTGTCTTTAAGTTTGTCCCTATCGCTAGATTTTCATCCATACACCTACCACTTTTCCCCCATATCACATTCTCATTAATTTCACCCATTATCTTACCTTATTCCTATACATACCCCACCACATTCTCTATATCACCCTTTATTTTTTTAGAAAATAGTGATTTCAAATGTAAATGTCTTCAGTGTTCGTTTGAAAAGAGAGAGAAAAAACAAAAAAGAAAAAATTAGCAAAAAGTAGCAAAAATAGAAAAAAACTAAAAAAAAGAAAAGAAAAGAAGGAGAGTTTGTAGTTAGTAGTTAGTTTTGAAATAAAGACATTTGTTCTTCATGTATTGAACACTACAATCACACATCGTGTAAGGACATTTTTGTCCATAAGCATTATATATGTCGTACGCCGTTACACCGTTGAGAAAATTCAAGAAATCATACGCCCATCAATGGAATCCGAATATCAAAGGAAGAAAAGGAATCAGGGATCAGACCGGACCGATCCGGCCCAGATAAAAGAACCAATCCGGTTCCTTCGGACCGATCCGCCTAAAGAGACCGGATCGATCCGCTTGATGAGGTGAGGCCAGTATACCCCGGATCCATAGCGAATCGATGATGCCAAAAAGCCGAACCGATCTGATGCCAACCGGACTGATCCGCCTTCAAAAAGGAACCGATCCGATGTCACCGGACCGATCCACCTAAAGATACCGGACCGATCCGACGAGGATAATTTCAAACAGATCATGTTCAGATCATGTTCCGAATTTTAGGGCTCAAGTTCTCCTATTTAATCCCACTACGGGAAGTGGTTGTGCTAAGACTTTTCAACGATTTTCAGAGCATATCAACCCTAAAGTCTTCACCTATTGAGTCCTATGATTCTAGGTTTTTAGATTCACACATCTTCCATATCTATGTGAATCAAGTTTGGTAACCCAAGAACACCATTGCTGTTGTTCAACCCTTGTGAAGTGGACCGCTCCTTCCTCTTCATTGCTGCCCTACTGGAAAGGGATTCTTCCAGCCGCGACTACAGAATCCGATGCCTGCGGGTAATTCTTAGTCAAAAACTTGTATTTTCATTGTAATCCGATTGTAAGCTATTCTCTTACAAATTATAGTGAATATACAAATGGTTTTGCCCCTTTGGGGGATTTTTCCTTAACTTTGTGTGTTGAATAATTCTGGCATGATTTCATATTGTTTCAATCACACCTAGTTGCATGCTTAGGGTTTTTTTGGGTTAAAAAGGGTATTTATTATATTATTTCTTAATTGAACGCGAGCACACACGTTCTCACATCGCATATTCATCCATCATTTCACTCATTCATCACCACCCTACCTAAATCTCATACCATCTCATCCCAATTCATTTCCCCTCACCCATAAACATATATATTCCCCTAGGTGTTCGGGCAAATGAAAGTCAACGAGGTGAATGACTCAATGTTCTCACTATAGTGATTAGTTTCCTTTCATGAGATCACTTTTCTTTCAAATTATTCATTTTTTCTTATATGTGTGTGAGACGTTTGAACTTGCTTATATTTACTCACCTCCTCACACACAAGAGCGATACACTTACCCTAATCTCGTGAGCTCATTTGAGAAAGAGATATCCAGTGAGATTTTGAGTTGAAGGGTTGATTCTGAAAAGGTAATCTAGGAATTACTCTTATGATACTCGACCTGCTTTGATTTATTCACACTACACACATTGAGTGCTAGGAAGGATGTGCCTTGAGTATACACATAGCTAAACTTTTTACACATTCTATCTTGTATTTCTCAAATTATTTCTCTCATGATGGATTGCGCGACCATTCTATGTCTAATAAGAGATTGACTTCCTTTCAATAAATCTTTACAAATAATATTTTTGTGGGTTTATTCCCTGCAAACCCTCAAAAGACACAACTCGTCCTGTAGGGAAACCTATAAGTTTAAAGGCTCGTTGCACATGCTAAGTGCAATCGCAATTGCCCGCGAAAGTGGTACACTTATGGTTTCGTATCTTTTATTTTCTCTCTATCTTTTTGCTCGAGGACTAGCAATGTTCTGTTTGGGGGTGGTGTGATAAGCACCCAAAAGTGTACATTTTATACCCCGAATAGACGTACTTTAGTTGCAAACTCTCGACAAAATGGGTCTTATGCGCGTAAATGTTCAATGTGCATGCTTGATTACGTTTGCGGTTCAAAAAATATTATTTCGAGGCAAATGTGAATCAAATGGAGCTAATTACCTTGGCCCGTAACCTCACCCAAACCTAAACCTACCCCGCACCACATGTGTGTTTAGTTTGTGCCTTTTTATATTTTTTTATATTTTTTGTTTGAGTCGTTTAATTTTTAGTATTTATTTTGGATTTATTTAGAATTTCTAGGTTTTATTTTCTATTTTTCTATTTTATTTTATTAGTATAATTTTATTTTATTTTTATTAGTTTTTATTTTTTTATTAGGATTAGATTTTTTAGGATTTCATTTATTTTTTAGTTTTATTAGATTTTACTTTTTTTTAGGATATTAGTTTTTAGTTTAATAGATTTTTATTTCTTTTTAGTTTCATTTCTAATTGAGTCTTTATTTTATTATTAGATTAGGATTTTATTTTTTTAGATTTTAATTTTTAATTTTATTATTTTTTTAGTTAGTTAGTTTACATTTTTTAAGGGTCACAAACTAACACACATACACACACCTAAACTAACACACTCACACACACTTATCCTACACCACACACTCATCTCACCCTCACCATAATCCTATACACCTCACCACACATACAACCAACCCCTCACCCACATCCTATTCATCTACACCCTCACCACACCAAAACAAATCCAATTTCATCTTCTCCAATAAACTTCCCACCACTCTCTCTCTACTCAACCTCCATAACCCAAAACCTCTAGCAACATTTCTCTCTCCTCTCATCCACCACCACATTAACCAACAACAAAAACTAAACCCATCACTATTCATCATCATCATCATCCACCATTAACAATAAACCCACCTCCATTAAAACCACTAAATCCAACTCACAAAACCATCCTTTCTCTCACAACCCAAACCAACTGAAAATCAAGACCCACCTATACCCATGACCTTCCCCAATCCGACCACCCCCTTGTCCTCCTTACATCCGTTGTCCGAACCTCCGGCCCCCCTTCCTTACCAATCCGAACCCGAAAATGAGATCCCCAGTCCCGCGATCCGTCGGTACCCGACCCAGCCGGCGAGTCCGACCACCACCCAAACCTATTTCACCCAAAAAGCATTTCTAACATAAGCCAAAAAATGTTTTTTTTCCTACCTATTGACACAAAGACCAAAACAAAAAATAAACACACATTTAATTCCACATGTCTTATCAACCCATTTACCCCCTTTTCCCAATATACCCTCAACTACCACATTTTAACCCCTTTTCCATTATTACCCCCTAACTAACCACTTAAACTTCATTTTCCCAAAAATAGCCCCAACACCTCTCCCACATGTTCTCATCCATTTAAGTTCAAAATACCCTTATTCCCTCACCCATGCTCCTTTCACCATTTCCATGTACACTAAAACATAAACTCTCCAATTCACCCCTAACCTCCATGTGCACCATATAAATTGAAGACTTGGGCCATTTTAAAAATATCTCAAATTTAATTTTTAAACCTTGTGTGATAAATTTCTCTACACTCTTTATAGAGGGTATTTGCATTTTTAGCAAATATCTAAATATAGAGGTGTGCAGTTAAATTTATCTCTAGGATGAAATCCACCCCACCCATCTATAATAATTTTTTGCATTTTTAGCAATTATTTGATAATAGATGGATGTAGTTGAATTCATCCATTATTATCTAGGTTTTTTCATATCAGTTTATAGAGAGAATTCTAGAGAGAGTTAGTTTAGGGTAGAAAATAAATTAAGATAAAAAATTATTTGTAAATAGTTTTTTTTATATTATTATTAGAGATTATTGAGTGATAAATTTTGTAAGAGATTTAATTGAGTGGTTATTTAATTGGAAATCTTTTGAACGCTCAATTAGAGGGATTGTATGCTTCAAATTGAAGGATTGGAGTTCAATTTCACTCAAAGAGATTTGGTTTGATTGTTCTCTTCTCTACTTTTATTTTAATTACTTATTAATTATTTGGTTATCATGTTTTATATTATGTTAGGCTAAATCCCCTTTCAAGGGGTGGGGTGAACCCTTATTTGATTTGATTTTAATTTAATTAGTTTGATTACTTGAAAATTCCATTTGAATATTAATTTTGATCCCTCACCTTTTAACTTACGCCTCGAGATAGGGTAAATGATTTTCGAGAGAAAATTGAAATTTTAAGTTATAATACCCATTATAGATTTAAACTAGATATAGGGGTGTGGTATTATTCCTTGAATTTCAACTATAAATTTATTTTCTAAGATATACATAAATTTTAATCGATCGATCCTAGCGGGTGATTAATTAAAAGGAGTGTAGATCTATTTTCGAGAGTTGTGTGTGTGTGTGTGGGGGGGGGGGGGGGGTTAAACTTAATTTTATAAAATGTTACTATTAAAATTACATTTGCAACGAGAGTTGATTTGTAATTTTGATATTAATTTGAGAGAATTCAATTAATTAAATTAATTAGTTAGAATAGCTAAAATTTTGGTGTTGTCCCACTCCTTAATTGTTCTCACTATTATTTACCTCACTTTATTATTTTAGTGTTAGACTTTGTTTTTCATTTAAGTCACTTTTTAGTTAGTTGTTTCATCTCTCATTTTAGTTTAGTGTTATTTCACTTCTTCTCACCCAAAAATTATTTTAATATTTGAAAAGCTAAAAAAAAATAGAAAAAGTAAAAAAAAAGCCCAAAAAGAAAATAAAAATTGAATTACGATTGAGTTTGTCTCTAGCATACCCCTTTGATGTGGATTGATACCCTTACTTACCTTTACACTTTAGTTGTTATATATTTTTGCAGGTAATTGAGGTTTTGATTAGAGGACTTTCAAGCAACGACAAAATATACCGAAAAGTTCTCTTTATCATTCTCTCACACTTTGTATATTTGTTTTTTCTTGTATCAACTCATCTTAAGCTACAAAAAATCATTCGTGGTGAAGATTCCTTAAGTTACCCTCAATGATACGATAGCCAAACGGGGTTGATCTTGTCCATGGACTGACAATAACATCAAGGGGGTTTATTACTAAACATCATTAACTTGGTGGTTATACTCTCTCGGCCAAGATAACAGTGCATGGACGAGACGACACTCTCCATACAGTCTCAAAACGACGAGAGAGGACTTGTGATTAAACACCACAACTTCGTGGATTAAAATTAAAAAGTCATTTAGTAGTGGTTAATTTATTAAACAACATTAACTTGGTGGTTGCACTCTCTCGACCGAGAGGACAGTGCATGGAAGAGACGACACTCCCCATACACTCTCAAAACGACGAGAGAGTACTTATGATTAAACACCATAATTTGGTGGATTCAAATAAAAAAACCACTTAGTTGTGGTTCATTTATTAAACATCATTAACTTGGTGGTTACACTCTCTCGACTGAGATGACAATGCATGGACGAGACGACACTCTCCATACTCCTTTAAAACGAAGATAAGTGACTTGTGATTAAACACCATAATTTGGTGGATTCAAATTAAAAAAGCATTTAGTTGTGGTTCATTTATTAAACATCATTAACTTGGTGGTTATACTCTCTTGACCGAGATAACAGTGCATAGACGAGACGACGCTCTCCTTGCACTCTCAAAATGACGAAAGAGGACTTATGATTAAACACCATAATTTGGTGGATTCAAATTTAAATTCATATCCCTTAGACATCATTAAGTTAGTGAAGGTAAAGACAAGACTTATGTCAATTCAAATAATTCTACTAATGATCTAATGAGAATATAAGATAAAGCAGATATAATGCACGAATTTTTCATTGAGCAGCGTTTGAAGATTATAGAAGTACAAGGCCATGAAAGGTCGATTGTCATTACAAGAGAACACAAATAAAAAGCTACATGAGACTAAGGCTGAAGAATGACATCGTCACCAATCAAAAATGACTTATTGCCACCTACTTGTATTACCTCATCAACCCCAACATTTTTGGTCTCAGCCCCATCATCATCAAGGCCCAACTCATCCGTGTTCTCATTGGTCTCTATAACTTCAAGGGGTGGTATCCACAGGGTCAGAGGGGTTCTCAACATCGGCCAAGGAAGTTTGGAGACGTGTATCACTAAATTCAAGGCCAATGAAGTCATCAGGGGATAGACTCCCTGCCTCGGCTTATTTGATGGCAGCCCATCAGTCGACTGTCATGATGCCTTTTTCCAAATACTCAAAGGCATAGTCTCCAAATTCCCCACAATCCTTGAACTCAGCAACGGCTTGCTCTTTAGACTTATCCAAGGCAGCCTCCACAACAGCATCAATCTCGGCCTGCTTGCTATCGTCCCAGGTCTTAGAGTTTTTTCATGATTAGTCTTTAGAGTTGATACTTGGTGTGTGGCCTCTTGCAAGGCCGTCTTTGCATTCTATAGCTCGTTTCTCATTTTTTTTCTCCTTGGTGATGGCCTCCCTCCCTTTTTGAATTAAGGGAAGCTTCTTAATAATTTAATCTCCCATACGATGAAGAGAAATCGCGCCCTATAAAATAGTGGGGAGACAAGTGAGTACTTTGTATGAGCAAGGAAGAGACTACACTCAGAAAGTTTTTGAAAAGTACCTGAATAACCCTGTGAAGGACAAATTTAGTCAATAGAGAGATATCCATTGACTGGAGGAAAAATTTATCGGCTTCAGAGATAAGAGAGAGGATACCATATATGGACTATTTGCCATGGCCGTTGACGCTCTCATTAGTAATTTTTAGAGCCGTCAGCCGAGCAGCCATTGCATTATTAGACGATATTGGAATGGCTTATATAAGATAATTTTACTTTAGGGGATGAGTGTTCATGGTGTCATCAGCTCGGCTCTTTCTTTTCTTCCCAGCATCATTATCTTGGCTGGGACCTCCAACAGTAGACTTCTTTGTTTGAGTAGTAGGGGGTTTAGTCCTTTTGCCACACTTATTAGCAAGTTTCCTCAAATTGGGGTTCATCATGTTCTATAGCTCGTCTGATATGACTTCGAGATGACCTGTAAAAGATAAACCTCAGAAATTAGTTATAAAAAAATATGAAGTATAAGACAATAGTTGACAAGGTTAGTTACTTACATAGCTCAGGTAGGGGGCCAGACCCCAAACCTATCTGAGCTAAATAGTAAGGAGTCATCAGATGTTCAAACTTTATGATACGACCTTTATCAACTTGTGTATGAACCTTTTCAACTTTTTTAAAGGCCTCAGGGTTTAACCCTGGATTGAGTTTGGCTAACAAATAGACTTTTGCCCCACTTCAGAGGGGTCCTGGGCTGAGAGGTACCACAGGCTTGGTTTGGACCAAACTCCCAATCCCCATAGATAGAGAAGTAACGTGGTTTCTAATTGTGTTTTGAAGTTAGGGTGACTAACAAAATCTTCTTCTCGGACTTCCAGGCTACGAGGTGGTAGTAACCAGGCTGAGTCTTAGGGAACGAAGGTGTGTAACAAGAAAGAAATATACCAACTGGAAGGTCAGTTTGATGGGCTGTGTTTTAAATAACATTAGAGCCAAGAACAACTCTCTGGGAATTTCGATAAAGTTGAGAAGGGGAAAGTTTTAGAAGATCCAGAATGGATCGAATTATAGGGTGAATGGGATGGAAGAAGCCGAGCTTAAACATCTTCTTGTAAACACAGACTTCGCCGTCTCGTCCATGAAAGGCTCTCTCTTCTTTAAGAGGATTTCTCATAGAAATAGAAGAATCTTTGCCGTATAGATGCCTCCAGATCAAGAGATCAACTTCCTACACAGTAATCTCGTATTCCTCAGCAACAGATGTATCAACCTCACTCTCCTCACTACTACTCTATAACCCCGGCCTGAGGATTATTTGGGTCACCACAAAGGAACCTCTGCGCAAACTCTGGCCTAATTGAAGCTGAGAGATGAATTACATCTAGGGGAGGAGGAATTTCCACATTATGTTTAAGTATATAAACAGATTCAGATTAATTGGACATCTTAGCTTTATTGGAGGATGAGACGCACGAAGAAGCCTTATCCATATCAAACCCTTCAGTCTAGGATGAACCACAATCCATGGCTTCCTCGTACGTATTAAGACTCTCGATCGGTTGAGAGGTAGATATAGGGTCGTCAGCGGATGAGGACAACTCAGACATTAGATCACAAGGTTCAGTAACTTGGGGGTATATGATAGCTAGGGGAGGTGGATAGATTGGACGAATGATAAAGGCCTCAGACTTACGATTCTCGGCTTCCCCAGTTCTATTCTCTTAATTTGTTCAAAGCATTTCTCTTTGAGGCTTTGAAACTCCTCGACTAAGCTATACAATCGTCTTAACAAAGGACGAGACTCAACTCAGGTGAAAATTAGAACAAATAACTCACAAACAACTCACAACTTTGACTTAAGATCACCAAAGATTAAACAGGAATTCAAAACATTTTCTGGAAAGAACTCCAAGAACACATGCTTGAAGCTGGCCAGAGAAGATGATCGGAGGTCACCAAAAAAAGATTAAAAAGTTAAAAAACTCTCAAAAACCTCTCCAACCAAGTAATGAACATTGTCAGCCATCTAAAAGCACCCTAGGGGAAGCCCAAATGGATCCAAATACACTCCAATTCTCATAGAAAAGGGATACCTGAAGAAATAAGAGAAGAAGGTAAAAAGGGATACCTGAAGAAGTTAGCTATTGGAGAAAGATAAGGAAAGAGGTTGTGTGGTTACAAAAAATGCACAGGGATAGAGAAAGAAGAACATATAGGTGTTTGTAAATATAAGGAGGAGAGAGAAATGTTTTAGGGTTTAAATACCCAGGAAATGATTAAACACATTTCCCAAGATGTATTATCATTTAAGGTGCAAAGTCCAAAGCGCTCAGCCATAAAGATGGACTTGGGATGGACGCTACCTAACTAGAACTGTGACATGTGTCACTTTCATATGACTAAAGTTATACCTAATCGACATGTCAAAAATGTCTCATTAGAGGACTGAGAAAACTCGTATCCCCCAATTACCTCTTGACTAGGGGCTAGGGGTAATTGATATGACCAAGTATGACCTTATCTCAAGCCAAGGGCCTCAATATCCTATAGTGGAGCTTCAGGAAGGAGCTCACAAGTCATTCTCCAGACTCATCCAAAACCAGGGTCAGCCTTGTACTCATAATCTTGTCCATCAATAGAGCGAGACCCTAGGGAAGCATTTCTACAACAAGGACATCTATCATCCTCTATTCAGCCAATATTAAGAAATGGACTACTTTAGCCACCTCAGCCTGAACTCCCCAGCCAAGACCACGCTTGCCAGTTCCTAGCACCAAGTCAATTACTGCATCAGTAATCTTGTACTCGGCCTGGCTGAGACCTCTTTAGACGAAACCATATCGTACGAGCAGTAGAAGGTCCCAAGGAGGCATGTCCCAAGTGAGAAATTCTGTTATAACCTGATTATTCCCTCACATAAGGGGAGATTACATCATCATCAGTTACATATGTTATGGATAGTTGTCATCATCTTAGTGGATGTCTTCATCATCGTACGCCTACTGCATGCTTAGGGGGTGCATTACACCCCTTGGGGATTATAAATACTTGTCTTTTACCTATTGCAAAGGGGACAGAGAATAGTAACCCTGCAGAAACTCTATCAAATTCACTGCAAGAGAGAGGTAGCCTGATTGTTTGTATATTCAGGCCATTAGAGCCTTATTTAGTGTTTTACACACACTGCATAGTGGACGTAGGCCATTTTGTCTTAACCACTTAATTCTGGTTCTCAATCCCTCTTTGCCTCATATTATTCTCTCTCTTACTGTTATACTTCTTGCTTGCTGCCATTGTAATACCTGTAAGAGCTCATTATCACTGTGACCTAGTCATACCATTTTTTTTATCATCACTGTTAATCTACTTTATGATGTCATGACATTTGGCACTAAAGAACTCGAAGTTACCACACTCAAGTGAGTTCATCCTTAGGATGGCAGGCCTTGTCCACCAAATCTGACTTCATAGTCATTCTAAGGTAAGCCTTTGAGCTGCCACATCACGTCCCTCATTAATTCCACCATGTTTTTAACGAATTAGGCAGTTTCCCACCAAAGTATAGTATCCCTTGCATTTAATGCAGTATTTTTTACAGTAATACTTTGGCACTTTAGCATTTAATGTCATTAAATCACATTTAATGCCAGCAAGGTTACTCGAGTAACCTTGCCTCGATATAAATACACCAACCAAATTATTTACAAACACATCAATCTGGATCCCAAATTGCCATTGGATTTTCCTCATATGCGAGTTATTCTGTGAGAACATTTATTATCCAAGCATTCTCCCTATACCCATTAATACCCATATCATTGAGCGCTAACTAAGCTTGAGGTTCCCGCCTTTCCTTTATTGTGCCTAGAGTGCTTGATTTTTCTCCTTCCAAACAAGTTACTTGCTGGTCCCATATATTTATTTTATTTAGAGTGCATTTATGGTGTAAAGATCTCATTTAATATAAGCTTGAGTGTTGAGTGCTATTGTTTCTCTTTCCCGCATTCACTGTCATTATTAAATGTTTTCCTATGCATTAATATCAATCTTGATAAGAGGTTACAGCTCGTTTGATACTAATTGTATTAAAAAAAACACATCTTATAGCTTCGACACAACGAAATATTTGTCCGTGTTTATCATTTATGTCATCTACATCTTCCATGTGATGGTATAGACTCCTTCATTTTTGTGTGGGGGAAGCAGTCCCATTATAGGAATGATCATTTGGGTCTTAATTATCCCATACATATTTCCACACACTCCAGATGAGCTTCAACATGCAAGGTAGGAAAACTAATGCGGCACATAGTTTCTACCAACTTTTCATCATGAGGTCCTTAACGCCATAAAAAATTAATTATTTATCCCATTTATCATAATCTTGGTGCGAACATTGATAAATTAATGCTTTATATTGTTCCCACTACTTGTTGAATGACTCATTATATAACACCCACCCTCATGATTTTGATCATACCCATGTAATTCGGTGACTTTATGTGAGCCCATTTGATCTTTAGACCTTATGAGATGAAATATGGGTCAAATTTTGGTAATTTAGTGACCTTGGTGCAGTTAAATGGATTTAGAATGGCCTTAAATTCATTTCGGAAAAAATTTAGTGTCTTTTGAATGAAATTTAGTGTCATTCGAATGAGATCCCAATCTTGTTGGATGCTTCTTACAACATTCAAACGAAATATCCTTGTTTGGAAAATTCAATCTTGTTAGAACCTCATTTGAAGTACATTCGAACGAGATGTCATTCTTGTTAGAATGACATCGATTTGGTTCGAATGATATAGTAGTTCTCGTTCTAATGAAATCCATTCTTATTCGAACGAGACTATAAAAATCAGTTTCTGTATATTTGGAAAATGTTGTCAAAATCTAGACCATTGGATGGTTTGATCGATCAAACTCTCAATGGATCAAATCATTTCAGGGTTAGAGCTTTGGGAAATTTAGGGATTTTTAGCTTTAATGGTTTTAGAGTATTTAAGGGGGGTTAAGTCCCAATTTGTCTCATTTTAAATAAGATTTTCCCTCTCTCTCTATCTCTTGAGATATCATCCATAAAAAACCACCTCCTACCAACCTAACACCCCCCCCCCCCCCAACCCTAACCCACCATATTTAAGCCCACAAAACCCATTTGCACCATTTTTTAAGCAAGATATAAATTCATGGATATTGTTGGGGGGGGGGGGGTGAAGAATAAAAGTATAAGAAATTATGGAGTTTGAAGGGGATTTTCATGGAGCATTAAAGGATACAAGCTTAGTGGAGCTAGGCTACCATTTTAAGGCCACCTTAAGAGGTGGGAGGTTTCTATCTTCTTCCACATTCATCCACCATCTATGAGGTTGGAAACTCTACTGTTTAGCTTAGAAACTCTATTTTTCAAAGTATTGCTCTTGTACTTGGAGTTTGTAAGAGTAGAATGCATATATGATATAAGAAGTTTATTTCTTATGGTTAATAAAGGAATTCAAGAGTGTTGAGTAAAATGATATATCTCAAGAAAACTTGATGTTAAACATTTTATGGAATAAAATATTTTTAAAATAGTATTTATCTTTTGAGATATTTGATGAACAAAGTCTTGGAATTTTCTTATGAAAATGATATTTTTGTGAAAGTGTACATTTGTTCATGTTTGAAGAAAAAAATGTATCTTTAGTCTTGAACAAATATTATGAAATTTCTTGAATAAATCGTGTGCTATACTCATTTTCTGAATTTTTTCGACTTAAAATCTATCTTTCCATGTATATAAACTTGTAGCATTTTGATGACAAGTATATAAACAAGTTTAATGAAGGTTTTAATGAGCTTTAACATGAAATAAAGAAAATATAAATTTCAGCTCTTAAAGTGTGTTAATAAGTGTAGAAAATGCGATAAGTGTATGTTTTCAAGACTATATGTGACGATAAGGGAAAATAGTGCTTTCCTTATAAAGTAGTATTAAAAGTGAAAAATGATTTCTTTGATAAAGAAAGTAAAGAAACAAAGAGATTTTCAACTTAGATGTATGTTACTCCAAAGTGTGAAATAAGTTTTAATGATTTAAAATATTTAAGAAGTTAGTGTGTAGATTAATAATAGTTTTGGGAAATAACACTTGTAAAAATGGAGGAAATGACAAGTTTGGAAACAAATGGGTAAAATAGTAATTTTACGTAAAGTGAAATACTTTTATGAATTAAAAATGTTGAAAAAGGTGTTACACAAAATTTTCCTAAATGAAATTGATTTTTAGGGTAAAATCAACGCAAGTGTATAAACGAGAAGAAGTGGTGATTTTCAAAGTGTAACACAAGGTGGGGTGAGATCTTCGGGTTTTAACTTCGATCGGTAAAATTGGAATAATGTGGACATTGTATAATTGTTAAAACACATTAATATAGACTCTAATAAGATTGAAAAATAATTAATAATTGCTCGAAGACCTAGGGTGAAGGACCCAAGAACATTGGCCAGAGCATATGGTAGCGTAGCCTGCTGTATAGCGCCCATTAAAGTACATTGTTATTTGGAGGATTCTGAGAAAATGATAATGAAAAGTGGAACGCGCCAATACATGGTCTATGTGGTGAATATAATAAAATATAACCTAACTTAAATGAAATTGGTAAATGTTTCTGTTGAAAGATAATGTGGACAAGTAATGTGAGAAATTGGCTAATGTCAATGAAATAAATGAATGGTTAAGTGAAGTGATTAAGTTGGTAATTAATCAACCTAAAAAGTTTTAACTCATCATTAATACAAGTATGTATTTATGAAAGTTTTTCAAAGAAAAACAAGTATTTTCTGACATGTTGCTTGCGTTTGTTGAAAGGTGATTTTCAAGGAAAATACAAAAGTAAATTTGGTGTAAGTAAATGGGAAATTTGATAAAAGAAGTTCGTTCCCATATAAAAATTGGTATTTTGTGCAAAGTATTCAATTGGGTGTGTTAAATTGGTAAATAAATGTCAAGTCAAGTAAAAAGGGTCTCTTTTATAAGATCAATGTGAATTAATCGAAACGCGTAACGTTTTTGGAATTAAACAGTTTCATGCATTAATGTATACATATATATATATACACACACACAAAGTAACTACATGTGCACATAGGTAACATGTTAGAGTCTATTTTCTGCCATTCGATTATATATTGCATTGTTGTATTTTTCCACTGGGCATTTGGCTCATTACCTCTTCTTTGTTTCGGCAGGTTGTGTCCGGTTCCATATTTTGGAGAGCATTACATTGGTAATCAATCTTTTTAATTTTATGTTAGTAGCTTTGTATGCTTGGATTTATTAGACGCTTCCCACGAGCCCCCATGTAGGTTGATTTACATTGGAATCGCATACTAACAAGTGAAATTTTAATTAAATAAAACTAGACTAGCAAAATTATTTAAGTTGTCGCATCGCCCTTTAAACCAAAAGTTCAGTTCGGATCGGGTTGACCACGGGTAACACATAAATCTGGGTTAGGGTGTTATAAATGGTTTTAGATCTCTAGGTTTAAGGTTCCTTTTAGGAGTGACGTTGTGAGGTCGGTAGTAAATCTTTGATGTTGGTGTTAGTTTTTGGTTGGTCATGCTAGACTGGTGACGGTCTTGGTTCATGTCCTCGATAGTGGAGTCAACGAGATTAGCATGACGGATAATTCATTGCAATTAGTAAGCGGCCTAGTTAGTTTCCATTAATAGTTCTCGGCTCTTCGGATGATGGCGTGTGAGTAATTTGTGAGTGTAGCCATTAGTGGCGACATCACGTTCTCTACTGTGAGGTTCCTTAGCTTAGACTCTTGATGATGTGATAGGCCTAGTAAGATGTTAATAAAGATGAATAGTGTCCATCAAATTAGAGATATAAGTTATTTAAAGTCAATTATGGAGGTTAGGTAACTAGAGTGTCATGTCTAAGCAATATTGATTTTGCAATAAGGATGCATTAGGTTCCGTGGTTAGGTACTTATGGTAGTTAATAATGACAATATGATTAGGGAAAATTGAACCTCGGGGTGGTGTCATGTTGTAAGAATTTGACAATCTGGTAGGCATGTAGACCCGTGTCAGTTATTACTTAAGGATGTGTGCTGGGGCCTTAGTTAATAGGATACTATCATTATAAATAAGTGCCTTGGTAACAGTCAATCAAAAGCTGTATCTCGTAAGCTATGATAAGAGTTACAGTTGTCAGTTTGTTACGTGTGTAACAATAATGAGTTGAAGTGGTGTAGGAATGAACCTAGGTAGTCTTCCATGATGTGGTTTGGAGAATATGATGTGACATTTAAGTAATATAATCCCTTTTCACATCGGTAGTGTGGACTTAAAGGCTCATAGGTTGTGCACGACGTCCTATATTCTGTTAGAATCCTTAAGTAGTGTCAGCATGTGGTTTGATATGTAGTATGTGGCATCATCCATTTGGAAGGAATTTTTCGAACCCTTATTGTGTCCCGAGGAGAGAGTCATAAGTTAAACCTATGCTGTGGTTTCAAATAAAAAGGAAATAATTTTTTATCTAAATATCGTAGCCCATTTTTAACAGCCTAAGTAATGGTTAAATGGGAGGCAATTTCAGTGTGAGTGTGGTTTAAGGAAGTCCTTAAAGTAGCCCTGGGACTTATTGAATAAGGCATATTTAAGAATAGAAATCGACTTGTTATGATGCCCTGTGTGTTCAATAATTATAGTTTGCTAGGTGTGGGGACTTCCAGGCCATCCTTATGAGTATTTAATAGTCGTAGGATGAATATTGGGAAATAGGTAGGGCATACTTACTATGAGAGGATCATATGTGATGAATTATTTTTAGGTTTATGATGACTTGTACGTTAGAATGTTCTTAGTATCGTTAGGGAACTAGTTAAATTCGGTGTTATGGAGTGCATGTGTTCTAATGATGGTTGTATTGAGGGTCATGTGATGATCTCAAGTCATTAGTCAAATTTTAAGGAGTCGAATCATTTAGTCCTTCGTGAGGTCATCCAATTTGATATAAATAGGTTAGGTAATCTCCTAATTCTAATTGAATATTTTGTCATGACTGGACATAATGATTGTTTGTATTAAGATGATAAGTTTAGTAAGTTTCGTACTTGATCTTAATGGGCACTAGGAAATGCACTAGGAACTTATATTGATCATGTCATGTTAGGTACATAAAAAAAGAACCCCAAAAGGGATATCGAAGCATGATTAAGATATCGACATGTGTCGACAGTGTAAGTTAGAATAGCCCTGGAAGGGCAAGGATTAGATCTTAGCATGTCTTTCTAGACTGGTATGAATTAGGAAGCATAGACCTATGTAGTACGTTTTATCCTTATAGTGCTAATGGAGACTGATGTGGCCATCACATAATTTCAGTTTTGATAGAATTTGTAGATAGGCGCAATGATTACCTTATGTCATTGGAGGTTATAATTAAGTGAATGTTTTGCTTAGTTGGGCACTACTTAAGGAAACATTTGGGACACAATCATGGTACGAGAAATTATATAGTAACGTAGGTGTGTTAGATTAGTCACAACGTTAATTTGACTAGAGAGATGAACAAGGTCAGTGTTGACAAAGGCATTGGGCATTCATTAACCTAAGTGGTTCATGTTTGTCAAAGATGTAAAGAGGAAGGTTTATTCCTAAGGAGGGAAGTCCAGCATTTGACTTACCAAAGGACAATAGGTTTGTACGATACTTTTGTCTCATGGAGATGAATGATTCATCATGGTTGGTGACTCAATCCAGGGTGTGTGTGGATATACTAGGATCTAATTAGAATGTCTGGGAGGAGTCATAGACTTCAATCATATGGCGTAGGTTCGACTTTCATAAACCATAGCCCATTGCATGCAGATGGGATTTAATTAGAACGATTATTTATTCATCCCTTTTATTTGCGTTGTTTCAGTTCTGATAGTCAAGGATTTTTTTCCTCGGTGAAGGTGGTCGGGGTTATATCATGTTGTTATTACGATGCGGTTTGACTCGGTAAGAGTGCGATTGGGTCTGGCATGTTCAACGCAGCTCAGTAACTAGGTGTACATTTGTTTAAAGTATCCTTTTATATTACACAAAGTTCTGTGTACGTGTGGTAGTGTGTTCGGACGCAAGGTTTGCTCATAGTATTCATTTTCCATAAGATTAGCAATCATATTGGTCGACTAGTGTGGTGTTTAGAGGCTCTAGTTGTAAAGATAAGGATTGTGATTTGAGGATATCGTAAGGTGTTAAAACTCGATAAGACATAACGCGTAGTGTTATTTTTCCACCATGACCGAATTGGTGTAATACTCGGGTGAGTGTTACATAGTTGGATGCCTATAATGATAGTAGGTTCATAGAAGGATCTTGTGGAAAGTGTTAGTCGGACGCACGATTTCTGACTTGGTTGGTGTGTCGCTCCTCAGAGTGAGTTATTAGAGATGTGGGGTTAGTATCAAGATTAAGTGAACTTGTGTGGTCAGGATGACCCAAGAATTTAAGGAGACTCATGATGTATAGTCCTAAAATTCGAAATGGTTCTTGATGATAAATCGAATACTAGTTGTATTTTGGGAATAAACCGGATACTAGTTGTATTTTGGGGTACATTTGGGTAAGTGTCGATCATTGGGAAGTGAATGTGCCAGTATGCCTTAAGTTTTATCAAAGAAACATGAGGACTTGATTGAGTGTGATCAACGATTAATTGTAGAGTCGAGGAACGGTATGCGACTTTGATGGATAGATTGATGGTGAACGTTAGAATATTCCATATGTCGATTTCTTTAGTGGAAGCCCCTGTGAAAGAACATATAATGACTTCTTGTATATTGAGGATTTTGATAACCTAGCCTTGAAAGATTCCTATGACTTAGGATAAGAGTTGATAACCTCATGGAGCTTGAAGAATTGATGGATTGATAATTTTGAGGATGAAATTTCCTAAGGAGAGAAGAATATAGCACCCGCCCTCATGATTTTGACCATGCTCGTGTAATTCGATGACTTGATGTGACCCCATTTGAGATTTAGACCTTGTGAGATGAATTATGGGTCAAATTTGGGTAATTCAGTGAACTTGGTGCAATTAGTTGTATTTAAATGGCCTTAAATTCATTTCAGATAAACTTGAGGGTCGTTTGAATGAAATCCAGTGTTGTTCGAAAGAGATACCAATCTCGTTATAATGATGCTTCTAACAACCTTCAAACGAAACATCTCTATTTGGAAAATCTAATCTAGTTAGAACCTCATTAGAAGTACGTTCGAACGAGATGATAGTTCTTGTTGTAACGACATCAGTTTGGTTTGAATGATATAGTAGTTCTCATTCGAATAAGATCCATTCTCGTTTAAACGAGAATGCAAAAATCAGTTTCTGCAAATTTGGAAAGTGTTGTCAAAATCTAGACAATTGGATGGTTTGATTAATCAAGCTCTCCATGGAGCAGATCATTTCAGGGTTAGTGCTTTGGGTAATTTGAGTATTTTACCCCTAAGGGTTTTGGAGTATTTAATGTGTGTTAACCCCGATTTTTGCTCATTTTAAATCAGACTCTCTCTCTCTCTCTATATCGAGAGAGAGAGAGAGAGCTCTTCCACCCCAAACCACCTTCTACCACCATAGCACTCCCCCCCCCCATCAACCTTAACCCACCATATTTTAACCCTTTTCCACTATATTTAAGCCCATAAAACCCATCTACACCATTTGTTAAGCCAGATATAAATTCATGGATATATTGTTGGGGGGTTTTAAAGAAGAAACATAGAAGAAATTATGGAGTTTGAAGGGTCTATGGAGTATTCAAGGAGACAAACTTAGTGGAGATAGGCTACTTATTTAAGGCTACCTTAGGTAGTTGGAGGTTACCATCTTCTTATACATTCATTCACCATCTTTGAAGTTTCCTTTGAGGCGGGAAACTCTACTTTTTAGCTTAAGAAATCCATTTTCCATAGCATTGGTCTTGTAGTTAGAGTTTGTAAGAGTAGAATGCATATATGAGTTAAAAATGTTATTTCTTGTGGTTTACAAAGGAATTCAAGTTTGCTGAGTAAAATGATATATTTCAAGAAAAATGGTGTTAAACATTTTATGGAATATAATGTTTTGAAAATAATATTTATATTGTTGAGATATTTGATGAACAAAGTCATGGAATTTTCTTATAAAAATGGCATTTTTGTGAAAGTGGACATTTGTGCAAGTTTGTAGAAAAAATGTATCTTTAGCTTAAAAAGTATGTTTTTGCAAATATTATGAAATTTCTTAAATAAATCATTTGTTAAACTCATTTTCTTGGATTTTTCAACTTAAAATCCCTTTTCCCATGTATATAAACTTGTAGTATTTTGATGACAACTATAGAAACAAGTGTAGTGAAGGTCTTAATGAGTTTTAATATGAGATAAAGAAAATATAAATTTCATCCCTTAAAGTGTGTTAATAAGTGTGGAAAGTGTGATAAGTGTATGTTTTCAAGACTATATGCAATGATAATGGAAAATAGTTCTTTCCTTGTAAGGTAATCTTAAAAAATGCCAAATGATATTTTCGATAAAGAAAGTAATGAAATAAAGAGATTTTCAACTTTAGAATTATGTTACTCCAAAGTGTTAAATAAGTGTTAACGAGTTAGAATATTTAAGAAGTTAGTGTGTGTATCTTAATAATGTTTTTGGGAAATAACACTTGTGAAAATGGAAGAAATGACAAGTTTGGAAACAAATGAGTAAAAAGGTAATTTTATATAAAGTGAAACAATTTTATGAAATGAAAATATTGGAAAAGACGTTACACAAAATGGTCCTAAATGAAAGTGATTTTGGAGTAAAATCAACGCAAGTGTATAAAGGACAAGAAATGGTGACTTTCAAAATGTAACACAAGGTGGGGTGAGATCACCGGGTTTTGGTTTCATCCAGTAAAAGTAGAATAATTTGGACATTGGATAAATGTTAAAACACATCAATATAGACTCGGATGAGACCGAGAAATAATTAAGAAGAGCTCAGAGCCCTAGGGTGAAAGACCCAAGAACACTGGCCATAGCATATTTTAGCGTAGTCGGCGGTGTGGAGCCCGTTAAAGTATGCGACTATTTTTTGTAGGATTGTGAGAAAAAGATAATGAAAAGTGGAACATGTCAAGATATGGGTTGTGTGGTGAAAATAACAAAAGGAAACCTAAGTAGAATGAAATAAATACATGTTCGAGTTGAAAGATAATGTGTACAAGTAATGTGAGAAATTGGATAATGTCTATGAAATAAAGGAATTGTTAAGTGAAGTGTTTAAGTGGTTAATTAATCAACGTAAAGAGATTTAACTCATAATTAACATAAGTATGTGTTTGTGAAAGTTTTTTTAAAAGAAAAAGAAACATGTTCTAACACGGTGCTTGCGTTTGTTGAAAGGTGATTTTCAAGAAAATTATTAAAGTAAATTTGGTGTAAGTATATTAGAAATTTCGATAAAAGAGTCTTTCCCAAAAAAAATGGTATTTTTTTCAAAATTTTCAATCGGGTTTGTTAAATGGGGAAATAAATGTCAAGTCAAATAAAAAGGGATTCTTTTATAATATTAAAGTCAATTAATTAGAACAAGTAACGGTTTTGAAAAAAAAAATAGTTTCATGAATTAATGTATTTGTGGGTGTGTATACACACACACATAAATTAATTGCATGTGTATGTAGGTAAACATGTTAGAGTCTCTTTTCTATCGTTCGATTCTATATTTGTAAGGACACAAATTTCCAATTGAGTCCATGTATTGTGTTGGCTCAATTCCGGACAAAAATATTTATTCATAGGATAGTATGTCATTGTAATATTCTCAAGCCTATGAAGTGTTTGTTGAAGACGTAGCGGCAAAGAATATAAAGCTTCATCAAAATGCCGGTTTGCGTGCCTCGTTTCTACGTCAACAACTATGGTTCCATGCTCCCAAGGTATGAAATCAATTATGTTTATATAGGAGCTTGGAACAAAGTTTATTGGATGTTAGGTTTAATATAAACTGCGTTTTTATTTTCAGAAAAATTTAATTAGAACTTTAAATTAAAGTATATAAAGTTTCTGGGCTAAAAATTGAATTTTACAAAATTTCTGGAAGTCGTTCGAAATGTCGTTCGAACGAGTTTTTCGTTCGAACCAGGTTGCCAACGAGTTCCCACTAAGGCATACTGGTCTGTCGTTAGAAATGTCGTTCGAACGAGATTTTCGTTCTAACGAGATTTCCAACGAGCTTCTAACGAGTTCATACTGAAGCGTCGTTAGAAGTCTCGTTCGAACGAGACTTCGTTTGAACGAAATGTCGTTCGAACGAGCTGTCAGGCGGGAACAGTTTTTGGCAGTTTTTCACCCACTTCCCCACTTGGTTTTTAACCACCTTTTACAGACTTTAATAGGTGCGGGAATGACATTTTCCAAACTAACATTTCCATAACTTTTCCAACTAAGTTTATCTCTTAGAGAGAGTTTTGAGAGCAAAAATGATTTAGGAAAATGTTCATGTTTTGAGTGAGTTTTAGAGAAAAATATTTTCATCACTCTAGTGTTTACACCCAATTGAGTTTATCCAAGTTCATATATACATATCAAATTGCTTGGAGTTTGGCACCGGTTTATCTCTATCGAATTCAATAAGAGAAGTTTTGGTTTGCTTCTACATCCATCAAAGAAGAAGATTTTCGTTGCGACTCTACCCACTCGGAGAAAGGCTCCATGTACGGGTGACGATGACCATAGAAAGCCCCATCGGTGGATTCCGAGACCGCGGTGGTGTTCCGAGGTTATCCGCTAGGAAGAGGTGTCTACAAGAAGAAGCGTCGAGGCTTGAGAGGGATCGAGTCAGTCGTTGTAAGTCTATCTGTCTTGTAATTGTAATTCTGTATCTAGTGGATTTGTGGCTAGGGCCGTCCGAGGTTGTTTCCCGTCTTTGGTTTTTCCTCATACATCGTGGCGTAGTGTGATTGGTTTATTTTATCTTGCATAATAACGTAGAACGCATGCTTAGACTAATTCAACATAAAATTCGGTTTACATCATCACACTCACTTTAATTTGGACTTAAATTAAATATTTGGTAATGTTGTTAAATTCTAGTCATTTGCTAAAATTTGGTTTCGCCTAACTTGCTAATATTGATAAATATGACTTAGGCAAATTCTAGGACTTGGATTAATTAATCGGTTTAAGTGAATACATTAATTGAGTAATTTTGTTGAACCATCACGTTTACGCTTCCGCATCGTGTTTTATCACAAAAGGAAATTCTTAGCTTTTTCAAATTGGTATCAGAGCAAAAGAGATAAATTATTTCGTTAACGATCTTTTAAATAATTTTTGGCTAAAATGGATTTTTCCCCATTTTCAAAATTTCCTATTTTCGATGGTTCAAACTATGCGTATTGGAAAACGCGTATGATATCGACACTAAAATCTATCGACGAAAGAGTTTGGATGTCTGTTGTTAACGGGTGGTCCCCACCAACTTATTTAGTTGAAAATGAACGTGTTATCAAACCCGCCGATAGATGGACTGAAAATGAGTGTAAACTAGCTAATTTCAATTCCCGTGGTTTAAATGCCTTGGTTAGCGCTGTCACACCGGATGAATTCCGACGTATTATGACGTGTGAGACCGCTAAAGAAGCTTGGGATATTTTATAATTAACTCATGAAGGAACTAGTGTCGTTAAAGCTTCAAAACTCCAAAACCTCACCACTCAATTTGAAACTATCAAAATGAATGAAAAAGAAATGTTTGATGAATTTTATGCTAGACTGTCTGATATTGTTAATTCATCTTTTAACTTGGGAGAGAAAATACCTGACGACCATGTTGTAAAGAAAATTTTAAGGTCCCTACCCGATAGATTTATTCCAAAAGTGATCGTTTTAAATTCTTTACCCACTTTAGCGTCTACGAAATTAGAAGACTTGTAGGTGATTTACAAACCTATGAACTAGATATGTTTCCCTCTAAAACTGAAAAGAAAATTGAAAAGGGCGTTGCTTTAAAAGCCCGAAAAGTGTTCAAACAAGTAGTAGAGAGCGATAGTGATAGTGACTCGGAAGACATGGCTTTGTTTTCTCGTAAATTTAGAAAATTTCTTAAAATTAACAAAGATAAATTTAAAAATGATTTTAAGAAATTTGATACTTCTAAACATGATAAAAGCGAGAAGATTTCTAAAGCCGAGAAGATCCCTAAACCTAGCAATGACAATTTAGATAGGGACGAGTCTAATAAGTGTTTTGGTTGTGAAGGTTATGGCCATAGGGCTTATGAGTGCCCCACTAAACTAAGGAAAGCGGGTAAGCGACCCATTTCATATAATGCGACCCTTAGTGATAGTGATAAGGAAGAGAATCCCGATTCCCCCACTAAGAAAAATTTTGTGGCTTTTATGGCTAGTCATGTGAGTGATAGTGAGAACTCATCGATTGATGAAACGATAGCACATGCCACTTCCAAGGTCATTGTACATGATTCTCTTATTTTTGATGATAGTAAGAGTGGAGAAGAAAGTGAGAGTGAAAATGAAGAAGAGGTTAATGTGAGTGAACTTCAAAATACTTTTCAAGAACTTTATAAAGAATCTATTAAATTGAAAAGAGCTAATTTGAAGTTAGAAGCTAGTTTAAGAGAGAGTGTCAAGATTGTTGACGACAATGATTTAATAGAAGACCTTAGGACACATGTGAAGACTCTTCAAGAGAAGCTTGTATATGTTGAAGGCGAGAGAGATAGCCTTAGAGGTTTAATGGAATCCTTGAAAAAGGAGCTTCTTGCTTTTGAAGAGCAAAATGTTTTACTAGAATCTAACATTTTAGAATTGGAAAATAAATTAAAAGATTCTAGTAATGTCAAATTTGATTTGGAGTGTCGTTCGGAAAAACTAGATAAAATGTTAGGAACGGTCCAAATTAAAAATGACACTTGTGGTTTAGGCTTCAATACTTGTAATGAATTTACTCATAATACCCAAACCAATGTTTTAGAAGAATCTACTAGGAATACTTTTAAAGATCACTCCTTAAGTAAATCTTTTCGACATGTTCTCACTTGTACACATTGTGGTCGACAAGGTCATCTTAGGAAATTTTGTTTTGATCTTAAACGAATTCCTAGAAAACCCCATAGTCAAGTAACCACGGTTGTTAAAGTTCCTACACCCCAAGATAGTCATTCTTCATTAATTTGGGTTAGGAAATCCGATTTGGTTGCCTTGCAAAATAGGGTTTTTGATTCTCATTTACTTTCACATGCTTCCTCCCTTGCTAAATCTAAAGGATGAATGTGTTAGTGTTTGCATACTTTAGCTTTTGTACTTCATGCTATATTCACATGCTAAATGTATGCTTGTTTAGTCATTTTCTATTCATTGCCCTATTTCTTATCACATGCTAGAAATTATGACTTGTTTATCTTTTTGTATTATATTTTGTGTTTGAATTTATTGAAAAATATAAAAAGATTTTTTCTTATCATTTGTGTTTTATTTATTTCATTTCAGCTTAATGAAAAATACAAATGATTTTTTGTTTATTCTTTTGAGTATATATATTTATTTTTGGTGAAAAATGTCAAAAACTCAAAAAGATTTTTTTTTGTGTGTGTATTTTAGTTTGACACACCTTATGTGGCATATATTTGTGTTTGAATCCCATCTTTTACGCTCCCACGTGGCTAGAACTTTTGGTTTAGATTTTCAATCCTTAAGATGTTCTTTACCATGTTTTATATGGAGTATTTGGATTTTGTGTTGTTTAAATGGATTCTATTTCTATATGCCGCTTTTCACACATGCACGAGCTCTTTTGAAATCTTAATGTCACATGTTATATTTGAGCTTTTTGAGGTGTTCTCCTATCAATCTAGTCATCTACATATCTATGACCTAGGAGGACTAGTGCATGCCAAAATCCGTTGCATGTGAGATTTGTGTGAAAATGAAAACATGATAAATAAAATGTGCATGGGGAAGGGCTCCGAAAGGATGAATTAAATCCTTTGCGATAGTAAGCCACCGTTTATTGGATCTAAAAGATATACGTGATCCAAAGGCCTAAAAATAGAATATTTGGCATTAAAAATAAAACAATTTCCAAGGCCTATGATTGTTTGCTATATTCATTCAAAAGCAAAAGAATATATATGCTTATTGAGGGAGAATTGGATGGTATATCAACGGTTTGCACAATGTCCATTTATCCTAGTTGTCTTTAATGTCATGACTCTATTTGGTTTGTAGAATCATCATCATGCTAGGCTTGTATGCATTGTGTATGTTTGTTCACTGAGTTCAATCTTCATATTGTCACATGAGGTTATATTTAAATGTGATAAAGTTTGCAATCAAATGAGAACTCCGTGAATGTTTATTAAGTGTTTGGGTCTAAATTTAATTGTTGCTAGTTCACACCCCTACACTTCCATTTTCATATGACACATTTTTGCCATACGAGTGTACAAACTTATTGTATTTTGTGTCATGTGTGTGTTTATATCTATATATATATGCATGTACTTCATTGGTATATTTCTAGTTTATATATATATGATATTTGTTTGTCTTTGCCTTACTTTTATTACCCATGTGCTTTAATGTCTTAACACTTTAAGCTTCAACATGCCTTTATGTTTATTAGTTCTTTATCCTTTGCCTATTCCTGAACAAAAAGGGGGAGACTGATGATAGGGGGAGAAATGGTATCATATCCTATTATTATCATATCTTAGTTTGGTGGAGATTTATCTTAGGGGGAGACGTCTTTCTAAGTAGGTCATGTGTTTGATAAAGGGGAGAATTAATTTAGGGGGAGTAATTAATTAATTGCATTTAATACTTTGATATTCCATATGCATTTGATGAGTTTGCTTAAGTGTGCAGGATTTATTCTAAAGCGGCATTGTTTAAACGGCAAAGCATTTGATCCTTGGGTTGAGTCAAGTTTGGGTGGGTTATGTTTTGAGTCTAGTGAGCTTGACGGCCCTTTAGGATTTTTGTTTGGTTTTTGTCCCGGAATAGCCAAAGGGGGAGATTTGTAAGGACAAAAATTTCCAATTGAGTCCATGTATTGTGTTGGCTCAATTCCGGACAAAAATATTTATTCATAGGATAGTATGTCATTGTAATATTCTCAAGCCTATGAAGTGTTTGTTGAAGACGTAGCGGCAAAGAATATAAAGCTTCATCAAAATGCCGGTTTGCGTGCCTCGTTTCTACGTCAACAACTATGGTTCCATGCTCCCAAGGTATGAATGCAATTATGTTTATATAAGAGCTTGGAACAAAGTTTATTGGGTGTTAGGTTTCATATAAACTGCGTTTTTATTTTTAGAAAAATTTAATTAGAACTTTAAATTAAAGTATATAAAGTTTCTGGGCCAAAAATTGAATTTTACAAAATTTCTGGAAGTCGTTCGAAATGTCGTTCGAACGAGTTTTTCGTTCGAACCAGGTTGCCAACGAGTTCCCACTAAGGCATACTGGTCTGTCATTAGAAATGTCGTTCGAACGAGAATGTCGTTCTAACGAGATTTCCAACGATCTTCTAACGAGTCCATACTGAAGCGTCGTTAGAAGTCTCGTTCGAACGAGACTTCGTTCGAACGAAATGTCGTTCGAACGAGCTGTCAGGCGGGAACAGTTTTTGGCAGTTTTTCACCCACTTCCCCACTTGGTTTTTAACCACCTTTTACAGACTTTAATAGGTGCGGGAATGACATTTTCCAAACTAACATTTCCATAACTTTTCCAACTAAGTTTATCTCTTAGAGAGAGTTTTGAGAGCAAAAATGATTTAGGAAAATGTTCACGTTTTGAGTGAGTTTTTAGAGAAAAATATTTTCATCACTCTAGTGTTTACACCCAATTGAGTTTATCGAAGTTCATATATACATATCAAATTGCTTGGAGTTTGGCACCGGTTTATCTCTACCGAATTCAAGAAGAGAAGTTTTGGTTTGCTTCTACATCCATCAAAGAAGAAGATTTTCGTTGCGACTCTACCCACTCGGAGAAAGGCTCCATGTACGGGTGACGATGACCATAGAAAGCCCCATCGGTGGATTCCGAGACCGCGGTGGTGTTCCGAGGTTATCCGCTAGGAAGAGGTGTCTACAAGAAGAAGCGTCGAGGCTTGAGAGGGATCGAGTCAGTCGTTGTAAGTCTATCTGTCTTGTAATTGTAATTCCGTATCTAGTGGATTTGTGGCTAGGGCCGTCCGAGGTTGTTTCCCGTCTTTGGTTTTTCCTCGTACATCGCGGCGTAGTGTGATTGGTTTATTTTATCTTGCATAATAACGTAGAATGCATGCTTAGACTAATTCAACATAAAATTCGGTTTACATCATCACACTCACTTTAATTTGGACTTAAATTAGATATTCGGTTATGTTGTTTAATTCTAGTCATTTGCTAAAATTTGGTTTCGCCTAACTTGCTAATATTGATAAATATGACTTAGGCAAATTCTAGGACTTGGATTAATTAATCGGTTTAAGTGAATACATTAATTGAGTAATTTTGTGGAACCATCACGTTTACGCTTCTGCATCGTGTTTTATCACAAAAGGAAATTCTTAGCTTTTTCAATATTACATTGTTGTATTTTTCCACTGGCCATTTGGCTCATTCCATCTACTTTGTTATGGAAGGTTGAGTGCGGTTCCGTATTTTGTGAGCGTTGCATAGGTAAGCATTCGTTTTTAATTTTACGTTTGTATCTCTCTATGCTTGGATTCTAGGAACGCTTCCCACGAGTCGCTCACATTTCTTGATTTAAAATTGAATCTCATGCTAAAAAATAAATGTTAATTAAATAAAACTGGACTAGTAACATTATTTAGGTTATCATATCGCACTTCACACCTAACGTTCGGATCGGACTGGGTTGACCACGGGTAACCCATATATGAGAGTCAAGGCGTTACACATTCTACATTTGAGAGAAATTTTGAATTTGTTTCATAAGAGAATTAGTCTTAGGGTGATTTTGCGGATAATGGCATTATTGTATGGATGGTGTAGCGAAAGAAAAAGGTGATTGCATGGGTAAACTCGACTGAGTTAGCGTGGTGTTGAAGCTGAATTCCTAATTGGACGGAGGCGTTGGTCACCAAAAGTCTGAGTGACTATAAGCACTATTTGAGGATGAGCTTAGGTTTATATCTACATATTCATTGTCGATACTTGGGTCGAGTTGGATGTTCATCGATCACGTAACGAACCTAACAGTGTGAAAATTAAAATAAGAACCTCTAATTCAATTTTTAGTATTTTTATCACAAGAAATAAAATAAAAATAAAGAAATAACTTGCTTACAAAAATTAATTTATTTTAAGACTTTTTTTGTTTTCCATTCCTCGGCACTTGCACCATTATGATCAATGCAGATATAGTGGTAAGTAGGGTATAGAATCCACAGGGATCTGAAAGATAACAACGGTTTTAAAACTACTTTGATTTTCCATTTAAAAATATTACAAAATAATTAGTAAAAGGTGATGGGTTGTATATTTTTTGGTGACTTAAGCTATTTGAACAAAATTTACTTGTAATTAGATGCGAGGGAAGGTGTGGATCATTTCTCTGACCTCTGATATATATTAATTCGAACTATTAATATCAAGGTTTTTTCAGTAGTCACACTCTCACTTAGGCAAGCAATGAAAAATGCAAGGTATACACCTTACATGAAAGATAAAAACTATAATAATGTGAGTGTTAACTTCTAACATACATTGCATCTTATACTAAGAGTTTGAAAATAAATAAGGCTTGACATTATATGTAAAGCCTCCATAGTATTAAATTCAATATATATTAAGTTATGAATGTACTTCTATACTTCAAAAATCTCGAGTAAAACACTATTTTCAAATGGATGGGATAATAATCCACAACCAAATTAACTAGTTAAACCTGATTATAAATGTGATAATTAATTCTCTAGTTCTTAACATACTAGATAAAAATGTAAACTAATTAATAAAGCAATAAACTAATTTAATAAAGCAACAAATTAATTAAACTAATTCTGAAATCAATTAAATAAATAAGGCGAATAAACTAATTGAGAGATTAGTTATGAAAAACTGAAACTTTTATTAAAAGAATATAACTAAAGTTCTAGAGAGAGAAAGAAGATATGGTGAATTGGTGAGTTTAAAGGAGAGGGGTGGGTCCTATTTATAGGAAAATAAAGAGAACAAGGGCTGCCAACTATTCAGATCGATCCGAATTTGGATTGGATGGATGCAAACCCTATTGACTTTGTAGTTGACTTCGAGGCTTGAATTTTTCCTTTTGATTTCTTTTACCTCAACTTTGACTCTTCATGACTTCTTTTTTTGACATCAGATTGGTGTGCCATTTGAACATAGGCATTCCTTATTTTGAGTTGGACAATATTTGTGAAGATTCTAAGTCCGACACTATCTTTGTGAAATCCCCCTTTTGCCACTAGAAGCACGTTTGTGGACGTTTCTTGGTTAGAATGCTTCCAAACTTTATATTTAGCTTTCAAACCCTATAACTACATCAAAATACCTTATGCAATCGATTAACTAGGAAAAATGGGTTATTAACTAAAAGAACATGAGTAAGGGTTTTATATTTTGTACATGCTAAAATGTGTAGAAAAAAGGATAAATATATACAATTAATGTGACTAATCAATGAGGTCATTCTTCTATAAGACCTCTTTGAGTGGATAGGAGCGGTGGACGACTATGGATTGGGCATCAAAATAATGCCTTTTTTCTAAACAGTTACACCAATGCCAGGACTAGGTTCTCATTGGCCATATATCTCATTTAGGAATAAAGGAGAGTGTGACTAACATAGTACACTAGGTATTAATCTTCATCTTCTAATCAGACTTGTGCCCCAATAGTTGAATTCTATGAAATGTACAAGTGGAGATTCTCACCACTAACTAGCTTTGACAACAAAGGTGGGGAAACAAGACACTTGTTTTCATAGTGGATGATGTTAATCTAAAAACGTTAATATAAATTGAGTAAGTGATGCAAGCATCCCTGTGACCACTTTTACCTACCAAAATATGGTCGACCTCTTAATTTCCAACAACGTCATGATCTTATTTGGATTGGAATTTATGCATCTCTGGGTGACTATGTTATTGTGGTTTTATTCTTAAACCAATGTATGATGGTTAATTTTAGTAAAAATGTGTCATTTAATTTTAAATTAAGAATCATGGTTACGAGAATGACTTATATTTGGTTTAAATATATTGTAAATATGTCGATCAATGGATCTCAATAAGAATTCTAGTGAATCGTCCTCAGGTTGATCACTAGGAGATCGAAATTTTGATTCTAGAACTATTGAAACATTCACAACCTAGATAGGGAGTTGACACCCTAACATGATGGTTGCGATGCAATCCTAGTAGTTTATCTTAAACTACAGGAACCAGTATTATGATTTGAGAACTTGTACAATAGTTCAATAGATGATTGTGACCAGTACATCCCAAGAATATATTAAACAGGGCGAATCATGAGATTTGAATATAAGGGATGTGTTCATTAAATCCGAAAATCTTACACCATTTTCAAAGGGTGCATAATTCTTAATCCCGGGAATTATGAGGATTGGGATGCTTATGCAAATGTCATTTTGATTACTATGAGTGTGATTTAATTTTACACTAGTTCAAATGATCTCCGTATATTGGGTGACAATTGTGTGAGAAGGTCTGAGATCATAATCCGTAGGAATTCGCATCCAAGGGATATCATCGATTATAATACACCCTTAATAGACTTATATATTTTGTTTCCACTAAGTAAAACACGGTCACTGGATTATTTTATAATCTCGGTGAGTAGCAAATATGTTTAGTTTGAGAATCAAAGAAATTGATTAGATGTTTGTTAAAATTGATTAACAGTAAATTGATTTGACAAAGTGGGTATCATACACTTAACGTGGGGAATCAAATTATGTACCACAATTAACTTTGTAAAAGAAACCTCATTATATTCGAGTGATTAATGAGATAATTAATTGGAATGCAATGATAATTATTTAGTGGAATTAGTTATGATTAAATAAAAATGAAATATGGTAATGGTAACTAGGCTTTTCAAATATTTATTTTGAGCTAATTAATTATTTATCTTAGATCTCTGGTGTAGTCCATGTACCCAAGTAGTTAGACCCATACTATTAAGAAATCTAGTTTGGACTAATCCCATCTTTTGTACTTGTATATAAAGGTGTGCTAAGGGGTTTTAATGATAATTATGGATTATTATGGTTTAAGAGGGGTGAGAGAAAACACTATTATTGTTTTCACATCTCACTCATAAGAAAGGGTTTTCATCTCAAAAGGTATCCACCCACCTAACTAACTTTGGAGAGGATCATACACTACAAGATCCTAGCATGCATAATGTTTAATCAAGGTTTTTCGGATACATTGGAGGGAAGCAAGGATTTCATCATCATCTACCTTTATCTCCTCATATGAATCATAACAAGATTCGTTATGGTATGAATTCTCGAAACCCTAGGTTTAATATTTAAACCTAGTTATTATTTTCTTTTCAATCCATGAATAATCAAATATCTTTCTCTATGAAATTTTTCTAAGTTTTAAATGCCAATCCTAAGTTGTTAATCCCAATATAGGTATCCAAGGAACTTACTTGACCTGACCCAAAGGAACACTTAGAGTCATATAAATTCATTATGTAGCCTCTAAGGATCTTGAAAGTGCCGGTGAGATCCTCGATATGATCGGGAACGAGTTTTCTCCTTACAATCATATCATCGATATAGACTTCAATTATTGAGCCTATGTGATTTATGAACATCTTGGTGACTAATCGATGGTAAGTCTCCCTATATATTTTTTAGGTTGAACAACACCATTCTGTATCAGTACAATCCCAATGTGGTAAGAAAATAAGTCATCTCCAGGTTATAGAAGAACAATGATATTTGATGTTACCCATAATAGGAATCGATGAATCTCATTCATTGATGGTTGGTTATAGGTTATCAATTCTGGACCAAAGCATAAGGTTTTTTGGTCAGGCCTTGTTGAGGTTGTGAAAATCAACACATACCCTCCAATTTCCATTCTTTTTGGATGACCATAGTATTCGAGATCCTATTTGTGAATTGGACTTTATTGAAAGAGTAATCATGAAGTATATTCTCAACTTTATACTCCACCCCCTTAACTTTCTCCTCAACCGACGTCCTCGACTTTTTCTTGACTAGCCAAGTAGCAAGATCCATATGCATCTGAGCACAAGCATCTTTAAAATCAATACCTATCAAATGATACAGTTACCATTTTAATACATCCACCTTATTTTCTAGGAACTCCATTACTTGTTGCTTTCCTCTTTTGGAAATTCTGAAATGGTTAGGAATAATTTCACTAGCTAGTATAGGTTGAGGGGAATTGTTAACATTTCCTCTATTTCTCATCCAGCAATGACCACTCAATTTTCTTTAACCTTTGTCTGATATCCTTTTCATTGCTATTTAGATTGACCAACCTTAGAGTCATAATCCTCTGAGTCTTTATTGGACTAAGCCTACTTCCATTCTATATCAATGATGAAACAACTGTTGGGTATTGCCTAATTTTTTAATATCTCCACTATACCTTTGTCGGTCAAAAACTTTAGTTTTTGATGGTGGAATGATGACATGACCCTCATAGTATGGAGCCAAAATCTCCCAAGAATGGCATTATAAGGTGATTTAGATATAACTATGTAGAATTATATCTCTCTCCTGATGGGACCAACATGAAATATAACCTTGATCTTTCCCAAAGGGGTCTCCACATTACCGTTGAAAACGATTAGTGGACCGACCTTATTATCCCGGTCATGAATATTGTACCTGTCAGACTTGCCTCCACTAATATACTAATATATAATATAATATAATATCCTCGTGAGTGTGATTAAACCATAATTAATCCCAAAATTCACTACTTATTTCATTAATATCATATAAACATCATAATGAAAAATTTAAAGCATTTACAAAGACAACCCAATAAGTCTATTAGAATACATACATCAAAGTAAGTACATAGATATCACTACTAAATACATAAAGCATAACATAATTCATATTCTTAAACGAGACTCTAAAGTCTCCCATCATCTCTACTTTTCCCTCTCGACATGACACTAGCAGTGGACATTAATTACCTGAAATAGTAAACAAAAGTTTACATTATAACGCCACCTAGTGAGAATAATCACACACCCTCTAGAATCGCTACAGTGGAAATATTGCGACTTCTCAAATAAAAACAAATTTTAATTAATCCCAAATTTTAGTTAATAAAATAAAGCATGCAGGATAAAACAAACACTTTCAGGAAAAATCAAACACATGCTTGTGAGGAAAAATCCCCCAAAGGGGCAAAACCATTTATTTTCATTATAATAGTGTAACAGTACAATTTCGGATTACAATGAAAATACAAGTGACTAAGAATTACCCTCAGGTGTCGGATTTGTAGTCAGCGGCTAGAAATATCCCTTTCCAGGAGGGCTACAATGAAGAAGAGAAACGAATTCTCCACAAGTTTGTCGGCTAGAATTTTCCCTTTCCAGGAGGGCAGCAATGAAGAATAAAGGAGGCTTCTCCACAAGGGTTGAACAAAAGCAGAGTTGTGTTCTTAGGTTACCAAAAAGATTCACAAAGGTTTGGCAATTGTGTGAATAAAAACATGAGTCTTGGGACTCAAAAAATATGAAGACTTGAGGTATTAGGACTCTCAAATTCGTCTATCAAAGTCTTGCAAAACAGCTCCCCGAAGTTGGTTTAAATAGGAAAACAAATGAAGAATTCCACCAATTTAAAACACTGAAATTCTATCCAGCGTACAGGGACCGCGAACCGGTTCGGGTACCCTACGAACCGGTTCGCCCCACCGAACTGGTTCGGGGAAACTCACTGGGAACAGGGGCTAAACACTTAGAAAAATTCCCAGTATTTTCATTGTAAATATCTCCATTTTCAACGGGCCATAACTTGTTCACCGTAGCTCGGATTGAGGTGCCGTTTCTTCCCGTATCTTTATTGCGGCAAGCTCTTCAACTTTCCAGTTAACTGATCCTCCGGACGATGGCTGTAAAATTACCAATTTTCCCTTGAACATCCCTATAAAGCCTTGTTATACTGTTTTGACTTCTCTTGCGTACCACTTGCATAAATTCCCTAAAATCATGGAACGTGAAGTCATTGGGGCAAATGAGGGACACATGATGGAGATAATAAAAGCTTGATTCCCAAAATTCGGATTGAGGCCGTCGAGTGAGATCTTGAGGTGACGTGCCAAATGTAGCGGCATACGACATACACAAATGTAACATGTTGGACATAAGAAAAATGTCCTTACAAATCTCCCCCTATGTCTATGCCGGTACATACATAAAAAATCCGAATTATCAAATACGAAATTGCCTATACAAATCTACCCTCCCATGAACCCAAAACGTACAAATGAATAGTCTTCATCATTTGTTCTTCAAATCTTCAGGAATCTCAAATCTTTTCTCATCAGGGTGTGCAATTCAGAGATCATCAATGAAGTACCTACACACACGAGATAAAAAAAAAATACCAAGTTACGTATCGAGTTTGAAAAGAGATAAGCATAGATACCAATAAATGATAAGTATATGTCAAATCTCAAAACACTCCCAAAATTCAAACTCCCCCAAAATAAGATAATTCTGTCTCCCCCTTTTTATGATGTCCCCAAATAGACAAATAAGAAGAATGAATCAAACAAGCAAAATTGGGGTGTCACCGTATACAAAAAATACACAAACTATTTTTGATTTTTTCAATTTTTCGTACAAAAAAAATAGATACCATTTGAAAAAAAATGTGATACAAAAATCACACCATGGATTTAGACTCAAACAACCGAGTAATGGAAAAGAAATGAATGGGTGTGAATACATTAGATAGGTAAATCAACTCAATCAATCATATGTACACGATATATACGTGTACTCCTAACGAATGAACATCAAAGGTATCCTTAGGTGTAAAAATTTATTGAATTTAGATGACATTGTCTTATGCAAATCAACAAATCAAAGTCAAATGATTTCCACACCAATAACGTCCAAAAAAATTTAGCATTTTTTCAAGATTTGCGAGGACGTGCAAACCCGTTATAAAATCTCCAACCAAACTCCCTCATATATATTTTCTTTTAGAGGTAATCTAAATTCTCAAACTTTGGAGAATTGGTGCAAAATCCTAAATGGCCCATAATTTGGCATGAATATCTTTTTATTGCCTTTAAATATTTTTCGGGCTCTTTTAAACCTCTTTGGACCCCGGATAATAAAATTCTTCCATTTTTTTAGGTCCAATTTAACGGTGGCTTAGTATTCGTAAAGGCAAAATGAACCTTTCGCAGCCCTTCCCCGTTTTCAAACAAAGCACACAAACTCACAAAACGGTTCTTATATGCACAATTTCCTTATAAAAATTATCGCGCTTGGTTCATTTTAAAGACAGGATTGAAGTGAAAACACCCAACCAACATGTGATAAGACAAGCACAATAATCAAACAAATCCGTGCATGTGTACAATAAAGGAAACACGAGTCAAACATGTAGGAAGTAACACTTAATTACATCTTAATGACTCCAAACATTATAAAGCACATGGATGAATTGACCTATTATCTCAAAACACTATCAAATAGTCACATGAAAATAATATAATAATGCTGTGACTCGGTCATCCTAAGTGTGCATCCATAAACGGTGCAAACAAAAAACAAAAATATTTTTGGATTTTTCAAAATAATTTCAAAAACAAAAAAAAATTATACAAAAAGTACAAGTCATCACACTAGCAAAAATATATCATGAAACCACAACTAGTGTATGACAAACATGCAGACACAATCAACCAAAAGATTTCACATGGGGTGAATCACGTGCAAGCAAACGGGAATCGTGGACAAATAAACCATAAGCCTTTAAATTCGATTTTCTAACCCAAATAGATGTGTAACGGAGTGTGGGGGTTTTGGGAATCGAATTTATTATTTCATTAACCTTCCTAGGTTCATTTAAAATCTTGTAACAAAAGTGTCTAAGATGACCTTGCCTACCGCAATGTGTGCAAGAGTAAATCGGGCGGTGTGTGTTACCCAAAGGTGGCCCTCTCCTCAAATTTCTCGGTTGCTCTCTCCGAATTTGCCTAGGTGGGTCTCTCTTAATGATCCTAGGAGGTTCTCTCACGATGTTCCTATGGGGTTCTTTCCTAACAAACTTAGGTGCCTCTTTCTTAACAATCCTAGGAGGCTCTCTCACACGTGTGGGAATGGGTGCAACATATTTTTCAAGACCAATCCCACCCCTATCCGTTTTGATCTCGACTGTGCCTAAAATATTATCAAGTTTTTCAGACCTAGACTCCAAATCAAATTTCACTTTACTTGAATCTTTCAATTTCACCTCAAGTTCACCTATCCTAGATTCAAGTACTCGTTTAGAATCCTCAAACTCTAAAAGCTCCTTTTTCATAGTCTCCCTCAACCCTCTAAGACTATCTCTCTCACCCTCGACGTACTCAAGCTTCTCTTTCAAAATTTGCTCATGTGCCCTAAGTTCTTTAACTAAAAAATCATTATTTTTTATGGAACACTCTTTCAATTGAGCTTTCAATTTCAAATTTTCTTTCTTTGTTTTCAAAGTTTCAGCATAAAGTTTATTGAAAGAAGTTTGCAAGTCACGCTCATCTACACTTTCCTCCTCACTTTCATCCACACTCCCATCACCTTCACTATCATCACTAATCACACGGGTGGGAAGCTCTCTCCTAGAAGCATAATTTTTTTTTCTTCGGAATCACAATCAGTAAGGGTAGAAACACGAGAAACCGGTTTATTCAATTTCTTCTTTAAATTTGTGGTACACTCATGTAACGTTTGACCAACACCCTCACAACAAGGACACCTCTCAGATTCGTTTTCAACAGAAGATTTAAAACAAGAGTTTGTGTGAATTTTCCAATTAAATTTTTCAAAAATTTGACATCGAAGATCATCAAAACCATCAAAATCCATTTTTGTACAAAATTAGGATAAAAAAACAATAACTTAGTGCAACAGGCTCTGATACCAATTTGTGGAATCGCTACAGCGTAAATATTGCGACTTCTCAAATAAAAACCAATTTTGATTAATCCCAAATTTTAATTAAACCCTAAATCATGCATCTAGATGATTTATCAAATAAAATAAAGCATGCAGGATAAAACAAACACTTTTAGGAAAAATCAAACACATGCTTGTGAGGAAAAATCCCCCAAAGGGGCAAAACCATTTATTTTCATTACAATATTGTAATAGTACAATTTCGGATTACAATGAAAACACAAGTGACAAAGAATTACCCTCAGGTGTTGGATTTTGTAGTCGACGGCTGGAAATATCCCTTTCTAGGAGGGCTGCAATGAAGAAGAGAAACGGCTTCTCCACAAGTTTGTCGGCTGGAATTTTCCCTTTCCAGGAGGGCTGCAATGAAGAAGAAAGGCGGCTTCTCCACAAGGGTTGAACAAAAGCAGAGTTGTGTTCTTGGGTTACCAAAAAGATTCACAAAGGTTTGGCAATTGTGTGAATAAAAACATGAGTCTTGGGACTCAAAAAATATGAAGACTTGAGGTATTAGGACTCTCAAATTCGTCTATCAAAGTCTTGCAAAACAGATCCCCCAAAGTTGGTTTAAATAGGAAAACAAATGAAGAGTTCCACCAATTTAAAACACTGAAATTCTATCCAGCGTACAGGGACCCCGAACCGGTTTGGGTACCCTGCGAACCGGTTCTCCCCACCGAACTGGTTCGGGCTGGGTTCGGGGAAACTCGCTGGGAACAGGGGCTAAACACTTAGAAAAATTCCCAGTATTTTCATTGTAAATATCTCCATTTTCAACGGGCCATAACTTGTTCACCGTAGCTCGGATTGAGGTGTCGTTTCTTCCCGTATCTTTATTGCGGTAAGATCTTCAACTTTCCAGATGACCGGTCCTCCGGACGGTGGCTGTAAAATTACCAATTTGCCCTTGAACATCCCTATCAAGCCTTGTTGCACTGTTTTGACTTCTCTTGCATACCACTTGCATAAAGTCCCTAAAATATGGAACGTGAAGTCGTTGGGGAAAATGAGGGACACATGATGGAGATAATAAAAGCTTGATTCCCGGAATTCGGATTGAGGCTGTCGAGTGAGATCTTGAGGTGACGTGCCAAATGTAGCGGCGTACGACATACACAAATGTAACATGTTGGACATGAGAAAAATTTCCTTACACACCCATCATTCACTATTCATTTATGCATACACAATATCATTTTCTTTCTCATCCTTAAATCCCTTTCACAATGCCCGCTGTGGAATCTTACATCTCACATCTTCGGCCTTAAAACCCTTTCATAAAGCCTAGTGTGGGGTCTTACATCCCACATTCTCAGCCTTAAAGTCTTAGCTCCCAAAATACCATAGTTATTTTTTCTACTTGATATGCACAATATATAAGTAAACTCACCTCAATGTCCACAATTCCTAAGTCAATTCTCTAACCGGTATCCCTCTCCTATCTTACTCTTTCCATTTATTATCAATCAATTTAATGTTAATATTCAAGAATACATAATGAATTTTAATTCACAAACTTATAATTCATTCAATAAGTATCCAACTCAATCTACTCATCAAGTTCAAACATACTTGCATAGACTCATATCACAAATTTCATATATCCTACATCGCATTTCATAACAATTTAATAGTATAACCACATTCATAGCTCCATAATAAACATAGAAATTCATATTTGATACTATGACATAGTTCTAAGATCTAATCCAACTATATCATCATATTTACCATTATTCTTTCATAACAACTATAATATCAAGTCATAAGTCAAAATATACTAAAAGTATTAACAATTCACTAAACGTTCATAAGAAGATTTGGTGACATAATAGGTTGACACGGAAGTATGCTTTATATATATATATATATATATATATATATATATATATATATATATGTTGATACCAAATTTAGTCTGCTGACATGGCTCAATTAAGTGGAGACACGTGGCAATCTGCATGGCAATAACAAACATATCGGAACAACCCCTTGACATCGAGGAACTCATTTTCCCCGACCAACTCAAATACTCCGAGCAGTAGGTACTCTCCGAGTAACTTTAGTGCACCGAGCAACTCATGGATGCCGAGATACTTAGGCGGTTCGAGCAGCTTTGGCGGTCCGAGCTACATCTCGATCAGAGCATTTATTATCAGATAATTAATAGGATTATATGCGCATTAAATGCTAATTATCATCATACGGATGTATACGCTTATTGAACAGATATGTATTAGCCATTCACATGTACAACCTCATGGCTATAAATACATTGTATCATCCTCATTATGGGGGGATCGGAATTTCTGGAGATAAACCCTACTTCGAGAATTCCCAAACAATCAATAATAGCACCAACGGTGGATGCAGGACATTTGTTCAAGGCTGAACCACTTAAAAATCTCTTGTCTTATTTATTTTTATCTATGATTAAACAATTAGAGATAATCTAATTTTTTACATCAACAGATTGGCGCCGTCTGTGGAAAACGACTGTAATTTTTATTTTTCACCAAAAACAAATCATCACCAATGGCTGACAATCCTGAATCCAGCAATCGAAACGCTGGAAACCCCCCAAATCCATTCGCTCCTCCAAATATCCAAGATCTGGCAGGAATCATGGCCAGTTTGGCTCAAAGCCAGACAGCCATGCAGGAAACAATGCGACAACTCATGCAAACTATCCAAGGTGGATCATCAACCTATTCAGGACAACGAAGTGGTCAAAGAAATACTCATTCAATTTCTTCACGCATTAGGCAAAGCGATTCATATCGCATTGATAAATATGAATATTTTTCTTATCAACCGGGTCGAACTTCGTCAGTACGAGCCACAGATACTGAATAACACATCACTCTCTCTCCGGAAAGAACCAGTGCACTGGAAAGATTGAGTAGGGTCTCTCCTTTTGATCGATTGGGACATAGGAAGAATTAAAGTCCTCCTAAGGCTGTGTTGAGAAACTTTCGATGACCATTTGATTTAAGAGAGGGTTCTGTCCAATCACAACCAGTTGCTCGACAAGATAGATCCCAAGAAGCCACATCCACACGATCAGTTGCTCGAACCAACAGGTCCGAGGAAGGAAATGATGTGTGGAAAGACTCTATTCAGAGGCTGGAGGATAGATTAGGGGAAATGGCTAAGGCCAAGAATCCTCTACAAAGAACTTTTGTCCAAGGGACATCGTTTGTCCAAACAATTATGGATTTTCCCACACCATCAAAGTTCAAAGAACCTGTTGTGACTCCTAAATATGATGGAAAAACAGATCTTGTCCTTCATATCGAGCAATACAAAGCTGCTGTCGACATCTATGCTGTGCCAGATGAGATGAGATGCAGGGCATTCTCGGGAACTCTTACAGTATCTGCTCAAATATGGTACAATAATCTTCCTCGGGGTAAGGTTTCAACTTTCTGTCAACTGGCCGAGCTCTTCATTGGAAATTTCTTTTTTGGAGCAAAACATGTTAAACGAGTAGCACACTTATTAAGTGTTAGACAAAAGGCGGGGGAGAGAACTAGGGACTATATAACTCATTTCAATAACGAGAAGCTCGAAGTTATTGATTACGAGGAAAAGATAGCGATTACTGCCCTGATGAGTGGGCTATTGTCCAACAAGTTATATTACACTTTGGCTAAAGATACACCCAGAACCATGTCAGAATTGATGGAAAAAGCGGCCAAGATCATGAATAGTGAGGAGGCTATGGATGCAAAGAAGAATATGGATACCAAAGAAACCAAGGTGGAGGGTGATAAGGCCAAAAAGAAAGAGTATAAGAACAATAGTGGCGACAAGAACTCAAAAACAAAGCCATCATGGGAGGTAATGAAGAAATTTAAGAATTATACTCCTTTGAAGGTAGACATCAACCATGTTCTAGAAGAAATCAAGAACAACAAGGAGTTAAATTGGCCGAAAAAAATGAAGTCAGACCCTGACAAGAGGAATAAGGCCAAATATTGTGAGTGCCACAAGGATCATTACCACATGACCAAAAATTGTATAGCTCTTCAGAATGAGATCGAAGCACTCATTAGACGAGGAAAACTGGCAAAGTATGTTGATCGTAGAAATGAAAGAAAAAACAACGACCGAGCAAGAGATAGATCTAGATCTCCTCGTCGAGCAGAGGAGAACAAGAAAAGAGACCATGAAGATGATCCAGAAGACGACCCTGATCTTCCCAAAAGACCAAGGCAGCCAGAACGTGAGGTATTTTCAATACTTTTTGGATCCTTTGATTGTAATATTATTACAGGTGGAGATGAAGGAGGTGGAGACCTTACTACAGAAAGAAAATCTTACCTCAATGAGGCTCAATCCTGTTCATATATCCAACGAATAAATTTAGCTAAAGATGATCGCCCGAGGAAGGTCAATAAAGAAAAAATGGTCATCGGTTTCTTAAAAAATGACCTCGCATGTGTGTTGTATCCTCATGATGATCCATTGGTGATCAAAATAACAATGAAGGAAGTGATGATCTCGAGAGTACTGGTTGATAATGGTAGATCGATTGATATTATGTTCTACTCGTGCTTCGACAGCTTAAATCTAAAGTTGTCTCAGTTGGAGCCTTATCACAGACCTCTCCTCGGTTTTGCTGGCGAGAAAGTTTTTCCACTTGGGACAATCAAGTTGGATATGTTTATTGGTACATGGCCTGCTTGTCGAACTGAAAGAGTACGCTTCTTCGTGATGGATAAGAATGTTCAATCAACCTATAATATCATCATGGGAAGGGTAGGATTGAAGAAGTTCGAAGCAGTATCATCTACGGTACATCAATGCCTAAAATTTCCAACCAATTTTGGAGTAGGGGTTGTGAAGGGTGATGAAAAAGTAGCTCGGGAATGCTACTATTCATCTGCCGAGCAGGAGGAGTTGGAGGAATCTAGGAAAAAGACTACTACCTATCACGTGGATGAGGGTGCATAAATTAAAACATTGGATCCTAGAGAGGAGTCACAACTTGTGAAAGGTCAGGTAGTGGAAGCTACTGAAAACGTCATTCTGAACGATGAGCACCCTGAACGAACAACTCAGATAGGTTCGTCGTTAGATGCCTCATTAAAATAGGAGTTGATAGTTTTCTTAAAAAGAAGAAAAGAAACTTTTTCTTGGAGTCATGAAGATATGCCCGGAATAGACCCAAATTTCTTATGTCACGAGCTCAATGTGAATAAAGAGATCAAGCCAGTGAAGCAGAGAAGAAGAGTGTTCAGCCCCGAAAAGAACCAAGCTATACATGAGGAGGTCGAGAAGTTCTAGAAAGATTGCTTTATTGAAGATGTTAAGTATCCAGACTGGTTAGCAAATGTGGTGATGATGAAAAAGAATAACAACAAATGGAGGATGTGTGTAGACTTCACCAACCTCAACAAGGCATGTCTAAAGGATCATTTTCCCTTGCCTCGGATTGATCAACTAGTGGATGCTACCTCGGGACACGAGCTGCTGAGCTTCATGGATGCTTATTCTGGTTACAACCAGATTAAAATGAAACCTGAAGACAGGGAGAGTACTTCTTTTATTACCCCTAGGGGAACTTATTGTAATAATGTTATGCCTTTTAGTTTGAAAAATGAAGGTGCGACATATCAGCGGCTGATGAACAAGGTGTTTGCAGAACAAATCAGTTGCAATATGGAAGTCTATGTTGATGATATGCTGGCAAAGAGCAAGAAAGATACTGACCATCTAGTTAATTTAGGCCAGACCTTTGATCAATTAGATAAATATCAAATGAAGCTGAACCCCACCAAGTGCATATTTGGAGTATGAGAAGGCATGTTTCTCGGTTATATTGTCAATCAACGAGGCATTGAAGCAAACCCTGAAAATATGAAAGCTCTATTAGGGCTGCGATCTCCAACGACGAAGAAGGAAGTACAAAGTCTTACAGGGCGAGTAGAAGCACTTAACAGATTTGTATCGCGAGCAACTGATAGATTCCTCCCATTCTTCAAAATGCTCCGAAAGACTTTTGAATGGAATGAAGAATGCGAGAAAGCTTTTCAAGAATTGAAGAAATATTTGGGAGCACCTCCATTATTGTCCAGGCCAATGATGGGAGAAATATTGTACTTATACCTGGAAGTTTTGGAAAATGCAGTTAGCTCGGCATTAATAAGAGTAGAGGATGGAGTACAAAATCTAATTTATTACACTAGTAGGGCCTTCCGAGGAGCAGAGATCAGATATCCGAAGCTGGAAAAGTTGGCACTGGCACTGATCGAAGCGAGTAGAAGAATGAAGCCATACTTCCAGGCTCATACCATAGTCGTATATACCGATATGCCGTTGAGGCAAGCTCTTCATAAACCAAAAAAATCAGGGAGATTGATGTATTGGGGAATAGAACTCGGTGAATATGATATCATTTATGAGCCTAGATCATCACTAAAAGGGCAAACAATAGCAGATTTTATAGCAGAGTTCACTTATCCTGATACCCCCGAGGAGCAAAATCTGAACACCGACCAACCTGTGGATATTACAGGATCATCAAATTTAAACCACGATCAACTTAAGTTGGTTGGAGAGCAAGAGGATAAGGTCGACGAGCAGCGAAATGTGGGAGAAATGGAGATATAGGAACAACAAATATTCCACTTAGTAACTTTGTCCAATAAGAAGTTTGATGACGAAATACCTATATGGAACCTATATGTGGATGTCTCATCGTGCACCTCAGGTAGTGGAGTTGGGATTGTATTGAAAAGTCTAGACGAGATCGATATAGAATATTCTCTGCATTTTCAATTTCAAGCTTCTAATAATGAGGCCGAATATGAAGCGAAGATTGTAAATGCAGTGACTCACAGTTGATTGTAAACCAAATGATTGGTGTGTATACGGCAAAAGGAGAGTTGATGATTAAGTACTATGCAAAGGCAATGGAATTGGTATCGAAATTTGTTACTGTTCAATTGGTCAGAATACTAAGAATGGAGAATGCAAGAGCAGACACTTTAGATCGATTAGCATCGGCTACTCGTACCGAGCTACGAAGAATAATCTCGATTGAAGTTCTAACTGGTCGGAGCATAGAAGAAGATCTGATGATGAATTTTATTACCCTTGATTTAGGGCCATCTTGGATGGATCCCATCAGGGCATATATTGAGGAGAGAGAATTATCGATTGACAAACTCGCAGCCAAGAAATTGAAGTTTAAAGCTGCTCGTTATGTACTAACTAATGGTATTCTATACAGACGAGGAATCATAGCTGTCTTGAAGAGGTGTGTACATCCAGCCGAGGTGAAGGATTTGATTGAAGAAGTACATGAAGGGTCTTGTGGAGCTCATGTAGCAGGTCGTACACTTCTGTAAAAAATAATGTCTATGCCAAGAAATGTGACAAGTGTCAGCGCTTCTCCTCCATTCGAAGAACTCCCCAAGCATTGTTGACACCCATTACTTCCCCTTGGCCATTTTCCATGTGGGGAATTGACTTGGTCGGGCCACTTCCAACAACTAGAGGAAGATTTAAATATCTCGTCGTTGCAGTGGATTATTTTACTAAGTGGGTAGAAGTCGAGCCTCTTGTCGATATGACATACGAAAAGGTGTACCAATTTATTTGGAAAAATATCATTTGTAGATGTGGTCTTCCCCATGCATTCATCACCAACCATGGAACACAATTTGACAAGGAGGAGTTCGCTGCCTATTGTCATCAGTCAAATATCTTGAAGATCCACTCGGCACCAGGCTATCCCCAAAGCAATGGACAAACTGAAGTGACAAACAGAACATTGCTAAATGGCTTGAAGAAAAGACTGAATGACGCGAAAGCAAACTGGATCAACGAGCTGCATTCTGTGCTGTGGGCTTATCGTACTACTTCCCGAGCAGCAACAGGAGAATCTCCATATATGCTAGCATTTGGAAGTGAAGCTGTTATACCTGCCGAGTTGGGTCTTCCAACACACAGAGTACTGAATTTCAATTCCCATGTCAGCGATTTAATGAGAAGGTTAGATTTGGACATGCTCGAAGAAGATAGAGAAGAAGCAGCTATCTGGAATGTTACTTACTAGCAACGAACAACTTTGTTCTACAACAAGAGAGTGAAGAAGTGCGACCTAAAAGAGGGAGACTATGTGCTACAGAAAGTGATGCAAAAGCACAACAAACTGGAAGCGAACCGGCATGGACCTTACCGAGTTACATAAGTTGTTCGACCAGAAACCTACAGAATAGAAACTTTAGAGGGGGAGGAGTTTAAGAATGCATGGAATGCAGAACACCTGCGCAAATATTATTAGTAATGTAAACTCTCATGTAATGTAGTTTCATCAGTATGAATAAAATGTGAATATTCTACCCAAACCTCTCATTTTATTGAAATTTTTTCATGGAATACTGGTGCTACACACTACCTGGCAAAATCCACCAACTCCGGTTGGTCGGGAATAAAAAATATTTCCCAAAAGTGCCAACTCTGGTTGGTTGGGAAGAAAATCCACCAACTCCGGTTGGTCGGAAATAAAAAAATATTTTCCAAAAGTGCCAACTCTAGTTGGTTGGGAAGAAAACCCCACCAACTCCGGTTGGTCGGGAATAAAAAATATTTCCCAAAAGTACCAACTCTGGTTGGTTGGGAAGAAAATCCACCAACTTCGGTTGGTCAGGAATAAAAAATATTTCCCAAAAGTGCCAACTCCGGTTGGTTGGGAAGAAGACCCCACCAACTCCGGTTGGTCGGGAATAAAAAATATTTCCCAAAAGTGCCAACTCCGGTTGGTTGGGAAGAAAACCCCACCAACTCCGGTTGGTCCGGAATAAAAATATTTCCCAAAAGTGCCAACTCCAGTTGGTTGGGAAGAAAATCCACCAACTCCGGTTGGTCGGGAATAAAAAATATTTCCCAAAAGTGCCAACTCTGGTTGGTTGGGAAGAAAATCCACCAACTCCGGTTGGTCGGGAATAAAAAATATTTTTCATAAATACTAACTAAGGTTGGTCGGGAAGAAAAAATATTTCTAAAAATCCACCAACTCAGGTTGGTAGAGAATAAGAAGCTGTCAACTACAGTTGGTCGTGAACATTTTCAGCTAATGGCTTAGAATTAAAAAGTGATCAAGCAAAATTTTTAATACTCGTAACATTTTAAATTACCACCAAGCTGGTCGAGAAACAAAATATCATCAATTTTGGTTAGTCGTCAAATGATTACCACAAATTCAGGATAGTCGACAATAAATACCAGCTTTAGTTGATCAGCAAGTCGACAATAAATTTTAACCAGCTTTAGTTGATCAGTAAATAACACAATGTTGTTATCTTTTTAACAAATATACATACACATATGTAAAGTGTTTTACAAAATATCCACAATACAATGGCAATAAAAATTGCAAAGAAAAATAGAAGTTTTTTCATTAAATCCAAAACAAAGTACATTGAGAATAAAATACATAAAATTATTACATCAAGATTCCTCTTCTATTTGTTTCTTCCCCTCTGCCTTTGAAACAGGTTCTTCACCAGCAGGAGGATCGTCTAAGGCATAAGGGGAGTTAACGAAATTAAGGTCTTTGAGCATCCTGATGTTCATCACAGATGGTCGATCGAGTAGGTGCTCGGGGCGAGATATCTCAACATTGGAATGGAGACTATAATCGCCAAGATATTTGGAAATCAAACACTAGGGATTGCCCGGACAGGGATCCAGCTCATGTTGAGTTTGAATGGTGGCACTGGCAGGTCGAGCAACTCAGGATTATGGTAATCCCACAAGTAGTGACCCTGTTCCAATTGCATCACACCTAAGGCATTCAGCCACCCTTGTTTGTAACCCTCATTATTCGCATTTTGGATCCGATCATCCAAATGGTAGAGAGCCTCATTATAGCCAGCCATCCAGAATTCTCTGGACTGCTTGTGGAATTGATAAGTCAACCTTTCCAACTGCTCGTGAAGATTTTTTATAAAGAGTTCTTTATTCTCCAAATCAGACTTTTGAGCAGAGAGCTGCTCTTCTAGATTCATGATTTTCTTAGACATCTCTGCCAATGCTTGGTTCTTTGCCATCAATTGGAAGGCTTGGTTCTCGAGAGCCAATTGAGTTCTTTGTTCCTCGACGGGAATTCAAACAGCTCTTGCTCGTCCCCGAGAAGAGGTAGAGGGCCCAATCCTTGTCAAGGTTTCTAATTCATCCCTCAGGTTGGCATTTTCAACCTCCAAGAAAGACAACCCCTCGTCGTTCACGGGGACCAAAGCGTTTGAGGAAGAGGCTGCAAATTACAACTGAGATACTTCTCTTTTCAAGTTATTATTTTCCTGCTCCAACAACTCAGCTATCTGCCTGTGCTCTTCGACCTCGGCCTTAAAAGTTCTCTCCCTCACATTGTAAGCAGCGAACAACTTGTCATACCCCTTATGAGCACTGAGTTGTTGATACTTCTTCTCGTATCCCTCATGAAAAAGGGGTGTAGATTCCTTATATTGTTGTTGAAGCTATTCAAGAGTTCCCTGGAGGTATTCAATCATTTCATAATACGCTACATTATTAGCCACTGCAAGGTCGAGCAGGCACTTCAAATACTGGTAGGCTTCAACTGCTTGTTCTGAAGCGTTTGGATCTAGTATATCAACGATTTGAGCATCAGTCAAATCTGCATGGACAACCTTGAAATATTCGTTGCACTATCTCATCAATTTTGTATCATGAGCAGATAATAATTCCATCCTGGCCATAAACTAGTAAAAAGAAGAAATAGCAATAATCAATAAGGAGCGAGAGGAAGAGAGACAACAGTATGAATAGGCAAAACTTCAAATTTTATTACATCATAAAAGATGGTTACAATTGGCAAAAATAAACAGAGAGAAAAATCCGAACAACTCTACACCTTTTCCTTGTCTCCCAAAACTTTCTTGGGAGGCTGGGATGAGGAGGTAGGTTGCTCGGATGGTACAGATGGTTGCTCGGTGGGTGCTGAAGGTTGCTCGGTCGACGTAACGGATGGTTGAAGTTATTCGCAGGAAGGCTGGACAACTGGGGGATGAATAATTTGATCTCCCATCACCATGGAGGATTCCTCAGAGGAAGCTCCGTCCTCCTCTTCTTCTTCTTTATGAGTTGGAAGGGGCCGAGGATGTGTCGGTAAAATAGATCAGAATTTTCATCAACCTTCATCTCTTGTAGAGAAGTGACCCATCCATCCCTAAAGTACTTGAGGCTACCATATTCCACTTGTGACATCATGGCAGCCAGACCCTTATTCCACCCCTTATCCCAGCCATCACTGAATGACCTTTTCACAGCTAACTTTCTTTTCACCTTCTCTGAGGAAATCTTCTCGGATATAATTTCCTCGTTAGCTTTTAACTTATTCTCCATTTCTTCCTTCTGACGACCTACTTCCCGAAGCTTGTTTAGATCTTCCTCAGCAACCTTGAGCTTACCTTCAAGCTCCCCAATATTTTGGAGTTTCCCCTCGAGCACTTTATTCTTCTCCTCCAAGTCTTTTATTTTCTTCTCTAACCCTTTTGAGACCTCAACAACCTGATCCTTCTCATGTTCGATGGAATTAAGCTTCTTCTCCCAAGTAGCTTTATCATCATCATACTTCTGACGAGAATCCTTCAGAGACTGCGTCAGACCCACCAAATCTTCCTCTACACCTGACGAGGAGCTTGAAGCTTTAATAGCTTCATCCTTCTTCAAAATTGTATTAAAATAGGTTACCAACTGTGAAAAGAAAATAATAGCAAGTCAGTGCACAGATATAACAAGGGAAAAATGAAAGTTTAGGACAATAATACTTACAGAAGCAATATGACAAGCAGCCAACGTGGTAACCATATCCCGAGAAAGATTTTCTTCAATACCTTGGATCTCGAGAATGATCTAAGACTTCACCGAGCTCATGGAAGAGCTCGGGGGTAACAAAAGTGGGAACACCACTTCCAGTAGTCGGGGACTGAGAGATGGATTCAACCAAATTGATCGAGGAGCTCTTCTTCAACCTCCTCAGAGGAGCATCAACGGTCTCGACCAAGGATGAAGTCTTAGTCGGGGATATGACTATAACCTCGCTTGGAGCAGCGACCTTGATCGGAGCCACTAGGGGTTTCTCGGAAACCTTCACAGGAGCAGCCGGAGGAGGTGCATCAATTTTTCTTGTCCCTTCTTCTGGGATGTCATGTTTACTTTTCTTTGCCTCTCTAGCAATAGAGGCAGATTTCTCGAAGAGGGCAGGAGCTCTTCTTCTCTTCATCCTTTCACTCAAAGGAATATGTGACTCAGGTGAAGAACTTATAGAAGCTGGTATTGGTTCCACGTTGCTTATCACCGGACGAGAAGTAAAAGACGAGGTGTAACTCTTATACTGCAACAGATATGAAGCTGATCTGATATGCTCGTCGGCAACAGTCTGATGCAAACCCCAGATAAGTTTCAGATGTTTTAAGTTAACTTCTGCCTCTTTTGGAGATATTCTTTTGCTGTCAACTGCAAATAAATGAAAATTAAAATATCAGTGACACATTTTATCAAACACAAAGGAAGCATAATTTCAAAAATAAAATAAAATAAAAACAACCTATCCCATTGCCATAGGGAGGGCATCTAGGACCCTGGTACGCATCATTTCCAGTTAGTGGAGGGTGTTGCCAATTTTTCATAACAACCCCGTGCTCGAAGTAGTCCCTATTGGCATCTGGGAGATTGACCACTAAAGCCCTATTTAAAAACCTAGTTTTTAAATAAAAAGTATTGTCACCAATAGCCCATCTATAACAAAACATAATTTCTGGAATTTCTATACGAGATCCATGAATTTGATTTAATCTATGAAACCCATTAACTATTCTCCATGTATTGGGGGCAATTTTTGCAGGAACCACGTCAAAATATTGACAGAATTCTAGACACAAAGAGTTTGGGGGAAAAGAAAAACCACATTCAACCACGAAGAGACTGGGGAACCAATGTCCCTCAGCCAAACGAAAATAATCTGAAGGTTTAGAAAGTTCCTCCAGAACAACCCATGAAGGAATAGAGAAATTAGAACGAAACTCATCAAGCGATTCAACAAGGTGAACCATGATGAATAAAGGAAATAAAAGAGAAGGAAGAAGATCTTACAGGAAAAGGATGGATATGTTGACAACGAACGATGAAAGGGATGAACGCACAAGAGAGAGAGAAAATGGAAAAATCAAAGATACATATTTGAAAAAGTAAAAGACGATATGATTTTCTGCAATGCTTAAATACCTTACCTTGGGAAAAGGTGAAAAAAATAAAGGGAGACGTTTACGCTACCGGCGGCTAAAAGGAAAAAAGGGTGCGGATATCGAAGCAGTTAGAAAAATTCAAAAAGTCTAATTCTGTGAATTTAAAAAGAAAAATAAATGCGAAGAAAACACTCCTAAGATTCAGGATGACCATTTAATCCCGCCATATTTCGAGAAGAATGTTCCACACTCCTAATTCTCGAATTGTGAAACATTGGGGGCTTCTGTTGATACCAAATTTAGTCTGCCAACATGGCTCAATTAAGTGGAGACACGTGACAATCTGCATGGAAATAACAAATACATTGAAACAACCCCTTGACATCGAGGAACTCATTTTCCCCGACCAACTCAAATACTCCGAGAAGTAGGTACTCTTTGAGGAACTTTACTGCACCGAGCAACTCATGGATGCCGAGATACTTAGGCGGTCCGAGCAGCTTTGGCGATCCGAGATGCATCTAGATCAGAGCATTTATTATTAGACAATTATAAGGATTAAATGCGTATTGAATGCTGATTATCATCATACGGATGTATACGCTTATTGAACAGCTATGTATTACCCATTCACATGTACAACCTCATGGCTATAAATACATTGTATCATCCTCATTGTGGGGGGACCGGAATTTCTAGAGATAAACCCTACTTTGAGAATTCCCAAACAATCAATAATAGCACCAACAGTGGACGCAGGCCATTTGTTCAAGGCTGAACCACTTTAAAATCTCTTGTCTTATTTATTTTTATCTGTGATTAAACAATTAGAGATAATCTAATTTTTTACATCAACAGTATATATGTGTGTGTGTGTGTGTGTGTGTGTGTGAAAGTAAAACTGAAAAAATATTAAATTAGACTTGATAACGATTTCTAACTATAGTTCATAAGTTCAAAGTAGTAATTTGATGAAGGAGTTATAGCCATTGTTTCATAGGAAATCAAATCTGTCCCCAAATTATATTCCCTATTTTTAAGTCATTTTAAAATTTAAAAACTATATAAATACACAACATTTGAGTGTGATACCTCATACAAATGAAAGGGTACGGTATATAATTTAAATCAATTGAAGGTGAATGATTTCGAATTTTCTAGAGTCTGGAGTGCTCGCTTTTGTATAGGGATGCAAAGCTTCCTTGTTTTGGACAACACCTTTTTTTTAATTCAAACATACACCTAAATGAAAATTCATTTAATTAAGGTCTTATATTTGGGGAAAATATATATTAGTGAGTCTAGTTTATAACCCAACTTGAATTTTATCAATTGGATTTACGTTTTAAGAGATATTGACATATTAGTACAATAGGGTCGGGCTGTCCCAAAAATAGTCCTTATTTTGGGATCCAGTTTACATCTTAATATGTATAAATTGGTGTATAATTACATATCGTTCCATACATGTCGAGAAATATCTACAAATTGGGTCTCTAAAACATCAAATGGTTCGAAAGTCCTAGTTTTCTATAACTTTTTATGGACATTTCTATAAAGTGGTGCAAAGCGTCCTATGCACTTCGAAAATCATATTTTCTTCTCCAAAACAGTTAATTCACCAGTCAAACATGGATGTAATTGTATCAAACTTTTCATATCATAATAATAAATCATTAGAAACAATTACAGTTACAAACAATAGAATTTAATGCATGTAATAGGCGTGTTAGTGATTACACCTAGTAAAACACCAAGAACACACACACACACTTAAGCACACATGAGAATTCTAGCTTCTAACCCAATTTTTGTTATCAAAGCATCATTATATAACTTAAACAAAGTGGATGTATGAAACCAAATTTAAAATTCTATCTATCTCAAGCCTTTTGAAGAATTCTATTAAAAAATATCTATATACACACTAGCACACACAAAACACATACACATACACATATGTTGAGTTTTAATACAAAGAATTTATGGTTTTACTTAAAATTTAACTATGTTGGACAAAAGAAGATGATTATTAAGAATTAATAATTTATACCAATACATTTCTTCACAAATTTCTCAATAATAAGCCTCCCCCTGTTTCTCTCACCCATATTTTTTTTCTAGCTTCTCTTTAAACTCTAAGTTTGATAGTTTTCTAAGTGTTGAATGAATGAGAAATTTTCACCCGATTAATGATTTCTAAACAAGTCCTTCACCATATAAGTCACCTACTATGTTTTACAAATTAGATGATCTACCACATAACTTTTCCTTAGGTAATTTTATATTAGGTACTTTAACATTTCAAAGTAAAGAACATAATCATTTAATTTAATCCTACTTAGGCCAATTAATATAAATCATTACAATTAACTAATGAATTAACAAAATTAAATATAAAATGAAATAGCCCGAGATAATATGTCACAGTACCCATGTGATTCGTAACTTATTAAGCATATGGGACCTACCTAACTTAGGCCCCACACATATGGAAAGTGGGAATAATTAAGTATGATTTTGTATGATAGCTTCCCAACTGACACGTGGATAGATCACAAAGATAACCATACATTCAAATAATAATTATTAATGTGAGATGATAAGTGATAAGGGGAGAGCCCGGTATTTCGAGTTGTAGGCCCCTTTTTCAAAGTGTGATTTCAGGCGACAAAATAATTTTTCTTTCAAAGCCCTTTTTCAAATTTTAACACGCACCAAGTTTGTGAACCAATTTCAATTAAGTCCAATTTTATCTTGTTTAATCCTAAACATGCATATAGGTTATTAAATAAAGTAAAGTTCACAACATCGGATGTATGAGGAAACCACAAAAAGAAAAAAATTCTGACGGCCCAAGCCAGATAATCACAATGATACGGTACAAAGGAAGATAGACGGACTTACACAACAACTCGATCCCCACAAGACTTGACGCTCTTATTCACTTTAACTGCTCTTCCATAGTGCCGACGCAGAAATCCTTCCACGATACTCGTCTACAGCACACATGTCCACGACTTCCTTGGTGTCCATCGATGAAGCTTAGCAACCGTATACGGTTCGGAACACGCCTTCACCATTTCTTCAATAAAAAAACTCTGAAGAAACAACTTGTTCAAAGTGATGAAAAAAGCCCATAAGGTGCAAACAAGATCTCTATATCAATTGTATATGGAAGCTTTAATATTTAAACACTAAGGATGGTTTTAGAATTAGAAAGCCTTAGAAAACTTATACAGAAAAACGAAACTGTTCTGAACTGTATTTTGGTTCTGCACTCTTTTCTAAAATTCTGAGAGAAACATGCCTTAAATAAAAAAGTTAAGTCGTCAAGTCATTTAACGAGATCTCAATGTCGTTAGAACAACTAAGACATGTCATTAGAACGATTATTGATGTCATTTGAACAACTTAAACCAAATTCAGTGTTTCATATGACTCTAAACATAAGGTAAGCTCAGAATAAATGGTTTAAAACATCTTAAAATCATTTTTAATAAAGTTTCCATCCTTTAAAACTCTTTCCGAACTCCATAAACATAATGCGCTCATACCTGACAGATATTCAGAATGCAATCTGAATGAAGATGTGAAATAAACATGGCATGATATATCTTTTATGCTTGGCCACTACGTCTTCTAATACAACATGTCATAGACTATGTGGGTATGTGACAATATAAAAATCTATCTATGACTCAAACAAGTTTTGTTTCAGGAATAAGTAAATTTCATACAGATAGACTCGATTGAAAATCTTGTCCTTACAAATCTACCCCTTTGACTATTCTGGGATAAAACCCAAATAGTGAAATGCCTAAGCCATACCGTTAAGCTATATGACACCTAAATCTCATCTCATAAAACCCAAATTCAAAAATTACAAGACAAGGAGTAGTATATGCAGGTTCGGCAAAAATGAGCTATCTAAATGTGATATAGTCTTGCAGTCTCGAATATCTTAAGCATACCTAAACACATGGAACAGACAAATACTCTATGAAGTACGGAGGAACAAATGATATAAAAATACCAATATGTAAAACAAATCATTTGTTAAATATGTGAGCAAAAACATGATACCAATTTATGTAATACAACATGATACCAATAAAATATAAACATACATATGATCAAAAACATAATATCAATTTGCAATGCAACAAGCACATATGTGCTCATAAAAAAAAATTCCACCTACATCACATACATCTCTCCCCCTTTTTGTCTCGAATAGACAATAAGTGAAAAAGATAAACAATTAACCAAATATCTAGAATGAGAATAATCAATGAAGCATATCTAGATAAACATGAAATGCCAGTTAATAATATTCACAAAGTACCGAATCGTAGCTAGAAAACTGTCATAATTAATGAAATCATCAATCTAAGAAATTATGTGACTAAACGAATTAATGCAACATAAGAATCAAAGCATCAATTAAGCACCATCAACTATATGCAAATCGTATAAATGAACCCAGAAGTACCAAAGAAAAATGAAATAATCTCATATATGAATCAGGTACAAAAGAAGAATAAGGGCTTAAAAATCCTGGCAGGGTTTTTTGAACTACAGAGGCATGTCATTTGAACGAGGTAAAAAATGACCCAAAATAATAAGGTCTCATTTGAAGCAACTATCTAACGACCCTTTTAACCACCATACCTGACACAAAAATCTCCTCGAAACTCATGTCGTTTGTACCGGTCTTCAAACGACTTGGACATGTCATTTGAACAATGTCCAGAAGTCATTTGAATGACTTCAAAAACTTCTGCCTCCAGTGCTAAAAATGACAAAGTTTTGCCCAGTGAAAAAATTTCATGAAAACAGGTACTGGAAATAAGAAACAATAGCAAAACAGACTCAAAACTGAAAAAATAAAACAAACTAAAATAATATAATTCATGCTAACATAGTATCAACGTGCTCAAACATGGATATGGAATGAATGGGCATGAACTACAACAAATGAATCACAATATGAACAGATCGAAACGATCAAGAAGCTTTAATTAATAGCCATATGTGATAATTTATATATTGAGCTTTATAAACTAAGCAATCATCATGCACACAAATCCGTAATTTTGACGATTCAACAAAAAATAGCGTCATGGCACGGTTTTTTAACATTAGGATTCGTGGTGCAAACCAGTTTATTTTTTCATCCAAACACCCTATAAAAATCACATTTTATTTTTCAAGTTCTTTTGAAATTATTACTTTTCTCAACTTAGAGAAATCCTATTGGCCCTTTTTTTATTCATATAATTCTTTTTATTGCCTTAATTTTTTCTAGGGCTGCTTTAAATGGTGGCTTTCACGATGAGTTAATTGTACTCTTGCATCCATTTCTCGTGAACACTCATCATTTTTTAAATATAAACAATATAAATCCTCATGGAAAACGATTCTTACATGCACGCCTCCTCCTAAGTATTATTACGCATAGATGAAAAAATTGAGAGGAGAACGTCTCACCAAACTCAAATATGCATCAGATGTCAAACATTCATATAAACTTGTGTATGTGTGCAATGATGGCACACACACACACACACACACATATATATATATATATATAGTCGAATCCAAATGCATATCAACTTCGAAACAACCCAATTAAGACAATGGTTAAGATCATTCAACCCATCAACAAATATGACCAAATGTCCTAGCCACATCGATAATGAAGCGATGGGGGGTTTAAACACACTAATATGCCATATCAAACATGAAAACTCATGACACAAAAAATAAACCTAAAATCTTTTTATGTTTTTTAAAAAATATTTTTGACCCAAAAATAAAATCTTTTTGTATTTTTTAAAAAAATATTTTGAAACCAAAAATCTTTTTGTATTTTTCAATAAGACTCAAATAAATGAAAAACATAATACAAAGAGATGCACATGTCATAACACTAGCAAGATATAAATCATAAAGTAAAGACTAGCGTACGACAAACATGGCAACACAATCATCCTTTAGATTTAGTATTGGAAGAATCAAGTGCAACCAAACAACAACCATGAAGTTTAATTCCTAAAGCCTCTTAGTCCAATTTCCTAACTCAAGTAGGTATGTAATGACACATGGGGGTTTTGGGAACCGAAACGATTTTATTCCTAAACCTCCTAGGAGCATTTCTAAGGTCATAACAAAAACACCTAAGTTGACCCTTCCTACCGTAATGAGTGCAAGTGAAAACACGGGGAGGAATGTGTCGTAAATGTGGACCTCTCCTAATGTTCCTAGTCGATTCTTTCACACAAATGGTATTGACTTTGGGAATGAGAACAATATGATCATCGTAGCATATACGACACCTATCATCCTTAATTTGGACGGTGCCTAGCATCCTATCCACCATTTCCCACCTTACCTCCAAATCAAACTTCACCTTACTCGAGTCTATCAATCTCTCCTCAAGCTCACTAATCCTAGAATCAAGCAAATGCCTAGAGTCCTCAAACTCTATAATATACATTTTCATAGACTCCATCAAACCACGAAGATTATCTCTCTCACCCTCAAAGTACTCTAGTTTCTCCCTAAGAGTCTTCTCATGTGCCCAAAGATCCTCAATCAAAGCATCATTATTTTTTACGGCACGCTAATTGAACTTAGCTTGCAACTTCAAGTTTTCCTTTTCACCTTTACTGCTTCCTTATACAAGTCATTAAAGGAAACTTGTAACTCTCCCACATCAATCTCCTTATCCTCACTAGCTTCAACCTCACTCACTTGGGATTCACACTCAACGTCCTCGAAAGTGTCATTCATATGATAATTTTCATGGGAAGATTTACCGTCGTAGCTTACATGACATGCCATGAACACTACAAATATGTGCTCAATAGGGGAACTGTCTCCCTCTTTCGGTTCACTATCACTTAAGGTGGCATTATATGCTATCGATTTCTTGACCTCCTTCTTAAGTCTACTAGGACACTTTGCTACCTTATGACCATAACCCTCACAACCAAAACACCTATTCGACTCATCACTTTTAACATTCTCACTTTTATTCTTAGGGGAGAGATTGACCTTGTTGTTCTTGGATTTCTTAAGTCTTTTGGCATCTTTCTATTGATTTTGGAACTTAAGAAACTTTTTGAACTTCTTTTCCAACAAGGCTACATCTTCAAAATAGAAATCGAAATCATCATCCGAAATATTAGTCTCCTCCTTTTAGGCTTTCAAAGTAATGCCCTTTTCTTTGTTTGTCACTTTCTTAGAGGTAAAGATATGAAGCTCATAAGTTTGTAAGTCACCTACAAGCTTTTCTAGTTTCGTTGATTCAAGAATACCCAAGGAGTTTAAAATGGTTACTTTGGGATCAAATATTCTAGGCAAAGACCTTAAGATTTTCTTTATGAGTCATTTGTTGGGTATTGTATCCCCCAAATTAAACGAGGAGTTGAAAATGTTGGACAATCTAGTATAAAACTCAACAAACGACTCACTTTCTGACATCTTAATCATCTCAAAACTGTGTAGTGAGATTTTGAAGTTTAGATGCACTAACCATGCTATTTCCCTCATCAGTAAGTACAAGAATATCCCAAGACTCTTTTGAAGTTTCACACGTCATGATTCGATTATACTCTTCCCATGTGAGATACGAGGAAATAACATGAATACCTTTAGAATTATGAAGTGCAAGTCTATGTTCGGATTTGATCCATGACTAACAAATTTTAATGGCCTCTCCCTCTCGTGTGACTAGTGGTCACCACCCCTTTTTAATCGCTAACCACACATGCTCATCAATTGATTTTAAAGCACTTATCATTTGCATTTTCCAATAAGCATAATTTGTGCCATAAAAAACAGGAGTTCTAAATCTACCAAAACTTCTAAAATTTATCATTAAAAGCACAAGGGATCAATACACACAAAAAATATTTCTAGCTCTGATACCAATTTGTAGGTCCTTTTTTCAAAGTGTTCTTTAAGGTGATAAAATAATTTTTCTTTCAAAAAACCTTGTTTCAATTTTAACATGCACTAAGTTTGTGAACCAATTTCAATTAAGTCCAATTTTATCTTTTTTTAATCCTAAACATTCATCTAGATGATTAAAGCAAGAAAAATAAAGTAAAGTTCACAACGTCGGATGTATGAGGAAACCACAAAGGGAAAAAACCTCTGAGGGCTCAAGCCAGATAGTCACTATGCTATGGTTTTACAAAGGAAGACAGACAGACTTAAACAATGACTCAATCCCCACAAGCCTTGATGCTCTTCTTCACTTTAATCGCTCCTCCACGGTGGCCACATAGAAATCCTTCCACCATACTCGTCCATAACACATGCATCCACGAGTGCCTCGGTTTTCACCGATGCTCTTGATAAACGTCTACGATTCGAAACATGGCCTTCACCGTTTCTTTACCATAAAATTCCAACGAAACAACTTCTTCAAAGTGATGAACAAACCCTAGATGGTGGAAATAAGATCTCTATAGCAATTGTATATGAAAGCTTGGAGCTTTAAACACTAAGGATGGTTTTAGACCTAGAAAACCTTGGAAAACTTATGAAGAAAAATGAAAATATTCTAAACTTTATTTTGGTTTTGCTCTTTTTTTTTTAAAATTTCGAGAGAAACACGCCTTAAATAAAAAAAAGTTAAGTAGGCAACCCATTCAAATGAGATCTCAATGTCATTAGAACGACTGATACATGCCAAAGTTAGTGTTTCATACGACTCAAAACATTAAATAAGCTCAAAATAAATGATTTAAAACATTTAAAATAATTTTTAATAAAGTTTTCATCCTTTAAATATCTTTCCAAACTCCATAAGCATAATGCGTTCATAACTAAAATATATTCGTAATGCAATCTAAATGAAGACGTGAAACGTGCACCAATAAACACGGCATGATATATCTTTGAAGCTTGGTGTAATACCCCACCCCGATAAATTAATTAAAATATATGAAGAATTCATATGAGGGGGAACCAATTGTAATTGTAAGGATTTATGGGCAACAAACTGGATTATATAAGGATTATAGAAATTTTTGGGTTATAAATCATATATGCCTTCTTAAGATTTTGGGTATTATATTGGGGAAAATGTGAGAAAATTGAGAAGTTAGGATGATAAATGGAAATTCAGAATATTCTCTATGGTCGCTCGAACGACATGGACGTAGTTCGAGCACGGAAGCTATGTCGTTAGAATGACATGGAACTCATTCGAGCGACGTCTGATAGTTACGTTGTCTCCATTTTAACCGTGGATCTTATATGAGCGAATGAGATTTGGTCGAGTGAAAGAAATTGGGGATCTTAGGGTTTTTGGTTTTTGTTGTGTATATATGAGGGAGAGGCGAGAGTGTTAGAGAGAGAAGACCATCCCCCAATTACAACAACTAACTCGAAAATAAACCCACAATAATCCAAATCCACAAGTGACAAGGTATAGAGCATCTAAATAAACCCACAATAATATAAATCCACTAATCTCAATCTCTTCAATTACAACAAGTCTCTCGAATTAAAATTACAACAACTAACTCGAAAATAAAATGCAAATATCCAAAGCTCTATACATCAAAATAATACAAATCTTTCCCAACCAATCCTCGCTAAAATCAATCTCCATAGCGCCCCAAGATCCGCGCTAACCTGCCACTAAAAGAAAATATGAGGAAGTACACAATACGACAGAAAAGATGCTCAACAAATATATTAACGATGAATAAAGCGTAACAACACGAGTACGAATATTCAAATAAAAATGAAAATCTCAAAGCATTTATCAATATAATTTCTCAACAACACTTTAACCGGGTCACCAGGCCTCACCACATTCGTATATGCTTTATCAAGCCATAGCCCGGGAAACAGGAATTTTGGTGGGTGCCCAACATCCGTGCCATATTAAAATCTCATGACAACGTGCTCATCAACAATATAATGACACCACATGAATCAAAATAATTTCAATAATTATTTTCCTGATTTCAATGAATTTATCAATTCAAATATGAGTTCAATTAACAAGAATTCAAAGAGAATGACACTCGCGAGATTTAAGGAGCATATTGTGTAAAACCCCATACCTCAAACCATGATGAGAAACCAACGATCACATCCTCAAGATCATCACAAAATATCTACAAAATATCCTCCAAGAACCTCCAACAAAATAGCCCCAAGAACACCTCTAATCTAAGGTTGGAACTCACAAATCTCAAGGGCCAATGTGTATATAAAAAGAAGAGGAATATAAAATATATTTGCTGCCAAAATTTGTGCCAAAAGTATGTTAAAAGGCTTGCCCATGACTTCCTTTTATAATGCAAAGAAATGAAGAGTTGGAATCCAAAAGACTCCTTTAAATAAGGCAAAAAAAAGAATAGTTGGAAATCAAAACAACTCCAAGAGTTACAAACATTTAAAAATCATTTTAAAATCCGTTTTAACTCTGTTTTCGAAACCGTTTAAAATTCTCGCCTTTAAAAATAATATTCAACATATTTGTGCAATAAAAATAATTTTATCTAAAACTTTATTTTCCTCCATTTTCCAAAAATTAATTAAAATAGCCCAAAGTTACACGGGTTGTTACACTTCCCCACTAACAATGGAATTTCGCCCTCGAAATTCGCCGAATGCCTAACTCTCAAAATCAGGCCACTACACTAACTCCAAAAATAAATCACGTCTCTCAAAAATAAATTCCTCACATCTAATCTAGATGCTTATCACGAATATCACCTAAAATTTTCTATCTCCAAAAATTGCTAACCACGCAATGAACCCAAAACTCAAGCCCCGAGGGTTGTCGTATACCTAAGCTCTGATACCATTTGTAATACCCCGCCCGCCCCGGGAGAGCGAACGGAGCGCTAACAAACTTACCCTTCCCCACTGTTATGAAAGAAAATGGAAAATAGAAAATGGAAAATGGAGCTACGATATATGTATGTGTGACAACCCGCTATCCGGAATAAAGGGTGGCCAACCCTATACCCCGATAAAATAGGAAATCATTGATAAATATCATTCTCAGCATCACAACAATATGCAAAGTATAAGGAATAACCACTCTATATTCCAGAAAACGGGTTATCAAAAACTTTGATTTGAAATAAAAAGAAAAACATTTTCAACAACCCATAATAGAAATAGAGGGTGGAAATCCCCACAAGCGCATGTAAGAAATCCCGAAAGATACAAAGGACCGAATAAAACGTCGGTCAAAACCATCCATACAACATACATATAGTACCAAGAGTTACATAATAAATTCATTATACAATTACAACTGTTTGGGCAACAAGCCCGAATGAACCGAACATAACTAGAAACATAAACAGAGGCGTCTACGCAAAATCCCGTGAAACCCGCACAATGTCACGGCTCCTCAAAACATGCGGAAGGGAAATGTCATTACTGGCGACCGTGCGGCGGAACACCTGAACGGATCATATACATATAGAGATACAACAAGAAAAGAAAACCGGTCAGGGCCGGGTATATGTGATCAATAGATAAATGACAAGTATGATAATGAATGCACAATTAAGCATGGATGATAGTCTAGCATGTTAACAGCATATAAGGAACTAAAACTGGTGAAGGACTACATAGAGTGAGATTCATAATAAAACAGAATTAAAAGTGCTTATGAGACTTTATCATCTTTAATCATATTACAATTTCAATCTTCATTTTCCATTCCTTATCAGGAATATAATTGTCATCATGTGCTCTATATGGCACTAATCTCAATAACATGCTCTTTGCGGCATAATTTGCTCTTTATGGCATTAATGTTCCATCGAGTCCAACTCGATAATTAGAATAGTCATAATATAAATATAACATTTCTAAGACCGCCCGTCCGGGTTTCCCCACTGGGCGCGTCCCTAAATAACCATCATCTTCCAGGGCCTAACATAAGACAACCTGGGATCCTATCGAAAGCGTCGGGAAGCTGCCATGAGCCTGCATGGTAGCCAAGACCACACCCGGAATCTCCCTACCCCCGCAGAAAATAAACAACCATAAGCGCTCCCATGGCCTAGGACTATATCCACCCTGCATTCATTAGCCAGGGGGCTTCACCTATCGTGCAGACTTCCCTTAAGATGGTATTTAGAGAGGTGTGTAACATCCATTTTAATTATTTCCATTACATGATTAGTAAATTATCATTTACCTTTACAATTTCTCATTTTAATTGAATGTATAAGCTAATTCGGGACTAAGTATAAGTGGTACTCCAAAGTTATCCCTAAAGCCTCCGTTGGCTTTAATATAAACCATCAAGTCAAAATGTAACTCAAGTTGAATTCTAAAGTCTCCAAAATTGACCTTAATACATTCTAGACCGATATAAAACTACAAGACAAAAGTGATGCCTAAACATCACCTTAAATTCCCCCTTGAAAGAACCCTAGATGAACCCTTTCGAGTCTAGGGTGTCGACCCAACTCAACTAGTACTCTAAACCCTATGTTTACTTCATTTAAGAAGGTCCCTAATCAATAATCCTAAAGAAAAGGGATAAAAATGAAAAAAGAAAAAGTTGGAAAAATGCAGGGCTACCGAATCGATTCGCCCCCTTGGCCGAATCGATTCGGCTAGAAAGGTTGAGATTCTGCATAATAGCCGAATCGATTCGCTCAGAGGGCCGAATCGATTCGGACTGAAAATCTGGGTTTCTGCATAACTGCCGAATCGATTCGGATCAATTCCGAATCGATTCGGTCAACAAGACCTGAGCACTGGCCCTAGCCGAATCGATTCGCCCAGGGGACCGAATCGATTCGGGCCTGCGATTTTGCCAAGAAATGACTATGGAGTCTTGGACTCCATTTTCTACCCCAACTCAAATTTCTCCAAACCAACTCATATACCAACACTATAAGAACATCAAAGATGCTATTGATCATCTTAAAACCTCATGAATCAACTTAGAGTGAATCAAAACCCAAAATATACATAAGAAAACCCTAGGTTTACTAAACTAAAATCAATACACCATTATCACAACCAATCATCTATCTCAAGACACAAATAGCAAGTAAAAACTTGCCTTGATTCAGCAAATATGCAGATTTCTTGGTGTAGTAGCAATCTCTCTCAATTTCTAAAGCTTTCTCTCTACTCTTCTCTTTTCTCTCTTGGGTTTAGGAAGGGATTTTGGGGAAATAGAAGACTTAGTAGGCTTAAATCGTGACTTAAGGTAAATGCCCCACTTAATTAACCAAAAGTGCGATAAAATAATACGCAATAGCATAATTAAGGCACAACCAGTCAAAAATGCCCAAAACTACAAAATACAATATGGCACATTATTTGACTATTTCGCACGTTCCGGAATCAACTGCAACCTCCAAATTATCATTTGGACCTTTTAAAATTCAATTTAGGTTCCGGTCTCATTATTAAGTCAAATATCATTTTAAATTCAGATGATATTAATAAGCATGACATAGCGATATTTTCCCATAATTATGATATGTATGCAACCTTATAATAAATATCAACTTTTCCACATTGAATTAACATTCAAATCATAACCCAACACTGGTCTCTAATTACTATACTAAGTAATTACTATGAAATACGGTCTCATGAGCGAGGGTTATTACAGTATGTAGGAGTTGGTTGTTGGGTGGTATTTTGTGTCTATTTGAGGAGTTATTTGGGAAGAATATGATGGTGTTATTGGAGGTATTTGAAGAGGTTTTAATGGAGCTTCCATGGAGGCTGTTTGGTGGAACTTTTTGTGGCTCCCTTTAGGGTCACATTTGGAGGTGGGGGAACCACCCATCTTCTTCACCACCACCATCTTTGGAGTAATTTAGGTGGGTAACCTACTCTTTTGACATTGGAGGTTATGTTAATTAAATATTGAAGTTTTTGTTGAGTATGATTATGAGTAGGATTATAAGAAATAGTGTGTCTTCTTGGTGAACTAATATAGGCATTTTTATGGAATAAAAATGCTAGAAAATAATATTGTTATGTATTTTCTAATAAATATGAAATTAGACACTTTTATGGAATAAAAATGTGAGAAAATAATATTTTATATATTTTCTAATAAATCTGAAATTGGACATTTTTACGGAATAAAAATGCTAAAAAATAATATTGTTATGTATTTTCTAATAAATATGAAAATAGGCATTTTTATGGAATAAAAATGCAAGAAATGTCATATTGGCCAATTTCTAGTAAAAAGAAATAATGGACATTTTTATGGAACAAAAATGTACGAAAATATTAATTGTGCATATTTTCTAGTGAAAAGAAGAAATGGACATTTTATGAAATGAAAATGTGGAATGATGTTAATGTTGTCAAATATTTATATTAAGCTTCTTGCAAAATAGAGACGTTATGAATAAATGGACATTTGTCAAGTTTAAAGAAATTGATGAAATGTCTTTATTTCTTGAAATGAATGTTTAATCCATCGGGTAGGAATTTAGTATTAAAAGTCAATTTTCTATGCATATAAACTTGTGGCATTTTGACAATAAATATGTGAACAGGTTTAAAGAAGATTTTTTGGGGGCTTAAACAAGAAATGATAAAGGTTGGAATTTTAGTCTTCAAAGTATGTGTAATTGGGTCTAAAAGACATAGTGGGTATGAAGTTAAAAGACTAAATGTTAATAAAAGAAATGGTATTTCTTGTAAAAGTAGTCTTAAGAATAAATGTATTTCTTCGATAAAGAAGTAAAAAAATATGAATGTTGGTAGAAAGTATTAGTTAAGTGTTAATGGGCAAACATGGAAAGGTTAGTGAGTATAATTTACTAATAATGTGAAATATTGACAATTATGGAATCATAAAAGGATTAAAGGTGTAAAAGTGTTTTCAATCAAGTAAAAGATTACTTCGAATGTAAAGAGGTGTTAAAGGGTTAAAACACTTAAGAATTTGGTGTGTATAACTTAATAGTGTTTTGGGTGAAATTAACACTTGTGAAAAAGGAGTAAAAGTGTGATTTAGAAATAAATGGGTAAAATGGTAATTTTACTTAAAGTGGAATATTTTTATGAAATAAAAATGTCGAAAATGATGTTACACAAAGTTTTCATAAATGAATATGATTTTTGGAAGAAAAATAAAGGTTAAAGTGTAAAGGACACAAAATGACAAACTTTCAAGTGTAACACAAATTGGGGTGATAAAGCCCTAGGTTTTGGCTTCGGCCAGGTAAAAAGGAAAGGAAATATTGTGGACATTTATAAAGTATTGAAACACATTAAAAAGGTACTCGGATGACACCGGGATAAAGAAATAAGGGTCCAGCGCCCTTGGGTGAAAAGCCCTAAACCACTGGTCAGAGCACATGGTGCGCATAGCCATCGGTGTAGAGCCCGTGTAAGTATGCAGTATTGGAAGATTCCAAGAAATGTTAAATGAAACTTGGAACATATAAAGAAATGGATTGTTTGGTAACTATGTTAAAACAACCTAACTTTAATGAATGTGATAAATATTACGATAAAGGTGAAATGGATAAGTAAATGCGTAAATCTTTTAATGTCCATAAAGGAATGAAAAGGTTTAAATGAAGTGGATAAATGGCTGGTTAGGCAACCTAAATGGTTAAAACTATATTTAACACCAGAATGTGTTATAAAGGGATTTTCGCAGAGCAAATAAGTATTCTCTAACACGATGAAAGTGTGTGTTGAAATGGTGATTTTCAATCAAAATACTAAGGTACGATCAAATGAGTAAAGGGGTTAAATTCTGATAAAGGAATGGAATCGAATCAAATAAAGTGTAATGGTTTCGATTGTTGAACTGGGTGTGTTAAATAAAGTGGGAATTGCTAAATATGAACAATGCAATCCTTTAATAAGATTAAGGTCTATTAATCTAGGAAAATAAGATTTTCGAAAATAAATTGGCTAAAGCATTAGCATGTGTATATCAAAGGTATATATATATATATTCGCATGCATGTGGTTGTAGCGTGTGAGTATTCCATTATGCAGTTCATTTCTATATCGCTTGTATAAATCCCACTGGGCATAAGCTCATAAGCCCACCTTGTTATGGCAGGTTGGGAGGGTTTCGTAATTTGAGGGAGTTTTATAGGTAAGTATACTTTATGTATGCTTGCGTTAGCAGCTCTATTACTTGGACTTCAGGGTGCTCCCCATGGGACCCTCGCGTAGTTTATCTTGAAAATTGATTTCGCATGCTAACAAGTTAAATGTTAATTAAAATAAAAATGGACTAGCAATATTATTTAGGTTATTTTATTGAACTTCAAACCTAACACTCGAGTCGGACCAGGTTGACTCACGAGTAACCCATAAATTCGGGTCGGGGCTTTGCACTTGACTGCCACATCTTCTAGTACAGCATGTTATAGACTATGTGGGCATCGTGACAATATAAAAATCTATCTATGACTCAAACAAGTTTTGTTCCGGGAATAAGTCAATTACATACAAATAGACTCAATTGAAATTTTTGTCCTCACATGAGTATACCTCTATTATTATTATAAAAAATTGTAACTACCCCATTAGTGGGACATTATTTGAGAGGACCTCAAAACTCAGCCAAATCGTACTCTCAGATGCAATTAATAATAAAAGCTCTCCCCATATGTGGATGTAGGAAATTGTTACTGCACTGTGTATATATTCGTATTTCGTATTCTTCTTTGCTTAGTAAGTTTTATTATTGGGTCGTATTAGGCTTGTTTGATCAAATTAACAGACGTAGTAAGTTTTTTTGCTCTTATAATTAACATCGTATGTGGAAGAACTTGGATCCCCTATTAGATTATCACGAGCCCAACCTTAATCACCTACTTAGTTAAAAAACTTGGATCCCCTATTAGATTATCACCAACTTAGTTAACAAACTTTCAAATCATTCAATCATGAACCTTAATTATTCAAATTCATTAATCCTCTAATTAATTCAAGGGTAAATATTCACAAACTTAAACCCTAAATTATCACCAAAATTGTAGAATCAACTAATGCAGAAACTGTATATCTCAAAACACGTAACAAGTCTAAATCAGGGGAAGGAGAAAATATGACAAGGCTTAATAGGCCCTTCAAACGACTAGCCATGTCAATCAAACGACAATGGCTCTCATTTGAACAAGATACTAGGTCATTCGAACGACCCTGGTATCATCTTCATCCCTAATCTATCTAGTAAAACCCAGTCTTCCATTAAAATGTTTAAAACGTCCATTCTGTAGAGATTTCTTCATCAAAACTTCCCTAGATTTATCATAATTCCATCCTTTTATTATATTCAATCTAACCCCATTAATTACACCAATTTAGGGCATCAAATTAGTCAAATCTTAACACCTCTACAGATTTATAACTCCAAATCAAAGAAATTCCTAATTTCTCATGAGCACAAATCCTAACATATTAATTGATTCCACCTCCTTTAATGTGAATAGGTAAATGCAACTTAGCAATTGCAAATTAAACCACTTGACTCAATTTTCATATCAAAGCCTTTGGATGAGGATGTTGGATTGAATTCAAGGATCTTCTCTTGTTCTTGAAGCAATCTCTCAAAATCCTCAAATTCTCTTCTGATGGCTCTCCTATTAAGCTCTCCACAATTTTAGTCTTCTAAAATGACTTTATGTTGCCTTACCCTTACACAATTAGGGTTAAAAACTCTAATCCCATTTTTGGGCCTATGGGCCTCCTAAAAAGGGCCCAAACACTTAATTCGGAGCTCAAATTTTTCTAGAAAAGTGCCTAAATCCTATATATATATATATATGGCCACTCATTTCGCACTATTTCGACCCTACCGGACTCAACCGTACGCTCAAAATCGCCATCCAGATAATTATTTTTAAAAGTTAACTTTCACTAATTAACTAATTTAAATTCACTCATTTTTAAATAGCACAATTAATTAATTCTCACAAATTTTGCGACATAAGTAATTTACTGTGACACCCTGCTTAAAATAATAACGGGTGGCTAGCCTTATACTAAGATAAAAGAGGAATCTCAAGTGGATCATTCTAAGAATCAACTACTTAACTAAATAAAACCTAACTAACCACCCAAATAATAAAATAAGCAGATGCCAAAATTCTAAAAACATACAAGGAACTACAAACCAACAATTATAACGACTACCAAATATGATAATATATACACAAGTACAATAAAAGATATACCCGAATATGCTATCGGGTCACAGACAATACAACATCCAGGTGAAAAAAATATAAAATAGCTAGAAATAAAAAAACCTTGGGTATACACTCGATATACAAAAATGGATCCTTAACTATATTTACAAAAATAAGAAGCGGCTACAACAAAATCCTGTAACATTCCGCATCTGCTACAGATCCAAGGACTCTGGAATGAATAGGCATCGTTGGCGTCCTTGCGAAGGGACACCTATAATATAATACAATATATGTATAGCAAGTGAAAAGATATAAATGGGTCATATCCCAAGGTTCAAAATAATTATAGCAAGTGAATTAAAATGCATAATAATTATGAATGCACAATTTCATAATTATAGTTGTATCGCACTCTCTTGAGACTCAACCTCACCCCTCATCTATAGTGCGCACCTAACTATGCATATGAACCTCAATTATGCTACCCGACACATTCTAGGGATAATTCCTCTTAGATCAACGCATAATCCTCATTCGCATAACTCACTGTCTCTAAAACATAACCATTTATCAACTTCTTCTCCCATCGTCTCCTAAGTTTACTCCCAAACTTATACATTAATATGGCACAATCATATTTTATCGGTTCTACTTATTAACTTTCACGAGTTATTAGCACAAGATATCACACGTCATAAAAAATGCTAAAAATATTCTCCCACCATTTCACATATGCCTAAGAATTAAGGACCAAACATATCCCCATGCCCAATATTGCGCTAAGATTCGTGCGTGGAACGTCTCGCGAAGAGAAATCCAAACAAGGAACCCCCTCTACCCCCTCGATAAACTACTACCTAACACTGTCGGTCCTGAAAATCCGCTAGGCCCTCAGTCCAAGTACGCACCCTTTATTTCCCGTCTATCAGCATAAGAGTATGCTCATCCACTCTCATGCTAGAAAGAACAAAACATATTACACATCTTTATAACTTTCTCTAGTTATAGTATTAAGATATCACACACTATCTATAAAGCTTGTATAATATCACTCGCACGTATTATACATGATTTATCATTCTCTAGAAAGTACACATACATAACACACATAATATATGTACACTAATAGTCTCTATAATGCTATCAACTTCCAAAGAGTCGCTCACATGTCCCTGGGTTACCAATAGTCGGACTAGGCCACACCTAATATGGTAAACACCTAATCGTAAAAAATTGGAAGTGGCCATAGTTCCTCACCGAAAAAGAGAACAAAACATACCCACTACGTCTCACCCCTGATAAAAAAAAACACAATACAAATAATAGACTCTATGACTTGGGGACTATACTCTCCCTCCTCCTCAAGCCAGGGGGATTCACTCGTATCGTGAAACTTCCCTTGATAGCACTAGAGGGGTATAAAGAACATAATATGTATCGTACACGCCATATATATATATATAAAAACACCCACTCCATATATACAAACCATCACACAAGGTATATACATTCATACCATATATATATGTATACATACCATCTCACGTCCGCGTGTATAAAAATAATGATTCCGGCTATATGTATAACTCTCATTATACTAACCGATACACTCTCACACACCTTCACAATTCATTTTATTATTCAATCCCTCACTTGAAACTTACTAATCCATCACACCTATGATATGAATATTTAATCGACACTAAGAACTCACGAGAATCCCACTCTCATCCAGTCCATATTTCGGCGTTAAGTAAATTCCTACTAGTAGAAGAATTTACAAGAGGATTCAGTATGTTAAACTCCCAAATATACCTCCATAATAGCCCGTAACCATCCTCAAAAGAATTCTCATTACTTGGAGGATTTTATTAAAAGAAAACAAAACCATTTACTCTTAGACATACCTCTATTATAGCCCCAACGTGGCCCCTTTGTTATATCCTAATATGAACCCACATGATATCTTATAAATATATTTACTACACTATATTAGAGGGTCCCTAAGCAATAAACCCAATAAAAAAGGGTTAAAACCATAACTAGCAAAATATAGTGACCGGACCAGATCGAGGGTCCCCAAAAATGAATCGGTCCGGTTCCTAAAATTTGACAGAAATCTTTTAATAACCGGACCGATCCGATGCCTCTTAAAAATGAGTCGATCCGGTGTTGTACATATTTATTCCCACGAGATTCATACCCAAAACCATCCTTCTACACCTCGAAAAATCTACTCTACAATCCTAACACCCAATTTTACTCTACTCCAACAATATCCTAACACCAAAACCCATCCCAAAGATTTTCCCCTCCATTTTCATCATCAAAACCCAAATATAACACTAAATGCAAGATTTACTCATCAAATTCTACGGTTTAACCATTAAAGCTCAAAATCAACTAAATCACTAACAAAATTAAAAGATAAGTCACACACACAATTATTTATCAATTTTAATCACTTGCCTCAAAGTTGTATAGGTTGAATCTTCCTCGAAATTACAAGTTTTGCCGGAAATCCAAAGCTCGCTTTTCTCTTTTCTTGTCTTCTCTTCCTCTTCTTCCTTTGTTCTCTCTCTGTCTCTCTAGAGTTTCCATATAAAAATAAGATAAGCATAACTCTTCCAAGACTAAATAACCCTTATCTTTAACAACTTCTAACTTTAAATGATAATACACACTTTAAATGACTCTTTTACTCATATTCGGGTAAAAATAGGTCCAAAATATTTAGGAACCCAAATTAGACCCCCGAACAGTTATTTTAACCTTCTCGACACATCCCGGATCAACCGTGCACTCTAAATTTTCATCCGAGAATCCAAATGAAAGAAATTTATTTTACCCCAAAGATTAAATTCCTACGTCCTCGAACACACGGGGTGTTACATTTACCAATTATCGATTTAATTAATTAAAATAAAAATCCCAAAAATTATGAGGTCTTACATACTCCCCCCACCCCCCCTTACAAGGGAATTTTATCCTAGAAATTCAAACGTACCTGCAGTAAATAGCTATAAATACTACTCCTGCATATCCTCCTCACGCTCTCAAGTGGACTCGTCGACACTATGATGACCCCACTGAACAGGGATAAGCGATACAAATTTATATCGTAAGTGACGTTCATTACGATCTAAGATAGCTACTGGTCTCTCCTCACAAGAAATATCAGGCTGCAAGTCTATATCCTCAAGTGAGATGTGACACAACGCCCTCGGACTCCTCTTGTATTTTTTCAGCAATGCTACATGAAACACATCGTGGATACACTGAAGGTGATCTGGCAAACCCAAACGGTACGCTACCAGTCCGACTCTCTCAATGATAGGGAATGGGCCTACATACCTTGGTGCTAATTTCCCTTTCTTGCCAAATATCATCACCCCTTTCATAGGGGATACCCTCACTAATACATGATCCACGATCTCCAGCTCCACATGTCTCCTATTAGCATCCGTATAACTTTTTGTCTATCTTAGGCTATACGATTACACCCCTGAATTGACTCAATCTTGAAGGACGAGTCCTGAATCATCTTCGGCCCCAATAGTTTGTTGTCCCCCACCTCTAACCAACAAGCTGGTGAGAGACAAGGTCTCCCGTACAATGCCTCGAATGGTACCATGCCAATAGTGAATTGGTACGAGTTGTTATACGCAAACTCTACCAATAGAAGGTACTGCTCCCAACCTCCTCCAAAATTAAGGAAACACATCCATAGCATATCTTCAAGAATCTGATTCACTCGTTTTGTTTGCCCATTCATCTGAGGGCGATAGGCGACGCTCAACCTCAACTCGGTGCCCATAGCCTCCTAGAGGCTTTGCAAAAAATGCGATACAAAAATCTTGTCCCTGTCTGACACTATATTGATCGGGACCCCATGCAATCTGACAATCTCCGCTACGAATAGTCTCGCATACTGCATAGTCTCAAAGTTCGTATGAACCGAAAAAAAGTGGGCCACCTTGTATAAACGATCTACTATGACCCGTATAGAATCGTGACCCCTCTGTGAAATAGGTAATCCCGTAATGAAATCCATAGAGATGATCTCCCACTTCCACACCAGGATCTCAAGTGGCTGTAACATCCTTGATGGTCTCTGATGATCTACTTTCAGAAGCTAATATGTAGCACACTTCGAGCTAAATTCCATAATATCTCATTTCATTCCCGCCCACCAATACTGCCTGCTCATATCTTGTTACATCTTGTCCCCACCGAGATGTACCTCAAACCTGGAGCCATAAGCCTCAGTCAAAACGGTGTGTCTCAAGTCCTCATCCTCTGGCACGACCAACCTCCCATTAAAGCGTAGCCCACCCTCGGAGCTAATGGAGTAGGACTTCGCACCTTCTACTAGCAACTGTTTTACCTTATCCTGGCACAAATCATAATCCACCTGAGCCCTCACCACCAGTATAATAATCTCGGGTGTGAATGCTAGAACTGTCACACATGCCCTAGAAATCTAATTGTCGTGCCTAACTTTGCTTCATTTATCCTTCCCGACTGTCGCCAAATCTTCCTTGGGTCTTTGAATCATTGCATCTTGCAACTATATTCACTTTTCCAGGATGATACTGAATATCAAACTGGTAATCCTTCACAAACTCCAACCACCTCCTTTGCCTTATGTTCAAGTCTTTCTGAGTGAACAGATATTGGAGTGATTTGTGTTCCGTGAATAGGTTGAACTTCTCTCCCAAAATGTAATGCCTCCAATTCCTCAAGGCAAAAATGACCGCCGATAACTCAAGATCATGAGTGGGATAATTCCTCTCATGGGGCTTTACCTTCTGGGATACATAAGTTATAGACCTCTCTTCTTGTTGTAACACACCTTCGAGTCCCTGCAAGGACGCATCAGTATAAACTCGATAGTCCAATCCTGCCCTTAGTAATGCCAATACGGGGGTCGATGTCAGCTTGTCCTTTAACTTATCGAATGCCAAGTGACACGAATCACTCCATACAAAATGGTCCGGTAATCTTGAAGAACCCATTGATAAAATGATGATAGTACCCAGCTACCCCTAAAAAGCTCCTAATCTCAGTCGGTGTCGTGGGATGGACCCACTCCCTCACCGCTGAAACCTTTCTTGGTTCCATGGCAATACCCTGCTCCAAAACAATATGGCCAAGGAATTGCACTTCCCGAAGCCAAAACCTAGATTTCTCAAACTTGGCGTATAGTTGGTGATCTTGCAACATCTGGAAGACCATATATAGATGCTTGGCATGCTCCTCCTCCATTCACGAATAGACTAAAATGTTGTCTATGAACACTATGACGGAATAATCAAGAAAATATCTAAAAACTCGATTTATAAGGTCCATGAATACCTCTGGTTCATTAGTGAGCCCGAATGGCATCACCTAAAACTCATAAGAACCATACCGCGATAAAAAAAAAGAGGTTTTTGAGACATCTTCCTCTCAAATCCTCAACTGATGGTACCTCGATCGTAAATTAATTTTGGAGAAATATGATTCCCCTCGAAACTGGTTAAAAAGACCATCAATCCTAGGCAGTGGATACTTATTTCTGATCGTAACTTTATTAAACTCCCGATAATTGGCACATAAGCGGAGTGAGCCGTCTCTCTTCTTTACAAATAACACATGAGCACCCCATTGCGATGTGCTCCATCGAATGAATCTCTGACCTAAGAGTTGATGAATTTTTTCCCTCAATTCATACATCTCCGAAGGGGCCATACGGTAAGGCGCCTAGGTTATTGGCCTAGTACCCGGTGCTAGATCAATGATGAACTCAATCTCACAACTGGGTGTCAACCCCCGTATATCTTGGAATAAGTGCTCAAAGTCCCTCAGAACCGGGATCGAGTGAATCGGGATCACCACCTCCTACGAGGTCTCTGCCTCTAGGTAATATACGTGAGTGCATGATCCTTCTTTGGGAAGGGGCATCACCACTAAAAACATATACTTCTCGAGGATTCTAAAAACTATGGCTCTCTCATAACAATCCACATCGCCCTATAACCTATCGTTGGCCCTGATGGCCACCCCCATTGTTCCCCTGGCCCTAATGGCCCTGAGGAACCTGATTCTGATTCAGGCCCTGTTGGCCCTGCCTGAACCTCTGACCTCCAAATCGAAATATCTTGGTAGGATTTCCCTGACGGGTATCCTGCCCTTGCTACGCACCACTAGAAGAACCTCCATTGGCATTGCGCTTCTGGATCGGCTCACCATCCCTTTTTCTTCCCTTAAGATAGAAGCGATGATCCTGCCAATGGAGTAAGGCCGCATTAACCACATTAGTGTATGTCACTAAAGCTGGATTCCCAATCAAATATTTCCTGATCCTCCAGACTAACCCACCAACGAACATATCTTTCTTCCTTTATTCGTTGCTCACCTCATCTAGCATAAGGGTGGCCAAACGAGTGAACTCATCCTCATACTCGATGATAGATCGATCTCCCTGAGTCACCTCCCTAAGACTCCTCCTCATCTCCATCTCGACGGGTAGAGGAAAATACTTAAGGTCAAACCGTGCCCAAAACTCTACAATTGTCATAGAATCCCTCTCTTCTATAGTGGTAATGGACTCCCACCACTGCAAGGCGGCTCCCGTCAGCCTAAATGTCGTAAGAATCTGTATCTTCACCTTGTTACACTCCACCATCAGTAGTTTCTTCTGTATATCACGCCTCCACTAGTAAGCTGCAATCACATCAGCACTACCCTGGAACTTTGGGGGATGGCCCTTCTGGAAGGCCTCTCGAACCCACTACCACTATGTCGGCCCTTGGTGGGCCTGCCCTACTGGATCCATGTGTTGTGGTGGCTGATGCTGAGGAATGTGGCCTACCATCGCTTTAATGGCAGCATTAACCGCCTGAGCCACTATACCCGCTACCTGCTCGGTATAAATGAACCCTTGTGGAGGCTGGGGCTATGGCACATCAAACTCCTGAGGAGCCTTGCCCTCTCCTCCTCGGGCGGCTTCCCTCTGAAGCACCCTATATCTTTGACTCACTTGATTCTATATTATATAGGTGCTCATCTAGTTTGGAAATTGTGACAAAATTTAGGTCCAATCCTTGTTGACTAAAGAACCTCTAACTCTACATTTGATTCTTCTACAAGTTCCTAAAGGTAGTATACCAACACCACACACTAGGACTGCATTCATAGATTATTTCATGCTATATTTTGATGTGTGTGAGTTAAATCCTATAAAATTAATTTTCTACTATTTTTAGGATGTGTTAAATAATTTCTAAGATTTTTAAAATGATTTTTTGAAATTAATTTTGGTTATATATAAACCTTAGGGGCTGTTGTGCAATTTTTATTTATGGCTTAAAGTTGGCTTGGGTAGAAACCGAAAGGGATGGAGACTTTAGGGTGTAAAATTTAATTATTTTGATATGTATTTTATAACCCGTATTTGGTCTACACGTGCTGCTATTTCATTAGCTGATTTTGTGTTTCTTTACTCTCACAGACTTGTGTTTCTTTGAGAACCCTTCGATCAATGTAATCAACAATCTGCATGTGTTTGGACTTAATCCAAGTGAATTCTTTTTTACTAATCAATGTTGTCTTTTTTCACCGCTTTATGTTCACCATTAGATTGGAAGTCAAACGATCAAATTTAATCTCAGCCATTGATTGCCACTGAGATTCTCGATCCTTCCTTATGTACTATATAAACGACCTAAGGAGCAGCCATTTGAGACATTTTCCTTCGTCCAAAACAGAGAGAAAATAAGAGTTAGAGAGAGAGAGAGAGAGAGAGAGAGAGAGAGAGAATAAGAGTTAGAGAGAGAAATAAAACCCTAAACCTAACTCTGTCCAAATCTCACCAGAAAACCCTTTTTTGAGAGTAAATAGTTCAATATTTGAGAAGTTTATCCTCTATAGTTCTATATCTCTTTCCCAACTTAGTCACATTGGTTCAATCTCTGTTTCTTTTCATAGAATCGTGAGATAAAGCCAATGTGATACAAATTCACTTAGATAGATCTTTATATCAATATCTTATTTCGAGAAATCTTGTTTTTGTTGGTTATTTTCAATCTGTTATGTTGATTTCAAAGCCTAAACCAACAAAATATTTTCTAAAGTCAATTTACTCAAATATTCAAACTTGAATCTAGTTGAGATCTTGATAGGGGATTTCACTTTCAAATATTTCACATTTTCTGAAATAACTACATATCTTCAAATAAAGAAAGTGTATAGGATGTTGGCTAGTTTTTATAGCAAGATTCCTTCTTGATCTGCGGATTTCTTAAGATCCAAAGTCTGATTACTTTGACTAGATTGATTTTGGAAATCTCACATATTAAGTGATCTGTTTGTAATTTATTACTCATATTGTCTATAATTAAGTGTGTGTGAGTTGCATGCATGTCATTTAGAGCCCATCGCCACATACACCTTCACACTACTACACTGAAAAGTGTTGATATTGAGATAGTTGACTTTAGGGACGACGTAAAGCTAAAAGGAGTAAAGTTACGAAGCTGAGAGAACATCAGTAACACCATAACCTTGGGGAAGTCAGAAAATGCCAGAGGAGTTGGTACATTTCTGAACTTAGTTTAGGTTTGATTTTGTGTCTTTGTTGTTATATAGCTTGTAATCTGTTACTCATTTTTAGTGGACTTTTTATTTTTGTGGCTTAGAGGTCACGGTGGATGTTTCCCTAATTGGGTGGGGTTTTACCACGTTAAAATTTCTTGTGTACACTTCCTCTTCCTCTCATCCCTTTCTTAAGGTTGTGTTGGTTATTTTGTTTAAGTTTTGTTTTTCAAAACTGGTAAACCTATAACTGAAATTACTTGTTCAGAACTGTTTTACACATCTTGTGTTTAAAATTTGTTTTAATAGAAGAGTTTCTTCAACAAACTGTTCAAAACCATTTAGATAGTTTAATATTTAACTAAACGACTTAATTGGTACTTTTTTTAGTTGGTATCAGAGCATTGGTTTTTCAAAAATCTTTAGATCTTGAGTTTCTGAAATTATTTTTTCAAAACAAATTACGGACGAGAAATTTGAGAGACTAAGTAACCTTTCTAGGCCCACTCTCTTTGATGGAACCAAGTTTCCTGACTGGAAGTTAAGGATGGTTGCATTCATCCAAGGGACTTTAGGAGATGATGTCTAGGAAGTTATTGAAAATGGTTACACTTTTCCTACTAAACTAGTCGCTGAAGGAATTACTGTGAGGATTAGAAAGTTACTAAGTGAATTCACTAAAGAAGAGAAATAGGTTTCACTTAATAATAATAAAGGTAAAAATGCCATATTCATGTCGATTAATGAACATTAATTTAAGAGGATATCATTATGCTCTACTTCTAAAGAAGCATGGTACACCCTAGTGACTGTACATGAGGGTGATACTAGAGTTAAAGCTGCTAAAACTCAAATGTTAATTCAACAGTATACCTCCTTGATCATGATTGAGACTGAGTCATTTTATGACTTCTATATTAAACTGACAGACATTGTGGACAAATTGCATGCTAATGGGATTGTTTATGATAGAAAGGAAATTGTTTCTAAAATACTAAGATCACTTCCACAAAAATTTGATAATAAGAGATATGCAATTGATGAAATGGATGATCAAAATCTTACACCTGAACTCCTCAGTAGCAAATTGAGAATTGTGGAAATGGAATTAGAATTTAAGAAATAATTAACCCAATACCAAAAGAAGCAGCCTCTCCAATCTTGTATTTTCATCTAAGTTGACCACATCTGAATTTATTATAACTAATATTTACTTAGACTCTAATGAGGACCGTAATTTAGATACATTGGATAATCAGATTGCCTTAATGTCTAAACAGTTTAAGAAAATTATGAACTTTTGAAATAAAATAGCAAAAAGACAAGGCAATCCTATTATCCAAATCAATATAACAACAGGCCTCATGAGAGAAAACAAGACAAATACCAGTCTGACAATCACAAGAGACCCGAGAAAGACCTTAAAAATGTTGAATGCTATAGATATGGAAAGTTAGGATACATGTCTAGTGACTGTAGAGTTAACTTAGACAAAATTCACAAACATAATAGAGCTCATTTAAGCAAGGCTTTGGATGACTCAAGTGATTCTGAAAATGATGAACCTGAGTCATCTAACCATTTTGACCCTTGTATGTCATTCTTTGCTAAGATAATCGACAATGATTATGAGGAATCTGATCATACTATGACTAAAATTGTGCATACTGGTTTATTAGCCTTATTGCTTGAGAATTTTGATAATGCTTCAAATGCTGTATGTGTAAGTCAAAGGGAACGCTCTATTATTGATATCAATGTATGTACGAGTTCTAAAAATGAACCGCTAGGGGACACTACACACTATGAAGTTAGCGACTCCAAAAATGGTGACCTTCCTGACATTCACACACTGTACACAAAAACTCTCAAGAAAAGCACTAGGCTTGAAAAAAACTGTCAAGGATCTTACCCAGAAGATGGAAACCTTAAGTCTGGTGATCAAACAAAATGCTGAAGAGTATACTACTCAATATCTAACTCATGAGAATGAAACCAAAAACTTTGAATAAAAATTCAAAGAGTTGTCTAACTTTAATGAAAATATGGAAAAGAAATACAAAGGAACATTGTTAGAATTTGAACAAACTAAAGAAAAGTCATCCATAGTCTTCAAAAAGTTTGCAAAATATGAAAATAATTCTAAAAGTTTTGAAGATTGTTTTACTGAAAGAAAAAACCAATTCTGATGATAGAACTGGAATAGGATTTTGTCCTAATTCTAAGACACAAACTAAAAAATTTAAAACCATAAAGTTTGTGTCTGGTGGAAAAAGACCTATTGAAACTTGTCCAGATTTTCAAGGTTTAAAAAATAATTTTGATAAAAAACAACTGAAGTTATACATTGGTGAATCAAGCAACTCTAAGCATAATGTTAAACGAAACACTAAATATGTCTTCCCCCTATTCGACAAGCATATTCGATGTTACATCCTGTGCCACCTAAGAACAAGACTAGAGCTCAAAACCTAGACAAACCTTTGAATAATACCTTTTCTAAGGTTATGAGTTCAACGTGCTATCTTTATTTCACCTATTGTGATGTTTATGAACACTCCCTTGATGGTTATTATTCTAAACGTCTATATAATTCAGTCTATACCTCTCCCGTTTACCATAACTTCAACTATTCTTGGAATAGACAAAACAACTATGTCCTTTCTAAATAACCAGACAATAATTCTAACAATTGTAATAGAAGAAAAATAATTAATACTAAAAGGCCATCAACAAGAAGGAATCCCGGATTCTATTCTAGACCAATTGCTCCAACTATTTTATAACAACAATAAGAATGCGCAAAAATCTTTTAAAGAAAAGACAGCAGCTCGCAAGTTCTATCAAATACAAGCTAATAAGAGCAAATAGAAAACTAGAGCAGTTTGGGTTAGAAAAGATGATCTATTTCCCAGTTAAAATGCAACATAGTGATCAGTGCTTGGAGTTGAACATACTACAACTGGATGGTATTTAGACTCAGGATATTCCAAACATATTGTAATACCCCGCACTTTTATGGGAAATTAAATTCAATAATTCAGTGTAATTTGGGAATTTAAGAAATTATCATGAATAGTTATTTTTGGAGTTTTCAAGGATTAAATTATTTTCGATGTGTATTAAAATTACTCTTGGGATTAAGTGAATAAGTTGGAGCATTTTATTATATATCGTTGCTGGGTAAAGCAATAGAGGAGAATATTTTAATGGGAAAATCCGCATTGAGATGTATTGGGTTAAAATAGTGAATTGCGGTCAAGTACCTTGGATGGAAATTTCAATTGCGCGGTTGGTCTCGGAATGGCCGATATAGTCAGAATAGAGTATCCGGGGGAAAAAATTGAGTTTTGGGAATTTTTGGACCCGTAGGGACTCGTAATTGAGTAAACGAGTCATTTTTGGGTTTATTAAGGGATAAGCCCTTTTCTTCTCTTATAAGGTCACAAGAGAGAGAAAGAGAAGAAAGAAAAGAGAGAAAAGAAGAGGAAAGTAAGAAAGGAAGGAAAAGAGGAAAAAGAAAGGGGATTCCGGGTCAAACTTCGCGGGATTCGACTCGAGGTCGTCGGATTTCATCCTCCAGACAAGTGTATACTTGCTCTATTTCATTTTGTGCATTTATTTCATATTATAGTTGGTAAACTATATAATTTTGGGTTAGAACCCTTAAAATAAATTTGGAAAATTTGAGTATGAGTTTACAAATTGATGTATTGTAAACTCTTAATGATTTCTAGTGTTAAATCCATGATAATGGAATGTAGAAATGGTTAGAAATGGGAGAAATGATAAAACTGGGACTTTAATGGTTTTAAGGTTTAAATATAAGAGACATGGTTTATTACCACAAATAAATTGATGTGTTAGTTATAAATCAGTGCTAGGATGATTGTGGTGATATTGGTTGAGATTAGAAACCATAAAAATGGAGGTTGGGTTAATATTTGGAATTTTGGAGAAGATGATGAATAGTAATGTAGCGGCCTTTCCGAATCGATTCGACCCTCATACAAATCGATTTGGATGTTGGTCAAAAAATGAAAATTATAGATCCTTTCAATACGGTCGCGTGAGCGCTGACTGCGTATTTTTCTGATTTTTTTGGATTTGTAATGATTTTTCTACGAAAGGATGTCCGAGATCAAAATAGTTAGTCAGAAATTAAGGCTAGAATTATTAGAAATAAATATTAGGGGTTCCCAAATAGAGTGTTAGGACCTCTAAAGGACTTGAGGAGATATGAAACTTTGGGTTCGTTGAAATATATTCGGGTTATAATTTAAATGGATATTGGATTGAGTTTTGGGTTTTGGGGATATATATAAAACCTAAGAAGATTTGGAGATTTTGGACCAGCCGAATCGATTCAGTATGAGACAGTAAGAATTTAGAAACATTTCTAATCGATTCGAACAGGACGAATCGATTGGGTGGTCAGCGAATTGATTCGAACAGGCCGAATCGATTCAGTCCTGGGAGATTTTTGAGGTTTTCTCCTTTAAGTTTAGGGAAATTTAAACTATGGTTTTTGAGATTATTATAGGGGATTCTAGATATGATATTAGGACTCCTTGATAATGAAATTGAGAGTGAGTAAACCCCAGGATGAAAGAAGGAACCTCAGATTAATATAGAGTACGATCCGGGGTATGGATTTTATTAATGTTTTTGGACAAGAGACATTCGAGAAAATGATTCGGCAAGCGTGTATAGATATATTTATACGGTTAGAACAAATTTGGGCCGATTAAAATCGAGAAAATCCTAGAATGTGATTAGGATGGAATTTGGGGTTATGGGTCATCGTTATGTGTGGTTGGCAATTATAGCCATGTATACATTTGAGAAGTGATACTTGTGTATATATATATACGATGTTCTTATAGTATATATTATATTATACGAATGCATATATATCTCTGTGTGATTGGTATATGTGTATTTAGAGGCTGGTTTCCACGGGCTTTCCTTTAGTATAGGGTTGGAACAGCCAGAGTATATATTTTCTCTAGTGCGATCCAGGGAGGTTGCGCGATGTGGGTGAATCCGCTGGCTTGAGGAGCAGGGATTTTATAGTCCCCAAGTCATTATCGTCCCGCATTCGAGTGAGATGTGCGTAACTCCACTTGTAGGGGGAACATGACCGCTTCCACCGTTGTGTATTTTTTTTTACCATGTCCATTGAGAGAGTCTGGCTTTGGTACCGTGGTATAATGAGTAAACCCGGATGTTGGATCGGCACTATGAGACCGCATCCTCGAGTTATAGCTCGTTGGGATGGTTATTGTACTTGTGTGTATAGTACATTACTTGTGTATGAGAACAAGATATCATATCTCTATGAGAGTAAATAGATAAATTGAATATGAACTGAAAAAGGATGAATTCTCATTCCGAGAGATTATATCCGGAAGTGTAATATGATGTGCATATAAAAATGAGTATGAAAATGTATATAAATATATGAGTATATATATATATATATCTTTGTGTGTATGTGTGTGTTGTGTATTGATGGTCTAATGGATCTCGACGATCGACCTTTCCAAGTAGTAGTGTATCGGAGGGTTCCTTGTTTGGATTTCGCTTTGCGAGACACCCCACGCACGAACATGGCATAGCGTTGAGACTAGGGAGAAGTTGAGACCTTAGTACTTAGTTTGCTTAGGATTCTAGAGTTTAGGGGTGCGGATTAGTTAGGCAGCGTAGCTTGACTAGGATGTTTATAGGGATGCACTAGGTGTGCACTATTACAAGAGAGGTAAGGGGTATTTTATGGGAGTACGATAGCAATTTAAATATGAGATAAAACATATTTTTAAAAATAAAGCATTTATGCACTTGCTAAATATTCTCACAACTCGGGCTCTGACCCATTTCTATATTTTTCCTCTCTTGCTATATCTATATATATATATATATATATATATATATATATATATATATATATATATATATATATATATATATATATATATATATATATATATATATATATATATATGTTGCCCAGATTATACTCAAGAGGGGGGGGGGGTGAATTGAGTTTTTATAAACTTTAATGTCAAATTTATATTTCAGAAAAATATTTAATTTAAATCACTTTAACAAATTTCAGAATAATAAATCTATAAAGAATAAATCCAACAATATCAAATAAATGCAACTAACTAATTTAAACAACTAGACATGCAGATTTTAACACTCTAGAAATATTAAATTAATTTTCGTATTTAATATAAAGTGATATTCTGAAATTAATTATTTAATTCAAAAATAATTATTTTAACCTTAAAAAATAATTTAGTCAAATTTCGGAATTAATTTATTTGCAAGATAGTGTGCTGAAAATATTAACTTAAGCAAGCATACGCAAATAAATAAATATAAGTGCGGAAAATAAATGACACCGAAATTTAACGTGGTTCGGCCAAATCCCGGCCTACGTCCACGCGCCTAGAGCCCCTGTCTCCTTTGCGCTTCACTAAACCTGATCCACTTGCGGGTAGGATCAAACCACCGCGTACAAATGTTTGCAAGCTAACTCCGAGCTTCAAACCCCGTGGCCCACTTACGGGTAGGAACCAATTACCGGTACAAACCGAAGCTTCAACAAAGCTTCACAATAAATCTGAATTTTTGTAGTACAAGATACAATACTGAAACTCCTTAAAATACAATTTGTAATCTGAGTTTCTCCTTCTTGAATCAGACTTCAATAAATGATGTTTGGAGTAGGCACAAGTCTTCTTCTTCAATGATTGAGCAGATGATAAAAATTAATTGCTCTCTTGAATGTGTAGCTGAGTAGTAAAATAAATGCTCTCAATAATAATTCAAGTCTGTATCATATTTTTGTTCTTGTTCTGCTACTTGACTTCAATACAGCTCTCAAGCTTTTAAATGTGTCTGCAGATTACTAGCTGTTAGACACAAGCAATCTCAGCATTAAATGCTCCAGATTTTCTGGGATGGAAGTAGACTGAAAATGATCTCCAAGTCTGATATATAAATCTCCAGTTCTATTCTCAATAAAAATATGGCCGTTGCAGAAGAGAATGGAATTTGGTCTGAGGCTGCATTAAATGCAACTGATTTTCTGAGATGAGAGAGGACAAAAAAATCTCCAAGATTTGAACTGCAAATCTTCATTTTTCTTCTCAATAAAAATATAGCTACATTGTAGTATGGAAATGGTATGCTGAAAATATGGAGTCTGAAAGGTACATCACTCAGTATCCTCATTTGTGTATATTTGGATCTGCAAAGATATTAGTCCACATGAAAATAGAAATATCTAATGTGTAAAGGATATATACATTAAAGTGCATTTTCTGTCAAGAAAATAAATGGCACAAAGAAAGTATAAGTACCAAAAAAAATATTTCCCACACAGATATAAATATTTTCAGAACAGATATGAAAATAAATTTCTGACAAATATATACAAAGATAATTTCGGATGGATAAAAAAAAATCCGGACAGATATTTAAATCAGAAATGCTAACAGATATATAAATTAGAAATTCGGAACAGATTAAAAAAAATATTTTCGGACAGATATTTTCGTGAGCAAAAAAAAACTTACGCGGAGCCCCAGAATAATTAATGGCTGTCAATCCAATAAAATGGATAATAGCCGGTGCATTTAAGCGACAGGACTTGATGACAGATGTCATGCAAGGTCTTTTAATGAACCAAAGATATCTCAAGGGATAAAAGTCGGATAATAATAAAAAAGTGCAGTTGGGATAAACAAGGCTTTCGGCCAGATTTCGTACAGACCCACATGGGTTCATAATGCTCATAAATGACAGGACATGACAGGGAGTGGGCAAAGAAGACCCACATGTATTTTTATATATATATATATAACAGGGAGTGAGCTGACATCCGTACAGACTATTATTCAAAATATATCATACACGCATGTGTCTACACACACACACACACACACACACACACACACACACACACATATATATATATATATATATATATATATATATATATATATATATATGTTTATGCAATGATATAATCGATTTCGGAACATAAAAAAAATCAGATCATATATTTTACAAAAAAAAATATTTTCCAACTGATATATAAAGAATATTTCGGACAGAATAGAAATTTCAAACAGATTTTTACCCATGCATTTGAATGAATATATATATATATTTCTATTATCATGCGTTTAAGACAAAAGTTAAGGCAATAGGCAGTCAAAGAAACCTTAATGAAAGTGACGAACTGTTAGTTCAAAAGAAACTGATAAAAGGACGAAACATGAACTGCAATAAAAAAAACGTCAACTCGGTAAGGCCTAAGGCTATAAAAGCAAACGTGTACAACAAAAGCAAAGCTAAGGTGACTAATGCAGAAGTCTACAGCTCCTATTCGTCAAGATTTAATCACACTAACATGGGTACAAGTTGTACACAAAAGGACGAAAAAAGCTAATGAACCTAAAGTGACAAAACGTCAAAGTTTAAGAACTAAGAAAGTATGGCCTGAGTATGCGCATAGAGTGTGAAAATAGAATGGCATGCACTTGCCTCAAATCACTAAAAAATATTTAAAAAGATATGTCGTAACTTTTTATAAAAAATATATCAAGAAATATGCATGTGTGCCTGATGTGTCAAGTGCAAATGTGCGCCACACGTGAATACCTTTTCTCAGATATGTTATTGAGTCGAGTCGAGGCGTACTGAGTCATGAAAAATAAAACTTGACATAAGCAGGTATTTTTCAGTCAGAGTAGATATGTAATCAGGACAATATCACATTAAATGCAAACATTATAAATATATGTATGTAATGGTATATTAACAAGATTATAATATTATATAATAAACTAATAAAAATATGTTTGGAATCATCAAAAACAATATATTAAGTTAAACTAAAATGTACATTTAATTAACCTGATTTAATTAATTAGGGATAAAATACATTTTCGTTAACAATCTCCCCCTTTTTGATGATGACAAACAATGATTCACATATATACATAAAATGGAATATTAAGCACAAATAGTGAATCATAAATATTTCTCCCCCTTTGACATTATCAAAAAGATATTTTTGATGATGACAAACAATGATTCACATATATACATAAAATGAAATATTAAGTACAAATAGTGAATCATAAATATTTCTCTCCCTTTGACATTATCAAAAAGATATTTCATATAAATTCAGTGTCACGGGTAAAAAAAAATGCGAAGCTCCCCCTATCAAAAATAATTCGTGCATGGGATATAACCATAAATCGCAAAGAGCATAAAATTTTCAATACGCACATGTGTCAACATAAATTTTTCATAGCATGTATTTGAATTTGTAGATAGATAAGAATATCATCAAATAATGCATAGGTCACCAAAATAAAAAAAATAATAAAAGATAAGTGATCAACTTTTCAAATTTCATCAATGATAAATAATACCAATTATAGTCACACACTAATCTGATACCAATGTTGTAATCACACACTAATCGTGCGTTGCGAACAATATATCCTCGGAACAACTTTTTACGCATAAATCGGAATCACAACTCAATGTTCTCAAATAAAGCAAATATGAGAGATATATCAATTAGCATAATTAACTCTCTTACTAATGTAATAAAATTGCAACATAAATTTTCAATAAGCGCAATATCAATTGTTGTATACATCCTCATGATAGAATAAGCTTTTAAGTGCACAACATGAAACATTTCATAACTCGATGTTTTCAAATAATTTGAAATAAAGCACACGAGTTAGAAGATAGCGGCATAAATTTTTTTAATTATGTCATGCTTTGCCGTTTCCAAGATACGAGCTTAAATACTGAAAAATTTAATCATATTGCAATAAAAATTTTGATCAAACATTTTTCTATGAATAATTTCCAATAGACATTTTATCTCCCCTAAGGGATACCAATGAAGGTATATATGCATATAACAAATATGGTGCATCTATTTCATGAAATAAAATAATTTCAGCATTTATTTCCATAAGTTCAAAAAGTCTCACAAATGATATTAATTGTTGATCATGTGGTTTCTCAAAAAAAATTCATCGTGAATAAATATTCGAACAATGACATTAATCAAGTAGTATGCAATAAGACTAACTCATAGAGATTAATATGTTCATATCATCAAAATCAACAAGTGAATGTTACAATATTAACATGTATCACATATAACTAATATACTAAAATGTACTCAAATGACATTTTCGTTTTAGATTTATATTCAATAAAATCATGAATTTATCCAATCTTATTATTCATAAAAAATATATCAATATGTAAATAAAAAATTATGAATATTTACCAACTAAAAAATTTATCAACAAACTCAAGTGTAAGTTCATATAACATAAAATCATCAAGAATAATAAATATACAAATTTACATGTGAAATCAATCAACGCGCTCATGTGTTATAACAAATATACTATGCATGGAAATATATCAATTATGAAATAAATCATTAATAAACATATGATATTAATTTCAAGAAAGGTGTCCCTTACCACCTTACCAATACCAAAGAAATATACAAGCAACTACTACCGAGTGTGGCATTTCCAACATTTGGCAATGATACTTCAAATTTGTAATATGACCAAATCATATGCCTTGAAAATCCACATTCTTTCTCAAAATGCAACCTACACAACTTTGAAAATTTTCTCTTTTGGTACCCAAAATGTGTTAGGTCCATAGGGGTTAGTATACATCTTGGTTCCTTTAGGAATCCATGCCAAATTCCTTTTTCTAAATTTATATGGACACAAATCTGAAAAATGTGTGTGTCTACCACAATAAGAGCATAAATAATTAGGTAGACTAGATGAAGCATCAAATTTCAATAAATTGGAATAAGTCTTTTTCTCATTTCCTTCATCATAATTAATACCATTATTATTAAATCGAATCCTTTGTGTCTCAACAATTTTATGAAAATATTCATTTCCTTTTGTAAAATTATCTAATGATTTCTTTAAATATTCAATCTCCCTTTTTAATTCAATATTTTCAATTTCAAGAGGAGTAGTGACAATAACAGATTTTTCCTTTTTCAGAGATTTAATTTCATTTTTCAAATATTCATTTTCTAATTTCAACTCATCAAAATCATTTGACATATAATCATATTTAGTTGAAACTAATGAATGAGACTTCTTAAGTTTAATATATTTATTTTTAAGTTCTTCAAAACTTTCACATAATTCATCAAAAACATTTTGTAAAACTTCATAATCATCAACTTCATCATTATCACTATCACTAGAGTTAGGGTTAGAATGTACCCCATTTTCCATAGCCATGTAACATAGATGAGCAACTTCATTTTCATTTGAATCTTCATCGGAAGAGCTTGTGTCGGAGTCACTCCATGTTGTTGCTTTCAATGCCTTCTTCCCTTTCTTATATTTTGGACAATTCGGCTTAATGTGTCCAACTTCATCACAATGATAGCATCTTGGTTCAGATTTGGATTGATGATCATCATTGAACTCTTTTGAATAATTTTTCCTTCTCCTTTCCTTGGCTTTCTTTTTGGAATTGAGATATTTTTTGAAATTTTTAGCCAATAAGGAAATATTATCATCATCATCATCATCTTCACTTTCTATATTTTTGCTTGAAGATTTCAGAGCAATAATTCTGTTTGCTTTTGGTTTCACTTCTTCAACAAATTCCTTAAGTTCCATTTCATGGGTGATTAAGGAACCCAATAGCTCATCAAGAGAGATAGGTCTTTCTCTAATTGCTTCCTTGATAGCCAGCTTATTTGTCATATAAGCAGATGGTAGTGACCTGAGAACAGTATAGGATTTACCAAGAGATGTCAATCCATTTATAATATTTGAAAATCTAGTAAACATATCATAAATAGATTCATCAGACATCATCTTAAATAACTCATAATTATGAACAAGCATACTAATTTTATCTTCTTTAACTTGACTAGTTCCTTCATAAGTAACTTCTAGTCTATCCCAAATTTCTTTAGCAGATTCACAACAACAAATTCTGTTATACTCATTTACATCAAGTGCACAATGCAGAATATTCATAGCTTTAGCATTTATTTGAATTTTTCTAATATCAGCATCATTCCATTCATTTTCTTCTTTAGGAACATTTTCATCATTAACAACTTTCATGGGGATATTAGGACCATTTATAATAACTCTCCAAACAGCATAATCATTTGATTGAATAAAAATTTTCATTCTATTTTTCTAATAGCTATAATTATTTCCTAAAAATAAAGGAGGTCTATTAATTGATTGACCCTCACCAAGAGATGAAACATTAAAGTTTGCCATGGATCTTTAACTCTAAGATTGTTAAATCTAAAAATAAATAAGAAGAGCACTAGCTCTGATACCAATTGTTGCCCAGATTATACTCAAGAGGGGGGGTGAATTGAGTTTTTACAAACTTTAATGTCAAATTTATATTTCAGAAAAATATTTAATTTAAATCACTTTAACAAATTTCAGAATAATAAATCTATAAAGAATAAATCCAACAATATCAAATAAATGCAACTAACTAATTTAAACAACTAGACATGCAGATTTTAACACTCTAGAAATATTAAATTAATTTTCGTATTTAATATAAAGTGATATTCTGAAATTAATTATTTAATTCAAAAATAATTATTTTAACCTTAAAAAATAATTTAGTCAAATTTCGGAATTAATTTATTTGCAAGATAGTGTGCTGAAAATATTAACTTAAGCAAGCATACGCAAATAAATAAATATAAGTGCGGAAAATAAATGACACCGAAATTTAACGTGGTTCGGCCAAATCCCGGCCTACGTCCACGCGCCTAGAGCCCCTGTCTCCTTTGCGCTTCACTAAACCTGATCCACTTGCAGGTAGGATCAAACCACCGCGTACAAATGTTTGCAAGCTAACTCCGAGCTTCAAACCCCGTGGCCCACTTACGGGTAGGAACCAATTACCGGTACAAACCGAAGCTTCAACAAAGCTTCACAATAAATCTGAATTTTTGTAGTACAAGATACAATACTGAAACTCCTTAAAATACAATTTGTAATATGAGTTTCTCCTTCTTGAATCAGACTTCAATAAATGATGTTTGAAGTAGGCACAAGTCTTCTTCTTCAATGATTGAGCAGATGATAAAAATTAATTGCTCTCTTGAATGTGTAGTTGAGTAGTAAAATAAATGCTCTCAATAATAATTCAAGTCTGTATCATATTTTCGTTCTTGTTCTGCTACTTGACTTCAATACAGCTCTCAAGCTTTTAAATGTGTCTGCAGATTACTAGCTGTTAGACACAAGCAATCTCAGCATTAAATGCTCCAGATTTTCTGGGATGGAAGTAGACTGAAAATGATCTCCAAGTCTGATATATAAATCTCCAGTTCTATTCTCAATAAAAATATGGCCGTTGCAGAAGAGAATGGAATTTGGTCTGAGGCTGCATTAAATGCAACTGATTTTCTGAGATGAGAGAGGACAAAAAAATCTCCAAGATTTGAACTGCAAATCTTCATTTTTCTTCTCAATAAAAATATAGCTACATTGTAGTATGAAAATGGTATGCTGAAAATATGGAGTCTGAAAGGTACATCACTCAGTATCCTCATTTGTGTATATTTGGATCTGCAAAGATATTAGTCCACATGCAAATAGAAATATCTAATGTGTAAAGGATATATACATTAAAGTGCATTTTCTGTCAAGATAATAAATGGCACAAAGAAAGTATAAGTACCAAAAAAAATATTTCCCACACAGATATAAATATTTTCAGAACAGATATGAAAATAAATTTCTGACAAATATATACAAAGATAATTTCGGATGGATAAAAAAAAACCCGGACAGATATTTAAATCAGAAATGCTAACAGATATATAAATTAGAAATTCGGAACAGATTATAAAAAATATTTTCGGACAGATATTTTCGTGAGCAAAAAAAAACTTACGCGGAGCCCCAGAATAATTAATGGCTGTCAATCCAATAAAATGGATAATAGCCGGTGCATTTAAGCGACAGGACTTGATGACAGATGTCATGCAAGGTCTTTTAATGAACCAAAGATATCTCAAGGGATAAAAGTCGGATAATAATAAAAAAGTGCAGTTGGGATAAACAAGGCTTTCGGCCAGATTTCGTACAGACCCACATGGGTTCATAATGCTCATAAATGACAGGACATGACAGGGAGTGGGCAAAGAAGACCCACATGTATTTTTATATATATATATATAACAGGGAGTGAGCTGACATCCGTACAGACTATTATTCAAAATATATCATACACGCATGTGTCTACACACACACACACACACACACACACACACACACACATATATATATATATATATATATATATATATATATATATATATATATATATATATATATATATATATATATGTTTATGCAATGATATAATCGATTTCGGAACATAAAAAAAATCAGATCATATATTTTACAAAAAAAAATATTTTCCAACTGATATATAAAGAATATTTAGGACATAATAGAAATTTCAAACAGATTTTTACCCATGCATTTGAATGAATATATATATATATTTCTATTATCATGCGTTTAAGACAAAAGTTAAGGCAATAGGCAGTCAAAGAAACCTTAATGAAAGTGACGAACTGTTAGTTCAAAAGAAACTGATAAAAGGACGAAACATGAACTGCAATAAAAAAAAACGTCAACTCGGTAAGGCCTAAGGCTATAAAAGCAAACGTGTACAGCAAAAGCAAAGCTAAGGTGACTAATGCAGAAGTCTACAGCTCCTATTCGTCAAGATTTAATCACACTAACATGGGTACAAGTTGTACACAAAAGGACGAAAAAAGCTAATGAACCTAAAGTGACAAAACGTCAAAGTTTAAGAACTAAGAAAGTATGGCCTGAGTATGCGCATAGAGTGTGAAAATAGAATGGCATGCACTTGCCTCAAATCACTAAAAAATATTTAAAAAGATATGTCGTAACTTTTTATAAAAAATATATCAAGAAATATGCATGTGTGCCTGATGTGTCAAGTGCAAATGTGCGCCACACGTGAATACCTTTTCTCAGATATGTTATTGAGTCGAGTCGAGGCGTACTGAGTCATGAAAAATAAAACTTGACATAAGCAGGTATTTTTCAGTCAGAGTAGATATGTAATCAGGACAATATCACATTAAATGCAAACATTATAAATATATGTATGTAATGGTATATTAACAAGATTATAATATTATAGAATAAACTAATAAAAATATGTTTGGAATCATCAAAAACAATATATTAAGTTAAACTAAAATGTACATTTAATTAACCTGATTTAATTAATTAGGGATAAAATACATTTTCGTTAACAATATATATATATAGGTGTCCAGAGACAGGGACGCGTGGATGATAATCCTTTCTAGTCAGACGTCTGCTGCAGCAACTATGGATGCATGAAGGTTTATCATAGACGATTCTATCCTTGTAATCTAGATAGGAGGTACTGTATAAACATTCAGACTAATAACCCAACTGCATCTAGTTATTCTTTTACCGCCTTTTAGTGCGGCATTTAATTTGGTTGCATTTATATTTGAACCGAGTGTTCGGTTATTTTATCTCTTTTCAGCTCCACTTATATAAAGTGTGTGAATGTTTTAATTATATAGTTTGTTTAAAAAGATTAGTTAAATAAAATTTTGACGTCAGCCTAATAGGTTAATAGTAATTAAATTGGTTTTCAATAGTGATGCTGAGAATGATCCATATGCGACTCCGATTTTAATTTGGTACAAGACTGATAGCTCGGTATTTTATTAGGCAGGGTGTCACAGATGGTATTAGAGCATCAGTTTCTAGTGTCCTTAGGAATCTGTTCGGACGTACTACGCTTGCAGCGTTGCTCTCGATTTGTTATAGAGCCTTACGATTAGGATTATTGATTCCTTTTGTGAGATTTCGTTCTCCTTCCATATGGTGAGATTATAGTAATCTTTTGTGCGCTCGCTTGAGATTCGTGTGATAATTAAGGAAGGTCGTGATGAGGGCAGCAGGAGGCGGGGCTTAGCTAGAGAAGCTAGTGGAAGTCAGATACTAGGTCCAGAGTAGAGGTAATTATCCTTGTGGCATTTTCTAAGAAATGTTGTAACGCCTACTAAAGAATAGTAGCTACGAGTACCCCAGTACCACTATAGTAGAGAGTGGTACTAAAGTTGAATTACCCGATGAAGCTAAGGGTTCGAAAGGGGTATTTGATAAGGACCATACTTTGAAGTTAAGTCATGCAAATTAAGTGTAGCATTACTCAGTGGAAGTAGGAGGATCATAAGTTTTTACTTGGAGAAGGGTGTGGAAATACCCATATGTGAAAATTTGAGGAAAAAGTTTCACTCGTAGGAGAAATTTTAGAATGGTGGGTGAAGTGATAACCATATTTGGGAAAGAAGGATGTTTCTCCCCTAAAGGGATCTTACGAATAGTTTTTAATCGTGAATTCCCATGATTTAGCAAGAATGAAAAGAAGGCAATTTTAAATTATTCACACAAGGATCGGTAAGAGGCCGATAGTGAATAAAGAGAGTTATGGATAAGTGAACTTTGCACTGAATCAAGGTAAGTATAATGAAGAGAGAGTCCTTCCGATGAATGATAGGCTCACTATAGAAGTGTTTCTAACCCTTATGGAGAATGTGTGTGTTCGAGGTCCCCATTGGTGGACATCCACCCGGGGAATTTGTTGAACTAGGGTTGTTGAGGCCGATAGTGGAGTTTCCTTTTTATGAAGAAGTTAAAGGGAACTAGTAAAGTGATTGTCAGGATCGCGGCTATGGAGTCCAAGATACTGATAACCTTAAAAGGGTCAGGGTGACCCGAGATGTCGAATATTGTAATGTAGAGTGTAGAACCATACAATTAGTCATTGACCAGTGGGAGTTAAGGGGCAAGAGTAGGGTGCCCACATGGGGCATTGATTAAGGTAATTTTGCTTCAGTTACGGCAAGTGTACTAAGTCCAGGAACCTTTTAGAGTAGATAAGGAGATAGGCGAAGTTGTTATTATGAGCTTTGCCTCAGTTGGAGGAGGTATGTTCCTTATGACAAGATTGAGTCGTAGTGTTTTATCAGCTCCAGATACGTGTGTGATACGAGTTTACATATATTATCGATAATGTTATGTAGTATGTGTTTATGTGTTTTTCCGCGATAGCGGGAATTTATTTTCTTTCATTCACTGAGAAGAGCGGGTGTTAGTATTTTGAGTTTATATATCAGATTGGTATTACTCGTTTTGTGTGTGTTATACGAGTATGGTGTTATTTTGAGTAGAATATGATATTCGTTGTTCGGAGTGATAGAAAGATAATGATGGAAAGACTATTTTGTTCGCGGTTCCAGGGTGGAAAGGGTTGTTGTTGTTATATCTCACCTAGATACAGATTGAGTTCGCCTTTATTATGTGCATAGATGGAACTTCAGTGAGCATATGTTTTATTATCATGATTTGAGTGCGTGGCGACTTTATAGGTGTGATTTAAGGTATGCAGGGTTAATTATTGAGCAGTGAGTTTAAGCTCATTATTGATTGCGCAAGGACTGAGTGTTAGTGCGAGCGCTTGGTGGTATAGCTCCTGGGCAGAGATGGGAGTTCAAACAACATTTTGTTGAAAGAGGGGATAGGGTTATCCCGGTTGTATATTTGAAGTTAACGGACCTCCACGACCGATAAAGTTAAGTAGTAGTGTATTGGAGGGGTTCCTTATTTGTATTTCGCTTGCGAGACACTCCATGCATGAACCTTAACGACGTTGGGAGTGGAGAGATATTATAGGATGCAAGGATGTTGGTTTTGTGGATAAGTCATATAGTATGGAGGAAACACTACAGACTGTGAGCCGTATGATGATGGTATGCTTAAAGAAATATTGTGCTATGGAAAAGCACTAAAATGGTTCTCTCACCGCAAGTAGGTGGGTAAATCAGGAGTTAGAGAAATTTATTTGAGGATTATAGCCCGACCTTAATAAAAAGGCAAATTTTGAAAGAAGTATATTTTGGGTATGATGATCGTAACGCTTTTGCAGAGAGTGGGTGCCTCGATTAGTTAGACTTTCCTTTTCTCTTAGGTGTAAGGATAGAATAGTAGAAATGTGTTAATGGGTTAGTGAGGTAAGATTTAGGATGTCCTATTGGTGTGCCTTAGGCCGTTATATCTCGGTGACCGACGATGAGAGGTAGTAGTGTAACGGGAGGGTTTCTTGTTTGGATTTCGCTTTGCGAGACATCCCATGTATGAAACCGAGCAAATGTCGGGAGTTGAGAAAGGTCTTGGACACCAGGGGCACAATTTAGGATAGTACTATTTCCCGTAGGTAGAAACGCTTCGATCTTAAAATCATTGGGCAGTGAATCCAGTGGAGTTAATGGCACTGATATAGAAAGATTGGTTGGTTAACCTTGAGAAGAATGGTATGTTGCAAGTTGGGAATACCCATGTATGAGTATTACGCAGAGGAGATAAGGCCTATTGTTTAGAAAGTATGTATGTGTCGTACATTGGTGATAATTGTGCGGAGAGGCACGGGTGTATGGGAACCTTAATGATTTGGTTTTATATACCGCCTAAAATAGAAGGGGAGTAGTATATAGAGTTGAAGATTATATCGGAATGGCATTGTAGTATAGTATAAACCTTGATAGAGGTAAGTACTGAGTGAGTATATGGTTAAGAGCTATTGAGTAGTACCATTCCACTTTGAGGTATTAGGATGTGGAGTGATTCACGATCCTAGGTTAAAGTTGGTAGTATCGGTTATATCTGAATTTTGAGGATGAAATTACGTTGTAAGGGGGGGAGTATGTAATACCCCGCACTTTTATGGGAAATTAAATTCAATAATTCAGTGTAATTTGGGAATCTAACAAATTATCGTGAATAGTTATTTTTGGAGTTTTCAAGGATTAAATGATTTTCGATGTGTATTAAAATTACTCTTGGGATTAAGTGAATAAGTTGGGGCATTTTATTATATATCGTTGCTGGGTAAAGCAACAGAGGAGAATATTTTAATGGGAAAATCCGCATTGAGATGTATTGGGTTAAAATAGTGAATTGCGGTCGAGTACCTTGGATGGAAATATCAATTGCGCAGTTGGTCTCGGAATGGCCGATATAGTCAGAATAGAGTATCCGGGGGAAGAAATTGAGTTTTAGGAATTTTTGGACCCGTAGGAACTCGTAATTGAGTAAACGAGTCATTTTTGGGTTTATTAAGGGATAAGCCCTTTTCTTCTCTTATAAGGTCACGAGAGAGAGAAAGAGAAGAAAGAAAAGAGAGAAAAGAAGAGGAAAGGAAGAAAGGAAGGAAAAGAGGAAGAAGAAGAAAGGGGATTCCGGGTCAAACTTATCGGGATTCGACTGGAGGTCATCGGATTTCATCCTCCAGCCAAGTGTATACTTGCTCTATTTCATTTTGTGCATTTATTTCGTATTATAGTTGGTAAACTATATAATTTTGGGTTAGAACTCTTAAAATAAATTTGGAAAATTTGAGTATGAGTTTACAAATTGATGTATTGTAAACTCTTAATGATTCTAGTGTTAAATCAATGATAATGGAATGTAGAAATGGTTAAAAATGGGAGAAATGATAAAACTGGGGCTTTAATGGTTTTAGGGTTTAAATCTAAGATAAATGGTTTAATACCACAAATAAATTGATGTGTTAGTTATAAATCAGTGCTGGGATGATTGTGGTGATGTTGGTTGAGATTAGCAACCATAAAAATGGAGGTTGGGTTGATATTTGGAATTTTAGAGAAGATGATAAATAGTAATGCAGCGGCCTTTTCGAATCGATTCGGCCCTGATGCCAATCGATTCGGCTCTTGGTCAAAAAATCAAAATTGTATAAAACCTAAGAAGATTTGGATATTGGATTTGGGTTATAATTTAAACGGATATTGGATTGGGTTTTGGGGTTTGGGGATACATATAAAACCTAAGAAGATTTGGAGATTTCAGACCAGCCGAATCGATTTGGACAAGATGAATCAATTCGGTATGAAACAGTAAGAAAGTAGAACCATTTCAAATCGATTCGGACAAGACAAATCGATTCGGTGGCCAGCGAATCGATTCCGACAGGCCGAATTGATTTGGTCCTCGGAGATTTTTGAGGTTTTCTCCTTTAAGTTTAGGGAAATTTAAACTATGGTTTTGGAGAATGTTATAGGGGATTCTAGATATGATATTAGGACTCCTAGATAAGGGTATTAAGGGTGAGTAAACCCCGGGATAAAAGAAGGAACCTCGGATTAATATAGAGTACGATCCGGGGTATGGATTTTATTAATGTTTTGGGACAAGAGGCATTCAAGAAAATCATTAGGCAAGCGTGTATAGATATATTTATGCGGTTAGAATAAATATGGGCTGATTAAAATCGAAAAAATGCTATAATGTGATTAGGATGGAATTTGGGGTTATGGGTCATCGTTGTGTGTGGTTGGAAATTATTGCCATATATACATTTGAGAAGTGATACTTGTATATATATATATATATATATATATATATATATATATATATATACGATGTGATTATAGTATATATTATATGATACGAATATATATATATATCTGTGTGTGATTGGTATATATGTATTTAGAGGCTGGTTTCCACGGGCTTTCCTTTAGTATAGGGTTGGAACAGCCAGAGTATATATTTTCTCTAGTGTGATCCAGGGAGGTTGCGCGATGTGGGTGAATCCCCTGGCTTGAGGAGCAGGGATTTTATAGTCCCCAGGTCATTATCGTCCCGCATTCGAGTGAGATGTGCGTAACTCCACTTGTAGGGGGAACAAGACCGCTTCCATCATTGTGTATTTTTTTTATCATGTCCATTGAGAGAGTCTGGCTTGGTACCATGGTATAATGAGTAAACCCGAATGTTGGATCGTAATTATGAGACCGCATCCTCGAGTTATAGATCGTTGGGATGGTTATTGTACTTGTGTGTATAGTACATTACTTGTGTATGAGAACAAGATATCATATCTCTATGAGAGTAAATAGATAAATTGAATATGAAATGAAAAAGTATTAATTCTCATTCCGGGAGATTATATCCGGAAGTGTAATATGATGTGCGTATAAAAATGAGTATGATAATGTATATAACTATATATATATATATATATATATCTGTGTGTGTGTGTGTGTGTGTGTGTTGTGTATTGAGGGTCTAATGGATCTCGATGATCGACCTTGCCAAGTAGAAGTGTATCGGGGGGTTCCTTGTTTAGATTTTGCTTTGCGAGACACCCCACGCACGAACATGGCATAATGTTGAGACTAGGGAGAAGTTGAGCCCTTAGTACTTGGTTTTGCTTAGGATTCTAGAGTTTGGGGGTGACGGATTAGTTAGGCAGCATAGCTTGACTAGGATGTTTAGAGGGATGCGCTAGGTGTGCACTATTAGAAGAGAGGTAAGGGGTATTTCATAGGAGTGCGATACCAATTTAAATATGAGATACAACAAATTTTTAAAAATAAAGCATTTATGCACTTGCTAAATATTTTCACAACTAGGGCTCTGACCCGTTTCTATATTTTTCCTCTCTTGCTATATATCTATATCTATTTCTATCCCTCTCTCTTTCTCTCTCTCTCTCTCTCTCTCTCTCTCTCTCTCTCTGTATATATATATATATATATATATATATATATATATATATATATATGTGTGTGTGTGTGTGTACAGACATAGGGATGCCTGGATAATGATCCTTTCGAGTCAAAGGTCTGCTACAGCAGCTGTGGATGCATGCAGGTTTACCATAGATGCTTTTATCCTTGTAATCTAGATATGAGGTACTGTATAAACATTCGGGCTAATAACCCAACTGCATCTAGTTATTCTTTTACCGCCTTTTAGTGTGGAATTCGATTTGGTTGTATTTATATTTGAACCGAGTGTTCGGTTATTTTATCTCTTTTCAGCTCCATTTATATAAACTGTGTGAATGTTTTAATTGTATAGTTTGTTTAAAAATATTAGTTAAATAAAATTTTGACGCCAGCCTAATAGGTTATTAGTAATTAAATTTGTTTTCGACAGTGATACTAAGAATGATCCATATGCGACTCCGGTTTTAATTTGGTACAGGAGTGATCGCCCGATATTTTATTAGGCGGGTGTCACACATATGACCGAGGATGATTCCAAACTCTCAAACAAAACCAACTTCTTCGGAGGAAAAGTCTTGTTTGGAGATGGTGTATCAGCCCATATTATTGGTAAAGGAACACTCCATGAAGAAGCAATACCCATTCTTGAGGATGTTCTCTTGGTAAAAGGGGTTAAAGCCAATTTACTGAGCATATCACAGTTTTGTGACTCCAACCATACTATCACTTTTTCAAATAACAATTGTAAAATTTTAAATGAAAAAGGTGATTGCATTATTACAGGTCTTCGTACTCCAGATAATTGTTACACGATCAATCCAAGTACAAAGGTTTGTAACATTGCCAGAATGGATGACAATGAGATATGGCATAATAGGTTGGGTCACATTAACTATGATAATCTTGGAAAATTATGCTCCTAAGAGATAATTAGAGGTCTTCCCAAAATCAAACCAATTTCTAATATTTTTTGTGGTCCATGTTAAGAAGGGAAAATTGTCAAGGCTTCACATAAGAAAGTTAAAAAAGTTATATCCACTAAACCTCTACAACTCATCCATATGGCCCTAATGGGTCCTTCTCGTACTGTTAGTCTTTGTGGAAATAGTTACATCCTTGTTATGGTTGATGATTTCACTCGATTTACCTGGGTTGCCTTCTTAAAACATAAATAAAAAACCTTTCAAAAGTTTTTGAAATTTTAGTTCGTATAGAAAACGAAAAGGACACCCCAAGTAGATAGAATTCGTAGTGATAGAGAAGGATAATTCGTAGATTCAAGTGTATATAATATTGTGACTATAATGGTTACAAGCATGAATTTAGTGCTCCTAAGACACCTCAAGAAAATGGGATTGCTGAGCGTAAAAATCTCACTCTTCAAGAAATGGCCCATGTGATGATTCATGCAAAAAACCTACCAAAATATTTTTGGGTAGAATCCATCTGTATAACCTATCATATAATCAATCGAGTCTACTTAAGGAAGAATACCAAACAAACATCCTATGAGCTTTGGTATGGAAAGAAACCTAACCTAAAATACTTTAGAACCTTTGGTAGTACCTATTATGTCTGTAAGGACAGAGACCATCTGTCTAAATTCGAAACCAAAGGAGATAAAGCCATCTTTTTAGGATATTCTCCAAATAGTAGAGCCTATCGTGTCTACAATATTCGTACCGAAACCATGATGGAATCCATTAATGTGGTTGTAAGTGAAATTAATGTAGAAAGTATAACCAAAGAATTAATTATTGTGGACGAGTTCGAAAACCTTTTAAATTATGACTCTCCAGAAATAGTTGAATCTTTAACAACTGAGCCCCCTGATGTACCTAACTGGGTTTCCAAAGATCATCCTTTAGATAGTATAGCTGGTAATCCTACTGAGCTTGTTCGAACAAGATCTAAACTTCGTAACATTGCTCATTTTGCATGTTTTCTGTCTCTTATTGAGCCCAAAACTGTAAACGAAGCCTTGAATGACACCTTGTGGATAAGTGTTATGCCAGAGGAACTTCTTTAATTTTTCATTCATGATGTTTGGTATCTTGTACCCAGGCCTAAAAATAAAAGGGTTATTGGCACACGTTGGATTTTTAAAAATAATACTAATGAGTATGGGAAGATTATTCGAAATAAAGCTAGATTAGTTGCCCAGGGTTACTGTCAGATTGAAGGAATAGATTTTGAGGAAACTTTTTCTCATGTCACTCGCCTCGAATCTGTTCTCTTACTTTTTTCCATAGCTTGTCATTTGCATTTCACTTTATATCAAATGGATATTAAGCCAGCCTTTCTTAATGGAATTTTAACTAAGAAGACCTATGTAGAATAACCCAAGGGGTTTATTGACCCTCATCACCCAAATTGTGTTTATCGTCTTAAAAAAAACTCTTTATGGGTTAAAACAAGCTCCTAGATCTTGGTATGAGCATCTATCCACCTTTCTTTTAGACAATGGGTTTAGGAGAGGAGGAAATGACCAAACCTTGTTTGTTAAACATTTTGACAACAACATTACTATTGCTCAAGTTTATGTTGACGATATCATTTTTGGCTCAACCTCCCCTTTAGAAGTTAAGATCTTCTCTAACATTATGCACAAAGAATTTCAAATGTCACTTATGGGGGAGTTGCAATTATTCTTAGGACTCTAAGTTAAACAGAATTTAGAAGGATTATTTCTATCATAATTTAAATACGCTTCAGAGATTATTAAGAAGTTTGGCCTAGAAACATCTAAAGAAGCTAGGACTCCTATGAGTACCACTGTCAAACTTTCTAAAGGTGAAAATGGTAATTCTATTGATACCACCTTGTACCGTAGTATGATAGGAAGCTTACTTTATCTTACTACCTCCCATACTGACATCATGTACTCTGTCTGTGTGTGTGCCCCATATCAAAATAATCCTAAAGAGAGTCACCTATTGTGCGTTAAAATAATTATCAAATACATCAAAGGCACTCTAAAATTAGGACTTTGGTACACTAAAGACACTTCTAGTACTATAGTAGGTTACACCGATGTTGATTGGGCCGGTTGTATCAATGATAGTAAGAGTACTTCAGGAGCATGTTACTATATTGGTAACAACCCGGTAGGATGGAGTAGTAAGAAACAAAACTGTACTTCCTTGTATACTGTCGAATCTGAATATATTGCAGCAGGAAGATGTTGCTCTCAATTATTTTAGCTGAAATAAATGCTAAAAGATTACGGTATAAGTCAAGATAAGTTACATCTATTTTTGGACAATCAAAGAACAATTAATATTTTTGAAAATCCTGTTCATCACTCTCGTACCAAACATATTAAAATTAGATATCATTTCATACGCGAGATAGTTAAATCTAAAGAGTTAGAAATAAATTACTTTCCTACTGAGTTTCAATTAGCTGATCTATTTACTAAACCTTTAGATTTTCTTTGATTTGAATCTTTATGCAATTCTATTAGTATGGTCATGGCAGAACATTAAGTTATTATCTTTTCTAGTTTTTCTTTGCCCTTTGTACATTTGAGACCAAATGGGGGAGAAATTTGAGTCCTCTTGGACATTTTGGAATATTCTCAATTAAAAAACTTGATCTTAGTTATTTTATTTTCAAGAATTAGTACTGTCAATTGCAACAGAATGTTGTTAGGGTATTGGTTTGTATTTAGTTGAGTTATGTAATTTTATCTTTCTAGGATATTGGGTAGATAGAAGTTTTTATATAGGAATAGGATTTTCTTATTTCTTTTTTATCCCTACGAGTCCTCGTTGACTCAAAGGAGATTTTGTCTCATATTTCCAAATGGGGAGATTGAAGCACCCTATATCTTTGACTCACTTGAGTCTATATTTTATAGGTGTTCATCTAGTTTGGAAATTGTGACAAAATTTTAGTCCAATCCTTGTTGACCAAAGAACCTCACACTCTACATTTGATTCTTCTACAATTTTCTAAAGGTATCATACCAACACCACACACTAGGAATCCATACGTACATTATCTCATGCTATATTTTGTTGTGTGTGAGTTAAATCTCTTAAAATTAATTTTCTACTATTTTTGGGATGTGCTAAATAATTTCTAAGATTTTTAAAATGATTTTTTAAAATTAATTTTTGTTATATATAAACCTTAGGGTATGTTGTGCAATTTATGTTTATGGCTCAAAGTTGGCTTGGGTAGAAATCGAAAGCGCTAGAGACTTCGGGGTGTAAAATTTAATTATTTTGATATGCATTTTATAACCCGTATTTGATCTACACATGCTGCTATTTCATTAGCTAATTTTGTGTTTCTTTACTCTCACAGACTTGTGTTTCTTTGATAACCCTTAGATCAATGTAGTCAACGATATGCATATGTTTAGACTTAATCCAAGTGAATTCTTTTTGACCAATCAATGTTGGCTTTTTGCACCGCTTTATTTTAACCATTAGATTGGAAGTCAAAAGTGTTGGTATTGAGATACTTGAATTTAGAGTCGACATAAAGCTAACAGGAGTAAAGATATGAAACTGGGAGAACATCAGCAACATCAGAACCTTCGGAGAAGTCAGAAAATGCCAGAGGAGTTGGTACATTTCTTAACTTAGTTTAGGTTTGATTGTGTGTCTTGATTGTTATATAACTTGTAATCTGTTATTCATTTTTAGTGTACTTTTTACTTTTGTGGCGTAGAGGTCACCGTGGATGTTTCCCCAATTGGGTGGGGTTTTGTTAAAATTGTTTGTGTACACTTCCTCTTCCTCTCATCCCTTTCTTAAGGTTGTGTTGGTTTATTTTGTTTAAGTTTTATTTTTCAAAACTGCTAAACCTATAACTGAAATTAGTCGTTCATAACTGTTTTACACATCTTGTGTTTTCTATTTTTTTAAGAAAAGAGTTTCTTCAACAAGTTGTTCGGAACCATTTAGATAGTTTAATCTTGAATTAAACGACTTAAGTGGAAAAATTTTCACCCTCGCGTGTCTATCTCTCACTCTCCGGATGGCATCTAAAATGTAGAACGACTTGTATTAGTTCATCATTAATATAATTCTAAAAATAGTAGAAGAGCGATAACTAATAAACATAAAGATGAGTTATCAGTCCTAATAGTAGGGCTCTATGCCAAAGAATGCAACGCTAACACTAAAGTAAGCCTCACAGATCCTAGGGGCACCTGAAAGTGATGCTCTGATACCATTTGTGACACCCTGCCTAATAAAATACCGGGTGATCAGTCCTATATCAAATTAAATGGGAATATCATCTGGTTCATTCTTAGCATTACTATATCAAATTATTAATTAATAACCACCTAGTCTTGAATTAAGCTTATGCCAAATTTTATCTTATGATTTAAATCAAAACAAACCAATATAATAGATATCCAAGATAACCAACACAATAGAAAATATAATCATGCCACACAACTAATAAAGGCATTAGTCGAATAACATCGACTATACAAGCAAACCACCAAGTGAAAAGTATGAAAGAGAGAACTGATACATGCCAAGCTGATTATAAAAGAGTACAAGTCCAAAGATACACATGAACTGTCCCTATCTAGAGAGAGAATAAGACAGGTGTCTAAGTAAATATCCCACAACATCCAGATATACTGCAGCTACGCATCTCGCAAGAACATCAGGCATGGTTCCCCTGTGGTAGGACACCTAATAAAAGGTTTTGAAAAGGTTTTATAGCAAGGGTTAAAACCCAAAACATTTGAAAATATTTAGCAAGTGAATTAAAATGCAGGAAATTAAAGTACAAGTAAGTTCTTCATATTTAAGTTAGTGTCGTACACTCTCTTGAGGACACATCACCCCTATACTAATGCGCATGTCTAACGTACTATACACGACCCACTTAGCTAACCACCCCGTAACCAGCCTTGTCACATATATTCTACTACTTTCCCCACTACTCTATCTCGAGTGAGTTTAGCATACGCGTTATAAGTTATTATTCACATCAACTTAATTGAACCAATTCTTATTCAATACCATATAACTGTTTCACAATTTATATCATTTATACATTTCACACCATGTATATATATATATATATTCGTATATAATTTTACACTATATATACGTATTATATCTCAACATTTACACGCATGTCAGATATTAATGCTATAACCCAATGCGTAGGAGGCGGTCATAGTTCCCCCCGAAAGTGACCGTCCCATACCATAACGACTCACACCTAATAATAGAAGCTATGACCTAGGGTTTATACTCACCCTGCATTCTCTAGCCAGGGGACTCACCCACATCGCACAACCTCCTAAGATAGCATTAATATTGGTATGCTTTAATATAAATATAATTTACACAAATATATATAAATCAAATATATATATATATATATATATATATATATATATATATATATATATATATATATATATATATATATATATATATATAGATAGAGAGAGAGAGAGAGAGAGAGATCGATCTAGGCTACCGGTGTACTATGTCCATACACAAGCCTAAAACATGCAAGTCTATGGTCCGATTTCATTTCAGTTAATTATACACTAATTAATTTTCAATATTTTGGTGTCACCCTACCAATTATACCCGGACTCTCTCTCTCTCGGCATAAATTTCATTGTTTCTAATCCATCATTCGATTTCATTCAATTACGTCTACCCACTTAATTAACAAAGTTTCAAATCACTCAATCATGAACCTTAAAGATTCAATTCAATTAATCCTCTAATTAATTCAAGGGTAAATATTCACAAACTTAAACCCTCGATTATCACCAAAATTACATAATCAACTAATGCAAAAACTGTGTATTTCAAAACACATAACAAGTCTGAATCAGGGGAAGGAGAAAATCTGACAGGGCTTAACAGGCGTTCAAATGACCAGCCATGTCATTCGAACAATAATGGTTATCGTTTGAATGAGATACCAGGTCATTTGAACGACCCTGGTATCATCTTCATCCCTAATTTGTCCAGTAAAATCCAGTCCGTCATTTAAATATTTAAAACCTCCATTATGTACAGATTTCTTCATCAAAACTTCTGCAGATTCATCCTAAATCCATCCTTTTATTATATTCAATCTAACCCCATAAATTACACTAATTTAGGGCATCAAATTAGTCAAATCTTAACACCTCTACAGATTTATAACTCCAAATCAAAGAAATTCCCAATTTCTCATGAACACAAACCCTAACATATTAATTGATTCTGACCTCCTTTAATATGAATAGGTAAATGCAAATTAATAATTGCAAATTAAACCATTTGCCTCAATTTGAAGATCAAATCCTTTGGATGAGGATGATGGATTTAATTCAAGGATCTCCTCTTGTTCTTGAAGCAATCTCCCAAAATTCGCAAATTCTCTTCTGATGGCTCTCCTATTAAGCTCTCCACAATTTTAGTCTTCTAAAATGACTTTAAGTTGCCTTATCCTTACACAATTAGGGCTAAAAACTCTAATCCCATTTTTTGACATCCTAAAAGGGCCCAAACACTTAATTGGGAGCTCAAATGTGTATAGAAAAGTCCTGAAACTATATATATATATATATATATATATATATATGGCCACTCATTTCGGACTACCAGACTCAACAGTGCACTCAAAATCGCCATCCTGTTAATTATTTTTAAAAGTTAACTTTCACTAATTAACTAATTTAAATTCACTCATTTTTAAATAACACAATTAATTAATTCTCACAAATTTTACGACACAAGTAATTTATCAATTACCAAATTAATTAATTAAACTAAAAGACCAGAAATTACGAGGTGTTACATAGAATAGATACAAAATTAATATAACTAAGTTTGAATGCAAACTTCAAAAATATAATAGAATTTCACTTTTCCATCTCAACCTATTTTTTGCGTGTGAATAGCTAACATAACCGTCCATTTGATCGTTACATTTCTTATCCGAAAGTTCATTTTAATTTCAAAATTTCACGGAATGCACTCACAATCGAACTCTCAAAAATCAGTTATTTTCACTCGGTATATGTGAATAAAATGGTATATTTAAATGAACAAATTTCACGTATACATAATAAATATGGACTATTTTAAATGAATGAATATGATTTCATGAACGAAAAATCTACGATTTTTTGAAAATATGGAATTTCACCATAGATCCGATTCATCATTATCTACACTAAAATAATTGAGATCAAATAGGACTTTCTTTAATGGTATTGTAGGCTTCGTTTTTGGATAGAAAGAATGAATTTCAAAGTTCAAAAAATTTCTAAGAATATAAAGGTTTTCGGTGTTTTGACTTTTAGGCACTTTTTTTCAACCTCTAATTGTTTCTTTTCCTTTTTCTTTTCATTTATTTTTCTCATTCTTTCTTTCTTTCCTTTTTTTCATTATTTTCTCATCATTCTTGCAAACTCCTTTTCTTTTGTTCTTTCTCCTACCGTAATTTTACCCTAAAATTCTTAGAAAATGGGTATGGTTTCTTTTTATGAATTTTTAAACTCTCAGTTGGAGTTGGGTAGGATAACGAATTTTCAATAAAAGGATTGTTTTTCTTTTTTACTCAAATGGGCTTGCAATGAAATAATATAAAAATGTCAATTTAGGCTCAATTTTGATCTTTCAAATGATTGCATAATCTCATTTTTCAAGTTCTAATAATCTAATTTGTGTTTTAAGATGACTCACTAAGACTTTTAGTGCTTAAGATTCAAATTTTGACTTTTTTTTCATTAATTGAACAAAATAAAATAAAAAAATTAGAGACCGTCAATGAATTTATCACTAAAGGAATGTTTCAGTTATTTTAACTCGGATTGATTTATATCTCTCGAAAACAATGCATGGCACAAAATCACAACAAATTAAAATTTCCACATTTATTCATTAAGCGTATTAACTTTCGCCTCCATATTCACTTTCGATCATATAATTTGGCTAATGTGTAAAAATTTCATAAGTTAGAAAGATTTATGAATTATTTCTCTATTAAGAAATCAGTTCAAAACTAAATTATATTGAAAATATTTTTGAATTTTTGATTTTTTTTCCTAATTTTTATGAATTTTTAAATTTTTTACCGGAAAATACGACCCTTCCCCCTAAACCTAAATATTACATTATCCTCAATTTATGATAAAATAAAAATATGGACAATACCTGAAATCCACTTTTTCTACTACTTTCAAAGTGAAAAAAAAAATCAAAAATACAAAAAATCTAAAAAAAAGATTAAGAATATACAAAGTAGTGAAAACTATCACCATCACCATAAATAAATAATTGAAATATTTGTTGGTCATTCCAAATAATAAACTTTATAGCTCTAAGTATCAAAACATCACAAATTTGAGAGTTAACCGCATAACACAAATTTCATCCTTAAATTCATATTCATAATGGTGCGCACCAACATCATCAATAATAAAGAATAATAAATAACATGAATTATATGTCAATACATCACATGAGGGTAAAAAATCACAATAAGGATCCAAATATTCACTATCCCTTCTTACAAAATAGTCACATAAAATTGAGGATGCATACTCCAATCTTATATATGAGATTTTTCTAAAAGCATGATAAGAAATAAGGTCACGTCGGGATACACTTTCTTCATACAAAATAGGAGGACCATCATAATCAATAGAAGTATCAATAAAATCGTATGACGAATACTCGCATAAATCTTCCCACATATAAGATGAACTAATATTTTTCTCAATTAAATTATGAGAAAAATCTTGACAAAAAAGCAACATACAAATCATCAAAGGTATCATATGTATCAATATTGTCAATTTTTTTACCCTCACAAAACTATTTATCTCCATTTAATTCATGATTATCTTTAGAAATAACATCATTATAACGTTTATTTACCTTTTTCCCAATTAATACACTTTAGTGGACATATAATGAATACAGAAGTTGGGCTCTTGTCCACGCCTTCTTCAATTTCTTTAAAAAATGACTACTAACCCATCATACTCAAGTAAAGGATCAATAGAGGAATACGAAAAAGATGATGGAATAATGATTTGAGGATCACACATTGTAGTTTACTTCTAATGAATATATATATATATATATATATATATATATATATATATATATATATATATATATATATATATATATATATATATATGATTTTTTATTTTGATTTTCTTAGAATGCAAAATCAATTAAAATTCATTCAACACCACGTAAACTAACACAGAGCAATTTGATTTGTCTAATTTATGAGAGGGAAAATTTAATTTTAAGTTCTTTTATTCTCGAGATTAATCGACGACAACATGGGTCTCCGAATTCATCTCCCTAATTAGACAACATATACTCTTTCACAAGGGATAATTTAAAAGACGACTAACTACGGTTATCATCTCAAATCTTGATTTTACCTCCAGATAGGTGGTCGGTATGAAGACACATTAAAAATTACAAATCCTAGACAAGGTAAAATGAAACCGATTTGACAAGTTTACCTTGGAGTAGCCTTTAATTCTAGCCTCATTAAGACATTTTTTACGAGCTATGTGATACCCTAAGACTAATATCTAATTAATTTTAAATTAAAAGTGATGGCCTATATTATGTAAGTTCTATATTAATATAGTGATTTTCGGGATAAGGAAGGGTAATGAAATCCCCACCTTATATTTTAATTGGGTTTTTACCCTTAAGTCAAACTAATGCAACGTGTTAATCCAAATATGCAAAAATAAATCACGTTAGGAGCACACAAAACATACCTCCGGCGTGAACTTTTTACGGCCACTTGTTTATGCCTGACCAAAGTTTCAGCTGACATTGATCAGGAGAAAACGTTGCCAACGTTTCAGTTGTCCCCGAGAGTTCCATGTGCCCATGACAAATTCCACAAGCGTCCTTCACATTTGCACACCGTTGCTTTTTTTTCCAGCTTTTTGTCTATTTTTATCTCTTTTTTGCCTTTCTTATTTTCTATTTTTTAATGTTCTACTGAAAAACAACACAAAAAACTATACAAAGCGTAAATTATGACATAAAAAAATAAAATAAAAACAACATGACACAAGCACTAGTGACGTATTTAACACTAAAAAAATAACTAATCACACTTATGAAATAAATTTTTATTCATTTTTTATATTTTGAAAATAACAAAATTACTACTGGAAATAAAAATTATTTTTTGAGTTTTTGGAAATTTTATTTTTTTAATTTATTTTTTATTCTTTTAAGGTTCGAATTTGGCTTGATTTTTTTTATTTTGATGGAATTTTTCTTACAAAAATACAAAAAGAAAAAAAAAAACTAGTTCGAAAGACATAATTTTTAAGAAAAAATGAACAAATTTTCTGCAATAGTGCCAAAAACTTGTTGTCAATTTATAAAATACTACAAATGGACAGGCTATTATAGAGTAGCAAGTGTAAGTACGCATCGAACCCACAAAGATTTGTCAAATTTAATATTTAAAATAATTTAACTTTCCAACTAGACCAAATTATTTTGAGATGAGGTGAAATATTAAACTAACCTAAAATAAATAAAAAGTGCAATTACAAAATATATAATCAAGTGTGTGAGAAATACTAGGACATTGAATCGACTCTCACCGCGTTTAATTCAGAAAATATCACAACTAAGTTCATACTCGAATTTAACGTCTGTAATTATAGACGGCTTAAATTCTTATTCCTTTAAAAATTTCTCATTTGAATTTTAAAGTGTAGCCTTTAAGCATGAGATACCAATTAATTTAATAAAAGTATAACCCATCAAAAAGTACTCGAAATAAAAATGAAAATAATTTATCAAAACAAAATCGAAGGTTTTAAACACACTCTCGTGTCGTTTTAAATGAATACCGTATTTTTAAAACTTTTAGAACATGTCGAGAAATAAAAATGAATTCAAATTACACGATATTAATTCAACACGATAAAGTTCACCTTATCCTAGGAAAGAAATTAAGCTAGCATGATTGAATATATAATAAACTTTCAAGAATGAATTATAACTTTTATTAAAAAAAATAAACTTACAAATGTTATGTCTCACAAATAATCATGACAAAATTTCTCTCATGAGGATACAATTCTTGGCGCTCTAATAAAACTCTGAAAATATAACTACCAAAAATTGTTTCTGAAGTGACTCTAACTTCTGTGTAAAATAATGAGCATAAAAGTCCTATTTATAAGTCAACGAGTGAGATATTTGATTTGGATAAAAAAAACCATTTGGTTTGTTGTATTTGTATTGCTCATTATTTCGTGGGGTCTTGGAAAGATTTGGAAACAACTAGAAAGTCTTTTTTTTAATTCTTGTCCGCAATTTTCGTCACTATTCACAGCACCAACTTTAATCGTATTTTTGGCCCCCAAAACTTCAAAAAAAAAAATCCAAAATTCAAATTCTTGAGTCTTTTATAGACCTTCCAAATGTTATGATACGACCTCAACGGACACTCGAGAGATTTTATAAAAACAATTTAGTACATTCATGTCAATTGTGTCGTGTTGCAACGTATCCTAATAGTTTTTGCATATAAACTCATTTGTTCTCCAAACTCCTGGGGTACCTATAAAAATACAAAATAAAAATAATTAATCCAACTTTAAGGTTTTAAAAGTTTAGAAAACAATTTAATTACCCCTTAATTGCATTTTAGCCCTCGAAATTCATAAGTTACTTGCTTTAACTCAAAATTCAGCCAAATTTCAAGGATAACTTTATTTTTCCCAGATAAACTTTATAAAATAATTTTTAGGCCCTTAAGATTTCTAAAATTACAATTTTTCCCCTCGTACTGCTAAAAGCTCATTTTTCTAAAATTCATAAGTTCATTGCATTTTCGAATTATGAAAATGACTCTAAAAGCCCATTATTTATGATACAACAGGACTAACAAGGCCTAAATTTTGTTATAATTCATACAAAATGATGCACTCAACATGATCCTATCATAAGGATCACGGTATAAAAAAATGTAAGTCTCTCAAATCCCATTTAGAGGAGTTTGTCCAAATTAGGCACCTATGGGATTATATTGAACTAAAACAAAATACATATAAGGCCACGAGTGAACAAAGACTAGAAAATATTTTGGAAGAAAATGATGAGGTACACATATTCTCCATGATTCACGAGGCATCCACTCCCAACCAAATTAAAGGAAACGCAATCCGAATGGAGATGAAGAAAGTTTGCAGTAATGGGAGACTTTCACATAGACCCTTGAAAATTTGTTAAAAGGAAGCAACTTTGACTCAAGGAGGTAGATCACAAAAAACACATTATATCATCGACAAATACCTAGTGGGATTAAGGACTCCCCATCACGATGTGTTAGTCATCTCCTTACAAATATCTAATCTGGACATCGATAAAATTTTAGTTGATCAAGGAATTTCATCTAAAATCATGAATTTAAATATTTTAACAAGATCAAATTTCACCTTAAATATATCAAATAAGCCACCATATGGTTGGTCAATTTTTTAAAAAGATGACCTTATTATTGGGAAAGGTCATGCTACTCGTGAGAGCGCGTGAGGGGCGGGGGTATCCAAGTTAATTGAATTTTACTGGTAGACTTTGATTCAGTATACGATGCCATTCTTGGCAAAGGATGGCTTTATATAATAATGGCCGTACTCTTGACTTACCACCTGAAGCTTAAATGTGTTACTAACCAAGGAATAATGGATATAAGAGGAAATCATGCCTCTACTTGACAATGTTCCATTGCATCAATCAAACCGAACAAGTAGAATAAAGAAAGATTGAAGGAAAACTCACTAAAAGGAAGTATTTCCACCAAGTAATAATAAAATATAGACGTCCTATGCTGGAGGAAACCCGGGTCACCCCCGTTGATCGGACCATGGAACCTTTGGATGAGGTAGTTATTAATCATGACTATCCAGAGAAATAATTCTTGATCGATAGCTTGCTAACCAGCATGAAAAAAGCAGTAACTAGAAGATATTTTGAGGAAGAACAAGATGTGGTTGCATGAAAGTTGTAAGAAATTCCATGTATTATCCCAGAGATAATTTTATTTAAAAAAATGCAGGTTGATCCTTCCAATGCCCCTATCACTCAAAAAGATTGCCAAACAACCCCAAAAAATAGCCAAGGCAATTAAAAAAAAGTTGAGAAACTTATTTAAGCAAATTATACTAAGGAAGTTCAATTATCAAAGTGGATATTAAACCAAGTTGTGGTCACTAAAATCAAGTAGTAATAGTGAGTATATGTCAACTTCACTAGCCTGAACAAAGCTTACCAAGAGATAGTTTCCCATTCCCTGATATCGACCATCTATTCGATGCCATTGCCGATCACAGAAAATGAGCTTCCTAGATACTTACGCAAGATACCATTATATTCCTTTATTTGGCCCAAACTACGAAAAACACTGTTTATAGCTGCACTTGTTATTATTACTACATAATAATGCTTTCGGTTTGAAGAATGCAGGAGTGAACTACTAATGCCTAGTCACCAAAATGTTCTGGGAATAATTGGGGAACAGTGTGGAAGTTTATGTCAAACGTATTTTAGTCAAAAGTAAGAAGGAGAGAAACCACCTAAAAGACCTCATAAATACCTTTGAGATACTCCATAAGTATAGAATGAATCTCAACACTGAAAAATATTCCTTTGATATATGGTTTGGAAAATTCCTCAGATATTTGGAAAGTTATAAGGGTTTCGAATCCAATACCTACCAAATTGAGGCCCTATAGATCATTTGACCACCAACTACTATAAGAGTGATCTTCGGTTTAATGTCTCAACTTATTTAATTAAACTCCAATTTTATAACAAGTTTTAATTAATCCTAGAACATTCAACTAAGTGATTGAAAGTGATAAATCTATCTAGTATGCAATCCAACAATCACAAAAGCAATTTTGGGAAAAAAATACGCAAAAAGGGGCTAAACATTTTTAATTCACAATCATATGTAAACGTCGACTTACATATATAAAGATAAATGCAGATGCTTTGACAGACAAATACCCGTATGCCTCGGTTCACTATCTTTAATAAGATCTCCCACGAGAACTCCAAGAACAATAATGGAGACAAATTCTCCTCAAGTATCACACCGAGAATGGGTAATATGAATATAAGGGTTTCTCAATGATTAACATATATGATAAGGGAGGTTTGAGCAAAATCAAATGCATTTTTAGACTTTAAAAGTGAAGACTTAAAGTGCAGAAGGTCTGCAAAAGGCGGAGCTAAAAAGTCTTACAAAATACCTAATGAGAGAAGGTATTATAGGGTAATACAAAATTCAAGGCGGCGACATGTCGTTCGAATGACTTCTCAGGGTCATTAAAACGACATCAAAATGTCATATGAAGATGGATCGAATGACCTAAGAAACGACCAAATGAAAACAAAAATAGTACGGGTTTGTTTGGTCCATATTCGATCAGGGGCATCAAACGATCCTTCGAACAACATGTGCATGTCCTTTGAATGGCTGTTGGCAAAAAATAATTTTATTTAAATGTCAGCCTTATTTTTTATAAAATAAAATCACTTGTTAAATTGAATAGAAATATCTCCTGGATATAATTGAGAATATTAAGAACTCCAAGTAAAATAATATTATTAACGTAGTGGGGTAGTGGAGACCGTTTGAAGTTGAACGACGCATGTTAAAGATGATGGGTGCATGATGATGAGCACGTTGCTAATGATTCAAATAATGGATGTCATGGATGATCGTGTGTACACGTGCCAATGTATCGGTATACGCCATATCATATGTGATCTAGGACAACTCTGACAATTCATGGATTTTAATGAACAATGACAAATTTATGTCCTTACAAATCTCCACCTATGGTTATTCCGGTATATTCATAAATATATTCGAATTATGCAGCAACAAAAAAATCCTCAAGACATACAATCTAATATCCCTAAAAACCCTCAAATGGAAATATCAAAATACATGTCTTGAAATCTTCAAAATCTTCAAAACTTCAAATCTCCAAAGTTTCTTTGTCATGATCAGGGTGTGCCAAAAATATGATCTTCAAATCCTACACATATGAGACAAGAAACAAATACCCGTGATGCATAAAAGTTTGAAATAAAATGATAAGCAAAAATGATAAATTAATTAAGCACAAGAAAATCGATAAATAATTAAACTTTCCCACTCCACCATAATTCTAATTCGTTCTCCCCATTTTTATGATATCCCAAATAGACAGGGAAAGAAAACATAAACAATAAATACAGAGTGTGTCCCAACTAAAAAGTTCTCTTTTTGAATTTTTCAAAACTTTTCTCACAAAAAAATATACCACAAAAAAATTATACCATGAATTTACACTAAGATAAGCAAGTCGATGAAAGCGTAAGTGTAGGGGTGTGACCAAATTCGATACGAAATCAACTCAATCATAATCATATGTGCACGATGAATTTTGGATACTCCTAACGAATGAACTCAAAATCTTTCTTAGGTGTAAAAGGTGAATTCATAAGAAATTGACTCAATCTAATCGACAAATCATAGTCTAAAATTATTTCCACACAAATAACGTCTAAAACTATTTTATGCTTTTCGACATTTTGTCAGGATGTGCAAACTCATTGATTTCCAGCCAAATTCCCTCGTAAATATTAATGCATTTTTTTTATTGAGGTTCTATATTCTCTTTTTAAGAGATTTTCTATTGATCCCATTTTGGCATAATTTTCTTTTTATTGCCTTAATTTTTTCTTAGGCTCTTTCAAACGGTGGCTTTCACAATGAGTTCACTTGCCTCTTGTGGACATTTCCCGTATTCGCTCATAGTTTTTTAATTCTAAACAATTTCTCACGGGCAACAGTTCTTATATGCACTACTTTCGTTATCTCATTTTATCGCACTTGGTTTGTTTTAAGATAGGATTGAGATGAAAATAGTTTGACCAGCATGTGATAGACAAGTACAAAAATCGAATAAATCCATACATGTGTGCATTAAAGGAGACAATGAGTCAAACAACTAGAAAGCAATCACTAATTACATGTCAAAGACTCCAAACATTATAAAGCACTTGGATGAAATGAAGTTGTTTCTCAAAACACTACCAATTAGTCACATGGATAATGGAATGATATCGTGACTTGGTCATCCTAAATGTCCATCCTTAAATGGTGTAAAAACAAATACACATTTTTTTTGTGTGTGTTGATGTAAAAAATTAGATCACTCTAATAATTCAATCACAGATAAATAAATGAGATAAAAGATTTTAAAGTGGTTCAGCCTTATAAGAATGGCCTACGTCCACTGTTGTATCATTGCTGAGTGTTTGGGAATTCTCGATTACAAGAAATTCCGTTCTGGATTCGGTTTCCTTTACAATGAGGATTGTACAATGTATTTATAGGCCTCAGGCTGTAATGTGAAAGGATAATACATTTAATGCCCTCTTTGCGTGTGCGTCCAAATGATAAGCATTTAATGAGCAGTTAAATTGTTGGTATCCTGCTTCGAGGTGCAGCTCGGACCGCCATGAGTTGCTCGGATCGCCTAAGCTTCTCGGTATTTAAGAGTTCCTCGAAAAGATTTGTTCCTTGGAGCGTATGAGTTCCTCGGGGTAAGTAGCGTTCCTAGGGGAACTAGTCTTCCTCGTGGTAGTCTTGTTCCTCGGAGAGATTGGGTTCCTCGAAAGTGTTTGTAGTTTCCATGTAGATAGACACGTGTCTTCATATGATTGGTCCAAGTCAGCAGATTAAATTTGGTATCAACAGAAGCCCCCAATGTTTCGTAGTTCGAAATTTGAGGAGTATGGAACATTCTTTCTTGGCTGTACCTGTTCCCCCGAGGAGGCTGAAGAAGAGTTCCTCGGTCAATTTGGTTGATACCATTATTCATCCCCCAGCTGTTGGGACTGAAGTTCCCACTTTTGTTCCCCCGAGCTCTGACATGAGCTCGGTAAAGTCCTTAACCATTCCCGAGGTCCAAGGTACTGAAGATAACCTTACTCGAGACATGGTTACGTCTTTGGCTGCTCGTCACCTTTCTTCAGTATGTCTCTTTACTTTAAACTTTTCATAGTTTCCTTTGTCATTTCTTATTTCTAACTTTCTTTCTTTCTCTGTTCACAGTTGACGAGCTTCTTTAACATAATCCTGAAAAAGGATGAATCCATTAAAGCCTCATGCTCCTCGTTCAGTGTGGAGGGAGCTATGAAAGAGGCTATCAAATCTTTGGAAGACTCCTTCCAGAAGTATGCCACTGATAAGGCTATCTGGGAGAAAAAACTTTCCTCCTCTGAGTAAGAAAAAGCTCGAGTTGCTGATGCCTCCAAGGAGTTGGAGAAGAAAAAGAATGCCTTGGAGAAGGCAAATAAAGATCTTGAGGAAAATCTCAAAGCCGCTGGAGAGATGGAAAATAAACTTAAAATTGCTGAGGAGAGATTGGACCAGCTCCAGGAAGTAACTTGGCAGAAGGAGGAAGCTGAACAAAAATTGAAAGCTGCTGATGATTTGTTGTCTGAGAAGCTTGCCTTGGAGAAGGCCAAAAGGAAAGCTGCTACGAAGAAGTCCTTCAGCTCTGGCTGGGACAAGGGGTGGAACAAGGGGTGTGCTGCCATGGTGTCTCAAGTGGACTATGGCAGCCTAAAGTACTTTAGGGATGGATGGGTCGTTGCTCTTCAGGAAATGAAGGTCGACGAATCATCCGAGCTCTTCCAGTGACATATCCCTAGTCCCCCTCCTACTCCAGAAGAATTAGAAGATGACGAAGCTACCTCTGAGCAGTCTTCAATGATGATGGGAGATCACCCCCCAGCCATCCAGTCTGCTGCCGAGCAAGTTGTTTCTTCCTCCGAGCAACAGTTGGTGCTTTCCGAACAGCCCACAGTTCCCTCCGAGCAACCTTCTTCCTCTTTCCAACCTCCCGAGAAGGTTTTGGGAGATAAGGAAAAGGTGTAGTGTTGTTCGGGCTTACTTTTATATTTTTCTTCTTTGTCAAATGTAATCCAGCACTTGTAATTCTGAATTTTATGATCTAATAAAACTTGAATTTTCTTGCATACCGTTGTTCATCTTTCATTTATACTCTGGTTATTCTTCTTATTGATGATTGCTTTTCTTTCTCTGCAAGTTTCTGGCCATGATGGATCTGCTATCTTCCCATGATACAAAGTTACTGCAACAGTGCAATGAGTACTTTAAGGCTGGTCACACAGACTTGAGTGCTGCATAAGTTGCCGACATCCTTGGCCAGGATGCTTCAGAACAGGCGATGGAAGCATATCAGTACCTGAAGTGTCTGTTTGATCGAGCGGTAGCCAATAATGTGGCTTAGTATGAAATGATCGAGGATCTCCAGTGCACCCTCGAAGACCTTCAGAATCAATGTAAGGAATCAACTGCCTTGTTACATGAGAGTTACGAGAAGAAGTATAAGCTGATCGTTGCTGACAAGGGCTACGAGAAGCTTTTTGCGGGTTATGATGTAAGGGAGAGAACTCTGAGGGGCGAGGTCAAGGAATGCAGAAAGATGCCGAGCTACTGGAAAAGGAAAACAACAACTTGCAGAAAGAGCTATCACAGTTTAAGTCTGCAGCCTCTTCTTCAACAGCCCTAATCCCAGTGACTGACGAGGGATTTTCATTCCTAGAAGTGGAGAATGCCAAGTTTAGGGAATAATTGGATACCTTGAGGAGGTCGGGCCCTTCCACGTCTCCTCGGGGATGAGGAAGAGCTCCTCGGGGACGAGCAAGAGCATCTCGGGTGCTTGTCGAGGAACAAAGGACAGCGTCTGCCTTAGAGAACCAAGCCTTCCAATTAATGGCTAAGAACCAGGCTTTGTCTGACATGTCAAAGAAGATAAGGGACTTGGAGAAACAGCTCTCTGCGCAGAAATCAGTTTTGGATAATAAGGAGATTTTCATTAAGAATCTCCACGAGCAGCTAGAAAGGCTAACATATCAGTTCCACAAACAGCCCAGGGAGTTATGGATGGCTGGATACAATGAAGCACTATTCCATTTGGATGATCGTATCCAGAATGCCAACAATGAGGGCTACAAGCAAGGCTGGCTGAATGCCTTAGGTGTGTTGAAGCTCGAACAAGGACATTATCTATGGGACTATCATGATCCCGGGTTGCTTGACCTGCCTGTGCCACCGTACAACCTAGAGATGGAGTGGATCCCTGCTCGGGCCATTCCACGAAGCTTAATTTCAAAATACCTCGGTGACTATAATTTACATTCTCAAATTGAGGTATCTCATCCCGAGCATCTTCTAGATCGACCTTCTGTGATGAACGTCAGGATGATGAAGGATTTGAATTTCATCAATTCTTCTCAGTCTTTAAATGATCCGCCTGCTGGCGAGGAACCTGTATCCAAAGCTGAGGGGAAAAGACCAATAGAATAGGAATTTTTAATGTAACAGTTAGTATACATATCAATGTAATTTTCATTTTATTATCAATGCAACTTGTAATTTATTTCGAATTTAATGAAAGACTTTCATTATTGCTTGCAAATTTTAATTGCTATTGTCTTGTAAATATCAAACACTTTACATTTATGCATATCTGTTAAAAAGATAATAATAGTGTTGTTCATCGATCAACTTAGTAAAAAAGTTACAAGTATCAGTAATGTTGCTCGATCACTTAATAATAAAGTAATGAGTATAAAAATGTTTAAAATTTTTCCAACCAACCAAGGTTGTTAAATTGTCCTCGTCGACCAATTATAGTTAGTGAGAGTTTATCCTCGACTAACCATACTTGGTAAATTTTTGAATATTTTCTCCTCGTCGACCAACTACGTTGGTACAGTTTGGAATATTTTCTCCTCGTCGACCAACTATGTTGGTACAGTTTGGAATATTTTCTCCTCGTCGACCAACTAAGTTGGTACAGTTTGGAATATTTTCTCCTCGTCGACCAACTATGTTGGTACAGTTAGTTGGTACAGTTTGGAATATTTTCTCCTCGTCGACCAACTAAGTTGGTACAGTTTGAAATATTTTCTCCTCGTCGACCAACTTAATTGGTACAGTTTGGACTATTTTCTCCTCGTCGACCAACTATGTTGTTACAGTTTGGAATATTTTCTCCTCATCGACCAACTACGTTCGTACAGTTTGGAATATTTTCTCCTCGTCGACCAACTAAGTTGGTACAGTTTGGAATATTTTATTGAGTAGTCTGTCGAGCTGTGCTGAGTAGTGCGTAGCACTAGTATTCCCCGAAAATTTTTCAATAAACAGAGAGACTTGCAGAATATTTTTATTTTATTCATACTGATGGAACTGCGTTACATATACATCACTGATAATACTTGCGCAGATGCTCTGCGTTCCATGCATTCTTAAACTCCTCGCCTTCTAAAGTGGTTATTCGATAAGTTCCTGGTCGAACAACTTCTGTAACTCGGTATGGTCCATGCCAGTTTGCCTCCAGTTTGTTATGCTTTTGAATTACTTTCTTCAGCACATAGTCTCCTTCTTTCAGGTCGCACTTCTTCACCCTCTTGTTGTAAAACAAAGTTGTACGCTGCTGGTAAGCAGCATTTCTAATGGCTGCTTCTTCTCTAACTTCCTCGAGCATGTCTAAATCCATTCTTCTCATTAAGTCGCTGACAGGGGAATTGAAATTCAGTACCCTGTGTGTTGGGAGACCCAACTCGGCAGGTATGACAGCTTCACTTCCAAACGCCAGCATGTATGGTGATTCTCCAGTTGCTACTCGGGGAGTAGTTAGGTAAGCCCAAAGTACTGATTATAGCTCATTGATCCAGTTTGCTTTTGCATCGTCCAATCATTTCTTCAAATCGTTCAGCAGCGTTCTGTTTGTCACTTCAGTTTGTCCATTGCTTTGAGGATGGCCTGGTGCTGAATGAACCTTCAAAATGTTTGACTGATGACAATAGGCGGCAAACTCCTCATTATCAAATTGTGTTCCGTGGTCTGTGATGAAGGCATGAGGGAGACCATATCGACAAATGATGTTCTTCCAAATAAATTGGTAAACCTTCTCGTACGTCATATCAATGAGTGGCTCAGCTTTTACCCACTTAGTAAAATAATCCACTGCGACGACGAGGTACTTGAACCTTCCTCGGGTCGTTGGCAGTGGTCCAACCAAATCAATTCCCCACATGAAAAATGGCCAAGGGGAAGTTATGGGTGTCAACAATGCTTGTGGAGTTCTTCGGATGGAGGAGAAACACTGGCACTTGTCACATTTCTTGGCATAAGTTATACAATCAGCCCTCATCATCGGCCAGTAGTATCCCTGCGTCATCACCCTTTGCAAAAGTGTCCGACCTGCTACATGTGCTCCACAAGACCCTTCGTGGATCTCTTCAATTAATTCTTTCACCTCGGAGGGATGTAAACATCTCTACAAACCTGCCATTATTCCTTGTCTATATAAAACACCATTAGTTAGTACATACCGAGCAGCTTTAAACTTCAATTTCTTGGCTGCGAGCTTGTCAATTGGCAATTCTCCCTCCTCGATATACGCCCTGATGGGATCCATCCAAGATGGAACTAAATCAAGGGTGATAAAGTTCATCGTCAGATCTTCATCTATACTCCGACCAGCCAATACTTCAATTGGGATTGTTCGTCGTAACTCGGTGCGAGTAGATGACGCTAGTCGAGCTAGGGCATCTGCTCTCGCATTCTCCATTCTTGGTATTCTGACCAGCTAAATAGCGGCAAATTCTGACACCAACTCCTTTTCCTTTGCATGATATCTGATCATTAATTCTCCTCTAACTGCATATACTCCCATCATTTGGTTTACAATCAGTTGAGAGTCACTGAAGATCATAACTTGTTGCGCCTCCATAATTTTTGCTAAGCTAAGTCCTGCGATCATCGCCTCATACTCAGCCTCATTGTTGGAAGCTTTGAATTGGAAATGCAAGGTGTATTCCATGTCTATCTCATCCGGAGTGCTCAAAACAATCCCCGCACCACATCCTACTGTGCAAGATGAGCCATCTACATATAGCCTCCATATAGGTAACTCGTCTTCAAATTTCTGATCAGTCAGAGTTCCTCGGTGAAATATTTGTTGCTTCCTTTCATCCTCCTCGGTTTTTTCTTGTTTCTCGTCGATCATCTTTTCTTGCCCTTTTACCAACCGTGGTTGGTCTGATCTCAAAGTTAATGATCCTGTAACATCCACTTGCCCTTTTACCAATCGAAGTTGGTCTAAGCCAGTATTTATTGATCGTGTAACATCCACAGGTTGATCAGCGAGCAACTTTTGCTCCTCGTCCGGAGTCCTCCCAACTATCTCTGCATCACATCCTGTAACGTCCACACGCCCTTTTACCAATCAGAATTGGTTTGGGCTTGTGTTTGTTGATCCTATAACATCCACAGGTTGATCAGTGATCAACTTTTTCTCCTCGAGGGTGTCAGGATAGGTGAACTCCGCTATGAAATCTGCTACAGCTTGCCCTTTTAGTGATGATCGGGGTTCATAAATTATATCATATTCGCCAAGCTCTATTGCCCAGTACATCAATCTCCCTGATTTTTCTGGATTGTGAAGGGCTTGTCTCAATGGCACATCGGTATATACTACTATCGTATGAGCTTGGAAGTATGGCCTCATTCTCCTACTCGCCTCAATCAGCGCCGGTGCCAATTTTTCCAGCCTCGGATATCTGATCCCTGCTCCTCGAAAGGCCTTACTTATGTAGTAAATTGGCTTTTGTACTCCATTCTCCAGTCTGATCAACGCCGAGCTAATTGCATTCTCGGACACTGCAAGGTACAAGTACAATTTTTCTCCCATCACTGGCCTGGACAACAATGGGGGTGCTCCCAAGTATCTGTTCAAGTCTTGAAAAGCCTTCTCGAATTCATCATTCCACTCAAAAGTCTTTCTGAGTGTCTTGAAGAATGGGAGACATCTATCAGTTACTAGTGACACAAATCTGTTGAGTGCCGCTACTCGTCCTGTGAGACTATATACTTCCTTCTTCGTCGTTGGAGATCGCAGCCCTAATAGAGCTTTGATCTTTTCAGGATTTGCTTCAATGCCTCATTGATTGACAGTGTACCTGAGGAACATGCCTTCTCGTACTCCAAATATGCACTTCGTCGGGTTCAGCTTCATTTGATATTTATCTAGTTGATCAAAAGTCTGACTTAAGTCAACTAGATGATCGGCAGCTTTCTTGCTTTTTGTCAGCATGTCGTCAACATAGACTTCCATATTGTCACTGATTTGTTCAGCAAAGACCTTGTTCATCAGCCTCTGATATGTCGCACCTGCATTTTTCCAACCAAAACGCATAATGTTATAATAATAAGTTCCCCTAGGGGTAATAAAAGAAGTACTCTCCCTATCTTCAGGTTTCATTTTGATCTGATTGTAACCAGAATAAGCATCCATGAAGCTTAGCAACTCGTGTCCCGAGGAGCATCCACCAGTTGATCAATTTGGGGCAATGGAAAGTGATCTTTTGGGCATGCTTTATTGAGGTCGGTGAAGTCTACACATATCCTCCACTTGTTGTTCTTCTTCTTTACCATCACCACATTGGCCAACCAATCCGAATATTTAACATCTTCAATGAAACAAGCTTTCTGGAGCTTCTCGACTTCCTCCTGTATGGCTTGATTCTTCTCGGGACTGAATACTCTTCTTCTCTGCTTCACAGGCTGGATCTCCTTATTCACATTGAGCTCGTAACATAAGAAGTTTGGGCCTATCCCAGGCATATCTTCATGACTCCACGCAAAAGTTTATCTTCTGCTTCTAAGGAAAGTTATCAATTCCTGTTTTAATGAGGTTTCCAACGATGAACCTATTTGAGTAGTTCGATCAGTGTGCTCATCGTCTAGAATGATGTTTTCAGTAGCTTCCACCACTTGACCCTTTACGAGTTGTGACTCATCTCGAGGATCCAATGTTTCAATTTCTGCACCTTCATCCACTTGATAGGTCGTAGTCTTTTTCTTTGATTCTTCCAGTTCTTCTTGCTCAGCGGATGAATAATAGCATTCCCGAACTACTTTCTGATCACCTTTCACAACTCCTACTCCAAAGTTTGTTGGAAACTTTAGGCACTGATGTACTGTAGATGGCACAGCCTCGAACTTCTTCAATCCTACTCTTCCCATGATGATATTGTACGATGATTAGACATTCTTATCCATCACGAAGAAACTTATTCTTTTGTACAACAAGCAGGACACGTACCAATGAATATATCCAACTTGATCGTCCCAAGTGGAAATACTTTCTCTCCAGCAAAACCGAAGAGGGGTCTGTGGTAAGGCTCTAGTTGAGATAGCTTTAGATTTAAACTATCGAAACACGAGTAGAACATGATGTCTGCCGAGCTACCATTGTCTACCAACACTCTTGAAACCATAACCTCCTTCATCCTCATTTTGATCACCAGCGGGTCATCATGAGGATATAGAACACCTGCAAGGTCATTCTTTGAGAACTCAATGACCAACTTCTCCTTGTTCACCTTTCTCGAGCGATCTTCTTCAGCTAAATTTATTCGCTGAATGTACGAGCAAGCTTGAGCCTCACCGAGGTAAGCTTTTCTTTCTGCAGTAAGGTCTCCTCCTCCTGCATCTCCCCCTGTAATAACATTACCCAAAGCGTATTGAAAATACCTCTCGTTCTGGCTGGCTTGGTTTCTTGGGAAGATCGGGGTCATCCTTTGGATCAACTTCAAGGTTTCTCTTCTTGTTCTCCTCTGCCCGACGATGAGATCTAGATCTCTCTCTATTTCGGTTGTTTTTCCTTTTTTCGCCTCCCCGATCAATATACTTTGATAGCTTTCCTCGTCGGATGAGTGTTTCAATCTCATTCTGAAGAGCTATGCAATTTTTAGTCATATGGCCATGATCCTTGTGAAACTCGCAATATTTCTCCCTATTCCTCGTGTCAGGGTCTGATTTCATTTTCTTTGGCCAGTTTACCTCTTTGTTGTTCTTAATTTCTTCCAGGACGTGGTTGATATTTCCCTTCAAAGGTGTGTAATTATCAAATTTCCTCAAGACTTCCCATGACGACCTATTTTTGGAATGTTTGTCACCACCATTGTTCTTATGCTCTTTCTTCTTAGCTTTATCACCTTCCACCTTGGTTTCTTTGGTGTCCATATTCTTCTTTGCATACATAGCCTCCTCGGCATTCATAATCTTAGACGCTTTTCCCATCAGTTCCGACATGGTACGAGGTGGATCTTTGGCCAAAGTATAGGACAAATTGTTTGACAGCAGTCCACTCATCAAAGTGGTAATCACTATCTTCTCCTCATAATCAATGACTTCGAGTTTCTCGTTATTAAAACGAGTTATATAATCTCTGATACTCTCCCTAGCTTTTTTTCTAACACTTAACAAATGTGCTACTCGCTTAACTGGCTTTGCTCCAAAGCAAAAATTCCCAATGAATAACTCGGCCAATTGAAGAAAAGTTAAAATCTTACCCCGAGGAAGATTATTATACCATATCTGAGCAGATCCGGTAAGAGTTCCCGAGAATGCCCTGCATCTCATCTCGTCTGGGACAGCATAGATGTCAGCAGCAGCTTGATATTATTCTATATGAAGGACGGGGTCAGTCATCCCATCATACTTGGGAGTCACAACAGGTGCTTTGAACTTTGATGGTGTTGGAAAATCAACAATGTCCTGGACAAAAGGTGTTCCTCGAACAAAGGTTCGTTGTAGAGGGTTCTTGGCCTTAACCATTTACCCTAATCTATCCTCCAGCCTCTGAATAGATCCTTTCCATGCATCGTTTCCTTCCTCGGTCCTATTGGTTCGAGCAATTGATCGCGTTGAAGTGGCTTCCTGGGATTTATCTCGACGAGCAGCTGGTCGGTCATAGGATCCATCTTGACGAGAAGCTGGTCGCGACTGGGCGGATCCTTCCCTTAAATATGATGGTCGTCGAAAGCTCCTCGACGCTGCATTAAGAGGACTTTTGTTCCTCCTAGGGCCTAATCGATCGAAAGGAGAGGCCCTACTTAATCTTTCCAATGCTCTGGCCCTTTCTGGGGAGAGGGTGACATGTTGTTCAGTATCTGTGTCTCGTACATACGAAGTTCGTCCAGGTTGATAAGAAAAATCTTGAGATTCATCATTGCGATATGAATCATTATGCCTAGTACGTGAAGAAGGCGCACGGGTATTTCTTTGGATGCTTCGTGGTCCGGAATGGGCTGATGCACCGCCATGGAGTGTTTGGATCAGTTGTCACATTGTTTCTAGCATGATGGTCTGGCCCTGAGCCAGATTTTCCATTATTCCAGTCAGATCTGGAATAATTGGTGGAGCAGATGGATTTGGAGGGGTTCCAGCGTTTCGATTGCTGGATTCAGGAATATCCGCCATTGGTAATGGATTGTTTTTTATGAGAAAATGATTTTACCAGTCAATTCCCACATACGGCGCCAATCTATTGATGTAAAAAATTATATCACTCTAATAATTCAATCACAGATAAATAAATGAGACAAAAGATTTTAAAGTGGTTCAGCCTTATAAGAATGGCCTACGTCCACTGTTGTTTTATTGCTGAGTGTTTGGGAATTCTCGATTACAAGAAATTCCGTTCTGGATTCGGTTTTCTTTACAATGAGGATTGTACAATGTATTTATAGGCCTCAGGCTGTAATGTGAAAGGGTAATACATTTAATGCCCTCTTTGCGTGCGCGTCCAAATGATAAGCATTTAATGAGCAGTTAAACTGTTGGTATCCTGCTTCGAGGTGCAGCTCGGACCGCCATGAGTTTCTTGGACCGCTTAAGCTTCTAGGTATTTAAGAGTTCCTCGAAAATATTTGTTCCTCAGAGCGTATGAGTTCCTCGGGGTAAGTAGCGTTCCTCGGGGAACTAGTCTTCCTCGTGGTAGTCTTGTTCCTCGGAGAGATTGGGTTCCTCGGAAGTGTTTGTAGTTTCCATGTAGATAGCCACGTGTCTTCATATGATTGGTCCAAGTCAGCAGATTAAATTTGGTATCAACAGTGTGTTTTTCAAAATTTTATAAAAAAATCCTTTTATCTTTTTCATTTTTCTTAAAAATCAAAAATATTTTGTACCCTCAGTCAACTATACAAATACCTAAAGACTTTCTAAGACTCTAGAATCTAGGGACATCTAAAGGTTTCATGAAGATATCGGCTAACTAACAGTCAGTGGTCACAAAGCTCAAGGATACGACCGTTTCCTCTACTAGGTCTCGGATAAAATTCTCGCATATCCTAATTTATTTGGTGCGCGAATTCTAGACTGGATTATAGGATGTGTGTATCATGCTCATGTTATCACAGGAAATAGTCATGGTGTCCATTGATATCCCATAATACTCTGTCATTTTCTACATTCATAAGAGTTGCATACAATAACTCCTGGGGGCGATGTACTCAGCTTTCGCACTGGACAAATAGATAGATTTTTGCTTCTTCCTCAACCAAGAAATAAGAGCAGTAACAAAATAGAAACACCCGCTAAAGTGATCTTACATCTATATGCATACCCGTCCCAATCGGCATCCGAATAGGCGGATAAATGATCGTTGGTATCAAAGGAATACCAAATACCGTATGATAGAGTTCCACTAACGTATTTGATAATGCATTTAAGAGAATGTAAGTGTGACTCTTTCAAGGATGCCTGATATTGCACACAGACTCCAACAACAAAGGCTATGTTGGTACAACTGGCAGTCAAGTAGAGAAGAATAATTATCATACTACGATACAAGGTTTCTCTACGTCCTTCCCTATAGTGTCCTTGCTAAGCTTCATCGAGGTACTCATGCGGGTGGGAGGATTCTTAGCAGAGTCTAACCCAAACTTCTTCACGATGTCTCTTGCATACTTGGATTGAGATATGAACATCCCATCCTGTAGATGATGAACTTGGAGTCCAAGGAAGAATTTAATCTCACCTATCATTCTCATCTCGAACTTACTCTCCATGTCCTCATCAGAGAGTATGGCTAGAGCATGTGGATACCAAGACTATGTCATCCACGTAGACATAGGCAACCAAAACAGCACATTCTCATTTTCTAACAAACAAAGTCTTATCTACTTCCCCTCTTTTGAAGCCATAGGCTTAGAGTTAGGAAGTAAACCTCTCATACTAAGCGCAGGGTGCTTACTTCAAACCATACAGGACTTTCCTCATATAGTAGACATGTACAGGGTTCTTAGGGTCTTCAAGCCCTTTTATTTGTTCCACATAAACCTCTTCCTGTAGAATGCCATTTAAAAAGTCACTCATGACATCCATCTGATATAACTTGAAACGCAGATGATATGCGATGGCTAGTAGTAGGTGGACGAACTCAAGCCTTACAACAGGAGAAAATGTCTCCTCAAAGTCTACACCCTTAATCTATGTGTAGCCCCTCACGAACAACCTAGACTTATTATATATAATGATACAATTCTCATCCACCTTATTCTTAAATATCCACTTAGTACTAATCACATTCTTCTAACTAGGTCAGGGGACAAGTTCCCAAACATCATTCTTTCTAAACTGACGCAACTCTTCCTGCATAGCAGATATCCAGTGTTCATCTTTGAGTGATTCATTGATATTCTTGGGGTCGACTTTGGATGTGTAGCATAAAAAGATAATAACGTTATCTTGCTAAGCGTGAGTCTTGAACTCTAAGGTGGAATCTCCTAAAATGGTGGAAGGGTCATGACTCTTGCGAACCTAAGCAGGTGTGCCCCCTAAGTCAGGAGTAGGGTTCACCTAAGGTGTGTGAGGAACAATGGGATAATCACTAGGGGACATCATCCTTTCACAAATGGTCGGGATTAATAAACATAGGTGGCTCGTCATCTTTAATAGTGACGTTTATTGACTCTATAACCTTAGAGATGCTCAGGTTAAAAACAGTTTTCTTTACTCATTAATGAATATACTAATAGAATTCCCTCGTTACTCTGGAAGTCGAACTTTCCTAATTTCTCTTTATCCCAAAGGATTTAGCATTTACTCCCAATAACATGAAAATACGAAAGGTTGGGATTTTTTGTTGTCCACAATTCATTTGGTGTATGAATAGTGTGTGGACGAAGATATATCCTATTCATCGCGTGGAAAGTGATAGACACGGCCTCTGCCCAAAACTTACTAGAAACTTTACAACCTAAAATCATAGATCTAGACATCTACTAAATCATTTTGTTCTTCCTCTCAACAATACCATTTTACTAAGGAGTTTTCATAGTAGATTTTTTTTAATTCCGAGGCTATCATAGTAATGATCCACCTTTTCTTCTTTAAATTATATTTCGCTGTCACTATGCATTCTATTAATAGTGACACCGTGTTGATTTTATAGGTTGTGAAACTTGGTCGTAAGAAACTCTACAACATTAAATTTATCTCTCAGGAAATCAACTATCGTATAACAAGAGAAATAATCTACCATCAAGAGGATATACCTATTACCACCCAGACTCTCAGTGTGAGTATGAACCCTAAGATCCATTTGAATCAACTCAAGAATGCGTGAAGTGGTAATGGAATTGAACTTTCTATGGGGACTACAGACTTATTTTCCCTGCTAGAAAGGACCACAAATCGAGGAAGTTGGCTTTCCAAGTGATGACAAGCCACGTACTAGGTCTTTCTTCATTAGACGCTCTAAATATGTAAAATTAATGTGGCCTAAACGTTGATGCCATAGATCCATAGAAGAGATCATGGATCTATTTCACACAAATGAGAACTTGGGAACAATCCCATAACAGTTATCTTATGTCTTTGCCCCTCGTAGTAGAAGTTTACCGTCTTGATCATAAACGTTACACTCATTTCGATCAAAGTTTACAGCAAAGTCTGCATTGCACAATTGACTAATACTGAGAAGGTTTGCTTTCAAACCTTTGATATACAAAAATTTATCTAGGTTAGGAAAATAGGGTATCTCTACTGTACCACGTCCTATAATTCTAGATTTACTCCCATCTCCAATGTGACTTTACCTTCCTTACGATCCTTAGGGCTGATAAAAAATGAGATGTCACCAATCATATCCTGGAGCAACCACTGCAAAAATACCACTAGGAGGTATTATGAGCCTTAAGATCTACATGGACAACCTAGGATTTCTCTTCATGCTTAGGCACACAAGTAGTGGTGACCTTTTATTTATCGTTGTCATTGTTGGGTCTAGTCGGGATATTAGAAGTATCAATTGATGGAAAAGACATCTACTGGAACAAATTCATCAAACTATGAGAAGTGGAAACAAGACACTCAAACTGCTATTTAAGGCTAGAAAAATCACTAAAGTGGAGAGATGGAGTATGTGTACGTCGAGTCCGACCCAAACTATACAAAACTCCCTAAGGTGTCCTTTTCTCTTACAATAAGTACATAAATAAATAGTCTTAGGCCGACTTTGGTTTGATTTTCTTAGCCAAACATTGAATTGGGGTTTTGGTTGAGGGTCATAAGGATTCACAATGAATTCTGGAACCAGTTCTGGTGCGATATATGATGTGGAAGCCTCGTCGAAACCTACTCCCTGCCTCTTACCAAACCCTAAAGAGGGGCCGAGGAGCCTCTTTCCCATATTTCCCATTCTTTCCTTAATCTTTAGCTTAACCTCCTGGGATCTCTCAAGATCATGAGTGAGTTGGGCTATAGGGGCTTCAAGTTTCTTCCGAATCACCATGGATGCAAGGAGCTCACTTGTAATACTGGCCACTACTTTGGTCAAGTCCCCTTTCTCTTTCTCAAAACTAGTCTTTATCTATCCAAAATCTCTATATCTCTCTATAAACTCTCGCTCTCTCCAAAATCTCTCTCTCTCTCTCTCTCTCTCTCTCTCTCTTTCTCTCTCTCTCTCTATATATATATATATATATCAAACGCATGATAACGTAGGTCTCTCTTTCTCGTCTCTCTTAAATCCTTATCTAGCGCAATGATCCTAGTTTTTAACCATTTGTTTTATTTTTTCGTTTTAAAGGACTCGGCGTATAAATCAATGTAGGTGCACTTCAGGTCACACTCGCTCTCACTTACAGTATCATCACCCTCACTCACATCATTTTCAGTATCGAGGTGTCCTTATGAAGTAGATTACCCATCGTCGTGAGGTCCACTAGAAGTACTCACATGAGTAGACATGAATGCGATGAAGTTACATTCATGCCATAATTCTTCTACTGAACCCACTGACTTAACCTCGCACTCGTCACTAAGATTGGCATTTAAGGTGGCATTACCCTTGCGTTGACGCTTTAACCTAGTTCGGCACTCATATTCTTTATGATCTCTCTCATCACACTCGTAAAACCTCTCTTCCTCTATTTGGGGTGTCCTTTTTTATCTTCTTCAAATTTCTTCCCATTTTTATTTTTCTCAAAACTCTTTTATCTTTAAAATTTCCATTACTTTTTAGTTTGATAAATTTCTTGAAATTTTTAGCAAAAGGGGATAAATCATCGAAATCAAAGTCGTACTCAGAATTGGACAACACTTCCTCTCTCTTTTTTGACAACTCCTCTCTCTTCCTAGAAGACTCCTCACTCTTTCCAGACTGGACGTTAAGTGCGATCCCTTAGGTTTAACCATTTTAGGAAACATGTTTATTCGTAAGACTTAAAGTCTTATCCAATCTCTTCTAACCTAAGTGAATCTAACATTCCTAAAGAATTAAGCACAATGACAATCGGGATAAAACGGGCAGGCAATGATCTTAATATCATTTTAACTACTCTTGTGTTAGGAATTTTTTAACCATGATAAAAGCTAGTATTAACAATATCTGATAGACGTGCATAAAACTCATCAGAACTTTCAGATTCAATCATGGTTATGGTTTCAAACTCAGTAGTTAAATTTTGCAGTTTAGAGGCCTTAACAACATTTGTGCCCCCGTGTTAAGATTCACGATATCCCCTGCCTCTTTTGATGTGGTACACGTCATAATTTGTCGAAAATTTTCGAGAGAGATGGCTTCGAAAATTGCACTAAGCCCACGTGAATTATAAGTGCTCCATTTAAATTCATTCTTAGTCCAGTTAGACACAGGTTTAGGATTGGTCACATTCTCTACAGTGACAGTGGGAGGAGTTCACGCTCTTTCACAAATTAACTAGACACATTCATCAATAGACTTTAAAGTTGATTTCATACGGGCTTTCCAATAAGCATAGATTGTACCATCAAAACTAGCATTTGATTAAATAAGTTATCCATTGAACATAGCTTTTTCAAAAATCATTTTTTTCAAAAAATTAATATCCAGAATAATTTTGTGAAAAAATTACATGGTAGAATTGTGTAAATGGCTATAATACCAACTTGAGAGTGCTCTACGGTTCAATGCCTCACCTTATTTAATTAAACTCCAATTATTTTAATTAAGCTTAGAACATGAAACTAAGTGATTGAAAGTGATTAATATATATAGTATGCAATCCAACAATCACAAAAGCAATTTCAGGAAAAAATCCTAGAAAAGGGAAAAACCTTTTTATTTCACTATCGTATGTAAACCTCAGCTTACATATAGATAGAGAAATACAGACATTTTAATAAACAAATACCCGCAGAACTCGGTTCATTGTCTTCAGCAAGAGCTCCCACGAGAACTCCAGGAACAATAATGGAGACAACTTCTCCACAATTATCACTCCAAGAATGGGTCATACGAATATAAGGGTTTCTTAACGATTCACATAAGGGAGATTTGGGTGAATCAAAAGTGTTTTTCGCCTATAAAAGTGAAGACTCAAAGTGCAGTAGATCTACAAAAGGCAGAGTTAAAAAGTCTTACGAAATACCTAATGAGAGCAGGTATTTATAGGCAAATAAAAAATTCAAGGTGGCGACATGTCATTCGAATGACTTCTCAGGGTCATTAGAACGTCATCAAGATGTCATTTGAAGATGGATCGAATGACCGAATGAAAATGAAAAAGTATGAGTTTGTTTGATCCATATTCGATTAAGGGCATCAAACAACCCTTTGAAGGACATGTGCATGTCGTTTGAACGACGTTTCCATATTGTTTGAATGACTATTGGTGAAAATTAATTTTATTTAAATACTGGCCCTATTTTTTATAAAATAAAATAAGTTGTTAAATTGAATAAAAATATCACCCAAATATAATTCCGAATAATTAAGAGCTCCAAATAAAATAATACCATTAAAGTAGTGGAGCAGTGGAGACCAGTTGAAGTTGAGAGTGACGTATGTTTAAGGTGATGGGTGCGTGATGATGAGCATGTTGCCAATAATTCGAATAGTGGGCATCATGGATGATCATGTGTAGACGTGATAATGTATCGATATATGAAATATCATATGTGATCTAGGGAAACTTTGACAATTCCTATATTCTAGAGAACAATGACAAGATTATGTCCTCACATACTATTCGGTAAGTAAAAAAGTTAACTAGAATTCTCGCCTCTCTCAATCGATTAATCTTCAAATCATCTAAACAAATATGGTTATTCTTTCATGTGCTAAAAAGGTAGTGAGAGGAAATCTGGAATGATGAATGTGCCTAAGCACTAAATGAAATTAAATATACTTGAGTACCCCATCAATTTTAGAACATGTACTCATATGCATCTGTCTTAGAATACATAGTCAACTATGTTCTAAACCATAAAGAAATCAAAAGGGCATTACCTGATCTATTACGTGAGTAAAACCCTTATCGAGGTAGAAAAAAGGTATCTTCCTCTTAAAAGTATGTCTATGCATTAATAATCATATCCCAGAAGTTAAAATGTTATTTTGAATGGCATTATATCATGATTTTAACATCTTAATCAATTAAGGTTGTCCTTTGAAAGGTCGGCCTTTCGAGAAAATGTCCAAATGGTTGGTAAAATTGGGAAGGTTTGACAATCATTAAAGACCCAGGACATTCGTTAAAGGCAAAATCTTAGAATAATTGTCATTAAACTCTCTCTTAAAATCTCTGAGAAATATGAAATGGCCAAGACCATTATAGAATCATCTAAAGAGGAGAAATCCAATAGTCATCATTGGATGCTCTATATGGATGGAGCGTCATATTCCAAAGGATTGGGAGAGGGGATCATAGTAATAACCCTAGTGAGAGAAGCTATCAAGCAGGCAATAAGTCTTAGCTTTGAAGCTTTAAATAATAAAGAAAGTATGAAGCACTTCTTGGAGGACTAAGGAATTCACTTTTTCTCAGAGACACCCCCTAAAGGTATTCTACAATTCAGAGATTTTTTTCCAATAAAATATTAGTGGAATAGAGTGAAAAAGATAAATACACGCATGCAAACCTGAAGAAAGCATAAGAGTTGGTCTTGAAATTTCAAGAGGCACGCATCTAATAATTTTTTGAGGAAACAACACTCATATAGATGCCTTGTAAACTTTATCCTCGGTCATTGATTCTAATATTAAGAAAATTATTCAAGTTGAGTTCTTAGAATGCCATAGAATATCCCTGAGGACTCGGGAAGTTGAGATTATAGTGATCAACATAACATCGAGTTGGATGGACCCCATAATCAAATTCCTTAAGTAAAATGACCTACTGGAATATGGCAAGGAGGCTCACAAGCTCAATATTAAGGTACCCAATTTTTACTTATCCCCAAGGTGAAATTTGTATCGACGATCATTTATAAGGCCTTACTTGCACTACCTCCACCTAAATAGGGTGAAAGAAATCATGTTCGAACTCCACGAGGGGATCTGCAAGGCACATGTAAAGGCATATCACTGGCCTTTTAAGAAATCAATTAAGGGTGTTGGTTATTGTCCCATATTGCAACAGGATTGCATAAAATATGTTCAAAAGGTGAGAAGTATGAGAAACTCTCCCCAATTATACATTAACCATCCGACTACTCGAAATATCTAATTAGCCCCTTGACCTTCACGCAATGAGGACTTGAAAAATTTGGCACTCTACCTACAGGGTTCGCAATTAAAAAATACTTGTTAGTCGTGACATATTACTTCACTAAATAGACAGAAGCTTAACCACTAACGAACATCAAAGGTTTATATATGATCAGGTTCATCTGGAGGGATATCTTAACAAGAGTTAAGACTCGATGGGTTGTTATCACTGATAATAATTGCTTATTCAAGAGCGGACCCTTATAAGACTTGTGTGTTGAACATAGAATGAGGGACTCCTACAACTTAGTGTCATACCCTTGAAGAAATGGATAGGTAGAGGCATTCAATAAGATAATATTAGAAAGAATTCAAAAGAAATTAGAGAAGTCCACAGGCTCTTAGGTTTACGAGCTCCCACATGTCATTTAGTCTTTTTAAATAACACCTTGGAGATCAACTAGGGAAAAAACTTTAGCATTAGCCTATGGAATGGAAATATTGATACCCTTGAAACTGAATTATCGATAATGATAATGACACTGGTTCATAAAAGTGAAAATGACGCATGGAAGAGGACATAGCTAAAAATGGTTGAGGAAAAAGAGAGACTATAAATGGTTAAGGAAAAAATAAAGCTAACACTCACTAAACTTATAGTTCAATCACAATGTGAAATCGAGGAAGTTCTATATTGGTAACTACATATAAAGAAATATAGTTGGCTCCACAAAAGACCCCTCCAATAAAAAGATAGGGATTAATTAGGAAGTGCCATTCAAGATAACAAGAGATGACATTAACAAAACTTACCACTTTGAAATAATAGAGGGAAACAAAAACCCCTAATTTTGGAATGTGGCCAATCTTAAGACGTTTTACTTTTAATTTCCATTTTTACTATTTAACTTATTTAAATTTCAGTTTGTTTTGAGTCCTTAACCTATTTTTGGTTTTTGCATCTAAATTTTTAATTGTCAATCGTCCTAAGTGGTAAACAATTGTTTGCGCCCAGACACCCCTTTTTGTGTCTGTTTTATTCAAAATAGATCGACAACTGCATTCTTTGCAAAGACAACCAGTCGATCACCACATATTCCTCAATGAGCACTGTTTTCCATATTCCATCCGAAAAGAACATGCATAAGCGCCCACGGGGCAACAGAGAGGCGCATCTCCTCTGGTCAGGTTCTCACATTATATATATATATATATATATATATATATATATATATATAGTTATGCATGTGGAATTAGGTTTATGGGCACCCAGGCATGACATAGGCAAATATGAGCCTATATTATTTTATGTGGGTTTAAGTTACAACGTTTACCATTTATCGAATTTCGAGGATGAAATTCTTGTGCTAGTGGGAAAAACTGTAGTACCTTGGATTTTTTAAAATCCAGACTTAATTAATTAAAATGATTAATTTATTTGGAATGCGAATTGAATTAGAAAGATTTAATTTATTGAATTTAATGGTTTTTAACTAGTTAATTGAACAATTTGGAAATTTATTGAATTAATTTTGTAATTTGGAATTTTTATAAAAATCACATGGGAATTTGAATCTTTTTTTACTTAGACTCTGAGAAAATAATTTTGTTTGGGCTTACACAATTTAAGTTATGGAATTTTAAAGTTGTTGAAAACTATTTGGATTTGGTTAGTTTTAAAAAATAATGTAAAAATAAAAAGAGAAAAGAAATGCTTTGGCTTTGGACCCACAAGTAGGTTTAAATTCTAGGGTTTAGTATCAGTTATCAGAACAAGGAAAGGAAGAGAAGTGGGTATCTTGAGGTTGGTTAGCCCATCATGCCCATGTGTGTGTATTTGATCTTTGTAGGACTCTTTTAGGATTTTGACTTATAATTATTTTAAAAAGTATTTTTGACTCCTACTTTTACACGCACGCTTTTTACACCTCTTCTACTCATATACAAAAGGAGAATACACATGCCTTATTAGTTTAACCCTAAATGTCAATTATAACAAAGCTTTAACTCAATTTTGGGAGGCGTTGAACATATTATCAGGAAGGCCAAAGAGAGAAAGTTGCTTATTTTCGCGATACGAACACGGTGGTGTAATCAGATTTTCATAATAATTATTTTCATGCAAGAAATATCTATTGTTCGCCTTAAGTATTATTTGATTTAAATGTTGCCTAAACTATGATTACGCGTGTTTTGTTGATATGATAAGCAACTTAATTAGAGAAATTGGTAACCAAATTATTAATATATTTTTAGTGAATTATGAAATTAATTTTAATCCTCGAAATGATGAATGATTAGATAATTGTACTTTGTTATTTTGGGTTGTTGGGATGACTCGCGTGCTAATTAAAATATGTAATTCGATAATATATGTTAATTTATACAATCACGTATACGATTTATATGATGTAGAATACAGATGTTTGAATTGGTTTATGCTTTAATTTGATTAATTATAACTCGTATTGAAATATTAAATTTGGACAACTTGATGGGATATTTTGTAAAACTCATTTATCACATGATGGGATTGAATTAATGCACACTGAATCGGATTTGTATAATTGCAAAATAAAAAATTGTAACGTTGGATTAATAATGTAATTAATGTAGAAATTATCCGTTTTAAAATTGAAACCATTGGAATATTGGAATTTATCTGGGTAGTCATATCTTCACCTTTGATTTATTATGGTACTTTTAAGATATGGGACTAGCGAGTAGACATATTAATTATTGTTCACGCTTTATAGGTAAGGGAATAGGGAGTGTGCACTTATATATTTGGGTAATTCCTAGGTAAGAGACTAGATAGTACGTTTTTACATGTTTTTTAATCCTAGACGTGAGACCAATTGTTGATTTCTTTTAGGTATTCTTCCTATGTGAGGTACTAGATGATGATTATGCTTTGGTGATATCTTAATATAAGACTAGGTATGGATGCTAGTGGAAATGCCCATATTATTAGTGGGGGTTAGTGTTGAATATTAAAAACATGATAAAGAGAAAATAATTAATTCCGTAGATAATAAATGAGTATTGGATATGAATTGATTGTGGGTCAGTGTATGTGAAGGTGTGGGTAGGCCGAACATTACGATGATTATAGGACCCATCCTTCGTTTGGATACTTTGAAAATTTGTGTTATTATCGGGAGTATGTACAATGTTTAGTATGGATCCACCATAACGATGATTGTGAAACCTAGGTTAACGGGCTATAGTGATGTGTCATGTGTGGAGAACGTGACAGCATTTACGAGCTAACTAAAATACGATGGTTTATAGTGATGGGTGTGGATTTGATATGTTGAGATGTTTATGTGCACTATGAGTATGAGGAGAGCCTATAGAAAAGAAAACAATCTATAATGGTGTTGCATCAATAGTATGATTAACATTGAGAAAGATAAATTGAATTGAATAAGATGATGGAAAATGTTCAAATAAACATAATTGGACTTCGGTAGTGAGTTGACTTATTATATGTGGGTAGTTGTTATAGTTTTACATTACTCGCGTCACTATTATTGTTGATTCAATGAATAAAATATTTTATTGTGATATTTATCTACTTATAATGGGATTCACCGATTCTTTCAGGGAAGAGTAGTTGGCATTCTTATTGTGGGACCTAACCCATCACATTTAACTAACCTTTCAAGATATGTTGTTGGGTAGCTGCAGAGTTTTGGAATTTATCGGACTTATAACTAGAGTTTACTTTATTTCACTAGTTTAGTTCCCTTATGTTTGTTCTCATTATGAGACAGTCATTATGGATTCCGTGGTCCATTCTACTCCACTATTATTTTATGTTTTTTAGGTATTGTAGTTGGCTTTATTTTATTTGAGTTTATTAATTAGAGTTGAGGTTTATTATTGGACCTTAGTATGGCAATGGATTTTATTATGGTGAATAATTTATATTCATTGGTGTTATCATTTAAAACTAATATATGAATTTTTTGGGCCTTAGTTGTAATAAACTAACTATAAGCAATAACAAATAAAAAAACTATCACTACCAACATGCCAATTTCGAAATAATAGAGATGAATGAGAGGCAAAGAATGAAAATAGTGATTAACCTGGTTCGACCCAAAGTGGTGCCTATGTCCACGGGTCTAGTGTTGAATGTATGGATTTTGATGAGCAATCTCTATAAAAGGAATGCATACAAGCTCTCAAAAGTCTCTCTAGGGTTTTGCATATAGCCTATAGGTAGAATATTTTTGGATCCCTTATTCTATAGAATCTAGTTTTATATATACATAGTTATTAGAGAGAGTAGTGGGACAAGCGGAGTGACTTTATAGGTCATGAAGTTATAGCTTTTACATGCCATGGGGAGGATAAGTATGATTTGGTTATAACTAGACAAAGGTGGAATATTTCCTCACGTGTGAGATGGGAATAATCTGATTATATACCTTCCGTCACGTGATATAAGCTAGTGGAAGGCTGGCTTAGATAGTCTTAGTTAACTCTGCCAACTAACACTGTGTTAACAGTGTTCAAATAAGTAAAGATATAGCTAGCTGAGCACCTTGAGACCTGAGCCGACCTCATTGTCTATGGATGAACAGATTTTGGTCATGCCGACCTCACGCTTTTCCCTCAATGGGGAAACGTATCATCTTCATTCATGATTGGATTAAGCAGTACGTCCTATGGAGTATTATATTTTTGAAGCAGTTGCTAGGTGGAACGAAGGGATAGATTACTAAGTAATAGGATCTCATTAGTTTATTAAGTTCTGGTCATTTCTTAATTCTACTCAGCACGAGCCGAGAAGATGCACTTATGTTATTTTTGTTTCATCAAGTAAGTGACACATGCCAACTGACTTGGACCGTCACCTGTCGTGATCATCACGTGTATGGGGCAGAGGGCACGTTTTTCTTTGTACCTTATGTGTCCTTTTCTTTTTCCACCATGATGCCACACGTCATGATTAATTGAACTTGCCCTCAAAAGAAAAGTATATAAGGTATGAGTTTCATTCTCTTGAACTCACACAACACTTTCAAATTCTTTGAGTACTTTAGAGGGAGAAAGAGAACCCATCCAGCTCCTAAAGCACCTTCTTCTTCAACTAACTCTCTAAATACCTCCACCTTCAGTCAACTTCATCCATCTCCGATGAAGTTCTCTCTTTTTCTACATCTCTTATTAGAGTTTAAGCTTTATTCCAATTGCCTTCAACCTTTTTTAGTTTTTTCAGGTACATAACTACTCTAACTCTATGTTTCTATCGTTTTTTCCATTCTTTGAGTTCTTTGTAGTTATTTATACATATTCTTCTATTGTTACTGAATCGAACTGTGTTTGGTGTTAAATTTAGAGGTTTTACCATTTAGGAGGCCATTGAGTTGGTTGGTCGAAGATCATGTAATTTTTAGGGCTTAATGAGTTTTTGGTTTTGGTGTTTGGAAAACATCGGTTTCTATAGCCCCTAAGTCTTAAAATACCCCGATTTTGTGGTGTCTTGATGAGTTATGAACATTATGTGCATAAATGGTTAGAGTACTTGGATAGACTAGTGGTTGACTGTCCAGACATCCTTGCAAGGAGGTATCCCAACCCCTACAAGTTATCTTACCTAAAGACGAGCCTTGTCACCCAAATTACTCCCTTATGGAAACTTCTTCTTGTGAATCTGCCATATTTCCTATTGGGGTATCATTCGACGGTCTCGAATTTGAGGTACTAGAGGCAATAATCCTAGTAGAGTAACAGATGGGTGTTAAAATTTAGTAAACTCCGTATCAATGTCTATCGTGGATTTAGATTCTTCACCTAAAAGAGCCATGTATGATAGTGTAGCACTTACGAGGCTCATTCCTTCCCTTTCCCCTACTGAGGAACCAATTGATGAGGAGTCGATAGATAAGGAGAGTTCTTCTGAAGAATCTTCAAAATCTTGTAACCCCTTTATTACTGATGCCTGGTGGTATGCTTGTGACATCTTAGAAGACGAGTTAAACTACCCGAGGAAGAGGTATAGTATTCCCATTAGGATCTCCACCAGGCTTCCCACTATTAGGGAAATAGTTTAAGACACCTCCTTCTCAGACGAAGTTTGCCTTCCCTTATGGGAGCCTCAAGTTGGACTCTGTATACTTCTATGTGTTATTAGGTCCATTTTAAATGGATATGGTGTCACCCTCACCCAACTTCATCCCAATGCTTATAAGACTATCATAGGAGTTATGATGTTCTGGAAGGCCTAGACTAGGTTTGACATTAGTGGGGACATATTCAGATATGTCCATGGGATGATAGATAATGCTAAGGCCCTAGGGTACTATTACTTTTCTCCCTCAAGGTCCTACCTGAGAATGGTCAAGGTCATCTAGTCTAGTAACCATAACTGGAAGGGTTAATTTGTGTTTGTAAAGGGTTACGGGAAGTTTAGTAGCCATGAGAAAGATACGTCCTGTAAGGTTTCACGTGAGTGGAATGGGCCGAATAGAATAGGTATACTTTTATTTACTTTTCCTATCATTTTGGTCTCTCTTTAAGATATATTGTTCTGATATCTTTGCTACCTATTTTAGTGAGGACGGATCTTATGCTTCCAACTGCATTACATGATCTGGTTAAGGTTGATTGTGTTCCCAACCCCTAAAAGTTTGAAGATTTATTATTTGTTACTAAGTTCATCAGTGTCAGATAACATACTCTACCTAGTGGAGCTCCCCTAGTTAAGACAAAAATTCTCGTGGAAGAAGGAGTGATGTTCGAAACAAATCTAAAGGCTGAAGTTGCACACGATGCTGAATCCAAAGTTGAGACAGGTAACGACTTTCAACTTTCCTACTTATCATTACTCTATTTTTATTACTTTAACTAGTTTCACATTCATTTGTATAGTTTCATCCTTTGTTAATTCAGAATAACATTTTAAGTCCACATTAGGAATGGCTCCCAAGCCTTTAGATAGGACCCAAATGGAGTAAGCACACCGTAAAAAGATCGAAGTTGAGTAGAAAAAGAAAGTTGAAGATAATGTTATGGAAAAAAATAAAGTGGATACCCAGAAGAGAGCAAATGCCGATAAGAGGAAATAGGTTGAAGTTACTGTTGGTAAGGCTAAAGTAAAGGGGAAAGGCCCCACATCCTCCCTTCCTGGTGTGGGGGATAAAAGTCCCCCGGATATCCCAAATCCTTAGAGTGGCATAAAATTTCCTAAGGTTGGTAGTGCTAATGAGAGGGTGTAGATTGAAGGACGACCCTCTCATCGGCTATTTTGGGCACAAGGTTATGCTTCACGTTATGGGGAAGTTGAAGAATTTAAATTTGACCCCCATAATATTATGACTTTTGAGGATATTAAGAATGAGCCTACCTCTATCTGTCAACATATAAACAACTCTACTGACGTGTTCATGTACTATGGTCATAACAAAGATGTTGAATTCTTGAGGGCATACGACCCAGATGCATGATAGATATTAGCCCACCCAGATGCCTTACGTAGATTAGCCCAACATTGTTTGGGAGTGATGGATTCACTAGACCCTTTCTCATTTTTTATGTTTTATACTTCACTATTTTTTCTGACTTGGTGATTTGTTAACAAAGATCTATGGCTACTATAAATTTTGATAGAGAAAGTCATCACCAATCATGTGGCATATGAGGAGCAGAGGAACAATATAGACTCCTTGACCAAGGAGAATGCTGAGTTAAAGAACATTCTAAGAGAGGTCAATAGCAACCTGAAGAATATCGCCAATGAGCTTGAGCAAAAGGACGAGGAGGTAGTCAACAAAATAGTTTCCCTTAGCAAAGATGAAGACCAAATTCACAAGTTAAAGGAGCAGGCTAACACTGATGTTGTGAAATTCAAAATCATGGAGGAGACCTTGAAGAAGATGAATGATGATTAGGAATCTTTTAATAAGGTTTTCAATGATGTTAATTAGAAGCTGGTGAAGGTCAAAGAGGCTCTGGCAAAGGCTGAGGAGATGGAAGTAGGAAGTATAAATCCTCGATCGACTATAATATGGATAACTTGCCTTTATTTCTCAATAGATATGAGGAATTGAGGAAAATATTGATGAAACATTACCCTTATATAGACAGGGAAGTTAAAAAATGGGAGGGGTGATGAGGAGGCCATTGCCCTTATCACCGAGAAAATTATGGAGGTAGAAGAACCAGTTATTGATGAAGACCAAAGTAACAAAGTTGACTGGGTTCGAGTCATTGTTGACTCTCCTAGTCCTACTTTGAGTGAAGATATTTCTACTACTAGTGATACTCCCTAGGCTTGATCTGTCAAGTGAAGCATTTTTATGTCTTTTTGTGAAGCTCTCATGTGTTTTTCTTTCGTTTGATGCATATATAATTCCTCTTGATGATGAATAATTTTTGAATGATTTCGTAATGAATAGTTTTTGTTGCCATATTTGTTGTCTTCTTAATGCATACATACACTTTTTTTTCTTGTCCAGATTTATGAACACTTGTGCTCATAATCATTGTCTTATTCAAAATGTTTCTGATAAGTAAATATGGTCAAACATTTTTTACCTAGTTAGTTTTAGATTATGGACTTATCATAGTACCAAGTCTGTTTCCATGTCAACTTACTAACTATTAGGTGTTTGAGATGGGCTTGTTAGTAGCTATGCTTATGATCATGTTGTTGGATATCTCCTAAATGGTCTTCATTTCTACCTACCAGTTTTGGATGAACCTGGGTTATCCTGTCTTAGGTTCTATCGATACTATTTCTAACTTACTGGTCGTATAGATGGATCTTGTCATCCTAACCAAGTGTCAGCATCAGTTACTTGAGAAAACTAAATGTTCTAAGATCTATCCCCGCATTAGTCAGTTATGGTCGAATCTCGTCGTCCATATTACTGCATTAGATTTCCTAGATTTAATAAACTTCTAATTTGTGATATTCCATGGGGCAAGGTCATACATGCAGTTAACTTCTCATTCGTGGAATGCTTGAAAATTGGTCATACATGAAGTTTTTTTGTTTTTGGATATACAAACTGAGACACATTACTGATATGTCTTCGGCCAAGGGCTTTTTTTGAATCTCCCACTCCCATGAAAAACATAAAAACTCAAAATGACAGCATTTACATGGAAATCAAACATTTTATTTATCACTAAATTGAATTACAAAGAATGAAAAGACTTTACATCTTAGCCACTATTGGTAGTATTTTCTTAGATGCTAAGCATTCTAAGGGTTTGAACTGTTCTCCTTCTAAGGTTTCAATTATGTAAGTTTATGGTCGAACAATAGTAGGTACTCTATACGAAGCATGCGCGTTAGGCTCCAACTTGTTCTCGTTCTGGATGAGATTTTTCAGTACATAGTCTCCCTCCTTTAGAATACTCTATTTTTCTCTTTTGTTGTAAAACTGAGAAGTTCTTTGTTGGTATCCTACCACTCAAAGTGTGGCATGTTCTTTGACTTCCTCCACCAAATCCAAATTTGGTCTTCTCATTAGGTCGTTCCTTGGTGAGTCAAAATTAAGGATGCGATGACTGGATAGACAATTTTTCATTTAACCACGACTCTAGTTCTGATAGCCAACATATAACGTGTCTCGCTTATTGATGTTCTCGATGTTGTATTTATGCCCAAAGTACACTCTGGAGCTCATTGATCCAGTTATCCTTTGTTTCATCCAACCTTTTTTTCATTCCATATAGCAAGTTCTTATTAGTAACCTCTGTTTATCCATTACACTATGAATAACCTGGTATTAAGTGTAGTTTTTGAATCTTAGAACTTGTGTAGTAGTCTTCGAACTCCTGATTATCTAATTAAGTACTATTATCAATGATAATGGCGTACGGCATCCCATATCGGTCAATAATGTTCTTCCAAATGAAGTGGAAGACTTTTTCTGTGGCATTTCTACTAGGCACTCGACCTCTACCAATTTAGTGAAGGTAATCCACTGCTACAACTAGATACTTTGATCTACCTCTGGTTTTCAGTATAGTGTCGACCAGATCTAGTCCCCACATTGTAAATGGCCAAGGGGATGTGATCGGCGTGAGAGATACCCCTAGAGTCCTTTGGATTGAAGCCTATTTATTTCACTTGTCACACTTTCTTGCATAGTCTACATAATCTTCTTTCATGGTGGGCTAGTAATAACTTTGTGTGATCCCCAATCGCTTCACCAATGATTTACCCATCGAATGTTCTCCACAAGATCCTTCAGCAGCTAATTTATCCATGTGACTATTCGATACTGTTTTGAGACAATATATCATGTCATCTTTGTGCTTTGTAATGTTTGGAGTCATTAAGATGTATTTGGTTGTGCTTCCTACATGTTTGACTCATGATTTCCTTTAATGCACACACGCACGAATTTGTTTGATTATTGTACTTGTCTATCACATGTTGGTCGAGTGTTTTCATCTCAATCATGTGCTCAAAACGAACCAAGTGCAATAATACGATAGAAATAAAAGTTGTGCATGTAAAACCATTTCCCGTGAGGAATTTTTTTATATTTGAAAAATGATGAGTGATACGAGAAAGGGCTGTGAAAGTGTAAAATTAACTCTGCGTGAAAGCCACCGTTTGAAAAGAGCCAGCGAAAAAATGAAGGCAATAAAAAGATGATATATGCCAAAAATTTGGGCCAATAGGTTTTCTCTAAGTTGAGAATTTAGTACCTCATTAGATATAAAAAAATTGCAATATTTTATATGAGGGAGTTTGGTTGGAAAGTAATCAATGGATTTGCACGTCCTTTGAAAAGTTCTCGAAATGACACTAAATAGTTTTGGACGTTATTGGTGTGAAAATCCCTTAAGCTTTGATTTGTTGATTTGATTTAGTCGATATCATCTAAATTCAATAATTTTACACCTAAGGATATTCTTGATGTTCAATCGATAGGAGTACACTTATGCATCGTGCACATATGCTTGACTGAGTTTAATTACCTATTGAATTTGTTCACACCCATTCATTCCATATCCATGATTTGGTTATCTTAATGTTATTCATGGTGTGATTTTTGTAAATTTTTCTTTAAATTGAAATTTTGAAAAATAGTTTGTGGATTCTTTTAGTATTTTCTCTACATATGCGTAGTTGATCCATGTTTGATTTGCTTGTTGTGACAACTCCATGCGTATTTTGTTTATTCGTTTCCATGTCTATTTTGGTCAAATAAAAAGGGGGAGAACGAATTATGAGGGAGTTTGCATTATGGGGGAGATTTGATTATATTGATTGATATTTTTATCTCATTTCAAACTCGATGTGTCACGAAGGTATTTGCTTTGTCTCATGTGTGTAGGTACAAAAGTGAAGATCATTATGTTGAATACCCTGATGAGAAAAGCCTTGATATTTGAAGATTGATGAATATTTTTGAAAAAGATTTGAAGACTTGGATTTTAAGTACCTTTCACTTTTGGGTTCATGGGAGGGTATTAGATTTATATAGGCATTTTGATTTGATAATTCAGAATGTTTTTATTTTGTACCATCATAGACATAGGGGAAAATTTGTAAGGACATATTTTATAAGTCCTGTTTACATTAGAGTATGTTGTATACTGCTACAACCGTCAAAGAATTATTCAAATTCATTCAAGCATCAAGACGGATCCGAATATCAAAGTTCTTCATCAAAGAAGCTTGCAAGACGAATTTGGTAAATATTATGTTTTATTCCATAATTATTCACTTAGGATATTGGGATATTTTTCAAAATATTTTCTAAGAGTTGGAGCGGAGCTTTAAATGTTTTTCATTAAAAATATAATTTTCGGAGTTTTTTAAGGTGGTGCATTTAACGAGAAAGAGAAAAACAAATACATTGAATTTTACTGTTCTTATTTGAATGACACTGTATGTCGTTCAAACGACATGGTATGTCAGGCGAAGCGTTGTTGTCGTTCAAATGACACTGCATCTCATTCAAATGACATGCTATCTCGTTTGAGCGACCCGACTCCTTAAGTCTTCTATTTAAAGACTCGCAAACTTCATTTTTCAGAAGAAGTCTTTCTCGTTTTTCCACAAACACTACGAAATCATCAGAACACTTCTGGCTTCTTCTTTGTTTTCAATTCACAAAAATCCCATATGTTGTGGTGAATTCTTTTGGAACCCAAGAACATACATCTTGTTCAAGTTTGATCTTGTAGGGAGGGTAACTATAATACCCCGTATTTTTATGGCTTTTAATTATCAGATTAATTAAATGAAATTGCTTTTAATTATAGGATTAATTAAATTAATTTGGGATAATTAATTCGGATTTAAATAACTTGCGGGACGAGAGTTAGTATTTGATTATGATGATAATGTTTTATATTACAGAGTGATTATGGTAATATATGGTTATTGAATTTATTAAAATTGTCATGAGTTGAAAATACGTCAGTTTGATAATTAAGTTGGGACGCGTGTGTCAGTCGTGTCAGGATCCAATTTAATGGATTTAAAAGTATTTTTTTATGTCACCCGGATGATCATTTTGAGTGCGCCAATGTGTTCAGAAGGGTCGAGATTGTTAGAAAATACTAGCCGGGGGTTTAGTTCGGGTCCCAGGATATTTTTATGCCTAACCGGCAACCCAATGGGGTATATTAGTCATTTCTATTTTTTAGTGAATAGTAATTGATAGACAAGGTTTCGCCGTGGCACGAGAGTCACCTATGCTCCGGTAATTTGTTATATTCGACTCACCAAATCTATATACAAACCTAAACTATGACTACACTCTTTTAAGGGAGTATAGCAGCCAGTCCGAGTATCGAATCAACAAAGACAAGTTGCTAGAATTTAATTGGTTTAATATATCTAAACTAAAAGTGTAAAAGATAATTGCTAACAAAATCAAAGATAAATAAAGGAAAAGATTAAACTAGGCGAGTGTATTTAAACTACGTTAACAAAGCGAATAAAAACTATAGGTTGCATCGAATATCCCTCACCCCGAGTTAATTAGTATAAAATGGTTACACGGGTTCACGAGTTATTAAGATTGCATCTCGTTTCGTCATTTAATTAAATTAAGAGTTGTCACACCCCTAAATGCGCATAAAAGACTAATAAGATTTTTGCGTCAACAAATACCCCGAAAATTATGCACGCAAGGTCGTAAATACGGAGCATACATGATATACCCCGTTAAATCTCCTAGGCGTAATAAGTAGGACAACGCACTCGAAATAAACACGTAAAACTCCATCACCAAATCAAAGCAACACGTCAACCCTAGGTGATTTCAATCCAACACAACCTAATTTAAATTAGCCGCTACACATAATTAAAGCATTAATTAAATTACCTAATTAATTAAAACAACTAATTAAATTAACATTAAAATTATCTAGGCAAGGAAATAATAAATAAAGCATGAAAAAGGAACAAAGCTTGAATAAAAGGGAAAATAATGAATTGTACACTTACCTTAATGGAGGAATTACACAAAGTGGTAGGAGAGGGGAAACACTCCACAAAAATTCCCAAATGAGCCCTCAAACCCTAGGTCTAAAACTAATTAAAAAATGAAGCTCCTAAATTCATGTCTCACAAAAAATACACCAAGTTGTGTATTTATAGTAGGATATAATAAGAGATAAAAGAAAAAGGAAAAAAGGGGATAATTCTTCATTTAAGAAACAAAAGAAAAATAAAAATAGTAAAAAAGAAATGGGCAACATGTCGTGGCAAAAAAATACAGAACACCGGTCGACCGTCGGAGCATGGCCGGTCGACCACGGATCAAAACTTCGCTGCTACAAACAACAAACCAAAGCCCTTGCCAACCAAATTCACATCACGCTACAACCTGAACACACATGGGGCAGCCATGCTGAAAACCGAGCACAACCCCACTGCAAAATAGGTTACCCAAGTCAAAAGCATCCCCTAACACCTCCCATTGCCAAAGACCCACCACACCTCCATTAATGGACAAAACTCAAAAATGGGTATACCCCGAAAGGCAAATCCGTGTCCCAAAACGATATACTTTCAAAATCCATGCTCAATTTCAGACGAAAGCTCCGAATTTTGGGTGAAACCAAAACTCGAGCCAAACCCGGGCGAAGAACCAAAATCGCTCATGGAGTTTCCTGCCAAAACCGAAGTGAGGAAAAGGATGGAATTAATGGATTTGTTATTAAAAGACAAAAGGGACACAAGGGTAATTAATTAAATTTTTATTTATCTTTTAATATTTTTGGATTAAAGGTCCGTGTTTTCTTCATTCGGACTCCAATTCCAGCACCTTTTGTGGCCACGCGAAGCTTGGCCATAGGCCTACAATTTTTGTGGATTCTTCGGGAAAAAATTTTGAAGTGTGAAATTATAAAATGCCCCTGAACGAGAAAATCGTAACGAAACTTTACCGGAACGCGCCAAAACTTCATACTAAGCACTTTAATACCTATAAAATCTTAATTATACCTCAAATAACATGTTATCATATCAAACGGAGGTTATTTGATTAACAAGCATAATTATAGGCATTAAAGTACCCGAGGGGGCTAAAATGCATAAGTTCGATGGTCATTAAATGCAATATTCGATACGAGTCAGTACCCTACAAAAACTAGGTTTTGTATATCAGCAAACCCTTAGGGTTATTAGGTCCATTAACGATTAAATAGAAGAGAGAACAACGTGATAAGAAAGGAAGGATTTCAAGAGAGTTCCAAGGCTAAATAACCACCATACACTACCAACATCGCCGAATTTGTAATCGAAAAGCGAGGGAAGACCAACCATTAACGTCATCAAAGGATCAAAAACTTCTAATCAGAGGTTAGTGATTTATCTTGCAATAATTTATGGCATATACTTTACATGAGAGTTTAGGTTTGATGTCAGTTTATGAATAATGGCAAAAATATGAATTTGGAGACTTAATAATTGATTTTGGGTAAGTTCTCATGTAGTGGTTCTTCTATAAATGTTTGATGAACGAAATTATAAGTTAAGGGTTAAGAATCACAAAACTTAATTGAGTATTATGATGATTATGGAAGAAATAGTGTAGTATTAGGGTTGTAGTGAAATTCATGACTTTTAATCCAAGAAAACGATGTTCAATGATAGTTTGATGATTCTTGAACGTTAAAACTTGTATAAATATGTTGGTTTAATGATTAGTAAACTTACTTGGGAGATTGGGACGTTGTAATGGAGGATTTGGGGTGAAAATTTTGAAGAAATCGTAACTGTTAAAGAAATTCTGGGCAAATACCTGATCGATCGATCGATCGACTCAAGAATGTCGATCGATCGACTGATCCATCGATCGACCATTTTCCTTGATCGATCGACCCCTCCTGATTTTTGTAGATTGTTTTTCTTTAAGGTTTTACAAATCCCAAGATTGTAAGAACTCTTGGGGTATTTAAAAGAATGTTGTGGGTCATGGGTAAGTTCAGTAGGATTGTAGTTTACGCTCGAAAAATGTTATAACTATTGGGATTGAATGTGATAATTACGGGTGTTTGTCGAGTGAGATACCGTTAGAAAATTTATAAATTGGGATTGAAATTGGGTGAATGATAAATTACGGTTAGGAACAGTAGAAGAGGGGCTTTGAATTACTGAGATAGCCTTAGAGTCTACTGGGTAACTTAATAGCCTTGTGAGGTAAATGTACGTATTTGAACATATACGACGAGAGTTGTTGCACTAAACATATTATGTGGAATAGTCGGGATGAAATTATATTACGTATGAGACATAAGATAAAGGGTTGGTGTATACCTATATTAATGTGATGATTATCTAAGTTGTGTGATTATTTAGTGTATTGATTATTGTGTGCATGACATATCTACCATACTTGCTATCATGGGAGGTTGATTTTCGAAAAAGGACCATCTTATATTTGTGTGCCTTCGGGGGGATTTAGATTGGTACCTTAAGAACAAAGGACTGTGAATGACTTATTTCTGAGTTGATTAGTCAGCTGACCATAGGAGCGTAGGTATGTGCATGACCCATGGGTATGTGAACTATGTTCGCCTCCAATATTTGTGATTTATATTGAGACGGTTCCTGAGTGATTCAGAACAGGCGATCCTTACGTACGTGATGTGCATGGATTTGATAGCAGAGTATGCGTGCACCACAGGTTAGCCTAAGGGTGATATATATGTATATATATACTGAGAGTGATTTATATATGTACTTGTGACTGGTTCACTGCTGCTTAGTAGATGTGAATAACTAAGATATTTGAATGGACTAAGAATGTGAGAATTTAAATAACACTTGAGTTAAGTAATTTAATAAATGTGAAAATGGGTTATAAATATGACTTGTTTGGGTAATACGAGTAGATACCCTATGTTATAATGTGAAAGCAGGATTGGTACAGACTAGTTAGTTAGCGGCATAACTAGGATGGGTTAAGGGTATACGTTAGGCATGCACATTAGTTGAGGGGTGAGAAATTCTGTGAGAGTACGCAACTAACATGTTTCATATATGTGTTATTTAATTTTTTAATTTAAACACTTGTTATATTTTTAAACTGTTTTCACCTCGGGCTCTGACCCGTTTTCATCCAAATCTATTTTGTTTGTAAAAATCTTTTAGGTTCCCAGCCATAGGGTCGCCAAGCATAGAAGTTTCATTCTGAAGACGTGATGTAGCTGTTGTGGAAGCTACATGATCTCGGTATTAGATGCCTCCACATTTATCTTTGATTACTTCAGAGTCATTCATATCAATTAGGGAATGTTTTCCATTCTTATTTGGAAGTTGTAGATACACAGTTTCATTATTTCACGTATTGGTTTATTTATTTAGACTATTATATTGGGACTTTAATTTATTCTGGTATTATTATTGGAGTGTTTACTCCAGACTCAGTTTATTTCTTTATGTTGGTTATTTATATGAGATTGTTTATGCGATTGATGGATGAGGATTTAATTACTTGGTTAATTGCTAACTTAATTAATAAAATTTGGCATCTCTCTATTTAAATATTAGGTGGCTAGTAATTAACTAAATATTTTTCGACAGTGATGCTAAGACTGAACCAACTTGATACTATGTATTAATGTAATAAAGGAGTAGCTACTCAGTATTTAATTAGTCGGGGTGTCACAGGTGGTATCAGAGCATCAGGTTCTATTGTCCTTTAGGATCTGTGCAGATTATTATGCTTTCAGCGTAGCCTTAATTAATATAGAGCCCTATGTTTAGGATTGTTGATTTCTTTGGTGAGATTTCATTTCCCTACTATAATGTATATGATAGTGAATCTAATTTTAATTCGAGTGTGTCCGTGTACCGAACAATGTAATATGTCAGGCGAGGGCAGTTGGGCGGACAATGGGAGGCAAAGCTCAGTTGAGGTTATTGGATATGTTCAATAATGATGATCGTAGTTGAGGTCACCCCTATTATGCGCGAAAATCCTGGATGGTAAAGACGGCTAAACATAATATATGACTTCCAGGTACCACTATAGTAGGAAGTGGGGTCAAATTCGACTCACCCAGCAAGGTTGGATTGGGAGAGAGTCAAACGAAACATTAAAGAGAACCAGTAGTGGAAATTCTAGAAATGCGAAAATGGCGTGTGTTAGCCAACGAAGGTAAAATATCCAAAGGTTTGGACATATGTCGGAGTGTGGCTAACTGGGAGTGAAAATTTAGGGTAATTTTTTTTTTTTGGCTCGTAAGAGTAGAGTTACAATGGTGAGAGGAAACCACCACACTTATAAGTGGATGTTATGTCAAGAGAAGGCGCATAGGTATGGTTTGACCATAAGTTCCTTCATCAGATATTCAGGATAAGATAAGAATGTTCTGAACTCACACAAGAGGGTCGGACAGAGGTTAATTTGAGAAAAGAAATTTAATCAATTAATGAAGCTTGCACCGGATGAAGTAGGTGCAATGGAGAAGAGGGCTTTAAAGGGGGAAATTAAGTTTTAAGAAGAGTTTTTAGTCCTTCTGGAGAATTATGTTTAAACAGTAATGCATATGGTAACAATGTCACGTTTTGTCAATATGGGTGTTAACACTTCCTTGTACGGGGAGCTACAAGAATCGAAGAATTTAGTCAGAGAGTAAGACTGGGGAAATGGTGTTGGTGAAGCACCACAAGGGGGGAGACCCATTAGAGGAACCGTTTAAATGATTTCGATAGCTAAATTGTTATCGAGAGACGGTGAATTCAGTAAGGGTTGTTGAAGCCAGTAACATGTTCCTTAGGGCCAAAAACGTTAAGGGAATAAAGGGGGTAGCCATCAGATTCGAGACTACCAAAGTCCGGGGGAAGGATAACCTCAACATGGTCAGTATGATCGGAGATAAGTGGGTTATGTGTAGAGGATTTTTGGGAAGAGTAAAACCCTATGTGTTAAAATTTTCTCAAAGTGATTAAAGGGACAAGGATATGGTGCTTAGCTAGGGAAATAGTTAATGTAATTTTTGATTTGGTTCGGACAAGCATGTTTTGTCCAATAATCATTTAAGCAGCCAGGGCGATTGGCAAGGTAGAAGTATGAATTTTACCCTTAGAGGATGATGCGTATTTTATGTGACACGAACGCGTTACTATATTTTTATTATTGCTAGATTCGCATGTGAGACGAATTTAGTGTATATATCGACTACGTTATTATTATGTGAACATTTTCCCTAGTATAGCGGGGTTACCTTTAGTGTATCCGCGATAGTGGTATATACTATATCGAGATTACTCGTTTTAGTGATGTGTTATACGAGTATGTTATTATCCTGATTATGGTCTTATAGTGATGATTAGACCGATAGTGGGCGAATGTAGTAAGTCTATCGGGGTTACTACCTTAGTGTAGGATGTTTTGTTGTGGCGAAACCTCACCTGCAAGAGGGTCGGGCTTGCAATATATATATATATATATATATATATGTTATATAGACTTCAAAAGTTATAATGGTCTCTGATATTCGATCCTGATATGTGTAGGGACTTTATTAATATGATTCGGAGTGTATTGAGTTTACTATTCAGGGAAAATATTTAGCTTGTTATTATGTTTAACGCTCATCACTAGGTAATAGGAAGAGCGCATTGTTATAGCACCCTTTAGAGACGTGGGAGTTAAGACTCATAGCTGTAGGTTTGGGGATAGGATTTCGAGAGCCCCAATTTTATGTGCACGATGTTTATGGAATGTGATTGCCACCAATATTAAGTGATAGTGTCTTTCGGTGGAAGTTTGGTTCCTTGTTTGGATTTCTCTTTGCGAGACATGCCACGTATGAAACTTAGCGTAAGGTTGGTAGTAGGGAGATGTTTGGCCACTCGTCCATGAGTTCGATACCTTGGTCATTGTAAAGGTATGTAGTTATAACTGTAAGTTAAAAGGTAAATTAAAATATAAGGATAGTAGAGCCAGTTGTGTGATCGAGTTAAAGGATGGAATGATGTTAAGGAGGATTTAGAATTTCAAATTCTGGGGTAATCTAGAATGCCCAAGTGGTATAGCCACGTTGCGAATACAGGGGCGATAAATAATTAGGCAGATGTATACGGCGTATATGATGTTTAAACCCGTATGCGCGATTTATAGGGGCTATGTATACCTTGTTTTGCTAGTGTCAGAATCGCCGAAAGAAGAGACATGGAAATAGATGGATGAAATTTATGCTTGTGGGGCTAATATGACAAAATAATGTGGTAGGGTGGATTAAGCGTCATGAGAGAAGGACGAGAATCCATGTATTCACGTGGGATCAGAGTAGCACGTCCGAACTTAATGGAAAGGTAGTGGGAAGCCATTTAAAAGGGGGTATCCCTTGAGAAGACAAATATTTAGCTATTATGGACAAATTGGAGTGGAGTTTTACCCAATAGAATATTGAGAGTAACTTGTGCATAAATAGAATGCTGGTGTCAATAAGGTATAAAGAGTCCAGAAGTGCATATCGTGGTGAAAAGTGCACGGGTCGGAACTTTTGGTATACGCCGAGGGAAGAAGAGGGTTATTAAGTACCACATAAAGGGAGGAATTGTAAGTGGAAGTCGGTGTCGAGCGGGACATAATAAGTAGCCCCCACGTGCATCACTTATAGACAGAAATCGGTTGGAGTAAGAGTATAAACTAGAAAATTTGGTATCAAGCCGTCGACTCCATTAGTGGAAGGGTCAAGTTGGTAATTTCTTTGATGGGTTGCCAACATAAAGATAAGTAACGAGTTCCTTCGAATGTGTGGAACGGGTAATTGTTATATCCTTGGGTGATTTACACTATAAGATAGTGATCGCGTCGGTACGTGGTCCGACCCAATATTATTTTGAACTAAGATGAGATCATTGTAATCCTCCTTCAATATGGGGTATCAGTAAGTAGTGGGGATAACGTTTCATTTTGAGTAGGTTGTATCACCTATAGCCCGAGGTGTAGGCGCAAGGTGATTGATGACTGGTGGAACGGTATGAAAGTAATTTTGGACCTATTGCAATCATTTCATTTCTACAACGAGTATAGTTAGTAAGTGAAGTATAATATGGTAATGGGGAGATGAGATTACCTAATGGTAGAGTTGTGTGAAAGCACCCGTACCCATTTATAGTGGACAAGGTGCTTAGTGAGGTTTTGTGTGGATAAACCTTACTATCCTTCCTCTGGATGTTTAGAGGTGAGCGGATTATCAGAGTTTTATATCAGTCAAAAGTTAGAGTCCGATGACTATAATGGGATAACCACAAACCGTCTTACGTGGCTTTTTCCTTTTTGTAAAAGTTACATCGCCAGGAACAGAGATTCGAGGAACGAAAAATAGTAGTCAGATATTCTATGGTTTCTCCCAAGATGGGAGTTTTGTGTTTAGATAAACATGGGAATTGATACGAAGTGAGGTGCGACCTCCCAATAATATAGAGATAATGCGGCCAATGATGTATATGCTATTCTTATTCGAATGTTCTTTAGTAAGAACACTAGGTGAGGTGCATTTATTGAGGTGTGACCCTATAACTGATAAAGTGTCGAGAGTGTTCAACAAGCTTGTTGTGAAGCGGGGGATGCAGTGATTGAGCCTTACTTTAAATTTTGTTTTGAGTATTGAAGGATACCAAATTTTTCCAAGTATGCTTTACTTTTCCAAATTTTGGGATGAAATTCTATTATTAGAGGGGAAGTATGTAATACCCTGTATTTTTATGGCTTTTAATTATGAAATTAATTAAATGAAATTACTTTTAACTATGGGATTAATTAAATTAATTTGGGATAATTAATTAGAAATTAATTCGGATTTAAATAACAAGCGGGACGAGAGTTAGGATTTTTATTATGATGATAATGTTGTATAATACTGAGTGATTATGGTAATATATGATTATTGAATTTTTTAAAATTGTCGTGAGTTGAAAATACGATAGTTTGGTAATTAAGTTGGGACACGCATGTCAATCGTGTTAGGACCCAAATTAATGGATTTAAAAGTAATTTTTTTATTTCATCCAAATGATCATTTTGAGTGCGCCAACGTGTCCGGAAGGGTCGAGATAGTCAGAAAACACTAGCCGAAGGTTTAGTTTGGGTGCCGGGTCATTTTTAAGCCTAACCGACAACCTGAGGGGGTATATTAGTCATTTCTATTTTTTGCTGAATAGTAACCTACGAAAATTAGGTTTGGTATATCAGTAAACCCTTAGGGTTATTAGGTCCATTAACTGTTAAACACAAGAGAGAACAATGTGAGACGAAAGGAAGGGTTTTAAAAGAGTTCCAAGGCCAAATAACCGCCATACACCACCATCATCGCTGGATTTGTGACTGGAAAGAGAGGGAGGACCAACCAATATCATCATCAAAGGATTAGAAACTTCTAATCAGAGGCAAGTGATTTATCTTGCAATAGCTTATGGCATATACTTTACATGATAGTTTAGGTTTGATGTCAATTTATGAATGATGGTAAAAATATGAATTTGGAGACTTAATAATTGATTTTGGGTAGGTTTGCATATAGTGGTTCTTCTGGAAATATTTGATGAATGAAAGTATAAGTTAAGGGTTAAAAATCACAAAATTTAATTGAGGACTACGATGGTTATGCAATAAATACTGATATATTAGGGTTGTAGTGAAATTCATGACTTTTAATCCAAGAAAACGATGTTCTATGATAGTTTGATGATTCTTGAACGTTAAAACTTGTATAGATATGTTGGTTTAATGATTAGTAAACTTACTTGGGATATTGGAACGTTGTAATGGAGGATTTGGGGTGTAAAATTTGAAGAAACCGTAACTATTAAAAAAATTCTCGGCAAATACCTGATCGATCGATCGATCGATCGACCATTTTCCTCGATCGATCGACCCCTCCTAATTTTTGTTGAATGTTTTCCTTTAAGGTTTGAAAAATTCCAATCTTGTAATAAATCTTAGGTGATTTAATATAATGTTGTGGGTCATGGGTAAGTTTAGTAGGATTGTAGTTTACGCTCGAAAAATGTTATAACAATTGGGATTAAATGGGATACTTAAGGGTGTTTGCCGAGTGAGATACGGTTAGAAAATTTATAAATTGGGATTGAAATTGGATGAATGATAACTTATGTTTAGGAATAGTAGAAGAGGTGCTTTGAATTACTGAGATAGCCTTAGAGTCTAGTGGGTGACTTAGTAGCCTTGTGAGGTAGTTTTACGTATTCGGACATATATGACGAGAGTTGTTGCGCTAAACATATTACATGGAATAATCGGGATGACACTATGTTACGTATGAGACTTAGGATATAGGGTTGGTGTATACCTATATTAATGTAATGATTATCTAAGTTGTGTGATTACTTAGTGTATGGATTATTGTGTGTATGACATACCTACCATACTTGCTATCATGGGAGGTTGATTTTTGGAAAAGGACCATATTATCTTTGTGTGCCTTGAGGGGGATTTAGATTGGTACCTTAAGAACATAGGACTGTGAATGACTTATTTCTGAGTTAATAAGTCAGCTGACCATGGGAGCGTAGGTATGTGCGTGACCCATAGGTATGTGAACTATTTTCGCCTCTAATATGCGTGATTTATATTAAGACGGTTTCTGAGTGATTCAAAACACGCGATACTTACGTACGTGATGTACATGGATTTGATAGCAGAGTATGCGTGCACCGCAGCTTAGCCTAGGGGTGTCATATATGTATATATATACTGAGAGTGATTTATATATGTACTTGTGACTGGTTCACTGTTGCTTAGTAGATGTGAATAACTAAGATATTTGAATGGGCTAAGAATGTGAGAATTTAAATAACACTTGAGTTAAGTAATTTCATAAATGTGATAGTGGGTTATAAATATGACTTGTTTGGGTAATACGAGTAGATACCCTATGTTAGAATGTCAAAGCAGGAGTGGTACAGATTAGTTAGTTATTGGCATAACTAGGATGGGTTAAGGGTATACGTTAGGCATGCACATTAGTTGAGGGGTGAGAAACTCATGTGAGAGTAATAAACTAACATGTTTTATATATGTGTTGTTTAATATTATAATTTAAACACTTGCTATATTTTTAAACTATTTTTACCTCGGGCTCTGACCCGTTTTCATCCAAATCTATTTTGTTTGTAAAAACCTTTTAGGTTTTCCAGCCACAGGGTCGCCAAGCATAGAAGTTTCATTCTGAAGACGTATTGTAGTTGATGTGGAAGGTACAGGATCTCGGTATTAGATGCCTACACATTTATCTTTGATTCCTTCAGAGTCATTCATATCAGTTAGGGCATGTTGCCAATTCTTATTTAGAAGTTGTAGATATAGACTTTCATTATTTCAGATATTGGTTTATTTATTCAGACTATTGTATTGGGACTTTATTTTACTCTGGTATTATTATTGGAGTGTTTACTCCAGACTCACTTTATTTCTTTATGTTGGTTATTTATATGAGATTGTTTATGCGATTGATGGATGAGGATTTAATGACTTGGTTAATTGTTAAATTAATTAATAAAATTTGGCATCTTTATTTAAATATTAGGTGACTAGTAATTAACTAAATATTTTTTGATAGTGATGCTAAGACTAAACCAATTTGATATTTTGAATTAATTTAATAAAGGAGTAGCTATCCGATATTTAATTAGTCGGGGTGTCATAGTAACCTACTGCTGAAAATAGGTACAACTTCAAGGAGGTACTAGGTTAATTGATTGGATGTCATTAGGGAGTGTTGCGGTATTCCTAGGCTGAAGATATGACTGCGGTTCTTGTGGTATAGGTGCGTGTGAACCACTGCTGATGACACCGACCGACACCTATGGGTATTCGTGTGTCAAAATCTATTTCATTGTAATCCGTGTAAGTTGCTTACAAATTATAGTGAAATACAAGGTTTTGCAGTTCGTGGATTTTTTTTCCTGAAATTGGTTTCCCTTGCATGTTTATGTATTTATGATTTTAAATCACCTAGATGCATGTGTTAGGTTTTAACTAAATTTTGGGTTTCATTAAAACTGGTTGGTTTGTCAGATAATTAAAATTGGAAGTCGCATTATTTTGGTTAACACACTCACAAATTGGTATAAGATCTTTATTAAAAGCGAATGCATACCTTTTCAATATACGAAAAGGTACTAAATAAGGGGCTCCTCTTCAAAATTTCGATCGGTCAATCTTCCATTACTTCAATAATTTTTTCATTTGATCTAGATCGCGAGAAATTTCTTCTTGCCTGGAAGATAACTCTAGTATGTCAGTAATTTTTTCGGCAAGGTTGACGACTGAGCTATCTTCATTTGAAGTCTTCTCGTCTCATTGCACTGGTGATCTCTCTTCCGAAGAAATCTGCTCAGTTTGCTTTGGGAATGAGATCTCTTCCGTAAAAGTATTATTTGCCACTTTTATCTTTGAGATCTCTTTCATAGAAGGATATTCGATGAGCTTCTCATTATATGTGACTTCAACAAAGAAATATGCTAATGCTTGGCCCTTGATTGTCATTCTTAGTTCATGATGGATGTCATACTCTCCTAATTCTACGGCCCAATCTATCAGTCTGTATAGATGACAATAGTATGGGTCTGAAAGTATAGCTCCATCATTATGGAAGCTTTAATTAGAGGTAATACAAGCTTCTCCAACCTAGGATATCGGATTTCGTTTTCCATAGTATGCCTTGTTGGTGTAATATACAAGCCTATGTACCTCCATCTTCTTGTTAGATTAGAGACAAACTAATTGCATATTCAAACATGACCAAATACAGATAAAGTTTTTCACCCAAAATAGGTCTTAAGAGCAATGGTGCAGACCCCAAATATTGTTTCAACTCTAGGAATGCAATTTTGCACTCATCGTTCCATTCGAAGGTTTTTTGCGATACCTTAAAAATAGAAGGCATTTATTAGTGGCTCTTGAAATGAAACTGTTAAAGTAGCTACGCATCCAGTTAGACTTGGACCTCCATATTGCTCGTTGGGGACTATATATTAATTAATGCCTAAATCATATCAGGATTGGCCTCGATGTATCTTTGATTTACTATAAAGCCTAGGAACATAGCTTCCTTTACCCTAAAGTCACACTTCGTCAGGTTGATATCTGATGTTTCTCCAACTGATCAAAATTCTACCCCAAGTCTCTAATGTGGTTGGCGGACTTTTTAACTATTTGTTAACATATTATCGGTATACACCTCCAGGTATTTGCTAATTTGTTCTTCAAACACTTTATTTGCTAGCCTCTGATACATTGCTCTAATGTTTTTGAGCTCAAATGGCGTGGCAATATAGTAATAGGTACCTCAGATAGTTATGAATGAAATATGTTCCCGATCTTTTAGCTATATCTTGAATTAGTTATACCCTAAATAAGCATCCATAAAACTGAGTAGCTTGTGTAGCAAAGCAACATCGACTAGTTGGTCAATAAGACATCGGAGGATAATGACCTTTTGGGCACACTTTATTCAGGTTCATGATGTCAACACACATACGCCGCTTGTCGTTATTCTTCTTGACCATGACAACATTAGAGAGCCACTTTGTATATTTGACTTCTTAAATGAAGTTCTCTTTCTGAAAATTCTCTAAATCTTATTGCATAGACACATTCTTTTCTTAACTGAAGATACAATTCTTATACTTTATGGGTTTGTCATCCTCAACTATACTCAACTCGTGGAAAATGAACTCTGGATCGATTTCTGACATATCCTCATTACTCCACGCGAACACATTTTTCTTTTCCTTAAAATTTTGCTAACTCCTTTTTAAGGAAGGATCTAGCGACGATTCGATATGAGGTGTCCTTTAAGGAAGCTCATCGTCCAAGATAATCGGTTTAATATCCTCCACAACCTGGCCTTTGAGTGGTTTCTCCTCATCTCGGGGGTCAAACATTTCGATATGATAGGTAATCATTATCTTATTATATTCTTCCTCCTTGGTTGAGTTATAATATCACTCTCTAGCTTTGACCTGGTTCCTTTTTACTACGTCATCCCTATAATGAGTGGGGAACTTCAAACATTGGTGTATGGGGCTTCAAACTTCTTCAACCCCACTCTGCCAAAGATGATGTTTGTTGATGCAAAAAACTGGACCGAATCCCATTTTTATGATCACAGATAAATAGATAAAAGAAATCCAATCAAGCACATGAGAGACAAAGATTTTTAAAGTGGTTCGGCTATAAGGAAAAGCCTACATCCACTGCTATTTTATTCCCAGGGGTTTACAATAGCACAATGTGGTAGAGAGAGGGAGAAAAAGGGTGTATCTTGTGTATGGTCTCTCATCGTTGTCAGATCTCCTTCCTTTTGGCTAAGGGGATACATGTATTTATAGTGATGGGAGATAAAGAGATTCATTGTATGTAGACATTTATGTCTACATTCAACGAATCTGATTGTTGAATTGCTTGGTATGCTATGTGTTGTCATCTATTAATACAGTATAAATGTACATTAAGGCTCATTAAATGCGCTGCCATCTTCATTAATGCACATTAAATGCATAGTTATCCTTTGATCTTCCTGGTTGGTATACCGACCAACTCTCCTCGGGTGCCGACTAACTCTCCTCGGGTGCCGACCAGCTCTCCTCGGGTGCCGACTAATACTCCTCGGGTGTCAACTAATTTTTCTCGAGTACTGACCAACTCTCTGCGGGTGCCGACTAATACTCCTCGGGTGCCGACCAACTCTCCTCGAATGTCGAATATTGCCACGTAGGATGACCTGTGCCCTTTTCTGATTGGTCCTCGTAGATGGAGAATTTTTGCGTTAACAGAAGCCCCCAATGCTCCATGCTTGATGGTTTACTTGAAAGGATGGAGTATTTATTCTGCAGTGTTACTCGGTGCTCGTGAAATTCTTGATCTACCTTCTTGATTTGTTCAACATAAAGTGCATTTATCTCCTGAACGACATATGATCCAGGCTGATCGATGGTTGCTAATCTTTCTTTAGAGGAACTCCGTGTGCTATGTATCACCCCTGGGAATTTGTATGCAGCCATGCCATAGTATGCAGCTTGTATCTTGTCATAATCTTCAAGTATGTTGATCAGTTTTCTAGCCTACCAACTGCCTCCTGTGCCGAGCAACTGAGTGCTAACTTCACGTGCTTGATTCTTCTGATTTATGATCCTCTGAATACTTTGTCGAGTAACATAGTAGCTTTTGAACCCAACTCTTCAATCTAATTAGTACCAAGCTAGTGGTGGACTTTGAAACATTTTCATACAACTTCTTCTTCTTCAATGTTCGTTGGGACAGTAGTAGTAAAGATCTCAGTGCTGTAGATGCCGAATTTGACTTATGAACTTCAATAGTATGTGCATAATAACTCCTGAATATGCCTCCTGAATTTCAATATGCCTCTTGAACTTCAATATTCCTCCCGAACTTCAATATACCTCCTGAACTTCAATATCAAAAATAATTCATGAGAAAGAAAAACAACTCCTGAATGTGCCTCCTGAACTTCATAAGCAAAATTAGGTCCTAAGCAAGAAAAATAACTTCTGAATGATAATTAGTCGGGGCCCCGACCGTGTGAGTTTGTGGAGTTGAATTTGATGCTCGACCGCATGATGTTATAAGAATGTGCCACCAAAATGAACAAATATATCTATAATAGAAGCCCCCAAGTGTGGAATGTGAACTTTGAATGAGGTTAATCGACCAACCAGAGTTGGATTTGGTTCCCGACCAACCGGATTTGGAAGAGATTTATCGACCAGCCAGAGTTGGATTTTATCTACCAACCGGAGTTGGATTTTATCTACCAACCGGAGTTGGATTTGGTTCCCGACCAACCGGAGTTGGATTTTATCTACCAACCGGAGTTGGATTTGGTTCCCGACCAACCGGAGTTGGTGGTAATTGATAATAAATGCTAGAGACTTTCTCGGAGCTGACCAACGGATTGTTGGGAATAAGATATAATAAATGCTGGAGACATCCTTGGAGCTGACCAACAGATTGTTGGGAATAAGATAATGTATGCTGGAGACATCCTTGGAGCTGACCAATATATTATTGGGAATAAGATATAATAAATGCTGGAGACATCTTTGGAGCTGAACAACAGATTGTTGGGAATAAGATAATATATATGTTGGAGACCTCCTTGCTGAAATAAGAATAGAATATGCATCCAAATAGATATAAAGAATAATTAAAAATAATAAAGTGCCTCGTTGATCTGTTGAGGTAGAATTATATAATGCCGAACAAGAATAAGATCTTCCAGAACATAAGAATATGGCAGAGAACGTTGTCAGGCCTGAATATAAATAAGAATTATCCGACCAACTATCCGTTGGGGGTGAAATACAACGAATGTTGTAATTCTCCTCAAAGCTGAATAAGTATCTTGTCGAGGCACAATTACATAATGACGAATAAGAATAATATTTTCCAGAACATAAGAATATGGCCGAGAACTTTGCTGAGCCTGCATATAAATAAGAATTACCCCGACCAACTATCCGTTGGGGGTGACATATAATAAATGTTATAGTTCTCCTCGGAGCTGAATATGATAATAAGTATCTCGCTGAGTTCCATGTTGAGATGAATATAGAATATGAATCCCAAGGGATATATAGAATAATTTGTGCTTGTGCCGATATCTGGGCCTGAATATAAATAAGAATTGCCCCGACCAACTATCCTTTGGGGGTGAAATATAATAAATGTTGTAGCTTTTCCTCGGAGTTGAATATATATAGAGAGAAGAAATTTTTCGAGCTCCATGCTGAGATAAATATAAAATATGAATCCGAACGGATATAGAATAATTTGTGCTTGAGCCGATATCTCCGAGTGAAATGATAATAGTTTCCAGATTGTTTCCGAGCATTCGTCGGCGTTGAATCTTGTACCTGTAAAAATTAATAATTTGCTCTACCATATGTGTAGGCTGAATTGATTAGTCATGAGAATAATTTACTCATCCAATCAATATATGATATGTATATGCTTGAGAAATAAAAATATTAATTTCAAAAAAAGAAATAATATATGTTGGTTGATATGTCAAGGTAAAACTGCCTGATGTCGAGCAATAATAGTTTCCAAAGGTTTAAGATTATGGTTGAGCTTTCGTCGGGATTTAATATCATCCCTATGAAATCTTAATAAGATGCCCGAGCACCTGTCGAGACTAGATCAAATAATTATTGTCATGAGAATAATTATTCAGCCAAACAATATGTGATGTGTATCAGCATAAGGCAATAAAAATTTCAAAATATGAAATAATATGTTTTATGCCAAATGTGTGTGAGATGGACAAATTATTATTAGATATGTGCCATAAATAAGACGTAGAGTTTTTTGTAAAGTTATTTAATCTCCAACAACTAATCATGTATAAGTTGATGTTTGAAAATTATTTATCACTTGTCTTTAAATATATATATATATTTACAAGAGGTGGGCAATGGTTTTTTAGGTGAGAGAACATTATTTTTTATATTGATCCCTTCCTATTCCCTATTTGGAGAGATAAAAATATGCTGAATGATCGAAGTTATTACCAAATTTATATCAAAAATCAATCAATGAGACTTTATTGACATAGATGGAAGATGAACCAAATTAAGTATATAGTTCATAAAAATGAATGCAAAGAGACTCAAACTTGAAGAGAGAGAAAATAGATCTGGGTCATGATTTCCATGAGAAAACTTTTTATTGTCTTTAACCTTTTCCCATTCTTTGATTAAAAATATGATGGGAATTTGAATAGACATCAAAGATCTTACAAAATTTATATCAAATCTTACCACCGTCATATATATTGGTATATGTAATCATTTAAAATATTTATTCCATGATATAAAATTGAAACTTGAGAATCAAGAAAAAAGTTATGATTTATAAAGTCCACTATTTTTCAGATTTCTAAATAAGAATGAATCTAACAGTTATGATTTAAAAATCATGATATGCAACATTTTGCAGTTAAAAATTGGACAATTAGTTTATGTATATAAACATAAAAATCATGATTGAATCAAAAGATTTATGTATAATTGATTATACGTAGAGAAAATAAAAACTTAGCTTTTGATGGAGAACAACGCTTGTAACACGTTCCCACAAACGGCGCCAATCTGTTGATGCAAAAAACTGGACCGAATCCCATTTTTATGATCACAGATAAATAGATAAAATCAATCCAATCAAACACATGAGAGACAAAGATTTTTAAAGTGGTTCGGCTATAAGAAAAAGCCTACGTCCACTGTTATTTTATTCCCAGGGGTTTACAATAGCACAATGTGGTAGAGAGAGGGAGAAAAAGGGTGTATCTTGTGTATGGTCTCTCATCGTTGTCAGATCTCCTTCCTTTTGGCTAAGGGAATACATGTATTTATAGTGATGGGAGATAAAGAGATTCATTGTATGTAGACATTTATGTCTACATTCAACGAATCTGATTGTTGAATTGCTTGGTATGTTATGTGTTGTCATCTATTAATACAGTATAAATGTACATTAAGGCTCATTAAATGCACCGCCATCTTCATTAATTCACATTAAATGCATAGTTATCCTTTGATCTTCCTGGTTGGTATGCCGACCAACTCTCCTCGGGTGCCGACTAACTCTCCTCGGGTGCCGACCAACTCTCCTCGGGTGTCAACTAATTTTTCTCGAGTACTGACCAACTCTCCTCGGGTGCCGACTAATACTCCTCGGGTGCCGACCAACTCTCCTCGGATGTCGAATATTGCCACGTAGGATGACCTGTGTCCTTTTCTGATTGGTCCTCGTAGATGGAGAATTTTTGCGATGTTGTATGTCGAATGAACTTTCGTGTCCAGGATGAAGAAATGGATTTCTTTTGGTTCAATAAATGGGCCAAGTACCAACCACAATCTCCTGTTTATTTTTTCCCAAATAATACACCTTATCCCCCCCCCCCAAAAAAAAACAATGAGGGGCCTGCGATAAGCCACGAGTTTGATGTCCCTCAACCTCAAGATCTTGAAATATTCGTAAAATAAGACATCGGTTGAGTTGCCATTGTCGACTACGATTCCCACCACCTTACCCTCATGCACCATCATCATGACAACCAGAGGATCATCGGGTGGGTAAAGAAGTCCATATAGGTTATCTTTGGAGAATCCAATTTCTAAATGATATTTATTTACCTTGATGGGGCGAGTTTCCATGTCACCCATCAGGGTAATCTATCTGATGTGAGCATAAGCATTTGCCTCATTGAGGTAGACTTTCATCTCCATGATCCATCTTTACCTCTATTGTTTCCTCCTGAAATACAGTTACACCCAAACAAGTTCATTTTAACCTCATGTACAGGATCCTTGGGTCTTTTAGGCAGGTCTGGGTCATCATCTGAATCATCATACCTACCTTTTTTCTTCTCGTCAGCCTTCCTGCAAGGGAATTTTGATCATCTCCTAGGTTTTTTCTCATCACTATGATATGCTCAGCCTCATATATACATAAAATTTGATAGCTTGCCCCATCTGATTAAGTTTTCAATCTCATTTTAAGGGTCAGGCAATTATGTGTTATGGTTGTGATCCTTCTAGAACTCGCAATACTTATTTATATCCCTTCTGTTCGCTAGAGCTTTCATCTTTCTAGGTCGTTTCAGGTCCTTTCTCCAATAAATCTCCTCGAGGATATGGTGAACACCAATATTCAGTGGAGTCTACTCATCGTATTTCTTCGGGTTGTTGGTCATATTATCTTTTTTCTCTTTCTTCTCCAAGCTCTTGCTGACATTAACCTTAGAATGATTCAACTCCTTAACAATCTTATCCTCCTCGGGATTCATAATCTTTCCTACCTTGGCCAATAATTTGATCATCGTCCTATGTGTCTCCTTAGCCAGTGCCTGAAAAAAGTGTTTTCTAGATTTTAACTGAAAGTTAAGTTTAAGTAAACTCCGAATATAGACTCCTTGAACGAAACTCTTTTCAAAATAAAACACAAGATTTGTAAAGAATATTCTGAATATGAATGACACATTTGGTAGTTTGGTTTCCTTAGTTTTTTTAAAATATAGACCTACTTATAAGTCATAAGTGAGAAGCCAATAACAAAAATAGTTAAGAACAATCCAAGCAAATTAACACCAGATTTTAACGTGGTAAAACCCCAAATTAGGGGAAACATCCATGGTGTCCTCTACGACACAAAAGAAAAAAAATCCACTAAACAATTATAAGGTACAAGTTACAGCACTAAGCATTTAATACAAGATCCTAAATCTAAGTTTAGAAATTAAACCTACACGAGTTACTCCACTCTCAAAGACTTCTAACTTGATATGATCTTCCTCTAGCAGCTTCTTTATTTTTTCCTTCTCCACTGATTGTAGCATCTTGATAAACTATATATTTCTCAAAGAACCACAAAATCTAAGTGATCGCGTGAGAGTGATATAGTGATTGTGATGTAATTTATACAACATGAAAGAAAGCAACTCACATCTCTCAATAGTTATACAAATAAATTCCTATGGATAACATAAGTCTAAATGACATGCAAACTATTTGAACTTATGGAGAAAATCGGTCTTTAGTTTTATCAGATCTAAATCAAATATTTCTTTAAAACGAAATTTTTATTTCAAACCTTATTTTCTTTACAAACTTATTTCACAAACTGTGAAATACATGCTTTGAAACTTAAAAACTTTTAGATCTAAAAACTTTAAGTGGTTGTGTAGTATCGTTGATTGGTGTTTTATTGCATTTAAGTTATTGCATAGTTTGATTGATTGGTGTGTTATTGACTATATTAGTGCTTCATTTTGATACTATGTTAGTGCTTTACTATGCAACACGATATTTATTTTATCATGTTAACACATGAATGCAATTTGAAGATTATGAAATGGATTTTTCACAAGACAAAGAGTGGATGGGGGAGACTGGCCGAATAGATAATAGTTATGTTAAAGGCGTTCAAGAATTTATTAGATACACTTTTAAGAACCTTAAAAGTGAGAAGATTACATGTCCGTACACCCATTGTATAAATGGAAAATATAAATCTTTAGAATATGTTGAGTTACATTTAATAATGTGGGGAATTTTTCAAGATTATAACAAGTGGACATACCATGGTGAAAAACATGTACCTTATGTTCCCGAAGAATTACTAGTAAGCGACCACATAACAGAACACCAACGAGTGGAAGTGGTAAATGATTCGCCAACACATCGTCCATTGAACGACCTAATTGACGATGCTTACGGAGTCCACCACGACCAAAAGCACCAACCTATGGAGATAGATAATGTGCACAATGAACAATTTGATACTGAAATACCAGGAGAATGTGTCTTTGGGGTGAGAAAACCACCATTTCCACATTAATCTTGACAAATTCCCCACTTGTTATAATCCACACTAAGGCTTAAAAATGTGTCGTTGGGGTGTGCTTAGCGCCCCCCAAACGACCCTGTGAGTGGTGCTAACACCTTGCACGAGACCAATGTAACTCGTAGGAATCGACCGCGTGATCATGGGACCCTCGATTTGAGAGAATGATCCAAAACAGAGAATATCCACACTTAGTCTTGAAAACGTGTCCTTGGGGGTGCAAAACCCCTTAGTGCCCTCCACATGGCCCTATGCGTGGTGCCAACACCTCTCATGGGTCTAATGTAACTGGCACAAACCTACCGAGTGATCACGGGACCCTCGGTTTGAGAGTACGACCCAAAATGGAGAATATCCATACATAGTCTTAAAAACATGCCGTTAGAGGGCGAAACCCTTCAACGCCCCCAAATGGCCCCGTGGGAAGTGCCAACACCTTACTTGGGACCAACGCAGCCCGCACGAACTGATCGCGTGGTCACGAGACCCTCGGCTTGAGACACAACCCAAAAGAAAGAATATCCACACTTTGACTTGAAAACGTGTCGTCGGGGGCCAAAACCCCTTAGCGCCCCCAAACATCCACATGAGCGGTGTCAACACCTTTCTCGGGACCAATGTAACTCATAGGAACCGACCGCATGATCACGGAACCCTCGGCTTGAGAGGATGGCCCAAAATAGAGAATATCCACACTTAGGCTTGAAAACGTGTTGTTGGGGTGAGAAACCCCTTATGGCCCCCCTTATGGCCCCGTGAGGGGAACCAACACCTCGTATGGATTCAACATAACTCGCACGAACCGATCGCGTGGTCACGAAACCCTCGATTTGAGAGCACTACCCAAAATAGAGAATATCTACACTTAGGCTTGAAAATGTGTCGTCGCTGGGCAAAACCCCTTAGCGCCCCCAAATGGACTCGTGAGTGGCGCCAACACCTCGTACAGGACCAATGTAACTCATAGGAATCTACCACGTGGTCATGGGACCCTCGGCTTAAGAGCACGACCCAAAACAGAGAATATCCACACTTAGGCTTGAAAACGTGTTGTTAGGGTGCGAATCCCCTTAGCTCCCCCCACACAGCCTCATGAGCGGCGCCAACACCGCGTAGGGTCCAATGTAACTCGCACAAATCGATCCATTGGTCATGGGAGCCTCGATTTTAGAGCACGGCCCAAAATAGAGAATATCCACACTTAGACTTGAAAATGTGCCGTTGGGGTGCGAAACCCCTTAGCCCACCCCCCCCCCCCCCACCACATGGCCTTGTGAGTGGCGCTAACATCTCGTACGAGTCCAATGTAACTCGTACGAACCGACCGCGTGGTCATGGGACCCTCGGTTTGAGAGCATAACCCAAAATAGAGAATATCCACACTTAGGCTTGAAAACGTGTCGTTGGGGGGCGAAACCCCTTAGCGCCCCCAAACGGCCTCGTGAACGGCACTTACACCTCGCATGGGACCAATGTAACTCTTAATAACCGATCGTGTGGTCACGGGACCCTAGGTTTGAGAGCACGACCCAAAACAGAGAATATCCACACTTAGGCTTGAAAATGTGTCGTCGGGGGGTGAAACCCCTTAGTACCCCCAAACGGCCCCGTGAGTGGTGCCAACACCTCACATGAGACCAATGTAAATCGTAAGAACCGACCGCGTGATCACGGGACCCTTGGTTTGAGAGCACGGCCCAAAATAGAGAATATCCACACTTAGGCTTGAAAACATGTCATTGGGGGGCGAAACCCCTTAGGGCCCCCAAATGGCCCTGTGAGTAGTGCCAACACCTCACACGGGACCATTATAACTCGTAGGAATCGACTTCGTGATCACGGGACCCTCGGTTTGAGAGCATGGCCCATATTTCAAAATGTCTACACTTAGGCTTGAAAACTTATCGTTAGAGGGCGAAACCCCGTAATGCCCCCCAAACGATCCCGTGGGTGGTGCCAACACCTCGCTCAGGACCAACACAGCCTTCACAAACATATTATGTCATCATGGGACCCTCGATTTGAGAGCACGGGACCCCCACGAGTCACCGAAGGAGCACTTGAAGCAACTGACCGATTAGCCTCCCGATTCGAGGATTTTTTTTATTATTATTAATGTTGGTCACAACCCAAAGCCGTGATCGTGTTATGTATACAGCAAGTTTGATCATGGCCGTAAGCCGTGACTAAGTTGGTTTTTACTGAAAACATGGTCACGGCCTAAAGCTGTGATGAATACTAATCATAAGAATAATAGTCACGGATTAAATCCATGACTAGGTTTAATTGTACAGAAAATACGGTCACGACTATGGTCCGTAACCAAATGGTTTTTTAACCGGGTGATCGTCACGGGTTTAGGTCGTGACCAGGCTTGGAAATAGGGTTAGGGCTATGGGTCGTGACCACATCCGTGACTATGGGAAATCCGTAACCAAGCAGTGGGCCAGGGATTTGGGTTGTGACCACCGAAATTGGCCACGCCCGATTTAGTCATGGACCAAGTCCGCGACCCACACTGTCTGGTCAGGGATATAGTTCATGACCAATCGCCCAATTTGGTGTAGTGTCGACTCTTGGTTTGAAGTGTCCCGATGAATTATGGTCGGGGAACGAGGTGGACTACTCTAATTTAAGGGTGTTCAGATATCCGGGGTATGCTCACATTCCTAGTGACGAGAGGACCAAAAATGACCCAAGAACTCGCATGTGTATTTTCTTAGGCTATGGAAAGGGGGTAAAGAGGTTCAAGATTTGAGATCCGTCTACGAGGAATCTAGTTGTTAGTCGAGATTTGAGGTTTGACGATACGTCCATGTTGAAGGCCAAGGAGTTCCTGGAAGTTGTCGATAACGGTGGTGTTAGAACCGTCGAGATTCCTTTCGTATTTCCGAGATCATCAACCACCGATAGTGATGGTGCATCTACTAGTGGTTTAAGTGATTCTCAACTGAGTGATGACATGGTTGATGTGAAGACGAATGAGGATGATTTGGAAGAGGAATCCGTTAAGGTGGAGGACACTCAACGGGTAGAGCAAGTGCCATCCATAGCACGTGATCGAGAGCGCATGGAGATCAAGCCACCATCTAGGCTTGGTTAGGAAGAGGTTAATTACGCTCTCATTTCTAGTGAGGGTGATCCAAAGACATACAAATATGCCATTAAATGTGATATCGAGGCGAGTTGGATGGGTGCTATGTCGGAAGAGATTGAAGCTCTACGAAAGAACTCTGTGTGGGAGTTAGTTCTTAAACCCCAGGGGGACACATCGCTGGCTCTAAGTGAGTGTATAGGAAGAAAGAGGCAATCAACAAAATAGAAGAACCTAAGTATAAGGCAAGGCTAGTAGTGAAGGGGTTTTCACAAAAGGAGGGGATTGACTCTAATGTGATATTTTCTACGGTGGTGAGGCATACTTCGATACAGGTGTTGTTGGCAATGGTAGCTCAATTCGATATGGAATTGGAGAAAATGGATGTGAAAACGGATTTTCTTCACAATGATTTGAAGGAGCTTATTTACATGGTGTAACCGGAGGGGTTCAAGGAAGTGGGAAAGGAAGATCATATGTGCTGTCTTAAGAAGTCATTGTATGGTCTTAAACAGTCGCCATAACAATGGTACCTATGATTTGACACCTTCATGTTGCGAGTTGGTTACACTAGATGTGATCATTACCATTGTGCATATTTTCGAGTTCTTGAGGATGGTTTGTTTGTTTTGTTAATGCTCTATGTGGACGACATGCTTATTGCATGTCGAAACCTGTCACAGACAATGAAGATCAAGGTGGAATTGAGTCGGGAGTTTGATATGAAGGATCTTGGTGCGGTGCAAAAGGTTCTTGGTATGGAACTTAGAGGGGATAGAAAAGTTGGCAAGTTGTGGTTATCTCAGAAAAATTATATTTTGCATGTCATCGGGAAATTTGGCATATTGGATGCTAAGGCCACTTCTACACTGTTATCTTCATATTTTTCTTTGTCTTTAAAGCAAGTCCCTGTACGGATGATGAGTTAGAGGAGATGGCTTCACCATCGTATGCTTTTTCTCTAGGATACCTTATGTATGTTATGTTTTGCATGATGCCACATATTGCCCAAGCCGTGGTTATGGTTAGTAAGTACATGTCGAATTCGGTAAAAGAGCATTGGAAACGAGTGAAATGGATTCCTCGGTATCTTAAGGGAACCAAGTCTAGGGGCATTGTGTTTAAGAGGCAAAAAGGAATCGAGTTTGTTATGGGGTACGTGATTTCGGATTATGCTGCGGATCTTGATAAGAGGAGATCTACATCGGGGTAAGTATTTACTATTGCTAGTGGGCCGGTATCTTGGAGATCCATATTACAAGCGACAAGTGCCTTGTCTACCACGGAGGCGAAGTATATGTGACTTACAGAAGTGTTAAAGGAGGCGGTTTGGTTAAAGAGTTTGGGGAGTGAATTGGGGATGAAGCAAGAGAGTGTTCGTCTTCATTGCGATAGTCAAAGTGCTATGCATTTGGCTAAGAATCAAGTGTATCATGCCCGCACATAGCATATTGATGTGCGGTATCATAGAGTTCGGGATTGGGTTAATTCCGATGAGGTTTTGATTGAGAAGGTGCACACGGCTGAGAATGCAGCAGATTTTCTCACCAAACATGTGACTACGGAGAAGTTTAGGCATTGCCTAAAGCTTCTAAATCTCACTTCTTGTTGAAGTTCGAGGAGACTCCTCGGTTAGGTGGAGCCGCATTGATCTTGGTAGATTTCGGGGTGATCTTCAAGCGGGTTCAATGGTTTACATTCCGAGATTTTGGTTAGATCAATCGGATCGCGAAGGTGGAGTTTGTGGCGTATATTAGCTCTCCGGTTGGTTCACAACTGTTGTGGGAGAAAAACATATTTTCTCGATATTTACAAAATTGCCACTTTGAGGAAAAACTATAAATAGGAGTCTATTTTCGGTTTTGAATGCAGTGCTGTTTTTTCAAGAAAGAGTGAACATTTTGTGAGTTTTTAAAGAGAAAAGTGAGTGAGAGGTTCTTGTTTAAAGATTAGTTCTTGCGCTTGGTTTATGAGTGACTTTCTTAGAGAGATAAAGAGTGTGAGTGTGTAACCTTGTGGTTCCTCCATTTATCAAAGAAAGAAGAAATCCTACCATTTGTGGATGTAACCCTTGTTTGGGTGAACCCGTTATATTGTCAGTGGTGGACCTTGGACTTTCAAACTATGGGTACATAATTTTTTTAGTAATGTCGGGGGTTCGGGGGCGGGAGCCCCCAAGGCGATTTTTTTGGGGTTAGTTTTATTTTACAATTTTAACCCTAAAAAACTTGTGATTAATATTCACTCATTTTTAACCCTATGTAATAAACCAACATCTTTTAACAACTGCTAATTAAAATTAAAGTTTAATACAAATTTTCGCAACAACAACTAATTTTGGGGACAAATAATTAATTGCCTAAATCTGAAACATTATTTCAAATTAGATTTTTAGTTACTAATTAAAATTAAAGTTTAATACAAATTTCAGCAACAACTAATTTTGGGGATGAATTATTTTTTAACAACAATAACTAATTTTGGGGACAATTTATATTTTAGCAACAACAACAATTTCAGCATACTAACATACTTAAAAAAATTCAACAACTAAATTAATTAACTAACAACATTCTAACAACTAAAAGTTAACTAACAGCATACTAAATTAGTTAACTAACAGCATACTAAATTAATTAACTAACAGTAAATTAACAACTAAAAACTAATTATTAACTAAAAATTTCAGATCTATTGAAAAAATTGAAATTTTTTTTAGATCTATCGATGAAAAAAAACATACTCAAAGTGGGGTGGGGGTGCCTCTGCTATTTGCGTGTTGTTGTTGCTTGTTGTTTGTCGCTGTGTTGTGCGTGTTATTTGAAGCGGAGATGGGACGGTGAGGCAAGCCCGTCGTCACAGAGGTAGAGAGAAGGGAGCGGAGAACAGGGGAGGGGAGGAGCGGACGGAACGACTCGAGTGAGTGAGGGAGAAGAGATGAAAAAGGCCGTCCGTCTATCAATTTGAGTTCCGTGTTGTTTTTAGGTTTAAAAACTTTAACTTATTTAGATAATTGCCCCCATATTCTTAAAAACTTATAAATAGCTCTAAAAAAAATTTACATATACTTAACGAAAATTTTCCAAAAAAACGTGGGTGCGGCCGCCCCCATTCGGGATGGGGTAGGTCCGCCCCTGTATATTGTTGTCGTTTATTTGCTTTGATTGCTTGGATGTTCTTGTTTTCCTACTTGTTGATGCTTGGTTAGATTCGTTTTAAGTTTGCACACTTGGTTTTCATTAGAAACAAGGTCTTGGGTGTTTCCTGCACACCAAGTGTTTGGTAAAATTCCGAAGTGAATTTTATGGTCTTCGTTGCTTGACAAATGACTGTTTTAGCACAATAGGTTTGAGTTATTTTCATAATCTTTATCTATGATTATAAATTAGAATCAATCCATTTGTAGACATCAACAATTTCATTAATAAAACTAAATACAATAAATTAATTAATTTAAAAATAAATTAATTTATTAATGAATTAATTTATAATTTGAAATCAGCCAAAGAAACATAAATTTACAAATTTTGAGCACTGGAGATGCTGAAATAGATTTAAATTAAGGAATAAGTGAGACATGTTTGATACATAGTTGGATGCATGATTAGTATGCGTCAGCAAATAATATCAAATCAAGAGAATTCTGACCATCCCATCTCTCTCAATATACAACACATACGTGTGGTTTCCTGAAAACTAGCACAGGAAATGACTAAAAAAGGAAAATAATGATATCAATTTTGTCTCTTAAACAATAGGCCCTCCAGCTTAACCAACTGCTTAACAGAGAGAGGGGAGAGAAGGTAGTTAAAATAAAGATGGCTGTTGGTTACTGAGATTAGCAAGTTTGACTATGTCAAATGCCTGACCAAGCCATTGCGTTTGAAGGGAAATGAACCCAAAGAAACCCTGAGAAAAAAATTCTTCCAGTTTCCCGAGAGACCAGAATAGACTGGTTTTTTGGGGGGGCTGAGTTTTTGAATTAATATCTCCTTTGCATATTAAACCCTTTTTCCCCCCATTGTGTTTGGATCGAATTTATCACAAGCTTAAAAGAGAAAGCATTTGATGATTTAATCCAGGAATTAATGACTTTGGAATCCAAATATGATTGGCCTGAAGTTGTAGGAGAGGAGAGAAAATATGATGAGCTGCTTTTCGTGTTGCGTTTCACAACACAAAATCAATAGAAGGTCATTGAAGAAGAGCATTAAGGAGTACAAACACACCAAAGCTTTAGCCTCATTCGCTAATATTTCTCTCAGAACTGGTACAAATATTGTTTTTTCTTTTTCTTTCCTGATGGAATTCTTTTTTTTTTTTTCACCTGTAGGATTCAGTAATCTTGTAGTTTCTTTATTGTCTAATACAAAGCCATGTTTTTGGTTCTTTTTCTTTTTTTCTTCTTTTTTTTTAACCTTGTCTTGTTACCACCACTCCCTGCTGCAGCCACCACATCCACACACACACAAACACACGTGAACAAATGCTAGAACGGCTTCACACAGTTATGAGTTATGGCTACCATTGAGAAGGTCATCATTTTCTTCATCTGTCTTTCCATCTTCTTAGAATTCAATCTTGTGCTGGCAATTTGTGTGCGAATTGTTAGTGAGGCTTGAAATTCACCCTTTTCTACTGATTTCTTGCTTTTCCTGAAATTGAGATCACAACAAATTACCTATCATGGCCTCTCAACCCCCCACACACTAAGATAAAGAAATGATTTTAACAAGTTGTTTATGTGGGAAAATAATATTATGAATGAAAGGATAGTCTGAAACCTATAGTATAAAGAACGGCAGCTTATAACTTTCGCTTTCATCAATTTCCTCTTTTCTTGAATATTTCCTCCACATAATATCAACTTAGTTAAAATTGTCAGTAACTTCTCAGATGTTGTTTGATTTTTGTGCCAGTATCTGAATGATTTTATATGATAGTATAAGATACATTACCTGCAAGGCTGGCCACTAAATTTTGTTTGTTGAAGTATGTTTGATATCCAAAAAGACACTGATTACTGAATAGGAATTTGTACGTAAATGTATATGCAGACAGTAGCAGGAGGAGATACATTGCCGAAGAGGTAGCAAAGGTTGGAAAAGGGAATATTTCTGCTCAGATTTTCACTTTCCGCGAGTTGTGTACTGTGACAAGGAACTTCAATCCCGATAGTTTGATAGGCGAAGGCGGTTTTGGGAGGGTTTACAAGGGACACATTCAAAGCAAAAATATTGTACTGTTGCCATCTACCTTTCTCTTTTATTTTCTCACTCTCTACGAAAAAATACAAGAAAATTTCTAATTTCTGATTTGTTTTTCTTGTCCAAATGTCATTCAGGATGTTGCTGTTAAGCAACTTGACAGGAATGGATTCCAAGGGAACAGAGAATTTCTTGTGGAGGTCCTGATGTTGAGTCTTCTTCACCACCCTAACCTTGTAAATTTGGTCGGATATTGTGCTGATGGTGATCAAAGGATTTTAGTGTACGAATACATGGCCAATGGTTCGCTTGAAGATCACCTTCTTGGTACGTCAAAAATTATTTCTTCTTTTACCAACAAATCTTGTAGAGTTATTTTTAATGATGGAGTTGAACATCCGTCAGATGTGGAAGGATTATGTTTAATTTTTTAAACTTCTATGGGCTTATGTCCTATAAAGACATTATCTCAAGGAGTAATTCAGCATAACCCAAATCTTTAATTAACATTATATGTAGTATTAGAATACACAATATGCTGCAATTTATTGTACTTTTCAGTACAATTTTTTCTTCCCTCTTGTTTTCTTTTACACAGTGCGGGATCCAAGTATAGCATAAAAGTAAATCACCTGATTCACAGCACTGTAAAGCTCCAACTATCGTGTTTTGCGTAGTCTGAAAATTGAATGTATGAACAAAATTTTCTTTCCCGTCAGTTCAATGCTTTATACAATTGCAAATCTTTTGGCTAGCCTAATTGATATTGTTCTATGAATAATTATGATAAATTAGACGACTTCAAATATCAACTAGAAATTATGTGAACTGCTGCTGCTACAAAACCAATGGTCTATGCTTAACTCAAAAAACTGTTTTTTGCCTTTCTTTCAGATATAGGTCATAAAAAGCCTCTAGATTGGATTACTAGGATGAAAATTGCTGAGGGAGCAGCTAGGGGATTGGAATACTTGCATGAACATGCTAACCCTCCGGTGATTTACCGAGATTTCAAAGCTTCAAACATACTATTAGATGAGAGCTTCAACCCAAAGCTTTCTGATTTCGGGCTGGCAAAGCTAGGTCCAACCGGTGACAAGACTCACGTGTCTACCAGGGTGATGGGAACCTATGGCTATTGTGCCCCCGAGTATGCATTGACCGGTCAGTTAACAACAAAGTCCGATGTTTACAGCTTTGGAGTTGTATTTTTGGAACTAATCACAGGAAGGAGAGTCATAGACAATTCAAGACCAGAGGAGGAGCAAAATCTAATTACTTGGGTGTGTTTAAATCACTGAAAAGACCCAAATATATTTTCGGACATTTTGACTTTCACCCTCACTTTTGTTTTGATGCTTGCATCTTCTCTCATTTATGTATGAAAATTTAAATACATCTCCAAAAGCATCATTAAAGCTCAGAGTATGTCATAGAAGTCCATTAAAATGGGACACTACTACGTAAGCCAAACTGTGGAAAAGTAGGGAGGAAATGTAAAAGTGAGAACAAAATCTAGGTGAAAGTCAAAATTGCCCTTTTTTTTTTTTACATTATTGTATAACACAACCATTTTGATGCTAACCAATTTTACATCTTCAACTAACAACAGGATAAAGCTTTCAGTAATCCTATTCTCTACCAAAAGGAAGTAGATTCTGCAATTTAGGAAATTTTACTTCTTTAACACTACAAACCTATTTATTACATTACAAAATTGCAGGCACAACCATTGTTCAAAGACAAGAGGAAGTTTCATTTAATGGCAGACCCATTGCTTGAAGGGAAGTACCCCATAAAGGGTCTGTACCAAGCTCTTGCAGTAGCAGCAATGTGTCTCCAAGAGGAGGCTTCTACTCGGCCTTTGATTAGTGATGTTGTAACTGCTCTTGAGTATCTATGTATAGACAATAATGGTGAGGATGGTGCTCAAAACGCAACAAAATCTGCTGCCCAAGATACCTAAGACGGCGAAACTGGATCTGTTCACAGTTGTGAGACGAAACCGTCACCATCAACCAAACTCACTCAAATTCTAAATTTTCTTATGGCTCGGTCAAGAACTTTGTAAATTCTTGTGAATTTAGAGTGGAAACTGTAAAAACATTTTTTTAAAGATAACATGGGGCAGTTTTTTCTTCAACTTAACGTATGGTATGGCTGGGATGAAATGAGGAAAATACTGTTCTTCTGATCTGCTCTCAGCTAAACCGAAATGCTTGTAATTATTGTAATTAAATATTATCTCTTTTAAAGACTTGAGATATTCAAAGTCATCTTAACCTTAGTCTATATTTAGAGTTTTATTAAGATTTCTTATTCTTACTAGTTTTCTTACGTGGGATAAGATTTATACACATCCAATTCATTAATTTTTATTATTTCATGAGTCACTTTGAAGACATATTTATCATTCATAATTTAATGGAATTTGACGTATGAATATACAACGTTAATCTCCTTGCGAAGAAAAACGCGTTCGTATATGGTCCCACAAATATCGTGATGTGGGTCTCATCTAAATTTGAGTTTAAAGTTGCTCAAAATTCTGTCCAGAAAATTCTGGACAACATTTATGTCAAATTTTTTCAATAATCTCCCACATGAATGATATATCGCTATAAATAAAAACTAAGCAGATGAAGATGCAGACACGGATTGAGTAAAAATGAAGATTTATTGCATCAGGAGAAGCAACCTAGTGGCCTTGAACTTTCCTTAGTGATATACTATCGGGTTTACTTGGTTAATCAGTAGACTTCACGTCTTGGAACCGTCAACCGTTTCTGTAAACCTAGACAACAGTATTCACATAATAATTCTTCAGCACAGTTGGTATCCACGTTTGTGTTCGTTTTGGCTATGAACATCACTTGGTTTTGTGAGTATTTTAGAGAATTTGCCTTTTATTATTCTCATAGAAGTGGTCCCCTTCTTACTGACGTAGGTGACTTCCATGAAGAGTATCATGAAATACCCCACTTAGACATACTAAGATATGGATGTCATTAAAAGAATAAATTATCCTAATTTCGTAGAAGATGTGCACTGTCTCATCTTTGGAATGGATAGGATTAAACATCCTCCAATGCTTACTGAATATAATGTAGTTCGATTTTCCCATTGAACCTAGACCTTGGGATATCCAGTCGGCTAGGTTGGGTTGTCACTATATTAATTCTTATTTATTTATAGGCGTTAGACCCATTCCTCTCGATGATCTTTCAACTTTCTTTCGGTTTAAACCTTTCATTAGTGGATCTGCTATATTATCTTTTGACTTTACATAGTCAATTGAGATAATTCCATTTGAGAGAAGTTGTCTAACGGTATTATGTCTACGACGAATATGTCGAGACTTTTCATTATACATTTGATTTTATGCCCTTCGAATTGCCAATTAACTATCACAATGTATATATATTGTGGGCACATGTTTTGACCAATTTGGAGCATCCTTTAAGAAGTTCTGAAGCCATTCAACTTCATCTCTAGCTTTGTCTAGTGCAATGGATTCAGATTCCATTGTCGATCCAGCAATGTACGTTTTCTTTGAGGATTTCCAAGATACGGTGGCACCTCCAAGAGTAAACACATACCCACTCGTAGACTTAGAGTCCTTTGCATCGGATATTCAATTTGCATCGTAATGTCCTTCAAGTACAACCAGATATCTTGAATAGTGCACTCCATAGTTTTGAGTATATTTTAAATGACCCAAAACTCTTAATATAGCCTTCCAATGATCTCTCCCTGGATTACTCGTAAATCGAATTATCTTACTTATCGAGTATGTTATGTCCGGTCGAGTACAATTCATGATATACAATAAACTATCGATAATACGAGAGTATTCTAGTTGAGATATGATTTCACCATTATTTCTTGCTCGATGTAAATTTACATCTACTGGTGTCTTAGTGGGACTAATATTATACTTCTTGAATTTTTCAAGCACTTTCTCTATGTAATGAGATTGAGATAATATAAGTCCATTTGATGTTTTAGAAATTTTAATTCCTAATATAACATTGGCGACACCTAAATCTTTCATGTTAAATCGACTACTCAACATATGTTTTATAGTTTTGACAATTTCTATGTTACTACCCATGATTGGCATACAATGACATACTCATTTTGAATGCTTTTAAAGTAAACACATTTATCGTACTCATTAATTTTGAAATCATTTTATAACATTACATTATCAAATTTTTCATTCCATTATTTAGGTGCCTGTTTTAATCCATAAAGTTATTTCACAAGATTACACATTTTTCCTTCTTGTTTGGGAGCCTCGAACCCTTCAGGTTGCTTCATATAAATTTTTGTCATCTAATTGACCGTTTAAGAAAGTGGTTTTTACATCCATTTGATGTATTTGAAGTCCATCAATGGAAGCTATTGCTATTAACATTCGAATAGACGTAGTTCTTGTTACCAATGAGTATATATTGAAGTAATCCAACCATTCCTTTTGCCTATAGCCTTTAGCTACAAGTCTAGCTTTATATTTATCAATTGATCCATCGGCCTTCAATTTCTTTTTGAAGATCCATTTGTAACCTCACGGTTTCGAACCTGGTGGAATATCCACTAGTTCCCAAGTATGATTTTGCAAAATGGATTCAATTTCTCTATTAATTGCTTCTTTCCAATTAGAAGCATCAGGTAAGGATATCGCTTCTTTGTATGATTGAGATTATGTTAGAAAATCTGGACCGAAGGAAGTCCAGGTCCTTTCCCTTTTACTACGTCTTAATTCATCCTCTATTGATTAAATAAGTTGATGAGTACCATTTGTAGTAGCTTGATTTGTCCTTTTAAAAGGACCAGTTTCTCGGCTCATATTATATGGAAATTTAATTTCAAAACATGAAGCGTCCCTCAATTCAATAATCGTATTTACATAAATATTCGGAATCTCAGATTTACAAACTAAGAAACGATATGCACTGCTATTTATAGCATAACCAATGAACACACAGTCAACAGTCTTTTGTCCAATTTTTACCTTTTTAGATTTTGGAACCATCCTTTGGCTAAGCACCCCCACATGAATATTCGGAATCTCATAAATATTTATAGCAAGGTCTTCGACCTTTCCATAACTCATAAGGCGTCTTATGAGTTTTCTTGTGTGGGACTTTGTTAAAACTATAATTATCGAATAATAAGGCTTCCCCCCACAAGTTCTGGGGACCTCCCGAACTTATCAACATAAAGTTCATCATCTCCTTCAATGTACGGTTTTTGCGTTCAACAATACCATTCGATTGAGGAGAATAAAGAGCGGTGATTTGATGGATAATTCCATGTTTGGAACAAAATTTCTCAAAAGGAGATTCACATTCACCTCCTCTATCACTCCTAAAATCCGTTATCTTTTTTCTTAATTGATTCTCAACTTCATTCTTGTATTGTTTAAATTCATCAATAACCTCATCTTTACTATGTAATAAATATACATAGCAATATTTTGTGCAATCGTCAATAAAAGTAATAAAATACTTTTTTCCACCTCTAGTTTGTACAAAATTTAAATCACAAATATTCGTGTGAATTAAATCTAGTAGTTCAGTGATCCTTTCAATAGAATGAAAAGGTAATCTTACTAATTTTGATTCCACACAAATATCACATTTATAATTTTTATCAATATTAAATTTTGGCAAAAATTTCGAGTTAATTAATCTACGCAAGGTATCAAAATTAACATGTCCTAATCTAGCATGCCAAATGTCAGATGACTCAATCAAGTAAGTAGAACTAACAATTTCATTCATTGGGGATGCCTTTGGAATCAATGTCATTACATTCATTTTAAAGAGCCCCTTAGACAGGTAGCCCTTTCCCACATACACATGATTTTTGGACAACACAAGCTTGTCAGAAACAAACACAATTTTAAATGCATTATTGCTTAAAAGCGATCCAAAAATCAGATTTTTTGGATGTCAAGCACGTGCAGCACGTTGTTAAGAGTAAGCTCATTTCCCGAAGTCATCTTTAGAATAATCTTTCCTTGTCCCACGATTTTAGAACTTGAATAGTTCCCCATAAAGAGGGTCTCCTCATTTTTCAAATCCTTATAAGTAGTAAACATCGATTTGTTTACATAAATGTGGTGTGTAGCCCCAGTGTCCACCCACCATTCCTTGGTATTTCCTACCAAATTTCATTCAGATATTACAGCAGAAAGATTTATGTTTGCGATACCATCTCACCCTCCGTCACATTTTCTTGAACATTAGTTTTTTTAGCATTCTTTGGTTTGCGACAATCTCTTGAGCGGTGTACTGGCTTACTATAATTGTAGCATTTTCCTTTGAACTTCTTTCTTTGCTTAGATGTTCCTTCCCCATCACGCTTACGTTTGGATTTAGAACCTTCAACCACATGAGCCTTGGACTCCATGATGTTCTTCCCACTTTTCTTTTGACATTCATGATTATCTTATTCAATTCGTAGTCGTGCTATCTATTCTTCAACGTGCATCTCCTTGTATTTGTGCTTGAGATAATATTTGAACATGTTCTAAGATGGAAGAAACTTTTCAATTATTTCCGCCACTTGAAAAGTGTCACTGACAGACATTCCTTCATTATGAATGTTATAAAGAATGACCTGTAGTTCCTGAACTTGTGCAATAATAGGCTTAGAGCCAACCATTTTGAAGTCTAGAAAATGCCCCACTATGAATTACTTCTTAACTGTATCCCTCGTTTTGTATTTCTTCTTCAAAGAATTTCACAATTCCGTAGCGATTGTCATGGTTCTATACACATGGTACAATGTCTTGTCTAAGTATGTCAGGATGTAGTTTCGACACAGAAAGTCAGAATGTTTCCATGCTTCAACGACAGTAACTTTCTCAGTTTCATCTCCTTCTTGCAAAGGGGGACAATCCTCAACACAAACCTTGCCAATTGGAAGGTTGTGAGAGAGAAGTACATATGTCCTTGCCAACGTTTGGAATTGGCCTCATTAAATTTTTTCGGTTGTCCCCATGTGGCATGTTCACGGGGGCAGCAATAGTAGCATGAGTCACATTCACGGTCGGTGGGACTGTGATTGTACTTTGTGATTCCATTTCTGTTACAAAAACAGAATTTCTATCAATAATAATATTCATTTGTAATGAATTTCTCAAAACAAAATACCAAATTTTGTTATACTAATTTTCTCAAATTATAATTAATACTAAACGAATTCTAACAAAAATTTTAAGCACTATTTTGAAATATATAACACACAATTAAACAAATACTAAATAGTAATTTTTACTAGTCTGAATTGATTAAAAAAATATGTGTAAATTAATTATGAAGATATTTGAAGTCTATACAAAACATAATTTTTTAGAAATTAAATAGTTTAAAAAAAATCTGCACAAAATAGAATTTTAAGAATAATTAAAATTCGAATCTTTTAATTATATTGTAAACTGGTACAAAATTATAATTCATATAACAATAAAATAATAGAAACTATTTTATTAAATTTATGTGATAAAATAATACTTTATCAAATTTTCTGTAAAACAGATTTATATGGCACTAATAAATTTTTGTAATTAGGAAATGATTCTGTATGAATTTATAAAACAGTAAACAAGAAAAATTTGTCTTAAGATTGTTATTACTAATATTATAAATTCGAAATAAAATAGAAACAAAATATTTAGTTACAGTAATTACAGAATAAATTAAAATTCAGAAACTTACTTTGAAGTAAACAAAATATGAAGAATATAAGAAAATAAATCTGATCCCTGTAGAACAGTCTCCTTAAGATAAATTTATTCCATCCAACATACTTCAGGTTAATGAATAATTGTCTCCCAAGATAGAACGGAATTTCGAATCAATTCAAGTTGCACATCAATGAATTAATTCCAGCGAATGCAAAGTTCTGTGTTTTGTACTCAACCATGGAACATAAATATGAAGACTGTTTCAATATATGATTGACAGAAATTTGGTATTGGACAAAGGTTAAGCATTTTCTGTAATGCAAATTTTGGAATTTTTCATTAGTGAAAAACTAGACGGAAGGATTATTATTTATAGCATTGTTTTTGGTTGTTGGGAACAGTCAAAACTATAAAACTTCTTTTAACTGTCAAACAATTAAATTCGGTTTCACTGTTTTTAACTTAAATAATTTTTAGCCTAGAAATTTAATTTAAATTCGGCCCAAAAAAGAAAGGGATTTTTATAAGCCCAAGCTCGAACATAACTGAGCCAAGTCGGACGGCGCGCATGCGTGTGGGATTTTGGCCCAAGCCCAACATTTGCATAGTGTACGTCATCTCCCCTTTAAAGAGTTGAATACCCCAAAGGCATCCAAGCCTTAGTCCATATTTGGGGTTTTATTAACACTTCAAATTATCACTATTTTTCCTATGTGGGACAAGATTTATATACACCTAATTCATTAACTTTCATCATATTTATCATTCATAACTTAATGGAATTGGACATGTGAATATACCACATTAATCTCCTTGCGAAGGTGAACGTGTTCGTATATTGTCCCACAAATATTGTGGTGTGGGTCACATCTAAGTTTGAGCTAAAAGTTGCTCAAAATTTTGTCCAGAAAATTCTGGACAGCATTTATTTCCAAGTTTTCCAACAATGCTAGACCTATGACTGTGGGGAAACTTTGGCCCTGAGCTTCCTATTAGAAAAAACATATACCCTCCCCCTATCTTATTTCAAATTTAAGAAAATGCTCTCCTGACTATAATGTAGAGTCTATAATCGGCTATGCGAGTTGCTTTGCTATCAAGGCATGACATTTTATGGACTCTTTTACCATGTCGAGTTTGTGAAAAAATGTATTTTGTTTTCTATTTTCAAATTTAATCATCATTTCTAATTTTTCTATTTCCAAAAAAATATAAAACTAGAAAAATGCGCTCATTTGGTAGAAAAAAAATATTATTTTCAAAATGTAATTTATGGAAACTTTTGGGGTCCAATGTAATGTATAAAAAAATTCAGATTATAATGTAATTACAGAAAATTCGGGTCCAAATGTAATTTACAAAGGGCAATGTGTTAAAATATAATTCTAAAAATTTTTAAGGATAAAATGTAATTTATAGAAAATTGAGAGATTAAATTGTAATTTTTATAAGTTTAATGGTCTCGATATAAGTAGGAGAAATTGTAATTTTGAAAACACGAAGAATTAGTGGAAAACTTGTTCAAGTAGTTTTCCAATTCTTTATTTTGGAAAATATCAAACTTGAACGCATTTTTTAATTTTTCATTTATATGGGAAAATTTTGAAAAAAAATATGAAAAACACTTGTTTTCACAAGCAAACACAACATTTGTGTTACTCCATTGTTTTATGGACTTCTTAGGATTGCATTCCTTTTGGTTCTTATGAAATTTTAAATAAATAGAAAATTAATGTATTTCAATGGTACATCGGAAACATTGATGGGTGGTAGTAGCATAACAAAGAAATATTCAAATGAAACTTGTAAACTAAAGTTAATAGGAGAGGAAACAAAGAATAAAGGCCATTCGTGACATTATAAATAAATACATGCCAAGAACACGAACCATTATAATGCCATTTCAACAACTCATGATATATTTCATTGGGATACTTCCAAATAGGGGTGAAAATGAGGTGAGCCAAGCTTAAATTTGCTCAAGTTTGGTTTGTAAATATAAACGAATGTAAATGTATGCTCAAACTTGGATCATTTATCTTTTGATTCATGCTCGAATGAGCTTATGAGCGAACGAATACGAGCCTTGCTCGAGTAGCTTGGTTATTTTATACTAGTTTAGTATGGGCATTGGTGATCGGTCCGAATTCAATCTGAGCTCAATAATATTATGAGATTAAAATTTGTTCAAGCTTGACTCATGTATTTTATGATCCTATCTCGAAAGAAACGGGTCACAATAGCTCACAATATCTTTCATCGGGAATGTCCTTTGACAATAATAGTGGAAGGGAGTCAGAGAGAGGTGTCCATAGAGGGAGTAGGCTTGTAAATAGCAGTGTTATAGGTCTTTGGATAAATTTCTAAGACCATGAAAAATGGGATGGTGTAGGATTCATTAAAATGACCATATTCCCCCAAGTTTTTTAGGAGCAAATAAGCACACAAGTATAGTAGTGGAATTATCTAAAATAAGGATGCGATGTGGGATTATTGTCGATTTGGGTTACAAATGAAAAATTGTTCTTTATTTTTCAAAATGTTATAGTTGTCAATTTATCCTTCCGTGCTAACCCTCATTAGTTGAACACATTACACACAACCCAGAGATTTGGGAGAATTTGCGAGGAACTTTGAGGATGAAGAACAAGAAACTAAGAGGAAGATTCACTCATTCGTACCAATAATGCAAGAAATCTCTTGCTCTACTATCCTATAATCCGAACGGGATTATGATTCATATGTCTCATATTTTTAATTTGGGATTTAGAAGCATGTGTATGATTGAATCTTCTATCTCAATCATGTTTATATTGGGTTTAATTAGGTTTGGGAATTAAACTATTTATGGGTATTGTAATTTGATGTAATTGGGGATTTATTGGAAACCTTTAATTAAGTCATTTTGGGTTATGATTCTATCGTTAGAATGCATATTTAAGGCCGAATCAATTATATATATGATTTTACTATGTTAATTTGATGCTTGAAACCCGAAACCTCATGTTAATTAGATTACTTGAAGTTAGGTTTAAATTGGATTTTGACAGATTTGAACCTTAATTCGTGTTGGAGTGATGTTTGTTTTTCTAGAATCGAATACGGATCATGAATAAACAGTTTATACATCTCGGAATAGGGTTTAGTATGTGTTTAGAAGCTTATAATTTACTTTAATTGAGGCTGGGTTCACAAAGATACTTTTTAAGGAAGAAGGACCCGACCTGGGTCGACCAGATCGATTTCACCCTGCAGAATGAGCGCAGTTGGCTTTTTGGTTGTTAATTTGTTTTTTTATCGTTTAGTGGGTGATTGGTGTATATATAATATGAGTACACACACACACACACACACACACACACACACACACACACACATATATATATATATATATATATATATATATATATATATATATATATATATATATATATATATATATATATATATTGAGTGTAGAGTTTGTAATGTAACAAACTAAAATGTTTAGGTGTTAGTTAGGATTTGAGAGATTACAAGCTTTTATTTAATGTAGAAATATAGCGTTGTGTCATATATCTATATTACGAGATGGAGTGTGTATATATATATGTGTGTGTTATAATAGTTTAAAGACATGATAAACTAGGAGTTGATTTCAATAAGGTTTGGGAGTTAATAAACTTAAGAACGTAGTGGACCATCCGACGATGGGGAATTTGGGTATGCTTGAGATTGCGCGTTATCCTAGTTATGGTTTATGTATCTTATATTTAAAGTTACACTTATTTAAGTTCTCAGATTCTGTAAACATGTAATGAATTGACAATCCGGCATTCAAAGGTTGGGATGAATTGGGTATGCTTGAGAGAAAGTGTTATCCTTTATATATATATATATATGTGTGCAGACTAGTCTGCATTTTAAGAATGTGGACCAAACATGTGTCACCTAACAGTGCGTCTAGAAACTATCGCCTAAATTATAGGCACCCTCTCTCTCTTTTCTGGGCTCACCGCCAGGTGACACATGTCCGGTCCACATTCTTAAAATGCGGACTAGTCCACACAAGAGTAGGACTGTATATATATATATATACACACACACAGAGAGAGAGAGAGAGAGAGAGAGAGAAAGGGGCTCATGTGCATACTAAGTTTGCACATCATTTTTTTAAAATGGTAAAAAAAAATTTAGTTGATTTTTTTATGATAGTTTAACATTTCAACGGACCCATGTAAAAAAAATCAGCTCAAAAAAACTGTTTTTGCTATTTTTAAAAAATCGATCAAACTTTCGTTACTTTTAAGCACTTTAAAAGCTGTGAAAGTTTGACCGATTTTTTAAAAATAGCAAAAAAAGTTTTTTAAGCTCATTTTTTTACATGGGTCCGTTGAAATGTTTACATATCATATAAAAAATCAACTCAAAAATATTTTTTTTTAATGCTTTAAAAAAATTAGTGTGCGCCAGCACTGTGCAAACTTAGTGTGCACATGAGCCTGCCCCTCTCTCTCTCTCTCTCTCTCTCTCTATATATATATATATATATATATATATATATATATATATATATATATATTGATTATGTTAACATAACTGATACTCGTGGTGAATCTCTCCATTGAAATTATGGATTCAAGTGTTTGTGATCATGTATCGCATGTTTAGCTAATAACAGAGGACTTTATGGGGGAAGATTTATTATGATCATATGTTCATGATGGCCACCACCTCATGATCAGAGATATAGATAGCTCGATCCATCAAGCAAATTAGTCCATGGTGTTATTATGTGTTGACACATTTAAATCGTAAATTCATTCAGTGTATGCTTCTTGATGAGAGAGACGGATGATGTTATCCATCGGTTGAATTTTGGTATAGGACTACCCGGTGGTGTTATTGTGTAGTTATCCCCCATTCTCACTTATGTGTGTATGTTTTCAAACCTGTTAGGTGAGAGAATCCTACGAGTTTACTGATAGAAATAAGAGAAGGCCCCACGAAGGTAAATACCTTATTGTGGTTTTTATAAGACTTATATACTTGTATATGATATTATTCTGATGATTGAAATTTTAATTGAAAGCCTTACATCACATTCTTGTGTTTGATTGAGATTGTATATATCTTATTGTTAGGGTGACATGAGTGGGGTTTGATTTGGGATCGTATTGTGTATGTATGTTATAGTCCAGTGGCGGACATGATTAATTAAAAGATATTAAGTCAGGTGAAATGTTACATTATGAGATCATGAGTATCTTAATGAGTATATATGATTTTTGGGGTGTATCATATATATGAGTAGTTAGTGTCATCTCGTGTTAGTAATTTGTATTGTGGTAGAACTTACTAGTCTAGGGACATAGACCTCTTAGTATCGAAGTATGCCTATAGGGTTGGGACATTTGTGTAATATTTCACTTATGATGAGGGGTGAGGTGTCTGTTTCATGTGAGTGTCGATTGGATGGCATGTTTATCAAAAGTGAATCGCATCATTATTATTGTTTTGACACTATAACTATATTTTTTGCAACTTTAGGGATCTGACCCAAATCAGTAAATCTTTTCCCCCATGGGTATTATTATTGTTATATAGATGAATTAAAGGACTGATTAGTCAAACTTGCAGTTTATGGAGATTCGACTTCTCATCATTAGAGTAGGAGTCATTGGTTCTTTGTTGCAATCACTTGTATTCAGGATTTTGATTCAGAGGTGGTTACTGTTATATTTATTTTAGTGAAATTCAAATATATTGGAGTTTTATGTTTATCTCAGTTCAATTATTCTTATTGTCTTACTTTATTGAGTTTTCTTATTGTGAATTATTTTTATTTACTATCATTTTACGTTTATGTTGATGGTGAGCATGATGTAAAATATTTAATATTAATTGTGTTTAGCGATCAACCTGATCAACTGAGCATAAAAAATAGCAGTGTAACAGTTGGCATCAGAGCATCCAGGTTATAATGTTCTTAGGATTAGTGATAGTGTCCGTTTCATTTTCTGTTGAGAATTCTTTGATGTGTTTAGAGCTTGTCATAGGGTTTTGTACTCCGGTGTTGCTTTGACGCGTGTGTTGACATCATTCTTCGTCGATTGAGTGTTGGAAATACTCAAGGAGAATTTGAGCATACATGACAATGAGAATGAAGACTGTCGTGAGTTAGCGGTGAAGGATAAAATTAGTGGTTGGACAGAGGTGTTCGCCAAAATTTTAAGGACAACTATTGGGGTTATTATATTTGGGATAAAATCTGCAACTTAGAGATTTTTATCGGCATATGTAGTGAATGTGTTTCATGTTGAGTTTAGTTTTAGAGACTATAATACCAAGTTTTATGATTTCTCATTAGATTTTAGTTTGGCATTTACTGTTACACCCTACTTCACCATCATGTATATTCTCAAGACTTCAAGTGAAGACAAGTTAGAGACCAAATATAAAAATTGAAGATCAATCGTCACTCCATTTATAGGAGAACGTATATGAAGTTGATTTTGTGTAAACATTTTATTAAGGGGTATTTTTAAAAGTGTTCATTTTTATAAAAATGTTTAAGGGCTATTTTTAAATGTTTCTCAAAGAAAAATATTTTGTGTTTTTAAATCATTCGAACGAATTTATGGTCTTCATTTGAACAATTTAGAGTTGTTCGTTCAAATAAACAATAAGCGAATTTCTATGTTAACAGAACAAATTTAAAGCTCGTTAGATATTGGTTCGAACGAGATGAGATGTTCGTTCAAAAAAGTTTGTTTTTTATTCCAACGAATTATTCAAATTCGTTCGAACGAACTCATGTTTTCATTCGAACGAGTTTTCTCAAAATTTTTATTGCCTCAAAAAATTGATTTTTATATAAATGGGTCATGGAACCTTATTTTGATAGGGATTTTGGTGAATTTTTTTTCCCATGCATATCTAAAAGGTTTCCATACCCTAGTTTTTCCAAACACTTAGTTTTTTAAATCCAAACCTCTTAAATGTATTGTGAAACACTTTTTCAACCTCATAAGAACACACACTAGGTTCATATTCCTGTGAATTTGATTCTCCATTACTAAAGATAGGAAAGGAGTTTCCTAAGGCTGATCGATGGACACCGAGGCAAGTGGAGCTTGATGTGGAGCATTATTCAATCTGCATCACTTTCGGTCAATAACAAGAAAGGAAGACATAACTGCAATACTTAGAGGAGTCTAAGCCTGTAAGTTGATATGCATCATTCTATAATACCTAATTACAATGTTGTTGAAAAATAATTTTACTCGAAATGATTTTTTTTTCATACCATGTCTTGTAGTTTGTGGCTTGTTTTGATTCGATTTCGACAGATATATTTTGCATGTATAGATTCACCTAATTAATCAAGATAAAATTTGGATTAAATTTAATTTAGCTTGTGTGTGACCTAATCTATGAATTCTATATTTGGCCATATAACTGGAACACTATATAAATCATTTTCAGAGACATTAAAGGAAGTTGAGTTACGAGGAGCCTATTAGGTATTAAGGTTCTACCTTTGGTAATATGGTGTATGATCACAAATGACACTAGTGGAATGCCTTTATGAGATTTTTTTCACCTAAGAAAAAGAGTAATGGATTGTTACGTTTTAGCAAAATATAAGGACTATGATGATGAGTATATGTGTGGCAAATTCCCATGAGAGATTGGAATTTGTATTATGCTCAGATTTGAATAGGGTTGAATTATATTATTAAACTCGTGTGTTGTTAAGGATGACTATAATGTGAGGACTTTGGCCTAAAAGTAGTATCATTGTATGATTGTGGAGAATGAGATGGAGCTACCTAAGGTTAGTACACCTGAGTAGGCGTGGAGAGGAGAGCATTGTCATTTTTATTACTTTATTTGAGAAGACTTAGTAAGAGATTATTATGAGAATAGGTTTGTCTACATGTTGTGGATATATATTGTTGATGCATGAGTTATCTAGAAGGTTTAGGAACAAGTAAGTTCCAAGAGCTTCAAAGAAAGATCATATTTCGATTGAGGATCGTAATTACGATTGTAAGATCAAGAGTACCCCTATTTATAGACAATGGTGGAAAATAGAAGAGGATGTTACGAGATAAAGATTTGAGTCATTTGAAAGGGATCCTAAAGAGAAGTTTTTTCACCATTTTATGATGTTCAGTGTATGGCCATGTAGCTGGCAGGTTCCTTAATTTGAATCCTCAGTATTGTTGTGTGAAACCAAAGATGGTTCGATTGATGCTTACAGAATTTAAGTTATTACGATTACTTTCGGAACTTGGGCAATAGCCGTAGGTTTCACATGATTTAGGAAGTAACACCTTGTTGAGAGTGGGTACAACGGTAGGGGGATTAAAGTATATATGATATATAACTTGTTAAAGTAGCCGCCCATTTTTTACTTTCTACCACTCATGGGATAGTAAGATTTATGTTGCCTAGATTGAGATTTTTCCTAAGGTGGAATATTATGGTTTAACTTTGGTTAGAGTGTAGGAGAGTATGAAACCCACCACCTAATGTGGATAAATGGATATGTGTACATATCGTTAAGCGGGTTGAAGCATAAACTGATGATATATAATTTTTAGGAAAATAAAGCTCGATGTGTGTAGCTATTAAGTGGGGATATGGTATTAATGTACGCCTATTTCCTTATGCCATTGTTTATGGTTACATAGGTCGAGTGAGAACCTGTGGTGCGTGGAAGTTTTAGACTGGATACTGATGATCTTATTCTAAATAGAGATATAATAAAGCGCGTGATTCATATCTATATGTTGTGTAATAATGTACATTGTTTGGTCATAATTACTTTGCCAAGAATTATCTCTTTATATATGGATTGATTGTTAATGCAATATCATGGATTATAATTTCGTGTTCACTAGGATATGGCTTTAGCGATGAAAGACGTTATCCCATTTGGAAGTGATTATGAGATTTATTAGATTATGTGTGTATTTATCCTATATTATTGTTATAGATGTGGATATATGAGTGTACCATTTGTTGTGATACTTATTTATGAGATATGGGGAGGACCTAGCGATTCATGAGTTCTGTGAATGTCTTTTGTTATTTATTAGTTATTCTTGGGTGGTGAGGACTCACAAAGTGGATGTGATGATAATGATTTTGAATTAAGGTGTGAGTGTGCCCATTAATCTGACTATTGAGTTTGGAATACTTATATGGGTTATATGTTAGTGGTGGCATACTTATAGGATGGCTACGTGGGTTAGTTAGCCTATGATGGATTTCTCGAAGTGTATGAGGATACATGTGGTTAGAAGTATTTATATGGTGAACAGCTGAGGTATTTTGAGAAATATATATCTTAGCCTTGGTTACGCAAAATAGTGTACGGTCACATGTGGTGTAAGAAAGTGGAATTTTTCGGGTAAATGTTGATAGTAGACCCATATTGGACTAGTTAGGTGTTCGAACGTTAATGAGTGGTCGAAATACTCTTTTGGATTAAGGATTGGAAGAGTATGCTCTATTAGATGTTTGGAAAAATCATGACGTTTTCCTAGCATTGTTGGATCAATTCATTTAATGAATTTAGGGTACCACTCTTGGAAGGGGTGAACATTTTGTTGGAATTACCATAGTTGGGGTTTACCTTATGATGTATATTAATTGGTGGATATTACATTGTTACGTGTTTGGTCTTAGGCCAACAAATCTTAATAAACAAATGAACTAGGTAGTAGTATATCAGGAGGGTTCCTTATTTAGATTTCTCTTGCGATACTTCCCACGCATGAAACATAGTAAGGGTTGGGAGTTGAGATATGGTTGGGCACCAGAAAAGTTAGTTCATTATTCAGAGCGTACTTATTTGTGGAGATATAGTTCGTCGATCGGTTAGATATCCCAAGTTGTAGGGCCAATGAATTTACAACATCTAAAGAACAGCGGAACGTTCGCACCACCAATAGCATATAAGGGGAATCCCAGGAAGAGTCGAGTTGTGAGTATTAAGGTATATGGACATGGCTTTACTTTATGATTATACCTTATATATCGATGATACTTATATATATAATGTACATATATGATGCCTGTGGGGTGTGTACATGTGGTATTAGGTGTATAGACTTCCTAGTCGTGGCATGTTATGGTAAACTTGTAATTAATTGACAATTCAGTGTTCATGGATTGACATAACTTGGGTACGCTTGAGCGTATGTTCTATCCTGTATTTATACACACACACACACACACACACACATATATATATATATATATATATATATATATATATATTGGTTGATTATATGAATATACCTATTTTCGTGATGAATCTATTGGTCAGGGTTGTGGACTCAAGTGGTTGTGACCATGTACCGCACGTCTGGCCGATGATGTAGGACTTTTTAGATGTCAATTTATAGTGATCACACTTCAGATGGACATTGAGCGAATTAGGCGATGATGTTAGTACGTGTTAACTCATTTAGATCATGCATTCAGGCGGACTATGCTTCGTCTTAGAGAGGGGGTGATTCGATCCATCAGTAAAGTTTTATTATGGGACTACTTGATGATGTTATTGAATAGTTATCCCTTGTTCTCATTTATGTGTATATGTTTTCAAATCCATTAGGTGAGAGACTCTTAGGAGTTTGCCGATATAAGCAAGAGAAGCCCCCCCCCCCCCCCCCCCCAAAGGTAGATACCTTCATGTGGTTATTACGAGACTTATTTACGTATGTATGATATTAGTCTGATGATGGACATTTTGATTGAAAGCCCTGTGTCTCATTCTTATGTTTAATTGAGATTGTGTATATCTCACTATGAGGGTGACATGAGTGGGGTTTGATTTAGGATCGTATTGTGTATGTATGTCGTAGCCTAGTAACAGACATGTTTAATTAAAAGTTATTAAGTCAAATGAAATGTTACATTATGAGATCATGAGAATCTTAATGAGTATATTTGGATTTTGGGGTGTATTTTGTACATGAGTAGTTAGTTGCATCCCGTGTTAGTAATGCATATTATGACAGTACTTGCTAGCTTAGGGAAACAAACTTCTTATCATTGAAGTGTGAATTGGGTTAGGACACTCGTGTGGTATTTTAGAAAATCTCGCACCATGTACAAAGGTTTTATAGATTCTTAATTTCGAGAATTATAAGGAATGCAATGCTTGCACAAATGTCAGTTTGATTGATATGGCTGCGATGTGATTTTATATTGGGTCATATGATCCCTGCACATTAGATGACATTTGTATAAGTAGGTCTGAGATTATTATTCTGAAGGAATTTGCGTCAACGGGATACCGTGAACTGTGGTACCTCATTGATAGACTTATAAATTTTGTTTCCACCAAGTAAAGCCTGATCAGTAGATTATTTTATAATCCTGGTGGAGTAGCAAATAAGTTAAGTATGAGAATCAAGGAAATTGATTAAATATTGGTTAAAGTTGATTAGCAATAAATTAATATGACCAAGCGAGTGTTGGACACTTAGCGTGGACAATCATATTATGTACCATAATAAACTTTGCAAATAAGATCTCATTATATCCGAGTGATTAATGAGATAATTAAATTAGAATGCAATCATAAATATTTAGTAGAGTTAATTATAATTAAATAAATAAAGTAAATAAATTACAGTAATTATAATTGAGATTTTTGAATATTTATTTAGAGTTAATTTAATTATCTGTCTTGGGTCCTTAATATAGTCCATATACCCAAGTAATTAGTCCCAAACTCTCAAGAGACCCAGTTTGGACCAAGCCCACCTTTTATACTTGTATATAAAGGTGTGGTCTCATCATTAAAGTTTGAGATGGGTGATAAAAAATACTATTCATATTTTTTGTGAAATAGCCAAGAAAGAGACCATCATATTTCACTCATATGGAAGGATTTTCATCTCAAAAGATGTCCACACAACTACCTAAGTTTGGGGAGGATCATACACTAGAAGATTTGAATTTTACAAAAGGCTAAGCATGTTTTTTTTGTGACCTTGGATGGACGTAAGGATTTTTTCATCTTCAGCATTTATCTCCTTAAACGAATCACAACATTATTCACAAAGGTATAGTGTTTATGAAACCCTAGGTTTATTTTTTAAACCTAGTTCTTGATTTCTTTTCAACACATGATTAATCAATGAGGGCTAAAAAATAGTGTTTAAATGTCAATCCCAAGTTATTTTTCTTGAAACTTGGTATTATAGGCCCGATTGAAATTCATCGTGTATTGAAAAGGTCCTTGTTGTCCACTTTCAAACCTTAATTTTTGTATGTTAGTCAATGCATGCATAAGTGTATGCATTCGGTACTAACATGGTTTTGTAAGGTTTGATAATTATATCCCTCCATCATGGCCTCAATTATTACAAGTGCATGATTTTATGCGATGTTTGATTCGTATTTTTTTCATCTTCATTATATTCGATATGGTTGTAATAATTACAATTATTTTTATTATTGCATAAAGTTTGATGTATAATGGAGAAGTTATGAGGGAATGCAATTTTGTTTTAATTCCTAGTTTTGTTGCATCTAAGTTTTGGTGGATAATTTTTGCAAATAAGGTTTTTACTGAACAATTCGATTTGGTTGAACAGTAGTTGTAGCTTGCAACATGATTTGGTCGAACATCGCATAATTGAAGGAAAACACAGTTCCAGACATGGAGTTTAAGGAATTTCAGTTTTTAAGGGAGTCTTATCACAATGAGACACTAGGCCATGATGGATGGGGTTTATTTTCATGTGTTTATAATTGCATCTATTATAATTGTTCCTTTTTATTATTACTAGTTGTGTACATGTGCATTGCACGTGTGACACTTGTCAGCATGTTTTCATAAACTAAAAACTGAATTTAAAAAGTCAACGCAAGTGCCCACATTCATTACCCCCACAATCAATGGAATGTTGTTTGACTAAGTCCAAATGGACCCTTTTTTTATATATCCAATCTAGAAAATATAAGAAATATTTCCAGTTCGGTAAATACCTCAAAAAGATTGTATCCCTTAATGTGTGCAGTTGATGTAGAATTTGAATAATTTTCTAATGCAAGTGTATAGACACCGATGATACCTAGAATTAATCACGTTGTGGGTGGAGTTATAGGTTGGTGATGATAAAAATACGAATTTAATAATTTACGAATAAATGTTAGTTAAGAAAAAACATTTGTGAGAATGAATAATTGTACCTCTTTTTTTCGAATCGATGAAAGTTGTAACTGGTCATGCTATGAATGATTCTGAAGAGTCAAAAAGTAATCTTTGCACAATTTTTTTGTACCACGAGATCCACTCAAATGATACTATGTTATATCTAAAATGAGGGGATCTAAATAAATATCAAGATATTTGAGTGAATAAAAAACTAAAAAACAAAATTACATAGATTTTATACTTTACTCCTTACCAATATCTAATTGATATACTAAAATTTTAATTCGATGAGATAAAGTAATTAGTGAAAGTATAAAGGTTGAAATGGACACTTAACAATGAATAAGATGAGTAATTTGATCCTGACAAATGTGATGTAAAAGTATAACCATTCATGTAATGATTTCAATCAGTTTTAAACTCTAAACCTTAAAATGAGAACTTGTCAACCCCAGACTATTATAAATAAGATTTAGTGGACCCATAAACCTAATAAAAAAATAATTTTGCCATTTATGTTAAGGTGGCAGTCTTTTCGTTTATATCACTTTAACAAAAAAATCCCGATAAATAATTGTAATCTATTTTCATTAATTTCCCATTTGTTCTTGAAGAGGCCCTTTTTTGTGGGTCTTTTAGGTGAAAACACTTTTTCAAAAACTTTTTCCAATTTTAATATGCACCAATTTTGTGAACCAATTTTACTTAACCCAATTTTATCTTATTAATCCTAAACATGCATTTAGTGTGATTAACCAAGTAAAATAAAGTAGAGTCCACAAAACAAGCCGATGTACGAGAAAACCACTAAGGGAAAAAATCTCGGAGAACCCATCCAAAACAATCACTCTGATACAATTTTACAAAGTACAGATAATAGACTTACTCAATAACTCGATCCCCACAAGTATTGATGCTTTTCTATGCTTTAACCGCTCCTTCACAGTGCAACACAGGAGTCCACCTACGCCAGGTCCACAACACACGAGTCCATGCATACCTCGGTATTCACTGATACAGCCAGCAACCATCTACTATTCAGAGCATGGAGTCCACCGCTTCTTCAACGCAATCATCATATGCAGAGTCCATCGCACAAAAACAGGTTCTTCAGTGATGGAAGAATAAAACAATGGTGTAAACATAAGATCTTTACAACATATGGTATGTAAAATCGGATCTTGCAAACACAAAAGATGTTTTCAACTTTGAAAATCTTTTTAAACAAATGCAGAATAACGTATGGGGTTTGTTCCGTATTTTATGTTATGCACTCTTAAAATTCTGAGCAAAAGACGCCTTAAATAAAAAAACTTTAAATCGACACGTCATTTGAACGAAATGACCATGTCGTTCGAATGATATTTCCATCTCGTAGAATGAAAAGTGCATGCCATTTGAACGACTGTAAATATCGTTTGATCATTCAAACCGTAAGGGAAAGATCCATACGACTCTAAACAAGATTTATCTTAAAAAACTTAATTTAAAAACATTTTAAAATCATTTTAAACAAAATAACCTCCTTAGAAAATATTTACCTAGTATCCATAAACCAATATGCATCCATACCTAAAAGAATCTCGAAAACCAAATACGAAGATGTGAAAAGTGCACTAAAACTACGACATGATCTCTAAAGCTTGGCGGTTATGTCTTAACACAACGTCATAGACTTTTTGGGAATCGTGACAAGTAAAATCTATCTATGACTCAAAGTGGTTTTTTCTGGAGTGATGCCAATAAATACAAATTGACACTGTTTGGAAATTTATCCCTACAGATTTCCCCCTTTGGCTATTTCGGGACAAAACCATAAAAGTGAAATTCCTAAGTCGGGCCATCAAGCCGAATGACCTAAATCCCATCCCATAAAACCCAAAAATGAAAATAAAGGTCAAGTTAACAAATATTGGACCAGTAGCATGAATGTTTGAATGTGATGTAGTCATAAAAATCTCGAGTCTCTAACAAATAGCTACACACATGAAAGTGACAAATAACAAGTGAAGTATGGAGATACAAATGATATATAAAATCAATATGATACCAATATACAAATACTAGCGAAAATCTCTCCCTACATCACATATCTATCTCTCCCCCTTTTTCTCTCGAATAGACAACTAGTGAGAAAAATAAACATACAAATGAATATGTAGCACGAATATAACATGAAAAGCACATCTAGATACACATGGTGTAGCCATCTAATATGAATCAGATATCGCAAATCATAGCTAGCAAACATTCACAAAGAGTAATCATCAATATCAAATGATGTGACTAAATAAAATCAATGCAGTATAAAAATCAATCATGAATAATCAATATCAACTGCATATAAACTATCCAAAATAACCCAGAAGTACTAAAATAGTATAATATCAGCATATATACGATGCAGGTACTGAAAATAAAACAAAGACTCAAAAAGTCAACATAGGTCGTTCAAATAACAAAGTAATGTCGTTTGAACGATAGAAACATCTCGTTCGATCTAGTTTAAGAAACGACCAAAAATAATAGCACATCGCACAAAGTAACCATCTAACGACCTATCTCGTGACCCATCTAGCGACCATACTTGACACCTATTGTAACTCTTTTGATCCAAATATCTAACGATAGGGACATGTCGTTCTAACGACAGCCACAAGTCGTTCTAACGACTTCAAAAACTCTCAATTCCAGCTCTAAAAGTATGTAGGATCTGCCCAACGAAGAAATTTTCTAAAAACAGTAACTGGAAGTACGAAATAGTAGCAAAATAGACTCAAAATAGAAAATATGAGTTACATGCAAACATAGTATCTATGTGCCTAAACATGGGTGTGGAATGAATGGGCGTGAACTACAACAAATGAATCACAACTTGAACACATCGAAACGATCAATAAGCTCTAATTGATTGCTAAATATCATCAAACTAAGTTTTAGCCATATATGATAATTAATATATTGAGCTTAATGAACTAAACTAACATCATACACATAAATTCGGAATTTTGGTGATTCCACCAAATAAATTGTGTTACGACACGATTTGTCAACATTGGGATTCATGATGCAAACTCGTTGTAATTTTCCATCCAAACTCCCTCATATATTCATATTTATTTTTAAAATTCTTTTGAGGTTTCTACTTTCTCACCTCCTGTTGGCCCTTTTTGGCATATATATGATCTTTTTGAATGCCTTAATTTTTTCTTTAGATCTTTTAAACGGTGACCTTCATGACAAGTTTATTATACTCTCTTAGTCCTTTCCCATGCACACACATCATTTTTCAATTTAAACAATATTTATCCTCACGGGCAACGTTTCTTATATTCACACAACCTCTTAAGTGTAATTTTGCATAGATGACAAAATTGAGAGGAAAACGTCTCACCAAACTCAAATATGCATGAGAAGCCAAATATTCATGTAAGATCGTGCATGTGTGTGCGATGTCATACATACAAAGTCGAATCCAAATGCAAATCAACTTCGAAAAAACCCCATTAATCAATAATTAAGATTATTCTAAGCATATACAATTATGACCAAATGTCCTAGCCATATGGATAATGAAACGATGGGGATCCAAGCACACTAATATGCCACATTAAACATGTAAAATCATTTTAAAAAATAAGATTTATCTCATATGACTCTAAACAAGAGTTATCCATACGACTCTTAACAAGATTTATCTCAGACAAACTTAATTTAAAAACATTTTAAAATCATTTTAATCAAAATAACATCCTTAAAAAATATTTATCGAGTATCCATAAACCAATATGCATACATACCTGAGAGAATCTCGAAAAACCAAATATGAAGACGTGAAACGTGCACCAAAACTACAACATGATCTCTCTATAAAGCTTGGTCGCTACGTCTTAACACAACATCATGCACTTTATGGGAATCGTGACAAGTAAAATCTATTTGTGACAAAAGTAGTTTTTATCTGCAAAAATGCCAATACATACAAATTGACGCTATTTGAAAAAAAAATCTTACAATTCTCCATGCATTTTAAAAAAAAAAATCTTATAAATAATTATAACATATTATTGAATAATTTTTTCAAGTGTCATCTATAATAAGATAATTATTTTCATTTTACTCAAACTAAATGTTAGCCATAAATATCAGGTGCATCACAGGATATTAAATAAAAGTCATTCAAGTTGACATTAAAATATTTCACATAGGGTTTGAGAAATACTTTATTGCATTAGAGTGACAGTAAATCTTATTTCAAATCAAAGAGTCAAGGAGCTTTTGTCTCTTTACTTGTGGTTATTACCGAGCAACGACAGAATTTTCAACAACTTTGTTTGTAATTGTAAACGAAAAAAAAAAATTAATGAACCAAAGCCCAATGGAAGAAAATGAATGAATAAATAGGTCATAAACAAGAAAAAAGATAATTTTGGAATTTTGTAAAATGGATAACTTCGGTTTCCCATAATAACTAACATTAATTCATGACATAAAAATACACCAGGTGCATCACAAAGATCACATACAATGTAGATTTTCTACATCAGTTTTAAACATTATGACAACAACATTTCGCTTGAAAATTGAACACATCTTTATTCAAACTGAGAAACATGAATATGACCCCGTATTACCAAAATGGATTAATTTTATAAGAATTTGAAAAGTAAAGAGAAAACAAAGGTGGAGTAGAGACATGTCTACATTGAAACAAAGTGAAGGATAATTTTGAGCCCAAGTTTAGAGAAACATCAAATAATGAAACTACAACAGTATGTGAGAATTTTATCAAACACCTTAAATGCATTTAGGGGTGTAAATTGAATGTATAAAAGCCAAAAATACTAGGAAAAATCATAAAATCAACACAAAGATAATGACTCACTGATGTGGAGGATTCTAAGTGGGTGTTAAAAATAATATTAACAACCCAGAATATAACTTTTGTCGAATTAGCCAAAGTAATTCTAATGTTAATTAGATTAGATAGTAATTATGGAGTTTAAGGGTTTAAATTCTCTTACACTTCTTTTTCTCTATCAAGTAAATAGTTTTTTTAACCACAACCAAAACATCAATTAAGGAATCTAATTATTACAATAAAATATAATTATATGTTAATAATCGATAAATTAAAATATTAATTGAAACCTCACTCAACTACTAACCCAAAGACCAAAAAAACAAACTTTAAAACTTACAATGACCTCTGCCACCACCCACCATCTCCATACCAAAAACCTGTAAAAAGTGCACTACGACGGAATAATATGACTTCTCAAATAAATTAAATTTTAATTAAACCCAAATTTCAGTTAAACCCTAACACACGCAACTAGGTGATTTGATAACATAAAATCAATAAGCATGCAAAGAAAACAAATATCAGGAAAAATCCCCGAAGGGCAAAACCTTTTATTTCATTATAATTGTAAATCACAACTTACACGGTTATGACGAAATAGATTTTTTGACACATGAATACCCGCAAGAGTCGGTCGGTGTAGACAATAATAGATCCACGTGCAGTGAACCTAGAAGAATCGCAGTCCTATCTTCAGTCCAGGAATACCGCAACACTCCCTAATGACACGCATTCAATCATCCAAGTAACTCCCTCAAGTGGTACCTATTTTCATCAATAGGGTGTCCTCCCTACAAGAGCAAACTTGAACAAGATGTATGTTCTTGGGTTCCAAAAACAATTAACCACAGCATATGGGATTTTTATAAATTAAAAACAAAGAAGAAGCCAAAAGTGTTCTGCTGATTTCGCAGTATTTGTAGAATGAAAAATGAGAAAGACTTCTTATGAAAAACGAAGTTGAAGAGTCCTTTATATAGAAGACTTAAGACGGCAGGTCGCTCAAACGAGATAGCATGTCGTTTCAATAAGATGCAATGTCGTTTTAACGACAGCTTGCACTTTGTGTGACATGCGATGTTGTTTTCGAACGACATACGGTGTCGTTCGAACGAGATGGATAAAATTCAATATTTTTCTTTTTCTTTTTCTCGATAAATTCATCACCTCAAAAACTCTAAAAATTATATTTTTTGACGAAAAACATGTAAATCTCCGCTCCAACACTTAGAAAATATTTTGTGAAAAATATCTCAATATCCTAAATGAATAATTATGGAATAAAAATATAGTCTTTACCAAATTCGTCTAGTAGAAGCTTCTTTGAAGAAGAACTTTGATATTCGGATCCATCTTGATGCTTGAATGATCTTGAATAATTCTTTGATGGTTGTAGCGGTATATGACATACTGTAATGTGAACAGGACTTATAAAACATGTCCTTATAAATCTCCCCCTATGTCTATGCCGGTACAAAATAAAAACAATCTAAATTATCAACTCAAAAATGCCTATACAAATATAATACCCTACCATGAACCCAAAAGTGAAAAGGTACTTGAAATGCAACTCTTCAATCTTTTCTTCAAAAAATCTTCATCAATCTTCAAAATATCAAAGCTTTTCACATCACTGTGTGCAATCTAATAATCTTCAACTTTGTACCTACACACATGAGACAAAGCAAATACCTTCGTGACGCATCGAGTTTGAAATGATATAAGAACAAATCAATTAATATAATAAAATCTCCCCCATACTTCAAACTCCCCCATAATTCATTCCCCCTTTTTTATTTGACCGATATAGGTATGAAAACGAATAAACAAGATAAGTATGGAGTTGTCATGATTAAATAACACAAATATGGATCAAACTACGCGCATGTAGAGGAAATACTCAAAAGATCCACACACTATTTTTTATTTTCATTTGTTAAATAAGAACGATTTACAAAAAACACACCATGAATAACATTAAGATAAACAAATCGTGGATATGGAATGAATGGGTGTGAACAAGTTCAATAGGTAATAAAACTCAATCAAGCATATATGCACGTTGCATAAGTGTACTCCTACCGAATGAACATAAAAAATATCCTTAGGTGTAAAATTGTTGAATTTAGATGATATCGACTAAATCAAACCAACAAATCAAAGCCTAAGTGATTTTCACACCAATAACGTCCAAAACTATTTAGTGCTGTTTGAAGAATTTTTCAAAGGACATGCAAACCCATTGATTACTTTCCAACCAAACTCCCTCATATATATAAAAAAAATTTATATCTAACCAGGTACAAAATTCTCAACTTAGAGAAAACCTACTTGCCCAAAATTTTGGCATATATCATCTTTTTACTTCCTTAATTTTTGTGCGGGCTCTTTTTAAACGGTGGCTTTCACGTAGAGTCAATTTTACACTCTCGTGGCCATTTCCCGTGTCACTCATCATTTTTCCAAATATTGACAAATTCCTCACAAACAATGGTTTTTACATGCACCACTTTTATTACTCTTGTATTATTTCACTTGGTTCGTTTTAAGGATAGGATTAAGATGAAAACACTCGACCAACATGTGATAGACAAGTACAATAGTCAACCAAATTCGTGCATGTGTGCATTAAAGAAAATAATGAGTCAAACATGTAGGAAGTATCAACTAATAACATCTCAATGACTCCAAACATTGTATAGCACATGGATGACATGATATATTTTCTCAAAACACTATCAAATTATCACATGGATAAATGGAATGAAATTCTGACTCGGTCATCCTAAATATTGATCCATAAGCAGTAAAAAACAAAATACAAAACACTTTTTCACTTTTTAAAAAAAAAATTATCAAAATAATTTTTTTTTGAATTTTTCAAATATGACCAAAAAGAATATGAATGGACAAAAAATACATACTAGCAATAGGCATATAACATCAGTATAAAAGTCATCTTATGCTAGAAAATCGTAATAACCCAAAGAATAATCAATCTAAGCGGGTGTGATTAAACGAACAATGCAGTATAAGCAATTAAGCATGAATACTAAGAATGACTGCATATAAACTATCAGAAGCAACCTAGCAATACCAAATAATGTAACCAAAGAACATAGCGTACTGCAAACAAAATGGTCAAAGTCAACCAGGTCGCTCAAATGAGACTTCATGTCATTCAAACGACATAGCATCTTGCGAAAAGGCTTCGCGCAAGACCAGAAATCGCTCGAATGAAGACTTAACTCGTTTGAAAAAGAAAATAAATTTTCACAAATTCCCCAAAATGTTAAACAGTGTTGCCCAGTGAAATTTTTTTCCAAAAAAGGATGCCTGGAAGGTGCTGACAAATCCAAAAACAGTGCTAAAACAGTAGCTAAACTAATAAAACAATGTAAGCTACTACAAAGTGAGTCATAACACTAGTAAGATTATAACATGGAGCATATCTAGCATATGAAAAATAATAACACAATCAACCAAACAATCTCACATGGGGTGAATCACGTGCAAGCAAACAAGAGTCATGAACAATTAAACCATAAGACTCTAAATCCGATTTCCTCACCCAAATCGATGTGTAACGAGGTGTGGGGGTTTGAGGAATCGAATTTACTTTCTATTTAACTTTCTATGTCCTTTTAAAACCTTATAACAAAAACGCCTAAGATGACCTTGCTTACCACAATGTGTGCAGGTGTAAATCGGGCGATGAATATTACCTAAAGGTGGTCCTCTCCTCAAATTTCTAGGTGGCGTACTCCTCAAATTCCTAGGTGGATCTCTCCTAATGATCCTAGGTGGCTCTCGCTTAACTACCCTTGGTGTTTCTCTCTTAACAACCCTAAGTGCCTCTCTCAGACGTGTGGGGATGGAATTAAGAATGGGTGTGACACTCTAACTGAAGCCTATACCACCCCTATCCTCCTTAATCTAGACAGTGCCTAAAATTTTATCTAACTTTTCTAACCGAGACTCCAAATCAAATTTTACCTTGCTTGATTCTCTCTAACTCTTCTCAATCTCACCTACCCTCGACTCAAGTACTCGCCTAGATTCCTCAAACTCAAGAAGCTCCTTTTTCATAGTCTCCATCAACCCTCTAAGACTATCTCTCTCACACTCGACGTACTCAAAATTCTCTCACAAAATTTTCTCACGTGCCCTAAGGTCTCAAACTAAAACATCATCATTTTTTAAGGCATGCTCTTTCAATTGATCTTTTAATTTCAAACTTTCTTTCTTTATTTTCAAAGCTTCAGCATAAAGTTCATTGAAAGAAGTTTGCAAGTTACGCTCATCTACACTTCCATCCTCACTGTCATCACCCTCACTATCATCACTAATCACATGGTGGGAAGCTCTCGCCTAAAATCATAAAAAAATTCTTCTTTTGAATCACTATCATTAAGGGTACAAACATGAGGTGTTGGTTTATTCAATTTCTTCCTTAAATTGGTGGGACACTCATCTATCGTGTGACCAACACCCTCATAATCTGACCACCTCTCTGAATATTTTTTGACGAAAGATTTAAAACACGAGTTCGTGCGAATTTTCCAATTGAACTTTTCAAAAAGTTGACATCGAAAATCATTAAAAACGTCAAAAGCCATATTTAAGAAAATCAATTTTCAAATTAGTTTTGAAAACTCAAGATCACAACACAATAACTTAGTGCAACAGGCTTTGATGCCAATTTGTAAAAAGTGCACTACAGCGAAATAATGCGACTTCTCAAATAAATCCAATTTTAATTAAACCCAAATTTCAGTTAAACTCAAACACATGCAACTAGGTGATTTGATAACATAAAATCAATAAGCATGCAAAGGAAACCAATATCAAGAAAATTCTCGAAGGGAAAAACCTTTTATTTCATTATAATTGTAAATCACAACTTACACGCTTATAACAAAATAGATTTTTTGACACATGAATACCCGCAGGCGTCGGTCAGAGTCGACAAAATAGATCCACGCACAGCGAACCTATAAGAACCGCAGTCATATCTTCAGCCCAAGAATACCGCAGTACTCCTTAATGACACACAGTCAATCAGCCCAGTACCTCCCTCAAGTGGTACCTATTTTGAACAGTAGGTTATCCTCCATACAAGAGCAAACTTGAACAAGATGTATGTTCTTGGGTTCCAAAACAATTCATCACAGAATATGGGATTTTTGTGAATTAAAAACAAATAAGAAGACAAAAGTGTTCTGTTGATTTCGCAGTGTTTGCAGAATGAAAAATGAGAAAGAGTTCCTATGAAAAACAGAGTTGAAGAGTCCTTTAAATAGAAGACTTAAGGCGACAGGTTGCTCAAACGCGATAGCATGTTGTTTGAATGAGATGCAGTGTCGTTTGAATGGCAACTTGCACTTCGTGCGACATGCGATATCGTTTGCACGACATACGATGTCGTTCGAACGAGATGGATAAAATTCAATATTTTTCTTTTTATTTTTCTTGATCAATGAACCGCCTTAAAAACTCCGAAAATTATATTTTTTGACGAAAAATATTTAAAGTTCCGCCCCAACACTTAGAAAATATTTTGTGAAAAATATCCCAATATCCTAAGTGAATAATTATGGAATAAAAACATAGTCTTTACCAAATTCATCTAAAAGAAGCTTCTTTGATGAAGAACTTTGATATTTGGATCCGTCTTGATGCTTTAATTATCTTGAATAATTATTCGACGGTTGTAGTGGTATACGACATACTCTAATGTAAATAGGACTTATAAAACATGTCCTTGCAAAACCCAAAAATGGGCATGATCAAAATCCCAACCAAAAATATAAAAACAAAGCAGGGAGATGGCTAACACCCACCACCTCCACTGGATAAAAAATAATAAAAGGGTTACCATAGCTTAATCGCAAAGGGAACAAAAATTCTTTGGTATTGTTTTGCCCAATAGTTAAGCATATAACTGACATCAAATTCGAAAAATATAAATTGAGAGTTCTTGCTTTTTTTTACCGTAACATGTTGAAGTCAACCCATTATATTAAAGCAACATAACAAAATTAGGAAAATTATACCAGCAAATATATGGATCAAACCTTTTCCACACTTTTATAACAACAATTTTCAAAAAATTTGGGAAAATTGCCCAAATATAAAAAATTTCTCAGCAAAATTAACAATAATCAACCACATATATGAATTCTCAAACCTTGTGTAATTAAACACAAAAAATGCATAAAGATTGGATTTTTGCTCAACATTTAAACGAATAATTTCATTATGGAACTAATAATCATTGAGAAACACTGCTATTTACAACTTGATCCACTTTCATCGTAGGAATAAATAAAAGGATACGGACATCACCTCATTAGGAGTAGTCAATGAGCTTCTGATTCACTAATTATAAATTCTTGAGTAAGAAATTATGCAGCATGGACCTGCTCTTACTCAATCAATACATATACGAATTCAAACCTTGAACAACTATACATAGAAAATGCACACATACTTGAATTTATCAATATAGAAAATGTGTGATTACGAACAAACCATAGGTATAGATAGATTTAAAAATAAAAACACATAAACAACATACCTGGAGAAGATGCACTGCAAAGACTCTAACAAAAAATGAGGGCTTATTAACATGGAGTGTAATAAATGGCTCTTCAAATGGAGTGAAAAATGAGGGGTTATTGACATGGAGTATAATAAACGATGACTAATTGTGAATCTAGGGTTTAGAGTCGTTCATCTGCCATTGAAACGATTGAGAATTTTTTACATGAACCTAAGGTTTGGCTTCATTCATCATTGAATACACTACACCAAAAACAAGAATCTAGCATGGTTTAAAACCGTTCCAGAATTAGGGGTGCCAGATTTCTAGCACGGTTTAAAACCATGCCAGATTGCCCAATCTGGCATGCTTTTGGCACGCTTTTAATCTGTGTTAAATTTTAATCTGGCACACTTTTAAACCATGCTAGATATTAAATCTGACACACTTTTGGTACCGTTTAAAATCGTGCCATATTTTTCATTTTCTATCACGCTTTTGGCACAGTTATAAAGCATGCCAGATTGTTTTATAAGCCTGCTCAAATTTTACAATTTGGCATGATTTTGGAACGGTTTTAAACCGTGCCAGATTTTTCTATTAGTAAAAAAATATTTAAAAACAAATTTGAAAAATCAAAAAATTCCAAATTTGGTAGGAATAATATTTATTATTTGCAAAAAGAATCAAGAAAATTCAAAAATTGTGAATCTCCCACATTATTGATAAACTAATGTACATACAAACTTCAAAATATTACAAGTGTTAATAGTTCCCAGATAAAAAAAAAATTGGGCAACATTTCCTTCATTTTCTAGACATTCCAAAACCCGCTAATATATAATCTTCCAATATAAAGACCGCACGGCATACAATATAACAATAAAATTATAAAACCCGCACAGACATAAAAGTTGACAATAAAACTACTAAAGCCTGCACGGCCATAACACAAAAAATAGAATCCTGAATATTAATGGCATTAAATAAATAATCACGTTGTTGTAAACCATTGACTTTTTCGTGTGTTCCACGTGGATAAAACCTAGCGATTGAATGTTATCCTACAAAAGAATAGGACACAAAAAGATATGATATTAGTAACCAAGTAATTTTTAAAAAAATTGTATTCATGTTGAAAAATTGTATATACGAGTTTCAATTATTAGTATATTCTCAAATTGGAAGTCTCGTGACAACGTGGTCAGTTCATACGAGTTACATTAGTCTTATACAAGGTGTTAGTGCCTCTTACGAGGCCGTTTGGGGGCTGGTTTGGGTTTTCACCCTTTAACGGCTTGTTTTTGAGTATAATCTTAGATATTTTCAAATTATAGTCATATTCTCAAATCGGGAGACCCATGACAATGCGGTTAGTTGCGTATGAGTTACATTGGCCCCTTGCGAGGTGTTCATGCATTTTACGGGGCCGTTTAATGGCTGGTTTGGGTTTTCACCCTTTAGCGGATTCTTTTTAAGCCTAATCTAGATATTTTCAAATTATCTACATATTCTTAAACAGAGAGACTTGTGACTATGCGGTCAGTTCCTATGAGTTACATTGGTCCCTTGCGATGTGTTAGTTCCACTTACGAGGCCCTTTGGAGGCTGATTTGGATTTTCACCCTTTAACCACTTTTTAAAGCCTAATCAAGATTTTTTCAAATTATCATCATATTCCAAAACTTGAAGAATCGTGACTACCCGGTCCATTCTTAAAAGTTACATTGGTCTCGTACGATGTGTTAGTGCTTCTTATGGGACCTTTTGGGGGCTGAATTGGATTTTCACCCTTTAACGACTTTTTTTAAGCCTAATCTAGGTATTTTCATATTATCATCTTCTGCTCAAATCGGAAGACTCGTGACTACGCGATTAGTTCTTATGAAATACATTAGTCCCGTGTGAGGTGTTCATGCTTCTTATGGGGCCGTTTGGGGGCTGGTCTAATTTAGATATTTTTAAATTATCATTATATTATCAAATTAGGAGTCCCGTGAATATGAGATCAGTTCCTATGAGTTAAATTGGTCATGTACAAGGTGTTCATACCTCTTACACGACCGTTTGGGAGTTGGTTTGGGTTTTCACCATTTAACGACTTGTTTTTAAGCATAGTCTAGATGTTTTCAAATTTTCAGCGTATTCTCTAATCGGGAGTCCCGTGACTATGCGATCAGTTCCTACGAGTTACATTGGTCCATTCAAGGTGTTCATGCCTCTTACGGGGTCGTTTGGGGGTTGGTTTGGGTTTTCACCCTTTAATCGCTTGTTTTTAAGCCTAATCTAGATATTTTTAAATTTTCATCATATTCGCAAATCAGGAGCCCTGTGACTATGCAGTCAGTTCCTATGAGTTACATTAGTCATATATGAGGTGTTCATGCATCTTACAGGGCCGTATGGCGGCTGGTTTGGGGTTTCACCCTTTAACGGCTTATTTTTAAGCCTAATCTATATATTTTTAAATTGTCGTCATATTCTCAAACCGAAAGACTCTTGACTATACAGTAAGTTCCTACATGTTACAATGGTCCCGTGCGAGCTGTTCATGCCTCTTACGGGGCCATTTGGGGCCTCATTTGGGTTTTCACTCTTTAATGGCTTATTTTTAAGCCTAATCTAGATATTTTCAAATTTTTGTCATATTCTCAAATCGGGAGTCCCGTCACTATGTGATTAATTCCTACAAGTTGTATGGTCTCGTGCGAGTTGTTCATGCCTCTTACAGGGTCGTTTAGGGATGGAAACGGGTCGGTTCGGGGTCGGGTTTTAACTTCCCATCCTCGTCCCCGTTAGAAATATCATTTTCTGTCCCCTGCCCCGTTCCCCATTATAACGGGTTAGGGGATCCCCGTCCCCTTTTAAAATGGGTATCGATTTCATATCGGGGAACTCGTTATTTTTTTAATATAAAAAAATTCATTTCTTTTTTTTAATATAAAAAATTCATTTCCTCTAAATATTTTCCTTCTATCGACATTTATGTAGAAATAATGTTGTTAAATTTTCCTTCATTTCAAAAAATTTACAATTAAGTATACATTATTACATTATCGGTTAAATCTAAAAAAAAATAGTATATCTGATAATAGTAACACACTCCTGACACTCAAACCTTTTTTTAAAACATCTAGAGATAGAGAGAGAAAGATAGATAGATAGAGAGATAGAGAGAGAGAGAGAGAGAGATGTAAGAGATGAACTCTGTTTAAGGACGCTTTCTTTGGTTTTTTAACTGGTCATGGATTTGGATTTCTTAGTTTCAACTGGGCTTTCACGTCTTTCTCCGGAGGTCATTGGAATATTTGGTTGAATGAACTATTAGGGTTTCTATTTCTTAATAAAAAAAAAAGGGGTTTAGGTTTTTGTTAGTTTGATGAGGAGGGTGTTGTTGTGTTGAGTGTGAACCCAATGGAAAATTAAAGAATATGATGGTGGATCGGATGATCGATATTGTTTTATTTTTTGAGTAATTGTATATGAATTATTACATATTAATAATTTGGGTATCCCCGTGGAGACCCGAGGGTATACCAGAAATCAACCCGAAATTTTTTGGGGATTTTTTTACTCCCCGAACCTGCCTCGATCCCCGAATTTTTGAGGATTTTTTTCGGGTATCCGCGGGGACCTGAATTTTCGATTAAAATTGCCATCCCTAAGGTTGTTTGGGGCTAGTTTGAGTTTTAACCCTTTAACGGCTTATTTTTAAACATAATCTTGATATTTTCAAATTTTCATCATATTCTCAAACCGAGAGATCCATGACTATGCGATCAGTTCCTACAAGTTGCATTATTCCCGTACGAGGTGTTCATGCCTCCTACGGAGCCGTTTGAGAACTAGTTTGGGTTTTCACCCTTTAACGGCTTATTTTTAAGCCTAATCTAGATATTTTCAAATTGTAAAACGTATATAACTGTGTGATAATTGATGAAATTCACAAATTTCTACTTTGGCACACTTATTTAATTAGACTCTTTTTTAAAACCAAATCAATTCAACCCCTAAACATGCAACTACGTGTGTGCGTGTGTCAACCCATAAATAAATAAAGCATGTGACACAAATTTCAGGAAAAATCCCCGAAGGGCAAAACCCTTTTATTTCTAGAACTTTGACAAGTTTACAAGTAAATTGACTTACATACCATCTTGCTTTTGCCCACAAGAGTAATGCATGGTGCCTTCGTCAAAACTTCAAAGTAATGACTAGAAATTAGCAGTATTTCACACGCAGCTATACCATAAGGACACGCAGTATTAAGTCTTCATCATGACTCCCTCCACAATAGCACGCAGCTCTCCGGTTGTAGAGTTCTCCCTATAAAGAATGATCAAAAGCAAAGTGTGTTCTTGAACACCAAAATAATTCACCAAAGCATATGGGATTTTTGTGAATTGAAAACAAAAAGGGATTAAACCCTAAAAGAAGAAGTCAAAAGGATTTTGCTGTTTCGCAGTTTTCTGTCTTTCAAAACACTTGGACTTCTTAATGACAAAGAAACCATTTAATGAGTATATATAGAAAAACAAGCCGCCTCTGTCGCTCGAACGAAAATTGGATCTCGCTTGAACGAAGTACACGTGTCATTTGAATGACATCGCGCCACATCTCCATGTTTCTTGAACGAGATGAGATCTCGCTTGAACGACCTGGGAGTCAAAATCATGGTACGCTACAAGACTTAGAAAATTTACTCATTCTCAAATTTTGAAGAAAAAAGTTCGCTCCAACACTTCGAAAATATTTTGAAAAAATATCCCAAAGCTCTAAGTGAAAAGTTAAGTTACTTAAAACATAACCTTACCAAAGTAAACTTTACGGAGTCTTTTTGATGAAGAACCTTGATATATTCGGATCCGTCTTGATGTAGATTTCTCTTGAACTTCTTCGACGATTGTAATGGTATATGACATAATTAATTGATAACGGATTATAAAAAATGTCCTTACAAATCTCCCCCTATGTCTATGCCGGTACATACATAAAAACATCCGAATTATTAAATACCAAAATTCCTATACAAATCTACCCTCCCATAAATCTCAAAATCAAAAAGGCATAAATTTGCAAGTTCTCAAATTTTTCTTCAAAAAATCTTCATCAAATCTCAAAGTTTTTCTCATCAGGATGTGCAACATAATGATCTTCAATGTTTGTACCTACACACATGAGATAAAGAAAAAACCTTCGCGATGCATCGAGTTTGAAATGATATACGAATAAATCATTAATAAATCAAATCTCCCCCATAATATGATAATTCTTTCTCCCCCTTTTTATGATGTCCCCAAATAGACAGATAAGAAGAAACAATCAAAACATGGAGTGTCACGATAAAAATGCATAGCAAACATGGATCAAACTATGCGCATGAAAAGGTATATCTCAAAAACTTTCACAAACTATTTTTTATTTTTCAATTTTTTTTTCCTTACAAATATAAGATACCAAAAATCATACCATGGATTTTAAACTCAAACAACCGAGTCACGGAAATATAATGTATGGGTGTGTGAACACATTTGATAGGTAAATAAACTCAATCAATCATATGTGCACAATGAATACGTGTACTCCTAACGAATGAACATCAAAAGTATCCTTAGGTGTAAAAATTGTTGAATTTAGATGACATCGTCTTATACAAATCAACAAATCAAAGTCAAAGTTATTTCTACACCAATAACGTCCAAAACTATTTAATGCTTTTTCAATACTTTCAAGGACGTGCAAACCTGTTTTAATTCTCCATCCAAACTCCCTCATGCGTATTTTGTTTTAGAGGTGATCTAAATTCTCAAACATTGGAGAATCGGTGCAAAAACCTAATGGCCCCTTTTTGACATGAATTTCTTTTCATTGCCTCTAAATTTTTTCAGGATCATTTTAACCTCTTTGGACCCTGAATAATAAAATTTCTTAATTTTGTAAGGTTTGATATAACGGCGGCTTAGTATTCGCAAAGGTCAAATGTGAACATTTCACAACCCTTCCCCGTTTTCAAATAAAGCACACAACCTCACAAACGACTCTTCCATGCACAACTTTCTTATAAAGTTTTATCGCGCTTGGTTTATTTTAAGGACAAGATTGAAGTGAAAACACCCAACCACATATGATAAGACAAGAAAATTAATCAAATAAATCCGTGCATGTGTGCAATAAAGGAAATCATGAGTCAAACATGTAGGAAGTAACACATAATTACATCTCAATGGCTACAAATATTATAAAGCACAAAGATGACGTGATATATTGTCTCAAAACACTATCAAATAGTTACATGTAAAATGGAATGATGTTGTGACTCGGTCATCCTAAGTGTCTATCCATAAACGGTGTAAATAAAATACAAAACTCTTTTTGGATTTTTCAAAATTTTTATCAAAATAAAATCTATTTGTATTTTTCAAAAAATTTCAACCAAAATGGAAAACATACAAAAATGATACATACTAGAAATACGCAAATAATGTCATCATGGAAAAAATCCTATCCTATTAAACAAGTCAAACATCAATCGTTGGGTGCAGAGGGGTTTTCCAAAGGTGGTGCCAACTTATGAAAAACCTTCATCAAATTTTGTGAAGTTTTGATCAAAAATTTAACTTGCTCACCTATATGTGCAAACTCTCTCATGTAGTCTCAAGGAGCATGTAAAGTGTCATGTGTGGGTGCAAGTGTGGCAGAAACATGTGTAGAAGCAAAACGTGACACATAACCCAACTTATAGCAAAATTCCCTAAGATGTCCTCTCCTCTTGCAATGGGAACAAACATAAATAATCCTAGGAACACCTCTCTCAAAAACTCTAGGGCGTGCTCTCCTAATGGGAAACGCATGCCTAGGTGGGTTAATTTTTGGGCCATGTGAATCTGTCACTAAAGTGGGAATCATCTCGGGTGCGACAAAATAAGTGGAAGCACCGTCGTGACCTTTTCCTAGCTCGTCAACTCTACCCTTATCGGGATTAAGAACCAACTTTTCAACCTTCTTAGGTGCGTTCTCAAAATTGACTTTGACCTCCCTGGAACGTTCGAGATCACTCTCGAGTTGTGATACACGTGTCGTCAGACTAGACACCGTGACGGTTAAATCACATTTTTTCTTTCTTAAAACCTCCTTATCTCTCTCTCTCTCTAAATCTAACACTCGACGACCTGAATCCCTATTATACTTCTTTGTTTTTAAGGTCTCGGTGTACAAATCTCTAAATGCTTTTTGGATCTCACTTTCATCTCCACTTTCACACTCGCTTTCTCCCTCACTTGAAGTGCTCAAATCATCACCATCACATTCGTGTGCACTATTGTGGGACAAAGTGGGTGTGCTCACACGACTTGATAAAAAAAGCAACAAACTTCTCACCACTAGTCTCATCACCCTCACCTTCACTACTATCACACGCCTTCTTTCCTTTCTTTCTAAGCCATGTAGGACACTCAAACGACTTGTGCCCCTTACCCCCACATTCAAAAAAAGTCACGTTCTCAAAATCCTTCTCACACTCCTCATCTGAGTCATTATTTTTTTCCCTCTCACCGCTTTCTTTGGCCTTTCCTTTATTTTTAATTTTCTCAAAAAATCTCTTTTTATTGGAAGAATTATTTTTGTTCATGTTGAGAAATTTTTAAAAAAATTTTGCAAACAAGGCCATATCTTTAAAATCAGAATCTTCCTCTGAATCGGACTCACAAACTTTTTCTTTCTTTTTCTTAAAATGAGTCTTTAAATCAATGCCTTTATCCTTAGCCTTAATGGTTTGGGGAAACATGTCAATCTCATAGGTTTGAAAATCTCCTACAAGTTCTTCCAACTTAAGTGATTTCAAATTTCTCAAAGAGTTCAAAACAGTGACTTTAGGAATAAAGCATTTTGGGAGAGATCTCAAAATCTTTTTTAACGACACGCGTGTTATCAATCGCCTCACCCAAGTTAAAACTGGTGTTTACAATGTCCTACAAACGTGCATAAAAATCATCAAAGCATTCAGACTTAGACATGGTGATAATCTCAAATTGGGTGGCCAAATTTTGTAATTTTTATTCTTTAACTGCGTTCGTACCCTCATGTGTCATTGGGAGTACATCCCATGCCTCTTTAGACGTGGTACATGTCATAATTCGGCGAAACTCGTCGGGAGTTACGGCTTCAGAAATAGAACTCAAACCACATGAATTAAAATTACACATTTTAAAATCATCTTTAGTCCAGGCCGACACGGGTTTTAAAGAGGTGATATTTTTAGCGGTGACAGTGGGAGGAGTCCACCCTCTTTATCACAACAACCAAACACGTTCATCAATAGCCTTTAATTGTGATTTCATACGAGCTTTCCAATATGCATAATTAGACCCATAAAAAATAGACATCATATTAGATGAGTGCTCGATCGAAAAAATTGAAATTTTTCACAAAAGTGATTTTTCAAAAAGAATCAATATCACACGATTTTGGGGAAAATAGGAATACGCGATAAATTAGCGCAGCCTTCTCTGATACCGATTTGTAAAATGTATATAACTGTGTGATAATTGATTAAATTCACAAATTTCTACTTTGGCACACTTATTTAATTAGAGTTTATTTTTAAACCAAATCAATTCAGCCCTAAACATGCAACTACGTGTGTGCATGTGTCAACCCATAAATAAATAAAGCATGCGACACAAATTTTAGGAAAAATCGCCGAAGGGCAAAACCTTTTTATTTCTAAAAATTTGACAAGTTTACAAGACCATTGACTTACATACAATCTTACTTTTTCCCACAAGAGTAACAAACAGTGCCTTCGTCAAACCTTCAAAGTAACTCCAAGAAATCAGAAGTGGTTCACACGCAGCTATACCACAAGGACATGCAGTCCAAACACACAGTCTTAAGTCTTTACAAGGACTCCCTCCACAATATCACGCAACTCTCCGATTGTAGAGCTCTCCCCACAAATAATGATCAAAAGCAAAGTGTGTTCTTGAACACCAAAATAATTCACCAAAGCATATGTGATTTTTGTGAATTGAAAACAAAAAGGGATTAAACCCTAAAAGAAGAAGTCAAAAGGATTCTGCAGTTTTATAGTTTTCTGTCTTTCAAAATGCTAGGACTTCTTAATGAAAATGAAACCATTTAATGAGTATTTATAGAAAAATGTGCCGCCTTTGTCGCTCGAAGGAAAACTGGATCTCGCTTGAACGACGTACACATGTTGTTTGAATGACATCGCGCGACATCTCCATGTCTCTCAAATGAGATGAGATCTCGCTTGAATAACCTAGGCATCAAAATTGAGGCACGCTACAGGACTTAGAAAATTTACTCATTCTGAAATTTTGATGAAAAAGTCCGCTCCAACACTTAGAAAATATTTTAAAAACATATCCCGAAGCTCTAAGTGCAAAGTTAAGGTATTTAAAACATAACCTTAACAAAGTAAACTTTGCGGAGTCTTTTTTATGAAGAACCTTGATATATTCGGATCCGTCTTGATGTAGATTTCTCTTGAACTTCTTCAACGGTTATAACAGTATACGACATAATTAATTGATAACAGACTTATAAAATATGTTCTTACACAAATTATCCTCATAGTCTCAAATCGGGAGACCTGTGACTACGCATTAAGTTCCTACGAGTTACATTGATCCCGTGTGAGGTGTTCATGCCTCTTACAGAGCCGTTTTGAGACTGGTTTGGGTTTTCACTATTTTACGACTTGTTTTTAAGCCTAATTTATATATTTTCAAATTTTCATTATATTATCAAACCCGGAGTCCCGTGACACGCGATCAGTTCCTATGAGTTACATTGATCCCGTACGAGGTGGTCATGTCTCTTACGAGTCCGTTTGGGAGTTGGTTTGGGTTTTCACCTTTTAACGACTTATTTTTAAGCCTAGTCTAGATATTTTCAAATAATCTTCATATTCTCAAACCGGGAGACCCGTGACTATGTGGTCAGTTCCTACGTGTTACATTGGTCCCGTGCGAGGTGTTCTTGCCTCTTACGGGACCGTTTGGGGGATTGTTTGGGTTTTCACTCTTTAATGGCTTGTTTTTAAGCCTTATCTAGATATTTTTAAATTTTCGTCATATTCTCAAATTGGGAGACATGTGACTATGCAATCACTTCCGATGAATTACATTGGTCCAGTGTGAGGTTTTGATGCCTCTTACGAGGCCATTCAGGGGGTGGTTTGAGTTTTCACTCTTTAACGGCTTATTTTTAAGCTTAATATAGATATACATTTATCATGTATGAGGTGTTTGTGTCTCTTACGGGGACGTTTGAGGGTTGTTTTGGATTTCCACCCTTGGACAACATGTTTTTAAGTCTATATGATGATATTTGCAAAATATCATCATATTCTCAAATTAGGAATCTGGTAAATACGCGGTCAGTAACTATGAGTTACAATGGTCCTCTGTGAGGTGTCTGTGTCTCTTATGGGGTCATTTTTGGGTTTTTTTGGTTTTTCTCCCTCTAACCTTACTTTTTAGGTGGTTTAGAATTAGAGAATTTGATAAAAAAAAATAGTAGCCTAATTGGGAACTTAAAAAGAACCTGATGGGTTGATTTGATTAATTAAGATGTCAATACCCAAAACTCAGATATCAATACAACAATCAAATAAATATTGAATTAAAAACTCAAATGAAATATGACAGTCAAAATATTGGCGAACAAAAAAAGAAAAAGTTGATTTGGAAACTGAAATGAAATGCGAGGAACATTGTTGAGACTTGGTACAGTTTTCTATTAGATTTCAGACTTAAGTTATTTTCGAAGTTGGGAGATTTCAAATTCCAGAATAAACATAAGATATAAAAACATATGGCATAAAATATTTATGAAAGGTCATGGATATGTAAACACAAAATATTTACTTCATTCCTCAAACGACTCTTTCGTGCAACTTTCCGATTTTGGGCCAACCTATGAAGGGTCTGCAAGAAGATGGCAGAAAATCACAATTTTGTTAATATTAGTTGATGCATATTCAATAAACATATAAGTTAATGCCATCAAATTGAAATATAACTAGATTATAATAGCCAAACCACATTTAGCGGGGGAGAGTAGAGTTATCGATCTTATACCCCCCCTCGCCCCAAAAAAAAAGGATACAGATTGAGAGAATAAATGAGAGTTACAAAAACGTTCACCGGAATTACCAACATCAATCAGTATAATTAACTTTAAGAAGTTTAAGAAGCTAAAATTCCAACTGGAATTGAGAATTCATGTATCTGGCAATCAAAAAAATCTTATCAATTGCATTTTCATTCACAAAGGTGACAAACTCAAATCCTATTGACCGACCCGTTTTATGGTCCAACATAATCTGATGCTCCATAACATCACCATAAGAAGAAAAGTATTCATTCATTTCGTCTGCAACATCAACCCATTTGACCACTTAGACATTATCATGAATTATAATAGCATATGACCGAGGGCCAAACTCATTACCTTCATTAAAGGATATTGGTATACAACCAATAAATATATTCTTTGATTTAAACACTCTTTTAATCTACTGTGGTTACAGGTCCTCCCTAGGGACTGTCCTCTTCACTTCCACCTGAAGTTAATAAACACAAAAAACATTATAGTAAACGATTTTGATCCCCATCAATAAATCACCTAAATCTTATGTAATAGTTCATCGAAATAGGGGCTTGTAGCGCTCTACCATCTATGACATGTTCTTCTTCTAGGACTTTATCAGCAACTGTTGGATCATCAAATGTGAAAAATCCAAATCTTTGTGGTCTTTCAGACATTTTATCCACCATTATTACATAATCTGTGATTTTTCCATAGTTTATAGAATCAAACAATAAGAATACACAAAAAATAGACAATAAGGACAATAAAAAGGAAACTAAAACTATCATGGTGACAAATAAAATATAATAATTCATAAAGAATGTAAAAATTACACTTCAGATATTTAAATTTCAAATGACCTTGCAACCAACCAATAGTTAACACATACTATCACCAGGTAAGACAAGGACCAAAAGTGAATAAGATGACCTAAAGATGGATTGTCCACGTATATGTACTAACATAAAAAGGCAATAGGCTTTTGATTTAAATATTACTGTTCATTATCTAACCTAATCCAAATAAATTTTTAATTTAAATATTGTTCTTTCTGACTACATAAAAAATATTTAATTTAAAAATATTACATTACATATAACATTCTCTCTGAGACATTCTATCAAACAGAGAACAAGCCTCATTAAGACAACCATTTTCAGCATATAATTTAATCAAATAACTACCCATAAACACATCCATTTCAAAACCTATCTACTTCATTATAAATCTACAGAATTGGGTTACCACACACACCCTTACAAAATTGCAATATTAATTGATTCCAGATATATGTTAGCAAAAGTTTTTTTTAGCAACTAAACTATAATTTTTTTATTAGTATATGTGTTATGAAATCCAGTTATGACATTATTACAGCTATGTAATAATAGTTATTGATTTATCATCTTGTGTAGGGTTAGTCTTTGTATAGTTATATTAATTTTTTTTTGTATTCTCAAATATAGTGTAAAGTTTATAAACGAAAAAACTACAATTTAGTTTAATTCCTAAAAATATGTAGATACCAATCAGCTATCAACGATCTCAGGAGAGACCCAACCGAGCTCAAACGGAGCAACATCAGGTAAAAATCCAAAAGAAATGCTCCACTAAGGAGCTACCATCCCCGTCGAAACACGTCAAAACTCCGGACAGAACACACCGGGTACAAGAAGCACGCTGGAATCACAGAGCACCTAAAAATAAGATCGGCGTGACCCCAACCGACATGAGCCTGTAACAACCCTCGATTTTGGGAGGCTCATTTTATACTAATTTTACCGCATAAGGTAATTATATAAAATGTGGGGACTGGAGTAAATATTAATTTAATGAATTGAAAGTTAATATTTACTAGATTGATGCATATTTACTGCATGTGAAAGTAAATAACATCAGGTTGCATGTCTGTAGTGTCATGTAATTTATATGGCCTTATAGTTTAAATGATTTTTGGAACTCGAAATAATTTATAAAATTCCGGATGCCAGTTTAGAGGGTGTAGTTAGTCTCGGAAGGTGCGAGACAGTCAAAATAAGTGCCATATTGTATTTTTGTGTTTCGGGCACTTTTACCTGGTTTTAGCTTATACGCGTATTTGGGAGTCATTTTAATGTGGTGTTAACCATTTAAGTTGGGAGTTTTAACCTAAGCCACGATTTTAGTCTTCTAAATCCCTTATTTTTCCCCATTTTATGTCTTGAACATAGAGAGAGAAAGAGGAAGAAGAGAAATGGAGAAATGAGAGAGAGATTGAAGATGGAGGATTTGGGATTGCTTCTTCTCCAAATAAATCTGAGATATCAACCCTAAGGCAAGTTTTCTACTTGCTAATATGTGATTTAAGGTGCATAAATTGTATGATAGTTGTGTATTTACATTTATGGTTTAAATGTGGAAATTATGGGAATTAAGCCCTAATCTTAGTTTTGATGATGAAATGGTGGACTAAAATGGTTTTAAATCGTGTAGGATACACTTTGGGTAGATAAATATTGTTGGTTGTGTGTAAGATGGAAGAGATTTGGGGTTTGGAGAAATTAAGGTTCATAACCCTTCGTAGCCATTTTTGGCAAATTTGCAGGTCCGAATCGATTCGGCCCTTTGGGCGAATCGATTCGCTAAGGGGAAATTGGCAGGTCTGCATAACCCGAATCGATTCGGGGTTAAGACCGAATCGATTCGGTCAATTGTAGAAGGTTGGTTTAGTTGTTTGAACCGATTCGCTTTCTGGGCGAATCGATTCGTTTTCCTGCTGTTTTTGAGTTAATTTTATAACTCAATTTCAATTCTTTTCTTTAATTATAGGGATTAGGAACCTTCTTGAATGAAGTAAACTTAGAGTCCTAGAGTGTGAGATGAGTTAGTTGTCGACCCTACATTAGGAATGGGTTACGTGGGGACTTTTCGGGGTTAGGCCTATTAATGATAAGGCATTCTTTTTCTAGTTAATGATTATAAAACTAGGAGATGTAGTGTTATGTTTGGGAGACCCTAGAAGTTTAATTAAGCTATACTAGTTTTGATGGTTTGTACTATCACCCCAAGAATGTTGAGATAGTTTAGAAGCTCAATTGAGTTATGTTAACCCTGGTGGTTTACATTATCACCATAAAAGTATGTTGGGAGAATAAATGGAGACTTTATCTATTCCTTCGAGGTATGATGTTATTGGGGCTCTAAAATGAATACCCTAAAATGTTTGGAGTTAATTAAGAATTTGCTTACTCCTTTTGAGGTTGTAGAAATGATATAATTTATTGTATGGCTCCGGATAATAAGTTCTATCTGTTACTAGAAATAAATAGTAATGGTTTCGAATAAAATGAAACATGGAAATGAAAGGGAAATGGTATTGATTTTTGGTAAATGATAATTTACTTAATCATGAAACCGGTAAATAATGATTTACTTGATTTTGTTAATGATAATTAAAATGGATGTTACACACCTCTCTAAATACCATCTTAAGGGAAGTCCGCACGATAGGTGAAGCCCCCTGGCTAATGAATGCAGGGTGGATATAGTCCTAGGCCATGGGAGCGCTTATGGTTGTTTATTTTTCTGTGCTGGGTAGGAAGATTCCGGGTGTGGTCTTGGCTCCCACGCAGGCTCATGGCCGCTTCCCGACGTTTCGATAGGATCCCAAGTTGTCTTGGAGGCCCTGGAAGATGATGGTCATTTAGGGGCGCGCTCAGTGGGGAAACCCGGACGGGCGGTCTTAGAGTACGTTATATGTATATACTATAACAGTTCATAATCAAGGGGGACTTGATGTATTTTGATATGCCATATTGAGCATGATGGAGTGCCATGAAGAGCACATATAATGCCACATAGAGCATTTGAAAATGATTATTTTCCTGATAAGGAAAGGATTTTTATTAAAAGGTAAAATTGAGATAAAAATCTCCTTAAAGAGTAAAAGATTTTGATTATATATATATACTTCCTGCTAAGGAAAAGATATATGAAATTATTGGCACCTTTGGTGAAGTCTTTAGTTTAATGCTTCTTATTTTTCTCCTTAGCTTATGTTTTAAATTGTATAGGTTGCTTCTTATTTCTCTTTCTTCACGATTTATTTACATAACTTCCATACTCTTTATTTATCTGGTAATCATATAGAACCGGGCCCTGACCGGTTACTTTTTCCTGTTGCATATTCTTCTTGTCTCTGCTCAGGTACTCCGCCGCAAGGATGCCTGATTTGAATTCCTATTCCGATGTTTTCGACGAGCCGTGACGCATTGCGGGTATTACGGGATACATTTGGTATAGACGTTTTCATTTTCATTCTAGTTAAGATCAAGTCTTTTATTCGGGCGAGAGGCCCAAGCTTTTGTAAATGTCTAATGAAATGTAATAAGTAACTTATCGTACTTGTGTATTTTGGTATATCAGTTTAGTGACCGGTTACATATTCGGTCTTCTTATTGTATTCTTGTTGTATTATTTATATATATCTTAGGGTTTCCCTTATCTTTCAGGAATTGGGTTGTTTGTTTTCATTTAATTACTTTCAAATCAAAATTTTTGGCAACCCGTTTTCTGAAATATTGGGTGGTTATCCTGGATACTCTATATTTTATTATGATGCTGAGAATGATTCCATCCATGATTCCGTTATATTGGAGTATTGGGATGGCCACCCCTTATTTTGGTGAGCGGGTTGTCACAGATGGTATCAGAGCATCAGGTTCTAGAGTCCTTAGGAATCTGTGTGGACGCCTTAAGTTTTCAGCGTTGCTCTTGATTTGATGTAAAGCCTTAGGATTAAGATCGTTGATTTTTCTTGTGAGATTTCGTCCTTCTACCATGAGGTAGAATCTATAAATCTTTTGCGTATTCGTGTGAGAATAATAAGCCGATTGAAGAAGGGCGTTATGGGAAGGTTTGTGGGGAACTGTAAGTTGTGGCCGGGGATGAGGACCGCTTTAGAGGCCGTTCCCTTTTTTGTAGCACTTTCTTGTCTTGCTATTACGACTGCACATTTCGGTTGATGTAGTTTCCCAAGTACCGCGAGAAGTAGGAAGTGGTACTAAACTTGAGAATTCACACGATGTTAAATTGAAGTGGAGAAGTTCCCTGTAGTAGAATGGAGGAAAATCCTTCACCCGTAGAAGAAGCGTTGAGGTGGTGATAATGTGGTCACTATATTCGTAGGTGCCAGAAGCTTGGCCCATAGAGAAGCCCGGGGGATACTTGCAATGGCGAGTTTCCCTGGGATAACTGGACTGAGGAGAAGGTGGATTCCCGAATGTTCACAAGACGTTCGGTTAAAGACCAATGGCGAATATGGTGTTGTACGGTTAGAGAAACGAGATCATGCACCATGAAGTGTTGGGCTCCAAAATAGGTGTTGTTAACACTTCTGATGGAGTAAGAATTGTGAAACCCCATTGGTGGACACCCACCTGGGGAGGTTTCGTTGAACTAAGGAAGAGGAGGCCAAGAGCGTGTCCTCTTTTACTGAGAAGGTAAGAGGGACTGCATGGGCAATTATCGTTAGCCAGAGTCGGAATAACGGCTATGATGTGGAGTGTGGAACCACTCATTTTAAGCTTCGTTGAGTGGAGAGCAAGGGCAAGAGTAAAGTGCCTGGTTGGGTAGTTGGTGGAGATAATGTTGGTATGTGTAAGGCTCGAATATGGAGTCTGAGAACCATTAGTATTAACTCGGAGTGCTTGGCACGAACTGTAGTGGGGAATCCTACCTTATAGGTGGGTAGTGTATATTCCTTAGGATAAGATTTAGTAGTATTGTGTCTACGATAGACTCGGGTGTGTATTTTGAGCTTGTAGTAGTATTTACGCTATTATAGAAGGGTAATTGTATGACTTCCATGGTATGGAATTTCTGTCTTTTCTTCACTGGATTATGAAGCGAGTGATGATAGTTTTATGTATATGTGTCATATGCGTTACTTGGTTTGGGTGTTCTATTGTTTACTTGCATTGTGTGTGGATGCTATGACTTATCTCCACGACCAACAAAGTTAAGTAGTAATGCATAGGAGGGGTTCCTTGTTTGGATTCCGCTTTTGCGGGACGCTCCACGCGTGAACCTTAACAACGTTGGGAGTGGAGAGATGCCATATTTCCTTTCTCTTATTTCATATATAGAATGCTAAGGTGAAGTCTAGAAGTAGAATCTTATTTGTAGAATTGTACCGATCCCGATCATGTGTCTTAGGCCGTCACATCTTAATGACCGACAATGCAAGGTAGTAGTGTAACGGGAGGGTTCCTTGTCTGGATTTCACTTCGGCGAGACGTCCCACGCATGAACCCGAGCAAATGTCGGAAGTTGAGTAAGGTCTTAGGCACTAGGGATATATTTAGTATTATATGCTTACGATTTAGGTAGGATATATAGATAGACCTTAGGATTTTTAGGATGTAAGACCTTGAGGGTAGGTGGTGTTAGTTTAGGAAAGCGTTAGGGAGTTGACCACGAATAAGTCGTGGGTTAACTCTAGATAGGGATTCGATCCCTAGGAACGAGATTTATGGGGTCTCGAGAGATTTGGTAGGTTCGGCCGAAGGATATGAGGCATTTCTTAGAGATATTGTTACGTTGGTAACTTCATTTCCTGGGAGTTAATAAGGACGGGTGGATCCTCACTCCTGAGCCATGATTGTAAGCTCGAGAGTGAGTTTAATGAGTAAGCTCTGCCAGGATTGGGGAGTAATAATACTAGGACATAGATTCACTGTTTATGCGTTTCACAAGCTTAAACTTGTGGAGAGTAATATCCCGTGCTTGAATTAAGATTCATCGTGGTAGTGATCACCTTAAATAGATAAGGCACTACTTCCTGGGCAGGAAATTTGGTCCTTCTCATAAGTAACAAGTTGTTGCAATATGTTGTGGGAGGAATCGAGTTGGTGCTCGGGGTTCAGAAGAACTAGTGATTGGATATTTTCTCATTCGCTAAGGAAATGCGATTGGGCTAGTGGACGTGTCGAGTAGAGGACTCATCAGAGAAAATGGTTATGGCATGGAAGGCCAAGTAGAGTGAGTATGACTCAGAAGACTCTATAGCGAGAGCATTTCGATCTGTGATTGACAATTTCACCTACTCGTGCGAAGAAGAGTAGTGGTGGAATGAAGAGGGGTATTCATAGACGTTTGCATGGAACTACCGGCATCGAACTGGTCATGATCCCAATTGAGAAAATTGGTGACCGTCGACCCAATCGTTGCTTTTCCGCCCATTATGGACGGACTACATGTAGAAGAGTACACCCCATTCTCGATGGGGAATGGTAGAACCGTGGGAGGTGCCTATTATAATAGGGTGGACCGAGACTATATATTCGTGTCGAAGGTTTAGCAAGAGTTTCCGCGAAGTAATGGGAACCGTATGGAGATGACGTATATCCTACCACCCTAAAGTGGATGGATGAAAGGGAGGAAATTTGCTTATGCCGAAAGGCGTATGACGAACGTGCGCCTTAGTATACATAGTAGATGGGAGCAGTAATGGTATGGATGGAGATTTTCGTGCAACCATTAGGTTTTGGAGTGGCGTTATGGATCATTTCCTAAGGCATGGTATTGTGAGTGGCCTAGCATGGTCAGTGGAGTAATTCGTAAACTCGTTGGATGGAACCAATGGGTAATATGTTCCTTAGACTTGGAATGGTCTCGGAACATTTCTTTAGAGATTTGGCTTTTAAGCCATACGCCTTGATGAGATACGTCGATGAGGGGGATAGCTGAGTAGCGTTAGGGCTAAGCCACTTAGAGCCGGTATGGATGCCCCGAGGTGGGATGTAACTTAATTCTGAAGATTTGGCTAATTGTGCCGAGTCATGTGGACATCATGTTCCTCCATAGGAAGCTAGAATCGATGGTTAGTGAAGAGCGCCTTGTGCTACTAGACTAGAGAACAAAAGATGATTGACTGAGATCGATAGGCTCGACCTTAGTCTGAGTCCATTTGGGACGTCGCAATAACGAGGAGTTTGTTTAGGATGGTAGAATCCTAGTTTAGAGTAGTATACCCTTATCGGATTTGGGTACGCCCGAATTTTGGGGGCAAAATTCCCTCTTAAGGGGGGGAGTATGTAACAACCCTCGATTTTGGGAGGCTCATTTTATACTAATTTTACCGCATAAGGTAATTATATAAAATGTGGGGACTGGAGTAAATATTAATTTAATGAATTGAAAGTTAATATTTACTAGATTGATGCATATTTACAGCATGTGAAAGTAAATAACATCAGGTTGCATGTCTGTAGTGTCATGTAATTTATATGGCCTTATAGTTTAAATGATTTTTGGAACTCGAAATAATTTATAAAATTCCGGATGCCAGTTTAGAGGGTGTAGTTAGTCTCGGAAGGTGCGAGACAGTCAAAATAAGTGCCATATTGTATTTTTGTGTTTCGGGCACTTTTACCTGGTTTTAGCTTATACGCGTATTTGGGAGTCATTTTAATGTGGTGTTAACCATTTAAGTTGGGAGTTTTAACCTAAGCCACGATTTTAGTCTTCTAAATCCCTTATTTTTCCCCATTTTATGTCTTGAACATAGAGAGAGAAAGAGGAAGAAGAGAAATGGAGAAATGAGAGAGAGATTGAAGATGGAGGATTTGGGATTGCTTCTTCTCCAAATAAATCTGAGATATCAACCCTAAGGTAAGTTTTCTACTTGCTAATATGTGATTTAAGGTGCATAAATTGTATGATAGTTGTGTATTTACATTTATGGTTTAAATGTGGAAATTATGGGAATTAAGCCCTAATCTTAGTTTTGATGATGAAATGGTGGACTAAAATGGTTTTAAATCGTGTAGGATACACTTTGGGTAGATAAATATTGTTGGTTGTGTGTAATATGAAAGAGATTTGGGGTTTGGAGAAATTAGGGTTCATAACCCTTCGTAGCCATTTTTGGCAAATTTGCAGGTCCGAATCGATTCGGCCCTTTGGGCGAATCGATTCGCTAAGGGGAAATTGGCAGGTCTGCATAACCCGAATCGATTCGGGGTTAAGACCGAATCGATTCGGTCAATTGCAGAAGGTTGGTTTAGTTGTCTGAACCGATTCGCTTTCTGGGCGAATCGATTCGTCTTCCTGCTGTTTTTGAGTTAATTTTATAACTCAATTTCAATTCTTTTCTTTAATTATAGGGATTAGGAACCTTCTTGAATGAAGTAAACTTAGAGTCCTAGAGTGTGAGATGAGTTAGTTGTCGACCCTACATTAGGAATGGGTTACGTGGGGACTTTTCGGGGTTAGGCCTATTAATGATAAGGCATTCTTTTTCTAGTTAATGATTATAAAACTAGGAGATGTAGTGTTATGTTTGGGAGACCCTAGAAGCTTAATTAAGCTATACTAGTTTTGATGGTTTGTACTATCACCCCAAGAATGTTGAGATAGTTTAGAAGCTCAATTGAGTTATGTTAACCCTGGTGGTTTACATTATCACCATAAAAGTATGTTGGGAGAATAAATGGAGACTTTATCTATTCCTTCGAGGTATGATGTTATTGGGGCTCTAAAATGAATACCCTAAAATGTTTGGAGTTAATTAAGAATTTGCTTACTCCTTTTGAGGTTGTAGAAATGATATAATTTATTGTATGGCTCCGGATAATAAGTTCTATCTGTTACTAGAAATAAATAGTAATGGTTTCGAATAAAATGAAACATGGAAATGAAAGGGAAATGGTATTGATTTTTGGTAAATGATAATTTACTTAATCATGAAACCGGTAAATAATGATTTACTTGATTTTGTTAATGATAATTAAAATGGATGTTACACACCTCTCTAAATACCATCTTAAGGGAAGTCCGCACGATAGGTGAAGCCCCCTGGCTAATGAATGCAGGGTGGATATAGTCCTAGGCCATGGGAGCGCTTATAGTTGTTTATTTTTCTGTGCTGGGTAGGAAGATTCCGGGTGTGGTCTTGGCTCCCACGCAGGCTCATGGCCGCTTCCCGACGTTTCGATAGGATCCCAGGTTGTCTTGGAGGCCCTGGAAGATGATGGTCATTTAGGGGCGCGCTCAGTGGGGAAACCCGGACGGGCGGTCTTAGAGTACGTTATATGTATATACTATAACAGTTCATAATCAAGTGGGACTTGATGTATTTTGATATGCCATATTGAGCATGATGGAGTGCCATGAAGAGCACATATAATGCCACATAGAGCATTTGAAAATGATTATTTTCCTGATAAGGAAAGGATTTTTATTAAAAGGTAAAATTGAGATAAAAATCTCCTTAAAAAGAAAAAGATTTTGATTATATATATATACTTCCTGCTAAGGAAAAGATATATGAAATTATTGGCACCTTTGGTGAAGTCTTTAGTTTAATGCTTCTTATTTTTCTCCTTAGCTTATGTTTTAAATTGTATAGGTTGCTTCTTATTTCTCTTTCTTCACGATTTATTTACATAACTTCCATACTCTTTATTCATCTGGTATTCATATAGAATCGGGCCCTGACCGGTTACTTTTTCCCGTTGCATATTCTTCTTGTCTCTGCTCAGGTACTCCGCCGCAAGGATGCCTGATTTGAATTCCTATTCCGATGTTTTCGACGAGCCGTGACGCATTGCGGGTATTACGGGATACATTTGGTATAGACGTTTTCATTTTCATTCTAGTTAAGATCAAGTCTTTTATTCGGGCGAGAGGCCCAAGCTTTTGTAAATGTCTAATGAAATGTAATAAGTAACTTATCATACTTGTGTATTTTGGTATATCAGTTTAGTGACCGGTTACATATTCGGTCTTCTTATTGTATTCTTGTTGTATTATTTATATATATCTTAGGGTTTCCCTTATCTTTCAGGAATTGGGTTGTTTGTTTTCATTTAATTACTTTCAAATCAAAATTTTTGGCAACCCGTTTTCTGAAATATTGGGTGGTTATCCTGGATACTCTATATTTTATTATGATGCAGAGAATGATTCCATCCATGATTCCGTTATATTGGAGTATTGGGCTGGCTACCCCTTATTTTGGTGAGCGGGTTGTCACAGATGGTATCAGAGCATCAGGTTCTATAGTCCTTAGGAATCTGTGTGGACGCCTTAAGTTTTCAGCGTTGCTCTTGATTTGATGTAAAGCCTTAGGATTAAGATCGTTGATTTTTCTTGTGAGATTTCGTCCTTCTACCATGAGGTAGAATCTATAAATCTTTTGCGTCTTCGTGTGAGAATAATAAGCCGATTGAAGAAGGGCATTATGGGAAGGTTTTTGGGGAACTGTAAGTTGTGGCCTGGGATGAGGACCGCTTTAGAGGCCGTTCCCTTTTTTGTAGCACTTTCTTGTCTTGCTATTACGACTGCACATTTCGGTTGATGTAGTTTCCCAAGTACCGCGAGAAGTAGGAAGTGGTACTAAACTTGAGAATTCACGCGATGTTAAATTGAAGTGGAGAAGTTCCCTGTAGTAGAATGGAGGAAAATCCTTCACCCGTAGAAGAAGCGTTGAGGTGGTGATAATGTGGTCACTATATTCGTAGGTGCCAGAAGCTTGGCCCATAGAGAAGCCCGGGGGATACTTGCAATGGCGAGTTGCCCTGGGATAACTGGACTGAGGAGAAGGTGGATTCCCGAATGTTCACAAGACGTTCGGTTAAAGACCAATGGCGAATATGGTGTTGTACGGTTAGAGAAACGAGATCATGCACCATGAAGTGTTGGGCTCCAAAATAGGTGTTGTTAACACTTCTGATGGAGTAAGAATCGTGAAACCCCATTGGTGGACACCCACCTGGGGAGGTTTCGTTGAACTGAGGAAGAGGAGGCCAAGAGCGTGTCCTCTTTTACTGAGAAGGTAAGAGGGACTGCATGGGAAATTATCGTTAGCAAGAGTCGGAATAACGGCTATGATGTGGAGTGTGGAACCACTCATTTTAAGCTTCGTTGAGTGGAGAGCAAGGGCAAGAGTAAAGTGCCTGGTTGGGTAGTTGGTGGAGATAATGTTGGTATGTGTAAGGCTCGAATATGGAGTCTGAGAACCATTAGTATTAACTCGGAGTGCTTGGCACGAACTGTAGTGGGGAATCCTACCTTATAGGTGGGTAGTGTATATTCCTTAGGATAAGATTTAGTAGTATTGTGTCTACGATAGACTCGGGTGTGTATTTTGAGCTTGTAGTAGTATTTACGCTATTATAGAAGGGTAATTGTATGACTTACATGGTATGGAATTTCTGTCTTTTCTTCACTGGATTATGAAGCGAGTGATGATAGTTTTATGTATATGTGTCATATGCGTTACTTGGTTTGGGTGTTCTATTGTTTACTTGCATTGTGTGTGGATGCTATGACTTATCTCCACGACCAACAAAGATAAGTAGTAATGCATAGGAGGGGTTCCTTGTTTGGATTCCACTTTTGCGGGACGCTCCACGCGTGAACCTTAACGACGTTGGGAGTGGAGAGATGCCATATTTCCTTTCTCTTATTTCATATATAGAATGCTAAGGTGAAGTCTAGAAGTAGAATCTTATTTGTAGAATTGTACCGATCCCGATCATGTGTCTTAGACCGTCATATCTTAATGACCGACAATGCAAGGTAGTAGTGTAACGGGAGGGTTCCTTGTCTGGATTTCGCTTCGGCGAGACGTCCCACGCATGAACCCGAGCAAATGTCGGAAGTTGAGTAAGGTCTTGGGCACTAGGGATATATTTAGTGTTATATGCTTACGATTTAGGTAGGATATATAGATAGACCTTAGGATTTTTAGGATGTAAGACCTTGAGGGTAGGTGGTGTTAGTTTAGGAAAGCGTTAGGGAGTTGACCATGAATAAGTCGTGGGTTAACTCTAGATAGGGATTCGATCCCTAGGAACGAGATTTATGGGGTCTCGAGAGATTTGGTAGGTTCGGCCGAAGGATATGAGGCATTTCTTAGAGATATTGTTACGTTGGTAACTTCATTTCCGGGGAGTTAATAAGGACGGGTGGATCCTCACTCCTGAGCCATGATTGTAAGCTCGAGAGTGGGTTTAATGAGTAAGCTCTGCCAGGATTGGGGAGTAATAATACTAGGACATAGATTCACTGTTTATGCGTTTCACAAGCTTAAACTTGTGGAGAGTAATATCCCGTGCTTGAATTAAGATTCATCGTGGTAGTGATCACCTTAAATAGATAAGGCACTACTTCCTGGGCAGGAAATTTGGTCCTTCTCATAAGCAACAAGTTGTTGCAATATGTTGTGGGAGGAATCGAGTTGGTGCTCGGGGTTCAGAAGAACTAGTGATTGGATATTTTCTCATTCGCTAAGGAAATGCGATTGGGCTAGTGGACGTGTCGAGTAGAGGACTCGTCAGAGAAAATGGTTATGGCATGGAAGGCCAAGTAGAGTGAGTATGACTCAGAAGACTCTATAGCGAGAGCATTTCGATCTGTGATTGACAATTTCACCTACTCGTACGAAGAAGAGTAGTGGTGGAATGAAGAGGGGTATTCATAGACGTTTGCATGGAACTACCGGCATCGAACTGGTCATGATCCCAATTGAGAAAATTGGTGACCGTCGACCCAATCGTTGCTTTTCCGCCCATTATGGACGGACTACATGTAGAAGAGTACACCCCATTCTCGATGGGGAATGGTAGAACCGTGGGAGGTGCCTATTATAATAGGGTGGACCGAGACTATATATTCGTGTCGAAGGTTTAGCAAGAGTTTCCGCGAAGTAATGGGAACCGTATGGAGATGACGTATATCCTACCACCCTAAAGTGGATGGATGAAAGGGAGGAAATTTGCTTATGCCGAAAGGCGTATGACGAATGTGCGCCTTAGTATACATAGTAGATGGGAGAAGTAATGGTATGGATGGAGATTTTCGTGCAACCATTAGGTTTTGGAGTGGCCTTATGGATCATTTCCTAAGGCATGGTATTGTGAGTGGCCTAGCATGGTCAGTGGAGTAATTCGTAAACTCGTTGGATGGAACCAATGGGTAATATGTTCCTTAGACTTGGAATGGTCTCGGAACATTTCTTTAGAGATTTGGCTTTTAAGCCATACGCCTTGATGAGATACGTCGATGAGGGGGATAGCTGAGTAGCGTTAGGGCTAAGCCACTTAAAGCCGGTATGGATGCCCCGAGGTGGGATGTAACTTAATTCTGAAGATTTGGCTAATTGTGCCGAGTCATGTGGACATCATGTTCCTCCATAGGAAGCTAGAATCGATGGTTAGTGAAGAGCGCCTTGTGCTACTAGACTAGAGAACAAAAGATGATTGACTGAGATCGATAGGCTCGACCTTAGTCTGAGTCCATTTGGGACGTCGCAATAACGAGGAGTTTGTTTAGGATGGTAGAATCCTAGTTTAGAGTAGTATACCCTTATCGGATTTGGGTACGCCCGAATTTTGGGGGCAAAATTCCCTCTTAAGGGGGGGAGTATGTAACAACCCTCGATTTTGGGAGGCTCATTTTATACTAATTTTATCGCATAAGGTAATTATATAAAATGTGGGGACTGGAGTAAATATTAATTTAATGAATTGAAAGTTAATATTTACTAGATTGATGCATATTTACTGCATGTGAAAGTAAATAACATCAGGTTGCATGTCTGTAGTGTCATGTATTTTATATGGCCTTATAGTTTAAATGATTTTTGGAACTCGAAATAATTTATAAAATTCTGGATGCCAGTTTAGAGGGTGTAGTTAGTCTCGGAAGGTGCGAGACAGTCAAAATAAGTGCCATATTGTATTTTTGTGTTTCGGGCACTTTTACCTGGTTTTAGCTTATACGCGTATTTGGGAGTCATTTTAATGTGGTGTTAACCATTTAAGTTGGGAGTTTTAACCTAAGCCACGATTTTAGTCTTCTAAATCCCTTATTTTTCCCCATTTTATGTCTTGAACATAGAGAGAGAAAGAGGAAGAAGAGAAATGGAGAAATGAGAGAGAGATTGAAGATGGAGGATTCGGGATTGCTTCTTCTCCAAATAAATCTGAGATATCAACCCTAAGGCAAGTTTTCTACTTGCTAATATGTGATTTAAGGTGCGTAAATTGTATGATAGTTGTGTATTTACATTTATGGTTTAAATGTGGAAATTATGGGAATTAAGCCCTAATCTTAGTTTTGATGATGAAATGGTGGACTAAAATGGTTTTAAATCGTGTAGGATACACTTTGGGTAGATAAATATTGTTGGTTGTGTGTAAGATGGAAGAGATTTGGGGTTTGGAGAAATTAGGGTTCATAACCCTTCGTAGCCATTTTTGGCAAATTTGCAGGTCCGAATCGATTCGGCCCTTTGGGCGAATCGATTCGCTAAGGGGAAATTGGCAGGTTTGCATAACCCGAATCGATTCGGTCTTAACCCCGAATCGATTCGGTCAATTGCAGAAGGTTGGTTTAGTTGTCCGAACCGATTCGCTTTCTGGGCGAATCGATTCGTTTTCCTGCTGTTTTTGAGTTAATTTTATAACTCAATTTCAATTCTTTTCTTTAATTATAGGGATTAGGAACCTTCTTGAATGAAGTAAACTTAGAGTCCTAGAGTGTGAGATGAGTTAGTTGTCGACCCTACATTAGGAATGGGTTACGTGGGGACTTTTCGGGGTTAGGCCTATTAATGATAAGGCATTCTTTTTCTAGTTAATGATTATAAAACTAGGAGATGTAGTGTTATGTTTGGGAGACCCTAGAAGCTTAATTAAGCTATACTAGTTTTGATGGTTTGTACTATCACCCCAAGAATGTTGAGAGAGTTTAGAAGCTCAATTGAGTTATGTTAACCCTGGTGGTTTACATTATCACCATAAAAGTATGTTGGGAGAATAAATGGAGACTTTATCTATTCCTTCGAGGTATGATGTTATTGGGGCTCTAAAATGAATACCCTAAAATGTTTGGAGTTAATTAAGAATTTGCTTACTCCTTTTGAGGTTGTAGAAATCATATAATTTATTGTATGGCTCCGGATAATAAGTTATATCTGTTACTAGAAATAAATAGTAATGGTTTCGAATAAAATGAAACATGGAAATGAAAGGGAAATGGTATTGATTTTTGGTAAATGATAATTTACTTAATCATGAAACCGGTAAATAATGATTTACTTGATTTTGTTAATGATAATTAAAATGGATGTTACACACCTCTCTAAATACCATCTTAAGGGAAGTCCGCACGATAGGTGAAGCCCCCTGGCTAATGAATGCAGGGTGGATATAGTCCTAGGCCATGGGAGCGCTTATGGTTGTTTATTTTTCTGTGCTGGGTAGGAAGATTCCGGGTGTGGTCTTGGCTCCCACGCAGGCTCATGGCCGCTTCCCGACGTTTCGATAGGATCCCAGGTTGTCTTGGAGGCCCTGGAAGATGATGGTCATTTAGGGGCGCGCTCAGTGGGGAAACCCGGACGGGCGGTCTTAGAGTACGTTATATGTATATACTATAACAGTTCATAATCAAGTGGGACTTGATGTATTTTGATATGCCATATTGAGCATGATGGAGTGCCATGAAGAGCACATATAATGCCACATAGAGCATTTGAAAATGATTATTTTCCTAATAAGGAAAGGATTTTTATTAAAAGGTAAAATTGAGATAAATATCTCCTTAAAGAGTAAAAGATTTTGATTATATATATATACTTCCTGCTAAGGAAAAGATATATGAAATTATTGGCACCTTTGGTGAAGTCTTTAGTTTAATGCTTCTTATTTTTCTCCTTAGCTTATGTTTTAAATTGTATAGGTTGCTTCTTATTTCTCTTTCTTCACGATTTATTTACATAACTTCCATACTCTTTATTCATCTGGTAATCATATAGAACCGGGCCCTGACCGGTTACTTTTTCCTGTTGCATATTCTTCTTGTCTCTGCTCAGGTACTCCGCCGCAAGGATGCCTGATTTGAATTCCTATTCCGATGTTTTCGACGAGCCGTGACGCATTGCGGGTATTACGGGATACATTTGGTATAGACGTTTTCATTTTCATTCTAGTTAAGATCAAGTCTTTTATTCGGGCGAGAGGCCCAAGCTTTTGTAAATGTCTAATGAAATGTAATAAGTAACTTATCGTACTTGTGTATTTTGGTATATCAGTTTAGTGACCAGTTACATATTCGGTCTTCTTATTGTATTCTTGTTGTATTATTTATATATATCTTAGGGTTTCCCTTATCTTTCAGGAATTGGGTTGTTTGTTTTCATTTAATTACTTTCAAATCAAAATTTTTGGCAACCCGTTTTCTGAAATATTGGGTGATTATCCTGGATACTCTATATTTTATTATGATGCTGAGAATGATTCCATCCATGATTCCGTTATATTGGAGTATTGGGCTGGCCACCCCTTATTTTGGTGAGCGGGTTGTCACAGAGCCAACACACGGTAGCAAGAAACCAGGCGAACTCAACACCCATACAGTCGCCCCGAATACATCCCAAAATCGAAATTGTTCATCTACACCCAAATCCCAAACCGATTAACTAGCAACAACTAATTTGGAACCAAAAGAACCTGAAATCGCAACTATTCAGGTAAACTCAAAGATATATATGTATGTGGAGAGAGAGAGGTAAAACTTAAAATTTAGAGATATCGATGATGATGATGAGTAGCAATGATGTTGAAGCTCTGGGAGTAGCGGTGATGAGGAGCAACGATGATGATGTATGGTAGCAGCGATGATGATAAAGCCGGTAGCGTGGAGAGAGAGAGAGAGAGAGAGAGAGTAAGGTTATAATGATTTGATCTTGAAATTTTAGTCCCAGCTTGAAATTTTAGGGTGTTATTTTTTTAATGAAATGTACTCATATTTGGCACAGTTTAAAAACGTGCCAGATTTTGTCACTATTTTAAACCGTGCCAGATTATGATAAAACCGTGCCAGAATCTCCTTGCCCCAGTGTGCCAAATTAGCATTTTTGGTGTAGTGATGGGACGGTGGAAAGGGAGAAAGAGGGAAAGATGGATATGGAAAGAATATTGAGAGATTGAATTGATGAGAGAGAGAGAAGGTGAGCGCATGGGTGGGATAATTTTGGACAGACTTAGAAGAAATACATTATGTAAGGGTATACCCGACATTTAGTTGCGTCTAAGTTTTTCGATCTTTTTAAGTAGTAGAGTTGTTGAAAAATTTGGCATGTTAATTAATTTGATTAATTAGGGATAACAATTTTTATAGACAACTTGAATTTAATTTTGCGATCGCTCTAGATCACCATTTTTTGTGGAAAAATCATTTTCATTTAATTCTTTTCTAAATTGAATTTAATCAGGGTAATTGATTTAAAGGTATAAATTAAATTTTGGTCTTCGAATTTTATTTTAATTTAAAAATGGTTTTATTTTAAAAAATTAAAATAACGAGATTGAGTAATTTAATTTATGCAAGTAATTGGAAATTACCAAGGTTTTAAATTTGGTCTTTTAGAATATAAGGAATAGTTTTTCAAAAGTCTCAAGTTTTAAATTACTAAGTGGGAGAAGGGTTTCAACATAAACCCCATGGTCTTCATCAATATTTTAAAATTATGCGATTAATTCCTCGCGCCAGCCTCATTTGGAACCCATTAGATGGTTTTAATAGAGATATCACAAAAAATTTAAATTCTTAATTGATAGTTTGTTTGAATTAAATGTGAGTGAGTTCGGTCCTCCCATCGAAAAAATTCTACACGAGTGGGTTAGATTTTTATAAATGAATCGATGGTATACACGTAGACACAATATTTGATATCCTCCCCATTGGAGTCACTTTCATTAGGAGTGGGACCAAAAGTTGTTGACTATTCATTATGTTGGATAGAAGAGTCCTGAACTGCTTGGATAAAATGATGATAGATGAAAATATATTTGATTTAAGGTGGTATAATTTAAACTCACATCGATAACTTTCACATCATAAGGGAACTAGGATGTCCAACAAGATTAATTTTTAAAATTATTAGCTGAGGGATATCACTTTAAAATTTCATCGAATTAATTCTCGTGTGTTGATTGTAAATTAATTTCTCCAATTTGATTATTCTAAGATTTCAAAAATGAATTCAAGTTTTTTCTCACTATTTTAGTCTTAAAGTGTTAACTGGAATAAGTTTCAAGGACTGAAAATATAACTGGACATTTTTTTTTAACTTAAGTGGATAATAAGTATATTTAACCCACAAATTCCCTCAATATTTTAAAATTGTGATATGATTAATTTCTAGTGTCAACCTGATCTTCCCCCTCAGATGGTTTTAATCATGAAATCACAGAGTGTTAAAATATAAGGTAATTATTTTAAATTAAGTGTTATATGCCTTGGGTCCCCCCATCGAGGAAGTTTTATATGTATAATTTTAATTTTAAAGAATTGACCGATGAGAATTTGTAGACACCGTGATTGGTTAATGACGATCAAGCAATAATCATGTTCTTAAAATGATTTTTTTTCATTTCTTCAACAAAGGATTCTTTGGATTAGACATGGTAAAGAAACCTGGTACCATTTTTTAATTAAGGAGTGAGGATCATAAGTAGCCAAAGGTCAGTGTTAGTTATTTGAGAAGAGTTTTACTTCTTTCCAGAAAAGGAAAAGTAGGATAATTCGAAATCTTAAGTACAATGGTTAGGTTTAAGAATGTTCATATTCCTCGGTAGTAGTGGAATAGTCAAAAGGCTGATATTCTCATTATAAGTAGTTAGAAATTTTATAGCAATGTGTCCTATTTTCCTTGATCTCTAAGGAAAAGGGAATGGTAATGGTTTTTATCTTAAAAGTAAATGCATGATTTATAGTTTAATCTATGGTAATGTTGTATTTAGAATTAGGAACCACAAATCAAGGCTACAACTCATTATAGAGGTTCCAGGTAATCGAATAATTACTTAAAAGAGAGATATTCCTAGTTATGGGCAATCAGAATAATGCAGTGATATCTATAGTGGAATATGCTTATGAATTTTGGTTTAGTCATAAATTTATTATAGGTAAATTATTTGATGTACCTGGGTTTTAGAAAAATTGGTTCCGATTTTCTAAATTAGTTTTGAACAAATATTCGATTGATTGGTCAAATTATTTAATTAAAATTGGATACCTTTTATTTGTTCCGGTACATGGAAAATAATTTATATATTATAAGGTTTGTGCACCAATACTGCTAAATACTGAAATTAATAACATTGATGGACAATCATTAAATAGAAAGAAAGCGGGCTTTAGAATCTTTTTTATATGATAAGGTCCATGATTAGTTATTCAAGATTGCATCATTCTTGTTGAGATTTTAGTTAAGAGTCAAATATAGACATTTTGAATTCATATTCTTTTTAATTGGTCTCTTCAACTCCCATTAAACATTGGAATGGAAGCAAGCTCATCTTAGGGAATGTTTGGATCTGTGGGTGCTCAACACTTCTATTATGGAAGGAACTAACAAAGTTGAAATTAAGGACAAATGTATGACTTTTTGTTGGTTACCCCCAATGTTACAAAGTTAATTCACATCATATTCCTAAATACAAGAAGGATGTTGATTACATAAATAAAAAGTTCTTATATGACGATTATGTTATAAACCAAGGGCCCATGTGTAAGCTAGTCTTACAATATAAATAGAACATAATATTGCCAATGTTGCTAGACCACCTATACAAGATGAAATATAACTTGATGTTGATAATATAATACCTTTCATAGCGGGACTATTATTGATTATAAGGGTACACGTGTCAGTTGTACTGGATAATAAGTGGGGCCACATCGTAGCGGGAGCATCACGAATCATCCTGAATGGTTAGTGTTTTGGGTGATCATTTTGATGAGTTCCCAGGAAAACACGAACTAAGTCTCGAGAATCACAATAAGGCATTCATAACAAGGAGTTTTTATTTGACTTATGACTATAGATACCATAAGGGGTTCAATGCATTTGAATTAAGTTTTTGGAATTGTAGACTTGTTAATGGGGTAATATCTTAATGGATAAAAAAGGTGAAAACCTTTAAAGAAAGGCTTGCAAAAGGGTTTACTAGAAAAGATAAAGGATTGAATATGAGGAAACCTTCTCGTGGTAGCCATGCTAAAGTATGTCAAGATTATTTTAATGTCAAAAATTGCATTCTTAAAAAATTGTCTTCACACCTACATAGTAAGAAGTCAAAAAAGCAAAGTTATGTAAACTTGTGACATTTATTTATGGATTTAAGCTAAAATTAAGTTCTTAGGTTGTAAGGACATATTTCACATAATCCTATTTACATTAGAGTTTGTCAAATACCACTACAACCGTCGAAGATTTATTCAAGATCAATGATGCATCAAGACGGATCTGAAAATCAACATTATTCATCAATCGAGACTCTGCGAGATAGATTTTGGTAAGGTTGTGTTTAAGTCTCTTAATAGTTCATTTAAAGTGTTGGGATGATTTTTCTAAAATGTTTTTAAACACCCGAGGAGTTGTTTTTCGTCAAAAGAATATTTTTTAAGTGTTGAGGCGGAGTTTTATTAAATATTTTTTTCTATGTTCAGGTCGTTCGAGCGATATCTTACTTCCGTTCAAGCGATAATGTAATGTCGCACGATGTCCTCGTTCGAGCGACATCATCTCTCGTTCGAGCGACACGTTGATTCAAGTTTTTTATAAATAGCATGTTAAATGAGTCCTTTTTTGTTAAGAAGACCTGAGGTTTTTCACTCTGCGAAAACTGCAAACTGCAGAACTATTTTGTCTTCTTCATTTAGGGTTTAAAACTTTGTTTTTCAATTAACAAAAATCCTAATAGTTTAGTGAATTATTTTGGAACCCAAGATACAATCTTGTTGAAGTTTCTCTTGCAAAGAGGATAAATCTATAGCTAACAATTGCGTGTCATTGGGAGTGCTTGTGGGTGTCTCTAGATGAAGACAGAGTTGCGTGTTCTTGTGGGTTTATTACGGTTGATCCATTGCTGACTCTAGGCTGCGTGTTTAAATGAGTATCTGCGTGATATTCATTGCAAATTTTATTGTGTATGTAAGTTGCGATTTACCTTTGCATAGTGAAATAAAAGGGTTTTCCCTTTTGGGTTTTTTTCCTGAAATTTGTGTGTCAGCAATTTATTTTTTATGGTTTGATTTACCCACCTAGTCGCATGAGTTAGGGATGAATTTATTTTGGTTAAAAAATTGGACATTAATTAAATAAGTTTAAAATTAGAATTTGCAAATTTGGTTAAATCGATATCACAGCGCATTTACAAATTGATATCAGAGCGGATTTCTCTAATTTATCGAGTGATCCTTGTTTTTCGTAAAATTTTGTGATATTGATTTTTTTTTTTAAATCTGATTGTGAAAAATCGCAATGTTTCCGAATGAAAACTTATATATTCGGTTGCCAGTTTTTAGGGGTCTAATTATGCATATTGGAAATCCCATATGAAATCACATTTAAGAGCAATCGATGAGCGAGTTTGGGTTATTTGTGAAAGAGGGTGGACTCCTCCCACTGTCACCGTGAATAAAGTCACTAATCTTAAGCATTTGACTGACTGGATTGAGGATGATTTTAAATGGAGAACTTTAATTCTCGTTGGCTAAGTGCAATTTTTGGAGTCATCACCCCTAACAAATTTCGACGTATCATGATGTGCACTACGTCAAAATAAGTGTGGGAGATTTTACAACTTACCCATGAAGGCACGAATTTGTAAAAGAGTCTAAATTGTAAAATTTAACTACTCAATTTGGAATAATTACCATGCTTGAATCTAAGTGTTTTGATGACTTTTATGCACGTTTACCTGATATCATCATGCTTACTATAAATTTCAATCTTGGTGAGCACATCAGTTTTGATATCATACTATAACATCATACTATATCAACATGCTTACTATAAATTTTGGTGAGCACATCAATCTTGGTGAGCACATCATGCTTACTATAAATTTTAGAATTTTTCTCAAATTTTCAAAAGAAAATTATTCCAATAAAAGATTTTTTAAGAAAAATAAAAAGACAGATGAGGCCCAAGAGAGCGGTGAGAAAGATAAAGAGAGTGAGAAAGAGGAAGAGGAAAGATGTTTATAATGTGAGGGTAAGGGGCATAAGGCTTTTCAGTTTCCCACTAGGCTAAAGAGAAAGGGAAAATAAGATTTCCATGACATCCTCTCTTAGCAATAGTGAGGAAGAGGTGAAGGATTTCGAGGATGAATCTTCACATGGGATGTGTGTAGCCTTTCTAGCTAGTCATGATAGCACACCTAGTTTGACCTGGCGATGAGGACACTTGTACATGTGAGAGTACCAAGGATGGTTTTGAGTGTTTATAGCGAGTGTGAGAATGAGTGCGCTAGTGAAGGTGAGAGTGAGATCCAAATTATGTTTATAGACTTGTACGCCGAGACCTTAAAGGTGAAGAAGTTGAATAAGGAGTTAGGTCTTAAGGTGATAGATTTGGAGAGAGATATAGAGAGTTTGAGGGTATTTGAGGTGTCATCGAGTCAACACGAGAAGGTGAAGGTTACTTTGAGTGAGTAGTTGATCATTATAGGTCTGGAGAAGAGTGAACTTATAACTCATGTGTCACAATTAGAGAGAGATATTGAACGTGCTCAAGAGGTAAAGGTCACTATAGAGGATACATCTAAGAAGGTAGGAAAGATTCTCCTCGATCCCGCTTTGGGTAAGGTTGAGAGACTAGGAATAGGTCAAGACGGTGAGTCCACTTCCCATGTTGCATCTAAGCTAATTCTCGAGTTTGTGAATGATCCTTATGGATCTCAACCTAACCAACCTAGGCGTCTCATTCCGGATAGGAGAGTGCACCGTAGAAGTTTTGGGAGAGGTGTTCCTAGTCCCGTGTATGTTTGCACACATTGCAAAAAGATAGGACACCATAGAGAATTTTGTTTTAAGTTGGGTAGTGTGTCACATAGAGTTTTGTCACGTGTTCCTACATACGCACCCACACATGATGCTCCAGATAACTACATGAGAGAGTTTGCACATATTAGGGAGAAAGTTAAGTTTTTGGTCAAAACTTCACATGATTTTATGGATGCTTTTCATTAGATGTTACCACCTTTAGAAAACTCCACCACACCTAACGGTTGAGGTTTAATCTTGTTTTCTAGCATAGGATGATTTTCATGATGATATTTTATGCCTACTGCTAGTATGTACCATTTTTGTATTTATATCTTTTCCATTTTTTATATATTTTTTAAAAAACCAAAAAGATTTTTGTTTTTGAAAAATGTTGGAAAAATACGAAAAGATTTTCTATTTTTCTAGAAAAATTAAAATAGCCAAAAATATTTTATTTTGATAAAATTTTTGGAAAAAGACAAAAAGAGTTTTGTATTTTGTTTACACTGTTTATGAATGGACATTTAGGATGACCAAGTCACACCATCATTCCATATACATGTGACTATTTGATAGTGTTTTGATACGCATCATCATTTCATTTTTGCGCTTTATAATATTCAGAGTCATTAAGATGTAATTTTTACTACCTACATGTTTGACTCACAAGATCCTTCAATGCATACTTTCACGTATTTGTTTGATTATTGTGCTTGTCTATCACATGTTAGTTGAAGTGTTTTTATCTCAATCATGTCTTTAAAATGAAACATATGCGATAAAACTTGACAATGAAAGTAGAGCATGTAAGAACCGTTTCCCGTGATAATTTGTTTATATATATCTGTGGAAAATGGGGAAAGGCTACGAAAGGTACACATTTATCCTTTGCAACTAAGCCATCATTTAAATCGGACCTAGAAAAACTGTGGCATTGTAAAAAAAAAGTAGCCAAGGTCCAAAGAGGTTTAAAAGAGCCCGAAAAAAATTTAAAGGCAATAAAAAGATATATATGCCAAAAGGCACCATTAGATTTTATATCACCTCATTAGAAAAATAAAAGATTTATTATTTATGAGGGAGATTGGTTGGAAATTAATCAACGGGTTTGCACGTCCTGACAAAGTCTTGAAAAAGCATTACATAGTTTTAGACGTTATTGGTGTGAAAATCATTTTAGAGTTTGATGTGTCGATTAGATTGAGTCGATGTCATGTAAATTCACATTTTGATACCTAAGGACGATTTTGAGATCATTCATTAGGAGTATCCGTATCATCATGCACATATGTTATGTTTGATTGCATTGCTTTTCCTATAGAATTAGTTCACACCCATTCATTCCATATCCACGATTTGGTTATCTTAGTGTAAATTCATGGTATGTGATTTTTGTAAATTATTTTTACATTTTTTTTCAAAAAATTGAAAAATAAAAAATAGTTGGTGAAAGCTTTCAACTATATCCTTGATGATTGTAGTTGTTTACTTTACTTGTCGTGACACTCCATGTTTATTTTTTATGGGGGGGGGGGGGAATTGAGATTTGATATTTCTTATGATTTATGTTTATTTCATTTCAAACTCGATACGTCACGAAGGTATTTGTCTCTTGTCTCATGTGTGTAGGTACAAAATTTTAGTATCATTATTTTGCACACCCTGATGATGATAAAGAAAAGCAAAAATATTTGAAGTTGAATATTTTAAAGGAAAGTTTAAGACTTGCATTTTTAGTACCTTTTCAATTTGGGGTTCATGGGATGGTATTAGATTTGTATAGGACATTTGATTTCATATTTCAGATGTTTTTAGTTTGTACCGTCATAGACATAAGGGGAGATTTGTAAAGATATATTTTACGTAATCTTGTTTACATTAGAGTATGTCAAATACCGCTACAACCGTCAAAGATTTATTCAAGTTCAATCATGCATCAAGACAGTTCTGAACATCAAGATTCTTCATCAATCGAGCCTCTGCGAGATAGATTTTAGTAAGGTTGTGTTTAAATCCCTTAATGGTTCATTTAAAGTGTTGGGATAATTTATCTAAAATGTTTTTAAAAACCTGAGGCGTTGTTTTTCGTCAAAAGAATTTTTTCTAAGTGTTAAGACGGAGTTTTATAAAAAAATTTGACGTTCAGGTTATTCAAGCGACATCTTACTATCGTTCAAATGACATCTTACTTTCGTTCAAGCGACAATGCAATGTCGCACGATCTCCTCGTTCAAGCGACATCATATCTCATTGGAGCGACATCCTGTTTTCATTCGAGCGACGAGTCTGTAACAACCCTCGCTTTTGAGAATCGATTTTATATTAATTTACTATGTGAAGTAATTATATATAAAATGTTGGAATATGGAGTAAGTACTAATTTAATGAAGAAAAGTTAATATTTACTTACTTGTTGCATATTTACTGTATGTGTATGTAAATATCCTCATGTTGAGTTTTATAGTGTCCTAAGATTCAAATGATATTGATAGTTTAAAATGAAACCGAAACTTTAAACGATTTATAAAATTTCCAAATGATAATTTGGAGGGCAGAGTTAGTTTCGGAAGGTGCGAGATGGTCAAAATATGTGCAATATTGTATTTTTAGGTTTCGGGCACTTTTGACTGGTTATACCTTAAATGTGCAGTGCGTGTTATTTTATCGCGGTATTGATCATTTAAGTTGGAATTTTATACAAAAGACACGATTTATGTCTTGTAATCCATTTATTTATCTTAAGTGCATTTAGTGACCTAGAGAGAAAGAGAGAAGAAGAGAACTTGTGGTGAAAGAGAGAGATTAAAGATTTGGAGATTGATCTTGCATTCAACTTCCTCAAATCTGAATTTTCAAGCTTGAGGCAAGTTTTCGACTTGTTATATTATGGTTTAAGATAAATGATTAGTTGTGATAATTGTGTATTAATCATGGTTTAACTATGTTAGGGTTTTTGTGGATTTATGGGTTTTGAATCATTCAAAAATGATTTGGATAATTAGTGATGTTTATGGTAGTAGTTAGATGTATTTATGATGTATTGATGACAATAAATGATCTTGGTTTGGATGGATTTTCAGTTAGGGAGAAATTTAGGAGTCCAAGACTCCATAGACAAACTTGGCAAAATCGCAGGGGCTAATCGATTCGCATAGGTCCAGTTTCGAGGTCTGCTTGAACCGAATCGATTCGGCAATTTACAGAATGCCAATTTTCTTTGTCCGAATCGATTCGCTTTTTGGGCGAATCGATTCATTTTCCTGCTGTTTTGAGTTAGTTTTGTAATTCAATTCTAACTCATTTTCTTTAGGATTAGGGCCTAGGAACCTTCTTGTATGAAGTAAACTTAGAGTCCTAGAGTTCTCTATGATTTAGTTTACTACCCTAGATTAGAATTGGTTTATATGGAGTTTATTCCGAGGGTGCGTGAAGTGATGTTCAGGCATTACTTTCCTTTGCTTAATTAGTAGGAGTCTAGGAGATTATGAAGTTGTATTTGAAGACTTTAGAAGTTAATTTGAGGTAAGATGGTCTATTATAAAGCCATAAAAAAGGAGGCTTAGGAAAATAACTCGGGAGTTTAATTATTCATAGAGGTTATTATGATGATGTGAAGTATGTATAGTTTCGGATATCCATAATGCATTTGACAAAATGTAAATGAACAAAGTAAATGATAATTTACTTAATCGTGATGTAGTAATTAATAAATGGTTGGGACACACCCTCTCTAAATGCCATCTTAAGGGAAGTTCGTGCGTGAGGTGAAGCCCCTTGGCTAATGAATTCAGGGTGGATATAGTCCTAGGCCATATGAGTGCTTGTTGTATATTTTTCTGCGATGGGTAGGTAATTCCGGGTGTGGTTATGACTACCCCGCAGGCATATGGACGCTTCCCGATGTTTCGATAGGATCCCAGGTTGTCTTGATGATAGGCCCTGGAAAATGATGGTCATTTAGGGACGCGCATAGTGGGGAAACCCGGACGGGTGGTCTTAGAATCGTTATATATATATACTTATAACTATTCTAACATCAAGTGGGACTTGATGGATATTAATGCCATAAAGAGCATAAAGCGATGCCATAAGGAGCATAATACATGCCACAAAGAGCATACAATTGAGATACGTGCCACAAAGAGCACATGATAAAATTTGTATTCCTGATAAGGAATGGAAAGATAAAATAAAAAGGGTGAAAGATGAAAAAGGCTTATGATTATTCATATTCTCTTGTACAACTGACTTTAATTAATAACCATTTAATTGTATTAGTTTATTTTATGAGGTTACCATGTTAGAATATCATCTTTATCATCCATGACTCCTGTATTATTGGAGTATCGGGATGGCCACCCTTTATTTTGGTGAGCAGGTTGTCACAGTTGGTATCAGAGCATCAGGTTCTAGAGTCTTTAGGATCTATGCAGACTTGTCACGTTCTACCATAGCGTTCTTTGATATAGAGCCTAATGTTAGGACTGCTTTGTTGCTTATGCTTACGATCTTCTGCAAGATAGATTGTTTTATATAGTATTTTAACTCTATTATTTCTCCATCTCAGATGCTGCCTAAGAGAGGTCGCACAGCGAGACGTAATAGAGTTGTGGAAGAGGAGGTTGGTCCTCCACTGCCGCCACTGGGGAGTATAAATTTTGCTGATGTAGCAAATATAGTGGCCCAATCGGTCAATGCAGCGATGACTTCCATGGTACAACAAATGCCACAAGCTCAACCAAGGGCACAGGAGGCATAAGCTCCTACGGGACCTTCTCCGTGGGAAAGGGTTAGGGAGTCTTTTCTAAAAGGCCATCCCCCAGAATTCGATGGAGGCTCGGATGTTATAAGGCCAAATCAGTGGAAGAAAGACATGTAACTCCATCTTCGAATGGTGGAATGTAGTGAGGAGAAAAAGCATGTCCTTATTACTTTCAAGCTTGTCGGATTCGGGTTACACTGGTGGGGGTTGATGACTACACCAGAGCAGAAGGATACGATGTCAATCACTGATTTCTGGGCCTTGTTTGACCGAAAGTACATCCCTCCCACAGTTCAAAGGGATATGCGAAGGAAGCTCCAGGATGTAGTACAAGGAGAGAGATCTGTTGCAGAGTATGAAGAGGAGTTCACCCGGTTGGTAAGCTTTGTACCGGATGATGTGACTCCAGAAGAGAGGAGAATCTCCAAGTTTATGGGAGGTTTACATTAGCGGATAAAACAACATTTATTGAGTAATTCAGCTTTGCAAACCTTTGGGGATGTGATGAATACGGCATTACTTCATTGCCAAGAGCATAAATTGTTTGTGCAAAATAGCAAGAAGGCTACAGTGATGGGGTAAGTGGGAAAACCTGGAGGGAATGGGATTGGGGGAGGAGCATCTCCTTCATCCCAATCTTCGGGGAGTAAGCAAAGAGAGAGGGACCCCCAGCAAGGGGATTTGTCTAAACGTCCCCGCTTTGGTGGATTTAATGCTGGTGGTAACAACAATAGGCAGGGTCAAGGTGGACTGCCACAATAACAAGCAGGTAGAGTGGAAATGGGGGTAGAGGCCAGCAGGGCCAAGGTTTTAGGCAGTTTCGAAACAATCAAGGGCGGAACCAGGAGAATGTGACCAACAAATGTTTTCAGTGCGGAGAGCTGGGTCATTATAAGAGGTCGTGTCCTAAGTTGATTAGAGGACAACTTCCTAGGGCTCCACAGCAGCCATATGTACAGTTTCTGCCCCAGGCACCTAATCCGATTGTTCCTCCACAGCAGGGGCAACTGCAGTATGGACGGGTCTATCACATTCAGGAGGCTTTGCTTCCTCCAGCCCCTCCAGCACCGCCAGCAATTGAGGGTAAGTTTCTCATTCAAGGACATATGGGTCGAGTTTTGTTGATATGGGTGTGACCCATTCATTCATTTCTAGAAGTTTTGCTCAGACCACAGAGTTGATAAAATCTGCTGAGAGTACCTTCACTAGTGTCGAGTCCTCTATGGCTGATGGTTCACTTATTTTCCTTATTTGTAAACAAATAGGAATTACTCTTGGTAATTTTTGCTTTGAGGACGATTTGCTCGTCCTTGACGTGGTCGGGTATGACGTGATTTTGGGTATGGATTGGCTAGTGAAATATCACGCGATTGTCAATTGTAACGGGAAGAGTATAGTCTTCGCCGTTTCGGTCAAGAAATGTTCTTGGTAGTTATGCCTCGCTTAGAAGGAGGTACTAGTACTTATTTATATTGTATTATGGAGGATACTTCTAGGGATGTAGTTGTTCCCTTGGATTCTATTCCGGTTGTTAGAGATTTTGAGGATGTTTTTTGGGAAATACCGAGTTAGCCTCCGAGTCGGGAGATTGAGTTTGTGATTGATTTAGCGCCGGGAACTCGACCTATTGCGAGAGCTCCATATCGCATGGCTACTGTGAAAATGAGGGAGTTAAGAGAGCAAATCCAGCAGTTATTAGAGCAGGGATTTATTAGGCATAATACATTGCCATGGGGTTCTCTGGTGTTGTTTTTAAAGAAAAGAGACGGTTCTCTCCGGTTATGTGTTGACTACAAAGAGTTGAATAAAGTCACCATCCGGAATATATACCCTTTGCCTCGTATTGATGATCTATTTGACCAACTTAGGGGAGCTTCGTACTTCTCTGAGATCGATTTGAGGATGGGGTATCACCAGTTGAGGATACGGGAGCAAGATGTATCCAAGACTGCTTTTCTGACGAGGTACGGGTCCTATGAATTTTTAGTTATGCCTTTCGGACTAACCAACACCCCCGCCATGTTTATGGACCTCATGAATAGGGTGTTTCGGGACTTCCTAGACCAGTTTGTTATTGTGTTTATCGATGACATCCTAGTTTACTCTCAAACAGAATCTGACCATGCTACTCATTTACGGATGGTCCTACAAAGATTAAGGGATCACCAATTGTATGCCAAGTTCGAGAAGTGTGTCTTTTGGTTGAAGCAAGTTCAGTTTTTGGGTCATGTGGTGTCATCCTAGGGTATTTCGATGGATCCAAGCAAGGTGGCTGCGGTGAGGGAGTGGGGTCATCCCACGAGACCTACAGAGATTCATAGTTTTCTGGGTTTAGCGGGTTATTACCGTCGGTTTATCAAGGGTTTCTCTAAAATCTCAAACCCTTTGATAAATTTGACCCAGAAAGCGGTGAGATTTGTTTGGGATAACTCTTGCCAGGTTGCTTTTGACGAGCTCAAAGATAGGTTGACTTCGGCTCTAGTCCTTGCATTGCCAAAACCGGGATTGGAATATCTAGTCTTCACCGATGCATCTCTTCAAGTATTAGGAGGTGTGCTTCAGCAAGAGAGATGGGCTATTGCTTATGCTTCTCGCAAGATAAAGCCCCATGAAAGGAACTATCCGGTTCATAACATAGAACTCGCCGCGGTTGTCTTTTCCTTGAATATTTGGAGGCATTATCTCCTAGGGGAGAAATCCAGTCTTTTCACGGACCATAAATCACTGCAATATTTATTTTCACAGAAAGATTTGAATATGCGACAGCGCCGATGGTTGGAGTTCGTGAAAGATTATCAATTTGATATCCATTATCATTCGGGAAAGGTGAATGTTGTGGCGGATGCCTTGAGTAGAAAGCCCGAGGGAGAGTTAGCTGATGTATGGAAAGCTAAGTGGAAAGAGCTCAGTAAGGAGGATGCAGTAGTGAGAGCGTTCATGTCAGTAATGACCGTTACTCCTACCATTGTGGCAAGGGTTGTAGAAGCCCAAGAAAGGGATAAGGGTTGTCAGGATCATATACATCGATTACTGTCCGAGGGAGCGGAATCCTACTCGATAAGTTTAGAGGGTGGATTACGCTTGCATGGAAGACTCATTGTTCCAGAGGAGGCGAATTTGAGACGGGCGGTGATGGAATAATCTCATGAGTCAAAATTTACTGTACATCTTAGTGGGGAAAAGATGTATCAAGACATGCGCCTCCAGTACTGGTGGCCAAGTATGAAGAAGGATATTTCTGAGTTTGTATCCTCATGCACTACTTGTCAATTGGTCAAGATCGATCGTCAGCGACCGACAGGTTTGTTACAACCGTTGGAGATTTCGATGTGGAAATGGGAGAGCATATCGATGGACTTTATTACGGGCTTGCCAAGGTCACAGAGGGGTTATGATTCGATTTGGGTGATTGTCGACCGCTTGACTAAGTCAACACACTTCTTACCCGTGCGTACGAATTTTGATACCGCTCTCTATGCCCAGTTGTTCATCACTGAGATTGTTAGACTCCATGGGGTGCCTTTAGATATAGTTTCCGACCGAGACAAGATTTTTGTTTCCCACTTTTGGCGAAATTTCCAAGAGGCCATGGGAACCGAATTGAGGTTAAGCACTTCTTATCATCCTCAAACAGATGGTCAGAGTGAAAGAGTAAACCAAATGTTGGAGGATATGCTCCGTATGTGCATGCTTGATTTCAAGGGTGGTTGGGAACAATAGCTCCCATTGGTTGAGTTCTCTTATAACAACTCATACAAATTTACTATTGGGATGGCGCCCTATGAAGCTCTTTATGGCCGGCCCTGTAGATCGCCTGCTTGTTGGTTGGAAGTGGGTGATAATAAATTCCTTGGACCTGAAATTATCCAAGATACTTCTTATAAAATTGAACTCATTCAGAATCTCATTTGGATAGCCCAAGACCGCCAAAAGAGCTATGCCGATGCGGGTAGAAGACATATGGAGGTGGAAATTGGGGACAAAGTCTTGGTGCGAGTGTCACCAATGAAAGGTATCAAGCATTTCAGAAAGAAAGGAAGGCTTGTGTCGCGATATGTTGGACCTTTTTAGTATTATTGCTAAGGTGGGTCCAGTGGCGTATCAACTTGCCTTACCGAAACCTTTACAACAAATTCACGATGTATTCCATGTTTCCTCTCTGAAGAAGTATAAGAGATGCGAAGGTGCCCTTTGGCATATCCCTTTCGAGGATATTGACTTACAACTCGACATTTCATATGAAGAACAACTGGTTGCTATTCTAGAGCATGGGGAGCGTAGGTTGAGGTCTCGCGTGGTGCCCTTGGTGAGAGTCCAATGGAGTCATCACAATGCTAAAGAAACGACGTGGGAACGTGAGGATGATATGCGGAAAAAGTATTCACATCTCTTCTTACAAGGTGCGCTTGAATGTTGGGGGCAAAATTCCCTCATAAGGGGGGGGGGGGGGGGGGGGGGACTATGTAACAACCCTCGCTTTTGAGAATCGATTTTATATTAATTTACTATGTGAAGTAATTATATATAAAATTTTGGAATATGGAGTAAGTATTAATTTAATGAAAAAAAGTTAATATTTACTGACTTATTGCATATTTACTATATGTGTATGTAAATATCCTCATGTTGAGTTTTATAGTGTCCTAAGATTTAAATGACATTGATGGTTTAAAATGAAATCGGAACTTGAAATGATTTATAAGATTTACAAATGATAATTTGGAGGGCGTAGTTAGTTCCGGAAGGTGTGAGATGGTCAAAATATGTGCCATATTGTATTTTGCTGTTTCGGGCACTTTTGACTGATTATACCTTAAATGTGCAGTTGCGTGTTATTTTATCGTGGTATTGATCATTTAAGTTGGAATTTTATACAAAAGGCATGATTTATGCCTTGTAATCCATTTATTTCTCTTAAGTGCATTTAGTGACCTAGAGAGAAAGAGAGAAGAAGAGAACTTGTGGAGAAACAGAGAGATTAAAGATTTGGAGATTGATCTTGCATTCATCTTCCTCAAATCTAAATTTTTAAGCTTGAGGCAAGTTTTTGACTTGCTATATTGTGGTTTAAGGTAAATGATTAGTTGTGATAATTGTATATTAATCATGGTTTATCTATGTTAGGGTTTTTGTGGATTTATGGGTTTTGAATCATTCAAAAATGATTTGGATGATTATTGATGTTTATGGTAGTAGTTAGACGTATTTATGATGTATTGATGACAATAAATGATCTTGGTTTGGATGGATTTTCAGTTGGGGAGAAATTTAGGAGTCCAAGACTCCATAGCCAAACTTGGCAAAATCGCAGGGGCGAATCGATTCGTCCTCTGGGCGAATCGATTCGCATAGGTCCAGTTTCCAGGTCTGCTTGGACCAAATCGATTTGACAATTTACATAATGCCAGTTTTCTTTGTCCGAATCGATTCTCTTTTTGGGCGAATCGATTCGATAGGGCGAATCGATTCGGCCCATGGGCGAATCGATTCTTTTTTCTACTGTTTTGAGTTGGTTTTGTAATTCAATTCTAACTCATTTTCTTTAGGATTAGGGCCTAGGAACCTTCTTGTATAAAGTAAACCTAGAGTCCTAGAGCTCTCTATGAGTTAGTTTACTACCCTAGATTAGAGTTGGTTTATATGGAGTTTATTCCGAGGGTGCGTGAAGTGATGTTCAGGCATTACTTTCCTTTGCTTAATTAGTAGGAGTCTAGGAGATTATGAAGTTGTATTTGGAGACTTTAAAAGTTAATTTGAGGTATGATGGTCTATTATAAAGCCCTAAAAAGGAGGCTTGGGAAAATAACTTGGGAGTTTAATTATTCATCGAGGTTATTATGATGATGTGAAGTACGTATAGTTCCGGATATCCATAATGCATTTGATAAAATGTAAATGAACAAAGTAAATGATAATTACTTAATCGTGATGTAGTAATTATTAAATGGTTGAAACACACCATCTCTAAATGCCATCTTAAGGGAAGTTCGTGCGTGAGGTGAATCCCCCTGGCTAATGAATGCAGGGTGGATATAGTCCTAGGCCATATGAGCGCTTGTTGTATATTTTTCTGCGATGGGTAGGTAATTTCAGGTGTGGTTATGACTACCCCATAGGCATATGGACGCTTCCCGACGTTTCGATAGGATCCTAGGTTGTCTTGATGATAGACCCTGGATAATGATGGTCATTTAGGGGCGTGCACAGTGGGGAAACCCGTACGGGCGGTCTTAGAATTGTTATATATTTATATTTATAACTATTCTAACATCAAGTGGGACTTGATGGATATTAATGCCATAAAGAGCATAACGCGATGCCATAAAGAGCATAATACATTCCACAAAAGAGCATACAATTGAGATACGTGCCACAAAGATCACATGATAAAATTTGTATTCCTGATAAGGAATGGGAAGATAAAATGAAAAGGGTGAAAGATGAAAAAGGCTTATGATTATTCATATTCTCTTGTATAACTGACTTTAATTTATAACCATTTAATTGTATTAGTTTTTTTATGAGGTTACCATGTTAGAATATCCTCTTTATCATCCATGACTCCTGTATTATTGGAGTATCGGGATGGCCACCCCTTATTTTGGTGCGTGGGTTGTCGTAGCGTCGAATCAAGTTTTTTTTATAAATATCGTGTTAAATGAGTCCTTTTTCATTAAGAAGACCTGACGTTTTTCATTCTGCAAAAACTGCAAACTGCAAATCAATTTTGTATTCTTCATTTAGGGTTTAAAACTTTGTTTTTCAATTCAAAAAAATCCCAAAAGTTTAGTGAATTATTTTGGAACCCAAGTACGATCTTGTTGAAGTTTCTTTTATAGAGAGGATAAATCTACGGTTGACGACTGCGTGTCATTGGGAGTGCCTCTGGGTGTTCTTGGCTGACGACAGAGTTGCATGTTCTTGTGGGTTTACTACGGTTGATCCATTGTTGACTCTAAGTTGTGTGTCTACGTGGGTATCTGCGTGATATTCATTGCATATTTTATTGTGGATGTAAGTTGTGATTAACTTTGCATAGTGAAATAAAAAGGTTTTCCCTTTTGGATTTTTTTCTTGAAATCGGTGTGTCAGTAATTTATTTGTGATGGTTTGATTTACCCACCTAGTTGCATGTGTTAGGGATGAATTTAATTTGGTTTAAAAATTGGAAATTAATTGAATAGATTTAAAATTGGAATTTTTGAATTAGGTTAAATCAATATCACACCGCATTTACATAGGTCATTCGTTTTGATCGGGTAATCAAGTTTTGATTTTGTTCAAAGCCCAAAAAACATCGTGTTCGTATAAGAAGCATAAAAAAAACGTAATGGTATTTATAGTATAACTTGCGGATAATATTTACCTAATCGGGAATGAAGTGGAAGTATTGTTTTACATAGGAGTTTGGATGTCCAAATATTCAATATAAAGTACTTAGGATAAGCCAAATACATCTTTATGATCAAGCATTAGCTCTATCGGCCGCAAAGGATGTTGGGCTTATCCCAAGTCGATTATATGAATGTCGTATGCACACAATTAACATCGGGTTTCCATGAAAAGAGTTCTTTTCAAGTATGGAATCGCTTTGTTTGGAAAATCAATGTCTTAGGACTTGATTGGATGGAAGTAATGAGGAATATACCTAATGTTTCAGCAGTGGGTGGCCTCACAAATGTTGTATATTATGTGTAAAGACCAAAATCTATTATAAAACAAATTTTAGTCTAATAGTCATTTACCTTTTAGGTACAAAGACTAGATTTTCATCCGGATAAGGATTCAAAGTTTTCTTTCTCAGAATATATGTTTACCCAAGGAGGTTGAGCCATAAGTTAGAGGAGTGTGAAGTAATCTTGGATTGTTGACATCACTAGGGAGGCCAAAGTTTTTATCACTTTAGAGACAACTAAAGAGGATGAATGGATTGAATACTTTATAAGTGAGTTGAATGAGGTTCCTTCAAGTTCAATTAGATATTACACCTTTCAATGTATATAGCGATAAGTGAGTTGAATTTTTGCCCAAAAAATATCTTGGAATGAGATATCCCCATTATAGACTTATAAGATTTATTTACACTAGTTAAACCCGATGAGTGGATTATTTCACAATCCGATGGAGTAGCAAAATAAGTTAAGTTTATGAATGAAGGAAATGATTAGGTATTGGTTTAAATTGATTGGCTTCAAATTGATTTCAACCAAAGGGTATACGAAGCTTAACGTGGGGAGTCACATTATGTAGCATAATCAACTTTGCAAATAAGACCTCATTATTTTTGAGTGAATTTTTAGATAATTAAAATGAAGTGCAATCATAGTTATTTAGTGGAATTAATTATGATTAAATAAAGAAAGAAAATAAATTACGAGATTATAATTTGGTATTTTCGAGTATTGTTTGGAAGCCACTTTAATTATGTGTCTTGGGTCCCTAGTATAGTCCATATGCCAAAGTAATTAGGCCCAGACTCTCTCGAAGTCTAGTTTCAATATCTAACTCAAAACTTAAGGTTTTCATCTCAAAAGGGCCTCGTACACCTACCTTTATTTTAGAGGATCACATACTATAAGAACCATGAAATTCGGTGAACACAAGCAATATTTTGGAGTACCAAAATATTGCAACCCCTTTCATCCTTATAATTACATTTTTTCCATATTGAGATTGCAACCGAATTCGTAAAGGTATTGTACTTGTAACCCTATGTTTAATCACTTAAACCAAGTTTTTCACTTTGTAATTTTCATACTTTAATTAATCATATTTTTTATTCCTCGTAAATCTATTCCTAACAGGGGGATGCAAAATTCTTTCTCCAAGTGGAGATTTGGCTTAATAATTTCATAGCCTTGTTGTTGCATGTTAGCATGACCAATGAAGGGAAGTTTTGTTGAGCGATATAGGACATAACTTCAAGGAATTCTAGAGTTTATAGTCGTGACTTGTGAAAGGATTTGTTTTCTATAGAGACCAGACTAACCGCGTACGAGTAGGTTTTAGTGAGGGTTATTTTGGGCATTTCATCCCTAGGGGCTCACTTGTATAAGTAAAAACTTTTAGGTCATTTAACTTAAGTTATAATATAGAATCTCATCACTTATTTCTCTTGTATACATTTTGAGAGCGATGGTGACGCTTGAGAGAAGTTGTAAATCCTTGTTAATTTAATCAAATAAAGGAAGCCAACATCATCCGTGGACAATGATAAATGAGAGACACACGCATATATCTTGAATGTCCTCAATTTTTTATCTTGGGTGTGCATGGATAACTTTATTGAGTGTGTAGTTTCACTCACCTATATAAAATAAAACAAAAAAATGGTTTTGCAGTTGATAGGCAGGGTTATACCGTGGCACGAGCGTCACATACGCGCCGGTCGTTTTGAATTCGGCTCACCAACTCTATACAAAAACCAAAACTAATAACTACACTCAACAGATGAGTATAGCGGCCAAATCCAGGTATCGAAATCCACAAAGACGAGTTGCTAGAATTTAATTGGTTTAATATTCCTAAATAAAAGCGTAAAAGATGATTATACACAGAAAGGAAAAGATGAAAAAGGGAAAGATTAATCTAGGCGAGTGTATTGAAACTAGATTAACAAAGAGGATAAAAATATAAGTTGAGTCGAAGATCCCTCACCCGAGTTAATTAGTATAAAATGGTTACATGGGTCGACGAGTTATTAAGACTGCGTCTCGTTTCGACGGATAATTAAATCAAGAGTTGTCACACCCCTAAATTCACATAACAATCTAATATAATTTTGGCGTCAACAAATACGCAGGAAATTACGCACGCTAGGTCATAAGCATGGATCATACATGATATACCCCATCAAATCTCCTAGGCATAATAACTAGGACAACGCACTCTAAATAGACCCATAAAACTCCATCACAAAAGCAAAGCAACATGTCAACCCGAAATGAATTCAATTCGACACAACCTAGACTAATTTAGCTAGAAATCATGGTAAAAATGTGGTAAATAAATGCGATAAATCTACACTAGAAAGCAATAAATGAAAGCATATAAATAAATAAAGTAAACTAAATTAGAAATCAAGTAAATTAACTACAAAGCAAGAATTAAAGAAATACAAACTATACTAATTAGAGAGGATGATGAATAGTGCACACTTACAAACCCACAAGTTGTCATACCAAATGAGGAAGAAGAATGAGCTCTCCACCCCCAACCCTAACTTAAACTATCTTCTAAAACTAAGTATCTAAAAATAGAAACCAAAATTGGTTTATATAGTAAGTTACAAAAGAAATAAAGGAAAAAGAAAAGAAAAGGAGAAAGAAACAAATATCTTCTATACGCAGTTGACCGCGGCCTGGGGGCCAGTCGACCCCGCCTTCAAGTAAAATCCCACTGTCTCCTTTCCATGGAAAAATCTCAAACTGCGGTCGATCGGGACTTTAACCGCGGTCGACCGGTACTCTGTTTTTGGCAGCTATTTGGTTCATAAAGAGGGGGAAGTGTGCGCAAATGGAAACGACCATAACTTCACCATCCGAACTCCAAACGACGCGTCGTTTGTGTCTACGCGACGCTAACTCAACGAAATACATATCCATGGTATCCACGAGATGAAGATGAAATGTGAATTGACTAAAATCCCCTTGAAGTAGCGTCTGGTGACGAAACTTCTTCGAAATGCAACAGATCGTCACTTGTAGCGTTCCAATACCTACAAAAGCACAATTAACCCCTGCAAAGCATGTATATATCCAAATCCAAGGTTATCTGGTTAATGAGCATAAATATAGGCATTAAGAACCATAAAAGGGCTAGAATGCATAGAGATATAGAGGGAAAATATGCAATATTCGATACAAATCACACCCCCTAACTTAGACATCGCTAGTCCCTAATTATGAAACAAAAAAAACCAGTCCCCAGATTGCAGTACAAGATGTATATATGCATCAAAATATAAATGCCACTTTCGTAGGAAACACGATTGCATTTAGCATATGCAACAAGCCGTTAAACACCTAGGTTACCCTAGTGGACGAGTGTCGTCTCCTGAGGTTTTTCAGGGATGAAACCCACAAGCATCATACATTTTCCTCAAAACATGCACAAACCAATATACAACAAGACCAAAAATAGCGAACACGATTTCATACACATTATTAGCACAATGAACGAATTCAAGCAAAAGTCCAAATCATTAACATTATAGAATTCACCTCATAGAATTAAAACTTTAAAATGTGGGAGGGGAGCGAGCATATGAAAAGTATGATTTGGCAAAAACTTATATAAACCGGATAAGTGTTAAAGCAAGCATATACTCAATCCTCATGTGAATTAAACTCATCAAGTGAATTCACTCCAAACAGGGAGTTAACACACGGAACATGCAGGTATAAAGAGTAAATGTAAATGGAAGCTAGGTCGCGCACATGTCACAAATGAAGAATGCTATATATAAAATGAAAAATTGTAATCTCAATGAAAGATATAGCACATATAAAAGAGGCGAAATGCATTTTCACAGATTATCAAAACTATTTAAACCTTTGAATTACATCTACTTAAGATCACATAGGACTTTAAAGGGTTGTAGTGTAGGCTAAGCTAGGGTACAAAATGAAAGGAATGTATGTACGGGTTCAAAGTGTTCGGAAATGAAAACTAGGGATAATGGGAAGAATGTGGGCAATATCAAAATTGGAAAACAAGTTCCAAACAAGCATTGGATATATCAATTGGAGAGCAACCAAATCTTATTGAATTATATACACAACATATACAACTTTCTCTTTCTTTTCTTTTCTTCTTTTTCTCATGTTTTCTTATCTTTTCTTTTCTTTTCTTTCTTCTCTTTTTCATCTCTTTTTTCACATCTCTTTTCTTTACTTTTATCACTCTCATATGACTAAATTGCAACCACAACTCAACAAACAATATTCAATCCCAAGTAACATTCCAAACAACGGTACGGAAGGTAATATGTATGGTGTATAGCTCCAATTTGGAGTTCGTTATGGGATTTAGGTTATGAAACGAAGGGCTATATTTAGGCTCAAAGGGGTTAACGAGGGAAAACTTTTAAGGTGAGGTCAAGGATAATATGGTTATATAACAAAGATTTCCTATGATCATTTAATAAAGTTTACACAATTCTCGAGTCAAAACAATATATGAAAATCATGCTCAAGTAATACATTTCAAGAATGAACTCTATTAATGAACTAACAAATAAAAGAATAGAGAGATTACCAACGATTGTAATGATTTCAAAGAGGAAAGAATAGTGTATAACACTCAAAAACGATGAAGGTACAAAGCTTACTCGATGTAAGTGCAACAAAAGATTACCATGTTATAAAAATCTTAAACCAAATCAATAAAGCAAGAAAAATGCATGTGCTCATGGGATTAAAGTTTAATTCATGAAGTTGTTCATAATATCAATGATTGAGGACTAATAACTTCTAAAATCGAGAACATACATCATTGAGTTGTCTATTGGATTGGGCAATTATTGAAATTTATCATCGAAAACAAAGGCAAAATGCCCAAAAAAGGAGAAAAAAGAAAGAAAATCTTTTCGAAATTCTTGAATTTTTCTACGAAAAGCATACTAAGTAACTAACATGTGAGAAAAAACATGGACTAAATAAATAAATGGATAGAATATCCCACACCCCCTAACTTAAAACATGACATTGTCCTCAATGTGAATTAAGAACCAAGTTAAAGAGAGGAAAAGAACGATATTACCCAAAATTGGAGTGATCCCCATAAGAACAAGTCCAAAGAATCTACAAAACAAGTTCATACCGAGCATAGAGAAAACAAATAACAAAAAGTTAACTAATTACAAGAGACTAAATTAAAAAGGAAAGAAAAACTAAAGAAAGAAATGATAAAAAGCTAACTATATACAACCTACTATTTAGGCTTCACACTAACTATACACTAAAAGTCTAAATAGTTGAGGGTCCACCATGAAAATGATTTGACTTTGGAGGATAACCGGTGTACCCTCACTCTTAAGAATGCCTTGCGAAAAATATGAATTCCGTTTGAACAACGGAAGGCATGTGTAAGGCAGAAGAAATGACCATCGTCATTTAAACATTTTGGAGGGACGATGGGGGATTTGGATAAGACGGGTGACAAATACACATGGGGTCCAAAAAAACTGAATTTTCTCCCAAGTATTTTAAAATTGGAATGGGAGGGGGCGCACATGAGGGCAAAAATGCCATCATGGAAAGCAACTCGAGCAAGTACTCCTCGTCGGTGAAAGGGTTTAACGTTTTAAAGTTCGACACCGATTCATTGGGTGCTTATGACGGTGTGATAATAAAGACTGAAAAGGGGGAGGAAAGAAATTCAAACTCAAGAGATGAGTTATCATCACTCAAAATTGAAATTTCAAAGGAGATAGGATCATTTTCAATAAAACTTTCTGATCCAAAGACGAAATTATTTCATTGCAAATGGATACTACATCCATTTCATCCTCACTTTCATTCTCTATTAAACAATGGACCAAGTCAAGAATGGTTTGTTCCAAAGTAGGCATAAAATCCTCATTTGGTTCAAAACATTCCTCGACTTCAAAAGTTTTAGAAGAAAAATCGTCGTTGGATTTAAATAATAAATCCAATTCATGTTCCCATAAACGATTTTCTTCCCGATAATGGTATTCATACCTCTCATTCTCAAGCATGAGCAAACCCTCGCCGAAAGTCATAGGCCAAAGTGCGGATTCTTGGAAATGGGAAGTTTGAAAATTATTATCGGAACTATACTCAAACTCATTATTATAAGAATTTTGAAAGCTATAGCGTTTAGTTTCATTATTCTTATTATAAGGAATTAAGGCCCAAAATCATTATCATCATCCTCAAAATGCACGCACTCCAAAGCTTGACTTTTGTAATACTCGTCCAAAGTCAATTTTGAATTTATAATTTTTTGGGACTCTAAGTATTCACCGAAAGTCATAGGTTTACAAGGATTTTGAGAATTATCATAACGATTACCGAAAGAATTGAAATAAGATATGCTTACCCCAAAAATGGCTCAAAGTGGCGAATTCCACAAAGTAGATGCACGCGAGAGAAATTCAAGCATTTCTTAGCGCTCAAATGTAAAAGTCCTATAAAAATGTTAGGCAAAAAATACAAATAGAAAAAAAACTACTACGAAATACTAAATCAAATAAATTCTAAAACAAATAAGTCCCCGTCAATGGTGCCATTTGATAGGCACGGTTTTGCCGCTGCGCGAGCGTCACCTATGCGTCGGTCGTTTTGAATTCGGCTCACCAATTCTATACAAAAACCTAAACTTATGACTACACTCAACAGGTGAGTATAGCGGCCAAGTCTGGGTATCGAAATCAACGAAGACGAGTTGCTAGAATTTAATTGGTTTAATATTCCTAAATAAAAGCGTAAAAGATTATTATACACAGAAAGGAAAAGATGCAAAAAGGGAAAGATTAATCTAGACGAGTGTATTGAAACTAGATTAAGAAAGAAGATAAAAACTATAAGTTGCGTCGAATATCCCTCCATTTGATAGGCAGGGTTTTTCCGCGGCGTTAGCGTCACCTACGCGTCGGTCATTTTGAATTCGGCTCACCAACTCTATACAAAAACCTAAACTTATGACTACACTCAATAGGTGAGTATAGCGGCAAAGTCCGGGTATCGAAATCCACAAAGACGAGTTGCTAAAATTTAATTGGTTTAATATTCCTAAATAAAAGCGTAAAAGATGATTATACGCAGAAAGGAAAAGATGCAAAAAAGGAAAGATTATTCTAGGCGAGTGTATTGAAAATAGATTAACAAAGCGGATAAAAACTATAGGATGTGTCGAATATCCCTCACCCGAGTTAATTAGTATAAAATAGTTACATGGGTCGACGAGTTATCAAGACTGCGTCTCGTTTCATTGGTTAATTAAATCAAGAGTTGTCACACCCCTAAATTTGCATAACAGTCTAATATGATTTTGGCGTCAACATATACTCCGAAAATTACGCACGCAAGGTCGTAAGCATGGAGCATACATGATATACCCCGTCAAATATCCTTGGCGTAATAACTAGGACAACACACTAGAAATAGTCCCGTAAAACTCCATCACCAAAGCAAAGCAACATGTCAACCCGAAATAAATTTAATCCGACACAACCTAAACTAATTTATCTAGAAAGCATGGTAAAAATGCGGTAAATCTACACTTGAAAGAAATAAACGAAAGAATGTAAATAAAACAAGTAAACTAAATTAGAAAGAAAGTTAATTAACTACAAAGCAAGAATTAAAGAAATACAAACTATATTAATTGGAGAGGATGATGAATAGTGCACACTTATAAATCCACAAGTTGTCACACCAAATGAGGAATAAGAATGAGCTCTCCACCTCCAAACCCTAACCTAAACTATCTTCTAAAACTAAGTATCTGAAAATAGAAACCAAAATTGGTTTATACAGTAAGTTACAAAAGAAATAAGGGAAAAAGAAAAGAAAAGGAGAAAGCAACAAATATCTGCTATATGCGGTCGACCACGACCAGGGGGTCGGTCGACCATGCCTTTAAGTAAAAGCCCATTGTCTCCTTTCCACGGTAAAACCTCAAACTACGATCGAATGGGCCTTCAGCCACGGTTGACCGGTACTCTATTTTTGGCAACTATTTGGTCCATAAAGAGGGGGAAAGGTGCGCAAACGGAAACGGCCATAACTTCACCATCCGAACTCCAAACGACGTGTCATTTACGACCACGCGATTCTAACTCAATGAAATAAGAATCTTTGGAATATCCATGATCCGTAGATGAAATATGAATTGACTAAAATTCCCTTGAAGTTGCGTTCGGCGACGAAACTTCTCCAAAATACAACAGATCCTCACTTTTAGCGTTCCAATACCTACAAAAGCACAATTAACCCCTGCTAATCATGTATATATCCAAATCCAAGGTTTTCTGGTTAATAAGAATAAATATAGGCATTAAGGACCGTAAAAGATCTAGAATGCATAGAGATATAGGGCGAAAATATGTAATATTCGATACGAATCAACAGTGATGAGGGGGGGGGGAAATATGAAGCACCCTATATCTTTGACTCAGTTGAATCTACATTATATAGGAGCTTGTCTAGTTTGGAAATAGTGAAAAAATTGAGTCATATCCTAGTCTACCAAAGAGCTTCAGACACTACATATCAAATTCCTTTAAAGGTCTCAAAGGTAGAATACTAACACTGCACCTAGGATTGTATTCATTTGTTGTATTCTTCATAATTTAGGTGTGTGTGTATGTTAAATCCCATGAAAATGATTTTTTAATAATTTTGTGGATATGGTATATAATTTTTAGGAATTTATAAAACATTTTTTCATTTAAAAGTTGGTTTTAATAATTATGTGGGTTGATTTATAATTACATTTTTCTCTTAAAAACTTGCTTGGTTAGAATTCGAAAGCGGCAGAGAATTCTGTGGTGGAAAATGAGATTATTTTAATTTTCAAAACACACATTTTAGGCTTAATCCATGCCTTACACGTGTTGATCTATGAGCATATGGATTTGTGTTTGTTTACTCTCACAATCTTGATACGTAATCATGTCCATTTGATCATTTGTATCTACGGTCTGCATATCTTTTCCTTAATCCTTGTGATATCAAAGAGGACCAATTAAAAGGCTTTTAATAGCGGTCCATCTTCAACCGTAAGATTTACATTGATAATGCTATACTTAATCATAGCCATTGATCTTATACAACCCTTCCAGATCCTTCTTAGCTTTGTATAAATAGAGACCAACTGGTGTAAGTTTCCAATATTTTTATCACTTTGAGTTTTAAGAAAAAATAAGAGAAGAGAGAGAGAGAGAGAGAGAGATAAGACAAAGAGAGAATAGAAACCCTAATCAAATTTCGACCAAATCTTTGAGCAGAAAACCTTTCTATGAGTTTGAGTGAGTTCAAAACTGAGAAGAACCAGCCTCTCTAGTCTTTAATCTCTTCTCCAACCAAGTCACAAAGTTTGGGTTTCAATTTCTTCTCATAAAAATTTGAGATCTCAAACTGTGTGATACGTATTTGATTTCTTTTTTCAAGAAATCATATTTGTTGGTTGCTTTACTTTTATTTGATTGTTTTTCAAAACCAAAACCAATAAACTTATTTCTGTTTTCAGTTTACGAGAAAAATCAGACTTAGATCTAGTTAAGATCTTGAATGGGGTTTTACACTTTTGTGAAATAGCTTTGTAAATAAAATAAAGAAAGTGTTTAGGACCTTGACTTCTTTTATAACAAGGTTCCCTCAAGATCTGTGAAAAGAAATAAAGATTCGTAGTCCGAGACTATCAAACAAACTGTGCTTTAGAAATCCTTACTGCATCTTAGAACGATATTTGTAATTTGTTAGGAATATTGTCTGTATAAGTGTGTGTGTGTGTGTGTGTGTGTTGCATGCATGCGATTAGGCACTTCAACACTACACTTATCACACTAAAACACTAAAGAAGTATTGGTAAAGATATTCTTAACTTTAGAGTCGACGTAAAGATAAAAGGAGAAGCGATTACAAAGCTGGGAGAACAACCTCAACATCAGAACCTTGAGAGGAATCAGAATAATTCAAAGGAGTTGGTAAAAACTTTGGACTTAGAATTAGGTTTGCTTGTGTGTTTAGTTTGTTATACAATTTGTAATCCGTTACTCTATTTTAGTGGATTTTGATTTTGAGGTGTAGATACCTCCGTGGATGTTTTCCCAATTGGGTGGGGTTTTACCACGTTAAAATCTTGTGTTTTTGCATACTTACTCTTCCTCTCATCACCTTCTCGAGGCTGTGCTGATTTAGAACATATATAAGTTTTGTTTTGCAAAAACTGGTACACCTATACCTTAAATAACTCGTTCATATATTTTTTTATACACATCTTATGTTAGTTGTTTGTTTGATTAAAGAGTTTTTTCAAAAATCTGTTCGAAGCCATTTAAACTGTTTAATTTTGAATTAAATGTCTTAAGTGGTATTTTTTTCAAAATAGACTGTGACTCGACAACTTTATAACAATCAAATGCCAAAATCACCACTAAAATAATTGTAGTTGTATCATCAATTAAGGGAAAAATTTAGTTCTTTTTCATCGTTGTTCAAAAGTTATAAATTGTTCAAATAATTTTCAACATAACTATCTAGGTATGTTGGGTAATAACTAATTTTACGATGGAAGTTGTTTGTAGTGAAATTTGATGGAATTTTTAGGAAGTTGTTTTGGTGTTTGGGGGAATTTATATGTTTGTTTAATAATTTATTGGAATATGTCTGTTTGTTTGATATGTAGCATGTCTTGTTTTGCACTTGTTAATATATAACAAGCTGTGTTTGGTGTTATTTGCATTATAATTTATGTTTTTAGTTTTTATTCAAATATAAGGCTTAGATACTTATAAATGGAGGGTACTTTTAGTTTTTATTTTAAATATGAGAATTGTACACAATTCATCATAATTCCACTAATGAAAGAAATCAATTTCATTATGGCAGGAACTAACTAGGGTTTAGATAATTCAAAGAGCATTCATTTACCACTAAGAACAAGTATGCAGCAAGAAAACGATTGCGCTAATGAACGAGAGAGTAGTGTGATTGGCTCTATAATTGAAATAATGGAAATTCTCTGTCACAGAGCTTCGCTAGCAGTGTTAATCTTTGCTCGCGATTTGATTGGAACTATTCTAATGCCGAATGTTTCTAAACAGGCATACCGTGTGGCACCTTGGTACCAAATAACATATGTCGGTTTTTTCCTGCCAATAAATGCCTCAATACTCGATCGTTAGATATCCAAGGTATTTGTTCGTCATTATATTACCGACTAAGATTTCCAAATTGATAAACTTAATTTGGTGATAGTTCACCGAGAAAATCATAAACAATCGACATTTTTTCTCTGCTTCATCAAACAAGTGCCGAGTGTCTCATAACCTTGTGTACTGTTTGGCACCTTGGTGCCTATTGATATCTAAAAATGGACTAACTCCAAATTTAAACTCAACCCACACACACACAAGAGACATGGTTTTAGAGTGGTTCAGCTATAAAATAGCCTACGCCCACTGTTAGTTGTATTCAAAAGGATTCATAATAGCTCAGTATGGTGTGCATATGAGTGATTCGAGTTGTCCCTTGAGCTAAGGGCTTAGATTGTATTTATAGTGGTTACAAAAACCCTAGATATGGAGCGCATTTATATTGTCGGGCGGTTACATCTGTGTACAACAAAGGAAACTTTTGGAATTGAGTGTTGGTTAGCTTCCCATCCGAGTAACTATTGGTATTCCTATTGGTTGGCCTTCTGGAGTTGGTCGACATTCCAGCCGACTAAAAGTCTTTGATATTTATCAAGTAGGTTGGTCGGCCACATTGGAGGACAGGTGTATATTCATCATTGGTCCACGTGGGAGTGTAATTTTTACAAACAACAAAAGCCCCCAATGCTCCATGCTTGATTCTTGCATGAAAGTATGGAGTATTTATCCCAGGAAAATGATCGGCGTGATGTTAGAGTACTTGGTTGGCAACCGACCTCCCATACTTGTAAAAATTTTCCACTGGCACTTTTTGATGATGGTATTTTTGCAAATAATTAAAACTTTTTTGAACCACTAAAGGGCACAATCGTTTTTTGATGCTTCGAAAAATGTGCAGTCGGCAGTAGTTATATGGTTCATTCAGTTAATCATTTCAATTCCATTTATCGATGCAACCTATGAATATGTACGAAGTTTTCCTCCATTTTTTTTACATCAAACCTTGTGAACTTTATCTCTTTCTTTTCCTTCAAGCTTTTGCTTATGCGATCATTTGTCGCCATTTTCTCTTCAATTTTGTGAACCGTCTTTGATTCTTTGTAAGCCTTCTTTTCCCTTATTTATATTTTATCATCTTTTTCTCTTTTTCCACCATGGTTCATGATAAATATGACTTTTTGGTGTATATTTTCATCATTTCATGAAAAGCTCCTCTAATCAAAATCCTCAAATACCTACAAATATAACAATCACAAGTGTAAAGGTAAGTAAGGGTATCAATCCACATCAAGGGGGTAAGTTAGAGACAAACTCAATTGTAGTTTAATTTTTATTTTCTTTTTGAACTTTTGAACTTTTGATTTTTCTATTTTTTTTAGCTTTTTCAAATATTAAAACAATTAGGTGAGGTGAGGATGTGAAATAACACTAAACTATATGCAAGATCAAATTACAAACTAAAAAGTGACTCAAATGAAAAATAAAGTCTAACACTAAAATATGAGATAAATGAGGTAAATAAATGTGAGAACAATCAAGGAGTGGGATTACACCACAAATTTTAGCTATTCTAACTAATTAATTGAATTATCCCAAATTAATATCAAAATTACAAATCAACTCTCGTTGCAAATGTAATTTTAATAGTAACCTTTTACAAAATTAAGTTTAACCCCCCACAACTCTAGAAAACAAATCTACACTCCTTTTAATTAATCACCCGCTAGGATCGATCAATTAAAATTTAGGTAAACCTCAGAAAATAAAAATAGAGCTAAAATTTAAGTAATAATACCCCATTTAAGAAACCCTTATCTCTAGTTCGAATCTAAAATGGGTATTAAAACTTAGAATTTCGATTTTCTCTCGAAAATCATTTACCCTCTCTCGAGGCGTAAATTTAAGGGTGAGGGATCAAAATTAATATTCGAAGGGAATTTTCAAGTAATCAAACTAATTAAACTAAAATAACATCAAATAAGAGTTTCCCCCACCCCTTGAAAGGGGATTTAGCCTAACATGGTATGAGATTTGACAAATTAATAATCAAAAGCATAAAATAAATGAGAAGAGAAGAGAGTAATCAAACTCAATCTCTTGAAGTGAAATTGAACTCTTATTTCCTTAAAATCAAGCACTATCCATCCAAATTGAGCATCCAACAATAATCAATTCAATATAATACTCAATTGAATTACTCACGATTTATCACTCAATAATCTCTAAAAATAAAAATAAAAATAAAAACTATTTACGAAAATAATTTCCTAATTTATTTTTTAATCTAACCTATCTCTTTCTAGAATTCTCTCTACAAATTCCTATTCTAAAAGCTCCCTTCAAATTGAGTCTTCCATTCTTTAAATAGTAGGTATGGAGCATGGGGGTAAAAATGATAAGACAAGGGTGTATGGGATATGGAAGGTATTTGGGTGAGGGTATCAAGGGAGTTATGCACACATGTGCATGGGAAAAGGTGTGAGGTAAGGAAGGTACATGGGTGAAGGAATTTGGGTGACAAAATCTGATATGATTAAAGGATTAATTTTGGAAAGTGTTAAAAGTGGTGGTTGGGGGGGAAATGGGTAAAGCTTTAAGTGGGTTTTATTAGACATGTGGGATTTTTGTTTTGGGATTATGCATGAGATAGGAACACTTTTGGTAGAAGAGGAAATCGGATTGGGGCTTTGATATAAAATGGGACACGCGGCTTGGTTGCTCCAGGTTTCGGGTTGAACGTCAGATCGATTGGGGTTTTGAGGTTGCCGGGTCGGAGTTGGGCTGTCGGCGTCGAAGTTGGTGTTAGACGCCCCCGATTTTTGAGGGGGAATGGGAGAGGGTTAACACCGGCGGTTTAAAGGTTTAGAGATATGGGCTGGCCGTGTTGCAGGTCCGTGGGCAGACCACGGGTTGTGAGGGGGGCGCGGGGTAGGGATAGGAGTTGGGTTGCCAGCGCCGGAGCTAGGGGATCTGGTTAGGTCGGCGCAAGATTTTTCCGGCGGATGGTGGCCGGCGATAGAGGCGTCGCCGGGTATGGTGAATTTACAGGTAGGCCATGGGCAATTCGGCCTGCTATGGAGTTTTGGTTGGGATTTTATTTGAATGGGTTATTGGCTATGGAGTTTGAGAGTGTTGTTGGGTGGAAGTGGTGAAGATGATGAATAGTAGTGTAAGGGTGTGTTTGGGTGTAGGAGAGTAAGTGTGTGGTTGGGGGGTTTGTGTGTATGTGAGGTGTAGGATAGTGTGGTGTGAGTGAGTATGTGTGTGTGTTAATTTATGACCCTAAAATAACACAATTAAAATTAAAAAAAATAAAAATAAAAAAAATAAAATCTAACTAAAAATAGAACAAACTAAAAACAATAAATATAAAAATTATTAAAAATAAAAAAATAAAATCCTAAGCTATATAAAACTAAAATAAAACAAAATAAATAAAAAACTTAAAATCTAAATGAAAAATAAAGTCCTAAAAAAATAATCTAATAAAGATAAAAAAACTAATCCTAATAAAATAAAAACTAATTAAAATAAAAATACACTAATAAAAATAAAATAGAAAAATAGAAAACAAAACTTAGAAAATACTAAATAAATCAAAAATCAATACTAAAAAAATAAAATGACTCAAACTAAAAATCTAAAAAATATTAAAAAGGGACAAACTAATCACACACAGGGTTTGGGGTAGGTTTAGGGTAGGCTATGATACGGGATTGGTAATTAGCTCCATAAAATGCGCATTTGCCTCGATATATAGCTTTTGACACCGCAAACGAATATTTGACCTACAAGATAAACATTTAAGCACATAAGACCCATATTGCCTACAATTAGCAACTAAAATGCATCTATTCGGGGTATAAATTGTACAGTTTTGGGTGCTTATCACACCACCCCCAAACAGAGTGTTGCTAGTCCTCGAGCAATAAGATAGAGAGAAAGAGAAAGATAAGAAACCAAAAGTGTACCACTTTCGCGGGCACTTGCGATTGCACTTAGCATGTGCAATAAGCCTTTAAACCTATAGGTTGCCCTACAGGACGAGTTGTGTCTCGTGAGGGTTTGCAGGGAATGTACCCAAAAAATTCTTTATTTGCAAAAATTTATTGAAAGGCAGTCAATCTCTTATTAGACGTAGAATGATCGCACAATCCATCATGAGAGAAATAATTTGAGAAATACAAGCTAGAATTGCATAAAATGTTTAGCTAAGTAAATACACAAGGAACATCCTTCCTAGAACTCAATGTGTGTAGTGTGAATCAGTCAAAATGGGTCGAGTATCACAAGAGTAATTCCTAGATTTCCTTTTCGGAATTAATGCTTCAACTTCAAATCTCATAGATATATATCTCTCAAATGAACTCTCGAGATTTAGGTTGGTGTATCGCTATTGTATTTGAGGAGGTGAGTAAATGTAAGCAAGTTCAAACGTCTCACACACACATAAGAAAGAACGAAAAATTAGAAAGAAAAATGATCTCATGAAAGAAATGCTAATCACTATAGTGAGAACGTCGAGTTATTCACCACGTCGACTTTCATTTGCCCGAACAGCTAGGAAAAAATATGGATGATTGTGGGTGAGGGGAAAATGAAATGAGAAGGATGGGATATGAGGTTGGATGGTGATGAGTGATGGATGTGTGAGAAGATGTATGGATATATGAGAAGAGTGTTCTATACATGAAGAATCAATGTCTTTATTTAACAAGGACTAAATTACTAACTACAAACTCTCTTTCTTTTCTTTTCTTTTCTCTTTTTTTTTCCTTTTTCTTTTCTTTTTCTATATTTTCTATTTTTCTATTTTTTCTAAAAAAATTTTGGTATTTTTCTCTCTCTTTTCAAACCAACACTGAAGAAATTTACATTTCAAATCACACTCTTTTCTCAAAAATGATGATGGATGATATATGAATGGAGTGGGGAATGTATATGGATGGTGAGGGGAATAAATGTGAACATGGGTGAAGTGAATGGTAAATGGTAGGTGTATGGATGAAAACCTAGTGATCAGGATAAATTTCAAGACACGTATTTCTTACAACTCGAAAAAAATATCATTCTCAGTGATCAAGCCAAAACTTTAATGAAAAATAATGAGATCATACAAGGATTTAAGTGCGGACCCAAAGGAAGTTGAATCAACTTGTGACTCGGAGATTGTGTAAAACTCTCTGAAATGGTGAAAGGCACAAATCTCGCAAGCTAAAGTCTCTACTAGTGATCCTTAAGGCTCTCTTGGGAATTGTAGTACTCCTCAACTCTAAACCGCAGTGACGTGATAAGTGCGCAAATTTTTTTTGAGTCTAGAAATTCATGGTGAAACATGCCTTGTTACGTATTACATAAGCTATTTAGAAAAAAATATTCTCTAGCTTGATTCCTAGACTTTGAAAGATGGATGATTGAAAATTCACATCAATGATTAAGATGAAATGTAAGGACATTTTTGTCCATTATCAAGTTGTTATGTCATACGCCGTTACACCGTTGAAGAAATTTAAGATTCATACAGTCATCAACGGATCCGAATATCAAAAGAAGAAGAGGAATCAAAGTCTAACAGGCCGGACCGGTCCGCCCAAAGAAAAAGAACCGATCTGACCACGGATCGGTCCAAAGTTTGAGAATTTAGTATATCTCTATTAAAAATATATATCTGAGGGAGTTTGGTTGGAGAATCTTTAAACGGGTTTGCACTTCCTTGAAAGTCTTGAAAAAGCATAAAATCGTTTTGGACGTTATTGGTGTGAAAATCACTTTGAGCTTTGATTTGTTGATTTGATTGAGTCAATATCTTATATTGTCATTCTTTTACACCAAAGGAAGCATTTGAGTTCATTCGCTAGGAATATCCAACATTCATCGTGCACATATGTCATGTTTGTAAGCATTGATCTTCCTATCGAATTATGTTCACACCCATTCATTAACGCTATCGTCGACTTGGTTGCTTTGTGTTCATTCATGGTGTGATTTTGTTTGAAAAATTTTGAAAAATTCAAAAAATAGTTGTGTATTTTCTTGTGACACCCCGTCATTGCTTGTTTGCATTATTTCTCTCATTTGTCTATTTGGGGACATCATAAAAAGGGGGAGAAAGAATTATCACATTAAGGGGGAGTTTTGTAGTGTTGAGTTGTTTATCACCAATTAGCATATTGGCATATCTGTTTATCTCATTTCAAACTCGATACGTCACTTGGTATTTTGCTTTTTCTCATGTGTGTAGGTACTACATGGATTATCATCGGATTACACACCCTGATGAGAAAAGTGTTGAGATTCCTGAAGATTCGAAGAGCAAATGTTGAAGTCTTATTCAATTGTATCTTTCCAGTTTTGGGTTCATGGAAGGGTAGATTTGTATAGGCATTTTTAGTTGGTTGATAATTCGGATGTTTGTTTTTATGTATGTACCGGCATAGACATAGGGGGAGATTTGTAAGGACATTTTTGTCCATTATCAATTTGTTATGTTGTACGCCGTTACACCATTGAAGAAATTCAAGATTCATACAGTCATCAACGGATCCGAATATCAAAAGAAGAAGAGGAATCAAAGTCTGACAGGCCGGATCGGTCCGCCCAGAGAAAACGAACCGATCCGACCACAGACCGATTCGCCCCTTTACCGGACCGATCCGCCTGCTGAAAAGCCAGTACACCCCGGACCGCAAGCGAACCGAAGAAGCCAAAAATAAAAAAAACCGGTCCGCATACCCGGACCGATCCGCCTTAGACCTGGACTGGTCCACCTGGGATAAACTTCAAAAGATCATGTTCAGATTTTTAAGTCCCAAGTCTTCTTATTTAATTCCACTACGGGGAGTTGGTTTCTAAGACTTATTCACATGATTTTCAGAATTCAAAAACATAAGAATCTGCACTTTTACGAGTTTCAAAACTCATGGTTTGATTCTTACAACTGCTCATACATTTGTGAATCACTTTTGGTAACCCAAGAACATAAACAGTTGTTGTTCAACCCTTGTGGAGAAGACCGTTATTCTTCTTTATTGTAGCCCTCCTGGAAAGGGATATTTCCAGCCGCCGACTACAGAATCCGATACCTGAGGGTAATTCTTAGTCACTTGTATTTTCATTGTAATCAGAAATTGTACAGTTATAATATTATAATGAAAATAAATGGTTTTGCCCCTTTGGGGCATTTTTCCTCAATTGTGTGTGTTTGATTAATCTTCATGATCTACTTCTAGATTAAATCACACCTACTTGCATGTTTAGGGTTTGTTTGGGTTAAAATGAATTTAATTATATAATTTCTTATTGGAGCGCACGCGCAATACTCTCGCATGAAAGAAACTGCACGAAATTTTAAAAATCAAGTTTAAAATTCAAAATTTTTCAAAAGAGGCACGATTTTGATAAAATTCCCCACTCCCAAACAAAAAGGAACATCGTCCTCGATGTTAAGTAAAATGATTTTTAAAATTGAGAGCATAAGGTAGGAAAGAGATTACCAGAATCAAATGCTAATGAAGTGGACAGATATCGCCAAGAATAAAACCTGAATAAAAAGTACGAGAACAAAGTTGTACAAATCTATAAACATGATAAAGCATAGGGTGATGTGAAACACCACCCTCAAATAGGATGTGACTATTATAAGAAACAATGGGCTGCCTCCCGGTAGCGCTAAGTTTCATGTCTTCAGCCAAATTGAAGTGATCTCACCCTAAGGATAAGAACGAGAAAAGTGCGGGGCGACAGAAGAATGGGTGATGAGAATCACCCCCAAACAAGACTGAAGCATCAGTCTTGTTGGATAGAGGCTAAAAGCATCAATGCACTTGTATGGAAAAGTGCATCACACGATGCAAAGCATCGATGGGTCATGGGAGGGTGGGAATTAGGGTATAGAGGAGAAAGGAAATGGTAAGGGTGAATAGGCACTGATCACGGGCCTTATTGAGCCGAAAGGTGAGGGAAACTAGGGCCCAATAAGCATGGTGCTTTAGGTTGTGAGGGAGACAAAATGGTTTGGCAATAGTGATAGGGTGGGGATCATAGAAATCACACGACCGTTCTATGAATGGGGGATGATAATGTTCGCGCCGTGACACGCCAGGGAGATATTGAGAAGAAAAATCAACACCACAAGGAAGGGATGTGCATGGAGGAAGTAGAGAGTATCACCACAAATACTCTCATGAATGGTGGAGGATGGTGTTAGGTGAGGATCTAAAAATGTATTTGGAAAATTGAAATGTGTAAAATCAATATCCAAACCAGGTGGTAGGGTGGAAGGGATAATGGGTGGGTCGGGTGGGATAAATGGTGGATCGGGTGGGATAAATGGTGGTGTAAGATGATCTATCTCTAGAGTAAGGAGCACACACTCATTGGCAGGAGCAAAGGAATACTCACAAGGAAGTGTGGTTTTTAAAGATGGAGTGATCAACTTCTCCATAAGAGTAGCATCGGTGAATGTGGTGGGTGGGTAAGACGAGGCACCAAGATAGGAGATAAAGGAATCACTAGAAATAATGGGCTCAAGAAAAGCCAATCATGGTGGAATAGGATCCATATCCGGATAGTTAGGAACTATCACAGATTCTATCTCAGGAAAATGGTGAACACTCGTAGCCGGAGCTAACCTAAAAGATATGGGCATGTCAAAGACATATGTAATTGGGGCATAAGGTAAAAGCTCGGGCATATTTTTGGATATCTCGGGAGTGGGAACCTCAAGTTAGGGTTCATTTGGATACGACGGGATCAAATCAGGCTCACTAATGAAAGGTAAGTTAACACAATTGTCAACTTGGGGCCCGGACCATGGAATGGTCTCAACTTCGAGATTCTCGGGGTGGTAAGGTTGGTCACACTCATAGTCATTGGAACAAAACGACGCATCATCACTCCACGTGGGGTAACAATGGGTTGACTTGGGGTGAAGTCCGACTCTCACTCACACTCAATTGCATTTAAGCATTGTTCAAGCCGTTGGAGGGCTTGAGTTTGTATTTGAGTGGCTTTCTCTTGCTCGAGTATGAACTTTTGCAAGAGGATTTCGAGATCAGAGGTGGATGATGGTGGTGAAGTGACAGGTAGTGGTGGTGGTTGAGGTGGACACAACTCACTATGATCAAGACTATATGGAGAATACGCAAATGAAGTGGGTAGAGTGAGGCCAAGTGCATCATACACGAAATGATCACTTTCTTGATGGACAAATGGTTGATACTCATGGGGTGCGTAGTGAGGGAACTGATTGTGAATGGGTGCACAAGGTTTCCATGAAAACTGTTGGAACGTGTGAGGATCCAAAACATCGGGTGGAGATTCATATTGCGTGGAAGGGTTATCAAGCCTCCACGAATAACTGGGGTACTCACACCAGTCGGGATTAGAAACATCGGGATAGTAGGCCAAGGTGGGTTCCGTAAAAGTGTTATATGGATAAAAATGGTCCATGTTGCGTTCGTAGGGATATGATAAGTAAGGACACTCATGGGATAAGTGATCGGCATAGGAAAAATTGGTGCATGACAAGGTACGCGACACGTCGACACTTCACACCGAGGGTGATGGAAAATGAGGTGCGTGCATGGATGGTGCAAGATTATTAACGGTACTCGTGAGAGAGATGTGACCACTAAAGAAATCATAAAGATACAGCTCAGGATCACAATCGCACGTGTCACGTGTTAATGGGAAATAACCAAAGTAGTCCCGTAAGGGACACGTTCTTCGGCCATGATGGAATTTTTTTTTTATTTGTTTAAATTTTTTCAAAAGGAAAGAAAATATTTTTGGATTTTTCTAAAAATGAAAGAAAGAAAATGTTTTGGGATTTTTTTGTTTTTTATAAAAATAAAGAAAGAAAATATTTTTGGATTTTTTTTTATTTATAAATGAAGGAAGAAAATATTTTTGGATTTTCGGGAAGAAAAAGTGGGGAAAAATGGACTCTTGATTGGACGAACTAACGAAAATCGACCACCAAAATATGGAATTGGACACACACACAAGTTAAGGAGAATTCCTAACTAGCACATAGCCAATTTTTATCTTTGAATTTAGTGAAAGGGTAGTCAAATTTTAATTAATTCTGCAGGCGATAAAAAATTATGGAATAATATGGGTGATCGCCTTTGCAAAATTTTCTCCTATTGGGATACCTAGTTGATTGATTTTAAATTCAGTGATGACTAGGGTGGCACTCAATGGTAAGCGAGTGAGTCAGGTGATGAAATCCCTTCTTGTGAGTGACCGGGTGTAGGTCTTAGTCAATTAATTCATCACACCATTCGAAAATAAATACGAGAATAAAATCACACAAGAGCACACAAGGCACACAAAAGAATTGAATCGCTAACAGGAGAGGCGTGAGGATTTGAGAAATGTACCTCCCACGGTTTTTAGGCCGTGGGGTGTCGAAAAATTTGAGTCGATCGGGGGGAGATCACGCCTATCTTAGTCGGCCCCGGGAGTCCTACTGACCCAAGGTAGAGAGGCTTCTAAATCCTTTCCATTGGACGCCCTCTCTCTACCTTGTCCGGTTTCCCTATCACGCTTGTCTTCGATTTTTTACAATTGTTTAAAATGAAAAATAAATTAAAGGTGTCTCTATGCACTGCAATACAAGCGAAGGATAAAATCCTAATACAACCCTTCAAAAACAAATAAAAATGGTACTAAAATGCAACAAAATATAGGAGATAAATGAACTAAAAAATTGAATCCGCTCCTAGTGCTTCACGCTCCCAAGAATGGCAACGACGCCATTTGATAACTTTCTTTTTATGTCCCCAGCAACAGCGCCATTTGATAAAGATGACTTTTCAGTGTATATTTTCGTCGTTGCTTGAAAAGCTCCTCTAATCAAAATCCTCAAATACCTACAAATATAACAATCTCAAGTGTAGAGGTAAGTAAGGTTATTAATCGACATCAAGGGGGTAAGCTAGAGAAAAACTCAATTGTAGTTCAATTTTATTTTATTTTTTAAATTTTGCTTTTTTATTTTTTTAGTTTTTTTCAAATATTAAAACAATTAGGTGAGGTGAGGATGTGAAATAACACTAAACTATATGGAATATCAAATTACAAACTAAAAAGTGACTCAAATGAAAAATAAAGTCTAACACTAAAATATGAGATAAATGAGGTAAATAAATGTGAGAACAATCAAGGAGTGGGATTACACAACAAATTTTAGCTATTCTAACTAATTAATTTAATTAATTTAATTCTCCCAAATTTATATCAAAATTACAAATCAACTCTCGTTGAAAATATAATTTTAATAGTAACCGTTTAGAAAATTAAGTTTAACCCCCCCATAACTCTAGAAAATAGATCTACACTCCTTTTAATTAATCACCCGCTAGGATCGATTAATTAAAATTTATGTAAATCTTAGAAAATAAAATTAGAGTTAAAATTAAAGTAATAATACCCCACTTCCTATATCTAGTTCGAATCTAAAATGGGTATTATAACTTAGAATTTCGATTTTCTCTCGAAAATCATTTACCCTCTCTCGAGGCGTAAATTTAAGGGTAAGGGATCAAAATTAATATTCGAAGGGAATTTTCAAGTAATCGAACTAATTAAACTAAAATAACATCAAATAAGGGTTTCCCCCCACCCCTTGAAAGGGGATTTAGCCTAACATGGCATGAGATTTGACAAATTAATAATCAAAGGCATAAAATAAATGAGAAGAGAAGAGAACAATCAAACCCAATCTATTGGAGTGAAACTGAACTCTTATTTCCTTGAAATCAAGCACTATCCATCCAAATTGAGCATCCAACAATAATCAATTCAATATAATACTCAATTGAATTACTCACAATTTATCACTCAATAATCTCTAAAAAGAAAAATAAAAACTATTTACAAAAATAATTTCCTAATTTATTTTCTAATCTAACCTATCACTCTCTAGAATTCTCTCTACAAATTCCTATTCTAAAAGATCCCTTCAAATTGATCTTCCATTCTTTAAATAGTAGGTATGGAGCATGGGGGTAAAAATGAGAAGACAAGGGTGTATGGGATATGGAAGGTATTTGGGTGAGGGTATATAGGGAATTATGTACACATGTGCATGAAGGGGTGTGAGGTAAGGAAGGTACATGGGTGAGGGAATTTGGGTGACAAATCTGATATGGTTAAAGGGTTATTTTTGAAAAGTGTTAAAAGCGTTGATTGGGGGGTAAAATGGGTAAAGGTTTAAGTGGGTTTTATTAAACATGTGGGATTTTTGTTTTGGGATCATGCAGGAGATAGACACGCTTTTGGCAGAAGAGGAAATCGGATTGGGGCTTTGAAAGAAAATGGAACACGCAGTTTGGTTCCTCCGGGTTTCGGGTTGTATGTCGGATCGATTGGGTTTTTGAGGTTGTCAGGTCGGAGTTGGGTTGTCGGGGTCAGGGTTAGGGTTAGACGTCGCCGATTTTTGAGGGGGATTGGCAGAGGGTTAACGCCAACAGTTTAAAGGTTTATAGGGTATGGGTTGGCCGTGTTGCAGGTCCATGGGCAGACCACTGGTTGTGAGGGGGGCGCGGGGTAGGGATAGGAGATGGGTTGCCAGCGCCGGAGCTAGGGGATCTGGTTAGGTCGGCACAGGATTTTTTCGACGGATGGTGGCCGGCGATAGAGGCGTCGCCGTGTATGGTGAATTTACAGGTAGGCCATGGGAAATCCGGCCTGCTATGGAGTTTTGGTTGGGATTTTATTTGAATGGGTTATTGGCTATGGAGTTTGAGAGTTATTGGGTGGAAGTGGTGAAGATGATGAATAGTAGTGTAAGGGTGTGTTTGGGTCTAGGAGAGTAAGTCTATGGTTGGGGGGTTTGTTTGTAAGTGAGGTGTAAGATAGTGTTGTGTGAGTGAGTATGTGTGTGTGTTAATTTGTGACCCTAAAATAACATAACTAAAATTAATAAAAATAAAAATAAAATCTAACTAAAAATAGAACAAACTAAAAACAATAAAAAAAAATGAAATCCTAAGCTATATAAAACTAAAATAAAACAAAAGAAATAAAAACTTAAAATCTAAATGAAAACTAAAGTCCTAAAAAAATAATCTAATAAAAATAAAAAAAAACTAATCGTAATAAAATAAAAACTAATAAAAATAAAAATACACTAATAAAAATAAAATAGAAAAATAGAAAACAAAACTTAGAAAATACTAAATAAATAAAAAATAAATACTAAAGAAATAAAACGACTCAAACTAAAAATCTAAAAAATATTAAAAAGGGACAAACTAAACACACAGGGTTTGGGGTAGGTTTGAGCTAGGTTTAGGCTCGGTTTTGGGTAGGCTAGGATACGGGATTGGTAATTAGCTCCATAAAATGCGCATTTTCCTCGATATGTAGCTTTTGACATCGCAAACGGACATTTAACCTACAAGATAAACATTTAAGCACATAAGACCCATATTGCTGAGAATTAGCAACTAAAATACATCTATTCGGAGTATAAATTGTACAGTTTTGGGTGCTTATCAGTTCACACCATAGATGAGAGTTCTTCAGATGAATTTAGAGTGAAAACTAAAATACTGTAACACCCCAAAGATTTTAAACTATAAATAAATTAAATTAATTCAGACTTCGAAGAAAAAATGGATTTAATTATTTTTAGCAATTTAAAATGTTGGATTTTATTTATGGAAAAAAGATTTTAATCGGAATTGAAATCGGGGAATAAATCAGAATTTTATTTAAACATATACACTTTTGGGCGCTCTTGGGCCCCTGACCAGACCGAATCGATTCGGCCTGGAGGGCGAATTGATTCAGAATTGTCAGTGTTGGCAGTTTTGTGGTTTTAATAGAATTCTAATTACAATCAAACTCTAATATTTTTCCCATATTAAAATAACTCAGGGTTAGACTTTTTAAAAAATGTTTTTGCCAAATTTTCAACCAAAAGACTTCTACATCCTTACCACCTTTCATCTATAAACCCTAGCCCTAAATTTAATCGAGATTCAACTTAAGTTTTAAAGGCTTAATTGGTGTTTTCTAATGATTGTTCAAGAATGAGTATTTCTTAATTTTTCGAGAGGAACGCAACCATCCAATCAGAATTTTCAATCGACTTTTTAGCAGGCATGAATACTTCTATTCTCTCTCTTTAGTATTATACGTTTTAAATGTCACCTAAACCTTAATTCACGTATTTTTTTAAAATAAATTAGCAACCTTAATTAGGGAAAGTGAAATCTAATTTGAGAATATTTTTAAGAAAAATCTTAATCTGAATTAAGACTCATAACCCTTTTACGGTTAGGATATATATTTAGTTTTGTCATTATGGGGGTAGGTTTCCATGTAGAAAATCATTGTTGCGCTATTTAATTGAAAAAAAGACTTGTGAAATCATAGAAAATTATGTAGGTATGAGCAAAGTAAATTACTGTTGTTTGCTCCTTAAATTCACATGATGTTGAAATTATAATCGTTGAATAAAATAAGTTGTGTTAATTAAGACAATGTATTGAACGAATTAAATTAAAGTAAATTATGACCGCATGAGAACTTTGTAGAATTATGGATAAATTGGTTTATGCGACTTATGGTTTCAATTATTTTTGACATCGCGGGGTTGGCGAAATTTTGGGTAGCATGCTCTCACCTAAATTTTAGGAATACTTTCTACGTATTGGACTAGTGGATATACCTTAGTTGCGGTTAACACTTTCTACCTATGGGACTAGTTAGTGTAGATATTTACAAATGGGATATCCCAGGGTGGGTTTGATTTTGGTGTCGCTTCGTCAATTTGGATAGCCTAGGCACGAGAGTACGAAGGGATAAATGATAGAAATTCATCCTACAAAATAGGATAGGACGTGTTTGTATTTTGGAGACATCTAGGTATAAGACTCGGGGTAGACTGGAGGTATTATGATCTATAATAGGGTGGGGCTAATATAAAATAATGAAAAATTAAGAATTAATACCTAAGATAATAAACGGGTATTAAAATGAATTTGTGGCATGAGTATGTGTCGGGCTGACAGAATAGGGGCCGATTGGCTATAGCAATGTGGATGTGTGTTGGTGTCACTAGTATGTGCGAACTGATAGTTAAATGAGTCGATTGGCTATAGTGACGTATCGTGCATGGAACCTCATGAGTATGTGCAGAACTGACAAATACGGGTTGACTGGCTATAGTGAGGGTAGGGCCAATAAGGGGTCGACTGCTCATATTGGTGCTGCATGAATTAAAATAATTAGTCAATTAAATTAAGTAAGGATAAGAATAAAATTATAAATAGTAATGCTAATGGGATATTTGGACTTGCACTTTAGGGTGGATTAGTTGTATGGTAGATAGTGGTAGTTACGTTTATTCGCACGTTATTAATTATTTTGTTTAAATTAAAATACTCTATTGTGGTGTTTATTACTATCTGGGTTCACGTATCCTAAGTGGGGAGAGTAGTTTTTAATCATGCAGTGGGCTCTGACCCACTGTGTTGACTAACATTTCAGGTATGGCGCTGGAGTAGCTGCATAGGATTATTGAAGACATTTTGGAGTTGCAAGTAGAGACTTATTTATTCTATATGCTTTAATCATTAGATTTATTTTCCTTTTTATCGCACTTTATTATGAGACTCTTATTATGAATTTGGTGGGCCAATCAGTTCCACAGTTATTTACGATTTTCTTCAGATATTCACAGTTCGATTATTTTATTCGGATTTATATTTATTTAGAGTTGGATTATTTTGGAGATTAGTATGGTGATGGATTTCATTATTGCATGAATGGTTATTATTATTGGATCAATTTAATTATTATCTTATGGAGGAAATTTTTATATGTATCATGTATGTCACATGAGACGAATGATATTTAATTTAGTAACGCTCGATGTAGTCTTGGTGACGGCCGACGCCGGAATGCATGGGGTGTTACAGATGGTATCAAAGCATGGTTTTTGGTCTCGTAAGTTGTGCATCTGTTTAGCTTATGCGTTACCAATATTTGATTCCCTTTGTTTATTCGTACTTTGTAAGGTACTGGGTCTAACGTACGTGTTAACTGTGTTTCTTGAAGATAAGAGTTTTGTGTTAAGTACATTGTAGGAATTGGTATTAAAACTAGTAATCTTAATATGACGATACTTAAAAGTGATTTTGGGAGACGAAAGTTATTTTGGAGATTGTTAGTGCAGATGATAGGTATCGTAAGTATCAATCTGGTGATGTGAATTGATTCGAGGACTTAAGCTTTGCGATGACTTTTGGGAGATAGAATCAAGTGGTGATTCGTGAGAGAGAATGGTACGTCATTATTTTCATAGTTATGTGTGTATATATAGCTAGGATAAATATTATATTTTTTATCGTGGGGTATGTGCGGGTGAAATTGGGTGTATGGGCACCTAATCGTGGTACTCTACGGGTAGGCATATGTGAGCCTTATTTTATTTTGCGCATTTACTCTTCGTCAAATTTCGAGGAAGAAATTTATGTGCTAGGAGGGAAGTATGTAACACCCTGTAGATTTTAAACCGAAAATAAATTAAATTAATTCAGAATTCGAAAAATAAAAAAATTTGGATTTAATTATTTTTAGCAATTTAAAATGTTGGGTTTTATTTATGAAAAATGGGAATTTAATCGGAATTGAAATCGGGATTTTATTTAAACATATAAACTTTTGGGGGTTCATGGGCACCAGACTAGATCGAATCGATTCAGCCTGAAGGGGAGAATCGATTCGGAATGGTCAGTGTCGGCAGTTTTGTGGTTTTAATGGAATTCTAATTACAATCAAACTCTAAATATTTTTCCAATATAAAAATAACTCGGGGTTAGCCTTTGCTAAACACTTTTTCACCAACTTTTCAACTAGAAGACTTCTACATCCTTACCACCTTTCATCTACAAACCCTAGCTCCAAATTTAATCAAGATTCAACTCAAATTTTGAAGGCTTAATTGGTGTTTTCTCAAGATTGTTCAAGAACGAGTCTTTCTTAATTTTTCGAGAGGAACACAACCATCCAATTAGAATTTTCAATCGACTTTTCAACAAGCATGAATAATTCCATTCTCTATCTTTAGTATTATGCATTTTAAATGTCGCCTAAACCTTAATTCACATATTTTTATTAAAATAAATTAGCAACCTTAATTAGGAAAATAGAAATATAATATGGGATTATTTTTGTGAAAAATATTAATCTGAATTAAGACTCATAACCCTTGTGTGCTTAGGATACAGATTTGGTTTTGTTATTATGGGGGTAGGTTTGCATGTAGAAAATCATAGTTTCATTATTTAAATGAAAAAGAGACTTGTAAAATCATATGAAATTATATAGGTATGATCAAAGTAAATTATTGATGTGTGCTCCTTAAATTTGCATGATGTTGAAATTATAATTTTTTACTAAAATAAATTGTGTTAATTACAACGATGTGTTGAACGGATTACATTAAAGTAAATTGTGGCCATATGAGAAATTTGTAGAATTGTGGATAAATTGGTTTATGCGACTTATTATTCCAATATTGACATTTCGGGGACGACGAAATTTTGGGTAGTATGCTCTCACCTAAATTTTAAGAATACTTTCTAGGTTTGGCACTAGTGGGTATACCTTAGTTGCGGTTAACACTTTCTAGGTATGGAACTAGTTAGTGTAGATTTTTATGAATGGGATATTTCAGGATGGGAATGATTTTGGTGTCGTTCTGTCAATTTGCATAGTCTAGGAGTGAGACTAGGAAGGGATAAATGATAGAAATTCATCCTGCAAAATATGACAGGACATGTTTACAATTTGGAGAACTTTAGGTTTGGGATTAGGGGTAGACTGGATGTATTATGCTCTATACTAGGGTGGGGCTCATATAAAATAAGGAGATAGTGAGAAATTGAGAATTAATACCTAAGATAATAAACGAGTATTAAAATGAATTTTTAGCATGAGTATTTGCAAGGCTGGCAGAATACGGGCCGATTGGCTATAGCAACGTGGGTGTGTGTTGGCATCACGAGTATGTGCGGGCTGACAGTTTAACGGGTTGACTGGCTAGTGATGTGTTGTGTATGAAACCTCACGAGTATGTGCAAAACTAACAGAATAAGGGTTGACTGGCTATAGTGAGGGGAATGTGTGTGATGTGTAGAACTTTAAGCGTGCCAAGAGTGTGTGTAGGGCCGATTATGGGTCGACTAGCCATGTTGGATTCGCATGAATTAAAATAATTGGTCAATTAAATTAAGTAAGGATAAGAATAAAATTATAAATAATAATGATAATGGGATATTCGGACTTACACTTTAAGGTGGATTCGTTGTATAGTAGATAGTGGTACTTACGTTTATTCACACGTTATTAATTATCTCTTTTAAATTAAAGTACTCTATTATGGTGTTTATTATGTATAATGCTACTGTCTGGGTTCACAAATCCTAATTAGGGAGATTAGCTTATATTTATGCAGTGGGCTCTGACCCATTATGTTGACTAACATTTCAGGTATAGCACTGGAGTAGGTGCATAGGAGTATTGGAGATATTTTGGAGGTTCAACTAGAAACTTATTTATTCTAGATCCTTTAGTAGTTAGATTTATTTTCATTTCCGTCGCATTTTATTGTGAGACTCTTATTATGGATTTAGTGGGCCAAGTGGTTCCACGGTTGTTTACATTTTTCTTCACATATTCACAGTTGGATTATTTTATTCAGATTTGTATTTATTTAGAGTTGGATTATTTTGGAGATTAGCATGGTGATGGATTTTATTATTGCATGAATAGTTATTATTATTAGATCAATTTAATCATTATCTTGTGGAATGAAATTTTTATATGTCTCATATATTTCACATGCTAAGAATGATATTTAATTCAGTAACGCACGGCGTACTCTTGGTAGCGGTTAATACCAGAATACGTGGGGTGTTACAAATCCCCTCTTGGATAGACTTCGAGATACCTAGGGATCCTATAGATGTCTATTCCCTCCTTGAGGGTCACTGGATCCCTATTTTTTTTATAGAGAAATATGGCATCACCTTTCCACCAAACCCCCCCCCTTTCTACATTTTTGCCAATATTTAGATGTAGTTGCTCCCAGAGTAGAGCCCAAGACTTGGAGGGTTGTGAATGGGGTACATAGGTTGAACGAACTTTACGAAACTCATATTGGGGTTTTGGAATTTATGTTTTGTTCCAAATGGGGTATTGTTAGAGAGAGTACCTATTACTTGAAAACTAGGCAAGCCAATAGGTATTTAGTGGTAAATCTATCAGATTCCAATAAGGATTATTAGGAATATGTCACACTCCTCTCCCTAATGGAAAATATTATAATGGTCCCCGATGTCCTCAATCAGGATCTGGCATAGGTTGTAATTCTATATAAAAAAATCTTTTTTTGTTATGCATTTCTAATGTTTTTTGAATGAATTTTCTATTTCTTTTTAATGCAGAAGAAAGTAAGAAGAGGTTACCCAAGGAGGGTGAAATCAATATCAACGATCTCAAGTTCTTATGGGGTTTGAACCAGAAGATTGGACAAGAACATCCCAGGTCTACATCATTGTTATTGGGATACAAAAGTTACATCCCTTCTTTTATTTCTCGGCCTACACTCGCTCTGTCCCGTGTTGTTGTCAATCTTGAGGAGGATCATGTGCCAACTTACTCAGCCACTAAGTCTTCTGGGGCTGAATTTATCCCAGGAGAAACTTCTTCCTTGTTTGAGTCCTTGGACATTTTTGAGATTCCTATTTCTCCTTCCGTAGATATGACTAAGAGGAAGATGCCCAACTTGATTGGTGGTCCCCTATCTCCTATCCCCAAAGTTGTTGATGCTAGAAAGAATAAGTCTAAGGCCAGTGACAAGAGGCCTATTGGTGATAATGAGACTCAGGTTGAGGGGCACTAATTAAAGCGATTGAGGAAAGGTTTGTCTGATTCTTCAAAATAGGTACAAGAGACATCACTCGAACAACATGAATTAGCTACCGAGAAGACTGTCGACCAACAAGAGTTGGTAAGAAAAATTCACATTAAACTTGACATTTGGTCAGCCTCTGTTGCTATTAACCTTGGAATAGCCATAGGGTTGTGACACCCTGCCTAATTAAATACCTGGTGATCAGTCATTTATTAAATTAAAATCAAGGTGAACGGTTGGTTCATTCTTAGAATCACTGTTGTAAAATCAAATTTCCAATTTAAACATCCTAATTAATTAAGCTAAGTGTCAAAACAATTTTTAAACCTTATTTCTATTTTATTTAATCCCATTACGAAAAAAAATTCAATAATTAACAGTTAAGAATCGTATAAATGTTAAACATGTCAATCAACACACAATAATTTAAACATTCAGATAAACAAATACCAAGTTTAAAAGCTACAAATAAAATCATCCTGGCACAAATTACATCCCAAAGAGTACAAAATACCGAAAATAAATGAACATAAATCTATGACAAATCCAATTGAATAGGGAAACGGGAGATACATGCCCTAAGTAATCAGAACTAAAATAAGAATAGAGTCAACAACGAGGTCGTCTAAGCAATGGCCTGCAACTCCCACATAAGCTGCAACGCGTCCATTCCAAGGAATCTAAGAATGACGCCCCTGTGGCTGGGCACCTGTAATATATATATCTATATAATAAAGGAGGAGGGGGTTTTGGTATTTCCCAACTAACGACTCAGATTAAATCTTGTGGGTTTGGTCTTTATCAACTGGTGGTTAGGATTGAATGGAAGGACTTTGAATCCAATGGCTTAGAATCAATTAAAGGTGGATGACTACGATTAAGGGTAATATCATTTTCAGCCGAATAATGCAATATTTATTTGGACAATCTTAAGAACCTTTGGGTATGTAACTTCTCATTGGGACTCAAAACTACTAGCCTGGCTAGAGTACAACCTAAGAAAGACTTTGTCCATATTTTCACTAGCTAGAGTACAACAAAGAGAGATACCCGAGGAAAATATCACTATCACACTACCTTTCATTCACTGAAGCTGCTCCACAAGATGCTCCATATCTTCAAGGTGGGTTAGTCATCCTTCACTTTATAACTGTGTATAGCTGAACATATATCACCATTATATAAGAGGGTTTTTTTATGTTTTTATGGTTAGTTCTAATTGGGTTTGCATGCTTTGTGAATCATTGTGTATCAGTCCTTTGGTGTATCAATGCTTTGGTATAACTATGTTTGTAACTTGAATAAATTGAAGTTATTGTGTAAACCTCCAAAATCACAGCTCTCACTTTTTTCAATATTTGTGGGTTTTTTCAGTAAGTCAAAATGTCATTTTTGATCCATAGCAACAGATGGCTGCAATGACTCCATATCCCAGTATGGATAAACGTCATCCATTTCCAAAGGTCGAGTATTTTTTTTACTTTTATTGAAGGGGTGGTATAGAACTTGCTACAAACAAAAATAGAAAGAGCGGAGAACAGAAGTATTGGGTACGTTTTCCCCTCTATCTCTTAACAAAACCCTTCTCTCTTTTATCTGCTATTCACTATTTTTATTTTTTCTCTTTTACCGCTCCAAAGAGAATGAAGGCTTACATGGATCGCTATGGTTCAAATTGTATCTCCGATAGCAAACTTGATTTTTTGGGTTTGGTCCAAAGATCGCTACAGTTGTTCGGTCCGGCGCTGTCAACCTGATTCATTGGGTTTGGACCAAAGATCGTTGGTTTGGGTAAGAAACGATTTATTTAGTCATTCTTTTTTTGTTCAGATCGGTATATATTCCATGGTATAGTGTTCAAAAGTTGGTTCTATAGATGAAAAATGTACATATTCCATGGTATAATGTTCAGACGCTGTCTTCCTTTCTCAGTGACAATAATCTTTTTTTTTTTAGATTTTGGTGATTTCAATATCCTCCCTGTAATGTTATATATCGTATTATATTCTGGGAAATTATTTTGTCAAGTTTGTAAAGTTTTGTACGCTCTTTATCTGCTTAAGGTTAACTCTTCACCTCGCAGTGACAATTCTGTTTAAGGAAAATTTTCTCACCTCTTTTTTCTTGCTCTTTGCAAAAAAAACTTAGTAGTATATTTTCTATAGTATTTGGTACTATTGGTGAAGATAGAAAAGTTGTATACAACTTTAACGCCTCTGATTCTATGGATTCATACCAGTGGGTGTTGTATATGATTTGATATCAAGGCTTTAGTGCTTAAGAGTCTTCCATGAGATTTTATGTTTATTCGTACAATTTTTGTTTTTAATTTCTATATTGGGTTTACTTTCATGATTTCCTTTTTACATACTAATCCAGCCTACTTTTCCAAACATCAAGTTAATTTCTATATTGGCATATTAAGCATTTTTTGTAAAATGTTTGTTTGAGCTTTTTATTTTCAAAATTTATCGATTGAGAGCAAACGTTTAAAGGCATGATATAAGTGTAATAAATGCAGACTTATTAAGTGATGATGCAGATTAAAGCTTGGAATGGAGATTTTGAATGCAGACTTTTGAATACTTTGAAACACGGGTGTTATGACAACTGCAACTGGCATGTAATTTGTTGAACTACTTATGTTATGAAATGTTTAATTGGGTTTATAATGTTGAGGAATCATTATCTGGCATGAAATTTTTATTCGGACCTTAAATATTGATTTATCATACTATGTATGTTCATTGAAATAATTAATAAACACTACTAATTTATATTTCTAAATTTGGTTTACTTGCATTAATAAACACTACTAATTTATATTTCAATATTGGCAAATATTAAATGTTTGGTAAATGTTTGTGGGTACTTTACCTTAGGCTTTCAATGGTTGATATGGTATTAACATTTTATTGGAGTTGGATTTAGTATAGCACGATGGTGACTGTTGATGATACTTATGATTGTTCGTAAAATTACAATTTGACAACTATCTTGAAAATGGAGTTGGATTTAGTATATCACGATGGTGACTGTCTATTGGTTTGGTTAGTTATACCTTGGCATGATGTTGACTACACACGGGGGCTCAAAACCATGCAACTTTTGTTGCTGTACAGGGGTAGGATTAGGTTATGTGAGGTACGAGAGGAAATAGGTTGTGGGCTACTGTAGGTTTGTAAAGATGGTGTATGTGGGTTTTCTTTGGAGTTGTAGGTGGGTTAAGGTAATGTGTATACTATATATCATATTATATGGATATATACGCACACAAAGTTATAAACGTACAAAATTTATCAACGGGGTACCTCGAGCAGTGTAAAACTCTCATATCACTCAACCTCTCTCTCATACTTACGATTCCTACACAGTTAGTTTTTCAGCTACACAAATCTGGTATTATATTTTTAAATTATATTATCATTTTTTTGACTAGATACTAATATTTTAGGTCGGTCGGAGCAGCAATGAGATTGGGCTATGAAAGTTCAGGGCATACAAATTTGTAACTACATGTTGAAGGAGTTACCAAATGGCTATCAAACGGCTCTTCAAGTATTAAACTCTTAATACTTGATTTTCTTTAACAGAGTTGTGTCCTTGAAAATGAAGAGACGTTCTAGTGTTGGAGGTCTTCAAATTTTTAAGTTCTCAAGTTTTTTCACGAGTCCATGTATTTCTTCTCTAATTTGTCTTATAGTTGTAATGTTTCTGAAAATATTTTTGATACATTTACAGAAAATTTACTGTGTATGCATTTACTATATATATATATATATATATATATATATATATATATATATATATATATATGTGTGTGTGTGTGTGTGTGTGTGTGTGTGTGTGTGTGTTTGTGTGTGTGTATATGTGTGCATGTGTGTGTTTTGAGTTGGTGACCATTGGTTTTTCAAATGAGGTGTGTATGGTTTTGGTGCGTTAAAATGGATACAACAGTAGGTGCGGTTTAGGTTAATGGGTTGTTGTTTCATCTTTAGACTTTGTATATTGGTTTATAACATCACATTCCTGTTTGAATACTCGGTTATGAAAATTTGTTAAGGGAAGATTTTATATTGGTAGTTTGTTATATTGGCACATTGTTAGGGAATAAGATACTTTGTTATATTGGTACTTTGTTTAATTTAATATATATTAGAATAATTCATATTTACTTGCTTAGAATAATTCATATTAGAATAATATACAATATTTTTTTAACATAACTCGAACTTGAACTCGACACAAATTCTTTTTATTTCGGCCTAACAGGACCACACACCAAATAAAACATTACACAAAATTGTACTTTTTTATCTAACACAAATACGACTCAAATATATCATGTAGTTGCATTTTTTTAACACAAACACATTAGATTAAAACATGACACGAACCAATTTTTTTTTTACTTAACGTGAGTACAACCCATATAAAATGCAGCACAACACAATTTTTTTACCTAACATTAAAATGACCAAAATAAAAACGACACAATTTTTTTTATATCTAATACGAACACTATCCAATTGAAACACGATGACATGTTATTTTTTTTACCTAAAAAAAACTTGACTCACATAAATAGTGTCGTGTTCCAGTTAGGTAAAAGAATAAATCAAAACGCGACATGACAAGAAAAAAATAAGAAAGTAACTTCTTTTTAAAAAAAATTCAAACTATCACTTCATATTTTTGGCTCGCCTGTTGTACGTGGATAACCATCAGGTGAATGTAAATTTGAGGATGTTTTCAACGCGAAGTGCGTCACCGTGCCATTGGTACGAGCACATTTAAAATACAAAATATTACGGGAACAAATTTATCATTGTGTCATTGGCACAGGTACATAATATCACGGGAACAAATTAATTGATGTGCCATCATCACAGGTAAAAAATATTACGGGAACAAATTTATCACCGTGCCATCGGCACGAGTATACCCTAGTATATATATATATTAGTCACTCATATAATATATATATTATCGGCACCCCACATAAAATCTATAGTGATGGCATACTTTGCTATCAAGTCCCCGTATCACTCGTACTAAGGGAAATACTAGTTCGGAATCACTCTCGAACTATATTAACATAAAACACTTACAAATGGAAGAGAAACATAGTTCCAAGTCACTAAGAGGTCAGCACATACCCTCACGTCTCCTAGGACCGTCTGACTATCAATCAGATAACCTGTACCAAGGAATCCTATGTTCTAGGGTACAAGTCATATCCCCCATAAAGGCCCAATCGAGATAAGATTATCCCGGCACGAAAACCCTCGTGATAGCAAGTAGCTCGGGTATGATTTTTACATAGATATATAATATATGAATAATCACACAATCATATATATATAAATATTCACATTTTTGAATTTGGCGGGCCCACGGCCCATAATTATAATTATCCATTATTAGCACATTTTACTCGATTATCTCGCATAACGGACCCGTCACTTTTATTCTCATATATAAGTTACTCCATACTTACTTCTCATCTCTCGATGTATTATATCTCCCTAAGTATAATTTCAGTAGGCACTCTCACTTATCTTTTAGTCTAACTTACTCACGAGTCTCGATCTTTTATTAGACGTACGCATGATTTCGTATGTGTGAATAAGTCCCCGTTAACCCATAATTTCATACTACATTAAATTTCACTCAACGGGGTCTATTTAGGCCCAACTGGTCCTCTTTATATCCCATTATACTTCAATAATATTAATCAAGGGTTCCTATGCATTTTAACCTGATTAAACCAACGGACGAAAATATGCAGTTTTTTAGGAGGGGTCGATCGATCAAGGAAAGGGGGTTGATTGATCGATCATCGATCGATCGATATTCTTAGCTCGATCGATCGATCAAGCAGTTCTTGCCCAAAAACTTCCATTAAAACCTACGGGTTTCATCTTCCAATTTTCTCCTAAACGTCATTAACAACTCCCAAACTCTCAAATAACATTATTACAAGTTCTATATACATATATGGAAGATTTCCTACGTGAAACATGTACAAATTCAGCAACGAAATTAAATTAAAGGGCCAATTTATTTTAATTATCAAGAACCCTAACTTTCCACTAAACTTCCATTATTCTATTTCTTTTTCCGGATTTCTCACTTTTAAATTAATCAAATTTGATGGGTAATCCTCTACATATGATTGGGATGTCCAGAGTTTATTTATTTTCTCTACAACATGTGATTGGGTTCTCTAAATCCTTGAGTTTTTCCATGAAAAATAGGTTCGATCATCCTAATCTAACATGGTGTGATATTTAACTAAAAGAGAATCAAGATAGATACTTGCCTAGAATTTGAGTTTCTGATTAATGGACGAAAGAGGTTTGGTTGCGTTCCTCGTCGCGCGATCTACGCTTTGGTGGTGGTGGCAGTGTAAACGGTTGAGTCTTTGGCCTTGAGTTGCTTGGAAAACTCTCCAACTCCTTCCCTAATGGCCATTCTTTGATTTTGTGTTTGTTAACCCTAGAAGGAAACTCCTAAAGTCTGATTTATCCTTAGGAAATTCGTGGGTTTAATTACCCAAAAATGTCAAATATCTATACTAACCTCCCGGGATGCCAATTAGACCTAAAAACACCCCGAGACCCAAACTAAACCCCCGGGTACATTATTTTGACTATCTCAACCCTTACGGACACATTAGATTACTCGAAATGACCATACGAGTGACTTATAATTTATTCACTTTTAATACTAATTTAGTCCTGACATGACACAGGCGCGTCCCGACTTAAATTTCCATAATTGCCATTTTATTCACTTGTGACAATTTTTATAAAATCATTCTTATATATTACTTTACTCTTTTAGTAATATTCGTCAAATTTCCAATAATTGCTACCTCTCATCACGTTACTAACTATTAAATAAATTTTCGGATTAATATTAAATTAATATCTCAATTTAAATTTAATAAATCCCTAAATTTAAAAGTCATAAAAATACGGGGTATTACAAGGGTTACTTAAGTCTAGGACGCTTCCTGCTGATAGAGCTACGTCATTCCCCATGCCTAGGTCCAGGCTGACTGAAATGGCTTGCCATAACTTGGCATTAGTAATAATTCTTACTTTTCTGCTAATTCCTCCTTAATGATGAACTCTTTATAATGTATTATCTTTTGCTCTCCTTGCAGTTCTTGGTTGATTTTAACTTGATGATGGAGAAGGATGGGCAACTGCATTTTTTCTTCAGGAGAAGTTAAAGAGGCCTTCGGAGGTCTAAAGAAATTTTTATAAGCTTCCCGACAAGCTCTGATGACAAAGCAAAAATCATGGGAAGAGGATTTAAAGAAGGTCAATAATAGGGCCAATGTTGCTGAAGGCAATGTGAATGAGGCCAAGGGACGAGCTGAGGCTACCGAGGAAAAAATTGAATAATGCTGAAGGCAGGGTCAAGCCTATCGAGGACAAACTTGATGAAGTCACCACTCAGGCCCAAACTGGTGAAGATAAAGTAGTTGGTTTGACTTCTAAGGTTATATCCTCGAAGGCCAAAGGCAAAGCTGCCTTTGATACGAGTTGGAAGAAGGACATTTTCACTGCCTCTGCTCAAATTGAGTAGGCTAAAAATTTATCTTTCAAAGAAGGATGGACTAAGGCCTTAAATTGGCCAGCACCGAAGAAAGTTATGAACACTTCACGAGGCATGACACTGACACTCCTCCTTACCTGGATGAGGAGGGGTTAGTAGAATCTTCGATGATGCCTCGTGATTCTTCCATGGTTCCCATAACCAGTGTCGACCTACCAGTTGTTGGTTAAAACCAGGCCAAGGACAAGTATAAGGTCTAACTCCTTTGTTTTTTTATTTTTTTATTTTTTTTGTATCAGTTCTTGTACTTCAACTATCAATTAATGAAAGAACAACTTTTTGTCTTTAATTGCTATTCATACCTTAGAATGATTGTGATTTCTTGTTGAACTGTGTTGTTTTATTTCTTATGTTGTCTAATCCTCTGGAGTTGTCCCACAAACTCATTTTTTTTTTTCCAATTTGATGCTAGGAAAAAAGCCATATTTTTTGTTGAATCTGACCTACTCAGAAGAAGTAGAAACCTTCTGGAAGTTGTTCATGTTCCTACATCTGAAGAAGACTTAACTGGGTTGCTCGGTGCAGATGTATCCAACTAAGTCAAAGAGTCATATATCTATCTCCATTGCTTGTTGGACACGGTTATTTCCCATAATGTTGCATATTATGAAATGATTAAGCAACTGCAAGAAGATCACAAACATTCTAAATCACTTCTCCGTACTGATTATGAAGCCAAGTATAAGGCATTAAGTGAAGAATGTGGTTTTGACCAGAAATTAAAGGACATCAATTTTGCCTTAAACAAGAGAGAACTATCTTTAAACTAAGATCTGGATAGTTCTCGATCAATTGATGGGATGTTGAGAAAGAAAATAATGCCCCAAGGGATGAACTTTACAACTTAAAGAAATCATCTACCAGTGGTCCCGGTGAAGGTGCTTCCTCTTTAGAGAATGAATATACAATACTGTTAAAAGACCTAGATGCATTTAAGAAGAAGACCAAGTCTGGACAAACTTCCAGACAAAGACAAAGTATAGTTATTCGTCTGACAGTTGAGGAGGAAAGAACTAAGAAAACTCTTGTCGACTAAGCAACTCAATTGAAGGCCAGAGATAGTGTCCTCAAGAAACCTCAAAATCAAGTGGAGATGTTCACTTTTCAATTTCATAAACAACACAGAGAAGTTTTAATGGAGGGTTATAATGAATCCTTAGCCCACATGGACGATCATCTTGCTTAAAGTAATCGTGAAGGTTATAAGTTGGGATGGACCAATTTGCTAACTATGCTGAAGTATTATCAGAACAGTAACGTGTGGCATTAGAATGACCCAGGTTTCTTGGATTATGATAATCCTCCATTTAAATTGGACACAATATGGATTCCTCCGAATGCCATTACCCAATATCTGATAACTAAATATTTAGGGGATTATGGTCTCCATGATGAGCATAAAATAGTCCATCCTCCTCATTTTCTTGATAGTCTGGGCAGTAGTAATAGGTAAATGTTAATGAATTTCAACACAATCAACTCTCCACATACTCTTGATGATCCTCCTGCTAGGATGGGCAAGGCATAAGGAAAGCGTCCAGTAAAATAAATTTATATTCATTATGTTGTATTTTGATCACTTATTAATATTGTATTACATTTTGATCAATGAAATGAAATCTTTTTTTTATTAACTTCTCATTATTCAAGCTTATGGTTGTTATTAATATTTTTATAGACTAGGTAAGCTATATAAAGATTAGTTAGTCGGCTTACAAACTAAATAACCTGCTGAAATATTTAAAACCTGATTTAGGTTTGAATCATGTATAGGACCTTAGATTCGATTAATTCACTTAGATAAAATCGTAAATAGCTTTATAGAACTAAGTTGTAACATTAGTTATCAGTGGAGACCAAGTGTATTAGGAATGTATAGTTGTTATAGTATTTTAACCTAGTCGGATAAAACCTCTAATTAAGAAATTTTACAAACTTCTTGTACGTGACTTACAGAGGACAAATCATACATGAAGTATAACTTTTCTAAAGTTGGAAAAGTTTGAACCATAATATTTGGTTATGAATTTCTTAAGAACAATATGAACTTGGAAAGGTTTGAAAAAGTTTGAACCATGACCTTCTCGACGAGGATTTTTTTGAAAATGTTTTTGAAGAAAAAAAGTTTGAACTATGCCCTTCTCGACAAGGAACTTTTTAAAAACTTTTCTAAAGTTGGCAAGGTTTGAAAAAGTTTGAACCATACCCTTCTTGGTCAGGAACTTTTTAAAAACTTTTTTGAAGTTGGAAAAGTTTGAAAAATTTTGAACCTTGCCTTTTCGGCGAGGAACTTTTTAAAAAAATTTCTGAAGTTGGAAAAGTTTGGAAATTAAAATTTCTCTTGAATGAAAATTTCTCATGTTAATATTTTGGTTAGACACCATACTCTAAAAAACAAAACACAAAAAGGATGTATAATGGAGAGAAATTGAAATTTCATTAACTTGGATAAGCAATTACATTAAGGATAAAATTTTAAAAATTGAATTACTGATAATACTTGTGCAGATGGTCTGCGTTCCAAGTATTCCTGAATTCTTCCCCTTCCAGAGTTTCCAAATGATACGTTCCTGGTTGGATAACCGTCAAAATATAGTATGGACCATGAAAATTAGGCTCTAGCTTGTTATTCTTCTGGATTACTTTCTTAAGTACCATATCTCCTTGCTTCAGGTTGGTCGGCTTGACCCTTCGATTATAAAACCTTATCGTCCTTTGTTGATAGGAAACCATCTGAATAACATCATCTTCTCGAACTTTTTCTATCATATTCAGATCTAGTAGCCTCATGAGTTCACTCTTGGGTGAATCAAAGTTCAACACCCTATGAGTCGGTAGACCTATTTCCACTGGTACTACTCTCTCAGTGCCAAAATCTAGCATGTATGGAGTTTCTCCTATTGTTGTTTTGGGAGTAGTTCTGTATGCCAAAGGACACTTTAGAGATCATTAATCTAGTTGACTTGAGCCTCATCCGACCTTTTCTTCATCCCATCTAGCAAGGTTTTATTGGTGATTTTTATTTGGTCATTGCATTGTGGATGCCCAGGTGCTTAATGAAGTTTATGGATGCCTAACCGAATACATTATTCTTCAAACTCATCATTATCAAACTGAGTACCATGGTCAGTGATGAAGGCATAGGGCATGCCATACTGCAAATTATCTGCTTCTATAAGAACTAAAACATTACCTGAAGGGCATATCAACCAAGGGCTCAACTTCCACCCATTTGGTAAAATAATCAAAAGCTACAACGAGGTACTTGAATCTTTCTTTAGTGGTCAATAATGGTCCAACCAAGTTAATTCCCCATATAGTGAAAGGCTATAGAGAAGTGATAGATGTTGGGCTTACTCCTTGTTTTATGTGAATAGTAGCAAACTTCTGTCATTTATCACACTTTTTGGTCAAAGAAGCACAATCTTTTTTCATTTTTGGCTAGTAATAACCTTGCATAGCTATCCATTGTCTTAGAGATCCCAGTTGTGTGATCCCTACAGGATCCTTTATGCACATCTTTGATCAAATAATTTACTTCATTTGGATGAACACAACGAAGTGGATAAACAGTGTATCCTCTCCTATACAAAACACCTCTTTTTAACACATAATTAGCTGCTTTGTATGTCATCTTCCTAGCTTCGTTTTGATCGGATGATAGGGTTTCTCTTTCGATGCACTCGCTAATGGGGTCCATCCATGAGGGCCTAACTCCACAGATATGACACTTATTTCCATTCCATCAATGCTTCTATGGGTAAGAATCTCCACTGGGATTATTCATCTGAGCTTTGTTGGAGTTGCAGAAGCAAGTCGAGCAAGAGCATCTGCTCGAGCATTCTCAAGTCTGGGAATTCTTACTATTTTGATTGTAATAATCAATGAAATGACTTCCATTGCTTTTCGATTATATCTTATCATAGTCTCCCCTTTAACGCTATAAATTTGTTTTATTTGATTAGTAATCGGTTAAGAATCACTATATACCAATACTAGATCTACGCCTAGTGATGAATCCAGTTCCAGTCCAGTAATCAAAGCTTCATATTTCTCCTCATTGTTGGGCGCCGTGAGTTAGAATCTTAGACCTTATTCAACATCCAAGTTATCCGGAGTATTGATGATGAGGCATGTTCCACTTCCCATGGCACATGAGGATCCATTTATGAACAACTGCAAAATTGGAATGTCATCTGTGTCCATCCCCGATCCTCGTGGTGGGCGGGCGGAGTGAGGATCCTAGGTCCCGCGCATCCCTTTCGGGAGCGCTTCGGTCGACGTCATTGGGTGAGATGAAAAATGTAGAGAGATGGAGTCGCCAGTCTATTTTACTCAAAACAGACAAAAGAAAGGGATCCATCCCGAAGGATAGCATCCAAATACATACTGATGCATACGAAACCAAAATGATTTGAAAAGGTTCAGAGGCTAAGTTACGAAATGGAAAGCTGTTAGGCTCCTATTCCGCCCTTACAGTCTCTCATGGGTTTTTGCTATTTTCCTTTATTTTCCCCATGATATGTGTGCATGTGTATATATAATGGAGATAGGAGTCATCGACTTGTACCATGGAAGAGGTAAAGCGAGTCATCCGTAGGAATGCAAAAATAATATTAGAAAATAGGATTTACGTGATTATCCTTACGTTGATCGTTATGAGGGAACGATAATGCATATGGGATAATACGCTACTAAGAACAAGTATATAGAACATAAGAGAATTGAGTTTAGAGAAAAATAGAAAATGAGAGAAAAAGTAAAAATAGGACTCGAGTCTCGAATTTTACCCCGAGATACCTACGTAGCCTATAGAGGCATCAAAGTCCACGTAGTTCGCATGCAAAATGAGGGGTGGGGTTTATCCCATAAATCCAATCGGGGGGATTCTCTTATTTGTGTGTGTGTGTATGTGTAGAAAAAGTGCTTTAGTTGTGAGAGAAGTGTAAGAAAAGTGTGAGAATTCCCGTTTGGAATTTATGAGCAAACCCTCTTTTTCTTATTTTTTGGATTTTTATTTATATGAAAATAAGATATGTGCAATAATATTAAATAAAAAATATATTAAGATACGTGAGATGAGGAAATAAAAGTGCTAAGTAATAGAACAAATTAATGCGAATTTATGATAATTTAAGGAGAGAATTGAGAAAATTGGACCTTCTTGAAGATATTAAGCTTGATCTTGTATGTTGGAGAGCAGCCCTAACACTTGGATGATGATGGAGGGTAGTGATTTCACCAAGTTTGATGAAAAGTGAAGGTTGGAAAGGGCTTTGGATGAGGAAATCACGTTGGCTTCGAGAGAGGTTTTCTGGATTTTCTGAGAGTGATCTCTATCAGATCTGAACTCTTTTTCAAGTTAGGTTAAGGCATCCTTTTTATAGTCCCAGGGCATTGCCAATCGGCATAGCCCTGGTCCTACTAATCTCCAGGTGTGTTTAGGCAGACTACCGATAGGTAGGGTCTGGGACCTGCCTTTTGGCAGTGTCTTTAAGGCCTTTTTGGAAAATCGACCGCAGAGAGAAAACCATTGATCCGAATCATGCACGGGGTGGACCTTTAGAAAGGTAATTTAGAGACCTTCAAAAGTCCTTGGGACCTATCCCGGGTTTGGGAGTTAACTTTGGGTGAAATGCGGCTCAGAAGCGCTCGTCAGTCCATTGGACGGGGAATCGTCAGACGCAAACGAATCGTTCCTTCGCATGGTAAGTCTGAATCATGCACAGGGTGGACTGTTGGAAAGGTTAGGAGATGTACTTAGACATTCCAAAGAGTTTGATCCGGTTCAGAGAGTTGACTTTGGTCAACCGGGGCCTGGAAGCATTCGATGACCTCTCGGAGTCAAACGGATCGTTCGTCCGTACCGTAAGTCAAAATCGTGAATAGGGCAGACCCTTAGAAAGGGGTTTTAGTGACCTTCAAAGATTCATTCAGTCTCGGTCGATCTGAAGAGTTGACTCAGATCAAACGCAGCCCGGGAGCGCTCGGTGGCCTCCTAATTGAGTTTCGGGAGAAAAAGGGTCGTTCGTCCACATGATAAGTCAAAATCGCGCACGGGACAGACTGTTGGAAAGGGAATTCAGTTCCCTTCGCAGATTCATTCAGTACTGGTCAATCTAAATAGTTAACTTAGATCAAACTGAGCTTGGGAGCACCTAGTGGCCTCCTGATTGAGTTTCGGGGGAAAAAGGGTCGTTCGTCCGCATGGTAAGTCAAAATCGCGCACGGGATAGACCGTTGGAAAGGGAATTTAGTGACCTTTGAAGATTCATTCAGTATTAGTCGAGATAAAGACTTGACTTTTGGCTAAATGGAGCTTGGGAGTTCCCGATGGCTTCTAGGTCAGTACTCGGGGTACGACTTGGGTTTGTGGTGGTGAAGGGAGGTGCTAGGGACCTAAGGAGAGTTTAAGGGGTGACAGAATGGGGTTCCTATAGAGACCTTCGATAGGTGAGCTTGGAATAAATTATAGCCATCGAATAGACACCGCATGATGCTTTGAAATAGGATGACCAATTCAAGGTGTCGAGGTCGATTCTGAAGTCCTAAGGGAGCGAGGATGACCAATTCAGAGGTTCGAGGCCAATTTCGAGGACCTATGGGGGAATACTAGGAATGGTTTGGAGGAAAGGTTTAGGTCAATTCCTAAGGAGGTGCTGGGGATGACCGATTCTGTGGGTCGAAGCCAATTCTAGGGGATTGAAGGTGAGGGTGACCGATTTTACGGGTCGAAGCCAATTATGTGGGCTTAAGTTGGGGGTGACCGATTCTGCGGGTCAAAGCCAATTCTACTGGCTTTAAGTTGAGGGTGACCAATTCTGCGGGTCGAAGATAATTTTGTGGGCTTTAAGTTGAGGGTGACCGATTCTGTGGGTCGAAGCCAATTCTACGGGCTTATGTTATGATGACCAATTCTGCGGGTCGAAGCCAATTCTGCGGGCTTAAGTTGTGATGACCAATTCTGTGGGTCGAAGCCAATTCTACGGGCTTAGGTTGTGATGACCAATTCTAAGAGTCAAAGATAATTCTACGGGCTTAAGTTGTGATGACCAATTATATGGGTCGAAGCCAATTCTACGGGCTTAATTTGTGATGACCAATTTTGCGGGTTGATGCTAATTCTGCGGGCTTAAGTTGTGATGACCAATTCTGTAGATCGGAGCCAATTATACGGGCTTAAGATATGATGACCAATTCTGTGGGTCAAAGCCAATTCTGCGGGCTTAAGTTGTGATGACCAATTCTTCGGGTCGAAGCTAATTCTGGGGGCTTAAGTTGCGATGACCAATTCTGCGGGTCGAAGCCAATTCTGCGGGCTTAAGTTATGATGACCAATTCTGCAGGTCAAAGCCAATTCTGCGGGCTTAAGTTGTGATGACCAATTCTGCAGGTCGAAGCCAATTCTGCGGGCTTAAGTCGTGATGACAAATTCTGCTCGTTGAAGCGAAACTACTGTGGCTTAAGTTGTGATGATCCAAAATCGAGGTCAATTCTGACCTAAGAGAGGATCCAAGACCGAGGTCAATTCTGACCTAAGACAGGATAAAGATTGGATTTTGGGTTCCGCTGGGGACAAACACCTTATAATTTTGATTTGAGCTGGGGAGCTAATTATTGAGGAAACTTTTTTATCTTTTGGAGACTGTGGGTACAACCAATTTAATGCTGTAAACTCCGCTAGGGGAGTGATTAGGTAGTCCGGGTATTCGACGTGTTGCTTGGGAGGTTTCATACCTAGGAGGTGATCCTTAGAGATCCCCGGGGTTTTCGCTGGGAGGAGATTTACTTGGCTTTTGAGAGTTCCTCTAGGTGAAAAAAGAGGTTTTGCCTGAGGGAGTGAGAAGTTTTCTTGGTAAAAATGTTCTAAATCCTTCCTGAGATTTTTAGGAATTTTCTGAGGATTTTTTAAGATTTTTTGGTATTTTCTGGGAATTTTTATACGAAATTTTAAGGGGGGTGCCGTTCAACATGGTATGAAGTGTGCCATTCAGCAGTGGCATGGACTTTTGGACGGCCTCGGGAAGGCAAAAGGGTAGTGCTGATCGGTAGTTGGGGGGCAATGCTGATCAGCATGACACTTGGCATCCTATATAAAGGGGGCATTCTTTACCTTCATTTTTCATATCTTCTTGCTTTCTTTCTTTATGTGATTTTCCTCTGTAAATCATTCTAGCATTTCGATCTCTAAAAAAATGGCCGCTTTTGTGAGCACAGCAGCATATAGGGAATGGTTGACTGTTGATGACTGGGCGAATGTGGAGTGAAGGGCCAGGGCACCTCTTGCTTTGGGGAGTGAGAACTCCTTTGACACATTCGAGCCAGGTGCATATGAGCGGATCTTATTACGAGAGCCATCGCATCATCGCTCTTCGAGGGTGGTGAGCCCCGGCGATTATGCAAGTAACTTGACTTTTGGCATTCTTCACTTTTTTGGTGATTTTTCATTTCTTCTTAGATGTTGACAAGGTTTTTTCTTTTGACAGTTTGATATCTCTTTGAAGAACATGCATTCCAATAGGATGACGGGGCTTAAGGACGTCTGGGAGCATCTTCCACCTGTAGTGCATTGGATGGTATCATCAGTGAGTTTTGGGAGGTCGGTGTCTGTGCTGGATGAGATGCCTCGTTCGATAGCGGTCTTGTGCGCTTTAGGGGAGAGATGGTGGGATACTACCCACACCTTCCATTTTGGTTTTGGGGAGATGACCGTGACTCTCATAGACGTGCAGCAGCTGCTGGGGCTAGATTGCAATGGGGAGAAAGTAGAGGTGGATCGTTCCTTACGGGTTAGGTCGAAGGCGATGCGGGCAGCGCTCGGTAATGTAGGGAGGATAGTTTCTGAGGATTCCATCTGACTGTCCTTGCAGAAGGATGTTTTGCTGAGTAGGGTGGTTAACGTGGAGGATGTGCTGCAGGTGAGGTAGATGTCCCAGTTGTTCATATTATTGGTGCTAAGAGGTTTCATGATGGGTTCGAGCGGTGACGTCGTCCATTTGTCATTCTTGCCGTACTTGAGGACGTTTTCGAACATCCCTCTCTATGATTGGGGGAGCCTGACTTTGGCGACCCTTTATTTTTCTCTGGATGCATTCAGTCGGTGCTGCCCAAAAACTATTACTAGAGCCACGTATCTTCTTAAGGTATTCTTCACTTTGCACGTTTTCATGCATTCGCACTTTTCTTATGCGTCTCTTTTTTATTACGAATTCTTATCTTTGGCAGACGTGGTTCTATGAGGTGATTGGGTGCAATACCCAGCTGATTGCCCTGAAGGACGAGACTATTTGGGACTTCTACCGATTGTATCGATGGCGAAAGGCCAATCGACAGTCGAAGGGATTTCTCTCTGGAGGCGGTGCGTCAGGTCTCGAATGTCCTGACCAGTGGTAGGGTAAGACTCTTTCCTCTTTAGTCTTGGTTGTTGAAGGTTTTGATTCTGTTTTTGACTTATGCCTGCTGGGAATTTTCAGGTGACTTTTTACCCTTGGGGGACAGCCGTTCAGGATACGGGGGCGACAGGGGTGAACGCATAGTTGCGACGCTTACTGGCGCATGAGTTTGGCCACTCATGGTACCTCGGGGAGAGGGTGGTTCGACAGATTGATAAGGAGGAGAAGGTGGTGCCACCTGCGCAGCCTCCTACATCCATGAGGTGGGAGAAACTGTTGTCGGAGGATGCGAGGATCGCGGTGATGATCGGCGAGTCCTACCTGTTGTACACTGATACGGCCGCGCCGTATGACTATATGGACTTTGTGATGAGCTGGTTGATGGCGCCCAACATATATTATGCCTTGCCTTTCCCTCCTACGAATTTGAGTCGAGCGGTGGGGTCTTCCCACAACGACGGCGGTCCGACGACATATGCGGCGACGGCAACTTCAGAGGTTCCTTTTGTGTGATTGTACACTCCTTCATACAACATTCGGCGAGTTGATGGAGGGATGGTCCCCATGTTGTACCATCCTCATGCGGGGGATCCGGAGGAGCTGGGCTTGACAGAGGAGGTTCTTTGACCTGAGGTATATCTTATCCTATTCCTCTCCGTCTTTCTTTTCTGTTATGATCATTTTTGCTTTGATACTAATTTTGCCTTTTACTTGTAGCAAGTCCGGGTGTCGACTACTTGGTTGAGGGACATCAGAGACTGGATATCTTCGGTGACTGCCCATATTTGGGATGCAGTCCTGGTTCCTTCTTATTTGGTGCCATCTGCTTCGTCCGGGGAGGACTCTAGCTCGGGTAGTGGTGGTGCGTTGTCTCATCGCAGGGGAAAGAGAGCGTCTCGCAGGGGTGGAAGCTCTTAGAGGGGGGTGAAGAGTAGGTGTATGTGTGTGTGAGAGAGAGATAGAGAGAAGGTGGGTTCGGGCCGAGTCCCGTTGTTTTTTCCTTTTCTTTATTTCCTGCAAAATTTGATGTAACACAGAAGAATATATATATGCAATGCAAATGGAGTTTTTTTATTATCTTTTGCTAATGATGAATGAATGCACATGCACTTTTTACATTGCTGTTGAGACCATAAAAAGAAATATTTTTGGTATTTTGAAGGAAAGTTTTAAAAATGAGAAATTATATAGGGGCGGAAGAAGATTTTTGAAATTCTTCTGAGAATATCAATTTATTTTTTATTGACCTTTTGATTTTGACAAAAGAGGAAAAATGAGAATTTCCAAAAATAGGGGGTTGCCGATTGGCAAGCCCCTTGTCCTGCCTATCGGCAGTCAAGTTCAGTCCCATTAATTCAAATCTTTGATTAGTGCCCTCTTCAGCCTTTTATACTTTGTGGGGCAGGATTCCCTCCGTTTTTTGCAGGGGTAATGTCTTTTGTGAGGGTTTTCAAGTATAAAAAGGGGTAAGGGTGGAGTGTTTTCATCACACCTTCACCTTCTTACTTACTTTCTTACTATTTCTTAGTCTTGCAAGATGTCTCTCCCTGGTAGCATTGAGTTTGCTAACTACCTTGAAGACTTGGAAGCAATGTGCTCTTATAACGTCGACTACGATGCTTTCAATATATGTCGAGTTTCTTTATGGCACAACCGACCCATTGAGTGGAACATGTTGATGGCGGCGGTACAATTTTGGTACCCCAAAGACCATGTATTCCACCTTGGGTTGGATGAAGTTTGTTCTACCTACGAGGAATTTTCTGCCATGTTGGGGATACTTCCTAGTCTTGCTGTAGCTCTACCTGAATTTTCCCGTTCTCCTAAGGATTTGTTGGCCGAGATTCTTCATATTTCACCTTCGACGGCCAGACCATTGGTTACTGGAGGAATGATATCCCTTTCGATGATGTTACAATCCGTGCATTTCCAGGAGGTTGGTGATGCTGGGTATGACGGAGCCGTTATTCTGGGCATAATATCAAAATTGCTGCTGGTGATTGGGGAACTGCTGGTGAACCTGCAACTGACAGCTATTACTTCATGGATGTCATACCATCACAATCCTGAAGCAGTGATACTGGAGGATACTTTGAATGGCATGGATTCTTGGCAAGAAGGTCGTTCTGCCTTTCAGAGGTGTATCCCCGTGATGCTGTTCATGTGGTTATCTGAAAGACTCCGCCTAGTGTCTCCTCTAGAACATCCTTTGTCGGTTGTACCCAACTTCTTTTCGTGCTATTTCATCAGCATTGGCTTAGATATTGAGAGCTAGGAAAACTGGTTTATGGAGAACTAGGCTCTAAATTTGTGTTGGTCAGTGCCTTGGTGGGGACAGTTGTTGCCTATTTTGGAGCTGGGAGAATACCCGTATGTCCGGCTGGTTGGTCTTAGACAGACCTCTTTCTTATTTACCTTGGCGGCTTCTGCGTCAATTTGGTTGGGAGCAAGTCGTGCCACCTCAGACACTAGACTTCTTTTCGATAGAAGATTTGACTGAGCATCTGCACATACGACTTGGCTATATGTGGGAGAATCGGCGTCCAATGATCCGTCCCTCTCAATCTGTTGGGAGAGTTTGGCATATCCCGGGGGATTATATGAAGTGGTTATGGAGGAGAGTGGTCAGCAAGATGTTGGCAGTGGAGACTGGACAAATGTGGCTCGTCTTATTTAATACTATGGAGGGAGGTGTTGTGGTTTTTCCAAAACTGGTTCGGGCTTACCGGTCCATGGAGCTCCTACGGCACTCTGTTTAGGCAGGGGAAGCTTGGGGACCCCAGGATGCAGAAGATGATGACGGAGCGGGCTCCTCTGGTAGCTGCGGATAGGACTCTTGGAGATTTTATAATGGGGAATAAATGTGGGGGTTTAATTTGGCTTTTTAGGAAAGTAGGGGGAAGGGAGTTATCTGTTCCTTTTCTTATCTAATCTGTGTCGAAATTTCTTATTAGGTAAATAAACAAGTTTTTTATCATCCAGATGTGCCTTTTGATGAGTTTTGTGTTTTTGAATTATCTATATCGATCGCTAAGGCATACATAATCCTTTTGTTCAAGTATATGTTAGAATGGACTGTCGTTCTCGGAGATACGAAAAGAATAGTATTTTTTGAAAAAGAAAGGGTTGTACTCATGTAAGGTGTATGAGATGTCTACGTACCTCTGGGGTTTTGAAATTTTTTTTAGTTTGTTTTAAAAAACGGTGTTTATAGAGGATCAGGCACACGTAGTTCTGGGTGGAGGGAAATGCAGAGATTTTTTTTTAGAATAGAAAGGAGATTTGAAGAGTAGTAGCGCACCGAGACTAGGGGTATAACTTCTTGAGACGGTCCAAGTTGATTGGACGAGCCATCTCTTCTCCATCTAAGTCAGTGAGCATAGTGGCACCGCCGAACAGGATCTTCTTTACAGTGTATGAGCCGCTCCAATTGGGCTTCAATTTCCCTCTGGGGTCCTAGATGACTTCTATGATCTCTTTGAGGGCTAGATCCCCTTCTCAAACACCACGGTCCTTGACTCTCTTATTGAATGATCGCGCTATTCGGCGATGGTACCCTTGTATATGGTATAGATCTTTTAATCTCCTTTCATCTAAGAGGGTCGGCTCATTAAGACGATTTTGGCACCAGTCTTCTTCGCTGACCTTGCTCTCAAGCATGACGCGCAATGAGGATATTTCAAGCTCCACGGGTAGGACTGCTTCTATGTTGTAACCTAGGGAGTAAGAGGTAGCCCTAGTTGAGGTTCGAATTGAGGTTCGGTAGCCCCAAAGGGCGTACGGGATCCGGTCGGCCCAATCTCGATAGCTTTCAATCATCTTGTTGATGATGGCTTTGAGGTTCTTATTGGAGGCTTCATCAGCGTCGTTGGTTTGAGGTTGGTAAGGAGAAGATTTGTGTCTCTGAATCCCAAACTCTATGACCACTTCTGTAACTTCTGCATCAAAAGGCAAGCCGTTATCTGATACTAGATCGTGTGGAACCCCATATCGGCAGATGATATTTTTCTTGATGAATTCGACCACCTTCTTGGCGTTCAACACTGCGTATGACTTAGCTTCGACCCATTTAGTGAAGTAATAAATAGCAACTAGGATGAACTCATGCCTGTTGGAAGCCTTCGGTGTAACCTTCCCTATGATTTCGATGCCCCAAGTGGAGAATGACTAGGTAGAGGTCATGTTATATAATTCACGTGGAGGCAGATGCTGAAGATTGGAGAACTATTGGCATTTGAGGCATCTCCGGACATAAGCAGTGCAATCATGGGTCATGGTGGTCCAGTAGTAGCCTTATCGGATTATCTTTTTGGAAAGCATGTGACCGTTCATGTGGGTTCTGCATTCCTCTCTGTGGATCTTCTGCATTATCTTTTCAATATCAGCCCCTGCAATACAGTGCAGATAAGTTCCATCGAAGTTCCTTTTGAGCAGTGCTTTGTGACAGATGATGTACTGGGCAGCTAGTCTTCGAAGGGTTGCTCGATTTTCTTATTTTAACCCTCGTGATACTTACCATGCTTGAGGAGGCACCAGATATCATAGTACCAGCAATTGTCTTTCTCGGGATCTTCTGTGGTGACGAACTCAATGTGGTAGCAATGGGTTGGTTTGTCTTGCTTTATAACCAAGAAGGGGGTTATTGTTATTCCTTCGAGAATGTCGACCATGGAGGCCAAGGTAGCAACGGAGTCAGCTAGGTTATTCTTGGCTCAAGGTAGGTAATGGAAGGTGATGTCTTGGAATTGGGAGGCTAGCTCTTCTAAGTGGGCATGGAAGGGTTGGATCTTCTCGTCCTTAACTTTCCACTTTATAATAACTTGACTGATGATGAGGGCAGAATTCCCGTAACAGTTTAGGCATTGAATACCTTTCTCGAGAGAAACTTTGAGGCCTACCAGGGGAAATCCAATTTGATGGAGATATGAGTGTGAGAGTAATCTGGGCCGATCAGAAGTATCCCAATGCCGTATCCTTTTTTGGTAGCAGCACCGTCAAAGAAAATTTGCCATCGGAGATTGTCATGGGCAGTGGAGAGGATGTTTTCATCTGGAAATTCAGAGATACAGACATCAACTTCATCCATGGGGTAATCAGAGAGGTAGTCAGAGATGGCTCTTCCTTTTATGGCTTTCTGCGTGACGTACATGATATCAAACTCGACTAGGAGTATCAACCATCGAGCCATTCAGGTGGACAAGGCGAGTTTCTCAGGCAGGTATTTGATGGGGTCCATTCGGGATACAAGTTTAATAGGGAAGGCAAGCATGTAGGGTTGATCCAGTGGAAAAATCGAGCGTCCGTGTAATACGCTAGTCATTGTTATCGGCTTCCAACCTCAATACAAAAAAACCTAAATTTTAACTACACTCTTGCGGAGTATAGTGGTGAGTCTGGGTATCGAATCCACAGGGAATGGTTGATAGAATTTAATTGATTTATTACTTCTAAAGAAAAAGTGAAAAAGATGATGATGGTTGAAAAGGGAAAAAAAATAAGTAAATAAAGAAGTTAAATTAATTAAGATGAACGAGAAAGTAGGTTGGAATACAATCCCCCTAACCCTAGTAATTCACCGTATAGAATACTAGAATTGTAAATTATAAATTTGAATGAATCCAGTCTTTATAGATCCTAAGCATTACATATATGAGGATCAAGCCCGCGCCATACGAAATCAAAGGTAAATATAAAGCCGTGATAAATAATTTTACGCACATCATATTCTTAAACATCCCAAGTACCTAGGGCAAGAGAGATTAAAAGATCTATAATGGTTGTAAAATTGTCTCGCACGACTCTTTCAAACTTTTAATTTAAATTATATTTTCTACATAAGTAATTTACATTGGGATGAGTTCATGCATCCCAACCCTTAAAAACTTTGCTTAACATGATGAAAGCAAAATAAAACTTACGAATTAAAGTGTAGGAATTCAAAACTAACTCTAGAAAATTGAGAACATGACTTGAATTGGGAATGGAAAACTAGAAATCAACAATTAATTAAACTAACTAGGAAAGCAGTAAAAACAATAAATTAAAATTACTTGCAATGGATGAATGAAGAATCTTGAATAGAACTTTGAATCTTGAATAGTAGAAAAACTTCAAAACTAGGGTTCTTGGTTACAAGAATCCTCTAAAAACTAACTACTAGCCTCCTATAACTTGATAAAACAACTCTCTAAAATCTAACTCTCTCTCTAGAATTCGACTCCCTTGGAAGGATGTAGGGCTTGGCCTTTTATACACCTAAAAATGACTCTTCCCATGCCTCTCCACGTTTTACCCTTTTAATATACCTAAATGAGACTCTTCCCATGCCTCTACACGTTTTACAACTAATAAAAATGAATTAAACAAGAAATTTCAAGAGTTTTCTCTTCACCTTCCAGAATTAATTTCAACTTTTGACTTTCTGTCTCCAACTTTAAATGGGCATAATTTCTTCACCGTAGCTCGGATTGGGGTGCCGTTTTTTCCAATGTTCTTGTAATTTAAAGATCTTCAACTTTCTAGTTGGCCCCACCTCCGAAATATGGATGTAAAATTACAAAAAGGCCCTTCAACTCCCCATTTCTTGCTTTCTTTCACTGTTTTGCATTCTTTTTCGCACTAATTTGCATGAAATACCTATAAAGCACATGATAAATACACAAAACTCGAAATAATTACCAAAAGAGGTTAGTAGCATAAATAAGAGATAAATCCAAGCTATTTACACTGCACGGGATCATAAAAATATCAAAATTAAGGGGATAAATATGAAGAATAAGTGCCTAATCACACCCCCTAACTTAGAACTTTGAGCGTCCCGAGCAATGTAAAAGAACCCTATCAAGGCTCAACTCTTGAAAATCATTTTATTGGGATAGAATACCTTTTTCGCCGGCAAGCGATTGCATTTATCATATGCAACAAGCCTTTAAACCCTAGGTTACCCTAGTAGGACAAGTTTTGTCTCGTGAGAGTTTGTAGTGAATACACCCACAAAATTCTTTATTGACTCAAATAAATATCAAAATACTTAAAAATTGTACAATTTAAACTTTTCGAAAAATAATCACCATAAATTCATATTCAAATGTCTCAAACCATAGTGTGTGTGTGCAAAGCCAGAAATTAAACCTCAAATTTCGACCGATTGAGCATTATGTTACTTTCCAAAAATTCGTTTTGATTCAAATTCTTACGGATGCACTCACAAATGAATCACTCGGATTGTGGCTATTTTCTCTCGGTATGCATGATATAAAGAGTAAATATAATGGAACACGAAGTCACGCATACAAAATTGAAAAGGAGGAAATATATGGTGAAAAGATCTCATCATCGGAATACAGTTATTAGGAAATGGGAAACATCATCTCTTTTTCACGTCATGTAATCTCTTTTATTATCTTTTTGTGTTTTAACTCTCCATGCAGTAATTAATTTCGCCATTCGGACTCGGTTAGGACTTTTTCGGGTTAAAAAGTGTAAAGGGTAAAAATGGGAATGGACGGAATGTTCGGAATTGGAAAATGTCCTTATGACGTCCATTAGTGCTTTGTCAGGCATTTGCTCATTTTTCTTTTCTCTTTCTATTTTTTTTCACTCTTTTTTTGTTGAGCATTTTTTTTTCTGTTTTTCTCTTGCCCCTTTTTATTGCACAATTTGGACTTAATTGATGAATTTTCTCAATTTTCACAATTCCGAGTTATTTGGGTTTTTCGGGTTATCAAACGAAAAGATAAATTTTATCTGGCTCAATTTGGGTTACAAAGGGATAATTTTTCACAACTTTATTATGCCTAATATTTTTGGGTAACAAAAGAGGGCCTACTTCATTGTCCAAATTGCTAATCACATTACCATATGCATCTCGAGATTAATTAAGTTTAGAGATATATTTAGCACGAATTTCGAGACAACATTTCACACATTTCCCATAACCGATCAAAACAAAAGATTGAGATCATTAACGACTTAATAAAATGCTGAAAAGATCTTTGAGTTAATCATAAACTCGGATTGATTTAAAAACTCATAAAACATTGAAAGGCTCGAAATCTCATCGGGTTTGATCAATCTCCACACTTATTCGTTAAGTCGCCAATTTTCTTTCAATTTCCATCTTCGGTCAATTTTGGCTTAGTGCATTTTTATTGTTAACAATTTGAGACTTTAAATAGAATAAAGGAGATATTTTTGAAAAATTTAAATTCCAATTTTTATTTATTTTGAAGAAAAATATTTTTGGTTTTTTCAACTTTTTTGAAATTTGTGAAATTTTCTAAAAAACACACTTGTAAAGAACATGTGATCGAATCAATGAATCTAAACAATAAACGGGAAGAATATCCCACACCCCCTAACTTAAATGTTGCATTGTCCTCAATGCGAATCAAGAACACAACATAAAGAGAGGGAAAGAAATATATTACCCAAATGGAGCGATCCCTAATGAGTGCGAGTCCATTGAATCTACAAAACATGTTAGAACCAAGCATAGCAAAAAGAATAACAAAAGATTTAACTAATTACTCTAAACTATAAAAAAGAAAAAAGGAAAAAGAAAAAGATAATTATATACAACCTACGATTTAAACTTCTAATAACTCATACAGTAGAAGTCGAAAAATTTGAGGGTCCACCCAAAATACAATCTGACTTTGAGGGATTAATAGTGTACCCTCACTATAAAGCATGCCTCCCGAAAAATAAGAATTCCATTTGAAAAACGGAAGGTATGTGCAAAGTTTAAAAAATGAACCATCACCAATTAAAATTTTTAGGGGGGATAATGTGGGATTTGAGTGCACAGGAAGACAAGTACCATTGGGATCCAAGAAAAATAGAATCACTTCCCAAAGATTTTTCAAGTAGTATGGGAAGTGAATCACACAAACAGAAAGAGTCCATCTTGGAAAAAAATTTCAGCATAGAGTCCTTGTCCTCAAAATCTTCTCCCCCCAAATTTTCAGTTGGATCTGGTGGAGTGACATGTCTAAGTGTATGGCCCATAATACATTCACCTAATTCTTGTGATGGATTTAATGGTTCGATAATAGTGGGTAAACAAGGAGACAAAGGATCGTCAACCTCAATAAATTTCGAAATATTTATAAGAGGTTGAGATTCAAAAGAAATTGGATCACTCTCAATGATTTCATCCTCAAAAGTGAAAGTCTCGAACTTCTCTAAGTTGTCCAAATAATTATTAAACTCCTTGCAAGTTGCTGTAATTTTCAACTCGGTAGCAGCAAGGTCATCAGATTGCTTTTTTATAACAAGCAAGAGTTCTTCCAAAATAGGCTTCCTTGGTTCTAGCACCTCGAATTCCTCATTTGGTTGAAAACTTACTTCATCTTCAAAACTATCGGAAGAAAAATACTCATTGGGTTCAAATAATGCATCTAACTCTTGCTCCCAATAACGATTTTTTTCTCGATATTCTTTTTCAAGTATTTCTTCTTCAAGCAATTGATTTTGATAAATTTGGATTGCCTTAGCACTAGGCTTGTATTTATGAGAATCATCTTTAGTGATATTGATCCAATGTTCATAAATCATGAGTTCATTCTCCTCCTCACTATTAGCATAACAATTAAAGCCACGAAAAGAGCTAAAAAAAGACATTTCAAATTGGTCAATTAAAAAACGTGACACACATTTTTCTTTTTTATTTATTTATTTATTTTATTTACTTTTTTTTACGAAGTAGTAAGTCAATTATAATCTATAACAAACACTCCCCGGCAACGGCGCCATTTTGATCGAGTGGAAAAACCGAGCGTCCGTGTAATACGCTAGTCGTTGTTATCGGCTTCCAACCTCAATACAAAAAATCCTAAACTTTAACTACACTCTTGCGAAGTATAGTGGCGAGTCTGGGTATCGAATCCACGGGGAATGGTTGATAGAATTTGATTGATTTATTACTTTTAAAGAAAAAGTGAAAAAGATGATGATGGTTGAAAAGGAGAAAAAAAATAAGTAAATAAAGAAGTTAAATTAATTAAGATGAACGAGAAAGTAGGTTGGAATACAATCCCCCTAACCCTAGTAATTCACCGTATAGAATACTAGAATTGTAAATTATAAATTTGAATAAATCCAGTCTTTATAGATCCTAAGCATTACATATATGAGGATCAAGCCCGCACCATACGAAATCAAAGGTAAATATAAAGCCGTGATAAATAATTTTACGCACATCATATTCTTAAACATCCCAAGTACCTAGGGCAAGAGAGATTAAAAGATCTATAATGGTTGTAAAATTGTCTTGCACGACTCTTTCAAACTTTTAATTTAAATTATATTTTCTACATAAGTAATTTACATTGGGATGGGTTCATGCATCCCAACCCTTAAAAACTTAGCTTAACATGATGAAAGCAAAATAAAACTTACGAATTAAAGTGTAGGAATTCATAACTAACTCTAGAAAATTGAGAACATGACTTGAATTGGGAATGGAAAACTAGAAATCAACAATTGATTAAACTAACTAGGAAAGCAGTAAAAACAATAAATTAAAATTACTTGCAATGGATGAATGAAGAATCTTGAATAGAACTTTGAATCTTGAATAGTAGACAAACTTCAAACTAGGGTTATTGGTTACAAGAATCCTCTAAAAACTAACTAATAGCCTCCTACAACTTGATAAAACAACTCTCTAAAATCTAACTCTCTCTCTCTAGAATTCGACTCCCTTGGAAGGATGTAGGGCTTGGCCTTTTATACACCTAAAAATAACTCTTCCCATGCCTCTCCACGTTTTACCCTTTTAATATACCTAAATGAGACTCTTCCCATGCCTCTCCACATTTTACAACTAATAAAAATGAATTAAACAAGAAATTTCAAGAGTTGTCTCTTCAGCTTCCAGAATTAATTTCAACTTTTGACTTTCTGTCTCCAACTTTAAATGGGCATAACTTCTTCACCGTAGCTGGGATTGGGGTGCTGTTTTTTCCAATGTTCTTGTAATTTAAAGCTCTTCAACTTTCTAGTTGGCCCCACCTCCGGAATATGGATGTAAAATTACGAAAATGCCCTTCAACTCCTCATTTCTTGCTTTCTTTCACTGTTTTGCACTCTTTTTCGCACTAATTTGCATGAAATACCTATAAAACACATGATAAATACACAAAACTCGAAATAATTACCAAAAGAGTTTAGTAGCATAAATATGAGACAAATCCAAGCTATTTACACTGCACGGGATCATAAAAATACCGAAATTAAGGGGATAAATATGAAGAATATGTGCCTAATCAAGTGTCGCAACTTTTGGGTGACCCAGACAAGTGCGACACACACCTTTTCCAAAGTAGTGTAGTTGACCTCGTATCCGATCAATTTGCGACTGGCATAATATATGGCTCTTTCTTTGCAGGAATATTTAAGGTATTGGGCTAGCAAAGCCCCAGCTGCAGTGTCGGTTACGGTTAGGTATAGGAGCAAAGGGAGACCAAGCTGTGGTGGCATGAGCACCGGGGGTTGGGTCAGATATTATTTGATTCATTCAAAAGCTTCTTGACAGACCTCATTCCAAACTTTAGTTGAATCCTTTGGGAGGAGTTTGAAGATAGGTTTACAAATAGAGGTGAGCTGGCTGATGAACCGACTAATGTATTGTAATTTCCTAAGGAAACCTCGGACCTCTTTCTCCGTTCGGGGAGGTGGCATCTCAAGTATGGATTTCAACTTGGCAGGAGCTGCTTCTATCCCCTTTTCACTGACCAAGAGTTTTCCCTTTATAACGCCGAAGACGCATTTCTGCGGATTGAGTCTCATCTGATACTGTCGCAGTTGTTCGAAGAACTTTAGGAGAGCGGGAACATGACCTTATCTAGTCTTGGATTTGATAATCATATCATCCACATAGACCTCAACTTCTTTGTGAATCAGATCATGCAGGATGGTTGTGGCATCCCTCTGGTAGGTAGCCCCAGCATTCTTGAGACCAAATGGCATAACCGTGTAACAAAAGGTTCCCCATGGGATGATGAATGCATTTTTTTCTTGGTGGTCTAGGTGCATTTTGATTTGGTTGTATCCGAAAAATCTGTCGATGAATGACTTGAGAGCATGACTGGTTGTGTTGTCCATGATCATGTAGATATTAGGTAACGGATTATCATCCTTTGGAGAGGCTTCGTTCAAGTCCCGATAATCTAAACACATCCAAACCTTCTCTCCTGATTTCGCCACAGACACTATGTTGGCTAGCCACGTGGGATATTCGATCACACGAATGAGGCCCACGTTCAACTGTTTGACCACCTCTTCTTTGACGTTGAGAGACCATTCGGTGCGAAGCTTTCTCAACTTTTGTTTAACCGGCTTGTAATCTGAGAGAGTGGGAATCTCATTCTGAGCTATTTCAGGATCAATGCTGGGCATATCGTCATAGGACCATGCAAAGACATCCACGAATTCCTTTAGCAATTCTTCGAGTCATGCACGCTCATGCTCGTTAAGGGTAGATCCTACCCTAATCTCGAGCAGTTGGATACTAGAACCGAGGTTAAAAACAACAGTCCCTTCTTCATTAACTTGAATGCGATTATGTTGTTTATTATTAACCTTATTTAGATCAGTTAAGAATTGTTCATTTGTAAAATCATCATGATTAGAATCCAAACAATTAATGTAAGGCACAACAAGATACTTAAAATCTTCGTCTATTTCATTGATAGGAAAAACAACATTGAGAACCTCATCAAAGGAGGACTCGATTACATTTGAGCAACGATAGACAATAGAAGAAGAAATAGGGTATACATTAGGATTAGGGGGGATTTCAACAGGTAGAACTGGCACATCATGCCAGTTGAGGAGAGGTGTATCAGCAGCTTTGATCAGATGGGATGGATCCAGTGATGTAGTGCCATAGCCCCAGTGTCTGTAAGTTAAAGGAATCTTCAGAGTCACTTTCCTCAGTCTCTTCGGTATCTTTGATGAGCGGTTGTATATAGTGTTGGGAACTCTCGGCCTATGGGTAGCTGTCTTGGAAAAAGATCTCCATTCCAGGCTTCATCTTCTTTTTTATATGGTCATACCATGGTTTCGAAAAGCCGCAAAAGGGGAAGTCTTTGCCCTCTTTGATGAATCGTTCATTCAAGGAATCACCTGGGATAGTCTGGACGCAGTCAAGCCTATCTTTAGTCAAGACTGGTGGATAATTCTGAGCTCTTGTTCTGACGGTTGATACACCAAACAACAAGGAGGGAAAGCCTTCTTCAGTTTAATTGGCTCAATTATTCCTTGCCGTCTTTGTCCTAGCCCCAGTCTGGGCATGAAGTGCATGTTTCTAAACATCTAAATCACATTGACGTTGCCATGAGGGTTGTATTATGTACAAACCCTTTCTTTGAAGTCGTCCCCTGCCGAGAGTAGAGGTGGTTCAACTCGGAATCCCGATAGGAGCATATCATTTGACCCGTGTTGTATCTTAAGAATTGGACTGCTGGTACTTGCACCCTCGGTGTTGTCATCGTCGCCCAAAATGGTGATGACTTGTCCATTGGCGAAGAACTTCAATTTCTGATGGAGAGAGGAAGAGACACCCTTGATACTGTGAAGCTAAGGTCATCCTAGTAACAGATTGAAACAAGTTAGGATGTCAATAACTTAGAATTTGACAACAGGGTTTATAGGTCCAGCCTCTATTACAAGCTTTATGGATCCCATCACCTCCCGACAGGTATTATCGTAAGCATGTACAGTAGCGGAGGTTGGAGCGAGGTCACTTTCTTTCAGTCCTAAATATTTTAAGGTCCTTAATGGGCACACATTCAAGGCGGATCCATTATCGACAAGAGAGAGTGGTACAACCTTCTCTATAACTTCGATGGAGATGTTGAGTTCATGATTATGGTTTGGCCCAATCTTGGGTATTTTTTCTTCGAAAAAGGATAGCATTCGGGTAGAGGTCAAGGATCCGACCAAATTTACCGCCTCTTCTGGTGTGGTAGAGGGAGGAACTGTGGGTCCCGTGAGCATATTAATCAAAGCATTTTTGTGTAGTTGGGAAGACATGAAAATCCCCTAAAAAGTGATGTTAGCTTGATTTTTCTTCAGTTGATCGATGATCTTGTTCTCCTCGAGGGTCATATCTGGCATAGGAAGGTTTTCAACTCCCTTCCCATTGTCATTTGCTGGTAGTGAGCTTGGGATCTGGTAATGCCTCCCTGATCTGGTCATTTGATTTACTGAAGAAGGGAAGAACATGAATCTCGTGTCCTTATCAACCTTGGGTCATTATGCCACCCTGTTTATTTCTCCAAGGAGTTCTTTAAATGATATCATCCCACACATGTCGGCTATCGGGCCAGTTCTTTTTGAAGCTTGCTCTTCGAATTCTTCCCCCCATTCGGTGGCAACAATTCTATCTTTCCATGTAAAGTCGATGCAATTTACAACTTTAACGGCTTCTTCATACAGGTCTTACCAATCGGTGGGGATGTGTATGGGTGAAGGGACTAGGCGCCCTTACAATTTCAGAGTATCAAGTAACTCGGTCATACTACAAATGTCATTGGTTTTCCTGAATAATTCTGCCATAATCTGGACAACATCATCCAGACTGACTTCATCGGTTGGTACTACCCAACTGCCTGACTCTCGAGCCCATTTTCGTGCTTCCAAGAACAGCGTACTGAATCTCTGGCAATCAATGATCACCTGTGAGGGCAATTTCAGCCTGAACTCTAGGAGTTGGTTTAAAACTTTAGATAATTCCATGCTTCCATTTTCAGAACGGGTACGAACAGCGATGTATGCTCTTGTAAAGAGTGACAGTGCCTAGACAGCGAGGCTGACAGGGTGTAGGAGGAAATATGGCCAAATTTGGAGATGTTTAGGAGAGTATATGGGTGTGATTTGAGTTGAGGGATAAAATTATGGGTTCTCTTCTAGAAATATGGCATTGGCATAATTTGGGAGTGGGTTGTGAGTAGTGTTTGGCTTAGGATTGGATGGTGGGGCGATGGTACCCCGGTCAATTAGACCTTGGATTACATTTCGGAGGTGAAAGCATTGGTCAGTGGTATGGCCAGCGGTTTGCTGAAAAACGCAATAAGCATCTGCCTTGAAGTTTCTTGGGAGTGGATTTAGCAATGGACGGGGATCTAAGGGTTTGATAAGGTTTCGGCTTAGCAGGGCTTGATAAACTTTGGAGAGGGGAGCATGGAGCTCGGTGTATTCTTTTCGGACTGGGATAGGGCAGCTTTATGGTGTCCATGAGGTGGTTGGTTGAGAGATATTGTTGATGGTTGAGATTGCGATACTGGCAGGTTTATCATATTTTCTGGGGGTTAACTGTCCGGACACTTTCTTTGGTTCAACATCTGTTTTGGCAAGACCCTCCTCGATTTCTACTCATTCTTCTCTGAGAACTCGGAAGTGGGGATAGTATTATCCTCCCATCATTGCTCAGACATGGGGTAAGAAGTTCTTCTTCACTATGCTGACTTGTTCTTCCTCGGATGGCCGATTGGTCATGGTTCTTGCTTTTTCCCTCCATCGGGCTATGAAGTTACTGACTGATTCCGCAAAGTTCTGTTTGAGCAGCTCTAAATCATGGTCGGTGACCTCAAGCTCTTTATTTTATTTGTACTTTGACATGAATTATCGGGCTATATCCTCCCAACAACGAATTATGGACTCTTCGAGATAAAAACCATGGGAGGGCGCTATCCTTTAGAGTTTACTGAAACAATTGGGCCATCACTTCTTCAGAATCCCCTAGTAGAGTCATGGAATGGTGATAGCTGCGGAGATAAAAAATTGGGGGTCCACTTCCTCCGAATTTCTCGATATTTGGCATCTTGAACTTCTCGGGTAACCTCACTTTAGGATAAGGAGACATGTGGGTGTAGTCCATGTAATTATCCGAGATTATGACTTTGTCAAACTTCTTAGTGAGCATCTTGAGGTCCTCTTTGAACTTGTTCAGATCCTCCTCCTTCGGATCAATGATCACAGGTAAATTAGCCCCATGCTGGGCGAGGTTCAACATCGGAAGCTGGGCAGGCGGTGGGCCATTAGCAGGAGGGGCACGTGGAGCGTGATGATACTCTTCGGGAACCCAGATAGGCTCGTGTGGATCCATACCAAGAGGGAATAGGACCTCAGGCTCTTTAGGAATGGGAACCTAGTTTTGTTGCATCTCTCAGACCTCAGTTTGGAGGTTGTTAATCTGGGACACAAGTTGAGCTAGGACTTCCATCAGATTCGGCTTCACAATGGGTATTTGATCTGTGTTCTCCATGGAAGGTGGATGGATTCCTGACTCGGAAGGAGTAGAACAGGAACGGGAGGAAATCCAGGGTGATTTGACTGAAGACCAAAGCCAATAGGGAGTCAGGCTAAGGGTTTGCGATTGACCTGAGAAGGCGTAAAATGGGATTTATTTTTTAGAAAAAATGATGGAAGTTTTTTTTCTTTTTCTTTTTGAGTTGGAAAGACAAAATATTTTTGGATTTTTAATAAAGAGAGGAGAAATGTTTTTGGCTTTTTGATAAAAAGAGGAGAAAATTTTTTGGATTTTTTTTTCGGGAGACGGGTCTTAACATGATTATTATAATTATTATATTCTCACTTGTATTTAATTCTCCTAAATGAAAAAAAATGAAGTGCCAGATGGGAACCGAGCCTTGAAGAGTAGGGTTTGTAATTTATGCAAAGCTATGGATGGACTTGTGACCAGGCCCACGGACAAGGTCCCATTTTGAAAATGCATGAAAATTCGGGCGACAGGCCGAGCCGAAATTTTGATAGAGTTTCGGGTAGAAACTGACAATCTAACATGTGTGTCCTAGGCTTGACACCTATATGTGGGTATGCAGTTTGGTTGGGTGAATTGAAAAGGGTTCCCCCCTTTGGAGTGACTTCCACGATATACGTCTTGCTCTTTCGGGCAATCGGTACGTGTGGACAAGCCATTTGATATACCTGAGTGTACGTGAATTGCCTCACCATATACCTCATGGGGATGGTACGTGTGAGAGAAAATTCAATATACTAGGCATACGTGAACGAATTCCCTGTGATATACCTCCCGTCATGACTCCGGTCAAGTGGTACAATGCGGGGGGAACCGTTCGATATACGTCGAAGGTACTTGGCCAATGGAAGGTGAGAGTCATATCGCTTAGGCTAACTGCGCCCTTCCGGACCAGTGCTCATCACGAAGTGACTCTCCAGTTACTGAACAAAATTTGGTCAATAATAATGATCTTTGGTGATGTTGTGTGAATCATGCGTGATTCTCTTATTAGTATCTTATGAGAATGTCTTTTTTGATCATGCCAAACAGGGACCAAAGTACGAGCACCAATGGTACACTAAGTATGGATGGGTGATGCGTTTAACATGTGGATGTATGTGATCCTAGGTGAACGTGGTGCGAAGTGTACATGGAGAATTTTCTACAAGTGTGTGAATAGAAGCATAAGCATGGGGGGCACATGGAAAAGGGGAACATGCAAAAATAGGGGAAAATATAAACAAACATAACACCCATGTAAGTAGAGTCTAGCCCTCAAATGAAAATTCCCAGCGGAGTCACCACTGTGACCATCCCCGATCCTTGCGGCGGGCGGATGGAGTGAGGATCCTAGGTCCCGCGCATCCCTCTCGGGAGCACTTCGGACAACTTCATTGGGTGAGGTGAAAAATGTAGACATATGGAGTCGCCAGTCTATTTTACTCAAAACAGACACAAAAAAGGGAGCCATCCTGAAAGAGAGCATCCAAAGGCATACTGATGCATACGAAACCAAAATTATTTGAAAAGGGTTCAGAGGCTACGTTACGAAATGGAAAGGTGTTAGGCACCCATTCCGCACTTACGGTCTCTCCTGGGTTTTCGCTATTTTCCTTTAATTTCCCCGTGATATGTGTGCATGTGTATATATAATGGAGATATGAGTCATCGACTTGTACCATGGAAGAGGTAAAGCGAGTCATCCGTAGGAATGCAAAAATAATATTAGAAAATAGGATTTATGCGATTATCCTTACGTTGATCATTATGATGGAGCATATGGGATAATACGCTACTAAGAACAAGTATATAGAATATAAGAGAATTGAGTTTAGAGAAAAATAGAAAATGAGAGAAAAAATAAAAGTAGGACTCGAGTCTCGGATTTTACCCCGAGACGCCTACGTAGCCTATAGAGTCATCAAAGTCCACGTAGTTTGCATGAAAAACGAGGGGTGGGGTTTATCCCATAAATCCAATTGGGGGATTCTCTTATTTCTGTGTGTGTGTGTGTGTAAAAAAGTGTTTTAGTTGTGAGAGAAGTGTAAGAAAAGTCTGAGAATTCCCGTTTGGAATATATGAGCAAACCCTATTTTTCATGATTTTTGGATTTTTATTTATATGAAAATAAGAGATGTGAAATAATACTAAATAAAAAAGTATATTAAGATATGTGAGATAAGGGAATAAAAGTTCCAAGTAATAAAACAAATTAATGCGAATTTATGAGAGTTTAAGGAGAGAATTGAGAAAATTGGACCTTCTTGAAGATCTTAAGCTTCATCTTATATGTTGGAGAGCAACCCTTGCACTTGGATGATGATGGAGGGTAGTGAATTCACCAAGTCTGATGAAAAGGATGATGAAAAGTGAAGGTTGGAAAGGGTTTTGGATTTGGAAATCACGCTGACTTCGAGAGAGGTTTTCTGGATTTTCTGAGAGTGATCTCTATCAGATCTGGGCTTTTTTTTAAGTGAGGTCAAGGCCACATTTTTATAATCCCATGGCATTGCCGATCAGCATAGCCCTGGTCCTGCCAATCGGCAGGTGTGTTCAGAGACACTGTCGATAGGCAGGGTCTGGGACCTGTCGTTTGGCAGTGTCTTTCAAGCCTTTTTGGAAAATAGACCACAGGACACAAACTGTTGATCCGAATCGTGCACGGGATGAACCGTTGGAAAGGTAATTCAGATACCTTTGAAAGTCATTAGACCTCTCCTGGGTTCGAGAGTTGACTTTAGGTCAAATGCTGCTCGAGAGCACTCGTCGGTCCATTGGACGGGGAATCGTCGGACGCAAACGGATCGTTCATCCGCATGGTAAGTCTGAATCGTGCATGGGGTGAACTGTTGGAATGGTTAGGAGATGTACTTCGACATTAAAAAGAGTTCAATTCGGTTCGGAGAGTTGACGTTGGTCAACCGGGACCTGGAAGCATTCGGTGACCTCTCGGAGTCAAATGGATTGTTCGTCTGTACCGTAAGTTGGAATCGCACATGGGGTGGACCGTTGGAAAGGGGTTACAATGACCTTCAAAGATTCATTCAGTCCCAATCGAGATAAAGACTTGACTTAGATCAAACGAAGCTCAAGAGCGCCCGATGGCCACCTGATTGAGTTTCGAGGGAAAAAGGGTCGTTTGTTCGCATGGTAAGTCAAAATCGTGCATGGGAGGGACCGTTGGAAAGGGGATTCGGTGCCCTTCAATGATTCATTCAGTCTCAGTCAAGATGAAGACTTTGATTTTTGGTCAAACGGAGCCTGGGAGTGCTCAATGGCTTCTAGGTCAGTACTCGGGGTACGACCTGGGTTTGTGGTGGTGAAGGGAGGTACTAGGGGCCTAAGAAGAGTTTAAGGCGTGACAGAATGGGGTGTCTACATCATCAGAGAACTCCTCTACCAGTGCTCCATGCTTGAACACCTTCTTGATTTATTACAATCGTTCCTGAGCATCCAATAAATCAGGTTGGTCGGCAGTGATCTTTGTTTTCTTATGAGTTAAGCTCTCTTTAGAAGAAGTCTTCTCGATAAGAAAATGTGAATCATATTGCTCCTCAGCATACGTAAATTCAGCAATAAAGTCTTCCACTGCTTAGACTTTGATTGTAACTATGGGTTCATAAATAATTTTATATTCTCCCAATTTAACTGCCCAAGATATTAACCTTCTAGACTTTTCTAGTTTATGCAGTGCTTGTCGCAAAGGCAAATCTGTATAGACAATAATGGTATGAGCTTGGAAGTATAGCCTCATCCTCCTAGAGGCTTCAATCAAAGCTTGGGTTAACTTCTCAAAGCGTGAGTAGCTGACTTATTCTCCTTAAAATGCCTTGTTAATGTAATATAAGGGCATTTAAACTCCCTTATCCAGTCGGATCAAAGTTGAACTAACAGTTGACTCTGAAAGAGCCAAGTGTAATAGAGTTTTTCTCCCAAAATTGTTCGGGAAATGAGTTGGGGAGAGCCCAAGTACTTCTTCAGCTCCAGTAAGGCCTTCTCACATTCATTATTACACTGAAAGGTCTTTCTAATCACGTTGAAGAATGGGAGACACTTATCAGTTACTCGGGAGATAAAATGATTCAATGCATCTGCTCTTCCTATCAACTTTAAACTTCTTTCTTGTTGGTCGGGGACTGCATTTCGAGAGGGTTGTCTTATATTCCCCTCTAATTGAAAATGTACCTTAGGAACATCCCTTTTTGTACTCTGAAGATGAATTTGGTTGGGTTGAACTTCATCTGGTACTAATCTACGTCCAATGTGGTCGGCATCATGTTTGCTCTTGATGAGCATGTCATCTACATAGATCTCCATATTTTTGTCGATCTGATCTTTAAAAACTTTTTTCACTAATCCTTGATAAGTAGATCCAGCGTTCTTCAACCCAAGGGCATGACATTGTAACAATAAGTTCCTTGGTTGGTAATGAAGGAAGTGATTTCCTTATCTTTAGGCTTCATCTTAATCGGGTTATAACTAGAATAAGCATCAATAAAACTGAGTAATTAATGACCTTTTGTAGCATCGACCAATTGATCAATCCTTAGTAAAGGGAAATGATCTTTTGGACATGCTTTTTTGAGATCTGTAAAATTTACACACATATGCCATTTATCATTTTTCTTCTTGTTCATCACCACAGTTACCAACTAACTACGGTACTTTACATCTTCAATGAACTATGCTCGCTAAAATTTCTCTACTTCCTCTTGGATTTCTGTATTCTTCTAGGATTGAAGACTCTTCGCCTTTAGTTGATCGGTATGGAGCTTGGATAAATATTAAGCTCATGGTACATGAAATTCAGAACAATTCCCGGCATATCTTCATGGCTCCAAGCAAAAACATTTTTCCTTCCTCTAAGGAACGTAATTAATTCCTATTTGAGAGAAGGATATAACTTGGAACCGATCTAGTTGGCTCTTTCTGGCTTTTTTTCATCCAACACAACAGCTTCAGCTTCTTACATAACTTGCCCCTTTACCAGATTGTCTTTTTCCTGAGGATCTAGAGCGTCGATATGAAAAGTGATTGTGCTCTTCAGTTGCATCTCTTACAGGTCGTCTAAGGTATAATAACATTCCCTGGCATCTTTCTGACTACCATTTACTATGCTAACTCTATAATTTGTAAGAAATTTCATGCATTGGTGCACTCTAGATGGCACAGGCTCTAGCTTCTTGATTGTCACTCTTCCCAGGATGATATTGTAAGCAGACGAGACATTTTAATCGAACATAAAGAAGCAAATTCTTTCTCTCCTGCTCACCGTCCAGGTGTCGACCATGACTTCCAGCTTGATGGTTCTTAATGGGTATAATTTTTCTCCTGCAAACCCAATGAGAGGTCTATGGTACGATTCTAGTTTACTGATCTTCAGTCCTAGGTTGTTGAAACAGTTATATAACATTATATCATCTTAGCTCATATTATCAATCAAGATCCTTGTGACTCTGCCATGATGAACTCTACATGTGATAACTAACGGATTGTCATGATGGTAAAGGACCCCACTCAGATCATTTTTGGGTAATTCAAACACTAGCCTATCTCTATTGACTTTCCTTAGCCAGCTATCACTGGATTTAGCCATATCAATTTGTCTAACAATTGGGCAGACCTTGATTTCATTCAAGTAAGCTTTCCCCTATGTTATGGCATCTCCTCCTCCAGCATCACCACCTGCAATGAAACGTCACCCAAAGGATATCATGTCGACATCCACCTCTGGCTCATCAGGCATTTTCGGCAAGTTTGGATCTTCTTTTAAATCATCAATTCTTGCTCTCTTATTGTCATACCTTGCTCGAGTTGTAGATTCAGACCTCTTCCGATCATTTCGGTTACGTTTTGATCAACAAACTTGATCAACTTTCCTCGTCAAATAAGATTTTTGATCTCATTCTTTGGTGAAATGCAACTGTTGGTGTTGTCCCCGTGATCGCTATGGAAATCACAGTACTTGAACTTATCCCTCTTATTAGGGGTGTCTTCAACTTTCCAGGCCAATTCAATTCCCTATTTCCTTTGATCTCCTCTAAGATATGGTGAACACCCTCGTTGAGCGATGTGTATTCATCATATTTCTTGATCCAATCTAGCTTCTTGTCTTTCTTATCTTTATTGAAAGAATTAGAATTATTTTTCCCTTTACCCTTAGTGTCAGGAGGTTACTTGGCTTCCATATCTTCCTTGATATTCATTATTTTTCCAGATCTAGCCATTAATTATGTCATGGTTTTGGGCAAATTCTTTGCTAGACCATAGTAAATATCTTTAGCAACCAACCCACTCATAAGTGCTGCAATGGTTGTTTTCTCCTCATAATCCACCACTTCTAATTTTTCATTATTAAATCAAGTAGTTTATTCTCTAGTGTTTTCTCTTGGATTTTGTCGCACGGTCAAGAGATGAGTACACTCTTGATCAACTTAGCCCCAAAATAAAAGTTATCAATGAATTATTATAATAACTAATGAAAACTAGAGATGTTACCTCTTAGGAGATTATTATACCAAATTTGGGTTGTCCCTGTGATAGAATTAGAGAAAGCTCTACACCTCATCTTATCAGGCACAGAGTAGATGTTGGAAGCAGCTTGATATTGCTCTATATGCAAGACTAGATCAGTTTTCCCATCATACTTGGGAGTAACAACTGGTGGCTTGAACTTGGAAGTTGTGGGGTAATCCAGAATTGCCTGGACGAAAGGTGATCCTTAGATGAAACTCCTTTGCAATGGATTCTTTGTCTTGGTCATTTCACCAAGTCGATCTTTCAACCTTTGCATATCTCCCTTCCAGGAATGTTCTTCTGGCTTAGACCTGGTCGAGGTAGATCTAGAAACTTTACTGTGTCTATGTGCTAAACTTTCCTCCTGAGAGGTCTGCTCGGCACATACAGAGCCCCTCATACTGGCCCTAGATCTTTTATATCCTTCTCTATATTTACGTTGATGCTCCTGCTCCTTATGTTGTCCTTTAGTTAATCGGGGGCCTAAGCGATCAAAAGAAAACTCTCTGCTCAGTCTTTCGAAGACACTTGGCCTTTTTTTAGAAAAGACCCACCATCATAGTAATCAATTTATCGGAATAAAGAAGTTGCAGCAAGACGGTAAGACCTAACATGAGAAGAACGAGAGTGATAACTACTTTTATGTCTAGATAGCGGTGGTGGCATATTCCTTTTAGAATTAGAGGACTTATCTTGCATAGTGCGGGCCAATTAATTGACAGACTCTTGCATGGCTTCTTGACTTCTAGCCAAGTTAAGCAGAATTCCTTGTAAGTTTGCTGCACTAGGAAGAGTAGATGGGATGATGGTATTACTTTTATTTCCCGTGTTATTTTCAGGATCATTCATTTATTTGAAAAAGAATAAATGAAACAAATGCAAATGGTAGAGAACGATGACAGACAATTGTTCCTACAGACGACGCCAATCTATTGATGTTTAAAAATGGAATAAATTCAAATTTATAATCACAGATAAAAATAAGATAAGTAACTCAAATAACACACACACACACACAAGAGACAAGGTTTTATAGTGTTTTAGCTATAAAATAGACTACGTCCACTGTTGGTTGTATTCAGAAGGATTTACAATAACTCGGTATGGTGTGCATATGAGTTATTCGAGTTGTCCCTTAAGCTGAGGGGGTAGCTTGTATTTATAATGGTTACAAAAACCCTAGATATGGAGCACCTTTATATTGCCAGTAGGTTACATTTGTGTACAATAAAGGAAACTCTTGGAATTCATTGTTAGTTGGCTTCCCATCCGAGTAACTATTGGTATTCCTGTTGGTTGGTCTTCTGGAGTTGGTCGGCATTCCAGCTGACTAAAAGTCTCAGAGACTGATCAAGCAGGTTGCTCGGCCATATTGGAGGACAGGTGTATATTCATCATTGGTCCACGTGGGAGTGTAATTTTTACATACAACAGTGTTGAATGACTTTACTCAGTGTTGTCTTGCCGAATTAGCCCTGTTACTTAGTGGTTATATACTGACATACGATTGCTCAAAAATTTATGACCAGATGTGGTTATTCCTGTTATGTGGAGATAGGTATATAGATTTTCTAATTATGGTGGAGTTTGAGATAAATTCAGTATTATGGTGTCGAGGTAATAATGTAATATCGGTAGCTGGATATCGAACGTAGTTAATAACTTTGGTCTAGAGTAGTTTATATGGATTTAAACATTCAACATTGGATTTGAATAGTTTGTTGCCTTTGAATATAATATATTGTTGCTTTGGAAAATAACAAATTATTTCCTTGGAATATAATAGATTTAGTCACCTATCCACTTTACAATGCAACATGTAACAACCCATTCAAGTTTGATATAGAATTAAACATTCAAGTTAAGATGAATGAAAATTATAAGAAACTATTCAACATTCAAGTTTGATATATAATTCAACTTTGGAATCCAATATTCAACAAATTTACATGTGTATTCCTTTAAATTTTTAACCCCCGAAAATACAAGTCAATAACCAACCAAAAATAAAATCCCAACATATCAATATCTTCTATATCATAAATACACATGTAACAAAAAACTGCAATGCAACATCTTATACTCTATATCGATCGATATATCTCATGTAACGACATTAACTGGGCACATGAAGGTCCATTGTCTAATCTAGTCATTCAAAACTAGTTTCCACCCTTCAAATTGTGGCTCATGGTAAATACACAATATTGGTGGGATTGGGTAAGTTTCCTTTAGGTTCACACACACACATAGTGCATGTTACCATCGTTGTGATTTTAAATGTCTCTTGTGCTACAGTGTTGTAAAAGTCATGAATATGAGGCAAAACGATTTTCTTGATGACACAATTGTATGCATACGCAACCAATTACACCATTTTAGGAACCACAAATCAACCCTCCAAACCGCACGGTGATTTATCATATTGCAATGCTGCCAAAATCTTGAAGTACGTCTTAATGCCTCGCAGAAACAAACTAGACCAAAAGTTTTCATTAGTAGTCATTTATTATATGATATCCCTCCGGACGTATCTCTAATGATAAACCATTGGACCATTAAAACCACGTCCAAGAGCTATAACCTTATAACCAAAATTTTTGTCACCCTTAACATCCGTCATATTCTCCACAAAATGCTGAGAAAAGAAAGGCATGTATCTCAAGTTGCATTTGTTAACATATGACATATTTGATATTTTTTACTTTGAAGGGGTTGTAACGTCCATAACTAAGTCATTGAGTGACTTGGATGCCCCCCAATCACATAGATCACAGTTGGTTGGCACAATGTGCTTTTTCCCTTAGCCCTTATTTTTGCATGTGGACTACCCTTAGGTGTAACCGGTTGTGGCTCAAAAAATTGCTATCGGATGGGCTAAAAAAATCACTAAGCTTATAAAGAAGAACCCTCTTTTCATCCTCGGTCGACTCTAACCATCTCTTTCTGAAAGAAATTATCTCCAACTTTATAGTAAAACTCGTTGTATTTTAGAAAATCTCGCCAATGTTAATCTATTGAACCAAGAGGGATCATCCTTTCTCCTTGGCCATTGTATAACTCAATCTCATGAGTGCGTGGTAAACTAAATTCTTGCTCATGTGGAATAGGCAAAGCGTCGTTTGAACTCAAGCGAACACTCTAAGAATGATGTTGATGCAATATTGTTGTTGGTCTATAATCATCACTTGAGGAATATTCGCAGGATCATAAAGTATCCTCAAACATGTTAACGCCCATTAAAATCGATCTTCCTTCTCTGAAGACAAGAATTAAAAGGCAATGCAAAATTTTTGGCTCGTTGATTTAACACCAACAATCTCAAATAGCGTTATCTTAAATCGATTGGTTTTTTAGGTACAATCCATCAGGACAGGGGTCGGAATAGACTTTGCATATAAAAATGATCTTGGGTGCGCAAATAACAAATCCTCTAACATGTCAATATCCCAGTCGCTATCTATCTGATAAACATAGTGGTTATCAGAAACGAGCTTGAGTAGTTATTGAATCATGGTCTTGCCTTGCATATCTTTTTAGTTTAACTTTTCTTCAGCACTATAAATGATGCGCATGGTGGAAAAATTATTCCTTGATCTTTCTTTTATAGTCTTCAATACTTGTCTCGGCATAACCCCGTTGGAAATTAAATATGTCGTAAGTTCATATTCCTCACGGGTTAATCTCCTAACATAAGGATGTCCGACTAGTGACTTAGCAATCTCATGGTTGTGGAGACCACTATACACTCCAACCTTCCACTTTTTGTCCAGTAATGGTACACCCTTGAGGGAAAATGGGTAGTTGCACTTTTTTGTAGATGAGTCTCTATTATCCATGGGCTTCTGTGAGGGTTTTTCGGTCCTTTTCTTCTAATGAGATAGGTAAATTTCTCCGTGTTAGCAATCCATTATCAACCTCCCATTCCTACCATTCAATGGATTCGATGACTTTGTTGTGACAATTACCATCCTCAACTTTTGGCCTCACTCTTGGGCCCAATTTATGAAAGTAGTTCGATCAAGAAATATTTGCATAACAAAATCAAAATGTCTTAGCAAACATAATATAATAAAATTTCTTCATAATATAACGAACTCATTTGTTGTAAACTCTATTGAGTGATAAACCACCATTGGTACTATCTCATTAATAACGACAATTTCATTGTAATTAGCATGACCATCGATTATGTTTACGTTGGGTACGCCATCGGGTGTCGATGAATTTCTTCTCATATCGTTAACATGATCACAAGAGAGTATGTCATCAATTTATTCCCAAATCATATCATCAAATATGGGTTCATCTTACATAGGTCGGTACTATGTAACAAATATTAAAAGTTGACAAAAAATTTGACCATTCGACATCAAAATACTGACCCAAGATTGGTTTCAACATTGTAATGCCGAGTTGATGATGTGGTGTCGTGTCGACAATAAACGTGGGGTCATCTTACATGTATATCTTTATCACATCATAATTTATAAAGTAAGTGTTAATTTTGAAAATGAAAGAGATATTTATATAAAATTTCAAAATGAGAAATAGTTTTCTAATATAATGAGGCCACTACATCAAATTGGCAACTTGTCACGGTAAAAAATCGTGACAAGTTTTGGGGTGAATTTTTTTTTGTCAAGGACTTGTCACAGTCAATGTCCGTGATAAGAATTTGACTTGTCACGGACTTTGACCGTGATAATTCGACGACAAAGGAAAAATTATTCGTGATAAGTTCGTGACTAAGTTAAAAATTATCACGGTCAAAGTCCATGACAATTCTCGAAAAAAAACTATTGGGCAGTATGGCCACTGCAGTATATTTTAACCTGTTATGGCATATTTAAACAGTATATATATCAAGTAACATTCAACAATTCATAAAAACTACATATGAATTAACCAATAAATATTCATAACCAACCAACATTCAATATTCAAATGAAATAAATACAAATAATATCCAACAATGAATATTCATAAGCATGAAAATAATACAAACAATGTCAAGGTCTTAAGTTTTAAACAGGTCTGAGGAGGAAGGTAGGCCACACTACATATGAATTGATACAACTCTCAGTTTTTCAAACGCCGCATTGCTTTTCCAACCACAATGATTCATTTTCTTTTCCGGGCATAATATGTGTGACGCGAACCATTGCCTCAATATCTTTCAACACAGGTCCATGAACCACACTACCCGACTGAGTGTTCGGGTCCCTCAACCCCCTAACTATGGGCTGGCCATTCCGGAGGTCTATTATATACACACTCTGTCCACCCATTGTTGACATAGGTCATTCAACGGGGGTGAATGTGGTAAATGGATTATATGCAAGCGACGAGTGGGTTTGTATCGGCGATGAGAGTGAGAGAGATAGAGTAGGGGCGTCATCATCTACCGCTTACCCTTTCCCTTATATGATTGGACCCCAATTGACACATCATGTACTCAAACATATTGAGGACCATCACCTCCGACCTTTCGAACTTATCGCCATGGGTGTCCACCTTATGAGCCAACCCAGTGTTGCTCGTCTCAATATCGATGAGCCTCGACTTCTCCACCTGAGATCTCACACCCTTGTCCACCCCTTTGGATCCACCCGGAGCACTTGGCTTGGTGAGTCTGGAGCTAAAGATGCCTTGTTGGCATTAGACTGGGAGTTGTGCACTTCCTTAAGGTTTTCCTAAAACGATAAAAAGTATACGATTACTTAACTTAATAAAAAATTATAACGTACTTAAACAATTGTAAGAAGTTTTTATAACTTACAATTATTGCTTCCATGCTCTAGGACACCTCCTTATCCTTGTCCTTCTTCGTTCGAATTTCCACATAGGCATTGAGCCAATGTGGCCTACCCCAAGGACCACTCCCCGTCTCCTGAAATAATATAATGCAAAATTAGTAAATAATGCAAAGTAATGCTAAATTAGAATAATATAAAACTAAAATGAAAGAAAATTTATGTTCCACCTCGGCGTAAGACGTACGCCCGGAGTAGTGCATGTCGACCTTTTTGTCCTGATTTTCCCTCCCTAATTGACGAGATGTCAACTGTCGATCCTGGATCTCATTGTCGACAAATTGCTGCCAACTTGCCAATGAGATCGTCTCCTTCGACGGTGTCGTGTCATCGACCCTCAATATGGACTCCCGTGTAATACCCCGCCCAGAGGGAGCAGAGCGATACTCGATAAAACTAAACTAATTCCACAAGGAACAAGGTATAGAGAATCTAAATCCCACAATAATAAAAGAGAAACCACTAATCTCAATCTTCAAATTAAATACAACAAAGTCTCTCGAAATAATACAACTGTCTATCTCGAAAGAAAATAAAATCGACAATGCTCTATACATAAAAAATAAATACAATCTTCTCAACTTGTATTCTCGAATATTCATCCCAAAATAATCCATGCTAAAATCATCCCAATTGGTCCATAGCACTCAAATCCACGCTAACCTATCAACTAAAAGAAACCATGGGGAAGTACACAATACCACAGGAAAGATTCTCAACAAATATTAGCGATGAATAAAGTGTAACAACACGAGTACGAATATTCAAATCAAAAATGCAAATCTCATAAGCATTTATCAATATAATTTTTCAACAACACATCAATGGGTCACCAGGCCTCACCCCATCCGTATATTCTTTATCAAGACATAGCTCGGGAAGCAGGAATTTTGGTGGGTACCCAACCTCCGTGCCATATTAAAATCTCATGACAACGTGCTCAATAACACCATGAATAATACCACATGAATCAAAATAATTCCAATAATTATTTTTCTAGATTTCAATGAATTTAACAATTCAAATATGAGTTCAATAATCATATGAATTCAAAGGGATTAACTCTCGCGAGATTTAAGGAGCATATTGTGTAAAACCCTATACCTTAAACCATCAAAAGGAATCAATATAAATTTTCCTAGAAAAGTAAGATTACACCATCAAAATCATCTCCCAAGAATCATTAAAACTCCTCTAAGAACAAACACCAAAGCAATCCCAAAGAACTCCCCCAAAAACTAGGATTGAATGCATAAATTAAAGGGGCTAAGTGTATATAAAAAGAGAGGTAAAATATTTGGAAGTGTTCTCTGGTGAAAAACATGAGAAAAAGTGATTGTGAGAAGTCCCCCAACGGATTATTAAGGTTATATAGTGATTAGGAGTCCTAATCCTAAACAAACTCTAATATGAAAAACTTGCAGTGCACGATTTCTGCTAGGGTCGATCGATTGACCCCTGGCGTCGATCGATCAATCGCCCAGAAAAACTGACAGTTTCGCTTAAAAAAATTATAAGGGTTAAATATTTAAAAATTCATATAAAATCCGTTTTAACTCCTATTTCGAAACTGTTTGAAATTCTCGTCATTAAAAATAATTTCCAATATACTTGAGCAAGAATTTTTTTTATCAAAAACTTTAATTTCCTCTATATTTTGAAAATACCCCAAAAATTACACGGGTTGTTACACTTCCCCACTAATAATGGAATTTCGCCCTCGAAATTCGCCGAAAGCCTAACTCTCAAAATCAAGCCAACAATGTCCAAATATAATCTCGTCACCAAAAATAAATTCCTCACATCTAATCTATATGCCTAACACGAAACGATTATCTAAAAATTTATATCTCCAAATATGCGCTACAAAAACGCAACATGCCCAAAACCCAAGTCCCGAGGGTGGTCGTATACCTAAGCTCTGATACCATTTGTAACATCCCGCCTGGAGGGAGCGGAGAGGTACTCGATAAAACTAAACTAATTCCACAAGTAACAAGGTATAGAACATCTAAATCCCACAATAATAAAAGAGAAACCACTAATATCAATCTTCAAATTAAATACAACAAAGTCTCTAGAAATAATACAACTATCTATCTCGAAAGAAAATAAAATCGCCAATGCTCTATACATCAAAAATAGATACAATATTCTCAACTTGTATTATCGAATATTCATCCCAAAATAATCCATGCTAAAATCATCCCAATTGATCCATAGCGTTCAAATCTACGCTAACCTGCCAACAAAAAGAAAATATAGGGAAGTACACAATACGACAGGAAAGATGCTCAAAAAATATTAGCGATGAATAAAGTGTAACGACACGTGTACGAATATTCAAATCAAAAATGAAAATCTCATAAGCATTTATCAATATAATTTTTCAACAACACATCAATGGATCACCAGGCCTCACCCCATCTGCATATGCTTTATCAATACATAGCCCGGGAAGTAGGAATTTTGGTGGGTACCCAACCTCCGTGCCATATTAAAATCTCATGACAACGTGCTCAATAACCACATGAATCAAAATAATTCCAACAATTATTTTTCCAGATTTCAATGAATTTAACAATTCAAATATGAGTTCAATAATCACATGAATTCAAAGGGATTAACTCTCGCGAGATTTAAGGAGCATATTGTGTAAAATCCCATACCTTAAACCATTAAAAGGAACCAATATAAATCTGCCAAAAAAAGTCAGATTACACCATCAAAATCATCTCTCAAGAATCATCAAAACTCATTCAAGAACAAAAACCAAAACAACCCCAAAGAACTCGTCTAAAAACTAGGTTTGAATGCATAAATTAAAGGGGCTAAGTGTATATAAAAAGAGCGGAAAAATATTTGGAAGTGTTCTCTGGTGAAAAACTTGAGAAAAAGTGATTGTGAGAAGTCCCCCTACGAATTATTAAGGTTATATAGTGATTAGGAGTCCTAATCCTAAACAAACTCTAATAAGAAAAACTTATAGCGCACGATTTCTGTTGGGGTCAATCGATCGATCGCCCAGAAAAACTGACAGTTCCACTTAATAAAATTATAAGGGATAAATATTTAAAAATAGATATAAAATCTATTTTAACTCCGATTTCGAAACCGTTTGAAATTCTCGTCATTAAAAATAATATCCAACATATTTGAGAAAGAAAAAAAATTATCAAAAACTTTATTTTCCTCTATATTTTGAAAATACCCCCAAAATTACGCGAGTTGTTACATCCCGGTCCTGCCCAAAGTACCATGCCCATATATTTTCTTCCACGTTTTGTATTAATCTCTCAATTGTTCGAATATGGAGTCGTAAACATGTTGGGGAAGGACAAATTGTTCATGTCAAACAAATACAAATCAAAAAGAAAGTAATGGTTAGTTGTATTTAAATTATAAAATATAAATACAAATACAAATACAAATACAAATACAAATACAAATACAAATACAAATACAAATACAAATACAAATACAAATACAAATACAAAATATAAATAAATTAAGTAACTACCTGTAGTGCCCCCCCAGATGGCCATCTTGAGCTCGACGGGCACCTTCCTCCAATCCGTGTACCCCGGGTCGATGATAGTCTTGAGCAACTCAAGGGCCCTAGCCTATAAGGTCATCTTGTTCTCGACGAGGGACCCCAATTTTGGGGTTTGATGGTAAATGAGCCTTCCTCACCTCCGCTACCGTGTCAACCTGATGAAGACATTTCCTGTAAAAATTGTTGTTATCATTACAAACATGTATATGAGAAAATGATAAAATCCAAATGAATAAAAACATTATACAAGTTAACGCATTATAAATCTAAATTTTGTTTCAATTTCTGGTCATGTCACGAACTTTGAATTAATGCTTACATTGATTAAAATTCAAATTAACATATTCATTAACCAAAAAACCAATTTTGATTCAAATTCTATAATAACAAAGCACTAGAAGAATACAAGTTAACAAAGCACTAGAAGAATACAAGTTAACGACATTATAAATCTAAATATTGTTTCAATTTTGGGTCATGTCACGGACTTTGAATTAATTCTTAAATTGATTAAAATCCAAATTAACATATTCACTAACCCAAAAACTAATTTTGATTCAAATTCGATAATAACAAAGCACTAGAAGAATACAAGTTAACAAAGAACTAGAAGAATGCAAGTTAATGACATTATAAATCTAAATATTGTTTCAATTTCGGGTTATGTCATGAACTTTGAATTAATGCTTAAATTGATGAAAATCCAAATTAACATATTCACTAAGCAAAAAAACAAATTTGATTCAAATCCAATAATAACAACGCATTAGAAGAATACAAGTTAACAATACACTAGAAGAATACAAGTTCATGACATTATAAATCTAAATATTGTTTCAATTTTGGGTCATGTCCACAGAAACTGATCAAGTCTAAATGAATTATAAGCATTAAATTGTCATCCGATAATAACAAAGAACTAGAAGAATACACGCTAGTTATTACAAATAATTGGAATACTTATTACAAATCTAAAAATTATTTCAAATTAAAATTATCATCTAAAATGGATTGATATTAGGTAGGAGCAACCAAGTCATCCACAGTACTGGTTAGATGCTTTGGAGTGTGTAGGATGATTGACCATGACTCGTTGTTGATATACTCTGAGTAAAATACTTGATTGGCCTTTTGAAAAGAATACATAAATGACTCATCGCTCATGTGCTCGTAGCTCTTCAACTTGGACAAGTCAACCATGATCAAATTGGTGCCATGATCAACTTTACAAGAATTTTTATCCTCAACCCTTACCCAATCATAGTAAAACACAACCTCTTTGAAGCTTCTATATTCCAATTCAAATATATTGACACCATAGTAAGTCATTTCAGCTTAAACGAGATTTTTATCTTTCAAACTTGCTCGAAAATAAGTAAGAGCCTTATATGAAATGCTCGAATTTTGTACATTTCTATTTTCCTCGTACACCCTTTCACTAAATACATAATCGTTCAATCGATACTTTTTGTACTCATGTGCCATGAATAAGGGTCCAGTGGCTAGACGAGCAAGTTTTGATGTCGCATCACCCGTCTTTAAGAACCGAGATTATAGATAAATTAATTAGGTTAAGTTTAAAGATTTCTTATAATATGACATTTAATAAGAGAGATTTTCCTTATAATTACCTCGTGTGACACCCACAGCCTAAATTCACTGTCTGATTGTGCCGTCGTTCTTCGTCTTTTATTGTTCCCACATGCATCATATTTTCTGCATTAATCATGACAAACGTATTACAAAATTGATCATGTATAAAAATTAAAATAATGTAAAAGCTAAAATAATATAAACTTAATTTTTCTATTCATCGAAATCTTCATGTGTGTCAAATAGATAACGAGCTACTTGTTTATGTTGTAAACTCATTAATTTCACTCACTTGCCCATTACCTGGCCTCCCTTATCAACGAACTCATCACTGTTATCTACGCTTCTTGGGTTAGGTATATATTCCCGAGTGTAGATTGATGACTCCACGGTGATGTATTCATTTGCAATTAATTCTTCAATGTATCGTGTATTCTTGACGTAATATTTGAAAACTTTCATTAATATTTCAAATGGATACATCCACTGATATCTAACTGGGCTGCAAATAAGTGCCTCGTCTCATAGGTGTACCAACAAATGAATACTTATGTCAAAAAATGATAGGGGAAAGTACTTCTCCAACACACAAATCTCTTTAATTACACTATGTGATCTCGATTGACTACTTTCGCACATAAAAGTGTGAAGCAGATGCTAATTTGAATAATATCCCTTTGCAAATCTTTGTGTTTGGAGAAAAAATTCTTAAATCATAGAGGAACCGATTTCATGATCATATGCCAATCGTGGAACTTACATTTATGTAAATCATGGGTAGCATATTTCACAATCCTTTTCAAGATGGACGAAAAATTAGATGGAACCATCAAATTATATATTGTGTCTAAAAGCACCTTCCTTTCCTCATTCGTCAAAGTAAATTCACTAGGGGGAATTATTGTCCTTCCCCTACTATCTTCTTTCAACCATAGTTGTGGCTTAAGTTTCAACGATTTAAGGTATTTTCTCCATCCTTCAAATGACTACCCCCAAGGCATGTGCCCACAATATGTTTAGTAATGTTCTTCTCTGCATGCATCACATCCAATACATGGCGCACTGGGTTATTCTTCCAATAAGGCAAGTCAACTAAAATTGACCTCCTAAACCACGCCTTCCTTGTCTTAGTTTCATTCCCAGTTAGAGTCTTCTTATGTTTGACATTCTTCAATTTAGGATTCTTACTTGGCATATTAGGGCCATAATTTGAAGATTTACTTTTAATTTCTGAACCTGAAATTTTTCTCAAAGGTAGCCTATGTTCAACCCCTCCCGGTAAAAAAATTAGAACCTTTCTTAAATCTAAAACTATGAGCGGGGGGAAAAAACCTCCTATGATAATGGTATATATTTTTTGTGCTTCCGGTGAGACACATAGATTTAGTCTCCTTTCCATAAATAGGATACCCTAAATATCCATGTACGACATAAATGGATAATGCCCCATAAATTGGAAAATCATGAATTTCCCACATCAACATAGCTTTCAGTGTAAACTCTTATTTTTTAAAAGAGTCAAATGCTTGCACACCCTCTTCCCATAACTCATTTGATTCTTCTACCAAAGGAGACAAGTAGACATTGATGTCCTCACTTTGTACCTTTGGCCCAGGTATCAACAAAGACAATATAAAAAATTAAGGTCTCATACACTGTGAAGAGGGAGGTTGAGTGGTGCTAGGATCACTGGTTATACACTCTGATTAGTGCTTAGATTTTTAAATAGATTGGAACCATCTTTTGATATTTCCAAATGAATATTACACTAGTCTCGAGCAAAATCGTGATACTCATAACTCATCCTCTTCCAAGTTGTAGACTCAATAGGATGATTCATGAGATTATCCCCTACTTCTTCCCTAGCATACCAAGTCATTGCCTCCGCTATCCATGGTATTGTGAAAAATCGCTTCAATCTAAGCCGAACGGGAAAATATTTGAACACTTTTTAAGGCACTTTTAAGCTTGTGCCTTCCTTTCCACTAGATTGCACATATCTAGGTTCATCGCATACCGAACACCAATCAAGATTTTCGTACTCCTTTCGGTATAGTATGTAGTTATACACACATACATGAATTTATTTATACCTCATTTCCAAACCTTTTAAAATGTTCTTCATAATGGGATAACTATTTGGAAACGTATTCTGCTTGGGTAGCAATCCCTTCACCCAATGCAAAATTCATATCATGTTATTGCCACACAAACCATATTAGGTCTTCAAACTATGCAAACCAACAATGACATGTAAAGATGTTTGATCTTTGTGAAATGACGAAGGCCCCAATTTTAAAATCTTGTTACTTCAAAAAGAGTAATTTCCTTTTATAGATATGCAGAAGCATTGATGGTTCAATTAAACAACAAATTTTAATTTCTTTTCAAATTAAAATTAAACCAAGTGAAATAAGATTAAATACACACAAATTTTAAATTTCACTTAAACCAAATTAATTCAACCCAAGTCCTAAAAATTTTCCTAAGTCATGTTTTCAATATAACCAAATTAGGCCAAGCCAATTTTATCAAATTAAGTGATGACTTGAATTAAATTAACATTTACCCAATTAATTATGTAGCACTAAATTAAACATAAGTAGTGATATAAAGCTAATTTTATCTTTTTCCCTAAGCATGCGTTGTAAGTAATTTTGTAAAAGATTAAATAAATAATTAATCACTACGCCGCACTGTACGAGAAAAAACCCACAACAAAAAAAAAACCTCGGACAACCCTAGCCTTAAATCCACTAAGTATGGTTTTACAATTACAAGACATATGACTTACTTCCTCGACTCGACCCCTTTCAAGCCTTGACACGTCTTCTTGTAAACACCTTCGCCTAGTTGACAACCCCGGAGCTCCACCAAAATTTTGGAATCACCAATGAGACATAGGTACACCGTCAACCACACATGGTGTCTTTCATCATGTGAGAATGCCGCAGCAAAAACAAACTTCTTATTCTTTGAGGGATTTAGAAGAAAACCCAAACGAACTCTTCAATAGGTAGAATAAACCAGTGCTAAAACTCCAAGCAATGTATATATATAAAGGAACTTGGATAAACAAACTATGGGTGTAAAACAAAAGTGTTTTATGAATTTTTCTTGGAAAAATATACACTTAAACAATGAACTTTCCTTTGGAAAGATGAACACTCAAAAACTATCTCTAGGAGTTGGAATAGTATGAAAAGTTAAGTTAAAAAACTTGGTTCTCGCACTTAGTTATTTAGGTAAAAATTTAGTGGGAAAAGAAGTGGAGAAAGTGGGAAAAAAACTACTCAAAACTGCCAATTAACTGTTCCCGCCAAAACTCGTTCGAACAAGATTTTTGTTCGAACGAAGTCTCGAGCCTTCTAAGGAAGTTCCAGTGAGAACTCATTAGAAATCTCGTTGGAAATCTCATTCGAACATCATTCTCGTTCGAACGACACTTCGAACGACATTCCAGTGGCCAGTGTGGGAACTCGTTGGCAAACTCGTTCGAATGAACTTCCAAAAAGTCTAAAAATTTTATTTTAGCCCAGAAACTTTATATACTTTATTTAAAGTTTTAATAAAATATTTCTGAAAATAAACAACAGTTTTAAAACAAAATACACCCAATAAAAATGTTCTAAGCTCCTATATATATTCAAAATTCATTCATACCTTAGGAGAAATGGAACCAATGTTGTTGACGTAAAAATGAGGCACATTAAACTCGGCATTTTGATGAAGATTTAAACTTGGTCGCTACGTCTTCAACTTTAGCATGTCATAGGCTTGAAGGATGGTCAATAACTCTATCCTATAACCCAAACATTTTTGTTTCAAAATTCAGCCAAAACTACAAAGGACTCAATTGGAAGTTTGTGTCCTTACACTTTGTCACAACTAGAGTACAACAGATGGGTCTCCTTAAATTTTAAACTTTTGTAATCATAGTCAAGGTTTTTCCCAATATCTCCATGAGCACCTTAACCTTGTACATCGCTAGTGACCTCATTTTCTTCCACTTCATGAACTTTGTACGCGTCATCAACTAAATCCTCTAGCATATTATGATCTACATTGTTCTCCTTACCTTGTACATATATCTTACTTGTTGAAGGTTGTTGTAAAGGTTGCTCGGGGACAAAAGGAACATCTGATTCCCCGTGAAAAATCCAAAATGGATAACTATCTTACATACCCCATCTTAATAAATGTACTTAAACAGTTTTTCACTTAAACACCTTACCATTCCTATACTTAGCACACGGACACGTGAACTTTTCATCACTACAACATCTTTTTGCGTATTTCATAAATTCATTAGCACATCTCCGAAACACATTGTGACACCCTGACTAATTAAATACCGGGTAGCTACTCCTTTATTAAATTAATACAAAATGTCAAGTTGGTTCAGTTAATAGCATCACTGTCGAAAATATTTTAATGATTACTAACCACCTAGTATTTAAAAAGTGAGTTGCCAAATTTTAAGTTAACTCTGATTAACATGCAATAAGAGGATAATGAAAGAATAACAACCATTCACCATAACGAAGCAATAGAACAACCAACAAAATAATAAGTCCGGAGGAAAACTCCTCACAACAATCCCACAACTGAACTAAGTAAAACAATGTATCCTGAATTAATTACATGCCAAAAGTCTGAAAATCTGAAATAGGAAATGTTTCTAATAGAAATGGGCGACATGCCCTACAACTGATGAAATCTGAATATAGAGTCAAGGTAGATGAAGCGTCTACTAGCAAAGTCCTGTAACTTCCACAAACAGCTACAGCTCGTTACCTGAATAAAAATCCTATGCATGGTGTCCTTGCGACTGGGCACCTAAAATGGTTTTTACAAAAATAGATTTGAAAGCAAACGGGTCAGAGCCCGAAAGGGAGAGTATTTTAAAAATAGCAAGTGCTTTAATGACTGTTGATACCAAAATTAGTATGCTGATGTGGACAAATAATAAGAAGACATGTGTCAATCTACGTGGCACCATAGCAATGAGGAAGATCATTCCCCCGACCAACATACTCACTCCGAGCAACAGGTATACTCCGAGGAACGCCAGTCTTCCGAGGAACTCCAACCCTCCGAGGAACTCTTGGACGACAAGCAACTAAGGCGGTTCGAGCTGCATCTCGACCACAGCATTAATTGCCAAATAATCAACAGTTTAACTATTCATTGAATGCTTATCATCTTGACGCACACGTTTGAAGAGCATTAAATGAATTACCCTTTCATATGTGTATCATTTAATGTAATACCCTTTCATGTACAGCCTAAGGGCTATAAATACCTTGTATCACCCTCATTCAAGGGGGACCGGAATTTCTCGATAGCACTTGTAATCGAGAATTCCCAAACACTCAGCAATAACATAACAGTGGACGTAGGCCATTCATATAAGGCTGAACCACTTTAAAATCTTTTGTCTTATTTATTTATCTGTGATTAAATAATTAGAGTAATCTAGTTTTTTACATCAACAGATTGGCGCCGTCTGTGGGAACGATTTGTTATTATCGTTTTTCACCAAAAATCATTCATCATCAATGGCGGATAATCCAGAATCTAGCAATCGAAATGCTGGAAATGCTGGAAATCCTCCAAATCCTCCAAATCCCTCTGCACCTCCAGATCTGGCCGGGATTATGACGAATCTGGCTCAAGGACAAACCGCCATGCAAGAAACAATGAGGCAACTCATATAAACCCTTCATGGCGGTGCACCTGCACGTTCAGGACAGCGAAGTGGTCAGAGGCAAACTTATTTACTTTCTTCACGATCCAGGCGTACTGAGTCATATCGTAATGAGGAGTCTGATGATTTCTCTTATCAACCTGGGCGAACTTTGTCAATAAGGGCTACAGATACTGATCAACGTATCACTCTCTCTCCAGAAAGACCCAGTGCCTTAGAAAGACTGAGTAGGGTGTCTCCTTTCAGTCGATTAGGCCCTAGGAGGAATAGGAATCCACCTAAGACCATGTCGGGGAGTTTTCGACAACCATCAGATCTAAGAGAAGGATCAGCACAATCACGACCAGTTGCTCGTCAAGATAGATCTCAGGAGGCTACTTCAGAACGATCTATTGCTCGAACCAATAGGCCCGAGGAAGGAAATGAAGCGTGGAAAGGATCCCTTCAGCGGTTGGAGGATAGATTGGGAGAAATGGCTAAGGCAAAGAATCCCCTACAACGAACTTTTGTTCAAAGGACACCTTTTGTCCAGGCCATTGTGAATTTTCCTACACCGTAAAAGTTTAAAGCACCAGTAGTGACCCCCAAATATGATGGAAAGACAGATCCTGTTCTTCATATAGAGCAATATCAAGCTGCCGCCGATATCTATGCTGTCCCCGACGAGATGAGATGTAGAGCGTTCTCAGGAACTCTTACTGGAGCTGCCCAGATATGGTACAATAATCTTCCTCGGGGTAAGATTTCAACTTTCTTTCAGTTGGCCGAGTTGTTCATCGGCAATTTCTGTTTTGGAGCAAAGCCAGTAAAACGAGTAGCACACTTGTTAAGTGTTAGACAAAAATCTGGTGAGAGTACTAGAGATTACATAACTCGTTTCAATAACGAGAAGCTGGAAGTCATAGATTACGAGGAGAAGACAGCAATCACCGCCTTGATGAGTGGGTTATTGACACCTTGGCGAAAGATCCACCTAAAACTATGTCAGAGTTGATGGCAAAAGCGGCCAAAATCATGAATGCCGAGGAAGCTATGGCTGCAAAGAAGAATATGGATAAAGAAACCAAGGTGGAAGAAGACAAATCCAAGAAGAAAGAACATAAGGGCAATGGCAGTGACAAGCATTCCAAGAATAATAAGTCATTATGGGAAGTCTTGAAGAAATTCGATAATTATACTCCCTTGAAAATGGGTATTAATCATGTCTTGGAAGAAATCAAGAATAGCGAGGAGGTCAAGTGGCCGAAGAAACTGAGGTCAGATCCTGATGCGAGGAACAGGGATAAATATTGTGAGTTTCATAAGGATCACGGCCATATGACCAAAAATTGCATAGCTCTTCAGAACGAGATTGAAACACTCATTAGAAGAGGAAAGCTAGCAAAGTATGTTGATCGGGGAGGCGAAAGAAGAAATAATGACCGAACTAGAGAAAAGTCTAGATCTCCTCGTCGAGCAGAGGAGAAAAAGAAAAGGGATCATGAAGATGATGCCGAGGATGACCCCGATCTTCCCAAGAAACCAAGGCATCCAGAACGAGAGGAAGAAAACTTTTGCGTGGATTCATGAAGACATGCCAGGAATAGATCCAAACTTCTTATGTCACGAGCTCAATGCGAATAAGGAGATCAAGCCTGTAAAGCAGAGAAGAAGAGTATTTAGTCCCGAGAAGAATCAGGCTATACAAGAGGAGGTAGAGAAGCTCCAAAAAGCCCAATTCATTGAAGATGTCAAGTATCCAGACTGGTTGGCAAATGTGGTGATGGTGAAGAAGAAAAATAATAAATGGAGAATGTGTGTTGATTTCACTGATCTCAACAAGGCATGCCCAAAGGATCATTTTCCATTACCCACAATTGATCAACTGGTGGATGCTACCTCGGGACACGAGTTGCTCAGCTTCATGGATGCTTACTCTGGATACAACCAGATCAAAATGAAACCTGAAGACAGGGAAAGCACTTCTTTTATTACCCCTAGGGGAACTTACTGTTATAATGTTATGCCTTTTGGTTTGAAAAATGCAGGTGCAATATATCAGCGGCTGATGAACAAGGTTTTTGCCGAACAAATCAGTTGCAATATGGAAGTCTATGTCGACGATATGCTAACAAAGAGCAAAAAAGCTGCTGATCATCTAGTTGACTTAGGTCAGACCTTTGATCAACTGGATAAATACCAAATGAAGCTCAACCCGACGAAGTGCACTTTTGGAGTACGAGAAGGAATGTTCCTCGGGTACATCGTCAACCAGTGAGGCATTGAGGCAAATCCAACAAAGATCAAAGCTCTTTTAGGGTTGCGATCTCCAACGACGAAGAAAGAAGTGCAGAGTCTTACAGGACGAGTTGCAGCGCTCAATAGATTTGTATCTCGAGCAACTGATAGGTGCCTTCCATTCTTCAAAACGCTCCGAAAAACTTTCGAGTGGAATGATGAATGTGAAAAAGCTTTTCAAGACTTGAAGAAATATCTGGGAGCACCTCCACTGCTGTCCAGACCAGTAATGGGAGAAAAGTTGTACTTATACCTGGCAGTATCAGAAAATGCAGTCAGCTCGGCACTGATCAGATTGGAGAATGGAGTCCAGAAGCTAATTTATTACACAAGTAAGGCTTTTCGAGGTGCAGAGATCAGGTACCCAAAGTTAGAAAAATTGGTATTGGCCTTAATTGAGGCAAGTAGAAGAATGAGGCCATATTTCCAGGCCCATACCATCATCGTGTATACCGACATGCCATTAAGACAAGCCCTTCATAAGCTAGAAAAGTCAGGGAGACTGATGTACTGGGCAATAGAGCTCGGTGAATATGATATTATGTATGAACCTAGATCATCCTTAAAAGGGCAAGCTGTAGCAAACTTTATAGCAGAGTTTACATATCCTGATACCCCCGAGGAACAAAAGTTGCTCGCTGACCAACCTATGGATGTTACAGGGTCAACAGCCATAAGTCCAGACCAACTCCGGTTGGTAAAAGGGCTTGTGGATGTAGAAAGATAATCAAATTCAAACCCAGACCAACTTCGGTTGGTAAAAGGGCGAGAAGAGATGGTCGACGAGGAGCGAAAAATACCAGGGGAGGATGAAACAAAATAGAAAATATTTCACCGAGGAACGCTGTCAGATAAGAATTTTGAAGACGAGTTACCTACGTGGAGATTGTATGTAGATGGGTCATCTTGTACAACAGGTTGTGGAGCAGGGATTATTTTGAACACCCCAGACGAGATTGACATGGAATATGCCTTACGATTCCAATTCAAAGCTTCCAATAATGAGGCTGAGTATGAAGCCTTGATAGCAGGTCTTAATTTAGCAAAGATTATGGAAGCGCAACAAGTGATGGTATTCAGTGATTCTCAATTAATTGTGAATCAGATGATGGGAACGTATGCAGTTAAAGGAGAATTAATGGTCAAGTATCATGCAAAGGCGATGGAGTTGTTGGCAGAATTTGATGCCATTCAGTTGATCAGAATACCAAGAATGGAGAATGCACAAGCAGACGCACTGGCCCGACTAGCATCAGCTACTCGTACCGAGTTGCGAAGAACGATACCAATTGAGGTGTTAGAAAGTCGAAGCATAAATGAAGGCCTGACGATGAATATTATTACCCTTGATTTAGGACCATCTTGGATGGATCCCATCAGGGCATATATTGAGGAGGGAGAATTGCCGTAGGATAAGCTCTCAGCAAAGAAATTGAAGTTTAAAGCTGCTCGGTATGTACTAACTAATGGTGTTTTGTATAGACGAGGAATTATGGCAGGTTTGCAAAGATGTCTACATCCCTCCGAGGTGAAAGAATTGATTGAAGAGATCCATGAAGGGTCCTGTGGAGCCCATGTAGCAGGGTGAACACTGTTGCAAAGGGTGATGACGCAGGGATACTACTGGCCAACGATGAGGGCTGATTGTATAGCCTATGCTAAGAGATGTGATAAATGCCAACGTTTTTCCTCCATCCGACGAACTCCACAAGCATTGTTGACACCCATAACTTCCCCTTGGCCTTTTGCCATGTGGGGAATGGATTTGGTTGGACCACTGCCAACGACCCGAGGAAGATTCAAGTACCTCGTCGTCGCAATGGATTATTTTACTAAGTGGGTAGAAGCTGAGCCTCTGATTGATATGACATACGAGAAGGTGTACCAATTCATTTGGAAGAACATCATCTGCCGATATGGTCTCCCTCATGCCTTCATCACAGACCATGGAACACAATTTGATAACGAGGAGTTTGCCGCCTATTATCATCAGTCAAACATTTTGAAGGTTCATTCAGCACCAGGCCATCCTCAAAGCAATGGACAGACTGAAGTGACGAACAGAATATTATTAAATGGTTTGAAGAAGAGGTTAAGTGAGGCTAAAGCTAATTGGATTAATGAGCTACAATCAGTATTGTGGGCTTACCGAATAACTCCCCGAGCAGCAACTGGAGAATCACCATATATGCTGGCGTTTGGAAGTGAGGCTGTAATACCTGCTGAGTTGGGTCTCCCAACACACAGAGTGCTGAATTTCAATTCCTTAGTCAGTGACTTGATGAGAAGATTAGATTTAGACATGCTCGAGGAGGTTAGAGAAGAAGCAGCCATTAGGAATGCTGCATATCAACAACGAACAGCTCTGTTCTACAACAAGAGGGTGAAGAAATGCGATTTAAAAGAAGGAGATTACGTGCTAAAGAAGGTAATTCAGAAGCACAATAAATTGGAAGCAAATTGGCATGGACCTTACCGAGTTACAGAAGTTGTTCGACCAGGAACTTACCGAATAGCAACTCTAGAAGGAGAGGAATTCAAGAATGCATGGAATGCTGAACACCTACGCAAGTATTATCAGTAATGTAAAATGTAAAGCAGTTCTGTCAATATGAATAAAATGATGATGTTTCACCATCTTCTCTCCTTTTATTGAAAGTTTTTCGGGGAATACTAGTGTACAACACTACGCTGCTCGACAGCAAAAAGAAGACGATAGTTCAGACCCATGACCAACTCCGGTTGGTAAAAGGGCGAGAATAAACTATACTCCTTTGGTTAGGAGGCATACACTAGCGTGACCAACTTCGGTTGGTAAAATAACTAGTGGACACTGATAGTTCGAGCGTGATCAACTTCGGTTGGTAAAATAGCGAGAACAAACTATACTCCTTTGGTTAGGAGGCATACACTAGCGTGACCAACTCCGGTTGGTAAAATAACTAGTGGACATGATAGTTCGAGCGTGATCAACTTCGGTTGGTAAAATAGCGAGAACAAAATATACTCCTTTGGATAGGAGGCGTACACTAATGTGATCAACTTCGGTTGGTAAAAGAGTTAGTGGACATGATAGTTCGAGCGTGATCAACTTCGGTTGGTAAAATAGCGAGAACAAAATATACTCCTTTGGATAGGAGGCGTACACTAATGTGATCAACTTAGGTTGTTAAAAGAGTTAGTGGACATGATAGTTCAAATCCATGACCAACTCCGGTTGGTAAAAGGGCAAGAACAACATTCTTAAAAATGCCAATTTCGGCTGGTTAAGAAACAAAATATGCCAACTTATGTTGGTCGGAAGGTAAAACTATTCCAGAAAATATAAAATATTCCAAACTGAACCAAGTATGGTTGGTCGGGATCAAAATCCACTAACTGTAGTTGGTCAACGAGGATAAAATTATCGACCTTGGTTGGTCGAACACATTTTATGTAAAAATTACCAAGTATGGTTAGTCGGGGATAAAAACTCTCACTAATTATAATTGGTCGACGAGCACAATTTAACAACCTTGGTTGGTTGGAAAAATTTTAAACATTTTTATACTCATTACTTTATTATTAAGTGATCGAGCAACATTCTTGATACTTGTAACCTTTTATTACTAGATTGGTCGATGAACCACAAAGTATTGTTATGCAATCACAAATATAAAAGTGTTAAGACAAGTACAAAACAATAGCAATACAAATTTGCAAACAGAAAATGAAAGTCTTTCATTAAAATTCAAAACGAATTACAAATTACAAATTACATGTATACTAACTATTACATTGAGACCCCTACTCTATTGATTTCTTTCCTTCAGCTTTTGAAATAGGTTCCTCACCAGCAGGAGGATCGTTTAAGGTCTGAGGAGAATTAATAAAATTCAAGTCCTTCAACATTCTGACATTCATTACTGAAGGTGTATCCAATAGATGCTCGGGACGAGATACCTCGATCTGAGAATGAAGATTTTAGTCACCGAGGTATTGTGCAATTAAGCTCCGAGGAATGGCACGAGCTGGGATCCATTCCTTGTCCAAATTAAACGGTGTCACAGGCAAATCAAGCACCCCGGGGTCATAATAGTCCCACAAGTAATGCCCCTGTTCAAGTTTCAACACGCATAAGGTATTCAACCAGCCTTGTTTATAGCCCTCATTAGTGGCATTCTGGATACGAGCATCTAAATGGAATAGTGCCTCGTTGTATCCAGCCATCCAAAATTCCCTGGGCTGCTTATGGAATTGGAAAGTTAATCTCTCCAACTGTTCGTGAAGGTTTTTTGCAAAAATGTCCTTATTCTCTAAAGCAGACTTCGTCGCAGTAAGTTGATCCTCCAAAGTTAGGATTTTCTTGGACATTTCAGACAAAGCCCGATCTTTTGCATTCAGTTGGTATGCTTGAGTTTCCAATGTTGACAGAGTACGAGCTTCTTCAATACTACGAGGAGTTTTTGATCGACCCCGAGCAGGTGGAGAAATTTGCTCCTCGACAACATTTTGAACAGCTCTTCCTCGCCCACGAGAACCTCTTCCTCGCCCTCGAGAAGCAGTGGAAGTACCAGGCCTCTTTAAAGTGTCCAATTCTTGCCTTAATTTGGCATTCTCAACCTCTAAGAAGGAAAATCCCTCATCAGTCACTGGGATTACCGCTGTTGAAGAAGAGGCTGCAGACTTATATTGTGCTAGCTCTTTCTGCAAATTATTATTCTCTTGCTCCAGCAGTTCAGCAATTTGTCTACAAGCTTCAACTTCTCCCTTTAGGGTCCTCTCTCTGACATCGTACCCAGCAAGGATCTTTTTGTGGCCCATCTCGGCAGAAAGCTGTTGATATCTCTTTTCATACCCCTCGTGCAGAAGGGCAGTTTATTCTTTGTACTGAGTCTGAAGATCTTCTAAAGTGTATTGAAGCTCCTCGATCATGTCATAATAAGCCACGTTGTTAGCTACAACACGATCAAGAAGACATTTCAAGTATTGATATGCCTCCACTGCTTGCTCTGAAGCACCATGGCCAAGGATATCGGCAACTTCTGAGGCACTGAGGTCTGTGTGACCAGCTTTATAATATTCATGGCATTGCTGCATCAACTTTGTGTCATTAGCAGACAAAAGATCCATCCTGGCCAGAAACTAACAGAGAAAGAAAAAGAAGATCAAGACAGAGTGCAGATAAAGAAGAGACAATCATATGGAAGAAAATAACTCAAATTTTATTAGATCATAAGGCAAAGTTACAAAGATTTGAGATACAAAGTACAAGTAAAAGAAAAACAGAAAGAGAATACCGAACAACTTCACACCTTTTCCTTGTCTCCCAAGACTTTCTCGGGAGGCTGGGACGAGGAGCTTGGTTGCTCAGTGGAAATAAGGAGTTGGTCGGCGGGAGCTGGAACTTGTTCTGGAGGAGCTGGCAGAGATGAAAGTTCCTCGTCAGCAGGCTGGGTAAGGATGATATCACCTACTACCAATGAAGATTCTTCTGAGGCAGCTTCGTCCTCTTCTTCATCCTCGATGGCTGGAGGAGGACCAGGGAGATGCTGTTGAAATAGCTCGGAGTCCTCGCTCACTTTCAATTCTTGCAAAGCTGCAACCCAGCCATCTCGGAAGTATTTCAAACTTCCATATTGCACTTGAGTCATCATAGCAGCTACTCCCTTGTTCCACCCTTTATCCCAACCTGTGCTGAAAGACTTCTTTATTGCCTTCTTTCTTTTCGTTTTCTTCGAGGAGAGCTTCTCGGATAGAAGGTCCTCGGAGGCTTTCAGCTTGGCCTCCAACTCCTCCTTCTGACGATTTGCTTCGCGCAGAAGGGTCAGCTCTTCCTCAGCTGATTTCAGCTTATTTTCAAGCTCCCCGAAGGTGGTGAGCTTCTCGGAGTATTTCTTATTTTCCCTCTCCAAGGCCTTCACTTTATTTCCCAACTGCACCTTCTCTGCTTCAGATGCAGCCAGTTTCTTCTCCCATTCACCTTTATCCTCGTCGTACTTCTGACGGGATTCCTTCAGAGATTGGGCCAAACCCTGGAATGCATCCTCTACTCCAGACGAGGAGCTTGAAGCCTTGAGTGCTTCATCTTTCTTCACAATGGTGTTAAAGCAACCCACCAGCTGAAAAATAAGGTAGTGATGAGTTAGTACCGAGATACATATATTGATAGAAGGAAATAAGAATTCAAGATAAGAAGGAACTTACTGAAGCAATGTGATGAGTAGCTAGGGATGTCAGCATATCCCTAGCCATGTTTTCCTCGATGCCTTGGACTTCAGGAATAATCCAAGTCTTTACCGAGCTCATTGCAGAGCTCGGGGGAATGATGGTTGGAACACCAGCTCCGCTAGTTTGGAGCTGGGGAATGACTTCAGAAAAACTAATCGAGGAAGACTTTTTCAATCTCCTCGGTGTCTTCTCAATAGCCTCAACCAAAGAAGAATTTTTGGTTGGAGAGATAGTGATTACTTCCACAGGCGCATCCTTCTGTACAGGAGCCACTGGGGGCTTCTCGACGACCTTCTGAGGAGCAGCAGAAGGGGCAGCATCAACTTTCTGTGTCCCCTTTGGGACATCGACTTTGTTTCTCTTTCCATCTCCGGCAGAGGAGGTCTCTTCAAAGAGAGCAGGAACTATTCTCTTGCCCATCTTCTGACTCAAAGGAATGCGAGAGTCTGGCGAAGAGTCTTCAGAAGCTGGCAATGGTTCGCTAATGCTAGCCATAGGACGAGCAGTAAAGGAGGATGCGTAGCTCCTGTACTGCAGCAAGTATGAAGCAGACCTGATGTGCTCGTCTGTAATCCTCTGATGAAAACTCCAGATATGTTTCAATTGCTTTATATTAACTTCTGACTCTTTGGGAGTTTTTCTCTTGCTGTCAACTGCAAACAAAAACATATTGACATGTCAATCACGCATTTTTTCAAACACGATGAAATCACATTTTCATAAATAAAATAAAATGGAAATAACCTATCCCATTGCCATATGGAGGGCGTCTGGGACCCTCAAATACTTCGTCTCCAACCAGAGGGGCATGTTGCTAATTTTTTATAACTACCCCATTTTCAAAATAATCCCTGTTAGCATCAGGGAGGTTGACTACTAGAGCCCTATTTAAAAATCTAGTTTTTAAATAATAAACGTCGTCTAAAATAGCCCATCTGTAACAGTACATAATCTCAGGAATCCCTATACGAGTTCCGTGAGTTTGATTTAACTTATGCACCCCATTAACTATTCTCCATGTATTGGGGGCTATTTTTGTAGGAACAACATCGAAGTGGTGACAAAACTCTAAGCATAAAGGGTTTGATGGAAAAGAAAATCCACATTCAGCAATAAAGAGGCTGGGGAACCAATGTCCCTCAGCCAAACGAAAGTAATTTGAAGGCTCAGAAAGAACCTCCAAAGTCACCCAAGATGGAATAAAGAAATCAGAACGGAATTTCTCAACAGATTCAATAATGTAAACCATGATGAATAAAAGAAGAAGGAAGAAGAGCTTACAGGGAAAAAAGAGAGATCTGTTTGACAACGAACGAAAATAAGGATGAGCGCACAAGAGAAAGAAAGGCTATGGAAAACTCGAAAGCAGAAAATTGGAAAAGGTAGAAGACGGTATGATTACCTAAGGAGTTTAAATACTTTGCTTTGGGAAACGGCGAATTCGTTCCCCGGAGTAGTGCACGTCCGTCTTTTTATCCACAACTGAACTAAGTAAAACAATGTATCCTGAATTAATTACATGCCAAAAGTCTGAAAATCTGAAATAGGAAATGTTTCTAATAGAAATGGGCGACATGCCCTACAACTGATGAAATCTGAATATAGATTCAAGGTAGATGAAGCGTCTACTAGCAAAGTCCTGTAACTTCCACAAACAGCTGCAGCTCGTCACCTGAATGAAAATCCTATGCATGGTGTCCTTGCGGCTGGGCACCTAAAATGGTTTTTACAAAAATAGATTTGAAAGAAAACGGGTCAGAGCCCGAAAGTGGAGAGTATTTTAAAAATAGCAAGTGCTTTAATGACATTTAAAACAATGAATGCAAAATACATGTTAGGACGTGCACTCACATGAAATACTCACCTCTCGACTAATTTTGTGCACTCCTAACGTACCGTACCCATCTAAGTAACATACATGTCTAACCAAACCGTAATAAGTTCAACCCCCTTACTACTCGATTCTTATTATGCATTCTAGCGTTATTAACTAAATAGAGGGCTTTACTTAAACTCGGATTCTTGATTATTAGCAATACAGTTCATTACAGGTTATCCCTTTATAGTTACTCAAAGCGTTTCTATATTTATACTCACAATACCAACATGAAAGTTCTCATTAATTTAAGTGTATATTAGTCACACCATAGATATACAATACAAGCACCCGAGACTAAGATGCGGTGCACACATACTCTGCTATCCATCCCGGTACATCACGTACATAAGGATCACGCATTCCGAATCTCTCAGGAATCGTTCTCAGATAATAGCAAATCACAAACAATGGAGGCGAACACAGTCACATCACATGGGTCACGCACATACCTACGCTCCCACGATCAGCAGACTTATTAACATCCCAATAAGTCCTTCTCTGACCTATGTTCTCGAGGTACCAATCTATATCCCCCCGTAGGCACACAAAGATTAGATGGCCCTAAACGAACGCAAACCTCCCTTGATAGCAAGTATGGTAGGTATGTCATACACATCAAATCATATATACTAAGCATGCACACATCTTAGCTATTACCATATTTATTTTAGTGGTATAATTCTCGTTCTTATACCCACACGCTTGTCCCTGGTTTATACGTCACTCAATATCCTCACGTCGTAATTTGTACTCATGCTCTAACCCATAAATATCATTTTGTTCAAACCGCACTTCTATAACTTACTCCCCAATATATCCCAAATGTCCCAACTATGTCAATTAGTCGTCAAGGAAATGTCAACTCTACCATTTAATAAGGTTACGGAACACTCGAAATCAAATCAGGCCAAAAAGGCCAAACTGTCATCTCGTTAGAAGTCTCGTTCGAACGAGGCTGGTTAGAACGAGAGTTCATTCGAACGAACTGGGCATCTAACGAGATCTCGTTCGAACGAAAGACATCAAACGAACATCCCTCTCGTTAGAAGGCAAACTGTCAACTCGTTAGAAGCTCGTTCGAACGAGCTCGTTCAAACGACCTGGGCAGGTCTTCTAACGAGGTGACAGTTTGAGCCCAGAAAATTCCTATTACGTTTTTCCAACTTTTATTCACCTCTAATCTTATCTAAATGTCATCCCAACAAGGTTTCAAGGTTTCCAATCATCCCTAAACATATTAAATTCGTATAACAACATTTATATGGGGTCTAATCATCCCAAACCACATCTAATCATCATATCTCTCCAATTTTCCCCAATTTTCAATAACATGAACCCTAGAAATTTAAAGTCTTCCATAGTTATAATTAAATTCGTTTTTGTTTCATACAAGATATATTATCATCAGAATAATCACCTAAATACAATTCTACATGCGATTCCTCATCAAAATGTAATTTTCTAATTCCAATTTAATGGGTTTTCATCAATCTCCCAAAAACAATGAAATTTTCAGAAATGTCTAAGCATGGAAGAAACATTCAATGCAATTTACGTAATTAAACCACTTGCCTCTGATATATCTCTAAATTTGATGTTGAAGATTGAATTGTTCTCCCTCTCTCTGCAGAATTTCTCCTCTCTCTCTCTCTACAACTTCTTCTCTAAAGATGACAATGGTGGCTAGAGGTTGTCTTAGGAAACCCTAAACTTATTTCCAATAAATCCCGTAGCCCATTAAGTCAATTAGTGTAGTTAGTGGGTTTAGTGGGTAAAGGTTAAGTCAGATTTTAATTCCTAATTTTCGTGGGTTTTAATTCCCAAAATTCCAAAATTACCAAACTACCCTTATACGTTGCCGGTATGGCCTAAAAATGCCCCGGGACCCAAACTAAACTCCCGGCTAGTGTTTTCTGACTATTTTGACCCTTTCGGACGCGTTGGCGCACTCAAAACGACCATACGGTTAATAGAAATAAAATTCACTTTTTAATTCAAATAATTATATTCCTGACGCGACTGTCACACGCGTCCCAACAAAATTTCCAAATTGCCGTATTTCAATCTCACGACAAATTTCATAATTCAATAATCATATAAATCAAATACCAACTCGCATCTCGCTAGTATTTTTATCCAGATTAATTTCCAATTAATACACATTTAATTCAATTAATCCCATAAATAAATATCATAAAAATACGGGGTATTACACACATCCCCTAGTATATTTATCTCACCCATACACTCTTTGCATAGATGATATCCCATTATAACTACTACAAACAATCACCTATTATGGGTAAGGATCGTATATTCATGGATTAGTATAAACAAAAGTGTGAAAAGTTAGTTTCAATAAATGATTTACTACAAGATTAATATTTCATCTTTCGGTGTTATAGTATAAAAATAATATGAATCATATTTCCTCCATCTCCTCTAAAGGGTGAGTAGTCATATCCTATTCAAGATCGCATATTTTGTAACATACTTAGCAGTTTATGCACATTATTTTAATTTGAGAGAAATTCGGCAGCATATCCCCATAGTTCTCCAAGTACACAACATAGATTCACAAGTGTAAATGTTATTTCAATTTATCAATTAAAATAACACTTAACACCGCATCATCTAATATGTACCATAGAACATTAAGAGACAACAACAGAACTTCCCACAAAAGTAACAAGTTTAAGCCACTAAGAATACTATTATACAGAAGTTATGTCATCGCAAACTGTTCAAACGGGACAATTGAAGAGATCTCATTACAAGGGTAATGACTTTTAAACGGGTCTAAGGACTATTGAATGCGTACACATAAGAACTAGAAGGCTAGTATCTATTTTCACTGTATGTAATTCAAAGTAGTTATAAATTACCATAGTGAGTATGTTTCATTAACTCGATAGTAATGTTTATAGTAATGATTTCACATAGTTATGCTTCATTTCGCATTATTAATTGTTTAACAACAAGCTTTTAAAAATTTATAGTATGTTTCATTTCTATCTTATTTGTATTCGGTAGAATCACAACCCTAAATGTTAGAAATGCCTAGGGCCAACCAACTCAATGGCCATCTAAATGTTCAAATTCACTAGTTAGCAATAATTCAAGAATCCTAAACAACAATTCAAATAATAATGCGAAATATTAGAAATGCCTAGGGCCAACCAACTCAGTGCCCATCTAAATGTTCAAATCCACCAATCAACAACTTATGAAGTGAACATGAGAATATAAAAAGCATTATATCACAATTTATAAGCACAAACTTATGTGTGTGTGTGTGTGTGTGTGTGTGTGTGTGTGTATATATATATATATATATATATATATATAGAGAGAGAGAGAGAGAGAATAATACTTGTTCATAGAGAGAGGGAGGAGAGAGGACGAATGGGTTCATAGAAAAAGAGAGAGAATAGAGAGGGAAAGAGGAGAGAATAATGAGGGTCCACATGTAATATGTTCTGACTTTTGAGCAAAGGAGGCTCATGCACAATCTAAATGCAAGGATATCTATATACCATTTATAATTGCCATTCGGTAACTTCTTAAGTTAAAGGAAATAGTTTTTCCTTAAACTTGTGAAAATAATTCTCACATATTTATAGTTATACCTATTGTTCGTATAAAGTATTGTAATAAGTTGCCATTATAATTATGTGTTTTAGTGAGTGCATAATTTCAAAAATATTGGAAACATTTGTAGTTGTGTAAAGAATATGTAATATAAATTATGTGTGTGTGTGTGTGTGTATATATACATACACACACTTAAAAAAGAACTATAAAATGAACTCTCGTACTCCATTTTATTTTTTAGTGATTAAAATATTGATCGCTTAATTAGTATGCAAAATTGCTTCAAAGTGGTGTCATTTATATCAAGCATTTTAAAATTCGAAGAGAAAAAAGAAATAAAACTTAATGATAGAAATTGCAGTGTAAGAAACGGGAAAGAAAATGTGAGAATAATTTGCTAATTTTGCTAGCACAATTTCTTTTGTAAATAATTAGTGTTGTTGATTGAAGCTATAATGTTATTTGCGACACTTCAACGAATACTTTGTAGACACCATTGCAAACACAAAGAATGAGCTTTATAGACTACATATATTTTGCAAATGAAATAATTCATTTCATACTACAAACAAAAAATATAAAAAAAGAAAAAAAATAACAAATTAAAAGCTTTAGAGATTTAAATGAAACTCCGAGGAACGTAACCAACACGGTAGAATAACAAAACCAAAATAAAAACAATAACAAAGGCAAAATAAAAATAATGTAGCTGCGATTAGAAAACACTTGGCTATTCACTGCCTATTAAATTTATGCTCAATTCTTCAAGAACGATATTTGAAATAAACTATATAACATCCAAAATAGTAACAAATCAGAATTTCATGTAAAATTAGAAAGAATCAATCAACATATACTGATTAAAACTGAAGAGTAATGCTTTAACAAAATGTACCCAACAATAATTAGTGTTTATAAAGAGAAACAACATATGTATACCAAGAAGATAGTCGTCGTATGTAGCATATTAGACTCAATAGCCATTAATCTTCTCCGTCCTTAGTTGAGGAAGGAAACCACGTCAAAAATAAGATGATGTTAAGTCTCCATTGAGAAACTTAGAAAACCACAAAAGTAGTCGAGGAACCTTTGACTATTCTCGTGGACCGTTGATCGCTAAGCGTGGTTCTTGTTGTGATCGAAAATGTTGAGAGTTTGTAGCTACGACATCGAGAAGAAGACACTGAAAATCCAAAGGATAGTCCTTTGGGAAGTTAATGGATGAACATTGTAGTTATAGAAATAATTTATAATGAGGGAAAATTAACTGAAAGGCCGTGGACATAAACCATCCGTAGAATAAAGTGGTAATTGAAAAGCCAAAAGATTAAATGAATGATGCTATATGGAACTGAATTAGAATTATGGTTGGAGTATTTGAGATAAATGGGTTTTGATATAATTGACATGTGGATGGTCTAAATTGATTTTGACATTAATTACAAGGATTTCGTATTAACCACTCTAATCCCGTATTAAAAGCATAATAAGTATTTAGCCTCGTAATTTTATATAGGTGAAAAATATACATCGTTTGCTAAAGATTTTAGTAATATAGAAATATACAAATGTCAAAAAAAAAATTCAAACACACCTTAATGATGTGTTTGATTGCAAACATGAAAAATAGTTCATTTGTATGAAAAAGTTGAAAAATGAGTAGAAAAACATATGAATTTTTTGTTTTGCTTTTTCTATTTTTCATGGAAATCAATTATTTGGTGAGTAGATAAAAAATATTTTTCATTAAAATTGAAGTTTGAAATAAAACACTTATAATATAAATGAATGTTGTTCTTACATAGAATATTACAAAGTCAAAATAATAATTTTTCACATCAATCAAACGCACCCTTAACTTTAACTATAATAGTGCACTAGGTATTTCAGATCGATGCAATGTAAATTTTATAATTTACCGGCATATATTTCTACTTGTCCCTGATTTTAGAAAACCCAGGATAAGTTTGAATTTTCCTTTTGGGGAAAAAAAAAAACCTTGGAGCAAAGGTATTAAAGATTGCCAATAAAAAGGTGGAAGGGAAGCTACTCTTATTGTTATCAGAGCCAGGTTTCGATCCTGGGACCTGTGGGTTATGGGCCCACCACGCTTCCGCTGCGCCACTCTGATGAGTTGATGACAGAGTGTATTAAAACTCGTCAAGGTTTAATTCGTAAAACTGGGGCTTGTGATTGGTATGAAAGTGAAGCACGGCCTCAATTTCTTTCATCGAGTCTGCAGCTCTGAAACCCCATTAATTGTTGATGTTTGTCGGGTTATAAGTTTGTGGGTATCCGATAGCCAAAGAGGGTACCCTCCAAAATTGGACCCACCTCAGGTTCTGGTAGATGTAGAGCAACATCTGGTTCAAAATCGGCCAAAATGGAAGTACAAAATGGGGTAACTGTAGTAATGCTCATAGTCTTAAGGATCAAATATTAGAAGGCCTTTTAAACATTTTTAATACACATTTAGTTTAAATTTTTTATTTTGTACTAAATGTGTATTAAAAAATGTTCGAATAACTATTTAATATATATCCCTAATCTTAATAAAAATATAAAGTATATTATAGTATTTCTTAATTTAATGTAGATAGGACATTAGATTTGATACAAATTAATCACTACTTTTATAAATCTCCGACATAAAAAAATGGACCATATCGAAAAAGATTTAAGTGTCCTTTTGGTTGCCCACTTTTGCCATTGAAATTTTGATCCGTTTGATTGCATAATTTTTCATGGAAATTTTTTTAATGAGTACCCATGTTTTATCAAAGTGGGCAAATTTTGCTTATAAATTTGATTGAAAAAATTTTCCAACAAATTTGTCAATTTTGAATGAAAACCTTTTCTCCTTTTTTATGTTGTTCTCAAATGTTTTCTAATATTTTAATAGTTATTTTATAAACTATTCTAAGTAACTTAAGAAAAAAATGATTATAATATTTTATAAATTGTTTACAAAAATAATTTTCTAAAATGTTTTAAAAAACTATTTTAAATATTTCAAAAATACCTTTTTAAAACCTGTTTTAAAAAACTATATTAAAATTGTTTTTAAAAATTATCTAAAGACTGTTTTGATAACTATTTTTAGAAAACAATTTTTAACAACTATTTTCAAATACCGTTTTGAAAACTGTCTTTAAAAATTATTTTTAAAAACTGTTTTTCACGAATTGTTTAGAAACTGTTTCTTGAAAACTGTTTCTAATAATTTCCTTTTAAAATTCTTTAAAACACTGTTTTAAACACTTAAATACTATTTTAAAAAATGTTTTATATTTTTTCATAACCGTTAAAATTATTCAAAGGTTTCAAAAAATGTATTAATTTATTTTTTTGATAAAATCTATTTATTTTAGTCAAATATATTTTATGTTAGCCAATTTTTTATTTGTTTTTGAAATAATTATTTTACTTTTTGACTCATTGGGTTAACTTTAATTGTTGACTCATTAGGTTGTTTGAAAGTTCAAAGACGGCAAACCTAACATTTGCCTATGAAATTTTTGCCATGGCAAATTTTTCCATAGAATTTTTTTCCTACTTAGCTATTTGCCCACTTCGCAACTAAACGGACCCTTAAGTGATAATATCATTTATGAAAAAGATCTAATTCTCAAACAACTTTCCACTACTTAATTTCAGCTCCATGTGTCTAACTTTCGAACACCACTTATATAAATCATTATCGAACTATTATTCAATGTCACCACTCGAGGTTGAAATTTTTTGAAAGTTGATCCAGTCACCCCCGTGTGGATCTCTCTATCTTCCTATTCATTTCTTTTCAAAGATGCCAATATTTTTTATTGCCCAGTTAATAGGTAAACCACTCAAGGTGGATACTTTTACAATTGCAGTTCATAGACCAAGCTTAGCTAGGGGTGAGTGTGGAAGTGGATTTCTAAAAATTAATCCTAATAGAGTTTGGGTTGGATTTGACAATTAAGGTTTCTGGCAACAGATTACTTACGAAAACCTTCCTATTTATTATAAGCATTGGTCAGGGAAGGGCCATGTTGAAAGTGATTGCAAAATTCTCCATCCGATTAAAAGTCATTCAAAAGTTCTCCCAAATGAAAATGTAGATGCTCTAAAAGATTTTAAAAAATGGGTCCGTAAGGAGGGTGATAATGAAGGTGTGATTACAGTTAACACCAAAGATATGTTAGGTTCAATAGGTGAGATTATCGTCAACATGGCGATTTAGAAGAGAATGCGGGCCTTCATTCTGCTGAGGTTTCAAAAGAGATCACTGCTTAGATAAACCGACACCAGAGAGAAACTAGGGGAATGTGGTGATGGACTACAAAGAGCCAATAGCCACCACCATTGACTGGGTCACAAGCTCACACACCAGCCCCCAATTTTGAAGGTAATCTGTTAAGAGAAATTTATGGAATCAAAGTATTATGGAAAGGGAGGAATGGAGAAAACCGGGGATAAGATTTTGAGGGAGCATGTTTCTTTCCAAGATTAAGATAAAGATGATGGGGTCAGTATTCAAGTTAATCAGGAGGTTAATCTTTTAATAGAAATTCAATCTTTGGAAGGAAACACCCACAATTCTACTGTCGAGTTTTATCAAGGATACTATCAGTTCTATTTCAAATATTTTTATTACTCCTGTCAAGGCTGGTAACACTGTGTCTAACCCTTTAATGGAGGTTGGCGGTTTTAAACAAGTTACAAGGAAAAGAAATAGTAAGAGTGGACCTAAAAGTACTTCAACTACATCTGATAGAGTGCTAAAAACTCTTAAGCAAATGGGAGAATATGTTGTTCGAAAATTGTATCATAATTGTAGTTCAAGGTTGATTGATGTGCTATATATTAGACCAACATGTGATTATTGTAAAACTTTGAAGCAAATTCTTAGCCCCTTATAGATGGAAATTGGGCAAGATATTAACTTTGTTGAAATTGATATTGAGGAAGATCAAGATGTTGCGGGGGTAACTGGAATCTTGAATGCGCCATGTATTCAATTTTTCTAAAAGAAGAAATTGCTGAAATCTATGTCAGGATGATTATCATCAGTTTATGATCATACGTAAGTGTTCTATTAATTTGTCATTTGTGTTTTGAGAGGTTTGGTCTAACCTTCTCTCCTTTTTTTCTCGTGAATTTTTAATAAATATGAGGGGTCTTTGGCGATTGTCCCACCTTTAAAAACCATAAAAATAAGTGTACACTTACATTTGGAGAAATCAATTAATGTGAGATATCCTAGAGTTTCAGTATTTTCTCAAAGTCCCATTAATGCCATTTATGTCAGATAATATGTGCTACATTACATTCATCTGTCCACTGATAACATATCAAAGATCTACAATCAAATGGAAAGAGAGAAAAAGAGGGGCTAGGGTTTCATATTGCCATATACTAGAATGTCTTACAATAAAAGGAAGAAGAGAGAATAAATATATAACCTACTACAACCACCTAATAATAATAAGAGAAGGGAAAATACTAAAATACCCTCAATGCTAAATAAAACTCTAATACCCCCCCTCAAACTCACGATGCTGCAGCGAGAAGCATTGAGAGTTTGCCAACCAAAAAACGAAAACGCTGAACTGGATGAGACTTCGTAAACAAATCAGCTATCTGTGCGAAAGAAGAAACAAAAGGCAAAGTGATGGCTCCATGCGTAAGATGATGACGAGTAATATGACAATCAATCTCAATGTGCTTAGTCCTCTCATGAAAAACTGAATTGTGAGCAATCTGAATAGCACTCTTATTATCACAGTACATAGGAGTGGGCTGAGAAAGAGAGACACCCATATCTGCAAGTAACCGACGTAGCCAAACAACTTCGCGAGTAGTAGAAGCCATAGCACGGTACTCGGCTTCCGTGGAAGACACAGAAACAACAACTTGCTTTTTGCTCTTCCAAGAAACAAGAGAATCACCCAGAAACACACAAAATCCAGTAACTGATTTGCGATCTGCAGGATCACCGGCCCAATCAGCATCAGAGTATGCACGCAGCTCCAAAGAAGAAGATGAAGGAAGTAAAAGACTCTGAAATCGAGTGCCTCTCAAGTAGCGCAATATACGATGAACAGCTGCCCAATGAACTGTAGTAGGAGCAGTAACAAACTGACTAACAACATGGACAGCATGAGCTATATCTGGACGAGTAATAGTGAGATAAACCAAGCTGCCCACAATAGTGCGATATAAGGTGGGATCAGGCAAAATAACACCATCATACGGGGAAAGATGAACATTAAGCTCCAAAGGGGTATCAACAATCTTAGTATCAGTGAGGCGAGCACGCTCAAGAATGTCCCCGATGTACTTAGATTGTGAGAGAAGATAACCCTTTGGAGAATGATCTACCTCAATACCCAAAAAGTAACGTAGGGGCCCCAAATCCTTCATCTCAAAACAACGAGATAATTCAGACTTCAACGTTGTAATTCCACCAACATCATCCCCAGTAATAATCATATCATCAACATACAAAGAGACCAGAATACGACCATCGGAGGTGCACCTGATAAAGAGAGCTGAATCATTCTCACTTGGAATGAACCCAAGAGAGGTAATCACGGCAGTAAACTTCTCAAACCAAGCCCGTGGTGCCTGTTTGAGACCATATAAGGCTTTCTTAAGCCTACAAACTTCACCAGGACCATGTGGAACACCCGAAGGAGGAGTCATATAAACCTCCTCATGAAGATCACCATTCAAGAACGCATTTTTAACATCCATTTGCGATATATGCCACTGACGAACAGATGCAACAGCAATAAGAGTACGAATAGTAGTCAATTTCGCAACAGGGGCAAAGGTTTCGTCATAATCCATACCATATTGCTGAGAAAAACCCTGAGCAACCAATCTTGCTTTGTACCGCTCAATTGACCCATCTGACCTGGTTTTGATTTTATATACCCAACGAGATCCAATTGCCCGCTTACCAGCAGGTAAGGGGACCAAACTCCAAGTATCTGTCTGATGCAAAGCAGAGAGTTCCTCAGCCATAGCCTGTTGCCAAAGAGGATCAAGAACTGGATGCAAATGAGTCTGATGGCGGTACAACTGCTGCAGTATTAGGCTGTGAAGGCCTATATGAACGCTGCTGAGATTGGTTATTGGATTTCCAACCAGAAAACTGTTGCTGAGATGGTCGACTATTTGATTGTTGTTGTTGTTGTGCTCGCAACTTAGGGCACTGAGACTTCCAATGACCCTTCTCCTTACAGTAGCTACATTCATCACTTGCAACTCTCGAATAAGGCTTGTTCTGATTACTGGAAAGAGGCCGAGAGGAGGCTGCGAAAACAGATGGATTAGGGTCCGAAGAAATTACCTTCCCTGACTGAGTCTTGAGACGAATCTCCTCGGCTAACAACTCGTGAACAACGGAATCAACAGTTGGAAGTGGACTACGATGAAGAATCGACCCACGAAGACCCTCAAAATCATCACGCAATGCCATCAGAAACTGAACCAGGCGTTGTTCCTCCCTATTGGCAACATATGGTGCAAAGGCCCGCAATTCAGCCGACTCTGTGAGAGCCAACTGATCCCATAGATCCGTCATAGCAGAATAAAACTCCTGAATACTCAATTTATTTTGCTCAAGAGCCCGAATATCGCACTCCAATTGGTACTTTTTTGCGAAATTAGATTGGGTATACAATCTGCCCAAATGATCCCAAACATCCTTTGCATAATCATACTTAGCCAACTGCATACCTATAGAAGGTGTAACGGAGTTGTTGATCCAAGTGATGATTTTCGAGTTGTTTGCCTCCCAAACATCCAACAACTCTGCATATTTTTCAACATTCGTCTTATCATTAGGCTTACTCAAATCGCCATTAATGTAACCCCAAAGCTTCTTCCCTTTCAAAAAATTCTTCATAACATAACTCCAATACGTATAATTTTTTCCATCTAATCTGACACTAATTGATTGCAGCGAATCATCTCTTTCACCAGCCATTGCGAAAATAAACAATCAAACAGTACCCAAACGGAACCAAATCAAACGAACTAAACAATTAATCGAACAAACAGGAGGAAAACGACCATAATTACCTTCAAAACAGTCGAGCGAACAGAAAAAGTACCTCCGAAAAAAAAATTCGGAATGATCCCGCTCTGATACCATGATAACATATCAAAGATCTACAATCAAATGGAAAGAGAGAAAAAGAGGGGCTAGGGTTTCATATTGCCATATACTAGAATGTCTTACAATAAAAGGAAGAAGAGAGAATAAATATATAACTTACTACAACCACCTAATAATAATAAGAGAAGGGAAAATACTAAAATACCCTCAATGCTAAATAAAACTCTAATATCCACCAGTTTTCATCTCTATAAGTATGCGTAATCAACTCTTAGTCCTAAAAAGCTTACAAGGGACCTGAAACCAAAAATGTGTTTCAGTTGGATCCATCGTCCATATGTCATTTGTGCTAGTTGTAATTTTGCGTGAAACTTGTAAAGAAATATTTGTTTTTTAAGATTATTATGTAGGACAGAAGGTTTTGTGATTGAAAAAAGTGTATTACTATCTACTGTACTTCAACTATATGGGTATGCTTGCTGTTGAGGGTACGTACGATAAGATGGAGTTTCTTTTAAAGCAAAACATCCACCCAGTAGACATTTTGTTGATGATGGCTGCCTCGGAAGGCGACAAGCCAAAAATTGAAGAATTGCTGAGAGCTGCAGCTGATTATACTATCAAGGACTTGGACGGAAAAACAGCCCTTGATAAGGCTGTCAGTGTTGACATCAAGGACTTCATCCTTGGGTTTTCGGTGCAGAAGGCATGATCTAAGGGATTTTAAAAGTATGTATTTTTTGTTTTTAATCATTTTTTTCTGTTTTTTATTTTCAAATATCTTTTTCTTGTAAACCCTCTCTCTCACAGATGTAAGTCACACCACTTTGAACCTTTAACATGGAAAATTTTGGCAGCTCCAATTAGAACTTGGCAATTATTGGTTCCACTAAATGATTCCATTATAAAGACACTGACATTTTATTGTTGGAAGATTTAAGTAACTTCTGGTATTAAGAAGCTTTGAATCTAAATTCAGAAGTAAGATCTTTTGCTGCTGATATTCTAAGTTATTGTCAGCATAAGAAATCTTAACTGAATACCTAGCTAATGAGATTTGGTTAAAAACAATACAGTAAGAGGTTTCAATACAAAATTGGGTTATTTCCTTTGTCAACAAGAAATTACAAGGCAAAAGAGGTTTCATTACAAAATTGGGTCAATTTTTTTAGTCCATGAGTTATCCTTCCATCTCACTAAATTCAACATCTACTAGAAAGTGTCAGAACAGATAACCTTGAATATTACACTGTTAAGAAATGAGTTTGGTTACTTTCGCGTTTGGTCCCTTACAGTGGGTGATTATTTAATAGGAATTGTGTTTTTTTTTTTTGGGACATAATCCCAACTTTCATAATCTCTTTAACTTAACCTGTAATTTTTCGACAAAAAGTTTACACCACTATATAATTTGTAATTATACATTGCTAGGGCTGTAAAATGAACCAAGCTACTCGAGCTCGGATCGTGTTCGTTCGAAAAAAAGCTCGTTCGAGGCTAGCTCGTAAAATAAATGAGCCAAGCTTGAACAGAAATTTAAGCTCGTTATCTTATTGAGCTAGGCTCGGATTCGGCTCGATCATCGATATCCATATTAAACTAGTGTAAAATAACCAAGCTACTCGAGCTCGGCTCGTATTCGCTTGCTTAGAAGCTCGTTCGAGCTTGGATCGTAGGATAAATGAACCGAGCTTGAACATACTTTTAGGCTCGTTTACATTTACAAACCAAGCTTGAGCAATCTTAAGCTCGGCTCGGCTCGCCTCATTTTCACCCCTAGCCTCCAACAACATTTTTAGACAAAAACACCCCCAACTAAAACTCAAATTTATAATCAAACGCCCATCTTATTCATCAATCAGCAAACCTTAAATCTAACACCATATCCAAACTCTTACTCTCACTCTCACTCTCACTCCTCCTTACCCATCATCCTTTTTCCTTCAACAAAATCCGTCATCTACATCTCTTTTACCCCATTCCATCTTCAAATATGCTGCCTTGCCCTGTGCCATATTATCCTATCTCTCCTTTGGATTATGCTCAAACCTCCATTTTTTGGTGCCTATCGTTTTGGTTCGAAAAAATATGGTTTTGGTTTACCACTTTCTATTACCGCAAACCAAGTTACCGAGCCCGAAATTACCGAAAATATGTTGTTTGGTTTTGGTTTAGGCATTTCAAAAATTGATTTACTGAAATTAACATATCAAAGAAAATACCGAAACTACCGTCCCAAAATACCGATATAATAAGCCTAAAATGCCAAATTTATATTATAGACATGTAAATGTTTATATCCTTACTCATTTATCACAACTTTTAATATTAAAAGTGATATCAAGAATTAATTTTCTTAAGTTAGTTTTCTATAATATTTAGTTTTAAACATATTTAGTTTATAACAAAGCAAATGTAGTAATTTTACAAATTAAGAATATGTACTCATTCATTTGTTTTGTCTCTTAAAAAAAAATTTATTTTGTAAGATTGATAACTATGATATAACGCATAAACAAGCATATAGGTTATTTGGTAGTTTATGAGTTAGTTTAGTTAATCCATTAAGAAATAAGAGTGACTAAAAATATAAGAAAATCGAATTTAAAATATCGGAAAACTCGAGATTACTAAAAAAATCGACATACCGCATGGTTTGGTATTGGTGTAAGATATTTAGAAATTTAAAATCGAAATTGTTGAAACTAAACGTACCGAAAAAATTGGTATGGTATTGGTACATGTCAAATATTGACCAAATCGACCGATAACCACTCCTATTGGTGGCCATGTTGATCGATTATGCCCCCATGGTCCTTTTCACCAGCGCCTTCGTCTCATAACTCGTTACCTCATTGCCTAGTACATTTAGTTTTGGATTTAGTTTATTGTGTGTGTGTGTGTGTGTGTGTTTGGGGGGGGGGGGGGGGGGGGATACACCTCCAATAATAGTGTGATGCGTGACAAGCGGACCGGTCAAGATGACGACCCTTATCCACTCTGGCAGTATAAGAACGACTAGAGGCCTTGATAAGTAGAAGACTAAGAAGCAATATTTTATTGTAACTCAGACTCTACGAGGGTATATCTAATTATAACTCCTAACTTTATATAAAGGACACCCACCATTGTGAAGGAGGGGCTCAAAAGTTAGAGAAACACTCTCATATAAATTCTCTCAAATTTATAGTGAAACACTGTTGAAGTGCCGTAGATGTAAGCCATCAATAGTCTAACCACATAAATCTTTGTCTCTCCCTTATTTATTTGTATACTCTCATCATGATTGTCAGACACTCCCTTCCGGACGAATATTTTGACGCCATAATTGGTGTTGTTAGTGGGAATCGACACAAAAGTCTTTCCTTTTTGTTAGAGGAGACAAATATTTACATTGCAAGAAAATGATTTAAACGCATGATAATCAAAAGCTAAGTCTTCTAATTCTATCCGTGCATAAACAATTATATATTCTTTTTATATACGCAGATTTTCATTGATACATGATTCTCATATATTTATATTCATGAACGGTGTATTTCGTTTGATTCTTCATCTGAATCTTCATGCCAGTGTAAATTTTAGATAATTTTTGTTGCTGATTTTTAGAGGAATTTCATAATCGGAGGTCTTGAATATCTGGACTCACGCGATAATTTTTAGGTGCAATACTGTTGTTCACGTTATTTTTCTCTCTGCAACTAAAAAATTGGAAGAGATAAATATTAAGAACGACTTCTCTCTCCTCCAAGCACAGTTACACAGATATCTTGTAGAAGGAGGGAAACTGAAAAGACTTGGATTTTCTTTTCCAGTTTGGCATACCCACCTCCGTAAGAGGATAGGAAATGAGCATACGTGGTTGATTGTTCCTTATTGCAGCTTTGGGCACAAATTTGAAATTAAAATTTCCCCATGATTCGTTATTCAATGACATGAGTGTATTAAAACCAAATTGAACATCTGGGTTTATTTGTTCAAGGAGTCTTATCTCAACTTCTTACCTGAACAATTTTTATCCTCCACTGATTTCCTTCTCGTCGGCAATCACCATCATAGGCGGACAAGCTAGCTAAAGACTGCCTCTAAAAACTAGCTATGAAGATATTGATGACTCCATAAGAAGGAGCAAATTCCATGGATGGTAGTGGTAGAGGGCCATATGCCAGAAATTTATCTCCTCATACTCGATTACCTGCCACGGTGATCAAGCAACCATTGGTAATCCTCACCCCGATGAACTAACGTTTTTACACCTCAAACTACAGCTTTGGGCACACAGGATTTGTGAATGCGTAACTACAAATCCCTCAAGTTATGTTGTAAGAGGAACTAATCTGGACAAAAGAAGGTCGTCTGACCACCAACCTTGTGCGGCGAAGAGAACCTCGGTAGCCACTGTGCGACAACAAGTAAGAAGGTCGTCGGACCACCCTTACAGGTCGGCGACCATAGTGTGAAGACCAGTACCCTTGAAAAAGGTCGCTGGACCATCCTTGTGCGAAGACGAACGGTGGTCCACATTTGTGCAGAATGTTCTCTCAATTGCAGATTTAATTTTTAATGTGTTTTGAGCATGATAAAGTCAAAATTGACGTGTAAATATAAATAGCCTTCTTCCAAAACAGATTGGATTCTAAAGTTTAAAGTTGGAATAATTACTATTCGTTGTACGTGGGGGCAGAGGTTCGTTGGAGCCCCTCTAGTTGCATTATTTTCGAGATTGTAAAGTTTGAATAGGTAGACTTCACTATTTGATTCACATGGCCTGTGCTCATGTCATTTGTTCAACTAGGTCAATCGTATGGATTATCAGAGTGATAATTTTTCAAGTATTTATTATGGTCGCAATGGATGCTCGGCATGATCGTATCTAAATTCAGTTTCATAACTAGTTTATTTGATTTAATCCTGACATATTAGTTAGACATGGCTATGTATTATTTTATTACTTAATTTTGAATATCGTCACCTAGATATAACAATTTTAGACCTGACGAGGTGAGATTATTGGTTATAACCGATGGTTTGTCTGTGTAATAATTTTACAAGTATTGAGTGTGGCACCGACGGATGCTCGGGCATGATCATCTCAGTGAGCTCCCATTATAATTATTATTAAATCATTGCTTTAATCTTCAAAGGCTTGAATTGATTCTCTTTAAATTTCTCGTTGGTATTGATAGACAATCGACTAATCTCTATACTATGAATTGTAAATCAACCTTGACAAATGTGTAGGAAATTTATTTATCTATCTCTAACAAACCACTAGTGCAGGACCGTTCCTAACATTTATTCGATACTATGATTTTTTTCTCGGTGAATGGTCGAGCATATGAATTATTTAATGTGATATACTATTTGGTATCACTAATGGAGCCCTGACAAATTCTTAAGCATGTTGATCATCAGTCATTCGACATGAGATTTTAACCTCAACGGATGCTCGGGCGTTGATATTTATTCAAATTTCATTATTGATCGTTCGACTCTATAATTCTTAACTTGACGCATGGTAAAGCACAATCAGGATTTAGCCCGATGGATGATCAACAAAATATTTATTATTATATATTTTCAGCTTAGTCCCGAAGGACGGTTGGCAATATATGCCATACAAGTTGCATTTTATCCCCAACGAATGGTTGGTCAGGATAACTCTTATTTATATTCAGTCCCAACTTATAATGACTACACCAAAATGGGCAAATTATCACCTTTCAGCCGGCCAGCCTTGTCAAGGTCATTGACCGTGACAAAAAAACACGCGTTTTATGTCACGGTCATTGACCTTGACGCGACCGTGACAACGAATTGTCACGGTCAAAGACCTTGACACGACCGTGACAATATTCGCAGCAAAAACCCTATCCCCCTTCTTTTTTCCCTCCCGCGCCGTTGCCTCCATCTCTCTCTCTCTCTCTCTACTTTCAGGTCAATTTTCTCTCTCTCTCTCTCTCTCTCTCTCTTCCATTTATATATATATTTATGTGTGTATATTTATGTGTGTGTATATTTATGTGTGTATATTTATGTGTGTGTGTGTATATATATATATATGTGTGTATGTGTGTGCGTGGAGGGGGGCAGGGGGTGGGGCAGGGTGGGGTGGTGTGTGGTGGGGGAGGGGCTGGTGGAGGGGTGGGGCAGGGGGTGGGGTGGGGTGTGTGTGTGGTGGGGGAGGGGGTGGGGTGGGGTGGGGTGGGGTGTGTGTGTGTGTGTGTGGTGGGGGAGGGGGTGGTGGAGGGGGCAGGGGGTGGGGTGGGGTGGGGGGTGTGTGTGTGTGTGTGGTGGTGTGTGGTGGTGGAGGGGGTGGTGGAGGGGTGGGGTGGGGTGGTGTGTGTGTGTGTGTGTGTGGTGGTGTGTGGTGGTGGAGGTGGTGGTGGAGGGGTGGGGTGGGGTGGGGTGGGGTGGGGTGTGTGTGTGTGGAACTATGAATTGAAACTATGAAATTGTTATGGAATATAATAAATTTGGAACTATTGTCTTTTCAACCATCCAATAAAAGTTTTCCTTCATGGAATGTTAGAATTGTTTCTAGGATAATAATCCTACTATAAGATAATTGCTCAAAATAAATATTAAATAATAATTACTAAGATATCAATTCAAATAAAGTCTTAATAACCTAACCAAAAGAAATAAAATAAATTATCATCCACCTCATAGACATTCCCTACCAATCATTTTAAGATAATTTTTTCCTTATAAAGATAAATACCTTTGATTGCAAAGCATGCACTTGTATTATTATTATACAACATGTATTATTTCGACGTCGACAATTGGCATCTCGCCAATCGGGGAGGGAAAATCGGGCTAAAAAGACGGACGTGCACTACTCCGGCCGGACCTCTTACGCTGAGGTGGAGCATAGGATGAAGGTAATATTTAATTTATCTATAACTACAGAAATATATTATTGGATATTATTTTACTTTGCGGGGCCGATACTAATTTTACTTTACTTTATTTTATTTCAGGGGGTAGGGAGTGGGCCAGGGGGTAAGCCACATAGGCTCGATACTTATGTGGTTCTTCGGACGAAGAAGGGGAAGGACAAGGAGGTGTCCCCGAGCGTCGCGGCCACGATTGTAAGTAATCCGACAGTTTAATTATTGTTAATTACGTTATAATTTTTTAGTTTACTTATTTTACTAATCATGTGCTTTTTGTCGTTTCAGGCAAAGCTTAAGGAAGTGCATGAGTCGCAGTCTGATGTCGACAAGGCATCTTTGTCCACAGACGCACTCAGCCAAGTGCTTGACTCTGATCGCAAGGGGAGGACAAGGGGAGTGAGCTCGCGGGTGGCCAAATCTAGGATCATCGGATTGGAGACGAGCGACACCGGGTTGGCTCGAACGGTGGATTCACACGACGCAAAGCTGTCCCGTTTGGAGGCGACGGTCCAAGATATGTACGCATTCATGAAGCGTACGTTGGGTGGAGACCGTAAAGAGAAAGGTAAAGGGAAAGGGAAGGAGAAGGCGATGGAGGAGGAGGTGCGGGAGGACGAGGAGGTGCGGGAGGACGAGGCGCAGGATGACGAGGATGTGGACCTCGCTGCTTCATCACCGACACGTTCGTACTTCGAAGATCCACTTCCCTATTTGACGCCCTCCAACAGACCATTATCGACAATTGGTTGGCCGAGCGTGTTCATATTGGACATATTTGATGGCCAGCGGATAGGGCGGGGGTTGAGGGACCCGAATATCGTCGAGAGTGGAATAGTCCATGGACGTGTGCTTCAACAGATGGAGTCCAGGGTGCTCGTCACGCATGTCATAACCGGGAAGGAGAACTCCCTATTGTGGTTGCGCGAACAATGCGGCACGACGTATATTAGTGGGTGCGTCAATTCGTATGTCGTGTGGCCTACTCACCTCCTCAGTTTTATCCAAGACATGTAGTAACATTATTTTCTAGTTTGTCCATTTTAATTATATTTGGATTATATCGTCATGTATATTATTTTTACTTTGAAGATTTGGATTATACTGTCATGAATATATATTTGCATTATCTTTAGTTTGTGTTGGATATATGATGTTTGGAACAAGTAAAACGTTGCTATAAAAGGTACAAATATACTGCTGGGCAGTGGCAGTGGCCATACTGCCCAGCAGATTTTTTTTAAATTCTGCCCAGAATTGTCACGGTCATTGATCGTGACAAGTCCGTGACAAAAGTTGTCACGGACGTGTCACGGTCAATGCCCGTGACAATTTTTTTAAAAAGGGTCACGACTTTGTCACGGTTTATAACCGTGACAAACGTGTCACGGTAATTGACCTTGACACGACCGTGACACAAAACGCGAGTTTTTTGTCAAGGTCAATGACCGTGACACGACCGTGACAAAAAAAGTTGTCTCGCCTCGAAATGTCACGATCATTGACCTTGACAAGGTGAATTTGTCAAGGTCAATGACCTTGACAAATGGGCAGATTTGGTGTAGTGAATCAACATGGTCGATTGTTAGTCGACATTATATTTACATTGTGATTCATCTCCAAAGGATGGGCTGGAGATTTTTTTTCTAACAATGCAGGATCATTCGTAACATTTGTTCAGTCCTTTAAATTTTGTCTCGACGAATGCTCGGGCATTATCTTATTTTCATCGAAATCTTATAAATCCTTCGATAGATGGTCCACACTTATATTAGTTCTATGGATTTCTTATTAGCTTCGGTGAATAGTCAATGCATTGTAAACTATGTGATCATTACAATTTAGCCCCAACAGATGGTTGGGGAATATAATTATTATTTAATCGAACCTTGTCTAGTGATTTCATGGTAATTCATTAGTCAATATTATATTTATTGTTGCGATTCAGTTCAGATGCTCAAACATATATTGGTCATTTAACATCATTTACTAAGCCCTACCAGGTAGTTGGGCGACATAGATAGTATTAGTATCTAGCTCAACGGATGATCGACGCAATATTTTCATTAAAATAAAGCCTAGATGGACGCTCAGACATATTATTTGATCTTCTTGTCATCGTTAGTCTGGATAATCGAGATTATGTTTATATTGCAACAAGTACCGATGGATGGTCGGCATCATCATTGTTTGGTCTTCTCATCTAAGTCCTAATGGATGGTCGAGCATGAAGATCATTGAATCTTCCCATTTCAGTGCTCGAAAAATGGTAAACATGACTCGTAAAAAAGTCCCAATAGACGGTCGGGCATTATCATTATTTAGTCTTCTTTTGGGGGCTCCGTGGAAATGTTGACGTGTGAACAAATTCATCAAAATGTTAGTCGGGCAAGAAAGTAAATTAGACACGAGGCTGAAAAACAATAAGAATTGATTCCCCGTGAATAGTGGGTTCAAAAGTCTTGACTGATAACGAACACTTGAAAAAGCCTCGGCACATGAATGCTTAATAGGCTTTTGATCGGCCTCTCCAATTGGACCATATAAAGATCCTAATACATGGAGATACCCTAAAATAGGTGCATACCGAGCAAGCCACGACGCATGAGTGCTTAATGGCATGTGGCTGGCCTCTCCAATTGGAGCATATAAAAATACTAATACATGGAGATACACTAGACTAGGTGCATGCCCGAGCATACTTCGGCGCATGAGTTCTTAATGATATGTGGCCGGCCTCTCCAATTGGACCAAACAAAAATCCTAATATATGGAGGTACCTATACTAGGTGCATGCCTGAGCATACCTCGATGAATGAGTGCTTAATGAAATGTGGTCGGCTTATCGAATTGGACCATGAAAAATTCATAATACATGGTGATACCTTAGACTGGGTGCACTCTTAAGCAAGCATCGGTGCAGGAGTGCTTAAAGGCATGTGGTCGGCGTCTTCAATTGAACCATATAATAAAATAAAAAAATGAACTACGATCGACCTGATCCCATGAAGGTACATAGGCAGCTCAATAAACTCGAATCTGATTTACATATCGATTGAACGTCTCTCAACTCAACTAAAGCATTCCACCCAAACCTTACAAAGGCAAGCAGATCAACCAAAGAAGAATTAAAAGTTGAACGAATATTCAAAGAATGCCAATATAGTTCACATTGACAACTATACATGTTTAAAGAGATTACAGACCAACTCCCAGCGCATCTCGGAATCAACTTAGCTGAATTGCGACCTGTGGGGCTATCGTGGGGGAAAAATACACCTCGAATAATAGTGTGGCGTGTGACGAGCGAACCGGTCAAGATGGCGACCTGTATCCACTTTGGCAAGATGAGGACCACTGGAGTCCTTGATAAAGTAGAAGACTAAGAAGGAATATTTTATTGTAACTAAAACTATATTAGGATAGGACTTATCCAATTATATAACTCTATATAAAGGGGACACCCCCCCATTGTAAAAAGGGCGCCAGGGGCTAGAGAAACACTCTTATGTAAATTCTCTCAAGTTTTTTAGTGAAACACTGTTGAAGCCTCATGGACGCAATTCATCAATGATTGAACCACGTAAATCTCTCTCTTATTTAGTTTTATACTCTCATCGTAATTGATGGGCACCCCCCCTCCGGACGAATTTTTTGACACTACATTTATCATATGTGCTTCATAGATATGAGATTTTTTTTTTTTTGGGGGGGGGGGGGGGTTATTTAACAAAGTTATAACTTCTCTCTAAATGGATTGGATTTTATTATTATGATTTGGAAAAAGTCACTAATTGAAACTATTTGAGATTAGGATTAAAAAAATCCCTCCTTTTGTATTTAATTTCTTAATAAATAGAGTGATCGAAATGTTTTTCTTTTTGGGTAGTTTAGATTTTCAATTTTTCGATAGTTTGAAGATGGAATAGGGGGTAAAAGATATATGTATAGAAAGACGGATTTTGTTCAGGGGAAAATAATGATGGGTAAGGAGGAGTGAGAGTGAGAAATATAGTTTGAGTATGGTGTTAGATTTAGGGATTGTTGAGTGAGTAAGAAGAGGCGTGTTTGGTTATAAGGTTTTAGTTTGGGGTATTTTTTCTAAAAATATTGTTGGGGGTAATGTCTAATTACGAATTATAAGTTTTATTTTAACAATGTTAGAATTATGTGCAAAAATTGGGGGTTATGTCAAAGAAATTATGAAAATGGAGTTTAAGTAAAATAATACATTATAAAGTGGGGGTTATATAAAAAATCCATAGGAAATATAGCTTTACTCTCTCCTACATATTTTTTGGGGTTCATGATTTGATAATAAGATTAAAAAATAAATAAAATTCAATTATTATTTAAGTGATTTTTTCTATGTGTAAGAGACTTTAGTGACAAAAAACACTATGTTTGTATATTAGAGTGGATAAATTATACTATCTAGGGAATAAATTGTTTAAAAATATTGTTGACAAGTTTACATTTTAAATTCATTATTAAGGTGCCTTTTTGTAATATATATAAGTTTTTTTAATATACCTTGGATACTTATATCTATGAAGCACATACTATATATAGATAGAATAACGAGTGTAAGTACGGGTCGAATCCACGAAGATTTATTAATTTTAACTTTGAAAGAATTGCAATTGTCCAATTAGACTAAATGGAGTGGAGAATAATTATGCACTAAACTAAATAAAAGCAACTACGAATAACGAGAACAACACACGAGACTTGAAAATAATATGAAAGAATTAGGATTCGGGGTCCATTTATCATATAACTAATATTGCACACCATTGCCATTCCCTTTTTATAACTCAAATCAAACCGACTCTCGTCGCATTTAATTCGAAAAATATGACGGTTATGTTCAAAATATTTTAACATCTCTAATAGATGGTTAAAATCCCCATTCCCTTAGAAAATATAAGTTTAAAGTCCGCAAATGTATTTAATCATGGACTATCAAAATAGTTAAAGTGCAACCATAATCCATAAAAAATTTAAATCTCAAAATGTGATTTTGACAAAATAATTTTGAAGATTTTAAAACACACTCTCGTATCGTTTTAAAATGAATACTAAATTTTTTATAACAATTAAAATAAGTAGGGAATAAATAACAATTAAATTAGCATAACAATATTAGCAAACTATGATAAACATCACCCTAATCCTAACATAAAAATTTAGCTACCATGATGAAGAACAAAACATATTGCAAGAATGAGTAGAAATTTTCATTAATAAATGAAACTTACAATAACTTCTCTCACAATAATTTTCAATCATTTAAAAAATGATAAAAATTTCATCCTCAAATTGAATACAATCACTCAAAAATTTCTCCCTGAAATTGTATGTGAAATTATTAGTCCAAGGGTCCTTTTTATAGGATAAGGGGGAGGTCTTTGAGTTGGGATGAAACCTTGTTTGATTGGCCGAACAGTGTTGGAACCGACCACTCCACCTCTTTAGTCTTTAGATCGGAAGAAGGGACACAATTTCCCCCCATTCGAGGAGTCTTATATTTTCTTGTTGAACACGCGTATTGATTTTCATCCAATTTAGAGAATAAAAGTTTTCAACTTTTTTTACGACTTTTTTCGAACAGCTTTAAAAATGAGCTTTCTCGCATTTTTTTCGTTGATCGTCAATCTGCGCCAAATTCCATCATTACCTGCAAAATTTTCACTAGGAATTTTTTTCATAAATTAGCACAAGAAAATTATAAACTTATCGAAGTGCCTATTTTTTACTTTAAATTATCATTTTGAATACGAATTCAACTTTTCTTGCATTTCCCCCATTTTTTAATGTAATGAACCTAAGAATATATCAAATAAAATAAAATGGGACTAACAAAGTAAAAATTCGGATATATATATATATATATAAAGTATTTTTACACAATTGAAGATGATAATAATGATGAGAAAAATCTTTAGGATTTGATCTGGTGGCCGTAACCAGAACTACTTGACCTAATATACTGAATGATCAATGATTCGAATCCCTCTTCCCCCATTTATATTCTTGATATTGTTAAGGGAAGGGACAAGAGACTTGAGACCCTTCCCTTTTAAAAAAAATGTCAGGAAAGTAAAACATTATCCAATGTATATTAGTGGTAGAAGGTTGAGACAAACAAAATTTCTCATGTATAATTAAATAGAGGCAAAAAATATATTAAAAAAATCAAGAGAAAGATAATTTGTTACTTTTGTTCGATAACATTGAATTTTTCCTTTGTATTCAACTTTAGAATATTTGGATCTTTTTGTTTTTCCTTTCCCACCTTTTCTAAACAAGCAAGATATTATAAATTGTGTCATGCTTAGATAAGAGTAACACTTGATTTTTAAAAAAAGGAAAAAGAAAATAGTGATACATGGATTTAATTCAAAATTTTACAAGCACTTATGAGAAAATGTTAATAAGTTATGTGTAGTAATAGTGGGGTATGGAGCTTTTTCTTTATTTTAAAATCCTCAAAATGTGATGTGGATACTACAAAGTTTTTTTTAAATATCTAAGATGGTCTAAACAGGAGGTTGGTCTCCCCTGGGGGTGTGGGATTCAAACTCATTACATTTATTAAACGTGTGAGTTATGACTATTGAGTTAATCTTTTATGTACTCTAAAATGCTATACAAGACTTAAAACTTATTTTTATTTAGAGTGTCCACCTAGCACATCAAATTAATTTTGTATTTCTCTCCGCTTCTTCTTCCCAAATGTCTCTTTCTATTCCCCAAAAAATACAAAACTTGAAACCTTACCAATATATAAAGCATCATGTCTTCTCTCCATTAGGTGCTTAATTTGAATGGGCATCACATTAATACCAATGAGTTGAACAGAGTTTCATAACTTTCTTCCACTCAATCTCTGAGGGCCTTAGGAATTGTGATCCCGCTAACCGATCGTAGTATTCATTGTCGCTACTACTATTGTTGTTGTTGTTGTTGTTATTACTATAGCTATAGTTGTTGTTGTTGTTGTTGTTGTTGTTGTTGTTGTCGTATATCCAACTTTTGACATGGAGATTCAAACGTAATTTCATTTGTGTTGGATGTGAGAAGAGATGAACAAGAGATGGGGGAGTTGGTGATAACGAGTGGGTATTATTATTAGTTACAAGTGTTTGGGGGATACAGTGTGGATTCTTTGATAAGAGTAGGGTTTGGGGTATTGCCATCTCTTTTATCTCTTTGATGTTGTTACCTCCCTCTACCCCTGTTATACACCATTTTTCCCCTCAATCTCACATTTATGTTCCTCTTCCCTGGATCTATCCAAAATTTGTGCCTGGTTATATTCCTTTTGATTTTTTTCATTATACGGTCTCCTGATATAAAAAGAATGAGAAGCAAGATGATCTACGCTAGCTCGAATGACAGATTTAAGAGGGATCTTGATGGGATTCAAGTGGAGTTAAAGCAACCGATCCAACCGAGATGGATCTCGACGTTATCAAAAGTCATGCCAGTTGAGTGCGACCTAATCTTCATTACGTGAGTGAAAATGTTTATAATTGTGGGGTGTAAACTTTGGATTTTAGATATTATTATGATGTTGGTTATCATTACCAAATGATGCTATACCATACGGTGTTTTTATTTATTTTTTAATGAAATTTTGTTGTTTGGAATATCATGTTGTTACGTGTAGAACCTAAAAAAAACTATTTTTATCACCACTGAGAATGATCGTCCCAACGCAATAGCTATCAAAGGCCATTTTGAAGGTAGGAATACTCTTTATTTTTTAGTAATTTTGATCTGTTTTTCATCTCTTCCTTTTTAATTTGAGGAGCACTTGAGAAAGGTATGGATTTAAGAATAAAATAGGAACTGTATATGAGTTTTTGTTATGAATTTTCAGCCAAGTACACGAACTATTTAGTTAAACACTATGTGAAAGAAATGTTATTGGATAATAATTTTTTTCATATTATGTTTGCTTTTAGTTCCAATTATGGGGCATATTTTCTCGTTATAGATTTTTCTTTATGTCTTTGATATGTTGTTTTATGGAACAGTTGAAGTTGAATTCTGATCTTTAGGTGGTCAATTTTTTTTATTCTCCCTAGAATTTGGTTATAATGGCTGCCAATAATAATATCACACCAATCCCGATGGACAACGAATAGATCTTTAGTATAGCAGAGAAGAAGATGAAGTATAGGGTTGAATACATAAATGAACAAATCTTTCTTTTTGTCCAATTAGATATTCATTGAAAATGTCATAATCAGTTTTCCACCCATTAAACTACCGGGTGATATTAATTATTGTTTACAATTGAAGCAGACAGTTAAATAGCATCCCAGTGATCCCGAAAACTATGTCCTATTTTTTAAAGGTACTATTTCGAAGCATAAATTTAAAGGAGAATACTAAGTAGCATCAAATACACTCATAAGAGGAAGTTTAACTAATGGTATCAATTGATACAGATTTGTCCACCCCTGCCTCCTTAACTCTCTTAACTTCTGTGCAACCCTAAAACTTCTAAACTTGCATTTACTGCCTTCCTAAAATTTCATTTATAGCTTTCCCTAACCTCATGCTACTCTCTTTCGTTTCTGTGACTTGAGTTGCCTCAAATTCTTTAAGATATAAACAATGACTTCCTTCAGTGTGGCTTTTCTTTGATATTTAAAGTTCCATTGCTCACTGACCATATACCTACCACTGGGATTGTGAATACTTAGAGAAGTTTTCAATATTTTTGGCAATGCAGTTACGTATAAGATTGGTTTGCGATAAAAAAATAAAAATTCTGATCTTTAAGTTCTTATATTCCTCTTTACATTTCTTTTATAATAATAGAATGGATTTTTCCATCCAATCCATGGTAATTTATTTAATCACATTAATTTTTTTAATTGTCGGAATGAATGCCAAATTTGACTAGATCGCAAATCGTGCGGGTTTACAACTAGTTCCAATGATAAATCCACTAAAGCTTTCTAAGATTGCATTTAAAAAATATATTTATAGAATACGACATTATATAATATATATCTATAAAAATATTTCATGTAATATTTCGTAATTTTAAAGGATTTTCAATTAATTAAATAATTAATTAATTTTGAAAATTGATGAATTTGAAATAATTATTTAAAGTGAAAAATTAAATTTATAATTTTTGAGTGAGAAATAAAGATTTATAATAAACGTTGAAGTTGGAACAACTATATGGGGTTTAATTGTAATTTAAAATTTTATTAAAGTAACTCGTAATTTAGAATTGTATTAAAATAGTAATTAAGCACAAGATGGATTTATACTTAAGAGCATGGGCCTAGTAATAACTATAGCATACTTGTGGAGAAAGCTGGGGTTAAGGACATAAGAGAAAATTCACAATTAAAAGGAGTTAGTATAAAAACATAAGGAAATCCTAATGGAACTCTAATTCCTATTCTAAACTCACAAACTCACAACAACATGTATATATAAAAAACTCTAATTCCCAGTTCAAGTCAATACTTGAAATTTCATGTGTAGTTTAAACTAGTTTAATTGACTTGAACTGGGGACTTATATGTTCTATTAAAATTAAAGTGAGTTAGAGATTGTTATGAATTTAGTTAAAGAATTTGATCTTCTTACTGAAATTAGATTAAACTAATTATATTGTGTTAAGAGAATTATAGTTGCCCCATTAGAATTGTCTATTTAGATGGTATTATATGTTAGAACATTCTTTTACATGTTAATAATTTTTCCCCGCTTCAATATTAATGTTAAAATTGAATATGAAATGATATGATGTGATCTCCCAAGTAACTATGAGAAAATGATAGTTTTAAATAAAGACGGGCCCTTATAATCATTTTAGGCCACAATTAGGGGATAATGGGAGGATGAGTGTAATGTGTGTGCTTAGGAAAGGATGGTATTGCAAACAAAAAATCTATTTTTATATTTTTCATTTTTTAAAGATCAAACCTTTAAACAAATTAACCCAACAAAAACTTGTTCACTAATTTTAATTCAAGTTGTAGCAATAATCCAATTTATTAAATTTTATCTTTTTAACCTAAAGCATACATCAAGGTGATAGCAGATATAATAAATAAACTAATCGCACAACACGCCGATGTACAAGAAAAATATAAAACGAAAAAAACCTCGGATGACCCAACCACTCAATTCACTATGATATAGTTACAAAAGATGACAAATGACTTACTCAACGACTAGATCCCCACACGCCTTGACTCTCTTCAATCTTTAACCGCTGCTCCACAGTGCAACATAGGAGTCCACCCACGCAAGCTGCCATAATGTATGAGTCTACGCATGCCTTGGTATCCACCGATCCAGTCTCAATAACCTTCTATAGATTGGAACACGGAATCCACCACTTCCTCATCGCAACATTGCAATTACGAAATCCATTGCAATGAAACAATTCTCACATAGATATGGAGAATAAACTTGATGACCAAAATATGATCTTCAAAGCATATGTAAGATGAAACTTGGATCCTAAGCTTATTGGGTGAAAATGAGGGTTCTTGAAAAATCTTTGAAAGAATTTTATCAAAAAAGGAACTCTCTAACGACTCTCTTAAACGTATAATCCCCCACCTCTATTTATAGGAAAAATTATTGCAAAATTATAGGGATTAAAGATTTGGAAAGAAATGTTTTAAAGAACAAAAACATTCCTGTTAGTTCGAACGAACCAATTTCTCGTTCAAACGAAGTACCCATTCTCGTTCGAACGACTTCCAACTAAACTTCTAAAGACATTCCATAACGTACCCAAAAGGAAACATGACAAATCTCGTTCGAACGAAAGAGTCTCGTTTGAACGACCAATGAAAACTTGTTCGAACGACATTTCAAGTCATTCTAATGACCAACGAAATTTTCTTTAAAAACATTTTAAAATGTTGTGACACCCAATAAAATATCCAATTCTCAAAATATATACGCATTCATACGTATGAGATCCTTGGAACTTGAAGACGGAAATGAGCACGAAACACGACACGATGATGTAATCTCTGAAGGTTTGATGTTACGTCTTCATCCAAATATGTCAAAGGATTGAAGGAAAAATACTAACCCTAGCCTATAACTTAAAATTTTTTGTCCGGAACTAATCTAATTACAAAAAAATTGACTCAATTGGAAATTTTTCCTTATAACCTCCCCCTTTGACTATTACAGAAAAAACCCAAATAAAACCCTATGGGCATTCAAGCTCTCTAAAAAGACACAATCCCAACCCCAAAAGTAAAAAGAGTACATATGCTCGACAGATACAAACTCTGAGTAGCTTAGCTGTCTTGAAAACTTCGCCGTATGTTGTAAACCTGCACACTTAAACACACTTTCAAATTCAAAGAAAATATAACAAGTATAAAAGCCGCATAAGAAAATAATTCTAACAATGTCTGAAACAATCTCAACCTAGTCAGATGTCTCCCCCTAAGATAAATATATTCTAATAATGAAAGGAAATATACCATTTCCTCCCCTTTTTGTTCAAGAATAGGCAAAGTAAGAAAGCATAAAACTATTATTCCCCCCCAAACCAAATCTCCCCCTAAATGAGTAAACATGAGATACCAATTTTAATATAGAGAAGATAGAATAAAGTTATGTAATGGTGTGAAGTGTAGAAAACACACAAAATTGCAACCCAAATACAAGTAACCCAAACTATGATCAAACAATATCAATATTGATGCAAAAAGATACCAATATTAATAAGCAATGAAGTATGATATCAATTTGAAATTGCCAAGTCTAAGTATGAATTTTAAATTCACCCAAAAAGATATAATACAATGATCATATAACATGCCAAATAAAATCTTATGATAAAGAATATGGCAAAAATGGATTAATTACAATGTGTGGGGGTTTTCTCCCTCTTTGAAAAAAATGCAAGCCGCAAAGATTCAAAACGTTACCATATATGCTCTATGAAAATATACCTATAAAATACTGACATATATATATATATATATAGGTATAAACAACCACAAAAACTTGACACGAAACACATAAGATTTAATCACTAGCGTAGTATTGATCTGCCTAAACATGTGGAATGTAATGAATGGGTGTGAACTAGATACAAAATAATTATGACCCAAACATTCAAATATATTCAAGGAGTTCTATTTAACCATAAAAATTTATCAAACTAAAATTTAGCATCAAGTGATAAGATAAAGTGAACTCTTTGAATAAACAAGAACAATGTACATAAGTATAGATATTGATGATTCCACAAATCAATAGCGTTATTACAAAATAAGCAAAACTAGGATTCGTTGCGCAAATCCATAGATCTTTAACTATAACACCCTCAAAAGATAAACATATATCATATTTTATTTTCTCTCAATTCTTTTGAAGTTATTACTTTTGAAAATCAAGCAAACTAAACTTATTAGCCTTTAGCAATTTTTCTGTTTTCATTGCCTTTAATATTTTCATTAGGCTCTTGCCAACGGTGGTTTTCCTGCAAAGGAGATTTGTTTCTTTTTTAGCCCTTTCTCATGCACCCACGTATTTTTTAATAAAATCAAACAATCTCATGGCCAACGGTTCTTACATACACAAATCCCCCATAGTCGAAAAATATGTAGATGACAATATCTATGGGAGAACATCTCACATAGCTCAAGTATACATGTGAAGTTAAAATTCAAAGAACTCGTGCATGTGTGCAGGAGCATATACAAAGTAAATCCATTAAGCAAATCAAGTTTGAAACAACAACATGAAAGCATTATTAAAAAAATCTAATATTTGACAATCCAAACCAAATGCCCTAGTCACATGAAAAGTATGGAATGAATTGGATTCAAACACAATAATATTCCACTACCCAAGTGAAGGTAACCTTTTGTTTTCCCTTATCACTGTTGGTTCTAGTCGTAGCATTAAAAGAATTCTCAAAATGCATAGATATCCATTCAAAATCTTCCACTAATCTCTACAAAATAGAGACTAGAAACTCAACTTGCTCTCTAAGATTGGCAAGGCCATTAGAGCAGTGCGCAAGAGTATGTGTAAGTTTATTTCTACCTAACTTGTAGAAAAATTCTCTAAGGTGACCTCTCATTTTGCAAAAAGTGCAAACATATACTTGTATGGATCTACCTTCGCTTGCTTTCTTAGGCTAAACTCTTTTTTGTGACATAGGTTGATGCTCATAAGGATTTGCCATAAATTTAGGAATCGGTTCTGGTGCGGTCATAGAAGTGCATTCATCGTCGTAACCTATTCATTGCCTCTCCTTAAAACCTAAATAGGGATAGAGAAATATATTTTCAGCCTTCTTTGATGTATCCTCTATAGTAACCTTGACCTCTTAGGAATGTTCGAGATCTTTCTCGAGTTGGGATATAAGGACTTTAAGTTTCTTACCAGTCTCCACATATGCATGAAAATCTCACGTAAGACTAGATAGTTTGTTGGCCAAGTCACCATTTTTACTCTCCACTAAAACGACTCTCTCTCCCAAAGAAAAAATCACTGAGGTCTTGCTCTCTGTCGCCACTCTCAGCTCTTTCTTTAAAGCTAAAACTCTAAGCGCTAAACCTTTATTTTATTTTTTATTTTTGAGGACTCAACATAAAGATCAACTTAAGCATGTTAAAGGTCACTCTTTCCCTCACTAAAAACGTAATCTCCCCCACTTTTTTTGGAATGACTAGACCCACAGTCGAGGTCATCATGGTTAGAAACTTCCTCATCCTCTAAGGTGCATTAGATTTACTAACATGACTAGCCATGAACGCTGTGAAGTTACGTCCATACTGTAATTCATCCTCTAAATCCACCGACTCGACACCCATCTCACTAAGTGTGGCATTGAAAGGCATCTTTGCCTTTTCCTTATCTTTGTAATCTCGTAGCACACTCGTAAGTTTTGTGACCCTCACCCTCGCACTCGTAACGTTTTTCTTCATCTTTCTTAGGGTTATCTTTTCTTTCTTTTTCAAAATTTTTCTTGCTCGATTTATATTGTTTGTCTTTCTCAAAAAAATTCTTTTCTTTAGAAACATTTTCTTTTCTAAGTTTGAGAAATAGTTTGAATTGTTTTGCAAAAGGGGAAATATCATCATGATCAAAATCATATTCGGAGTCAGATGAAACCTCCTCTTTCTTTTTAGATTGAGGCTTTAAAGCAATTCCCCTTTCCTTAGGTTTCACGGTTTTGGGAAATATGTCAATATCATAAGTTTTGAAAGTTTTCTACGAGTTCTTCTAACCTAATTGTATCTAATATACCCAATGAATTAAAGACAATGACCTTAGGAATGAATTGATATGGAAGGGATCTCACAATCTTCTTAACTCCACGCGTCCCAGAAATTTTCTCACCTAAATTATAACTAGAGTTAACATATAAGAAAATCATGCATAAAATTTATCAAACGACTCATAATCTATCATGGTAATAGTTTCAAACTGTATGATGAGATTTTTAATCTTAGAAGATTTCACGGCATTGGTACCCTCGTGAGTGAGTTGGAGGATATCCCACGCTTCCTTAGACGTGGTGCACATCATGATGTGGGGAACTCGTCAGGGGTGACAGCTCCAGAAATGGCACTTAAATTGCGTGAGTTCAAGTGAATCCATTTAAGTTCATCTTTTGTCCAAGAAGAGACAGGTTTTGGACCATGTTTTGGACTCATGACATCGTCATTGGTCACAGTGGGTGGTGTCCAGACTTTTTCATCAATGGATTTTAAAATAGACCTCATCATAGATTTTAAGTATGAATTCGACCCATCAAAAACTAGTACTCTATTATACAAATTATCCATTTAAACCCAAATTTTAAAGATCACATAAAAACATAGTATAACCTACTCTGATAGTAATTTGAGAATGTGGGTTCATATGTACAGTCCATATATTAATTCAAAACTTAGTATAATTTGAGAATGTTGGTTCCTTATACACAAATTCAAATCTTAATCAAATTTTATCCTGATAACAATGAAGTGTAAATGCGATGATGAAGTCCCAATTAAATACTAATCAATCACACAATCAAACCAAACATGCAAAGAAGTAAGGAAAAATCCTTTCGGGTAAAACCCATTACTCATCACTGTAAAGAGTTTGACAGACACACTCGACATACAGACTAATTAGAATGACTAAGTATATTGAGTAGCAACTTCAAATTTTCTATAGAATATGTCACAATTCAGCGTTGTGCACAAGAAGCGGTCTTCCCTCGGTCTTTATCTATCAACCTTCTTTTTAAGCAGTAGAGCCTTAGCACCACAAGTTAGCAGTAGATATGGCCGCTACAAGGGTTTATGTAAGAGTATGGAAACTAAGGCTTTATAAACTTAACAAATCATATAAAGGGATTTTTGATTCGTAAAGCAAAAGGATGTTTTGAGAAACCAAAGATGAACACTTTTGGAATTGCTATTGAAAAATTGTTTTTAGCAACAGTCTTAAGAATGTCTTAACAAAACAAGTTTTTATATCAAAAACACAAATATTGAGGTAGTGGGGTCATTAAATGAAAATAACATCTCGTTCGAACAAAAATAGTAATTTCGTTCTAATGAAATCTTGTCTCGTTCATACTAAACCTCATTTTCATTTATACTTCCTTTTAACGAGCTTCCAATGAGTGTTTTATGTGAAATAGTAGGCTCTCCGTAGATTTTTGTTAGAAGCTAATTCTAATGAGAATGGCTTTTCGTTCGAATAGCCTTCTAATGAGATTCTAATGAGAGTGTTCTATCAAGACAATGGACTCTCATTTGAAGTGCATTTGAAGTTGGTTCAAACGAGAACACTATCTCATTCGAATGAGATCCTAATCTCGTTTGAACGAGACCAAAAAAAAATTTCCTTTTAAAATCTTCGGTTATAAAATCAAACATCCCAGAATATAATTTTTATAAGACATGAAAAACACAAGTTTAATACCTCCATATAGTGTCGGTGATGAATCCAGAAATGGTGCTCGATCACTGAAGTCTCTTTGAATGAACTTGGAGATAATGCAGATGTAGCGTTTGGTTTGGGATTCCGATTTGTAAACGGATATGCCAAAACTATCAAAAAGCCTAAGCTACGAGCAATCATAAAATCTTTCTCTTTCAAGATGTTTGAGTGCCTAGTTTTATTGATACATACGCATGAGTGTCGCTCTAGTTAGTGTGCCTAGCTGGTTACTTCCCCAAAGGTTTTGGGTTGATTATATCCAAAGATTTTGGATGTTATTATAAGTGTATTTTTACACAGTTGAAGCCTCTATAATCGATAATTATGGGTAATCCTGTTATAGTCTGAACCTTATCTTTATTATTCGATAAAATACTTATCCAGTTATAATAACCATATTATTCTTACTAATATAAATAAAACTCCATATACCCCATTTCATTAATATTGATATCTCAGTTTGTTCCCATTTATTATAACTGTGGCATAATTCCGGTAATTGGTTTGTTATCTAACAGACTCACATATATACACTTGTCATAAAAATTAATTTTTTACGTGGCAAAGTTTTTCTTATTTATTTCCATTCTAGATAAAAAAAAATGAACTCGAAGAAGGAGAAATACCCTCGCCCCGTTGGATTTTTATTCTGTTTTATCAAGGAAAATATTTTTGGTTACGTATGTGACCTTTTTAGTCCCCCTTTCCTTTTTATTTTTTTATGACTGCGAGATACCCTTTTAGTTCTTTTTTATGGAGACTCCAAGCTATATAATAAGATGTTATGTATCCACATAAATAACGTTTTATTTTCCTTTTGCTTAAATTATTATTATTATTACTTTAACATTACAATATACAGAACATTGGATGTAACAGAACCCACGAACTATGCTGACTTTGATTCCGATAATGAGGGATACGTAGGCGCAACCAAAGTTGCACAAGTAAAAAACACACAAAAAACCCACTGTTTCCCTAGATTAAACTACTCTCTTACAATATATATATATATATATATATATATATATATATATATATATATATATATATATATATGTGTGTGTGTGTGTGTGTGTGTGTGTGTGTGTGCGTGTATTTATGTAGTTTTTCAATAAGTTGTATATACAATTGAAAAAATTAGGTTTGAATATTCAAACCATTCTTCATAAGAATGTTAATATTTCACTTTGATACTTGTTTGGCCTTTATCATAATGTTTTTATTTGTTGTAAATTAGTTGTACATACATGTACGACCTTGATATTGGTCGGAAAAATTATGTGCAAAAACTAGGTTTGAACATATAAAGCATTCTTCATTACAATATGAATATTTGAATTGATCTTTGTTTGGACTTCATTATAATGTGTTTAACTATTATAAACTAGTTGTATATACATAAGTGTCGTTGATATTAGTTGGAAATAATTTGTGCAAAAATTAGGTTTGAGCACATAAACCATTATTCAATATGATGTTAATATTTGTTTGGCCTTCATTATAATGTGTTTGAATGTTGTAAACTAGTTTTATATACATATATGTCCTTGATGTTGGTTGTAAACAATATATGCAAAAACGAGGTTTGAACATTCAAATGGGTCTTCATCAGGAAGTAAATATTTGACTTTAGTATTTATTTAACCTTCAATATAATCTATTTGATTTGGAAATATAATCATTTTGGTTAAAGCATATAATTTCTGCGTTTATTGAAAAATGTGTGAAGTAATTTGGGATTTTGGGTGAAAATGACAAAGAACATAATGAACATTCTTCGATATTGTTTACCATTCTTCAAATGAACATTGGTCATTAAAGTTGGATTTGATTAGGTTATAAAGTACAATTAAAAGAAATTTGGTGTATGTATGTGGCTTAAGGCTTTAACATGATAGTGCCATGGCCCGCACGAAACACATTATGATTAACCCATACTTATTAGGACTAAATATCTTTATTATTATTAACCCATACATGTTATTGGGTTGTTGCGAGGTTCTTGTTGGATTATTGTTAGATTTTTTTGGATTCTTGTTAATTAAGTTGTGAATTATGTTGTTGGTTTTCACTTTATGGGTCGCATTTGTATCTGATTTAAACTCCATGTGTTTACACATGATAGACTATGATTTCTACAAGTTATTATGGGGTATCCTATATACAATGAATGAATGGGTGTGTGGCCATCCCCTGATCCTCGCGTCGGGCGAGCGCGTGAGGGAGGATCCTAGGTCCCGCGCATCCCTCTCGGGAGCGCTTCGGCCGGTGTCATTTGGGTGAGGTGAAAAATGTAGAGAGATAGAGTCGCCAGTCTGTTGTACTCAAAATAGACAAAATAAAGGGAGACAGCCCGAAGGACAACATCCAAAGACATACTCATGCATACAAAACCAAAAAATGATTCGAAAAGGGCCCAGACACTAAGTTACGAAATGGGAAGGTGTTAGACACCCATTCCGCCCTTTCGGTCTATTATGGGTTTTTGTTATTTTCCTTTATTTTCCCCGTGATATGTGTGCATGTGTATACATAGTGGTGATAAGAATCATCGACTTGCACCACGGAAGAGGTAAAGCGAGCCATCCGTAGGAAGGTAGAAAAATATTAGAAAATAGGATTTACGCGATTATCCTTACGTTGATCGTTATGATGGAACGATAACGCATGTGGAATAATATTCCACTAAGAACAAATATAAGTATATATATAATATAATAGAGTGAAGTTTAGAGAAAATAGAAAATGAGAGAAAAAGTAAAAATATGACTCGAGTCTCGGGTTTTACCCCGAGATGCCTACGTAGCCTATAGAAGCATCAAAGTACACGTAGTTCGCATGCAAAACAAGGGGTGTGGTTTATCCCATAAATCCAACCGGGGCATTCTCTTATTTGTGTGTGTGTGTGTGTGTGTGTAGAAAAAGTGTTTGAGTTGTGAGAAAAGTATGAGAATTCCCGTTTGGAATTTATGAGCAAACCCTATTTTTCTTGTTTTTTTGGGTTTTTATTTATATAAAAAAATAAGAGATGTGCAATAATACTAAATAAAAAGTATATTAGGATGTGTGAGATGAGATAATGAAAGTGCTAAGTAAGAAAACAAGTTATTGTGAATTTATGAGAATTTAAGGAGAGACTTAAGAAAATTGGACCTTTTTGAAGATCTTGAGCTTGATCTTGAATGTTGGAGAGCAGCTCTTAGACTTGGATGATGATGGTGGGTAGTGAATTCACCAAGTTTGATGAAAAGGGTGAAGGTTGGAAAGGGATTTGGATGTGGAAATCACACTGACTTCGAGAGAGGTTTTCTGGATTTGCTGAGAGTCATATCTATCAGATCTGGGCTCTTCTTGCAATTGAGGTCGGGCCTCCTTTTTATAGGCCCAGGGCATTGCCGATAAGCATACCCTATTCCTTCCAATCGGCAGGTGCGCTTAGGAACATTGTCGATAAGCTTGGTCTGGGACCTGCCATTTGGCAGTGTCTTTCAGGCCTTTTCAAAAAATCGATCGCAGAACACAAACCATTGATCAGAAACGTGCACGGGGTGGACCATTAAAAATGTAATTCTGATACCTTCGAAAGTCCTTGGACTGCTCCTGGGTTTGGGAGTTGAATTTGGGTCAAATGTGGCTCAGAAGCATTCGTCGGTCCATTGGACGGGGAATCATTGAACGTAAACAGATCGTCGGACGCAAACGGATCGTTCGTTCGCATGGTAAGTCTGAATCGTACATGAGGTGAATTATTGGAAAGGTTAGGAGATTTACGTCGACATTCCAAAGAGTTTGATCCGATTCGGGGAGTTGACTTTGGTCAACCGAGCCCTGGAAGCATTTGGTGACCTTTTAGAGTAAAATGGATCGTTCGTCCATACCGTAAGTCAGAATTGCGAACGGGACGGACCGTTGGAAAGGGGTTTTAGTTCCCTTCGAAGATTCATTTAGGCTCAATCGATTTAAAGAGTTAACTTAGGTTCAATAGATCCTGAGAGCTCCCGATGGCCTCTTGATTGAGTTTTGGTGTAAAATAGGTCGTTTGTCCGCATGGTAAGTTAGAATCATGAACGGGATGGACTGTTGGAACGGGGTTTTAGTGCCCTTCGAAGATTTATTCAGTCTCAGTCGAGTTGAAGACTTTGACTTTTGGTTAAATGGAGCCTAAGAGTGCCCGATGGCTTCTAGGTTAGTACTCGGGCTATGACCTGGGTTTGTAGTGATGAAGGGAGGTGCTAGGGACCTAAGGAGAGTTTAGGGGGTAACATAATGGGGTGTCTACAGAGACCCTCGACGGGTGAGTTTAGAACAAATGATAGCCATTGAATAGACACCGCATGATTCTTTTGAGGGAGGATAACCAATTCAGAGGGTCGAGGCCGATTCTGAGGACCTACGGAGTGTGCTAGGGATAACCAATTCGGTGGGTAGAAGCCAATTCTGCGGGCTTAAGTTGAGATGACCAATTCTATGGGTCGAAGCAATTTTTTCGGGCTTATGTAGAGATGACCAATTCTGTGGGTCGAAGCCAATTCTACGGGCTTATATAGAGATGTTCTTGGGGAACTCTACTGGGGAGATTTATCTTGTGGCTTTTGTTTTGGGTTGGGGAGCCGACTGTTGGGGAAATATTTTGCATCCTCTGAAGAAATAGCCAAAATTCCACTGGGGAGATTTAGGTGGCCCAAGGTTTGGATATATTGCTTGGGAAAAATTGACGCCTTTGGGGCATGGGGGGTGATCTTTAGAGATCCTCCAGGGATGTTGCCGGGAGGAGTTTTACTTGGTTTTTGAGAGTTTCGCTGGGGAAATAGGGGTTTAGCTTGAGGGAGTGAGAAATTTTCTTGGTGAAAATGTTCTAAATCCTTCCTGGGATTTTTACGAATTTTTTGAGAATTTTTTCGGGCTTTCTGGTATTTTTTAGGAATTTTTGTATGAAATTTAAAGGGGGGTGCCGATCTGCATGGTTCAGAGGGTGCCATTCGGTAGTGGCACGAACTTTTGGACTACCTCGAGAAGGTAAGGGGTCAATGCTGATCGGCGGGTGGGGGGTCAATGTCGATCGTCATGACCCTTGGCATCCTATATAAAGGGGAGAATTCCCTTCATTTTTCATAGCTTCTTGCTTTCTTTCTTTTTGCGATTTTCCTTTGAAAATCGTTCCAGCGTTCCGATCTCTAAGAAATAGCTGCCTTTGTGAGCATTGCAGGGAATAAGGAATGGTTGACTGTTGATGACTGGGTGAATGTGGAGTGGAGGGCCAAGGCACCTCTTGCTTTGGGGAGCGAGAACTCCTTTGACGCATTCTAGCCGGTTGCGGATGAGCATACTTTGCTACGGGAGTCATCGCATCATTGGTCTTCTAAGGTGGTGAACCTTGGCGGTTATGTAAGTAAAGACTTTTGGCATTCTTCTCTTTTTGATGATTTTTTCTTCCTTCTTGAATTTTGATAAGGTTTCTTCTTTTGACAGTCTGATATCTCTTTGAACAACATGCGTTCCCGTGGGATGAAGGGGCTTAAGGACGTCTAGGAGCATCTTCCACCTGTGGTGCGTTGGGTGGTATCATCAGCGAGTTTTGGGAGGTTGGCGTCTGTGCTGGATGAGACGCCTCGGTCGACAGCGGTCTTTTACGCTTTGGGGGAGAGATGGTGGGATACTACCCACACCTTCCATTTCAGTTTTGGGGAGATGACCATGACTCCCATAGACATGCAGCAGCTACTGGGCCTGGATTGCGATGGGGAGAAGATTAGAGGTGGATCGCTCTCTGAGGGTGAGGGCGGCGCTTGGTGACGTAGGGAAGATAGTTTATGGGGATTCCATTCGGCTGTCCTTGCTGAAGGATGTCTTGCTGATTAGGGTGGTTGATGTGGAGGACGGGATGCAGGTGAGGCAAATGGCCTGGTTGTTCATTTTGCTGGTTCTGGGAGGTTTCATGGTGGCGTCGAGTGGCGACGTTGTCCATTTGTGGTTCTTTCCGTATTTGAGGATGTTTTAGAGCATCCCTCTCTATGATTGGGGGAGTCTTACTTTGGAAACCCTTTATTTTTCTTTGGATGCATTCAGTCGGTGCTGCCGATAAACTTTTACTGGAGCCACGTATCTCCTCGAGGTATCCTTTAATTTTGCGCATTTTCCTTTCGTGCATTCGCATTTTCCTTATGCATCTCTTTTTTATTTCGAATTCCTATCTTTGGCAGACGTGGTTCTATGAGGTGATTGGGTGCAATACCCAGTTGATTGCCTTGAAGGATGAGACTGTTGGAGACTTCTGCTGATTGTATCGATGATGCAACGACAATCGACAGTCGAAGGGATCTCTCTCTCTGGAGTCGATGCGTCAGGTCATGAATGGCCTGACTAGTGGTAGGGTAAGACTCTTTCTTTTCATACTTGATTTTTGCACAGTATGATTCTGTATTGACTTATGCCTAGTGGGGATTTTCAGGTGACTTTTTACCCTTGGGGGACAGCCATTCAGGATACGGGGGCGACCGGGGTGAATGCGCAGATGAGGCATTTGCTGGCGCATGAGTTTGGCCATTCTTGGTATTTGGGGGAGCGGGTGGTTTGGCAGATTGCGGAGGAGGAGGTGGTGGTACCACCTGTGCAACCTCCTACGTCTATGAGGTGGGAGCGGCTGCTACCGGAGGATGCGAGGATAGCGGCTATGATCAACGAGTCCTACCTGTTGTACACTGATATGGATGTGCCATATGACTATATGGACTTTGTGATGAGCTGGTTGATGGCACCCAGCATATATGATGCCTTTCCCTTCCTTCTTGCGGTTCGAGTCGGGCGGTGGGGTCTTCCCACAACGGCGGTGGTCCGTTGGCGTTTGCGGCGGCGGTGACTTTGGAGGTTCCTTTTGTGCGTTTGCACACTCCTTCATACAACATTCGACGGGATAATGGAGGGATGGTCCCCATATTGCATCGTCCTCATGCGATGGATCCGGAGGAGCTGGGTTTGATAGAGGAGGTTCTTCGTCCTGCGGTATATCTTCTTCCTCATTTTAGTTCCTTTTCTGTTTTGATCCCTCTTTGATACTGATTTTTCCTTTTACTTAAATCAATTCCATGTGTCGACCACTTGGGTGAGGGACATCAGAGATTGGATATCTTAGGCGACTGCCCATATTCGGGATGCGGTCTCAGTTCCTTCTTTCTTGGTGTCATCTTCTTCATTCGGGGAGGACTCTGGCTCGGGTAGTGGTGGTGTGTCATCTCACCATAGGGGAAAGAGAGCACGTCGCAGGGGTGGAAGCTCTTAGAGAGGGGGGTAAAGGGTAGGTGAGAGAGAGAGAGAAAATGTGGGTTCAGGCTGAGTCCCATTTGTTTTTTGCTTTTCTTTTATTTCCTGCAAAATTTGATGTAACACAGAAGAATATATATATATATATATATATATATATATATGCAATGCAATGGGATTTTTATTTATTATCTTTTGTTAATGGTGAGTGAATGTAGGCACATGTGCTTTTTACTTTGTTGTTGAGATCGTAAAAAGAGACATTTTTAGGATTTTTTTGAAGGAAAGTTTTAAAAATGGGAAATTATATAGGGGTGGAAGAGGATTTTTTTTGAAACTCTGTTGAGAATATCAATTTTATGTTTATTGGTTTTTTCTGATTTTGATACAAAGGTAAAAAGGAAAATTTCCAAAAATGGGGGGTTACCGATCGACAAGGCCCTTACCCTGCCTATCGGCAGTCAAGTCCACTCCCATCAATTCAAAGATTTTTATTAGTGCCCTCTTCAGCTTCTTGTACCTTGTGGGGTAGGATTCCCTCCGATTTCTACAGGGGTTATGTCTTTTGTGAGGGTTCTCAAGTATAAAAGGGGGTAGGGGTGGAGTGTTTTGATCACACCTTCACATTCTTACTTACTTGCCTACTATATCTTAATCCTACAAGATGGCTCTCCCTGGTAGCATTGAGTTTACTAACGACCTCGAAGCCTTGGAATCGATGTGCTCTTATAATGTCGACTATCATGCTTTCAACATTCGTCGAGTCTCTTTGTGGTGCAATCGGTCCATTGAGTGGAACATGCTGATGGGGGCGGTACAATTTTGGTACCCCGAAGACCATGTATTCCTCTTTGGGTTAAATGAAGTTTGTCCTACCTACGAGGATTTTCTGCCATGTTGGGGATAAATCCCAGTGTTCCGGCGGCTTTACACGAATTTTCTCGTTCTCCCAGGGATTTGCTGGCCGGGCTTCTTCGTATTTTTCCTTCGGTGACTAGATCACTGGTTGCTAGAGGAATTATCTCTGTCCCGGCGGTGTTGCAGTCCGTGCATTTATGGGAAGTATGTGATGCTGGCTATGCTGGAGCCGTTGCTCTGGGCCTGGTTTCAAAATTGCTACTGGTGACTAGGGAGCTGCTGGTGGATCCGCAACTTGCAGCCATTACTTCATGGATGTCATACCGTCGCAATCCTGTGGCGGTGATACTGGCGGAGACCCTGAACGGTCTGGATGCCTAGCGAGAAGGTCGTTCTGACTTCCTGCGGGTTGGCCTCGTGATGCTGTTCATGTGGTTGTCTGAAAGACTCCGCGTAGTGACTCTTCCAGAATATCCTTCCTCGTCTGTACCCAACTTCTTTTCGCGTCACTTCTTCAGCGTTGTCCTGGATATTGAGAGATGGGAGAATTGGCTTGTGGATCATGGGGCTTGGAATCTGTACTGGTTAGTGCCTTGGTGGGGACAGTTGTTGCCTGTTCTGGATCTAGGAGAATACCCGTATGTTCGGCTGGTTCGTCTTAGGCTTATCTCTTTCTATTTCCCTTGGAGGCTTCTGCATCAATTTGGCTGGGAGCAGGTCGTGCCACCTCGGACACTAGACTTCTTTTCGATAAAAGATTTGACTGAGCGTGTGCACATGCGGCTTGGCTCTATGTGGGAGAATTAGTGTCCGTCGACCCGTCGTTCTCAATCTGTTGGGAGAGTTTGGCATATCCCTGGGGATTATATGAAGTGGTTGTGGAGGAGAGTAGCCACCAAGATATTGGCAGTGGAGATTGGACAAAAATGGCTTGTCTCTTTTAACACCATGGAAGGAGGTGTTGCGGTTTTTTCGAAGCTGGTTCGAGCTTATCGGTCCATGGAGTGTCTACGACACTCTGTTCAGGCAGGGGAAACTTAGGGACCCCAAGATATAGATGATGATGACGGAGCAGGCTCCTCTAGTAGCTGTGGATAGGACTCCTGGAGAGTTTATTGTGTAATGGGGGATAAATGTGGGGATTTTATTTAGCTTTTTAGGATGGTAGGGTAAGGGAGTTATCCGTTCATTTTCTTATGTAATCTGTATCGTAATTTCTCATTAGTGAAATAAACAAGTTTCTAATCATCCAGCTGTGCCTTTCGATGAATTTTGTGTTTTTTGAATTATCTATACCGATCGCTAAGGCATATAGAATCCTTTTGTTCAAATATATGTTACAATTAACTGTTGTTCTCGGAGGTAAGAAAAGTATAGTATTTTATGGAAAAGAAAAGGCCGTGCTCATGTAAGGTGTATGAGCCTATGTACCTCTGGGGTTTTGAAATTTTATACTTTAATTGACAATGGTTATTTGCAGAGGATCAGGCCCACATAGTTTTGGGCAAGGGGAAATAAAGAGATTTTTTTTAAGAATAGAAGGGAGACGAGAAGAGTCGTAATGCGTCGAGATTTCGAACCAGGGGTAGAACTTCTTGAGACGGTCCAGGTTGACTGGAGTACCATCTCTTCCCCATCTAAGTTGGTAAGCATGGCGACACCTCCGGACAAGATCTTCTGAATAATGTAGGAGCCGCTCCAATTGGGATTGAATTTCCCACTGGGGTCCCAAATGGGTTCTATGATTTCTTTAAGGTCTAGGTCCTCTTCTCGAACACCGCGTTCCTTAACTCTCTTATTGAATGAACTCACTATTCGATGATGGTACCCTTGTATGTGGTATAGTGCTTTTAGTCTCCTTTCGTCTAGGAGGGTCAACTCGTCAAGATGGCTTTGGCACCAGTCTTCTTCGCTGGCCTTGCTTTCAAGCATGACGCGCAACGAAGGTATTTCTAGCTCCACGGGTAGGACTTCTTCCATACCGTAAACTAGAGAGTAAGGGGTAGCCCCAGTAGAGGTTTGAATTGAGGTTCGGTATCCCCAAATGGCGTATGGGATCCAATCAGCCCAATCCCGACAGCTTTCAGTCATCTTGCTGATGATGGCTTTGAGGTTCTTGTTGGCGACTTTAACAACATCGTTGGTCTGAGGTTGGTAGGGAGAGGATTTGTGTCTCTAAATCCCGTACTCGTTGACCACTTCTGTAAGTTTTGCCTCAAAATGTAACCCATTATCTGATACTAGCTCATGCGGGACCCCATATCGGTAGATGATATTTTTCTTGATGAATTTGTCCACTTCCTGGCATTTAGCACTGCGTATGACTCAGCTTCGACCCATTTAGTGAAGTAATCAATGGAAACTAGGATAAACTCATGCCCATTGGAGGCCTTCGGTGTAACCTTCCCTATGATGTAGATGATCCAGGTGGAGAACGATCAGGGAGAAGTCATGTATAATTTGCGCAGAGGCAGATGCTAAAGGTTGGAGAATTGTTTGCATTTGAGGCATCTTTAGACATAGGCGATGCAATCCTGGGTCATGGTGGTACAGTAGTAGCCTTGTCGGATGATCTTTTTGGCAAGCATGTGATCGTTCATGTGGGGTCTTCATTCCCTGCTGTGGATCTTCTGTATTATTTTTTCAATGTCAACCCCTGCGATACAGTGTAGATGAGTTCCATCGAAGTTCTTTTTGCATAGTGCTTTGTGACAGATGATGTACTGGGCAGATAATCTTTGAAGGGTTGCTCAATCTTTCTTGCTGGAACCCTCGGGATACCTACCATGCTTGAGGAGGTGCCATAAATCATAGTACCAGTAATTGGCTAGATCGGGATCTTCTGTGGTCATGAGCTCAATGTGGTAGCAGTGGGTTGGTTTGCCTTGCTTTTGAATAAGGAAGTGGGTCATTGTTATTCCTTTGAGAATTTAGACCATGGAGGCCAAGGTAACAAGGGAATCGGTTAGGTTATTCTTTGATCGAGGTAGGTAATGGAAGGTGATATCTTGGAATTGGGAGGCTAGTTCTTCTAAGTGGGCATGAAAGGGTTGGAGTTTCTCAACCTTGACTCTCCACTTTCTGAGCACTTGACCGATGATGAGGGCGAAATTCCCGTAGATGTCTAAATATTAAATACCTTTCTTAAGAACAACTTTGAGTCCTACTGTGCATTCCTCGTATTCAGTCATGTTATTGGTGCAAGGGAAATCCAACTTGATGGCGATGGGAGTGTGGGAGTCATCTGGGGAGATCAGAAGTATCCCAATGCCATATCCCTTCTTGTTGGCAGCGCCGTCAAAGAACATTTGCCATCGAAGGTTGTCTTGAGCAGTGCAAAGGATGTTTTCATCTGGGAATTCGGAGATCCAGACATCAGCTTCTTCTACGAGGTAATCAGTGAGGTAGTCAGATATGGATCTTCCTTTCATAGCTTTCTGCATGACGTGCACGATATCGAACTCGGCTAGGAGCATCAACCATCAGGTCATTCGGCTGGACAAGGCGGGTTTCTCAAGCAGGTATTTGATGGGGTCCATTCTGGATACAAGTTTGATAGGGGAGGTGAGCGTGTGGTGCCCTAACTTTTGGGTGACCCAGACAAGTACGATACACGCATTTTCCAAAGCAGTGTAGTTAACCTTAATTTGTGACTGGAATAATAGATGGCTCTTTCTTTGTGGGAATATTTAAGGTATTGGGCTAGCAAATCCCCAACTGCAATGTCGATTATGGTTAGGTATAGGAGCAAGGGGAGACCAGGTTGTGGTGGCATGAGTACCGGGGGTTGGGTCAGATATTGTTTGATTCGGTCAAAGGCTTCTTGCCATGCCTCGTTCATAACTTTAGTTGAATCCTTTCGGAGGTGTTTGAAGATAGGTTCGTAAATGGAGGTTAACTGGCTGATGAATCGGCTGATGTATTGCAATTTACCAAGGAAACCTTGGACTTTTTTCTTTATTTGAGGAGGTGGCATCTCAAGTATGGCTTTCAGCTTGGTGGGATCTTCTTCTATCCCCTTCTTACTCACCATGAATCCCAAGAGTTTTCCCTTTGTAACGCCGAAAACGCATTTCTACGAATTGAGTTTCATCTAATACTGTCGCAGTCGTTCGAAGAACTTTCGAAGAGCAGGAACATGACCCTATCTAGTCTTGGACTTGATAATCATATCATCCACATAGACCTCAACTTCTTTATAAATCAGATCATGCAGAATGGTTGTGGAAGACCTCTGGTAGGTAGCCCCAGCATTCTTGAGACCAAATGGCATGACAGTGTAGCAAAAAGTTCCCCATGGGGTGATGAATGCATTTTTTTCTTGGTGGTCTATGTGCATTTTGATTTGGTTGTATCCAGAAAACCCGTCGACGAATGACTTGAGAGCATGACTGGCTATGTTGTCCACGATCATGTCGATATTGGGTAGCGGATAATCATCCTTTGGAGAGGCTTTGTTCAAATCCCAATAGTCTACACACATTCGAATGTTTCCTCCTGATTTCAGCATGGGCGCTATGTTGGCTTGCCACGTGGGATATTCGATCACATGATTGAAGCTCACGTTCAACTGTTTGACCACCTCTTCTTTGACCTTGAGCGACCATTCAGTGCAGAGCTTTCTTAACTTTTGTTTAATCGGCTTGTAATCTGGGAGAGTGAGAATCTCATGCTAAACTATTTTAGGATTAATGCCAGGCATATCATCGTAGGACCATGCAAAGACATCCACGAATTCTTTTATCAATTCTTCGAGTTGTGCACACTCATGCTCGTCGAGGGTAATCCCTATCATAATCTCACGCAGTTGGCTACTTGAATCGAGTTTAACAACAATAGTCTCTCCTTCATTAACTTGAATGCGATTATGTTATTTATTATTAACCTTATTTAGATCAGTTAAGAATTGTTCATTTGCAAAATCATCATCATCAAAAGTTTGATTAGAATCGAAACAGTTAATGTAAGGCATAACAAGATACTCAAAATCTTCGTTTATTTCATTGATAGGAAAAACATCATTGAGAATGTGGGTACCCCGATTTTATCACCATAAGGCCTGGACGAGTAGCCCCTCTTCAGCGGCCCAAAGCCCAGGCCCGTCACCTCTGGTACTCATCCATTTGCTCCACGATCCCATGAAGAGAAGTTGTGGGAGAACATGATCCCATATAAGGGAGATGGCTAATAAAGAGGAACCCATCACCCCCACTACACCAACACACACATGTATAAATTAAACCCTAAGTCCGGGGCAAAGGACAAGTTGCATTCTCTGTACTTATTCCTCAGAATATAGAGAAATAACACTGACTAAACCACCGTGGACGTAGGCACTTCTTTGCTGAACCACGTACCTCCGTTGTTGTGTGATTGGCCTTTTATTTACCCTTTCTTGGTTGTTATCTCTTTCATATTTATTTGTGTTACATAATAATTGTCACCACAATTGGCGCCGTCTGTGGGAAGCGTTTATCTTTCCTTGAGAAGAGCCCACACCGAGAAAAAATCTAAGATGTCTGGTCACAGCAGCAACGCTCCTCAAGCAGGAGACATTCAGGAGCCACCCGCTCCTCGCAAGATTAGGTCTGAAGTCCGACGTTCCGATCAAGGGGCTCGCTTAGAAAGGCCAGCCTCAGAAGAAAGTCAAGGACCAACGAGGTCCACTCAGATATCCAGATTGATCGATGCATACGAAGCAAGGCTCCACGAACAGAGGGAGTCTTCTCGCAGGTATGAGGTTGAGAATGCTCGCCTGAAAAGAAAATTGGAAAAACTGGAAAAAGAACTACGTCCTGATACCAGGAGACGCCCCTATCGCACTCCTAGCCCTCAGGCGAGCAAATCTCGCAGCCGAGGAAGGAGCCCTAGGCGGCAACATCAAGGGTTCAAAGATGGCGACTCAGACGACGAACTCCGCGAGCAACTAAGAAAAGCTCGCCGCTATCAGAGCCCTGCTCGCAGCAACGACAACATACGAAACCTAGTCCGTAGAGAAATGGACCAACATCCAGCTCACCGCGGCACCAGGTCAACCAGAGAACTCGCCAGGAGAGCCCTCAAGACCCAGATGAAATCGCCCTTCACAAGGGAAATTGAAGAAGAAGAAGCTCCCAAAAAGTTTGCTATTCCAAGGTTCAAGATTTATGACGGTAAGACTGATCCCATTGATCATGTCAGGCAGTACCGGCAGGCTATGAGCCTCTGGAATCACCGAGATGCGTTGATGTGCCATATTTTCCCCTCAAGCCTTCATGACGTGGCCCAGAAATGGTTCGAGAAACTCCCTCACCGATCTATCAGAAACTTCAAATCCCTGGCCGAGCTCTTTACGGCCAGGTTCATCACCAGCAGCTCCCATCCCAAAAGGATGGATGCTCTATTGACGATGAAGAAAACTCCTCAGGAGACACTTCGAGACTACGCGAAAAGGTACTGGGAGTTATTCAACGAAGTCGAAGACTGCGCAGAAGAGGTGGCAGTGGCTTCATTCAAAATTGGGCTACCTAGCTCTTCCTTCCTCTACCAGTCCTTGACAAAGAAGGAAGCAACCACCATTGACGACCTGATGGCCCGGATTGAGAAATACGCAAAGGTGGAAGATGTCACCCGCCTTAACGTAGGTGAAAACGGTCGAGCAAAGCTCTCCACGAAGGGAAGTGAGAAAGTCGATAACCAGAAAAAAGGAGGAAAGAATGGGAGCAAGAATGGCCCCAAGAACGGAGGGAGCCCTGACGTTGCAAAGTCGTTCCAGGCAGTCAACACCGTCATCAAAGAACCAATTTACAAAATTCTCGCTAAGATCAAGGATGAGCCGTTCATCAAATGGCCCCGAAAAATGGGAGGAGACCCATCGAAAAGAAACAATGCGCTGAGATGCACCTTCCACAAAGAGGGAGGACATAAGACCGAGCACTGCAAGGCTCTTAAGTCCCACCTCGAGGAGTTGGCCCAATCCGGACATTTGAATGACTTTGTGGAAAGGAAGGTAGAGAGAGTGACTGTCCACAAGGAGGCAAAACCTGACAACGTATTAGAAGACGGCACCGGACACGAATTCGCAGTAATCCATGGAGTATCCGATGTTAATCAAATCCAGGGCAACTCAGCTCGGATGGAGGTAAAGAAGCTGACAGCAGTAATGCAAGCTTTTCAAATTGATCCAGCGAAATCACAGGCAGGAAAACGCCGCCGAGCAGAGGACATCAACTACAACAAGCATATTATCTTCACGGATGAAGATCTTGTGGGAGTGAGGACCCCACATCACGATGCCTTAGTCATTACACTCAGGATAGCCAACTTTGATATCGACAGGCTGCTCGTCGATCAAGGAAGCTCATCCGAAGTAATGTACATCGACCTGTTCAGAAAATTGAAGTTGGACATCGCCGACCTGAAGGGAACCACTGTCCCTCTAGTCGGCTTCGCTGGAAAAATGACCATGCCTTTGGGCAAGATAGTACTACCAGTGCTCGCTGGGAGTGTTTCGAAAATGATCAAATTCTTGGTGGTCGACATCGATTCACCGTATCAAGCCATCCTCGGCAGGGGATGGCTTCATGAAATGAAGGCAGTCTCCTCGACCTACCACCAGAAACTCAAATATATCACCGAGCGGGGAGTGATGGAGATACATGGCGACCAGGCGATGGCGAGAAAGTGCTTCATAGCGGCCATCCGACCGAAGCCAGAGAAAAAAGACGTTCGAACCAGCAAGAAAGTGGAGGAAGGTGCAATCCCTTCCAAATAGCAATTAAAATATGGAAGGCCCGGAGTGGAAGAGACCAGGCTCCTCCCCTCCGAGCGGGTTGCAGAGGACCTGGTAGAAGTAATTGCTAGAGAAGGTGACAACAGCAGAGTCTTCCTGATCGGGACCTCACTCACTGACCAAGAGCAAAAGAATTTGTTAACCCTACTCAGAAGCAACATAGATGTTTTCGCTTGGGAACCCTATGAGCTGCCAGGAATCGATCCCAATATGGTCTGCCATCAGTTGCACGCCAATCCCACATTCAAGCCGATAGCACAGAAGGCACGACGAACCACTCCCGAGAAAGCCAAGGCAATAGAACTAGAAGTCAAAAAACTGCTGGATGTAGGATCCATACGGGAAGTGCAATTCCCCAAATGGTTATCCAACCCAGTGGTAGTTCCAAAAAGCAACGGTAAGTGGAGAGTTTGCATAGACTTCACTGACCTCAACAAAGCCTGCCCCAAGGATAGCTTCCCTCTTCCAAAAATAGACCAACTAGTAGACGCCACTGCAGCTCACAAGCGAATGAGTTTCCTGGATTCATACTCAGGCTATCACCAGATTCCCCTGTATGCACCAGATCAGGATAAAACGGCGTTTATCACGACGGTTGGTTTATACTGTTACAAGGTAATGCCTTTTGGGCTAAAAAATGCAGGGGAAACTTATCAGCGGCTGGTTACCAAAATGTTCAAGAATCAAATGGGAGACACGATGGAGGTCTACATCGACGACATGCTTGTCAAGAGCAAGGAGAAAGAAAACCACCTTTCGGACCTGGCAAGTACCTTCGAAATCCTCAGGAAATACCGAATGAAACTCAACGCGAGCAAGTGTTCCTTCGGTGTCCAGTCAGGAATATTCCTTGGGTATTTGGTCAGCAAACGTGGCATAGAGGCAAATCCGGACCAGATTGATGCAATTAAACGGGTGCAACCTCCTCGCACAATCCGCGATGTACAGAAGCTCACTGGAATGCTCGCTGCTCTAAACCGTTTCATTTCTAAATCCTCCGAGAGATGTAAGCCCTTCTTCCAGCTCTTAAAAGGCAGCAAAACGGTAGAATGGACCCCAGGTTGCTCGCAAGCATTAGGCGAACTCAAATCCTACCTAAGCTCCCCACCCCTGCTTGTCATACCACAGCAAACGGACCCCTTGCACCTTTACCTCTCTGTATCCAGCCATACTATCAGCTCAGCGCTAATGTGTGAAGTCACAGGGATCCAGCATCCAGTCTATTACGCGAGAAAAACCTTACTAGACGCCGAGCAGCGCTACCTGCCATTGGAAAAGCTCGCATTCGCCCTAGTAATGTCCTCGAGGAAACTGAAGCATTACTTCGAAGCTCATACGATCGTTGTCCTTACATCACACCCCCTCAAGGCTGTCCTAAGGAAGGCGGATTTGTCGGGCAGACTGTCTAAGTGGTCAGTCGAGCTCGGCCGATTTGACATCCAATTTTAACCAAGGACAGCTATCAAGGGTCAAATCCTCACTGACTTCATAGCTGAATTCACAGGCGAAGAACCCTTCGACCAGCCTAAGTCAACAGAACAAAATAGCCAGGCTACAGGGGGAAGCTGGAAGCTATTCGTTGATGGAGCCTCCAACTCAAAGGGGGCAGGAGTAGGAATTGTTCTCATCACTCCAGAAAATGCAGTCCTCGAGCAAGGAATTAGGTTGGGATTTGCAGCCTCCAACAATGAAGCAGAATACGAAGCCTTAATTGCAGGTCTCCAAAGGGCGCAAACTCTCGGAGCAAAGCATTTACAGGTATTCGGAGACTCGCAACTAGTTTTCAATCAGATAAGTGGAGACTACAACGCGAAGGACGAGAGGATGGCAGCCTACCTCTCGTTGGTAAGAAACTTGATGACAAACTTTGAAGAAATCAACATCCAGCAGTTCCCCAGGGGGCAGAACAGCCATGCTGACGCCTTGGCAGCCCTAAGCTCGGCAGTTGATTCCAGCCTTAAAAGAATAATCCCTATCGATTTCCTTAGCTACCTTAGCATTCACCCCAACTGCGAGCTAACAAAAGCGAAACAAATACTCCAATTGGAACCAGCCCCTAGCTGGATGGATCCCTTAAGAGGATATTTGAAGAACGGAACGCTCCCAGAAGATAAAAGGACCGCCCACCAGATAAGAGTCAAAGCTGCTCGCTTTCACTTATCCACGGGAGGCGACTTGTATAAAAGATCTTTCTCCGGCCCCTACCTTAGATGCGTCCACCCAGGCGAGGTCGAGACAGTGCTTCACGAACTTCACGAAGGAATCTGCGGAAGTCACGTCGGAGGAAGATCTCTAGCCTTCCGAGCAATAAAGGAAGGTTACTGGTGGCCGTATATGCAAAGGGACTCCGCAGTATATGTCCGCAGATGCCTAAAATGCCAGTTTCACGCCCCCATGGTCCACCAGCCTGCCAGCGAGTTAAAATCCCTGACCAGCTCCTGGCCTTTTGCCCAGTGGGGAATGGACATCGTGGGACCACTACCCACCGCTGCCGGCAATCGCAAATACCTGTTGGTCGCCACCGATTACTTTACCAAGTGGATCGAGGCAGAACCTCTGGCGAACATCCGAGATGCTGACATGATGAAATTCATATGGAAAAATATAATCACTCGATTCGGGATCCCCAGAACCATCATCACTGACAATGGAACACAGTTCGAAAGTGGCCCCTTTCAGGACTTCTGCGACCAACACGGGATCAGGCACCACTTCAGCTCGGTAGCTTATCCTCAGAGCAACGGACAAGCTGAGGCAACCAATAAAACAGTGATCGCTGGATTAAAAAAGCGGTTAGAGCGAGCAAAAGGCGCATGGACTACCGAGCTACCACATGTCCTATGGGCATACAGAACGACTCCCAGACGATCCACAGGTCAGACGCCATTCTCACTAGCATATGGTATGGAAGCGGTCATCCCATTAGAAGCAGGATTGCCTACAATGAGATCCGACCTTGTCGAGCAAAATCAGAACGATCAGGCTTTGCTCGCTGAACTCGACTTGGCCGACGAGCGCAGGGAACTTGCCCTAGTAAAACTAGCGAGTTATCAGCAACAACTCGCGAAGCACTACAGCAAAAAGGTCAATCCGAGGAAGTTCGAAGTTGGAGACTATGTCCTAAGAAAGGTCCTGGGCAACACAGTGAAGCCATCAGATGGTAAACTGGGCCCAAACTGGGAAGGACCTTATGAGATAATTAGAGACGATCTCCAAGGTGCCTATCATTTGAAAACGATGGAGGGCAGAGAGATACCACGAGCATGGAACGCAGCTAATCTCAAGAAATTCTACTTTTAGGAGTTCTATTGCTAGATCTTTTATTGTACTCATTTTGGGGAAAGACAGTTTATTTCTCTATTCACCAATAAGAATCTCTCAGTTAATTACTCTCTAAAAAAGTAACAATTATATCTTATTGAACATCCTTTTCAAATCACAGGTATCATAGTTGACATAGCAGGGGAACACCCCTCCTCAGGTCATCGTCACAAAGAACGACAGACCTCTTAGCATTGCCCATGGCAATACATGAAGCCCTACAGAATATTCTTAGGCATCAAACCTATTTTGGGTTAAACAAAATCCTAACTGGATGAAGACATCCAAAAACAGGTGTGTCCTCGCCAATTTCCCCTCTTAGACCTAAGGGAGTGTGACGACACGACCTAAAAGGTAAAGAGAGAGCACAATGGTATTCTTAATACTGGACTGGGCGGACACTCACATGACAAGATAAAGATTGTGAAGCTGCAAAAATATAACAGAGATTGGATAAACACGTTTAGTCGGCAAAATCGCCCAAAACTCAAACTTTCCATTAATCTTTTATATTTACAAACAATAATAGTACATGTTTAGTCGGCAAAGGTTCGTCCAAAGCATTTACAATTATTAAAAAACAAACTATCAAGAAGGGGGAAGCCTCCGAGCAAGGTAGTCAGCAACCTTAGCTCTCCTCCCGTCATCAGGGGCAGGATCGAGTTCCTCAACAACTTCATCTGTGTCCAACTCCAGTAGCCGCCGAGGAATAGCATCGATAGGAATCCATCGGTCATCTCGCCTGAATGGATTGGGCATCAGGGTAGACGGAGACATCTCATGCCAATACCACAATATCGAATTCCTTGGGACCTGCAGCTCTCTGAGAGCACTCAACCACCCCCTGATGAAGGAAAGCTCCTCGAACTCTGATAATCTCGTGGGAGCATCGAACCAGCCCTGATCATAGCCATCAGTCCACACTTGGCGAGGGCCCTTCTTGAATAGATGCCGCAGTCGGGTGACGTCCCTCTGGAGCCCAGCAGCAGTTACGTAAGCTCGCCGGACATCACCGCGCAGCTCCTCTATTTCCCTCTCACGCTGCTCCTCAACTTCCCTACTCCTACCCCGTGTACTCCTACCAACACGCGGGAGGGGAGGACGAGCAGCTCGCGACGAGGAAGAACCTTGAAGGACTGCCAGAGCGGTGCTCGGTGAATGCTCCTTAAGCCTCGAGACCTCCCGCCTCAGGTCGTCATTCTCCCGCTGAAGAAACTCCACGACTTGATTGATCTCGGTGGCCTCCAGTAACTTGGCTCTCAGCTCGCTAACTTCTTCTTGCACTGAAGCTCCGATATCTTCCATTTCCTGGAGCCTGTCCTTCAATTTGGCCACCAGCTCAGACTGATCCTTGTATTTTTTGTTACTTAACTTAGCGAACCGACAGAGTCTAGCGAAGGCCTGGCGAACAGCAGGACTCGCATTGGGACCGAGAGTCCTACCCAGATGTGAAGTGACAGGGATATATTCATCAGCGTCAACCAACTACAAGTAAAAAAGGAAGGAAGAGAACAAAAAGAAATCAGCATAAACAAAAACGAAGCCTTTTTATTGATAATGAGCGAGGTTACATCAGAACAAAAAAAGGAAAAAATTACAAAGAATCCCTATCACTTAGCAACCTCGGTGGATAGATCCTTGTCTTTATTAGCATCAGCAGGGGCATTACCCTCCGCAGGGGCATCCACTGCCTCCTCGACCAAGGGAGCATCAGAAGAGGTCTCCCGAGAAACAGGACCGGTGCCTTCAGCAGTTGGGGTTGGGTCCTCATCCACGACCGGATTTGGCCCTGGGTCATGCTCGTCGAAGAGTGGGGATGCAACATCCACCCCAGCAGCCACAAGGGCCTTGGTCCACCCTTTCTTGAAGTTCAGACGGCTAATATATCCTATTTGAACCTCGGCGTCTTCATACACAGCAGCCCAGCCGAAATTGTACGAATCTTCCTTGAGGGTAACTGCCTGGGCTTTCTCCATCTCTAGCTGCTCAGCAAGAACCCTGTTCTTCTCCACAAAATCCAGCTTGCTCGAGCAGACCTGTTCATACGACTTCCTCAGCTCGCCAAGCTCCCTGACAGCATTATCTCTCTCGCGAGCAGAATTAGTAAGGGCCAAGTCTGAAGAAGCTCGAGCCGCATCAGCAGCCTTCAGATCGGCCTCCAGCTGAGAACCCTTGGCCACCAGGGTAGACTTCTGTTGCTCCATCTCGCTGTTCCTCCTCAACAGCTCGTCGCGAGAGCGATATAGCACAACGAAGTCAGTCACAAACTGCAGAAAACAAGGGAAAGATCAGAAAGAAGAAACCATCAAAACAGATTAGAAGAAGTTGGGAAGTAGAAAAGAAACCTTACCAAGGCAAGCCTCTGGCTAGCTTGCAAGGCCAGTTGATCAGACCCTGACGCCCTATCGCGATCTGCAGGGAGGACTGCCCTCTCAAGCAGTGCAGGGGCGAGTTGAGGAGAGGTGGTCACCGAAGCCCCCTCAGGCAAAGCAGATACTGGGACCAAGGCTTGACCAGTCTTGGTCCTCAGTTCCATCTTCCTCCTCTCCTCCTCCTTCTCTTTCTCCCTCCTCTTTCTCTCTTCTACCTTCTTCCTCTCCTCCTCCTTTTTCTTCTCCCTCTCCCTCGCTTGCTCCTCCTCTCTCTTCTTCCTCTCTTGCTCTTGAGAGGGAGGCCGAGAACCAGTAGCTATGGCCTCGGAGACAGTCTTCGATTTTTTGGACCTCTGTGCAAGAAGCACATCGTCATCATCATCATCATCCCGGATTAGATTCTTCCTGGGAGGCATTTCTTCACCTGGACTGCTGGTAGTACTCGATGAACTGCTACTATCAGCACTGCCTCCACCCAAGTTACTCACAACACCCGCAGGCTCGCTCTCCGAGCTGCTCTCCTCCTCGTCCAATTGGATGGGCTCAGCTGAAATCTCTTCGGAAGAGTCAAAGTCCGGAACACTTTCCACAGGTCGGGCTATGAAGCTGGAGCCTGTGTTCTTGTATTCAAGCAGAAAAGCAACAGACCTAGGATGCTCGCCGTCACCCAAAGGTTCCCTGATGTTCCAAGCTTTCACCAGTTCCGAGATACGAACCTCGCTGAGAGCTGGCTCCAAGTTCTTTATCTTCGCTGAAAAAGAGGAAGCAAGGAGGAGTTAGAAAAATCACAAAGTCAGCAAAAGTTGAAACAACAATACAACATCTACCTATATATTCTTCCCCATAAAAGGGAATAGTGAACCTCTCAGACCTCGACCCTTCAAATTGAGGGGAGTATTGCCAGTTCCTAACGAGAAAACCTTCTTGCCAGTAGTCCTTATGGGAATTAGGTAAATTTACTACCAATACCCTATCAGGGCTCCTAGCCTTAAGGTACAAGACACCTGAACTCGTTCGAGAAAAAGAATAACAAAAACAGACCTCGGCAAGCCCTAACCTCGTACCGTACAACTGATTTATCCTGTGCACACCGTTCACTATTTTCCATACGTTGGGTGAACATTGTGCAGGCACAATACCAAAATAACTAAAAAAATGCAGAAATAAACCATTAGGGGGAAAGGTAAGACCCCCTTGGGAGAGCAACAGGACATGAATCCAATGTGCATCCTCTATATCCCTAACGTTCCTAGGCGGCGAGGCACAACACTCAACCTCTACCCACTCAGGAATACCGTAGAATTTTCTAAACTCAGTTACCGACCTATTTCCAATCTTCTCCATTGGAAAAATACAGGAAAAACTATAAAATCAAGAAAAAGGGCACGAAAGACTTACAAGACAGAAGATCAGATCAAAAGGCGAAGAAGCGACGAGAGTGGAGACCGAAAACAGAAGGTACAAAACTTAATAGTTCTCAGAAGATAGAAGATTGATGGAAAAGCTGGAACGACGAAGAGAAAATGTGTCTTATTCCAACAAGCCTTCAAAACTAATCATAACGCACGGACAGCGAAGCGGGTGCCGCCAAAGTAACTTCACAGCTTTCAAAGAGATCAACCATCATTGCTGATCATTTAAATTCATCAGACCCGCGAGAACGGCCCAACAAATTTAGGGGCAATTGTGGGTACCTCGATTTTATCACCATAAGGCCTGGACGAGTAGCCCCTCTTCAGCGGCCCAAAGCCCAGGCCCGTCACCTCTGGTACTCATCCATTTGCTCCACGATCCCATGAAGAGAAGTTGTGGGAGAACATGATCCCATGTAAGGGAGATGGCTAATAAAGAGGAACCCATCACCCCACTACACCAACACACACATGTATAAATTAAACCCTAAGTCCGGGGCAAAGGACAAGTTGCATTCTCTGTACTTATTCCTCAGAATATAGAGAAATAACACTGACTAAACCACCGTGGACGTAGGCACTTCTTTGCTGAACCACGTACCTTCGTTGTTGTGTGATTGGCCTTTTATTTACCCTTTCTTGGTTGTTATCTCTTTCATATTTATTTGTGTTACATAATAATTGTCACCACAGAGAACCTCATCAAAAGAGGACTCGATTACATTTGAACAAGGATAGACAACATAAGAAACAAAAGGGGTAAACATTAGGACTAGGGGATATTTCAGTTGGTACAACTGGCGCAGCATGCCAGTTGAGGAGAGGTGTATCAACAGCTTTAATCAGGTGGGATGGATCCAGTGATGTAGTGCTTGAATGAACCATGCAGAGTGTGATCCCCAGTGTCTGTAAGTTGAAGGAATCTTCTAAGTCACTTTCCTCAGTATCTTCGATATCTTTGATGAGTGGTTGTACTTGGTGTTGGGAACTTTCGTCCCATGGGTTGCTGTCTTGGAAAAAGATCTCCATTCCAGGCTTCATGTTCTTATCTGTATGGTCATACCACGGTTCCTAAAAGCCGCAAAAGGGGAAGTCCTCACCCTCTTTAATGAATTTTTCATTCAAGGAGTCGCCTGGGACAGTCTGGACGCGGTCTAGTCTTCTCTTTGGTCGAGACTGGTGGATCATTCTGATCTCTTATTCTGACGATTGATACCCCAAACCACAAGGAGGGAAAACCTTCTTTAGTTCAATGGGATCAAGTATCCCTTGGTGTCTTTTCTCTAGCCCAGTCCAGGCATGAAGTGCATATTTCTGAACATCTGAATCACATTGATGTTGCCATGAGGATTGCATTCTGGATAAACCGTTTCTTTGAAGTTGTCCCCTGCCGGGAGTAGAAGTGGTTCAATTCAAAATCCTAATAGGAGCATATCATTTGACCAGTGCTGTATCTCAAGGATTGGACTGCTGGTACTTGCACCATCGGCATTTTCATCGTCGCCCAAGATGGTAATGACCCATCCATCGGTGAAGAACTTTAATTTCTGATGGAGTGAGGAAGACACGCCCTTGATACTATGGAGCCAAGGGCGTCCTAGTAATATGTTGAAATAGGCTGGGATGTCAATAACTTGGAATTCAACGACAGGATTTATAGGGTCAGCCCTTATTACAAGCTTTATTGATTCCATCACCTCCCGACGGCTATTATCGTAGGCACGCACAGCAACGGAGGTTGGAGCGAGGTGGTTTTCTTTCAGGCCTAAATATTTAAAGGTTCTTAGTTGGCAGACATTCAAGGCGGATCCATTATCGACAAGAGAGAGTGGCATAACCTTCCCCATAACTTCGACGGAGATGTTGAGTTCATGATTGTGGTTTGGACCAATCTTGGGGATTTCTTCTTCGAAAAAGGATAGCATTCGGGTAGAGGTCAAGGATCTGACCAAATTTATCGCTTCTTATGGTGGGGTAGAAGGAAGAACTGTGGGTCCAGTGAGCAACTTGATCAAAGCATTTTTGGGTAGCTGAGAAGACATGAAAAGCCCCCATAGGGTGATGAGTTTTCTTCAGTTGATCGAGGATCTTGCTCTCCTCGAGGGTCATTTCTGACATAGGAAGGTTTTGAATGCCCTTCCATTTTTCATTGGATGGTAGTGATCTTGGAATCTGGTAATGCCTCTCTGATCTGGTTATGTGATTTACTAAAGAAGGGAAAAACATGAATCCCGTTTCCTCGTCGATCTCGAGTTATTTTGCCACCTTGTTTATTTCTCCGAGGAGTTCTTCAAATGATATCATTCCACACATGCCGGCTATCGGGCCAGTTTTTCTAAAGCTTCCTCTTCATTCGAATCTTTGAATTCTTCCCCCCATTCGATGGTAATAATTTTGTCTTTCCATGTAAAGTCGATACATTCCACAACTTCAATGGACTCTTCATACAGGTCTTCCCAATCGATGGGTATGTGTAAGGGTGAAGGGACCAGGCGCCCCTGTAGCTTTAGAGCATCAAGTAACTCGGTCATACTGCAAATGTTATTGGTTTGCCTAAATAATTCTACTATGATCTGGGCGACATCATCTAGGCTGACTTCATCGGTTAGTACTGCCCAACTATCTGACTCTCGGGCCCATTTTCGTGTTTTTAAGAACAGCGTACTGAACCTATGGCAATCAATGACCATCTGTGAGGGCAATTTCAACCCAAAATCTAGGAGTTGGTTTAACACTTCTGAAAATTCCATGCTTCCATTTTCAGAACGGGTATGGACAACATTGCATGCTCTAGTATGGAGTGACCGTGCCTGATCAGCGAGGCTAGTAGGGTGTAGGAGGAAATATGGGCAAATTTGGAGAGGTTTAGGAAAGTATATGGGTGTGATTTGAGTTGAGGGATATAATTTTGGGTTCTCTTATAGAAAGATGGCATTGGCATGATTTGGAAGTGGGTTGTGAGTAGTGTTTGGCTTAGAATTGGCTGGTGGGGTGATGGTACCCCGATCAATTAGACCTTGGATTATATTTCAGAGGTGAAAGCATTGGTCGGTGGTATGACCAGAAGTTTGGTGAAAGGAGCAATGGGCATCTTCCTTGAAGTTTCTTAGGAGTGGATTTGGCAATATACGGGGATCCAAAGGTTTGATAAGGTTTCTTCTTAACAAGGCTTGATAAACTTTGGAGAGGGGAGCATGGAGCTCGGTGTATTCCTTTCGGACTGGGATAGGGTGACTTTTTGGCGCCCATGATGTGGTTGGTTGAGAGATGTTGTTGATGGTTGAGACTGTAGCACTGGAAGGTTTATCATATTTTCTAGGGGTGAACTGTCCGGACACCTTCTTTGGTTTGACTTCTATTTTGGCAAGACCTTCCTCGATTTATACTCATGCCTCTCTGAGAGCTCGAAAGTGAGGATAGTATTGTCCTCCCATCGTTGCTCGGACATAGGGTAAGAAGTTCTTCTTCACTATGCTGACTTGTTCTTCCTCGGAAGGTCGATTGGTCATGGTTACTGCTTTTTCCCTCCATCGGGTGATGAATTTACTGACTGATTCCCCTAGGTTCTATTTGAGCAGCTCTAAATCACGACGGATGACCTTAAGCTCTTCATTGTATTTGTACAGTGACATGAATTCCCTAGCTACATCCTCCTAGCTATGAATTATGGACTCTTCAAGAGACAAAAACCATCGGAGGGCGCTATCCTTCAAAGTTTGCTGAAACAATTGGGTCATCACTTCTTCAGAAGCCCCTAATAGAGTCATGAAACGGTGATAACTTCGGAGATGAACAATCGGGGGTCCACTTCCTCTGAATTTCTCGACTTTCGGCATCTTGAACTTCTCGAGTAACCTCGCTTTAGGATAAAGAGACATGTGGGTGTAGTCCATGTAATTTCGTGAGATTCTGACTTGCTCAAACTTCTTTGTGAGCATCTTGAGGTCGTTTTTTACTTTGTTCAATTCTTCTTCCTTCGGATCAATGATCATAGGCAAGTTAGCCCCAGGCTGGGCAAGGTTCGGCATAGGAAGCTGAGCAGGCGACAACCCATTAACAGGTGGGGCACGTGGCGCGTGCTGATACTCTTTGGGAACCTAGATGGGCTCTGGTGGATCCATAGTATGAGGGAATAGGGCCTCTGGTTCTTGAGGAATGGGAACCTGGTTTCGTTGCATCTCTCGGACCTCAGTTTGGAGGTTGCCAATCTTGGACACAAGCTGAGCTAGGACTGCTATCAGATCCGGATACACAATGGGTACTTGATATGTATTCTCCATGGAAAACGGATGGATTCCGAACTCAGAAGGAGGAATAGGGGAAGGGACGAAACTCCGGGGTGACTTGACTGAAGATCGAAGCCAATAAGGAGCCAGGCCAAGGGCTTGCGATCGACCTGAGAAGGCGTAAAGTGGGATTTATTTTTGAGAGAAAAAAAAAGGGTTGAATATATTCTTGACATTTTTTTTTAGATTGAAAGACAAAATATTTTTGTATATTTGATAAAGAGAGGAGAAATATTTTTGGATTTTAATAAGGAAAGGAAAAAATGTTTTTGGATTTTGGATAAAAAAAGGGAATTTTCTTTTTTGGAACGGTCTCATCATGATTATTATAATTATTATGTTTTCACTTGTATTAATTCTCCTAAATGAAAAAAGAAATGCCGGACGGGACCCCAGCCTGGAAAAATTGGGTTTATAATGTATGCAAAGCTATGACTGGACTTGTGACTAGGGTCACGGGAAGGGTCCCATTTTTAAAAATGCGCAATACTTTGGGCGGCAGTCCGACCTGGAATTTTGACAGAGTTTCGGGTAGAAACCAGTAATCTAACATGTGTGTCCTAGGCTCGACACCTATATGCGGGTATGCAGTTGGTTGGGTGAATCGGAGGGAACCGTCCGATATACGTCGAAGGTACTTGGCTAATGGAAGGTGAGAGTCATATCGCTTAGGCTAACTACGCTCTGCCAGACCAACGCCTAGTTACTGGGTAAAAATTTGGTCAATAACAATGATCTTTGATGATGTCATGTGAATCATGCATGATTCTCTTATTAGTATCTTATGATGATGTCTTTTCCGATTATGCCAAACAGGGAGCAAAGTACAAGTACCAATGGTACACCAAGTATGGATGGATGATGCGTGCAACATGTGGATTTATGTGACCCTAGGTGCATGTGTTGCGAAGTGTACATGGAGAATTTTGTACAAGTGTGTGAATAAAAGCATAAGTATGGGAGATACATGGAAAAGGGGAACATGCAAAAATGGGGAAAATATGAACAAGTATAACATCCATGTAAATAGAGTCTAGACCTTAAAAGAAAGTTCCCAGTAGAGTCGCCACTTTGTTCATCCCCCGATCCTCGTGATGGGAGGGCGTGTGAGGGAGGATCCTAGGTCTCGCGCATCCCTCTCGGGAGAGCTTCGGCCGACGTCATTTGGGTGAGGTGAAAAATGTAGAGAGATAGAGTCACCACTCTATTTTACTCAAAATAGACAAAAGAAATGGAGCCAACCCGAAGGACCGCATCCAAAGACATACTGATGCATACGAAACCAAAAAATGATTCAAAAAGGGCCCGGAGGCAAAGTTACGAAATGGGAAGGTATTAGGCACCCATTTCGCCCTTTCGGTTTCTTATGGGTTTTTATTATTTTCCTTTATTTTCCCCATGATATGTGTGCATGTGTATACATAGTGGAGATAGTAATCATCGAGTTGCACCATAGAAGGGGTACAGAGAGCCATCCGTAGTAAGGTATAAAAATATTAGAAAATAGGATTTACGCGATTATCCTTACGTTGACCGTTATGATGGAACGATAACGCATGTGGAATAATATGCCACTAAGAACAAATATATTTATATATATAATATAAGAGAGTGGAGTTTAGAGAAAATAGAAAATGAGGGAAAGAGTAAAAATAGGACTCGAGTATCGAGTTTTACCCCAAGATGCCTACGTAGCCTATAGAGGCATCAAAGTCCATGTAGTTCGCATGAAAAATGAGGGGTGGGGTTTATCCCATAAATCCAATTGGGGGATTCTCTTATTTGTCTCTGTGTGTGTGTGTAGAAAAAGTGTTTGAGTTGTGAGAAAAGTGTAAGAAAAGTATGAGAATTCTCGTTTGGAATTTATGAGCAAACCCTATTTTTCTTACTTTTTTGTGTTTTTATTTATATAAAAATAAGAGATGTGCAATAATACTAAATAAAAAGTATATTAGGATGTGTGAGATGAGATAATGAAAGTGCTAAGTAATAAAACAAGTTATTGCGAATTTATGAGAATTTAAGGAGAGTGTTGAGAAAATTGAACCTTCTTGAAGATCTTGATCTTGAATGTTGGAGAGCAGCCCTTAGACTTGGATGATGATGGAGGGTAGTGAATTCACCAAGTTTGATGAAAAGGGTGATGAAAAGTGAAGGTTGGAAAGGGATTTGGATGTGGAAATCACGCTGACTTCGAGAGAGGTTTTCTGGATTTCCTGAGAGTGATATCTATCAGATATGGGCTCTTCTTGCAAGTGAGGTCAGGCCTCCTTTTTATAGTCCCAGGGCATTGCCAATCGGCATTGCCCTGTTCCTGCCAATCAGCAGGTGCGTTTAGGCACATTGTCGATAGGCAGGGTCTGGGACCTGCCATTTGGCAGTGTCTTTCAGGCCTTTTCAGAAAATCGACCGCAGAACGCAAACCATTGACCATAATTGCACATGGGGTGGACCGTTGGAAAGGTAATTATGATACCTTCGAAAGTCCTTTGGACTTCTCCTGGGTTCTGGAGTTGACGTTGGGTCAAATGTGGCTCGGAAGCATTCGTCAGTTCATTGGACGAGGAATCGTCGGACGCAAACGGATCGTTCGTCCGCATTGTAAGTCCGAATCATGCATGGGGTGGATCGTTGGAAAGGTTTGGATATGTACTTAGACATTCCAAAGAGTTTTATCCGGTTCGGTGAGTTGACTTTGGTCAATCGAGCCCTGGAAGCATTTGGTGACCTTTCGGAGTAAAATGAATCGTTCGTCCATACCGTAAGTCGGAATCGCGAACGGGATGGACCGTTGGAAAGGGGTTTTATTTCCCTTAGATGATTCATTTAATTTCGGTCAAGTTGAAGAGTTGACTTAGGTCAAACAGAGCCCGAGAGATCCTGGTGGCCTCCTGATTGATTTTTGAGGGAAAATAGGTCGTTCGTCTGCATGATAAGTTAGAATCAAATACGGGATGAACTGTTGGAAAGGGGTTTTAGTTCCCTTCAAAGATTCATTCAATCTCGATCGAGTTAAAGACTTTAAATTTTGGTCAAACGGAGCCTAGGAGTGCCCGATGGCTTCTAGGTCAGTACTCAGGGTATGACCTGGGTGATAAAGGGAGGTGCTAGGGACCTAAGGAGAGTTTAGGGGGTAACAGAATGGGGTGTCTATAGGGTGATATAAAAAAAACTTGGCCATGTGTACCGTAAAGGTGCTAACGAGTTTGTAAAGTTACCAAAGCGGTGTCTCAATAGTCAAGAGTTCTCTTATCCTTGCTCATATTATTGAAATGGTTAACTGGAAAACAATTGAATTACAATGTCCATTTTTCCCCCAATAACCTCCTATACAATTGTCAAGTAGGATAGTGATGGAATGACAAGAGGATACCATATATCATAATATGTTAGATGATCTAATGGACGATGCTTACGGTGTTCATATGGTGGAAGACAATGAGGATTCTAATAGGGAAGATAATGCATCTTATGGTGGAGGTTCTAGTTCTAATAATAATGTTAGAATAATCCTTAGCATTGACTACCAAAGTTTGAAAGTCAAATTGACCTAACCATTGTAACTTAATTGCGATACGGGTCACACAACTTTGTATGCCATGGTTGGTTTACATGGTTTGAAGATCCATTTTAGTGTGTTCGGTAATAATGTAATTGGAATCCTTAATTGAGCTAAGGATTTTCTCCTTAAACAGATAATTCAAGCAAATAACTATCTGAGTATGAAGAATAGTTTGAAAAGTTTGAGAATAAAGTATAAATTAATTCATGATGATTGCATACTATACCGAAAGGAGTAATACTTTTCAAGCAAATACCTAAATCTTTTCCATTTGTTGTGCATGAGAACATACTTTTCAATGTTGTCATTGTTGATCCATAAGTACCAAATGATGACATTGATGTCTGATTGGCACCATTATTAGAAGAACTGAATGGGTTATGAGTAGTGGGCATGAAAGCATTTAACTCCAATAAACATGAACAATTCATGTTAAAATATATGTTGTTCTGTGCAATCCATGATTGCCCAACTTATGGGACTTTATCGGGATGTGATGTTAATGGTTACTTTGGGTGTCATATTTGTGAGAAATTTGGATCTCAAGGAAAGTGAGAAAATCATTATCATAAAATATATTCTTACCTACCAATCTATGATTTAGAGCTAATAAAGTTGCTAACTTGTTGCTGAGAGGGATCGAATATAGACTACGTCTGAGAAAGATTTTGGGTTAAGAAATTGAAATAAGGGCTTTCAAATTTGGATCTAATGTTATGAAAATAATAATAAATTCAATAATGTCAAGCATAAAAGTACCCATGTTGATAATGATGCCTCCCTACTTACAAGTTATTTAAACGAGAAAGGCTAAACTTAAATAAAGAGATGATTAACTACTCCTTGTAGTTGTCAACCTCATTGAATAACTCCTAGTCATTTTGTGCATACTTCCTCTAGGACTCCCCTTGCTTCTTACGAAGGGTGATTAGAAAATCGACCCTCTTAACTATCCTACTACTGGTGATAAATCAGGTTGTGAACTTCATAGCCAACTCAAATGTAAAAACCCACTATAAATATATCTCTAGTCCCTCTAAAAGGTAATAATTCCAAATAAACCCTAAGCTTTTACCAAATTACCAAAATACCATTAAAGGAAGAATTAAGTTAATTTAAACTTTTATATACCATTTAAACCCAACTTTCACTCAAAGTTTGACTAAATAACTTATATTTTGTAGGAATATCATAAAAAAATCCATTAGGTTTGAATAATTACACATAAGACCCTAAAATTTTACAAAGTAACTTAAAAGCCCTAAATTCTATACAAAAACTATCAAAGGACCTAAACCAAACCCCCAACTTATTTATACTTACTCCCCTGCTGACACGGACCAGCTGGATTGCCAATATGGCACGTGCCATGTGGAGTACAATGGGTATTATTTTTCCATCCACATATTCAATGGTGGAGCTTGTTAAAACATAGCTAAAATTCACCTCCTAAAGCAACCAATAAACTCCTCCTCACCAACCCTAAGGCCCTTTTTACCTCGGTAAAAATTCATAATAGTTGAGGGATTTTCCAATATAATTTTTTAGAGTTTTTGCATTTATGTTATTTTATGTATGATTGTTTATTTCTTCATTTTGATTATGTTTTTTCACTTATATGGAATATAAGTATGCGTTTGTGTTAGTTAACTTGTGTATGCACTGAAATAACTCAAAAACCAAAACATTCCATTAAAGCTTGAGCTTCAATGGTGAATTATGATTCCTTGAATTTGAACCAGTTTCAAAGTGAGTTAAGTTGAGGTTAGGTTCTCAGTAACCTAGGTGCAAGGTTTAATTGAACTAAGAACAGGTTTTGATAGATCAAATCAAAGCTTGAAGTTTGCGGGCCTGGAATTTTTAAAAAAAAAATTCAAGAGTTTTAGTCGACCAAAATCCCTCAAACCATGCTTGTTTTGACACATTTTTCACATAGAACAAAACCCTTATGATGCTGGAATGAGAATCGTAGCTTTCAGTCAATTATGTTGAGTAAAATTTTACCATTTTTACAGAAAGTCAATAGCCTAATTTAGCCTACCAAAGTCCTTGAAACCAATATGGTTAGATTCCTCTTCCAAAGTTATGAAATTTTCATTCAGAAACCAAGTCAAATGAATTCCTAAAACATCTCAAATTTAAGGTCAATGTTTCAAAACTCTAAAGTCAAACGGTCGAAGGTTGAAGATGAGTGGGTTACACGCGCGCAACGAAGGGTCAAACCAAGCGCCTAAATTGTTTGACTTAGCGCGTGAGGGCGCATCTCCAATTAGAAAAATATGATTTTTGTTCGATTTTTTTTTAGTTTGAAGAAAATGGTATATTACATCACCCCGTTTTGATCCCAAGAAATCATTTTCTGGAGAAAACCAGTTTTAAAGTTTAAATTCAAGTTTTAATTTTACAGAGAATCTCTTGACTAATTTTCCAAGTATTTCAAAACACACTAAACATTTTCTACAAATTCTTTAGTTCAAGTAAAGTTATTTTGTCTGTTGTCAGTAAATCCAAATCCAAATAGAAATGAAGAAAAACATTTTTTAAAACTTTTAAAATTATATATTATACCCTTTTAGTTATTTTTACGCCGAAACTTCTTACAATTTAGTGTCCTACTGTATCATATAAGCATTTTTTAGGCCTATATGATCTACTTATACCATCCATGATTTCAGACTATCCAGTCAATCCCAGTGAATTAGACGCACAAACTCAGAATCCAAAATTTTAAATTATGTAATTTTAATTTCAGTATTAAACAAATTGAGCTTATGTCTTTCAAAATTAGTGATTTCTATATCACTCTATGATAATTTTGAACTCATGTTTCAATTACGAACTCATTTGTGTAGTTCATGTTTATCCCATATATTGATTCTCTCGATATTTTAGTTATCCCTAAACCCAATAAACCGTTATAGTCTACGATTTCAGTAAAAGCCACTGAACTCTTTTTACTATTAATTGTGGTATAGCCCTGTAACCTACTAAAATAATTGCATATTACCATGAAATTTATGACTAATATCAGTGAAACCCCTAGTAGCATACCTTACGATTTAGGGATTAGACCCTGGTATACCATGACTGTTCTAATTGGCTTGTAGGACTCCAATGTTGAGTGCCAAGTTTTTATTTTCTACATATGTATAAGTGTCACTCTAGCTAAGTGTGCCAAGCCATTCTTATTGTTATGATTATTATTATTATTATTATTATTATTATTATTATTATTATTATTATTATTATTATTATTATTATTATTATTATTATTATTATTATTATTATTATTATTATTATTATTATTATTATTATTATTCCTCAACAATTTTGGGATTGCCTGTCCAAATGTATTATATTCTTTAGATGATATTGTAACAATATGCCTATGCATTTGAAGCCCCTATAACCGATAATTGAGGGTCATCTTGTTATAATCTGAACCCTTATCCTGGTAACTTGATACACAACTTATTCGATTACACTCCACCGTATTATTCATTTACATATCATTAGACTCTAGTATACTATTGACAATTCTATCATATTTCAGATTGTCTCCATTTTTTTGTGATATCAACATTAAATCTAGTTACTCTCTAACAATACATTTCCTCCCGTACCTTGTATATAAATGAAATTATTTACTTGGCATGTGTGCTTAATTATTTTACTTCCCGATAAAATGACGAAGTTGAGGAAGATGAGATACCTCCCGCACATTTGGGCTTTGATAGTCCCCTTTAATTTCTTATGCGGAAAGTGTTTTAAGGATGACAAAACAAATTCTATTTTTGTGAAAAACCTTTTTCCAATTTTTTAATTCGCACCAAGTTGTGAAAAAATTCTAACCTAACCAAATTTTATCTTGATTAATCCTAAACATATATCTAGTGATTAAATCAAGTAAAATAAAGTAAATAATACTCTCAACGCTGGATGTACAAGGAAAACTACAAATGGGAAAAATCTCGGACAACCCAAGCCAGATAATCACTATGAATACGGTTTTACAAAGACAAACGGTAGTCTAACTCAACGACTCAATCCACCCATGAGACTTGACGCTCCTCTGATCTTCAACCACTCCTCTCATAGTTCCCACGCATAAAGTAACCTTCTTCTATAATGCTCATCCATAAGACACGTGTCCACGTATGTCTCGCTGTCCACCGATATGGCTTGTAACGTCTACAATATTGAAACCGGACTCCACCTAATCTTCATCGCAAAACCAGCAATTTTACTTCATTTGAAACCCTCTTCTTGGTGCAAACAAGATCACAGAACATATATCAATGATACTCGTATCTTTTGAAAACTCTAAGGATGTGTTTTGATTTATAGAACCTTAGAAAAATATTGTAGAAAAACGTACTATTTGTAAACTGAAATTCATTCTTCATGCCATTCTAAATAAGAACAGAAACATGCCTTAAATAGGGGACTTAAGGCGGTTGGTCATTCAAGAGACATTGCCAGTCGTTCGAATGAGACTGCATGTCGTTTGAATGACAGTACATCTCGCGCGAACGACTGACAGTGTCATTTGAGCGACGCGCATAATTAGAGTCCAAAACTAAACCAACTCTAATTCGACCTTATCAGTTTTAAATGAATTGTAAAGAGTTACAAGCACTGAAAACATTTTAACAAACATTTATTTAATAAAAATAACATCCTTATCTTTATGAAAATTAATTTGAGTGCCATTAATATTATGCATTCATACCCGGGTGATCTTGGAATGCAATTAAACTTTTGAAGACGAATAAACTGCACAAAATAAACTTCGACATAATTAAATTCCTTGAATCGTTCCCACAACGTCTTCAATTAAACTTTGACACGTCAAGACAAATAAAAATAGACCTATGACTCAAACGTGTTTTGTTCCGGGAATAAGTCAAAACTACATTAAGACTCAATTTAAAATTTTGTCCTTACAGACTTTTATTCTATATTAGCTTAAAAAATCTTTTCGATTAAGTACGTACGGGTGGTAGCAGACAAGTTTTACCTTATATATGGCATATACAAATAATTATGTATTTTCGTTTATTTCAGACTCAGTTATGTAATAAGATTCTAGGCATCACCATAGTAAAAATATTTTAATTTTTCCACTGCCTTTAATTTATTTTTCATATTTTTTTTACTCCTTACTTACCATTAAAAACATAGAATTATGCGACATCATGGTATCAAAGCATCACTAGGTTTATGCCTATATGGGACCGAATACAAAAAAAATTCGCCTACGACTTATACGATTATTACTAGGAATATTTCCTTTATCACATTTTGTTACCCATACTATTTTATCGTAATGAATATTTAAGAGGATGTCTACCTTGATATTCATGATTTGACTTACGAAAGGTATGAACAATCAATTAAAAAGGTCAGCTACGCAAAGTTTTGTTAACAAAAAAGAGCATTGATTATGATTGGGCGATGCTCCTCCTGAGATAAAAAACAAGTTGTTTATTGGTAACCTTATGGGAGTTGCTAAAGCAACGTGACAGACCAAGAGATTATTTGAAGATCCTGACATTCTCTGATAAGAACTCCATCTCGCATAGGATGTCGTACCCCCTAATGAAGTCACAATTACTCCCCCTGATTCGCTAATTGACTATGGTTCTCTTTCTCTGGACACTACTATCTTTACCCCCATAAATATTAGTACTTCCCCAGATGATTTAGATCCCTCTAAATCTAACCCAGACCCCGAGTTTGACAGAACAACTCCTCAACTTGTTTAAAAACTATAATTGGAATATGACCGTAAATAAATAAAAACAACATGTGTGCGTGTGAAAGTAAACGAAGCCCAAACTAATAGTTCTTTTGTATTAGTTAAGCGTTCTTTTGTTGTAAAATAGGTTTAATGGCTAGGTAATCTTCTTTATTTTTTTGCATGTATAATACTATTTAACCCAATGTGATATAATATAACAAGTATGTTGTTATATCTTTACTTGTAATTTATCCCTCGATACATTATTTGTGTAGGATGGTTAATACTCGAGCAATTACCGGTGAAACTTAGGAGGAATGATCTATTCCATACATGACTAATCAAAATACTACCAATGAAGGAATTTACATTGTCTAAAAGAATTAACTATATTAATCGAGCAATGACAAAATATTCCCCCACCCCTCGTTAATAAAGACCTATAAGAAGGCACTCGGAGAATGAACGCCCTTAAGGAATTTCTGAGATAAAACCCCCAGCATTTTTTAGGAAGCCAGGTGCAGTTGAAGAAGAAAGATGGATTTGTCAAACATTAAAGTACTTAATGGGGTAGGCATCATCCCTGAACTTATGGTAAGATGGGCTTCATACCTATTCTAAGGAGAAGAAAATTTCTGGTGACAGTCTATTTTATGTTCCTGAAATTTGAATGAATGAACCTCTGAGCAGTTTGAAGATATCTTCTTCAACAAGTAATTTTCAGAGTCCGTAAGAGATCAAATGACCATAGATTTACTAAGCCTACAATGATAATAAATGACTGTCGCCCAGTATGAGGCTAAATTCGTCGAATTATCCCGATATTCTCAGGAATACGTTGACATCGAACCCGAAAGGTGTAAGCATTTCGAACGATGTTTATGCCAGAACATCAAATCCTACATTATTCCTTTATAAGTTTGAGAGTTTAACCGAATGATCGAACTAAACTCCCTTATAAAAAACATTCCGCCTCTACTAACACAACCAAAATATATACTCTTTCCCAAAATCCCTATGTTATTAGGAACCATCCTAATCAATGAGATCATCCCTATAACAAGCCCAAGCATGGCTGAGTATTCAGTCAGATTCAACAAAATCGTAGTATACCTTTGATGCATTGTCATGAATGCAACCAGGTAATACATCTTAGACCCCAATGCCCTATTCTACACATGTCTCATCCTTTTACCTCCCCCAACTTTATCAAATCTCCTATCAAGAATCCAACCAATAACTCTAACTGTTCACCACAACAAAATCCACACGAAAGAAAGAAAGAACCACTCAATAGGAACTAAGGTCAAAATTCTTCATTTCTCCCAACAAAAAATCCAAATTACGACGGTGCAGTTGAAGATAATCTTCCCTTTTATAAAATTTCTACACATGTACTATTTAATTATGAACCTACATATTCTTTCGTTAGTAGTTCATGTATGACTCATTTTCAATTATCCTCTACTCCATTATATAGCCCTTTTACTATAGGAATACCAACCGGAAATATGGTCATTACCAATAGGATTTATAAACGTCAAACTTTACATTTTAGAACCAAGACATTACCCTTAGATTTAATAGTCCTTGATTTAACAGAGTTTGATTTAATAATTGGGTTGGACGTTTTATCCCCGAACTTTTCTCACATTGGCTATCATGCAAAGACAGTGACATTCAAACCATCCCATCAAACTTCGTTTCATTTTCAAGGACAAAATCTCCATCAACCTCTACTTTTTAGAATAAATGAAAAAAAAAACTCCCCCCTCTCTAATATCTTGACCAATTACAAATATGTGTCTCCTGAAGATTTACCCGGAATATCCCCACCTCGAGAAATTGATTTTTTTATCAATTTGTTGCCAAATACCCCCTATCTTATGGCTCATTTAGAATTGCGAGAACTTAAAAAACAACTGGACATTATACTCAATAAAGGATTTATATGCCCCAATGCATCACCTTGGGGAGCTCTAGTTTTATTCATGCGAAAGAAATATGGATCTTTTTAATTACGTATCGATTATCAAAAATTGAACCAAGTCACCATCAAGAATAAATATCCATTGCCCAGGATAGGTGACTTTATTTAAGATCTAGATATCACCAATTTCGTGTTAAGGAAGAAGATATACCCAAAACCTCTTTTCGGACACGATATGGCCATTTTGAATTCTTAGTCATGTCTTTTGGGTTATTCAATACCCCCACCACTTTCATGGACCTAATGCATAGAATATTTTTCCCTTTCCTAGACTAGTTTGTGATTGTCTTTATAGATTACATATTAATTTATTCCAAGACCAGGGGAGAACACAAAGAGCACATATGTATAGTGTTAGAACCCCTTAGTAAACATAAACTTTATGCGATATAGAGTAAATGCGATTTCCTCATGAAAGAGGTAAAGTTCCTTGGACCTGTAGCCACTAAAGTAGGTAAATAAGTGGACCCAGCCAAAGTCACCGCAGTACTTGAATTTCTTAAACCAACCACCATCACAGAACTACATTGCATTCTAGGACTTGCCGGGTATTATTGACGTTTTGTGGAAGGGTTTTCTCGAATTACCCTACCTTTAATGAAATTGACCAAAAAGGATGTTCGATTTATATGGACCTGCAAATGCAAACAAGCCTTTTGTACCTTAAAAGAAAATTTAACCATGTCCCCTATTTTGACCATTACTTCCAATAATAATAGTTATGATGTTTATACCGACGCCTCCATACAAGGAATCGGTTGTGTATTAATGAAATAAGGGAAAGTGATTGAGTATGGATCACATTAATTGAAAATTCATGAGCGTAACTTCCCAGTACGCGACTTGGAATTAGTAGTAGTAATCTTTGCCCCGAAATTTGGAGATGTTATCTGCATAGGGAAGAATTTCAAGTATTTTATGATCATAAGAGTCTTAAGTACATCTTCACGCAAATGGATATCAACCTTCGACAAAGATGATGGATAGAATTCTTAGAGGATTATATGTTTAACTTACTCTACCATCCCAAAAAAGGTAATGTAGTTACTGATGCCTCAAGATGCAAAGCCCAAGGAAGCCTCCATAGTATGTTTGTATTCTTATAAACCATTGGAGATTAAAATCTACAATGAGACTCCTTCAAAACCTAAGTTATTCTACGAAACATCGTCACTCGCCCCATTCTGCATAAGAAAATCATTGACCTCCAAGAATAGGATGAATTTTTGGGTTCCCAGAATCAAAAACTTCGAAATAACCTCCCTAAAAAGATTAGACTTTGAACCTCGAGCGTGGGTTAAAATTTAGAAATAGAGTATTTATTCCTCTCATAGCCTCATTATGAGAAGAAATCCTGTAGGAAGCTCACCATTCTAAATTCATGATTCACCCTAGAAGCACCAAAATGTATCGAACCCTCAAGCAACATTATTGGTGGCCCAGTATAAAAACAATATTGTACACTTTGTAGCAAAGTGTATCACTTGACAATAAGTGAAAATTGAGCATCAACATCCCAATGGTTTACTCTAACCCTCCCCATCCCAGAATAGAAATAGGATCATATAACCATGGAATTTGTCAGCAGATTTCCCCGAACTTCACAAGGATACAATATGATATGGGTTATCATCGATTGTCTTACAAAATCCGCTTATTTTCTACCAATTAGACCCACTGATTCCTTCCAAAAACTAGGTGAAATTTACATTAAGGAAATTAATAGACTTTATGGTGTACCTATTTCCATTGTGTCCGATTGAGACCCCAAATTTATCAAAATATTTTGGTAAGCCTTACAAATCTCCTTAGGAACCGAACTCTACCCAAGCACTGCTTTTCATCCTCAGACCGATGGACAAACTGAATGACTAATTCAAACTCTAGAAGATATTTTACGAGCCTACACGTTAGACTTTCTCGATTCATGGAATAATCATTTTTCCTTGATAGAATTATCCTATAATAACAGTTATCAGACCAACATTCAAACCACTCCCTATGAAGCCCTCTATGGATGACCCTGCTGCTCCCCCTTATACTAGAATGAATCAGGAGAAAATCACATATTCGAGCTCGAGATAATCATTGAAACCATAGAAAAGATAAGCCTTATTCGGGAAATATTACGTTCAACCCATAATCGACAAAAGAGTTATGCCGACACCCGCCGAAAACCCTTAGAATTTTAAATAAATAACAAAGTGTTCTTATGAGTATCTCCAAGAAAAGGGATAATTCAATTTTGGAAAAGGAGGAAAATTAGTAGCATACTACGTTAGTCCTTTAGAATCATCTAACGTATTGGAGGAGTAGCATATCGTCTGGAATTACCTCTCGAATAATCCAATATCCATGATGTGTTTCATGTTTTGCAATTGCGAAAATATATCTCAGACCTGAGTCACATCATTACTTGGAAGGATATGACAGTTGAATCCAACCCCAAATTTGAGAAAATTCCTATTCATATTCTCGATCGATAAAAAAAGGTTCTTCGACGTAAAACCATCCCACTTGTCAAAGTTCTTTGGCAACACCACGGAGCTGAAGAAGCAACATGGGAAACATAAGACATTATGAGACAACAATACCCTGAGCTTTTTCCAGGTAATTTCGAGGATGAAATTTTTTTTTGTGGAAAGAATGTAACAACCCACAGTAAAGATAATTTTAGTCCCTCTAAAAGGTAATAATTCTAAATAAACCCTAGGATTTTACCAAATTACCAAAATACCCCTAAAGGTAGAATTAAGTTAACTTACACTTTAATATACCAATTAAAACCCGACTTTCACTCAAAGTTTGACCAAATGACTTATATTTTATGGGAATATCATAAAAAATCCCTTAGATTTGAATAATTTCACATAAGACCCGAAACTTTTAGAAAGTAACTTAAAAGCCCCAAATTATATACAAAAACTTTCCAAGGACCTAAACTAAAACCCCAATTTAATTATAATTACTACCCTATTGACATAAAACTAGCTAGACTACTGACATAGCATGTGCCATGTGGAGTACCATGCGTACCCATTTTCCATCCATATATGTAATGGTGGAACTTGTGCAAACTCATCCAACTAATAAACTCCTCCTCACCAAACCCTATAAAAGGCCCTCTTCAGCTCAGTAAAAATGCATAACAATTTCTAAAGTAAAATTTTGAGAGTTTTTGCATTTATGTTATTTATGTATGGAAGTTTGTTTCTTCAATTTGTTTATGTTTAGGCATTTATATAGAATAAAATTGTGGTTTTACATGTGTTAGTTAATGTGTGTATGCACTGAAATAGCTCAAAAACCAGAAAACTCTATTAACACTTGAGTTACAATGGTGGATTCTGCTTCCTTGACTTTGAACCAATTTCAAAGTGAGGTAAGTTGAGCTTAGGTTCTAAAGAACCTATTTGAAAGGTTTAATTGAACCAAGAACATGTTTGATACCTCAGATCGAAGCTTAAAGTTTTCGGTCCTGAAATTTCCAAAAAACAAATTCAAGAGTTATGCTCGACCAAAATCCCTCAAATAAGGCTTGTTTTGTTACATTTTCAACATAGAACAAAACCCTTATGATACCGGAATGAGAATCATAGCTTTCAGTCAATTATGTTGAGTCAAAATTTTGTCATTTTTATAGAATATCAATATCTCAAATTAGCCCGCCAAAATCCTAAAACTAATATTGTTGGATTACTCTTAAAAATTTATTCAAATTTCATTCAAGAAACACCTCAAATGGATTCCTAAAACATCTCAAATTTAAGGTCAACTCAAACGGTCAAAGGTTGAAGATGAGTGGGTTGCATACACGTGAGTGAGGGCTAAACCAGGAACATGAATTGTTTGACTTAGTGCGTGAGGGTGCGTCCAATCAGAAATTTTGATTTTTTTCTAAAAAAAATATTTTTAATTCTAAATAAAATGGTATATTACATCACCTTGTTTGGATCCCAAGAAAGCATTTTTTCGAGAAAAGATTTCTTCTTAGCTAGTCGAGATTCAATCCGAGATAACAAAAAAAAAATAAGAAGTAAAATGCATTTATGTAGAGATAGAGGTAAGAGTAAGAAGAACTACACAAAGAGTTATGTGGTTTAGCTATCAAGATCTAGCCTACATCCATAGAGTAGCTTTTAGTAGTAGATTCAATTAACTAAAGGTCTAAGAATAATAAAAATCACCCAATCTATGGTCACTATGTGAGTTGATAGTTTTGAATGTAAGCATGTCATTGCCAGTCCAGATTCTAATGGGAAATCTTTTCTTTTATAAAGAATGAGAATGATGGAATGTTTGTTAGGACCCACGAATGGATTGGGTAGAAGCATCTTCTTAATGGAACCAACCAAGATATGTAATAGTTTAATGTTTTACCCATGAAGGAATGTTCCTGCACATGCTGGCTATCAATGGTGACCTCACATGGTACTCACATTTTAACAACGTTATCACAGTTGTTTTTGATAGTTAGCCTTTCTAGCATCAATTTTTTCTACCCAGATGAAAAGGAGGCCAATCTCATTATTGAGATGAGGTCATACCTAGGTATCTATTCGATCGGGGATAGTATCTTTAACTTTTTATTTAAGGGTTTTAATCATCACTCTTTGGGTCTTGAGATGTTCTACAAATTTGATATAAAAAAAGCCCCTAAGACTTTGCTCGTGACTGTAAAGAAACGGGTGAAGTTTTTACAAAAGGTTCTATATTAGCATCTTTTTGTTCAGAGATAGACATTTATTCTGCACGACCAACCGAGCAGAATGACTTGTAAATTTCCTTGATAAAATTTCCAACTCACTTAAGTATGACACATTCCAGCAATCTGATGGGTCTTCGACAAGCGCATTTAAAATTAGAGTCATATAATTTTTTGGTCTTTTGGAATTCTATGCGTTCAAGATTTTTATAGATAGAGAGATCGATCGTGAGCTTTTGAATATTTCTACAACTCAACTTCTAGTTTGTCTCTTATATTAGGTATTCTTTGTGCTATCTTTCCCCGTTCCTTTATTATTCTTTAGTTTGGGGTTTGTTCTTAATTGTGGGATTTTTGCTTAGGGTTTTCCATTTCTAGGGTTTAGTGTGGGTTATTTTGGGTGTAAGTGTGCCATGTGTGAGTGAATCTTTGAGAATCTAGAAACACATTAATGATCTAATCAATATTTTTCCCCGGGGACTTTATTGAGAGGTTTCCCATCCCACTCCAGGTCCTTAAACTTGAGGATGATCCAACAAACCAAAATTTTATCCAAAAATTTGATTCTTCTTCTATACCAGCCCCCAACTGCTGAGAATAGCACTTCAAAATATCATACCTAAGAGAGTTTTGACAACTTAAATAATAGCTCTGGGGGAAGAAATTATGTTGACACCAACACCAATTTCTTCTGATTATTTAAACTCTAAAAAGAGGGATTTTATATCTAATCATTCAACCTCTACCTCACCTATTGAGGTTCCTTTAAATGAAGAGGAGGTGGAACAAGGAGAGGTTCCTACGACCTCTTTCAATCATTCATCATAAAATTCTAGATGGTACAGAAGTGATATTTAAGTTAAGGATTTAGCTGACATTAGAAATTTGTATTCTATACCAGATAGTGTGACCATCTGTATACTTGACCCGGAGGAGAGGGAATATGATAGGATAAATGCCAATGAGGTTTGCTTTCCCCTTTGAGCATTCCAAGTTATAGTTTGTCTTCCTCTACATCCCTCAATAAGATCCATCTTAAAGGGATGTGGAATGATCATAACCCACGTTCCTCTAAATGCCTATTGTCTATAGTAGGATTTATGATTTATTGGGAAAAATATAGGGGGTTTCATATTAATGGGGACATATTTAGATTTATGTATGAAAGGACAACATAATAACCCTTAGGTATTACTATTTTTGTCCTCGAGAGACCAACACCAAAATAGTCCAAGTCACCCAAAGTAATAATTATAATTGGAAAATCAAATTCTTTTATATTTTTGGTGCATGGGAGTTCTTTCCCAAGGATCTAGAGAGAGAGATCAACATTTCCAAAGACTGCTTCTCCTCAGACTTGATTACAAATAAAGCCCTGTCATTGGATAAAAGGATAGTGAAGTTAATGAGGAAATTTTCACTACAGACCCCAAGTACTGTGAGTACTTATACTCCCCTAAGAAGTTTAGGGTCATGACAAACTACTTAATCATCAATACTATTGATCTTGACACATATAGGCCACCAAATCTAGTTGGTGATAATGATAAAATCTTTGAGGAAGATGAGAAAAATGAATTTGAGGTTGGCAAGGTTGAACGAAATTATGAAGAAGCCGATCAGGAGGTCGAGGAAAGTGAGAAATTTCAGTAGTTTTTAGGTCGTACTCTTTTTTCATGTGTTTTTGTTTTTCATATCAACTTTCTTATTTAATTAATTTGTTCCCATTTTTTGTGTAGCTTCAAATCCAAATTCAAGATCCTTTGCGATGGCCACAACCAAAATCTCTTGGGAGAAATTGAAATAAATCCAAGCTAAACATCTCGAAGAACTTGCCTAGCGGGAAGATGCTAAAAAGGCCAAGGAGGAGGCTCATATAAAAAAGAGAAATGATGACAGAATTCGACTTAAAAACACCAAGGAAGCAAAATTGTCTAGTGAAGAGGCTAAGAAGAAAACGGCTGCTGATAAAGAAAAAAACAAAGTGTCCAGGGAGAGGCTAACTAGTATCCTCTGGATGATCTGTCTGTTAAAGATCTCAAATTTCCATAGTTTAATGCCAAAGAAAGGATTTTCATTGATGGCCGACCTTCCCAGAGGCGTACAAGGGGTAATCTTTATCTCCCTATGGTCAGGTGGAGCGCAACGAGCTTTACCTTCTAATGACCAAGGAGAAACTCCCTGTAGACTAAAATTATATTCTTCTGAATGCCGCTAATATACTTGAAGTCTTAGGATATGTGGGTTATACCCTTGACTTTCAGTTCATGTAGATTTTGGATGTGGATAGTCATTCGAATTTTCTCATAAGGCATTTACAGTAAGTTGAATTAAATTATTTTTCAATATTTTCTTCCAAGTTGATCTATGTTCCTTGAGATATTTTGCTTCATCTCTTCTTATATAGGGAAACATGGACATAATTATTCTAAGGGAGAAATCTTTGTCTTCAATGAACTCTTATAATAATCTGAGGAATGCCAAGGAGGGGCTTGAAGATAAAATCAAAGTTCTTGAGGCCGACCTATCTAACTCTCATATGAAGCTTTTTGAGGAGAATATGGTAACTAAGGTTAAATACCGTAGTAAAGCTGAGGATGATATCAAGATTTTAAAATAAGATCTTTAAATTTACAAAGACCAACTTAATGATTTGAAAGATCAACTTGGTGATTCCATGTTTACTACTTCTATGACTGGAGAAGAGGCTATCAAGGCCTTCAAAACTTCTAAAGAATGCATCATTAAAACCATAATGACCTTCCTCAGAGACTATAACGAACTTAAAAAGAGGGTAGGTAAACACTACCCTAATATTATTGAGGTTGTCATGTCTTGGGAGGGAGATGATGATGAGGCCAGGGATATGTGTGAAGAGGAGGAGGCCTCTAGAAAAGCTGAAATAGAGTCATCATATTAGGATCATTTCCTGTTATTGTGAGGAAACATGTCGTGGCTAAGGATGACCATGTTGAAGTTGAGAAGCTTCTTTCTGTGGAGAACACTGAGTTAGATCCCAAGGATGATGCTGCTTAACTTTTTACTATTTATATTTTTTTTTATAATTGTTCATAAGCACTACCCTTGTACACATATGTGATCTATTTGTGTAACGAAAAAAGTCTATGATCTTTTGAGCTTTCTTTCTTTGGAAAATTTCATTAGTATCATTGAAAACAATTTATATTATTCACCATTTATTATATTTTATTTTCCATGTATTTTAGCTCATGGATTTCCACGATTGGATCTATTCAACTTTGCAGTCTAATTATGTTTTATTTGGGTCTTGTGAGTATTTCTTAGCCTTTTATCAGTGTTGTCAGATCTTGTCGTGACAGTCTAGTCTTACTAGATCTCTAGGGACAAATTGGTTAGTTCGCCAATTAGAAAAGGTATATTTGCAAGTTTTTAGAACTTTAGAACACCCTCATCCAAAGATTTTTTTACAGTCAATGACATTCTTTGGTTAATTGGGTTGGCCTTGGTCAACCTTACCTTAATGCCTTTATGCAGTCAATGACATTCTTTTGGTCAATTGGATTGGCTTGAGTCGACCTGACCTAATATTTTTGTGCAGTCAAAGATGTGCTTAAGTCAATTGGGTTAGCCTTAGTCGACTTGACCTTGATATATTTGTCCAGTGAAAGATGTTCTTTAGTCAATTGGGTTGGCCTTAAATGAATTAACCTTAATATTTTCGTGCAATGAGATACATGCTTTGGTTAATTGGGTTTGCATTTGCCGACCTAACCTTTATGTTTTTTTGCAGTCAAAGAAATTCTTTATTCAATCGGGTCGGCCTAATCTTAATATTTTTATGTAAAAAAAGACGTGCTTTGGTCAATTGGGTTGTCCTTAACCGACCTCACCTTGATATCTTTATGCGGTCAATTAGTTTGTCTTTATCCTCCATCACCTTAATATCTTTGTACAGTTAAAGACTTGCTTTGTTCAATTGGGTGGGCCTTAGTAACCTGACTTTGATATTTTTGTGTAGTCAAATATGTGCTTTGGTCAATTGGGTTGGCCTTAGCGGACCTGACCTTATTTTGAACTTAAGATGTCTTTGTTTAATGCTTCTTTCCCATCTCTTTAAACAAATATTAAATGTAGATAAAAGGAATTTGATAATCATCAAATTCAAATTGGGGTAATAGGTATTCTCATTTAGTGACTTCTATATGTATAAGCTTTCGAACTTCCCACCACATCCATATTTCTTAATAACTTAAAATACTTTTTTTAGTTATAAGACTTCTTGAGATGCTTAGAGTTATAACGGTTCTTGAACAACTATCCTTCTAGAGTTTTAATTCGATAATTACATAGTCATACGACTTTAGCCATGCGGTAGGGACTATGCTAATTAGCCTCTAACTCGTTGGATTTCTACGTGATATTTTTTAGAAGGTAATCACCTTTATTGAGGGTAATTGTCTTGACTATATTTGTATACAATTTTGCTTTGCAGTACTGATAGGTTGCTACCCTGAGCGTTGCTGCTTCACCTACCTAATCTATCAAGTCTAGATCAAACCTTCTCGTCAAGGCACTCTTGGGGGAATAAAAGTTGAGGGCCATGTAGACTGGGAGGTTGACCTTAACTAGGACCATGGATTCACTACAAAAGCCAACATATAGGGTTATTATCTTATTATTGTTCACGGTGTTATTTTGTAGGCCCAGAACATGATTTGTAGTTCATTTATCCAATTATCTTTGGCCGAATCCAATATTTTCTTCATTTCTCCATGCATTGTTGTATTTGTGACCTCAGTCTGTCTACTGCATTGTGAATGAGCTGGTAATGAGTGCATCTTTCTCATTTTGGCATTATCACAAAAGTTTTAAAACTCATCATTATCAAACTGGGTGTTGTGATTGGCAATAAAGGCACGGGGGATCCACATCTGCGTATCACATTTTCCATACAAAAGGTAAGACCTTTGCATAGTTTAAATATATGATTGTCTTGGCCTCTATATATTTTGTGAAATAATATAACGCTATCACTATATAAACTAATTAAGCTTTGGTCTTCAGCAGTGGGCCGACCAAATCGATACCCCAAATGGAAAAGGTCAAGGTGATATGATTCGCACTATCTTGACTCCCTGTCTCTTGTATGTCACTCTAAATAACTTGCACTTTCCACACTTCTATGTGTATTGTTCACCGTCTGTTTCACATTGTAAGATAGTAATATCCTTGAATTGGTTTAATTTTTTGTAATTACCCACCCCAATATGTTATTAATTTTCATGCATAAGTTGTAATAATATGAAAACATTGGGATTTGGATCATTATGATTGAGTTTATAGTTGCAGTTGACTATCTTGGGGCCTTGATTGTAATTGTTAAAAGATTGTTGGTTAAAATTGGAAATTTCGTGTAAAAATGAACAAGGGTCGTTTGAATAAGTTCAGAGTCATTTGAATGATAATATCAAGTCGTTCGAAGCAGGGTTTAAATGAGAATCGAATGAGATCCTATTGCATAATAGGCCCAGGTCGTTCGAAGGGAACTCAAATGATATGACTTTCTCGTTCAAATGAGAGGCGATTCTCGTTCAAAAGAGGTTGCCCAGATTTTTTTATTTTGGCTTGCCCTTATGTGTTGTCACATTTTGGATCTTTGGATCATTGAGGTGTCAAGATTGGGCAAAATAGGGATTTTGAGGCTTGGGGTTATTTTATAAGGGTTTATTTAGGTTATTTGGGTTATTTGAGTTGGAAGGAGAGAGAGAGAGAGAGAGAGAGGGGTGGTATTCCCATACTATTTTCATATTTGTGCATCTCCCTCTACTCAAACCACCATTCCAGCACTATATATCCACCTTGTGCAACCATATCCAACTAGTCTTCCACTTTATCCAAGCTCTAGATACCCATTTCCACCATTATTGGGCATAGCTACGAATTTTAGAGGTGTTAGTGGTGGTTTTTTGGAGAAGATAAAGATAGATGATTTGTGAAGCTTGAAGATGGTTTTTATGGAGCTTTCATAAAGACAAGCTTGGTAGAGCTATGCAACCTCTCTAAGGTCACCTTATGACGTGGGAGGTTGCCATCTTAGAAATTTCATGCCTTTCATTGTTGGAGCTTCATTTCAGGTGGAAAAATCTACGATTTGTTTAAGACTCTATTTTGTGTATTAGTAGTATTGTTGTAATAATTTCAGGGCAGAATTCATATGAATAAAATGAAGGGTTTCTAGTAAATTTGGTATTAAATATTTTTATAAAATAAAAAAGTTGGCAAAAATGTTATTTTGTTGAAAATATATTACGAGTAAATATTTCAAAGTTTTCTTGAAATAAGGATTTGGGATTTTTATGAAAATGGTGTAATCCTGGAGATTTAATGCTAAACATTTTGTGTTATAAAATGTTTTGAAAATGCTATTGATCTTACTGAAATATTTGGTGAAATAATGTTCCAAAGTTTCTTTCAAAAGGAAGATTTTACGAGAGTTGGACATTTGTTGAGTTTTGAAGAAACGAAAATGTCCTTTATGTGTTGAAAGTGCATTTTGAATGTATTCTAAATTTCTATAATGAAATGTATGTTTAACCCATTTAATAGGATTTTTGGAATGAAAATCCATCTTCTCATCCATTATCTTAATGTTGAACATATAGACAAGTTTAAATAAGTTTTGTTGGGTTTAAACACGAAATAAGAAAAACATAGAAATTCTAGTCTTTAAAATGTGTGTGAAAAGAGGTTGAAAGTGTGAGAAGTTTAAGGTTGTATGACTACATGTGTCAAATAAAGAAAATGGTATTTTTATTATAATAGTAGTCTTTAAGTGTAGTTGGATTTCTTGGATAAAGAAAATAATGGAATAAATATGTTTTCAACTTAAGAAGAATGTTACTCCAATTGTTAAAAAGGTGTTAATGTGTTAAAAACACTTAAGAAGTTAGTGTGAGTAACTTAAGGGTGTTTTCGAAAATAATACTTGTAAAAATGGAGGAAATGACAAGTTTTGAAGAAAAAAGGGTAAGATAATAATTTTACGCAAAGTGGAATATTTTTTATGAAATAAAAATGTTGGAAAGGTATTATACAAATTGATCCTAAATGAAAATGATTTGGGAATAAAATCAATGCTAAAGTGTAAAGGACATGAAATGATAATTTTTAAAGTGTAACACAAATTAGGGTGAAACCCTCGGTTTTGGCTTCGGCGAGGTAAAAAGAGAAATTGGAATATTGTGGACATTTTCTAGAATGTTAAAACATGTTGAAAATGTACTAGAATGACACCAAAATAATTAAGTAGGTCCCGTAGCTTTGGGATGAAAGATCCAAAATCAGTGTCTAGAGCATACGATGGTGTGGAGCTCGTTAAAGTAAGCGATTTATTGAAATATTCCAAGAAAATGATAAAGGAATAAGGAACATGTCGAGAAATGGGTTGTGTGGTGAAAATGTGTTAAGACAACCTAACCTTAATGAATTAATAATTGTTCCGGTGGAGGTTAAAGTTGACAAGAAATGCGTAAATTGATTAGTGTCCATGAAGTAAAGGAAAGGTAAAGTATAGATGTTAAATGGGCAAGCTAAGCAACCTAAAAGGTTTAATCCATAATTAACACAAGGGTGTGTTTGTGAATGGTTTTCAAAAGTTAAATAAGTTTTTTTCTAACAAGATGTTCACGTGTGTCGAAAGGGGTGATTTTCAATGAAAATACTAATGTGGATTTGATTAAGTGAAAGGAAAATTTCAGAAAAGAAATGGTCTTGTATTAAATAAAGTGTATTATTTCAAGTATTTAACCGCGTCTGTTGAATAAAGGGATAAATGACAATAAGAAAGAATGATTTATTTTATGAGATTAAGGTTAATTAATCGGGATAAATCACGTTTTTAAAAATAAAAATGGTTTCATATATATATATATATATATATATATATGTAAGGTAGTTTCATGTGCACGTAGTTATAACATGTTAGAGTCTTCTTTCTACTGTTCGATTCTATATTGCATTTGTATATTTTCCACTGGGCATTTGGCTCACACCCTCGTCTTTGTTATGACAAGTTAAGTGTAGTTTCATATTTTGAGAGCATCATACAGGTATGTACTCTCTTTTATTTTACTTTAGTAGCTCTGTATGCTTGGACTCCGGGGATGCTTCCCACGGGTCCCTCACGTAGTTTAAATTGAACTTGGAATTGCATGCTAAATAAGTGAAACATTAATTAAAATAAAAATGGAATTGCAACATTATATAGGTTGTTTCATTGCACTTCACACCTAATGGTCGGGTCGGACCTAGCTGACTACGCTAACCTATAAATCTAGGTCGGGGCGTTACAAATGGTATCAGAGCTCTAGGTTCAAGGTTCCTTTCGTGGGTGACATGGTTAGTTTTGTAGTGTATCTTTTGTCATCAGTGTTGGTTTGGTCCGATCATGCTAGTTTTGATGACGATTTAGTTCGTGTCCTCAATGGTGAAGTCAAAGAGGTTAGCACGAAAAGTATGTCAGTGCCAAGTGGCACATGATAAAGTTAGTTATTTTTAATTTCTTCTGGGATTCTAATTAGATATGTTAGTAATTTAGTGTGAGGTCATCCAGTAATTTAGTGTAAGATCATGTTAGGTATCCTTGCAAGCCAATGGAGGTGACACTGTGTTTTTTAGTATGAGGTTCCCACGTTCCAACCTTGGATGATATAGAGTCTTTGAGTTGTTAATAGATTAGATGACGCCCATTGGGCAGGTGGCACAAATTGTGTATAGCCAACTGTAGAGATTAACAATTAAGGTGTCGTGACTAAGTAATGATGATTAGTGATTAAGATGCATATAGACCCTAGGTGAGGCACTTATGAGTAGTCTATATCAATGATGTAATTAGGCAAATATGATACTTGGGGTAATACCATGATTGATGGATAATTAGATGAGCATGTAAATTGGTGTGGGTCAATGATTAAGGATAGGTACATTATGTCTTATCTGATAGGATGCTATCATTATGGGTGAGTGCCTTAGTGATTGTTGGACGATAAATGTATCTCATAAGTCGTGATTAGAGTTATGGGCCATTTATGGCAAAGGTGTCACGTGTGTAACAATGATGAGTTGTAATGACATGGTAGAAATTCTAGGTACCCCCTATGGGATCATTTGGAAAAAAATCATTTAACCTTTGATGATAGGATTTTTAGCGAAATCGATGGTGTAGACCTAGAGATGTATTGGTTTCACACAATATTCAGTATCCCACAAAAATCCTTAGTAGTGTCAACGTGTGGTTCAATACGTGGTGCATAGCATTAATTATTACGAGGAGGTCCTTAGAATATCCCTTGGATGAAAGGTCAGCTTGTTGTGACGCCTTGAGGTGTCCGGTGGCTATGACCTACCATGTTAGAGAATTATAGATTAATATTTTGGTGAGTGGTTAGCAATCGATGAAACGAATATCGAGAAATCATAGGGTATAACCTCTTTGTAAAAATTACGGTCGATAAAGTCTTATCAAGTCTTGGTGACAATTACTTGGGTATGCTTAGTGTCCTTAGGGAACCAATCAAGTTCAATTTTATGGAATGTGTTGTGTTCGATGATAGTATGTAGAGAACTTTATGATAATCTCAGGTTATTGTCTAAGTTTTGAGGAGTCGCTTCATATAGCCTTGGGTGATGGTGCAATCTTCTAAGGGTAAAATAGAGATTCACATCATGATCGGGAACAATCCTTGTTGTCTTGAGGAGATCGATGTAGAGAGGGTCATATCAGATTTTGATGAGTGCCAAGAAATTCATTAGAGACATAAGTCAATGGTGTTATTGTTTAGGCCTTGCACATAGCAAATGTGATGGGATGTTGAAGCTTAGTCAAGGTATCGGTGTGAGTTAAAAGTATATGTTAGAAAAATACTTGTATAGGAATGTTTAGACTTTAGGTCATCTTGTTAGAGTCATGTGGACCCTAGGGTGTACATTTAAGCAATATTTATTACCCTTATAGTGTTAATGAGGAGTGATTGGCCATCACATGGAGTCAATTAAATTGAATTTGGGGTTAGATGATTGTAACTTTGTGATAACGATTGATGTGATAGGGTAAGTGTTCCGTCGAATTGGATATTTCCTAAGGATACATTAGGTACGATCATGATATGGTAAGGTGAGATATTAATCTAGGTGTACTAGGTAGGTGATGTCATCACTGATAAGATGACAAGGGTCGATATTGATAAGGATGTTGACATTCGTCTATCAGAGTGGCTCGTGTTGGCCCAAGATGTAAGAGGGGGACCTTATACTTAAGGAGGGAAGTTCAGCATTTGACTTCCCAAGGTGTAGAAACCCTATTCTAATACTCCCTAACCTCTTCTTAAGTCCCTAGCACCTCCCTTCATCATTGCAAACCCAAGTCATACCCCGAGTACTGACCTAAAGTCCATCGGGCACTCCCAAGCTCTGTTTGACCAAAATTTAAACTCTTTATCTCGAATGAGACTGAATGAATCTTTGAAGGGCACGAAAACCCCTTCCAATGGTCCATCCCGTTCACGATTCTGACTTGTGGTACGGACGAATAACCCATTTTCCCTCAAAACTCGATCAGGAGGTAACCGAACACTCCTAGGCACCGTTTGACCAAAGTTAAATCTTCATCTCGACCGAGACTGAATGAATATTGAAAGGGTACTAAAACCCCTTTCCAACGGTCTGCCCCGTGCACAGTTCTGACTTACGGTATGAATGAACGATCCGTTTTACTCCGAAAGGTCACCAAACGCTTCTAGGCCCCGGTTGACCAAAGTCAACTCCCCGAACTAGGTCAAACTCTTGAGAATGTCGAATTACATCTCCTAAAATTTCTAATGGTCCACCCCGTGCACAATTCTGACTTACCATACGAACGAATGATCCGTTTGCGTCCGAAGTTTCCTCATCCAAAGGATTGACGAGCGCTTTCGAGCCACATTTGACCCAAAGTCAATTCTCAAACCCGGGAGCAGTCCAAAGGAATTTTTAAGGTCTCTAAAATACCTTCCCAACGGTTCACCCCGTACATGATTCGAATTAACGTTTCTTGCTCTACGATCGATTTTCTAAAGGAACCTAAAAGCCACTGCCAAACGACAGGTTCCAAGCCCTGCCTATCGGCAGTGTGCCTAAACACACCTGCCGATTGATAGGACCAGGGATATGCCGATCGATAATGCCCTGGGCTAATAAAAATGAGGGCCTAACCTTATTCAAAAAGGGAAGAAAAATCAGAACTCCATTACTCTCACTAAGCTCAGAAAACCCCTCTCGAAGTCAGCGTGATTTCCACATCCAAATCCCTTTTCAACCTTCACCTTTCATCACCTTTTTCATCAAACTTGATGACTTAAGTACTCTCCATCATCATCTAAGTTCAAGGGTTTCTCTCCAACATCCAAGATCAAGCTGAAGATCTTAAAGAAACGTCCAACTTTCTCCACTCTCTCCTTAAATTCGCCTAAATTCTCATTAGTTTGTTTTGTCACTTAGTACTCTTATTCTCTTATCTCACATATCTTAATATACTTTTTATCTAGTATTATTGCACATCTCGTATTTTCATATAAATAAAACCCAAAAAAACAAGAAAAAGAGGATTTGCTCATAAATTCCAAACGGGAATTCTCACACTTTTCTCACAACTAAAACACTTTTTTACACACACACACGTATAAGAGAAGTCCCCGATTGGATTTATGGGATAAATCCTGCCCCTCGTTTTGCATGCAAACTACGTGGACTTTGATGCCTCTATAGGCTACGTAGGCATCTCGGGGTAAAACCCGTGACTCGAGTCCTATTCCTTTTTCTACCTTTTTCCTATTTTTCTATATTCTTTAAACTTAACTCTCTTAAATCGTATGTGTGTGTGTGTGTGTGTGTGTGTGTGTATATATTTGTTCTTAATAGCGTATTATTCCACATGCATTATCATTCCCTTATAATGATCAACGCTAGTATAATCGCATAAATCCTATTTTCTAATATTACTTTCAGGAACATTCCTATGGATGACTCACTTTATCTCTTCCATGATACAAGTTGATGATTCCTATCTCCACTACGTATACACATGCACATATATCACAGGAAAATACAAGAAAATAGCAACAATCCATAAGAGACTATAAGGGAGGAATGGGTGCCTAACACCTTCCCATTTCGTAACTTAGCCTTCGGACCCTTTTCGAATCATTTTGGTTTCGTATGTATCAGTATGTCTTTGGATGATGTCCTTTGGGATGGCTCCCTTTTCTTTTGTCTGTTTTGAGTAAAATAGACTGTTGACTCCATCTCTCTACATTTTCACCTCATTCACCGACGCCGGACAAAGCTTTCCCGAGAGGGACGCGCGAGACCTAAAGGGATCCTCTCTCGCCGTGAGGGGATATATTCGGGGTTGGCCACAGTGGCGACTCTGCTGGGGACTATATTTTTTTAGGGCTAGATTTTTTTACATGAGTGTTGTATTTATTTATATTTTCCCCTATTTTGCATGTTCCCCTTTTACTATTCATGTTTACCTCATGCTTATGCTTCTATTCACACACTTGTAGAAAATTCTCTATGTACACTTCACACCACGTGCACCTAGGATCACATATATCCTCATGTTGCACGCATCACCCATACTTGGTATACCATTGGTACTTGTACTTTGCTCCCTGTTTGGCATGATCAAGAAAGATACCCTCATCATAAGATACTAATAAGAGAATCATGCATGATTCACACGCTATCAACAAAGAGCATTGTTATTGACCAAGTTTTTGTCCAGTAACTAGAGGGTCACTTCGTGATGGGAGCTGGTCGGGAAAGGCACAGTTAGCCTAAGCAATATGACTCTCAGCTTCCATTGTCCAAGTACTTTCGACGTATATCTAACGGTTCCCCTACATCGTACCGCTTGACCGAAGTCATGACGGGAGGTATATCACAGGGAACTCTTTCGTGTATGCCGAGTATATCGAATTATCTCTCACACGTACCGTCCCCATGAGGTATATAGTGAGGCAATTCACGTACACTCAGGTATATCAAATGGCTTTTCCACACATACCGATTGCCCTCAAAAGCAAAACGTATATCGTGGAAGCCACGCCGGACGGGGAAACCCTTTCCAATTCACCCAACCAAGTTGCATACCTGCATATAGGTGTCAAGCCTAAGACACACATATTAGATTGCCAGTTTCAACACAAAACTCTGTCGAAATTTTGGGTCGGCCTGCCGCCCAAATTTTTGCGCATTTTTAAAACGGGACCCTACCCATGAGCCTTGTTCCGAGTTAGAGATACCGAAGATTCAGAGGGAAGAGACTCTGAGGACTCGTTAAACCTACAGACACTGGGGCTGACACTCTGCATGGTTCATTCAGGAACTACATCACTGGATCCATCCCACCTGATTAAAGCTATTGATACACCTCTCCTCAACAGGCATGCTACGCCAGTTATACCTGTTGTAATCTCACCTAACCCTAATGCTTACCCCATTTCTTCTTCTGTTGTCTATCCTTGATCAAATGTAATCGAGACCTCCTTTGATGAGGTTCTCAATGATATTTTTCCAATTAATGAAATAAATGAATATTTTGAGTATCTTATTGCGCCTTACATTAATTGTTTAGATTCTAATCAAACTTTTGATCATGATGATTTTATAAATTAACAATTCTGAACTGATCTAAATAAGGTTAATAACAAACAACATAATCGTGTTTAAGTTAATGAAGAAGAAACTATTATTATTAACCTTGGTTCTAGAAGCAGATCCCGCCAAGCTGAAAGCCATACTTGAGATGCCACCTCCACGAACGGAGAAAGAGTTCCGAGGTTTCCTTGGAAAATTGCAATACATCAGCCGGTTCATCAACCAGATCACCTCTATTTGTGAATCGATTTTCAAACTCCTCAGAAAGGATTCAACCAAATTTTGGAACGAGGCTTGCCAAGAAGCCTTCGACCGAATCAAATAATACCTGACTCAACCTCTGGTACTCATGCCACTACAGCCTAGTCTCCCCTTGCTCCTATACCTAACCATAACCGACACTACAACTGGGGATTTTCTAGCTCAATACCTTAAGGATTACCGTAGATAAAGAGCCATCTATTATGCCAGTCGCAAATTGGCCGGGTACGAAGTCAACTATACTGCTTTAGAAAAAGCATACATCGCTCTTGTTTGGGTCACCCAAAAGTTGCGACACTACATGCTCGCTTTCCCCATTAAACTTGTATCCCGAATGGGCCCCATCAAGTTCCTTCTTGATAAACCCACCTTATCTAGCCTAATGGTTCGATGGTTGATGCTCTTAGACGAGTTTGATATCGTGTACATCACATAAAAAGCCATGAAAGGAAGATCCATCTCTGACTACCTCGCTGACTCCATGGAAGAAGCTGATGATTGGATCTCAGAATTCCCAGATGAAAACATCTTTTATGCTGCGTAAGATGACTTGCGATGTCAAATGTTCTTTAACTACGCGGCCAACAAAAAGGGATATGGCATTGGGATACTTCTGACCGCCCTAGATGACTCCTATACTCCCATCGCCATCAAGTTGGATTTCCCCTGCACCAACAACATGACTGAATACGAGACATGTACGGTAGGCCTAAAAAATGCCCTCAAGAAAGGAATTCAATGCCTAGATGTCTACGGGGATTCTGACCTCATCATTGGTCGGGTGCTTAGAAAATGTAAAGTCAAGGACGAGAAACTCCAACCCTTCCATGCCCACTTAAAATAACTAGCCTCCCAATTCCAAGATATCACCTTCCACTACCTACCTTGAGAAATAAATAACCTAGCCTATGCCCTTGCTACCCTATCATCCATGGTGGACATGCCCGAAGGAATAACAATAGCCCCCTTCCTATTCCAAAAGCAAGATAAACCAACCCACTTCTACTATATTGAGCTCATCACCAAAGAAGATATCGAGCTAGACCACTATTGGTATTATGAAATCTGGAACCTCCTTAATCATGGTAAGTATCTCGAGGGTTCTAACAAGAAATACCAGGCAACCGTTTGAAGGTTGGTCGCCCAATACATCATCTGTCACAAAGCACTGTTAAAAAGAAACTTCGATGGAACCCATATACACTGCATCGCAAGGGCTGACATTAAAGAGGTAATGCAGAGAATTCACAGCGGGGAATGCGGACCCCACATGAATAGTCACATGCTTGCTAAGAAGATCATACGACAAGTCTACTACTTGACCACCATGATCCAAGATTGCACCGCCTATGTCCAGAGATGCCTCAAATGCCAACAGTTCTCCATCCTTCAACACCTGCCTCCGCATGAATTATATAACATGACTTCTCCCTGGACGTTCTCCACCTGGGGCATCGACATCATTGGGAAGGTCACATTGAGGGCTTCCAATGGGCTTGAGTTCATCCTAGTTTCCATTGATTACTTCACCAAATGGGTCAAAGCGGAGTCATATGCAGTGATGAATGCTAAGAAAGTGGCCAAATTAATCAAGAAAAACATCATCTGTTGATATGGGGTCCCGCACGAGCTAATGTCAGATAACGGGTTGAATTTTGAGGCAGAAGTCATAGAAGTGGTAAACGAGTATGGGATTCAGAGACACAAATCTTCTCCCTACCGACCTCAAACCAATGGTGTAGTCAAAGACGCTAACAAGAACCTCAAAGCCATCATCAACAAGATGATAGAAAATCGTAGAGATTGGTCCGATCGAATCCCATACGCCCTCTAGGGCTACCAAGCCTTAATCCGAACCTCTACTGGGGCTACCCCTTACTCTCTAGTGTACGGCCTGGAAGCAGTCCAACCCGTGGATCTAGAAATGCCCTCGTTACGCGTCATGCTTGAAAGCAAGGTTAGTGAGGAAGACTGACATCAAAGTTGCCTCGACGAGTTGTCACGCTTGGACGAAAGGAGGCTGAAGGCGTTATACCACATACAAGGGTACCATCACCGAATAGCGCATTCATTTAATAAGAGAGTCAAGGACTGCGGTGTCCAAAAAGGGGATTTAGCCCTCAAAGAAATAGTAGATCCCATCTGGGACCCGAGAGGGAAATTCAAGCCCAATTGGAGTGGCCCATACATTGTGAAGAAGATCTTGTCCGGCAGTGCCGCCATGCTCACCGACTTATACGGAGAAGAAATGGCTCATCCAGTCAACCTGGACCGTCTCAAGAAATTTTACCGCTAGTACAAAATCTCAGCGCGCTATGACTCTTCTCATCTCCTTTTTATTCTAAAAAAACTCCCTCCATTTCCCTTTACCCAGAATTACGTGGGACTGATCCTCTGTAAAAATCATTCTCATAAAAATTAAAAAAATTCAAAAACCCCTAGAGGTACGTAGGCATCTCATTGGTCTTACATTAGCACGACCCCTTCTTTTTCACAAAAAACTATTCTTTTCTTTTTTTCGAGAATGACAGTTCACTTTAACATATACTTGAACAAAAGGAATATGCATGCCTTAGCGATCGGTATAGATAATTCAAAATAAATAATTCATCAAAAGGCATAGCTAGATGGTAAAAAACTTATTTATTTTAATAATAAGAAATTACAGTGCAATTACATAAGAAAAGGAACGGATGAATCCCTTCCCCCCTACCTTCCTAAAAAGCCAAATAAATTCCCAAATTTATTCCCCATTACAAAACAAACTCTCCAAGAGTCCTACCCATAGCTACCAGAGGATCTCGCTTCATCATCATCATCATCTACATACTGGGGCCCCCAAGCTTCCCCTGCCTGAATGGAGTGCCGCAGACGCTCCATGGACCGATAGGCTCAAACCAGCCTCGGAAAAACTACCACACCTCCCTCCATGGTATCAGATAAGGCAAGCCATCTTTGTCCAGTCTCCACTTCCAACATCTTTCTAACTACTCTCCTCCACAACTACTTAATATAATCCCCAGGGATGTGCCAAACTCTCCCAACAAACTGAGAGGGACGGGTCAACAGACTTCGACTCTCCCACAAAGAGCCAACCCACATGCGCAGATGCTTTGTCAAATCATCTACCGAAAAGAAGTCTAGTATCCGAGGTGACATGATCTGCTCCCAACCAAATTGGCACAGAAGCCGCCAAGGGAAATAAAAAGAGGTCTGTCTGAGACCAACCAGCTGGACATACGGGTATTCTCCTAGTTCTATAATAGGTAGCAACTGTCCCCACCAAGGCACTGGCCAATACAGATTTAAATCCCCATGCTCCACAAACCAGTTCTCCCCGCTCTCAATATCCTGGACAAAACTGATGAAATGGCACGAAAAGAAATTAGGTACAGTCGATAAAGGGTATTCTGGAGGAGTCACTGTGCGGAATCTTTCAGACAACCACATGAACAACATCACAGGGTTACCCCTCAGAAAGTTAGAACGACCTTCTCGCCAGGCATCCAGGCCATTTAGAGTCTCCGCCAGTATCATCATCGCAATATTGTGATGGTAGGACATCCATGAGGTAATAGCTGCAAGTTATGGGTCCACCACGAGATCCCCAGTCACCAGTAGAAATTTTGAAACCAAGCCTAGAACGACATCTCCGACATATCCAGCATCACCAACCTCCTACAAATGCATGGACCGCAACACCGCCGAAAGAGAAATCATACCTCCAGCCACTAGTGATCTAGCCACTGAGGACAAAATACAATGAAGTCCAGCCAATAACTCTCGGGGAGAACGGGAAAACTCAGGCAGAGTAGCAGCAACGTCGGGATTTATCCCCAATATGATAGAAAATTCCTCATAAGTTGGACAGACGTCTTCTAAGCCAAAGCAGAATACATGGTCTTCAGGGTACCAGAATTGTACCGCCGCCATCAGCATGTTCCACTCTATGGGTCGATTATGCCATAAAGAAACTCAACGCATGTTGTAAGCATCATAGTCGACGTTATAGGAGCACATCGCCTCCAAAGTCTTGAGGTAGTTAGGAAACTCAACACTACCAGGGAGGGCCATCTCACAGAAAAAGAAAGTAGGAATGTCAGAGTGTGAGAAAAACACTCCACTCTTACCCCTATTTTATACTTAAGAACCCCCACAAAAAACATAACCCCTGCAGAAATTGGAGGAATTCCTGCTGCACAAGGTATCAAAGGCTGAAGAAGGTACCAATCAAAGCTTTGAATTAATGGGATTTGACTGACATGCCGATAGGCAGGACAAGGTTCTTGTGATCGGAAACCCCCTACTTTTGGAAATTTTCCTTTTTCCTCTTTTGTCAAAATTCAAAAAACTCAAAATTAATTGATATTCTCAACAGAATTTCAAAAATTCCCTTTTCATCTTTATATAAATTCTCATTTTGAACAAAAATTTCTTTCAAAATCCCAAAAATATTTCTTTTTACGGTCTTAGCAGCAAAGTAAAAAGCTCATGTGTATGCATTCATTCATCATTAATAGAAGATAATCAAAAAATTTCATTGCATTGCATATATATGTTTCTATGTTACATCATTTTGCAGGAAAATAGTGAAAACCAAAAAATAAATGGGACTCATCCCAAACCCACATTCTCTCTCTCTCTCTCTCTCTCTCTCTCTCTCTCTCTCTCTCTCTCCTAAGATCTTCCACCCCAGCGACGCGCTCTCTTTCCCTGACGACGAGATGACACACCACCGCTACCTGAACCAGACTCCTCCCCGGATGAGGCAGACAACACCAAGTAAGAAGGAACAGGAACTGCTTCCCGAATATGGGCAGTCGCCAAAGATATCTAGTCCCTAATATCCCTCAGCCAAGTGGTGGACACCCAAACATTCTCCAAGAAAAGGAAAAATCAGTATCAAGCGGAAAAGATCAAAAGAAATAAAAAGGAAGGAAAAGGAGAAGAACATAAAAGATATACCTGAGGGCGAAGAACCTCCTCTCTCAAGCCTAACTCCTCCGGGTCCATCGCATGAGGACGATGCAGCATAGGCACCAACCCTCCATCAGCTCGCTGGATATTGTATGAAGGAGTATAGAGTCGCACAAAGGGAACCTCCGAAGTCACCGCTGCTGCAGATGTCGAAGGACCGCCACCGCTATGGGAGGACCCCACTGGCTGACTCGAACGCGCAGGAGGGAAGGGAACTATATCATATATGCTGGGTGCCATCAGTCATCTCATCATAAAGTTCATATAATCATACAGCACAACTGTATCAGTGTACAACATGTAGGACTCTCCAATCATCGCCCCAATCCTCGCATCCTCCGACAACAGCCGCTCCCGCCTCATTGACATAGGGGGCCTCACAGGTGGCACCACCACCTATCCCTCAGAAATTTGTCAAACCACTCTCTCCCTAAGATACTAAGTATGGCCAAACTCATGTGCTAGTAAATGCCTCATCTTCTCATTTACTCCAGTCAACCCCGTTTCCTGAATGGTTGTCCCCCAAGGGTAAAAGGTCACCTGAAAAATCCCTAGCAGATATGAGTCAAATAAAAAATCAGAGCACCCAAAGGTCTTAGACTGAAGAAGAAAGAAGTCTTACCCTGTCACTAGTACGGCCATTCAAAATCTGACGCACCGCCTCTAGAGAGAGAGACCTCCTCTACTGCTGATTGGCCTTGCGCTAGCGATGCAACCGATAAAAATCCCCAACTGTCTCGTCCTTCAAAGCAATCAGTTGGGTATTACACCCGATCACCTCATAGAACCATGTCTGCCAAAAACAAAAATTTTCACAATTAAAAAGAGACTCATAATGAAAATGTGAATGGATGAAAGGAAAATGCACAAAATTAAAGAATACCTCAAGAAGATACATGTCTCTAGTGAAAGACTATCGGCAACACCGACTGAATGCATCCAAGGAAAAATAAAGGATCACCAAAGTCAGGCTCCCCCAATCATCGAGAGGTATGTTCGAAAACATCCTCAGGTATGGTAAAAACCATAAGTGGACAACGTCGCTGCTCGACACCACCAGAAATCCCCCTAACACGAGCAAAATGAACAACCGGGACATCTGCCTCACCTGTAGCCCATCCTCCACATTGATTACTCTGCCCAATAAAACATCTTTTAGCAGCGACAGACGGATGGAGTCCCCATAGACTATCCTCCCCACATCACAAAGCGTCGCGCGCACCGCCTCCGGCCTCACCCGCAAAGAGAGATCCACCTCTATCTGCTCCCCATCGTAATCCATCCCCAATAGCTGTTGCACATCTATGGGAGTCACGATCATCTCCCCAAAGACAAAATGAAAGGTTTGGGTAGTGTCCCACCACCTCTCCCCTAGAGCGCATAAGACTGCTGTCGAACAAGGCTTCTCATCTAGCACAGATGCCAACCTCCCAAAGCCTGCTAAGGATACCTACCAACGCACCACAAGTGGAAGATACTCCCATACATCTTTAAGCCCCGTCGTCCCGCGGGCACGCATATTCGACAGAGAAACATCAAACTGCCAAAATATAAAAACCTTGTCAGAATATAAGAAAAGAAAGGAAAACCACAAAAAAAGGAATGCCAAAAGTCATTTTACTTACTTAATCACCAGGGTTAACCACCCTCTAAGAACGATGACGCGATGGCTCCTGCAACAAGGTCCGCTCATCTGCAATCATCTCGAATGCGTCAAAAGAATTCTCGCTCCCAAGGCAAGAGGCGCCCTGACCCTCCACTCCACGTTTTCCCAGTCATCAACAGCCAACCATTCTCGATGTACGACAGTGCTCACAAAAGCGACCATTTTTTAGAGATCGAAATGCTATAACGATTCGCAGAAGAAAATCGCAGAAAGAGAGAAGGCAAGAAACTGTGAAAAATGAGGGGAATTCACCCCTTTATATAGGATGTCAAGGGTTATGTCGATCGACATTGACCCCCCACCTACCGATCGACATTGACCCTTTACCTTCTCGAGACAGTTCAAAAGTCCGTACCACTGCCGAATGGCATCCTGCACACCATGTCGACCGGCATCTCCCTTAAATTTTGGTACAAAAATTCCCAGAAAACCCTAAAAAATCCTCAAAAATTTCCTAAAAATCCCAGAAAGGATTTAGAGAATTTTTCACCAAAAAAATTTCACACTTCCTCAAGCGAAACCCCTATTTCCCTAGTGGAACTCTCAAAAGACAAGTGAATCTCTCCCCGGTGACGTCCCCAGAGGACCTCCAAAATATCCAAAACTTCAGTATCATATCCTATTTCCCAAAGATCCCAAATCTCCCCGAGAAATACGTCCAAACCCTGGACCACCTAATCACTTCACCAACATTATATTGGTTGTTCCCCAGGTAAAGTCTCCAAAAGACACATAGATTTTCCCAGCAATCGGCTCCCCAGCTCAAATCAAAATCACGAGGTAATTTTCCTGGTAGAGTTCTCCAAGAACTTCTCATCCTAAATCCCACAGAATTGGATTCGACTCGCAGAATTGGTCATTTCACCTTAAGCCCGCAGAATTGGCTTCGACCCACAAAATTGGTCATTTCACCTTAAGCCCTCATAATTGGCTTCGACCCGCAGAATTGGTCATCTCACCTTAGGCCCGCAGAATTGGCTTCGACCCGCAGAATTGGTCATCTCACCTTAAGCCCGCAGAATTGGTCATCTCACCTCAAGCCCGCAGAATTGGTCATCTCACCTCAAGCCCTCAGAATTGACTTCGACCTGCAGAATCGGTCATCACAACCTAAGCCCTCAAAATAGGCTTCGACTCGTAGAATTGGTGACCCCCATCATTGCTGTAGGTCCTCAAAATTGACCTAAATCTTTCCTTTAAGACCATCCTCAGCATGCCCCTTTAAGCCCTCAGAATTGGCATCGAACCGCAGAATCGATCACCCTCATCTCCAAGCCCTCAGAATTGGCTTCGACCCGCAGAATCGGTCACCCTCATCTCGAAGCCCATAGAATCGGCTTTGACCAATAGAATCAGTCATCACAACCTAAGCCCTCAGAATTGGCTTCGATTCGCAGAATTGGTCACCCTCATCTTCAAGCCCTAAGAATTGGCTTTGACCCACAGAATCGGTCATCCTCACCATTAGGTCCTAAAAATTAGCCTCGACCCTCCGATCATCCTCTTTCAAAGGCATCATGTGATGTCTATTCGATGGCTATCGTTTGTTCCAAACTCACCCATCAAGGGGCTCTGTAGACACCCCATTATAATTTCCCTAACCTTTCCTTAGGTCCCTAGCACCTCCCTTCATCATTGCGAACCCAAGTCATACCCAGGGTACTGACCTAAAGGCCATCGGGCACTCTCAGGCTCCGTTTGACCAAATTCAAACTCTTCATCTCGAACGAGACTAAATAAATCTTTAAAGGTCATTAAAACCTCTTTCCTACGGTCCATCCCATGCACAATTCTGACTTACGGTACAGACGAACGACCTATTTTCCCCCAAAACTCGATCAGGAGGTCACCGGACGCTCCCAGGCTCCATTTGACTAAAGTAAACTCTTTAATGAATCTTCAAAGGTAACTGAAACCCCTTTCTAATGATCCATCCTGTGCGCAATTTTAACTTACGGTACAGACGAATGATCCATTTTACTCCGAAAGGTCACCGAATCCTTTCGAGCCCCGGTTGACTAAAGTCAACTCCCCGAATCAGATCAAACTATTTGGAATGTAGAGGTACATATCCTAACCTTTTTAACAGTCCACCCCATGACTTACCATACAGACGAATAATCCGCTTGCATCCGAAGTTTCCTCGTCCAAAGGACCGACGAGTGCTTTCGAGCCACATATGACCCAAAGTCAACACCCAAACTCGGGAGCAGTCCCAAGTACTTTCAAAGGTCTCTGAAATACCTTCCCAACGGTTTTCCCTGTGCACGATTCAGATCAACGGTTCGTGTTCTATGACCAATTTTTGGAAGGAACTTGAAAGACACTGCCAAACGACAGGTTCCAGCCTTGCCTATCGGCAGTGTGCCTAAACACACCTATCGATTAGCAGGACCAAGGCTATGTCGATCGGAAATTCCCTGGGCCTATAAAAAGGAGGGCCCAACCTCATTCAAAAAGGGAAGAAAATCAGAGATCCATTACTCTCAACAAGCTCAGAAAACCCCTCTCGAAGTCTGCGTGATTTCCACATCCAAATTCCTTTATAACCTTCACCTTTCATCACCTTTTTCATCAAACTTGATGAATTAAATACTCTCCATCATCATCCAAGTGCAAGGGCTTCTCTCTAACATCCAAGATCAAGCTCAAGATCTTCAAGAAGGTCCAACTTTCTCCACTCTCTCCTTAAAGTCGCTTAAATTCTCATTAGTTTGTTTTGTTACTTGGTACTCTTATTCTCTTATCTCACATATCCTAATATACTTTTTATCTATTATTATTGCACATCTCTTATTTTCATATAAATAAAACCCAAAAAATAAAAAGAAAAAAAGGATTTGCTCATAAATTCCAAACGGGAATTCTCACACTTTTCTCACAACTAAAACACTTTTTTACACACACACACACACATATATAAGAGAAGTCCTCGATTGGATTTATTGGATAAATCCCGCCCTTCGTTTTTCATGCGAACTACGTGGACTTTGATGCCTCTATAGGCTATGTAGGCGTCTCGGGGTAAAACCCGTGACTCGAGTCCTATTCTTTTTTCTACTTTTTTCTTATTTTTCTATATTCTTTAAACTTAACTCTCTTAAATCCTATATATATATATATATATATATATATATTTGTTCTTAATAGCGTATTATTCCACATGCGTTATCATTTCCTTATAATGATCGACGCTAGGATAATCGCATAAATTCTATTTTCTAATATTAATTTTAGGAACATTCCTATGGATGACTCGCTTTATCTCTTCCATGATACAAGTCAATGATTCTTATCTCCACTATGTATACACATGCACAAATATCACGTGGAAATAAAGAAAAATAGCAACAACCCATAAGAGACCGTAAGGGCGGAATGGGTGCCTAATACCTTTCCATTTCATAACTTAGCCTTCGTACCCTTTTCGAATCATTTTTGTTTCCTATGTATCAGTATGTCTTTGGATGCTGTCTTTCGGGATGGCTCCCTTTTCTTTTGTTTGTTTTGAGTAAAATAGACTGGCGACTCTATCTCTTTATATTTTTCACTTCATTCACCAACGCCGGTCAAAGCACTCCCGAGAGGGACGCGCGAGACCTAAAGGGATCTCTCCCGCCGCGAGGGGATATATCCGGGGATGGTCACTGATAAGATGATAAGGTCAATATTGATAAGGACATTGATAGTCTTCGATCGAAGTGGCTCGTGTTGGCCAAAGATGTAAGAGGGAGACCTTATCCTTATGGAGGGAAGTTCAGCATTTGACTTCCCAAGGGATGCATGTTCATATATTAATTCCTTCTCGAGGAAATGAGTGGGTTGTGGTTAATTTCATCATAATTGATGATTCAATCCAGGGTGTATGGCTAGGCTAGTATCTGTTGAGCTTGCCTAGGATAGGACATGGACTCCTAATGCATGGCACATGCTAGCCTTTATAAACCATCACGGTTGCATGTGAGTGGTGTCCTATAGGATCTATTGTTTATCTCTTCTGATTCTTATATTTCCCTTCGGGTTCAATGTTAGAGAATTATACCCTTCACGGTTGTGATAACCCAAACTTATACCATGATGTGGTGTGGCGTGGTTTGGCCCAGTAGAGTGCTATTGGACCTGTAATGGTTAATGAAGCTCTATAACTGGGTGCGCCCTTGTTAATGGTATCCTTGTTATTTCATAAAGCTCCGTGTGCGAGTGGCTACGCTTTCAGCCACACGACCGCTCATAGTATTCGATTTCCTTAGTAGTACCGACCTAGGATTTTGGCCGAAATGGCAATTAAGGGCCCACATTATGAAGAGCGGGTTGATAACTTTAGGATTGTGTAGTGTTAGAACTCGAGAAATTTAGCTCATAGTGTTACTTTACCATGATAAGCGGATTGGTACGATACTCAAGTGAGTGCTCCAAGTGAGATTCCTAGAGTAATATCAAGGTCATCAGAGTGACGCAGAGGAAGGTATTGGACAAGTGCGCGATGATGATTTGATCCGTGTGTTGCTCCACGGAGTGATTGAATTACGATATGAGGTTATGTGGTCATGATGACCCAAGTATTTAAGGAAACCCGAGATATGTAGTCCTTAGATTCGATATGGTTCTTGATGATGAGTTTAGAATGGGTTGTGTTACGACCCGTTATTGGGTGAGTGTTAATCACTAGAAAGGGTTTCCCAGTACGGGCACCGATATGCATGGGTATTAGAAAAGTTAGTCCTAGGACTTGATTGAGCATATCACCAAGAAGTGGAGACTCGAGGACTGTATGTGAATTTGACTACTATCCTAAGGGTGAGCATTAGGTCATATTTCATCATGAACCTTTTGGTGACAAACCAATGAATGAGTGTATGATGTCATTAGAACGAGTTCATAGTCGTTAGACCGGGAATATCAAATCATTTGAAGTGGGTTTTAGAAGAGGATCGAATGAGATCCTACTGCATAAAAGGTCTAGGTCGTTCAAAGGGCGTTCGAACGAGATACCTTTTTTTTTATTGGAACGAGAAGCGATTCTCATTCGAACGAGGCCATCCAGATTTTTATATTTTGGCTTTCCCTTTATGTGTTGTCATATTTGGACCCTTGGATCATTGAATTGTCAAATTCTGGCATGCCTAGATTGGGCAAATGGGGATTTTGAGGCTCAGGGTCATTTTATAAGGGTTTATTTGGGCTATTTGAATTATCAGAGAGAGAGAGAAAGTGGGGGGGGGGGGTCTTACCCCCTTTTAAAATTTGTGCATATCCACCTACCCAAACCACCATTCCTCCACTATATACCCACCTTGTGCAACCATATCCAACTTGTCTTCCACCACATCCAAACCTTAGATACCCATTTCCACCATTATTGAGCATAACTACTAATTTTAAAGGTCTTGTTGGGGGGTTTTGGGGAAAATGAAGATGGATGATTTGTGAAGCTTAAAGAGGGTTTTGATGGAGCTTTCATGGAGACAAGCTTAGTGGAGCTATGTAACCTCTCTAAGGCCACCTTAGGATGTGGGATGTGGGATGGTGAAAGTGTGTTAAGACAACCTAACTTGAATGAACTAATAAATTTTTCGGTAAAGGTTAAAGTGGATAAGAAATGAGTAAATTGATTAATGTCTATGAAGTAAAGAAAAGGTAAAGTATAGTGGCGAAACGAGTAAGTTAAGCAACCTAAAAGTTTCAATGCATAATTAACACAAGAGTGTGTTTGTGAAAGGTTTTCAAAAGTTAAATAATTATTTTCTAACACGGTGTTCACGTGTGTTAAATGGGGTGATTTTCATTAAAAATAATAATGTGGATATGTTTAAGAGAAAACGGAAATTTCTATAAAACAGTTGTTTTCGGTTAAAGAAAGTGTATTGTTTCAAATATTTAAATGCGTGTATTACATAAAGGGATAAATGCCAATAAGAAATAAGGATTTCTTTTTATGAGATTAAGGTTAATTATTCGGAATAAATCATGTTTTTGAAAATAAAAAAGATTTCATGCTTTAAGTGTGTGTGTGTGTGTGTATATATATACAAAAAGTCTCTTGTAAGGACTCCTTATGGTGCAGACCCCAGTACATACCATTTTTTTAAAATAGTTAAAAAATGAATTTTTTGATGAAACTTCATGGATATGATCTCCATTGTGAGAAGATCATCTCTTATTTTTTTTGTCAAAAAATTCAATAAAAAAACATTGAGATGATGTAATATGTAAAAAATGGTATAAATATGCATTTTCAACCGTTGAAATGTTGGGTCGGCACCAACCGCATTATTGATTGAGTTTTTTGATGAAACTTCATGGATATGATATTCTCACTATAGATATCATATCCATGAAGTTTCATAAAAAAATTCAATCAAAAAGTGGGTGAGATGATCACCAACATTTCAACGGTCGAAAATGCATATTTATACGATTGTTTTACATATCACTTCATCTCAACGGTTTTTTTATTGAATTTTTTGAAGAAAAAAATTGTAGATGATCTTCACATCATGAAGATCATATTCATGAAGTTTCATCAAAAAATTCATTTTTTTAATATTTTAAAAAAATAGTATGTACGGGAGTCTGCACCAGAAGGAGTCCTTATAGGAGAGGGTCTCTCTCTCTCTCTCTCTCTGTATATATATATATATATATATATATATATATATATATATATATATATATGTGTGTGTGTGTGTGTGTGTGTGTGTGTGTGTGTGTAAGGTAACTGCATGTGCACGTAAGTATAACGGGTTAAAGTCTACTTTTTGCTGTTTGATTTTATATTGCAATTGTATATTTTTCACTAGTCATTAGTCTCACACCCTCGTGTTTGTTATGAAGGGTTGGGTGCAGTTTTGTACTTTGAGAATTTTATGTTAGTAGCTTTGGGTGCTTGGACTTCGGGGACACTTCCCACGGGTCCCTCACGTAGTTTAAGTTGAACTTGGAATCACATGCTAAATAAGTGAAACATCAATTAAAATAAAATTGGATTAGTAACATTATATAGGTTGTTTCATTCCACTTCACATCTAACGCTCCGGTCGGACCAGATTGATTACGGCAACCCACCTGTCATCATATTCAGTGGGTCCAGCGACATAAAATAGAAGTATTTGGCGTTATTATCTCCCTGGTTGGCATGTTAGCCGACCACCCTCAAGAATATGAACAGTTAGTAATGTGAACAGACACATGTGAGAATCTCAACAATCACCATGCACATGCACACTAACAAATTCATAGTTAATTGTAATGTAAAGGTGTAAATACATAATATATAAATGTATTCCACATCTTTATCTTCTTACGAGTATAAATAGCTCAGTACATTTCTCATCTGGGGGAAACTGAAAACAATTTATGTAAAACCCTATAAAGTTCTTGAGAGGCTTATACTAAACCCTAATATTTAGTGGCATTGTACCCGTGGATGTAGGCACCTCATTGGGCTTAACCACATAAAACTCTTATACCCCCCTCTTTGTCTCTCATCTCTCTCTATTTTATAAATTTATTATTTTATTTGTGGTTGATAATAGTTTAACTAAACTAAGACTCATACTAATCAACAAACCAATTTTAGACACCAATAGATTGGAGCCATTTATGAAAAATAACAAGCCAGTGTTGTTTTGTACCTATTTTCCATCAAGTGGAAATTTTTCAACCACTTTCTATTAAGTTTCGAAAAATGGTAGAAAATCTTGAGGACCTGACATCAGGGATCTAAAAGGAATTTTGATGAATATAGCTAAGGGTTAAGAGGCCATGCAAGATACTGTGAGACAGCTAACTCAGAAGCTCTAAACCAGGCCCTTAGTTAGACCCATCACCGGATGACAAATGTTGCCTCCTTCACCCTAAAGGGACAGGCAACCTGCAAACCTGGCAGGATAAAAGAAAAAGATCAAATCTAGGTACTTTAAATCAACCAACGATCGATCCTATTACCCCGGCATGACCTCATCAATTAGATCTACTAACTATTATTGTGGACATTCACTCTCTTGGGAGAGGTCGAGCTCCTTAGACAAGCTAAGCATGGGCTCATCCTTTGATCGTTTAGATCCTCGAGCTACTAGGGGTCATAATCATAAAGAGCCCTCTATATCAAGACGTTGCCAAAAAGGATCTATTAGGTCAAGGACTAGTGTGCGGGGATCCATGCATGTCGAGTAGACTTTTCAGGAAAAGGGATCAGCACAAACCCATGGTCAAGCAGCTAAGATTATTTTAATCAAAGTCAAACCGGACGAGCATCCTTAGAAAAGTTAAATCCAACGATTGGAAGATTATTGGGGAGAAATATCCATATCCAAAAATCCCTTGCACAGGTGTTTTGTGAAGGGGTCACCTTTTATCCCTGCAATTGTGAACTAACCTATACGCATTATGTTTAAACAACCTATGGTAACTCCAAGGTGTGATGAAAAACTAATCTTGTACTTCACGTGGGACAATATCAAGCTACTTCCGATATCTAGTCAGTCCCAGACGAGATGTGGTATAGGGCATTTTCTAGCACTATTATTGGATCGACACAGATCTGGTATAACAACTATCGTGAGGATAAATATCTATCTTTTAATAGCTTATTGAATGATTCATTAGTAAATTATGATTTGTATCCAAACCAGTCAAGAGGGTAGCTCATTTATTGAGTGGTTGCCTGCGAGCAGGAGAAATTACATGCGAATACATAACTCGCTTTAACAGCGAAAAACTGGAACTCATTGATTATGAAGAAAAGACGGCTATCATTGCACTGGTGATAGGTTTACTCCATGAGAAGTTGTATTATGACGTAGACAAAGATACCCCAAAGACCAAGACTGAATTTGCGACTAAAACAAGCAAGTTAATGAATATTGAGGAATCCATGGATGCGAAGGAATCTCACAACTCCAAGTCTGACAACAACAAGGGCCTAGAGAAAAAAGAGTAGCAGGATAAAAATATGGAAAAACCTAAGAGGTATGATTAGTATACTCCTATCACTATTAGTATGCATCATATTTTGGAGGACATCTAAGAGAGAAAGGATTTGAAATGGCCCGAGAAGCTGAAATCTCCCCCAAATTGAAGGGATAAATCTAAGTATTGTGAATTCCATAAAGACCACGAGCATAACACAGATGTCAGACTCTCCCCCAAATTAGAAAGCCTGATCCGAAGAGGCGAACTCTCCAAATATGTTGATAGAGAAGGCAGGTCATAAGAGAGAGAAGCCCAGAGACAGTCGAAATCTCTTTGTGAAAGAAAAAGGGTAGAGATAATGATGCCGAGTACGATATGGATTTATTGAAGAAACCCATAGAGCTCGTGCGTGAGGTGATAATGATTTATTTTAGTTATAATTTCATTACAGGTGGTCACGCTGGTGGAGGTAACAAAATTTTCTAGAGAAAAGAATACTTGAATGAAAACAAAGCCATCTCCTACATTTGGCAAATCAACCTATCTGGCAATGTTAATAGTCGTCCTAGAAAATAAACAAATACAGGTTGGTGATAGGATTATCAAAGGACAATATATTTGGAGTACTTCATTATCACGATGATCCTCTAGTCATAACAATAATGGTGCATGAAGTAAGAGTTGCCAGAACACTGGCGGATAATGACAGCTCAATCGATGTCTTGTTTTATAATTGCTTCAAAGGACTAGGGCTACAAGATAATAAATTGGATCCCTATAAGAGGCCCCTCGTTGGTTTGTTTGGAGAAAAAATGTATCATTTGAGAACTATCAAACTGGTAGTCATAATTAGCACTTAGCCAGTCCGTTGAACTGAGAAGATTTGTTTATTCATCTTAGCCAAGAACATCTAATCAGCCTATAATATTATCCTCAGTAGGGTCAGCCTAAAATTTTTTATAGCTGTACCATCCACTATACAACAGTGCCTAAAATTCCCCACACATTATGGGGTCAGCGTTGTTACTGGAAACCATATTAAAGCCAAAGAATGCTATTACACTTAAGTCAACCAGGAAGAAGTGAAAAAACATGTCACCACTTATCAGACAGAGACCATAGATCCTCACGAGGAGGTTGAATTAGGGAGGAGACAAGTTGTGGAGGTAGTTGAGACCACAGTCCTTGATGACGAGCGCTTAGAAAAGACAACATGGATTGGTTTATCCATGGATCCATCCATCAAGCGGGAATTAGTGGACTTCCTCAAATTACAGAAGAACGTGTTATCTTGGAGCCATGAGGATATGTCAGGGATTGACTCAAAGTTCATATTCGATGAACTAAACATTATCAAAGTTGAAAAGTTAATTAAACATAAGTGACACGTCTCCAGACCCGAGAAGTATAGGGCCATCCAAGAAGAGGTGGAAAAGCTACAGAAGGCAATTTTCATCGAAGACGTAAAATATATTGATTGGTTGGCCAATTTCGTTATGGTTAGAAAGAAGAACAAAAAATGGCACATGTGTGTTAACTTCACGGATCAGGACAAGGCTTGTTTGAAAGACCATTTCCCCTTGCAAAGTATTGATCTACTAGTCGATGCCACTGTCGAACATGAATTGTTCGGTTTCATGGATTCGTATTCGAGGTGGAAACATATCAAAACGAAACCATAAGATAAGGAGAAGATCTCATTTATCACTAGTCGGGGTACCTACAACTATACTGTTGTGCCTTTTAGGATAAAAAAATGCCGGAGAAACATACCAAAGGCTAGTGAACAAGGTTTACAAAGAGAAAATTAGCCAAAATATGGAGGTTTATGTGGATGACATGCTTAACAAAAGCAATAGAGCAATCGATCATATCAAAGACCTGAGTTAGACGTTCGACCAATTGGAGAGGCATCAGACGAAGCTCAACCCGACCAAGTGTGTATTCGACATGCAGGAAGGAATGTTCTTTAAAGTCATAGTAAATCAGAGAGGTTTTAAGGCTAATCTAGACAAAATCCAAGCATCGATAAATATGAAATCTCCTATAAATAAGGAGATGTAAAAGCTATAAAAAGAGTGGCAGACCTCAAGAAATTTGTCTCTCGAGCTACTAATACCTACCCTTATTCAAAGTGCTTAGGAACACTTTCGAGTGGAATGAAGAATGTGAAAATGCCTTGGTAGAGTTGAAAAAATACTTAGGGTCTGCACTATTACTTTAAAGACCATTGATGGGAGAGAAGCTTTACTTATACCTGTCAGTGTTCGAGTCCATAATTAGTTCACAACTTATCTGATTAAATAATGGGGTACTAAAATCGGTCTACTACACAAGCAAGGCCTTTTAAGGAAACAAAATTTTCTACCCACGTCTGTAAAATATAACTTTATCCCTCATTGAATCCTCTTAAATGATTTAAGCCATGGTTCCAAGACCATACCATTATGGTCTACATGGACTTGTGCCATGCCATTCATAAACCAGATTAATCATGAAGGCTGATGGATTGGGTGGTGGATCTTAGAGAGTAAGATATACATTATGAGCCTAAAACGAAAATAAAAGGCCAAGTAGTACATATTTCATAGAGGAGTTCGCCTATGAAAAAAACCTATCGAGAAGACTTCTACAAAAGATAGCTTAGTAGAAAATCCGACTGGACAGACTTCATTGGAAGAGAGCTCAAAAGTTCAAACACCCAAGCAAACTTCTCTGAAAGATAGCTCCATGATGGGTATAACCAACCATGAGGAAGATATATTGAAAATATTAGATAAGTGAGAAATTACTGCATATTACCTGGAGCAAAGTCACAAGATATTTACTAAAATTTCTCCTGTTTCTTTTCAGTCTAGGAAGGACGTTTCATAAGTTTAATAAATATTTTCAAAATAAATCCACTTAGTTTCAAACTTGGGATAACCATACTGGTTCAAGGAGATTTTAAATAAGAACCACCGGTTTGGATTTTATATGTAGATGGATCATCGTGTGCCACTAGCAGCAACGTCGGGCGGATAATCAATACCCTAGTGACATAGATGTGGAATATGTATTCAAGTTATATTTTAAATCTTCCAATAAGGAAACGAAGTATGAGGCATTGATTTGTGGGTTTGAATTAGCACTCTCTCTGGGTGCCAAGCAGTTACAACGCACAGTGACTCTCAATTGATCGTGAACCAAATGTTGGGAATATATGGTGTTAAAGGAAAATTCATGATGAGGTACTTGGATAAAGAAAAAGTCAACATATATAAGTTCCAGGCAGTCAAAATGATCAGGATTCCAAAGGTTGATAACGCCTGAGTAGATGCGTTCGCTCGACTGGCTTTTGTGACCAGAACTGAGTTGGCATGAACCATTCTGGTAAAAATCCTCATGAATAGGAGCATTGATAAAGAAAGCATTAACTTGACCGTGTTGGAATTGGGTACCTCATGGATGGATCAAAGCAAGGAGTACATTGAGAAGGGCATCCTACTGACCGACCCAAAAGACGCAAGGAAACTAAGGTACAATGTAGTCCGTTATGATGTGGAAGGAGTAATTATATATAAGAGAGGATTTATTGTTTCACTGCTCAATTGTGTCCATCACGTCGAGTTTCCAAAGCTGATTAAAAAATATGTAAAAGATCTTATGGGGCCCATTTGGCAGGAATATCCATGGTTAGGCGAGTAGCCACATGAGGATATTATTCGCCAACCATGAAAGTATATTGTGCTACTTATTCAAGGCCTTGTGATAAATGCCAAAGGTTTTCTACCATTCACTGAACACCTGGAGTTACGCCCACGCCGATCACATCTCCATGGCCCTTTGCCATGTAGGGAATTGAATTGGTCAATCCATTACCTAAGATGATAGGTAGGTTAAAATTTTTGGTCCTTGTTATAGATTACTTCACAAAGTGGGTAGAAGTTAAACCTCAAGTAAATATGCCCTATGAGAAAGTCTTCCAATTTATAAGTAAAAACATCATATGCCGCTATGGTATGTCGTATGCCTTTATCACTGACCATGGAAAACAGTTTGACAACCAGGATTATGAAGATTATTGTATCCGTTCCAAAATCAAAAGTTGCATTACGCTCCCGGATAGCCTGGGTGCAATGTCCAAACAGAGGTGATAAACAAAACTCTTCTCGATTAATGAAGAAAATGTTAGATGATTCTAAGGGTGACTAGATCAATGAGCTACAAAGTGTACTTTGGTCCTATAAGACCACGCTGAGGACAACCACCGGAGAGACCCCCTACATGCTAACATGTGGAATAGAGGCAGTGGTCCCAATAGAGATTCGTCTGCTTAGACATAGAGTACTCAACGTGTACTCCCAAAAGAGTGATCTCATATGAAGGTTAGATTTAGATGTAGTTGAGGAAGTTAGAGAAAATGCAGCACTATGCATGGAAGTATACTAGCAGCGAACTACTCGGTTCTACTGAGAAAGTGAATTCTATGGATTGATTCACATCTTAGGCCCAAAACATGCAAATTCAAATTTTAGCAATTTTTATCTTGGATGAATTTAGTGTGCATTCAGTGATGAAGTCCAAATTAAATAAGTCAAATTAAGCAGGAAAATATGCAAAGAAGTAAGGAAAAATCCTTTTCAGGAAAAATCTTTATTTTCAATACTGTACAAGAATTGAAAGACACTAGATGGCTTACATAATACTTAGCTCACTAAGTATAACATGAAGTTCTTCAAGTTTTTTACAGCAACTTCATAGTCCAGTAACACCCATATGAAGCAATCTTTCCTTGGTATCCATTAATCAACCTTCTTCTTCAGTAGTAGAGCCTTAAATCCACAAATGAGTAATAGACACAAACTCTACAAGAGTTTTTGAACAATAATGTGTTCTTCTTGATTTGATAAAGTAATCTCTAAATTTCCAAGGGATTTAGATGAAAAACTAAAGAGTTTGATCACATAAGGAACTTAAAAAATGGCTTGGAAAAGGAAAAATATGAGTTCTAGAAGACTCTAATCGCTCATCTCTTTTTATAAGGAATTTTACTGCAAACGAATAAATATTACAGATTTGGATCAGATTTAATTAAAAAATAAAAACTTGCGCGCTCGTTCGAACGGCATACCCTTTTTCGTTTGAACATAACAATTCAAACAACATTTCAGTGCTTTTTGATTTAGATCTCGTTCGATCATGGGAAAATTTATTCTAATGACGTGCCCAATTTATTTTCAAAGACTTCCAATGAGACTTCAAACGAAATTCCAGAATTGACCAAAAGGCGACGTTGTGGATTATATTCGAACAATGGAATCTCATTCTAATGACGTTGTGTAACTCGTTCGAATAACATTCTAATCTCATTTTAATGAGTTAGCGAGATTTCTAAAATTTTCTTTAAAAAGATATTTTGAAATAAAAACTCTTAAAAATTAAGCCCCTGGAAAAATTAAGCCATTACCAAACTACCATAACTATTTTCAATCTTGTTGAGACGAATGATATTCAATCTTCCAAATCTCATCAACTTTGCCTTCGAATATGTAGAAGTGGTCATGAAGGTGCATTGGTTTGTTATGAGATAAGCCAAATAAAAAATAAACAGAGCAATTATAAAACTTGCTCTTACAAAACTCCTGCTTTGGCTATTCCAATACAAAACACAAACTGATGCCAAATTAAACCCTAAAGAATAATACAACTAATTACTTTCCAAATCAAGAAACGAAAATGCATAAGTCCATAAGTCTTCAACTGAAAATTCTTCATCTTGTGCATTCCATAAAATCATGATCAAGGTGGAATGAACTACACACATGACACAAAAGAAATATCGTGACGTGTGCAAGTTTTAAAAGATAAATAAAAATCCCACTCAATTTGTTCTCCCCCTTTTTGTTCGTAATAGACAAAGGAGTAGAATATAAATATGAACAATAAGCATCACATGAAGAAGCAAAGATATCATCACAAAGATAATCAATAAGGTATATGTAATGACACTCTTTAAAGGCATAATGTGTTCTCCACCTACTACTTTTGAAATTTATTAATTTTTCAAGTATAAAGTATAAAAAGTACATCTAGGTAAAAACACACATAGTCACCATAGAATAACACTAAAATATTCGAATTGTGAAAATGGAAGGAAATTTTATCAACATTTTCCATAGGTAAATCAACATAAACATTCAAAATATAGGTGAACGAAGTCATAAGGCACTTCTAAAGAAAGAACTCAAAGTCTATCTTAGGGGTAAAATATTGAACTCAAATGAAATTGACTAGACTTATGAAATATTCCATGAATTTTAATAATTCTCAAAATAATAACGCCAAACTATTTAATGTTTTTCAAGAAAGACTGTTGTGCAAGCCCATTGATCTTCTACTGTATATCTCCCTTAAAATCTCACATACGTAAGAATCCACTCAAAAATATATTGAAGCAATCATAATGCTCATATGTAGAGAAGCATCAATGAATATAAAATAAATGGCCTTGGAACTTCTATTTTGTGTGTCGTTAATCTTTTTAGGCTCTTTTGGTAAATGGTGGATTTTAACGTGAAGAGTATTTTTCTCTTTCATAGGCCCTTTCTATTGCTTAACATATATCAATATTTTTGGGAAAAGAAATATGGGAAATGGTTCTTACAAGCACAACTTATCCTCTTTTATATTTGGTTCGTTATTAAGTATAACTAAGAAGAGAACATCGTATTCGACACATAATAAGCAAGTACAATGTTCAAAAAGTTCGTGCAAGTGTGCAATAAAGTTCACAAAGGGTCTCACATTTACAGAGTAATCATTAATGATCAATAAAATGTTATCCACACATTATTAAGCACACTAACGAAACAAAGTCATATCTCAAAACACTATAAAAAAAGTCTTGTGGATGGAAGAAATGTAGAGGTGATCCGAATATCTTGAATGTTCATCCATATACGGTGAAAAACAAAAATACTAAACTCTTTTTGTCTTTTTCTAAAATTTTATCAAAATAAAATCTTTTTCAAATTTTGAAACTTTTTCTTAAACACCCCAAATCTTTTTTTAAGTTTTCAAAATATATCAGAAAGAAAAAACATATGAATATAATAGATATACAATCTAGAAATAAGGATATAAGATATGAATATGATAAATATCCTATACCAGATAAAGAACCCGAACTCAATCAATGGAGCAAATACCTAAAGACTTCCTAAGATCCTCTAATTTAGGTGCATCTAAAGGTTTCATAAAAATATTGACTAATTGACTTTTGGTAATCATAAACCTCAAGGACATGACCATTTTCTCAATGAGATCTCAAATAAAATTCTCACATATCCTAATGTGCTTTGTACGAGAATTTTGGATCGGATTATGGGATATATGGATCATACTCGTACTATCCAAGAAATAATCATCGTTCCTTGTAAAATCCCTTAATCTTTCAAAATTTTCTTCATCCATAAGAGCTGCATGCAATAACTCTTGGTGGCAATATACTCATCCTCCACTGTGGATAAAGATATGGGGTTTTTCTTGGGTACGTAAGTGAATGTAACCTTTTATTTGCCCTTATAATTATTGGCTTTAGTTAGGGTATTGAAAGATTTCTCAAATGGAATAGAAATCCGTTGAAAATCTTCCATTAATCTTTGGTAAGTCACAACTAGGATCTCAACTTGCTCTCTAAGACTAGTAAAGTCAGTATAGTGGTGTGCGAGAGTATCTATACGTTGAGTTCCTCCTAACTTATAGCAAAACTCTCTAAGGTGACCTATAGGTGAAAACATAGACTTGTTTTGGTTTACCTTAGTTCTCTTTATTAGGTTGAACTTTTTTCGTGGTTTAAGTCGAGGCCCATAAGGACCTAGCATAAATTTAGGAATCAGTTCCGTTGTGGTATGGGAAGTGAATGATCCATTGTAACCTATTCCTCGCCTCTCTCCCAAACCTAAATCGGGACTGAGGATCATCTTTCCAACTTTCTTTGATGTATCCTCTATAGTAACCTTGACCTCTCGGGCACGTTAGATATATTTCCAGGGTTGGGATACAAGGGCTTCAAGTTTCTCATGAGTATTAATGGATGCTTGAAGATCTCTCGTAAGACTATCCACTTTGTTGGTCAAGTTACCATTTTCCCTCTCAACTAAAATGACTCTCTCCCCCAAAGAAACTCTTACCAAGGACTCTCTCTCTCTCTTGGCCTCTTTAACCCCTTCTATAAAGTTAAAACTCTAATAGCTAAACCTTTTTTGGTTTATTCATTTTAAATGACTTAGAGTAAAGCTCGGTGTAAGCATGTGGAAGGTCACTCTAACCCTCACTCAAAATGTCATATCATGCACTCTCTCCGAAATGACTAGACTCAATGTTGAGGTTATCATGTTTAGTCACTTCCTCATCGGCATGAGATGCACTAAATGTACTAACTTGATTAACCATGAATGCAGTGAATTTACGTCCATGCGGTGATTCATCCCCGGAATCCTCCGACTTGACATTGCTCTCACTAAGTGTGGCATTAAAGGCAGTTTTGCCTTTGCCTTGTCTGTTTAACCTCGTAGAACACTTATGATATTTGTGACGATTACCTTCGCACTCATAACATCTCTCATCATCTTTATTAGGTTAATCTTTTTTTTCTTTTTCTAAATTTTTCTTGACCTATTTAGATTTTTTATCTTTCTCAAAACTCGTATTTTCTTTGGAAGTATTTTCTTTTCTAAGTATGAGAATTTTTTTGATTTTTTTTGCAAAAATGGCTAAATCATATAGAGTAAAATCATAGTCGGAGTCAAACGACACTTCTTCTTTCTTTTTAGATTGAAATTTTAATGAAATTCCTTTTTCCTTAAGTTTAAAAGAATTGGAAAACATGTTGATCTCATAAGTTTAAAGGCCACTTAGAAGTTCTTCTAACCTAAGTGTATCTAATATACCCAATGAATTGAGCACAATAACCTTAGGAATAAAATAGGCTGGAAGTGATCTCAAAATATTTTTAACTACTTGCATCTTAGAAATTTTCTCACCTAAATTACAATTAGATTTTACGATATCAGACAATCATGAATAAAATTCATCAAAAGACTAAGACTCTAGCATGGTGTTAGTCTTAAACTATGTGGTGAGGTTTTGAAGCTTAGAAGCTTTCACATAATTGGTACCCTCGTGAGTGAGTTTGAGGATATCCCGCGCTTCCTTTGACATGGTGCATATCATGATGTGGCAGAACTCGTTAGGGGCGATGGCTCTAGAAATGGAACTTAAACTGCATGAGTTAAAATTATTCCAAAATCATCTTCTGTCCAAGAAGAGATAGGTGTTCGACCTATGACATCGTCATTGTTCACTATGGGTGGTTTCCACCCTCTTTCAAAAACTAGTCAAACTCTTTTATCAATAGATTTTAAAGAAGACCTCACCCTAACTTTCCAGTACTCATAATTTAACCCATAAAAAATAAGCATCCTATTATACAAATTATCCATAAAATCAAAATTTAAATGATCACACAAAAATTTAATGTAACCAACACTGATACCAACTTGAGAAAGAGAATTCTATGGATTGATTCCTATCTTATGCCATACACACAAATTCATATTTTAGATGTTTTTATCACGAATTAATTTAGTGTGCATGGAGTGATGAAGTCCAAATTAAATAAGTCAAACTAAACAGGTAAACATATGAGAAAGTAAGGAAAAATCCCTTTCGAACAAAATATTTATTTTCAGCACTATACAAGAAATGACAAACTCTATATGACTTATAGAAAAATTTATCACTAAGTATAACACACAGTTCTTCAAGTCTTTTATAGTAATGGCACCGTCCAGTACCTTTCACGGGAAGCAGTCTTTCCTCAGTATCCATCAATTAGCCTCCTTCTTCATCTGTAAAGACTCAACTCCACAAATCAGTAGTAGAGATGAACTCTATAAGGGTTTTTGAATAAGAATGTGTTCTTATTGTGTTGATAAAGTGATCTCTAAATATTAGTTTTAAAAGACTCTAATCCCTCATCTATTTTTATAAGGAAATTTTCTGTAAATGGATAAACATTAGAGATTTGGGTTGGATTTAATTAAAAAATAAAAACTTGCGTGCTTCTTCGAATGATAGGGTACCTCGTTCGAATGGCGTACCCATTTTTATTTGAACAGGTTTCCAATAATACTTTGAACTACATTCCATTTCTTATCGCTTTAGATCTCGTTCGATCATGGAAAACTTATTTCTAATGACCTACCCAATTTTGGTTAAATGACTTCCAATGAGACTTTAAACAACATTCCATATCTGACCAAAAGGCAAAGTTCTAGATTTCATTTGAACGATGGAATCTTATTCTATAAACACTATGTAACTTTTTCGAACGATATGCCAATCTCGTTCTAACGAGTTATCAAGATTTTCCAAATTTTCTTTAAAAACATTTAAAACATTTTGAAATGCAAACTATTAAAAATGTAAACCTATGGAAAAATAAAGTCTTTACCAAACTACAATAACTCTTATGAATGTTGTTGACAAGAACGATATTCAATCTTCTAAATGTCATCAACTTTGTCATCAAATATGTATAAGTAGTCATGAAGTTGTAGTGGTGTGTAATGGGATAAGACAAATAAAAAAAAAATGAGTAATTATAAACTTGCTTTTACATCTACAATAGGAGGTTCAAGCCGAGTATCCTTAAAGAATGAGACTACATGTTGAAGTAGGTGCTCCAGAAAAAAAATAAGTTAAAGGCGAATTGGCATGATCCATACCGTATTTCTATAATTGTCCAACCAGTTACTTATCCTTTGGAAACCCTGGAAGGAGAAAAGTTCAAGAACCCATGGGATGCCGAGAACCTAAGAATATATTATTAGTGATCAGTTGAAATGTAATCTCTCACTATATCGGTAACACATTTTCAGCTTTCAGTAGAGAACACCCAGTTTCATGAAAAGTTAGTTTCCTTTCGTGTTTTATTTTCATTTTTTCAGGATTGGGGGATGTAAAATCTCAAATAACAAAGGAAAAACTAGTCACTAAATAACTAATCACTAGTCCTAAAAATTCAAAAGAAAAACTTCACGTATGAATTCTTCTTTGGCAAGTCACAAACGAGAAGTTCCCAATACAAAACTTCATGTATGACTCCTTAGCATAAAGAATAAGAAATTTTACTAGACTAAATTAAGGAAAATTTCTAAAACATTTGGTAGCCAATGGTAACTAACTTAGGCACTTGGTTAAACTGATAAGATCCATTTGAGCAAAAATACGTTAGTAGAACCTAAGGCGGGATGACATGAGTTCATTCAAACCGATTACTAGTAAGGCAGATTAGTCAGCTTAACGTCGACCACATAATCTTAAGACTAAACTAATGTGATGACACAATCACATAATAAATCAATCCAAGTTCTATTTAAATTAAAGTTTTTATTCAAATATGTTAAATCTTTTTGCATCATTACAAGAGAGAACTCAAGAATAAATAATAATAACTCTTAATCAGTTGGGCATTTTCCTATAGCTTTCTCCATCCGAACAGTACGAACATCTAATGCGGAATGAAGAGCTATTAATCTCAATTCCCTAATCTTGGAATGGCTATTAGAACTAGGCTTATCAACCAAGTGAAAGGGTAGACTAAGGACATCATCTCCATGCAGACTATAATCCCCCAGATATTTTCTGATCAAACTAATAGTGATTGCATCGGTAGGGATCCATGAAATATCCAGTTTAAATAGAGGAGTAGGGTAGTCCAAGCATCCAGGGTCATGCCAGTAATAAAGAGAATTTTCTAACGGCACCTTCATTATAATAAGAGCATTGATCCATCCCCATTTATAACCTTCTCTTCAAGCTTGTTCCAGTTCCTCTCCTAAATGTGCTAGAGACTCGTCATAGTCATTCATCCATATGGTATGGGTTGACTTGTGGAAATGATAAACTAACTCATTCAACCTTTTGATGATGGACGATTGGTTCTTGATGACATTTTCTTAGTTGGCCAAGGTCTGCTCTCCCCTCTTCTACAGATGGATGGGCAACTACCACTTTCCTAGAAGATGGACCCCTCTCTCATTTTTTTCATTTTTTAACTCCTCCATTAGCTGAGCATTCTTCTTCTCCAAAGATGATGCACCTTCACCTTGGTCAGCATCATCAGCCTTTTTAATAACCTCTAGTTCATCCCTCAATATATTATTTTCCTGTTCCAAAAGGCTAGACATGTCCCGAGCAATCTTTACCTCAGATTTCAACACAAAATCCTTTTGGAATATCTCAAGAACATTCTTGTAACATCTTTTCAAATCCACTATCACTCAGGATAAAGGCAAATTTCCTCTCATAATAAGTCGATAAGCTATAAACGTCTTCTTTGTGATCTCGTAGAAACTGGAGTATTATTTCATAATAAGAGACTTTGGTTTCCATAGCTTGGTAGAATAACCTACGCATATGGAGGTATGCCTCCTTAGCCTAATCAATCTCCCCATGGACTTCCCTGAATAGTTGGTTACTTCTCCTAAAAAGTTTACTTTTGAAATCAACCAAGCTAACCTTCTCGGGGTTAAACTGAAACGAATAGGATATTGCGTAAGTGTGGAAAATATAAGAGTTCTCAAAACTAAACAACATCATTACTTGACAAATAAGAAGTTTTATTAAAACTATGAAAAATGTTACAATCATAGAGATTGATTAACTACATCAACAAAATTATAAAACAAAACTACAAGGATCCTAGACTTTATACCTTCTCCTTATCTTGAGTCACCTCCTCCTCACGATGCTCCACCACCACAGTCAGCTCTGGAGGCATAGATGACTCTGCCATTACCTCTTCATCGTCTACCTCCTCCTCAATTTCAGGAGGAGTGCTTGGGCTATGTTGGAGAAATATGTTAGAATCCACTATAGTGCTGACATGGGTAAGAGAAGCGTCCTAGCCTTCCTAGAAGGAAGACTTCTTCAAGTACTCCACCTTAACAGAAGTAGTGAAGAATGGATTATCCCACCCACGGGTGTAGGAATCTTCATAATCATTCTTGTCCTTAGACTTCAACTCAATAACCCGGCCTTTAGAATCCTCGTCCACTTTCTTAACCTCCTAGAAAACCTTCTCGACTTGCTCGACCTTCTTTATGGCATCATTCGCATATTTCTAGGTGTTGGAATTACCATCCTCCAACTTCTTTGTGGCATCCTTCTACTTTTTCTTATCATCTTTATAGGCCTTTTTGACAGCCTCAAAAGACTCTCACATGCCCTGGAAATCTACCTCCACATCCTGAAAAGACTCCCTCAGTTGGTCGTCCTTCCTTAGCAATTGGTCATAGTCAACCAGGAACTGTAAAATCCACCATTTACAAGCATTAGTAAGTAAATATCAGGGACATATGGAAATAGATAATAGTAAACAACAATTACCAAGGCCAAGTTAAGATTGGCACGCTCAACCAACCTGGCTTGAAAGAGGGTAAAAAGTGAAGCCTCGTCAATTGGAAGGACTCCTGCACCAATTATCCCATGAGCAAGGCCTAATAGCAATAAAAGGTGCACCTCACTAGCCCTTGTTAGCCTAATCCTTCCCGGACAGCTCCAAAGGGGTGTCTGGACCCCTCCTTAACCTTTTGAATTGAGGCTCCTGCCTTTCATCATTGTAGGCTCAATTATTAATGGACGTTTGTAGCCCCCAACATCATATTCTTTTCTTCTCAACAGGGAGTGGATACTTTGAGTAGGTGAGGAGGTTGGGGATTTTTATCTTAACCATCTATGGATAAGAAATGGTTTTCAGCACAAGTGTGAGATCTAAGGATTCAAAGGAGGAAGATGTACCCCAAGCAAAAAAAACTCCTTCTTCCCAAGGAGCATATTCAAATTGAGAAACCAAGGAGGATGAAGTTGGGTCTTCTAGGTTATTGTGGGTTTATGGGATGTCTTCGGTGGGGCGTGCGGCAAAAGAGATGATGGAACTGTGGTAACCAAGTAAGATGGATACAGAATGAGGATGAGATTCTCTTATCCTCTATTGGATCGACCAAACATCTTTCAAGTCGACAGAGTTGACCATCGATTATTGGGGAATATCCTTCTTCTTATCTATAAAACAGAAAGATAAAAAATGCAGTTAGTAACAGGATTAGCTGAAAGACTTAAAAAAGAAATTTACACAAGAATAAACAAATGTCGACCTATGCCTTGTGCGTCTTGAGGGCAACGGGGCCCATTGTAGTCCTCACCCTCAGGAAGAAGGGCAAACTGCCAATATTTTACAATCAACCCATGATCCTAATAATCCTTATTGGAATCGAGAATTTACTACTAAATCTCTATTTGAAAATCTGGTCTTCAAATAATAAATGTTGTTATTGGTGGTCCCCAATAATAGTAGTATATTAATTCCTTTATTCCTATATAGGTCCTAAAATGCTCATTAATGAGATTCACCCCATTAACTACCCTTCAAATCTTGGGAGACACTTAGGCTAGGACCACACAAAATTATTGAAAAAACTCTAAAAATAAATAGTTTGGAGGGAATGTCAACCTACACTCAACAATAAATATTATGGGGATCCAGTGACCCTCCTCTAATGAGAAAAGGTCATAAGGACTTGTTACAAACTCAATTCTCACCCACTCAAGGATCTTATAAGTTCCCTAAATGTATCTAAAGAACCATCATCCATAATATACACCATTTCAACAAACAAGGAAGAAAAGACAAGAAAAGAGGGGTTCTTACAGTGAAACAGAAAATAGCAACAACTCTTACAAATGGCGAATTAAAAGATTGAGAAGGAGAAGAAAAGTTTGAAATTAAAGGTGAGACAAAAAAGGAGGAAAATGGCATTTTATAGGACTCTATGAAACCCCACTAGCTATACCAGATGAAATGGTTAAGTGTACCACCGCTTCACATTTTGACGGCGTCTCAGTTCCTCAAAAATCAAAATGACCAGTGTACCCCCAGACGGTTCGCTATTTTTGCTACTATTTACAAAATTACCATTGATCAGAGTATGGCAGTTAAAAAATTTACAATCCCAAGAGGTCAACAGCCAACCAGACACTTCTTGTATCCGAGCAAATCCTAACAGATAATAGTCCATCCTTTCAGTTACTAAATCACTCCAATTAAGGATGGAGCATTAAGGGATTTTGTTGTAACCTAAAATAACATGGCCAGGTGAACCAATAAGAAGGTGACACTTGTCATCATACCCAATGTGTCCATAGACAGAAAATAAAAGTAGTTTGCATTACCATCTCCCTATTCGGCATGCTAGCCAACTGCGCTCAAGAATATGAACAGTCAATAATGTGAACAAACACACGTGGGAATCTCAACAATCACCATGCACAAACATGTGGACAAATGCACAACTTCTAATTGTAATGTAAAGGTGTAAATGCTTAATGTGTAAAGGTATGCTACCTCTTCATCTTCCTATGACTACAAAGAACTCACTACCTCTCTCAGTTAGGGGAAACCAAAAATAATTTATCTAAAACCCTAGAGAGTTCTTGCGAGGCTTGTACTAAACCTTAATATCTAGTGGCATTGTACCCGTGGATGTAGGCAACTCATTAGGCTTAACCATATAAAAATCTTGTATTTGTGACTGATAATAATTAGTTTTACTAAGCTAAGACTCATTCAAATTAGGGGTGAAATTTTTTTACATGATAACCCTTTTATGGTAATAACTCGAAAAGACTCGAACATGACACGATTAACTAGTATAAATTTAAGAGTACCCAAAACTTATACTCAAATTCAAATCAAAATGACCCGAGAATGACATGACTAACTCGAATTGCCACCCTTAATCCCAATTAACAAACCAAATTTAGTCACCAACAACAAAGCTTTTTTGTAATAATATCTCTACGGGCACAGTTCTCCTTAAAGTGGTCCTAGTCGCTGATGAAAAATGAATTAATGCGTCTACTCTGATATTTTTAATTATGTGGATTCTAATCATTTAGAGTGGTTTTAGATTTGGCAACCACATTTTCACCCTTGAATGATAGTTTAACATGTTTACCTCTCTTATTTCATACTTTCCCATAACCTAGTTTACCACTAACTATGAGTTACTGTGAAACATTATCTGCTCATCCCCTAGAGATATATCCAAATCTAATATCGTAATAAAGTCTCTATATTCTTCTACATTATTGGATGATTTTAATTTGAACAGGAGAGCATATTTTTTGTCATCTCCATCAGGTTTGTTGATTATTAATCCATATCTGCTACCACTTGCACATGGTGATCCATACACGACTACCTTCCATATAGGAAGCTCATTTTCAAAGCCTCCTTCTACTAAGGAACCATCTTTAAAAAATTTAGTTGAAAAGTCATCCATGTAGCATGTCTTGTTTTGTTAGGGCGAGGAATCTGCTGAGCTTTGGATGTTCTTAACTGGAACTACAGTAGCTTACTCGACTAGTTTTTTCTCCTCATAGGTGAATCATATAATAAAATCTGCTATGGATTGACATTAAATTGTTGTTGTTGGTTCATATGTGATGTCATATTCACCTTGCTCTATCGCCAATGCCATAAACCTGTCGAATTTCTCAAGTTTGTGGATGGTTTGTTGAAGTGAGATATCAATATAGACCACTACAGAGTTGTCTTGGAAATACTTATTCATTTTTCTAGATGTCACTATCAGAGCTAGAGCTAACTTCCCTATTCTAGAATATCCTACTTCTTCCCCAATAAAAGCTTTGCTTATGTAGTGTCCTAGTTTTTGAACTCCTCCATCAATTTTCATTAAAATTGAGATAATTGTTGATTTGGACAGAACCAAATACAAGTATAATTTTTCCCCTAAGATTGGTCTTGATAGCAATGGGGTCGATCCTAGGTATTTTTCAACTCCAAAAAGGTATTTTGGTACTCCTTATCCATTAAAAAGAGTTTTTTTATCACCTTGAAGAATGGGTGGCACTTATCGGTTTCTCAAGTTATGAATTTGTTCAAAGCTTCCACCATACCTATTAATCTTTGACTTTCCTTCTTGCTTTTAGGAGGCTTCATATTGATCAACGCCTAGATCTTGTTAGGGTTGAACTCTGTACCCCTTTGATTAACAATAAAACCCATAAATTTTCCATTCTTGACTCCAAACACACACTTGGATGGATTCAGTTTCATTTTGATATTTCTTTATGTCATCAATGGTTTGGCGAGTTATTTGATATGATCGTTCACCTTTATGCTTTTTTTTTCAGCATAATGTCTGCATAAACTTCAATATTCTTCCTTATCCTCTTCACCTTCTTTACGAGACTTTGATGCGTAGCCCCTGCATTATTTCGGTCGAAGGGCATAAAATTGCAACAAAAGGTACCCCGACTGGTGATAAAGGAATTCTTCTCCCCGTCCTCCCTTCTGGTCTAGTTATAACAAGAATAAGCATCCATGAAGCTCAATAGTTTATGTTTAAATGTTGCTTCCACCAATTGATCAATTCGAGTCAAAGAATCTAAATCCTTGGGACATGCCTTATTAAAGTCTGTGAAGTCCACACACACCGCCATTTATCATTATTATTTTGTATATTACCATGTTTGCTTGCCAATCGGGGTACATTACATCTTCAATAAAGTCACATTTTATTATCTTGACCACTTCTTTTTAAATTTTCATATTCTTGTCATCTGAGAATTCCCGTCGCTTTTTCTTTATAGGCTTTGCTTCTTTGGCTATGTTGATCTCGGGACTAATATTGGTTAAATTAATTCCAGACATGTCTTCGTGTCTCCAAACAATAATGTTTTTTTAGCTCATAGGACGTCCGTCAGTTGCTTCTTGAGGACGGGATACAGGGATGATCCAATTTGAGCTGTCTTTTCAGGATGCTCGTCATCCAAAACCACTGGCTCTGTTTTCTTAATGGATTCTCTAATTCTCAATTCATATTCATCTCGAGGATCTAATGTCTCAATATGGTAAGTTTGACCTAATTTCTTTCTTTCTTCCTCATCGACCGAAGTGTAGTAGCATTCACGTGCTTCCACTTAATTTCCCCTTACCATTCCCATACCGAAATTAGCGGGGAACTTTGGACAGTGATGAATAATTAAGGCTATAACCTTAAATTTCTTCAAACCTACTCTTTCAAAAATAATATTATAGGAGGATGAGACATTCTTATCAAGGATAAATTATTCCATCGTATCTATTCTATAGGTAGGACAAGTTCCAATAATAACTTTCAGCTCAATTATGCCCAATGGGTATAATTTTTCACTTGAGAATTTGATCAGTGGATGATGGTAAGCTTGTAATTTTTTTGGACAACTTCATTCTCTTAAAACAGTTATAAAATAATATATCCATCAAACTCTCTTATTTAGCAGAATTGTCTTCACACTCTATTCATGGACCATCATGGTTATTACTAGTGGGTCATCACGAGAACATATCAATCCTGAGAGGTCATATCTAAATAAACCTATAATCAATCATTCCTTGCGAACTTATGAGGTTGAATGTCATCTGTCATTGCCATAGTGATCTCCATTATAGTAGCGCAATCCCTTGCTTCATTGAGGTATGAATTTCTCTCAGTTGGTCAATCACCTCCACCAGCATCACCTCCTTCTATAAAACTTCACGACAGAGAAATCATGCACACTTATTCTATTTGCTCTTTGGGTCTTGCGGGGAAATCTGGATCTACCTCATCATTGTTCTCTCGAGATATTCTCTTCTCCAAGTTTTATCCACGAGGCGAGCGTGATCTCCATCTCAGCTTCCAATCATCACGAGCTGGTGATGGCCTATTATTTTCCTCCACATATTTATTTCGCTTCTCTCTTTTGATGAGGGGCTCAATTTTATCTTTCATGGTTAGGAAATCATTGGTTTTATACATGTGGTATTTGTAAAATTTGTTCTTATCTCTTATTCTGACATCAGTTTTTAACTTTTTTGGCACTTCAACTCACCATTCCCTAGATCTCATTAGGGATATGGTGAACTCCCGTTATCAGGGGAGTATACATTCCAAACGTATGGGATAGATTCCTATCGTTCTTAAGCTTAGATCTTTCTTTGGTATTTTCCTTCCTTTATGAGATATTTCCTTCTTTAAATTTCTTATGGTTAAACTCTTTTGTAGCTAGTGATTCTTCTTAATTCATGATCTTTCCTTCTCTAGATAGGAGCTCAGCCATATGGTTTGGAGCATCCTTACCCAATGCCCAGTATAGCTTCCTAAGCAACAAACCACTTATAATTTATGTGACGGTAACTTTATCATCTTAGTCCACTACTTTTAGCTTTTTAATTTTAAATTTAATATTTTACTCCCTTGTATTTCATCCCCATGTTGATGGATGCTTAACAAGTGAGATACCCTCTTACTAGGTTTTTCTTTGAAAAATAAATTATTAACAAAGAGATCAGATATTTTTTTACAATCAGAGATCTTCCCTCTTAGTAAACCATTATACCAGATCTGAGTAGGTCCTATGAGAGGGCTTGAAAAAGCTATGAAACCCATCTCATCAGCTCAATCAGTTATTGAGAATATGTTGCATGTTGCTCAGTATTGCTAGATGTGCAGAATTGGGACTGATTTCCCTTTGTATCTATGAGTGATCACAGGAGGATAGAATTTTGTCGGAGTAGGATAGCTAACCACAGAGGCTGTAAATGGAGATCCCTGTAAAAATCCTTTTTGGAGTGGATTTTTTTGTCTTGATGAGTTCACCTAAATGATCCTTTATTCGTTGGATTGATCCCCTCTATAGTTGGATTTCATCAATTTGCATACATTTATCAGTTCATCCATGACTCTTAGTCGATCTCTCTTCTCTTTGGCTAATTTATTCAGACCTGGGTGATGCTTAAATTTATATCTTGATCCATCATCTTTTGATCTTCTATACTATTCTCATCTTGCTCTCCATTTACGGTGCAGATGTGCTCGCACCCCTCCCTTTCCTAACCTATCAAAGACTTGTACTCTGCTAAGGCTCTCAAAGTCACTTGTGTGTTTGACTGAATATGTTTTGTCATCATTATATCCATTTGACCTCACGATTAAGGTTTTACCAGTTGGTAAGAGGATCCTACATGTTATAACCCACTTCTTTTAACAGATTTGCTCGTATTAGACCCTAGATTTATATTGTTATGGTTATTCACTGCCTTGGTTCTCTTGACTCATATCTTTGTATGGGGTAGGATGAGGTGATTCCCTTTGTTTATCAATAATATTCTCCACATCTGGGGTCACTAGATCTAGTTCTAGATAAACTAGTCGGTTATATGAGCCAATAATACTTTGAGTGAGTTGTCTTATGTTTTCTTTCATAACTTCTTGGCTCTTAACCAAGATGGAAAAAACCTTTTATATACCCTATTTCAATATAGGTTGAGGGTTGCGTAGCTTCTTTCTCCCTAGTACTTTCTCGAATGTTATGCCATTTTACACATGATTTGTAGAAAAATAGAGTACTTTGACAGGAATGGAGATTATGATAAAAACTTCCAAAAGTAAAAGTGAAGAAGCTGTTTTACTCTAGAAATTAGTGTATCTAGGTTCGGATTACACAAAGTTAGGCAATGGAATAGTAAATTAAGGTTTTAAAGTAGTAAATCAAGCAAGCATGCTAATTTGATGTTAAAGATGATTGTCAATGAAATTTGGGGGTACTTAATTAGAATTCCATAATTTGTGCAATTACAATTAAGAAACAGATAAGAAACAACTTGAATTAGTCATTCCCTAGACGGTGAAATTCTTTTATCATCAGAAATTGGTTTTAAGATTTTGTCTTAGCTAGTTGAGTTCCAATCTGGGATAACAAATAATACATAAGTAGTAAAATGTAGATATATAGAGATAAAGGTGAGACTGAGAAGAATTACATTAAGAATTATGTGGTTCAACTCTTAACAATGTGCCAATGTCTACAAAGTAGCTTTTAGTACTAGGTTTTAATTGACCAGAGGCCTATGAACAATACAAATCACCCAATCTATGTTCACTTTGTGGTTTAATAGTTTAGAATGTAAGAATATCATTGTCGCTTCAGATTCCAATGGGGGATTTCTCATTTTATAATGAATGAGAATGACGGAATGTCTATCAAGACCCAAGAATGGGTTAGGTAGGAGCATCTTCTTAATGGAGAATAACTAATATATGTAATAATTTCATGCTTTACCCATGAAGGAATGTTCTTTTACATGATGGCTGTCGATGGTGCCACTCACATGGTACTGACCAACCTCTAACGATGTTATCGCAGTTGAATTTGATAGTTAGCCTTGTTGGTATTGATTTCGTCCGCCCAGATGTAAAAGAGGCTTGTCTCATTGCTGAGCCGAGGTCATTCCTTAGTATATGTTATGTTAGGGATGAGCTTTTTACTTAATATTAAAGGGTTTTACTCAGTTGTCTTTGGGTCATGAGACGCTCTACAAATATTATGTAATGGGTAAGGACAAGTGTAAGGCTATGAAAATCTGGTAGGGACATATTTCTATTTTGGTTAACCGTTTGGTTAACGTCTTGAATCAGTAATTATTACTAGGTGATATTTAACCATGTGATTGATGCTTTTTATCGTCTAAAATCGGTATACTTATTGGGCCTTATTAAGAGTACACTAATTACAAACAATAACATATAAAGATATATAGACCACATAAAAGCTAATCTATAGGCAAATAGTATAAAAAGATGAGAGAAAGACATAGAAGCCAAGTTTATGTGGTTCGGCTCAATTAGGTGACTACATTCGTAAGTGTTAGTGTAGACTACATAATTTAAGATGGAAAATGCCATTGATGTGTAGTAGTTATAAGTTTTAATTTTCATTTTAGAATTAGACAACATAACAGTATGAAAAATATATGTATCCCTTTATAATGAGGGATAACATGCTATATATAGGTTGTTAGAGGAGAGAGAATAGAGGGGGACAGGTGCCATGCCTTTATAGGTTAGGCATGTACACCACTACATGCAAGTGAGAGAATAATCATGAATTTTGTTATAAAGCACATGGGAGAATATTTTCATATTTTCCACATATTTGCATGATGTGACTGTTGATGATGTCATCCTATTACATGTGACGTGCCTGGGAAAACGGTGTTAACTAACGACATTGGCTAGTAATGATCTGATAGTGTTAAGACAAACTAATGTGACTATCTAGCCGATCTCATAACCGTGGATAACCAGATTCATTTGTGAGCCGACCTCCTTCTTATTGTGGATGAGGCCATGTGTTTTCTTCTGAATGGCCCACGAGGTGTTACATATTTATGGTATGGAAAAATCCCCCAAGATTTTAGTCACAATTGAAACTATTAGCGGGTCTTTAGAGTATTGGATCTTCTGGGAAGTTTCTAGGTGTAGTGAGTGAGTGAAGTGTTTTTTGAAGAATGTTGTGACCTTATCGAATTCTGTTCATTTTAGAATCTTCTCAGTGCGCGTTGAGCAGATTGGCTTCGGGTGTTTTTCTTAAAATGTTAAAACTGACACTATTTGAGCATCGGGTAGTGTGTTAGGTGTGATTATGATGCGCATGCCCAAGGAAACATGTGTCAGTTCTATGAAACGCTAGTTTCTTACCCTATACATAATGTCACGTGTTGCATTAATATGGTAATGATTACCGCCTAAAAAGTATAAGATCCAAATTTTGAATAATTTCAAAATTTTGAAACCCCTTTCTTTCAGGCGATCGCTTTTAGAGAGAGAAAAACTTTACTGCTTTCAAACCCTTCCATCTCTGGCTAACTCTCTCTGCCTTCTGCCATCTCTGACTGTATTCTCATTTAAAAACTTCTTTTTCGAAGAGCTTTTCCAATTTCCATTCATTAATTGATAGAGCTTAGGCATTGTTTGAGTCATCTTCAACTTTTTAGGGTATCAGGTACTTCATTTCTCTCTCTCACTGCTTCTTAAGGTTTTCTTTTAGGTTATTCTACAAATTTCCATAATTCCATCTTCTTTTATTTTTTTGATTCTAGGATCACTTGTTATTGGTGTTTAATTTGAGAATGGATCATCTTTAGGCGGCCATTACATTGGTTGTCCTAGGGTTTTCCATTTTTAGGGATTTTCAGTTTTTTCAGCCCAAAACATGCTTTATCCCAAAATGGGATCCATTTCATATCCCAATTTAGTTCCTTGATGAGTTACGAACCTTATATTTAGAGGTGGTTATAGTATTTGAATGAATTAGAGAAATATTTTATTAGCATCATCACTAGAAGGTTTCCTAAACCTCTTTAGGTTGTTTAACCTGAGAACGAGCCTGGTAACCTTATGTACATTCCCATGATAGGCTCTTCTGCTAGTTATGAACCACAACCCCCAACTATGGGTCATAGTTCTCCTAATTTCTCAAAAACTATAGGCATTACAGAAGTGAACCACCCGTAGGTGGTGATAAACTTGTAAACACATCCCTCGATATATTTATCATTGACTTAGATGCCTCATTGAAGAGAGTTCTATAAAAAATCCCAAAGATTACACATTTCCTATGGTTGTTACTCTCACTGAGGAGAGTACTTTAGGAATATCTAAATCTTAGGATCCATCTACTACCGATGGTCGAAAACATGGTTGTGATATAACTAATAACAAGCTAGAAGAGTAGAGGGATAAATATGATATTAGCATTTCCTTGGGACTACCAGATTGTGATGAGAGATTCTATGATCGGCCCAATACCGATGATATATGTTTTCCAATTTGATCCTTGCAAGTAGGAGTCTGATTGCCTCTTTACCCAATCATAAGGCATATCTTGTTGGGTTATGGAGTGGCTCCAACCCAACTTCCACCCAACACTTATAAGTCAACCCAACACTTATAAGTCATTTTTGGGGTCGATGGTTTACTGGAAAGCCTATACTGGTTTTGAAATAACTACGAATATTTTTAGATTCATGTATGGCATGAAAGACAATTTTATGGATAATAGGTACTACTATTTTTCTTGCCAAAAGTTTGACCTCAAGATGGTGCAAGTTGTTAGACGAGGAACCATAACTGGAAGAATCAATTTGTATACATAAGGGGTGATTGGGAATTCCTTTATGATAAGAAAAAAGACCCTATAGTCTTCCTCGTGACTGGTGTGGGAAATATTATATTGGTATACATCTTTCTATTATGATTTGTAATTTTTTATGTCTTATTATGAGCTAACACTTTGATTTTTCTCGACTTTTCTATAGAGAAGATATCTCATAAATGGCCAATAGGTCCAAAACATTTAGTGTTGAACACTTGCACTCAAAATCTAGTTGAATTTGAGAAGTTTTTCTGTTTGAGAAAATTTATAAATCTTGGATATTATACACCTGCTTGAGGTTCTTCCCTAGAGGCGATCAAGTAGCCTTGGTGGTTGAGGGTAACATTTCTACTGATCAGGGAGGAAGAGCCGAGCAGGAAAGATAAGTTGAGCGGGAAGGACCAGCCAAACAAAAAGGACCAAATGAATAGGAGGTCGAAGAAGGTATAATTCATCTTTAGCTGACATAATGACTTTGCTTAATGATTGTGCTCTCGTGCAGCTTCCACTCTTATTTCATCAAGTTTTTGAATTGAGCCATAATTTGGCACAACCCCTCCACAGATTGATTGTGTCACTATGAAGATTGTTCATTAGAAGAAGTTTGACGCTTGGAAGAGGGTAGTCCCCTTGAATCCTGGGAGTATAGTAATACCAATAGAGGCGTAACCCCTATAGATATGGTGATAAATGATAACCTAAGAACCTTTTGACAAAGACAAAAGAACACACAATATTGTATATAGTAAACACTCATATTGAACTCATAAATATCTCATGTATAACTCAAAAGATGATAAAGGAAACTCAGAAACAACTCATTTAAAGGGAGAGATAAGTAAGAACACTAGATACACCTTGGCATACAGCCAACACACCAATAATCTCTGATGTCTCTCTAGTTAGCTATTAAAGGTTTCAAAATAAATGATAATAGTGGGTGAGTAAACTCTAGTTTGCAATAACTCTCTTGATTTCAATGTATTCTCTCTCTTTGTAAAAAGAACTCTTTATTCTCAGAAGTGGTTGAGACCAATAAATAGTCCCACACCTTTCCCGGGATGTCTCAATCATCCACAGTGTGAAATACATTCCCCTCACACTTTAAGTCACAGGCATTAAATGCCTGATGGGTTATCACACGCTATGTCATAATCAATAAATGCCAAGACATGCCTTTTGCCTGTAAATTATGCATCAAAGGACTGTCACAACAGAGGTAGATCACCAAACTATCTGATCGCTTCAATACCATAGTGGTTTACTCAAGTTCGAATTGGAATGTGTTTAGCTAGCTAATGACATCACCTAAAGTAGATGTGACATTTGGTAGAGGGTTATTTGGCTCAAAGCTCAATATACGATAAAACTCAAGGTTACTCTACATAAGCTTCCACAATATAAGTTCTCTTGATGTTTAAGATGGTCAATACAAGCCTTAATGCGACCTCACTTCTCAATCCTCTAAACCAAGTCCCTATGACGTTCCCATGATGAGGTCATTCGATAGAGCATGTAAGCTCTCCCAAGCCCTGCCAGGATTGGTCTCTCACGAGTACCATTTGACCTCACACTTAATATTACCAAATCACAATTCTCTCTCCCTAGGGCAACCCTGTGCGTACTAGGGTTTGCATGGCTGCCATGCCACCAATAAACCAATCCCCCCTATTCCTAAACCCTCTGATCCTAACCCTTGGACTAGATCCTTCGCAAGTGTAGTTGCCAAAAAAGTTCCTAAAGAACCAAACCTAAAAAGTCCCTCCTCCTTCAGAGATGAACCTGCTGTGCTTTTTTCGAAAGAAGACATTGTAGCCCTCTCAGAGACTTTCAAGTATTCTATCATTGGAAAGTTTTCCCATGGTAGACCTACGCTAGAAGTTATACGAAAATCTTTTCAAACTTTCTCATTAAAGGCTGCCTTTACCATAGGGTTTATTGACTCAAAGCATATTCTCATCCAGCTTAATTGTGAAGAAGATTACGTGAGATTATGGTTAAAAGATCAATGGTACATTGGCAAATTCCCCATGAGAACGTTTAAATGGACAGCCAACTTCAGACCTGATGAAGAGTCTCTTATTGTTCCAGTTTGGATTAATTTCCCCAATCTTCCTTTACATTTTTTTTCAAAGTCATCCCTTTATTCCATTTCTTAGTTGATTGGTAAGCCCCTTAAAATGGATTCTTCTACTGCTTCTATGTCTAGGCCTAGCATTGCAAGGGTATGTGTAGAAATTAACCTTCAACAGGAGAGAATTCACCGAGTGTGGATTGGATGTGGCTCGCAGGGATTCTGGCAACAAGTGAGTTATGAAAAGATACCATCCTATTGCGAATTTTGTAAGAAACAAGGTCATGATGAAATTAGATGTGTTTTTAAATACCCCTCTCAATCACTGACCAAGAAGAACATAGACAGAAAGGAGGTTGCTACAAAGCCAATTTATGTGGAGAAGAAGAAGGAATCTATTAAAGTGATAGAAGAGAAAGAAGATCAAGAAAATGGTTCTTTACGAGAAATTAATCAAAAAGAGTCTGAAATGGCTCTATTCAATCAGTTGAGGCAACCTGCAGTAGAAACAAACCACTTCAAAATTATTCATCATGATCTCTCTGATGTAGAAGTCATAGACATAGTCAATGTTTCTCCAAGAAGTACTCAAATCCCAGATAAGGAATACACCAAGGAGAATACTAAAGAATGCCTATCAGACTCTGAGAAAAGCAAGAAAAATGTCCCACTGGTCGAGGAACTACAGGTATTTTCAGCTTCATTTGATGAGAAATGGAATTCCTACCAGAAGGCTAAAGAGTTAAGGAACAATAAGGAGCATGAAGTTCATAAAGAAATCCAAATTTTTGGTAATGAAAAAAAAGGTTTTAATCCCAAAAGACAATCAACTGCTATCTTTGATCCTCTATATAAAAGGATCACTAGATCCAGTGGTAAGGTAAACACTCCAACTTCTACATTCTCTGTTAATAAATGATTAATTTCATTTGTTGGAACATTAGAGGTGTAGCAAGTAAAGCAACAAATCGCACAGTAAAGAGGCTTAAGATATCATATTCCCTTCCAGCCATTGCATTGTTAGAGACAAAAGTTGATTCAAGTAAAATGAACAAGTATAAGAGAAAGTGGGGCTTTTCTAATAATGTTCATAACAGGTCTAATAAAATTTGGCTGCTATGGGATTTTGAAATTGAAGCTACAGTGATCAGAGATGAGGATCAACTTCTGTTAATGAAGGTTCAATTTCCTAGTTATAATAAAACTCTATTCATAGTAATAGTGTATGTTAAATGTACTGCTGAAGAGAGAAAAATTCTTTGGGATATGCTTGAAGATATAGCCATTGAGTTTTGTTACCAATCTCTGTTGGTGATGGGGAATTTTAATGTGGTGTCTAATGAAGATGAAAATATTGGTGGGAATGATATTGACTTTAATGCAACTCAAGATTTCAGAGATATGATTGCCTCTTGTGAATTTATAGATTTGGGATTTAATGGTTCCAGATTTACCTGGACCAATAATAGAGTGGAAGGTACTATCTTTAGTAGGATGGATAGAGGTTTAGTGAACCCTCAATGGTTAATGGATCTTCCTAATCAATCCATTACTCATCTGCATAAACATTGCTCAGATCATAGCCCTTTATTATTGTCCATTAAAACAACATTAGATGGTTTCCCCAAGCCATTCAAATTTCTCCATATGTGGACTTTGGATAATTCTATTGACCGGGTGATTAAAGATGCTTGGAATATAACAGTGTCTGCCACTCCAATGAACTGTTTTGCTCAGAAATTGAAAAATGTCAAGAAGAAGCTGAGGGAGTGGATTGAAAATCATGTCAAGAATATCTTCCAAAAAGTCCATGATTTGGAAGATCAGCTTCTTATCAAAGAGGTTATCTTTGAGGCTGCCCCTTCAAACACAACCAAAAGAGATCTTCAAGAATGTAAGTCTTTATTGAACCAGGCTCTCAGTATGGAAGAAAGCAGTTGGTCTCAAAAGTGTAAGTTAAAATGGCTTAAGGATGGGGACTCTAACTCTAAACGGTTTCATACAACTGTTAAGGTTAAGAGGAATCTTTTAGTCATTAACAAAATTAAAAATCAGAAGGGGCAGATAGAAGAAACAAAAGAAGGTATTCAGCAAACTTTCATCAACCATTATTCAAAGCTTTGGAAAGGAGAACACCTATCAATCAATGAAGAATACTTAAATAGTATCCCTCATTCAATTCAAGAAGAAGAAAATGGCAGACTCATTGAAATTCCAGATGAAGAAGAAATACTTAAGGCAGTTAAAAGCCTCAATGAAGACAGTGCCCCTGGACCAGATGGATTTGGAGGTTTGTTTTATTCAAAGTATTGGGGGATTATTAAGGAAGATTTTATTAAAGCAGTGCAAAGTTTTTTTAATGGTGCTGACATGTCCAGAAGCTGGTCCAGCACTAACATCATGCTTATGTCTAAGGTATGTAGCCCAATAGATTGTTCTAACTTTAGACCTATTAGCCTGTGTAATTTTTCCAACAAAGTGATTTCAAAAATCATTTGTGAAAGGCTAGGATCTATTCTCCCATCAATTATATCCCCAAATCAAAGTGGTTTTGTTAAAGGTATATGTATCCAAGATAATATCCTCTTGTCTCAAGAAATGATCCAATCCTTGGGGAAATAAATTCATGGTGGTAATATTCTATTCAAGCTAGATATGGAGAAAGCCTATGACAGAGTTTATTGGCCTTTTTTGTGCTCCACTTTGAGAAAATTTGGGTTCTGTGAGGTGTTCATAGATTTGATTTGGAGATTGATAGCTTATAAATGGTTCTCCATCATAGTGAATGGCCAAAATGCAGGCTTTTTCAAATCATCCAGAGGTCTTAGACAAGGAGACCCTCTGTCTCCAAGTCTCTTCATCATTGCCACTGAGGTCTTGAGTAGAAATATGAATCTTTTGTTTGAAAAGAACAAGGTTATTCCCTTTTCTCATCCTCCTAGAAGTGTACTGATCAGTCATTTGGGATTTGCAGATGACCTCATTATTTTCAGTAATGCAGGTAAAAGATCCCTCAAAACCCTATTTAAGGTGGTTTCAGACTTCGAAAAATCTTCTGGGCAACTAGTTAACTTGGAGAAATGTTCTTTCTACATGGCTAAGAAAACAAAGAAGAGTAGAATTATTAACATGGCTAAGACCATGGGTCTCCATCATAAGGCCTTTCCTCTTAAATACCTGGGATGCCCCCTTAGTAATGGTAGACAAAGAATTGAGCACTATACTGGTATGATTAACTCAATCAGAAATAAGATTTTCAACTGGTCTTCGAAGATAATATCTCAAGGATGGAGGCTCATTCTAATCAAATCTGTTTTATCATCTATTCCCCTCCACATTCTGGAAGTCATTTCCCCCCCTAAAGATGTAATTAACAGGATCAAAGCCTTGCTAAGTAAATTTTGGTGGGGTGGCTTTTCTGCTGATAAGAAATACCAGTGGATAAAATGGGAAAATATTTGTTTTCCATTTGAGGAAGGAGGTCTCAGTATCAGAAATCTGGAATATATCATCAAAGCCTCTAGCATTAAGCTTTATTGGAAGTGGAGATTTGATAATGGTTTATGGGGTAAATTCATGAGGAACAAATTTGGAGATATCTCATCTAACCCAAAAGGGTCTAAAGCATTTAAGAGAATTATATCTATTAAAGATACAACTTCTGAGCTCATAAACGAAGATAGACAAATATGGCTTCCTTCAAATTCAGGGGAATTCAACCTTAAGTCTGCTTATAACTGCATCAGGCAGGTTAGACCATTGGCTCAGAGATGGAAATTTATATGGTCTAACTTCTGTCCAAAAAAAATTGCCATATTTGTTTGAAAAGTCATGCATAAAGTCATTCCTACTGATGAGATTATTCAATCCACTGGTATTAGACTTGTTTCTCGTTGTAGGAATTGTGAAGAAGATGTTGAAACTATAGATCACTTGTTGTGTAAATGTCTCATAGCTCAAGAAGTTTGAAACTTTTTGGGGTCAAGACTGGGTATCAAGATGAAAATGGTCTCTTGTAGGGCTATTCTTATGTCTTGGGGGTTGAACATTCCAAATAGGGATCATCAATCCTTCATTTTTTCAAATCTTCCAAAAATTATCATATGGGAAATCTGGAAGGCCAGAAATCAAAAACATTTTGAGAACTATCCTGTGTCAGCTAGATCCATCACTAATAATGTAATATCAACTTTAACTGATTTATGCCCAGTTCATGTGTTTAAAGACAGATGTAAAGCTGATGATAGCTATGTTATATCTTGGTTCCAGATCAGAATCAAACAGGATCAAATAAATCTTACAAAGTGCATCTGGTCAAAACCAGTTCAAGGATTGTTTAAGCTAAATGTAGATGGTTCTTCCCCGGGTAACCCAGGTCAAAGTGGTATTGGAGGTGTTTTAAGAGATTTTAAAGGGCATTTTGTAGGGGGGGTTCAGTAAATTCATGGGGGTGAGTACTTCTTTAATTACTGAAGCTAACGCAATTATGGAAGGTATTAACATGTGCAGGAACCTCAAGATCAATTTGGAGCTCGTTACGATGGAATCTGATTCTAAAACCTTGGTAAATTTGATTGTAAACAAAGGTAAACCTCAATGGGCTATACAGGATATTTTGGATAACATTATCTCAGTCCAGTCTCTTAAGATTTCTCATTGTTGGAGAGAATTTAACACTGTAGTTGATTCATTGGCGTCGATGGCTGCTTCTTCTCAAAGCTCAGTTAATTATAGGTCCTTTTCTTCTCTCCCTGGATTGATAAAGGGCTTTCTGCAATTGGATAGAATAGGTATTCCTCATTTTAGAAAAATTTCTGTGTAATGGGGTTGTTTATAAAACCCAAAATTTACTTTCCATCAATTCTTATTTCTTTGTAAAGGGGATATTTATAAATCCCCTAATTTATTGCATTCAAGCTAGAGCTTTGGGCTCAACCTCTAGTTTTCTTTATGTGCGAGCTATTGCCTATTCTTAGTCTTGGTTGAATAATATTTGTGGGGGTTCCGTTCCTCTTCCCAAAAAAAATGTAATTAAAAGAGACATTTTGACTAAGTAAAAACAGATGATAAAAAAGTTCTCTATCGATAAGTTTCCTCACTGAGCTACTTCATTGTTTCCTTATCTTTAGTCTCTTCTGTTAATTGAGGAAACTCTCTCTAATTCAGAGATTACCTTCAAGCCCCGGGATATTTTCCCCTTCATGTAGAGATTTGTTGCGAGCGAAAGAAATGTTTGCACAAAAACTTCTCAATCCGATGAACCATCTATTATCCCTGGGAACTTATTTTCGTCACATCTGACTCCTCGCCATTTTCATTAGGACTACCCCTAGAATAGAAATTCTCTTCGTTTTTCCTGAGAGAAAAATTCTTGGCATTCAAACTTGTAAAATCCCCCCTCCCCCCCCCCCCCCCCCAATGTATCTGAGTTGTAGCTATCCCCATTTCAACTTATTCAAAAAGAAAAATTATCCCCAATGTACTTGAGTTAAAGTTAACTCTGTTTAGACTTATGGAGAGGGGACATCGTGATCTTTTTGAACTGTGTTGTGAGCAACCTCCTTTTCTTGGGTTTAAAATTAAAATTTTCCCCAATGCATCCGAGTTTAGCGTCATTTGGGCATGCAACGTGAGGACTTTCTTTAATTGCCCTATTGTGTTTCTTATTAAATTTAAAAAAAAACTTTTGGCACCATAATCATTGCTTCTTCTCAAAGCAACTCCCTCTCTCCCAAAAGTCACCTCATTAGTAATGTGATATTGTCTTTTCAACTGCTAGAGCGCTCCATGAAGCTCCACGTGTCCACTTGTAATCATATTAATGGCTATAACATGCCCTTGTTGGAAACTCAATCGTCTATTTGAATTCCAAACGTTTAATACATCCAAACTTATCATTTTTTTTATTTTCATGCTTTCATTTGCCATTATCATCTTCAAAGTGCTAGAGAGAGAAAAAAAACAGTTTTGCCAATGTTGAGTTCTTCCCAAGGTTTTCTTTATTAGAGCTCTTTCTTTTCTCTTTCTTTTCCGCCTTCATCCAACGCTATTCTTCTTCTCTTTTCTTCCTTCCCTACCACAAACTCCCTACTCCAAGCTTCTCCAATGGCTTCTTCTAGCACCCCAGTTGCATCAGTTGCTCCCACCACCACTACTCCTCCTGCCGTTATTGTTATCTCCCCCCTGTTTTGGATGTCACTGCTCTACTATCAGCTCGTTAAGAGAAACTTTGCTTTTACCACCAGTCCCCCATTTTTGGTGAAGTCAATGACTTCTTGGGTGCTTGAAAGACTTTCACTTTTAGTGCCAAGTGTGATCCCTTTATCCTCGGGGATGAGGATGAAGATTCAACTGTTTGGGGTTTTTTCCCCCGGGATGGAACTATGAGGTTTCGCATTGATCAAGGTGATTTCACTTATTCTCATATTGACTTCGAAGGTCCTGGGGTTCTCCATCCCATTTCACTGCCTAGAACACTTATATGCAATCTACCTATGTTGACGCCCTTGCTAACGCTGGGCTTCATCGTGCCACTTGGTTTTGGGAGTTTACTCTATCTAAACACAATGTTGTTTTGCATGTCTTGGTGTCCTGTTGGAACATCACAACCCACACTTTCATCACTTCGTGGGGGAGGAGGGGGTTATCGTTACACTTGAGGGGGTTTATGAGTTACTTGGTCTTGAACCCATAGGTACTTCGCCCTATAATTATGTGGCCTTAGATGCCTAAGAAATAAAAGCCCAAAAGACTTGGACCATATATGCAAAAGATGCATTAGTTTATCAAGCTAAGCCACCTTCAACCCCCTTATTAGCTACTTCTTTCGTGACCCTACTTCTTCTGATTTTGGCCAAGGTAAAGGTACACCCCTTGAGTTACCTGGGTACATACTTGTAATTCTTTCTCATTTTGTCTTGCCCGGTAAGACTAACGATCAGCCTCGTATGGATATTTTTAACATTTCCATCCGATTGCCCAGGGGGTACAAGCTCCCTCTGGCAGTCATGGCTTTGGGGTATTTTTATACTTGGTTGGATAGGACCCACCTAGATATGAAACGATCTCTTGGTCGATATAACTTGGCCAATTTTGCCAACGCCAGTCCTAATGATTTTCCTGTATACCCGTTATCCCCAAATAGAAGCAAACAAGAAACCTCTTCCATCTGGAGAATGCATCAAGACCCATCATCTATTTTTCTTCCATGAGAAGAAAATCTAAAAGCATATCCTTCCGATTTTTGACAAAGCTAGCTGCTTCGTTATGAGGCCTTATGGTGAAGATTTTTTTTTCCCACACTAGGAATTTTTTTACTCATGAAGCTAGAGCGGTCCAACCTACTTCTGAGGATTTTATCATTGAGGAACCTTCATTTGCAGTTGTTTTTTCTCTAACCACAAGTTACTTTCCCTCTTATAACGAGTGGGGATATACCTTAGAGCACTACAACCCCAATCGATACAGCCGTAAGTTTAGTTACAACCAAGGGGTTCCTTGCCCCATTTTTCATGAGTCTTATGCAAGAGCTACTTTTTCTTAGGCTTGTGCCTTCTACACCATTTTAGCTGCCTCTACCATTTTCTCGGTGATCAGCAATCGAATTACCATTCTTACCCTTACAAGGAAGGGGGATTTGACTTTTGACTTTGTGTTGAAGTATTTTTCGACACAACTGGTCAAGATTGAAGAATTTATTCTAAGTCCCCCCGTTTATCCATCTGTTCAGACATTCCCAGTCTTAGAGTTGGTTCTTAAAGGCAATTCCATCCTTGGGGTTAAGTTCCCTTTGAGAAACACCCCCAAAGGTTCCCCCAGTGAGCTACCTCCATACTTCCCTCTGATCGTTACAATTGCCCCTACGACCAAAAAAGCTCCAGCGTAGAAAACAACTACCCCCATCGAATGAGCATCTGGAGAAGGTACTGTTGCTGCAGGTGCTTCTGGTGAGGGGCCTTCCCAACCCCGTTCCAAAATATCATTGACTTCAAAAAGTGGGACTTCCTCAAAATCCAAGTCAAAGTCCCCGTTAATGCCTTTCCCATTGCCTCTGTTCCTCCTCCCATGTTAGTAGGTCTAAGTGAGGAGATACGAGCTAAGTGTTAGGGCAATAAGAGGCCGATGCCGATGTCGGGGAAAAAATTAAAGTTTATCCCAAGAAGATGGCTAATGTTGAGGCCTAAAAGAATGTTGAGTATGCTGCCAGAAGGAAAACCGAAGTTGATATTGCTATCTCTGTGAAAGCTAAAGGCAAAGGGAAGGTTACTGCCTCAGATGATGTGCCCCCAGCGTGTAATAAGAGCCATATAGATGGTCCCCACCTCAACCCAGTCCCAAACACCAAAATGACCAATGTCCCTAAGGAAAGGGTCCTAATCCATAGGCGACCAACTGGATGTTTTATCCGAGGTGGGATGTAATCCCCCATTATAGTGACATGTATTGATTCACTTTTAAATTCGAACATCTGACCACATTGGAGCAGTTAAAGAATAACCTGAACTCCATTTTTTCCACACAAAAAAATGTTACTAAAGTGGTCTCTTATCATGGGTATGACACTGATTTCCAATTCCTCAAGAGTTTTAATGCTGACAAGTTATGGAACACGGTGCAACACCGAATTCTTGAGGTAAATTATCACCCTGGCTTCTATGTCCTTAATTTTGATGAAATATTTTACACTGTGCCGATATTTTTTCCTTTTTTTCAGGTATCAATGGGTTCCACCTTCTTAAGGGAGCAGGTTGCATCGTACTAAAGTGCATACGATGATGAGGGAGAGGCTAATATTGATCTTCTTACCCACCATGAGACCATATCAGTGTGACACCCCAACTAATTAAATACCGGGTAGCTACTCCTTTATTAAATTAATACAAAATTCCAAGTTAGTTCAGTTCGTAGCATCACTATCAAAAACGTTTTTAACAAATACTAGCCACCTAATATTTAAAAAGGGAGTTGCCAATTTTAATTAAATCCGATTAACATACAATAAGTAAAGTATGAAATGCTAACATAACCACTACAACATAGTCACAATAGAATAACCATCAAATAATAATGAGTTTGGAGGAACACTCCTCACAACAATCCGAATACTGAAATAAAAAAAATACCAAGTCTGCATCACTAAATTAATTACAACCCAAAGTCTGAAATAAATGATAAGTAAAATGTCCCTAAAAGAAATGGGACGACATGCCCAACCAATGAGAAAATATGATAATGGAATCAAGACAAAAAATGGAGGCGTCTACTGTCAAGGTCCTGTAACTTCCACAGCAGCTACAGCACGTCACCTGAATATAACTCCTATGCATGGTGTCCTTTTGGTTGGGGACCTAAAAGGTTTTTACAAAATTAGATTTGAAAGAAAACGGGTCAGAGCTCGATTGTGAAAATAATTTAGAAATTTTGCAAGTGATTAATATCATTAAACAATGAATATAAAGTACATGATAGTGTGTTTCCTCACATGAGTTCCTCACCTCTCAACTAATTGTGCACTCCTATTGTACCCGTACCCATTCTAGTTGTTCCCATATCTAACTAGTCCGATACTAAAATCTAACATTTCTATACGATATCTAATTCAATTCCCAATAACTTTTAGTTACCAGAGTGCCATAACTTGCTACGCAGTTTCCCATGTTAGTACTACTAATTACTAGAGATCTTCCATTTTTACTTTACAAACTGTTGCTATTATTTATACTCACATTTATGCATGATAATTTATTTCAATTAACCGTATATTATTCTCATCATAAATATACAATACTAGCACCCCGAGGCTAAGCTGCGGTGCTCACATACTCTGCTATCAAATCCCGGTACATCACGTACACGAGGACCACGTATTTCGAATCTCTCAGGAAACGTTTCATTAAACAACAACCACAAACAATGGAGGCGAACATAGTTCACATCACATGGGTCACGCACATACCTACGCTCCCATGATCAGCAGACTTATTTACTTCTCAATAATCCCTTCTCTGACCTATGTCCTCGAGGTACCAATCTAGATCCCCCCCCCCCCCCCCCGTAGGCACACAAAGATTAGATGACCCTAAACGAATGCCAACCTCCCATGATAGAAAGTACGGTAGGTATGTTATACACACATAACTACATATACTAAGAATTCACACATCTTAGATATTTCAATATTTTATTAGTGGTATACTTCTCGTTCTTATACCAACACTTAGTGTTATACAAGTCACAAGTCCCCGGTTTATATGCATTTAAGTTATCAATTTCTCACTTCGTGATTAATTACCCGCTTTCCAATCCACAAATGTCATCCGATTTACTACACGATTCTAAGTTTTACTCCTCAATGTACCCCAATCTCCCAACTATACCCATTAGCTAATAAGGGAAGGTTATCCCACCATTTAAATAAGTCTACGGGATACTAGAAATAAATTCAGGCCTAAAAGGCCATTCTGTCAACTCGTTAGAAATCTCGTTCGAACGAGTTTCGTTCGAACAAAAGGCTTCGAACGAACTACCAACTCGTTAGAAGTTATACTGTCATCTCGTTAGAAGTTCGTTCGAACGACCTGGGCAGGTCTTCTAACGAGATGGCAGTTTCAGCCCAGAAATTCCCATGTCCAATTTTCTCAATTCCTCTCTTCTCTAAATCCACCCTAAGACCATACAAGTTATGTTCTAACGTTTTTAAACCATTTCTAATCATTCTAGATCATCCCTTGGCATATTTTAGAGGTCAAATCTTACAAATCATCATGAAATTATTATGAATCTCCAAATATTTCCCCAAACTTTATGAACATGAACCCATAATTTTGTTATGCCCAATTACTCATCATAAATCCGTTTTTAAATCATCATAAACAACTCTACAAATATTAAATCAGTCCATCGTCATTCTACATGCAAATCCTAACCCAAATTCAAAGTTTCTCCATCAATTTCGTGGGTTTTCTTCAAAGATTTCAATATAAAATAATTCCTACACTAAACATTGAAGACATATTCAATGCACTAAAAATATCAAATCACTTGCCTTAGATTGTTCTTCAAGATTGATGTTGGTGAATGAATGTTGATTCTCTCCTTTCTCTACGGATTTTCTCCTAAGGTTGAAGATGGTGGTTGGAGGTTTCTTTTTGGAACTCTTCAAACTCTCCTATAACTCCCGTAGCCTTCTAGCTCATCTAATGCTGATAATGGGCTTAGTGGGTTCCTAAATAATATATAATTCACTCCTAAAATTCGTGGGTTTTAATTCCAATATTTTTAAAATTACCAAAATACCCTTTTAAGTTGCCGGTATGGCCCAAAAATGTCCCGGGACCCAAACTAAACCCCCGGCTAGTGTTTTCTGACTATTTCGACCCTTCCGGACTCGTTGGAGCACTTAAAATGACCATTCGGTTCATGAAAATAAAATTCACTTTTTAATTCAATTAATTACATTCCTGACGCGTCTGACACGCGCGTCCCAACTAAATTTCCCAAATTATCGTATATCAGTCTCGTGACAATTTTTAATATTTTCAATATTCATATACTGCCATATATACACATCATAATCAAATACCAACTCACATCTCATTAGTATTTATATCGGGATTAATTCTCAATTAATTCACATTTAATTTAATTAATCCCTTAAATAAATATCAATAAAATTTACAAGGTATTACATACTTCCCCCCTACAAACAGAATTTCGTCCCGAAATTCGGAACTAAAGAGTACCTGGTAAAAAAAACTCTGGATAACGTTCGTGCATCTCATCCTCTCGCTCCCATGTGGACTGCTCGGCATAATAATGCCGCCACTGAACACGTACTAATGGGACTATCTTTGACCTCAGTTTCCGCTCACTTCGGTCCAAAATAGCAATCGACCCCTCCTCATAGGAACTATCGAGATGGAGATCGATGTCCTCCAAATCAATGTGAGTATGGGCCAAATCATTCCTAAGATATTTCCTTAGCGAGGAAATATGGAACACATCATGAATCCTATGCAAGTGCTTCGGTAACCCCAGTCTATACGCAACTGGCCCAATCCTCTCGATGATAGGGAATGGCCCCACGTATCTTGGTGCCAGTTTCCCCTTCTTCCCAAAATGCATAATCCCCTTCATAGGAGATACTCTGAGTATCACATGGTCCCCCACTTTGAATTCTCTAAAGAACCTTTTCGCATCAGTATATCTCTTCTACCGATCCTGAGCTACCCGAATGCGACTCCGTATCATCTCTATCCTTATCGAAGTATCATGAATCACTTACGGCCCAAGGACTTTGTTATTTCCCACCTCTAACCAAAATACTGGGGAACGATAAGGTCTACTATACAATGCCTCAATTGGAGCCATGCCAATGGTGAACTGATAGGAGTTATTATAAGCAAACTCCACCAGTGGAAGGTACTGCTCCCAACCACCTCCAAAATCTAGGATGCACATACGGAACATGTCTTCCAACATCTGATTTGTTCGCTCTGTTTGCCCATCGGTCTGCGGGTGATAAGTCGTACTCAACCGCAATTCAGTGCCCATGGCCTCCTGGAAACTCTCCCAAAACCGTGAAACAAATATCTTGTCTCGGTCAGACACGATATTTAGAGTCACTCCGTGAAGTCTCACTATTTTCGAAATGAAAATTTGGGCATACTGTCCCGTAGTGTAGTCTGTCCTTACGGGTAGAAAATGAGAAACTTTGGTCAAACGGTCCATAATTACCCATATGGAGTTGTGACCCCTCTATGATGTAGGTAACCCCATGATAAAGTCCATGGATATGCTCTCCCATATCCACGTCGAAACCTCTAATGGTTGTAGAAGTCCTGTCGGTCTCTGATGATCCACCTTTACTAGCTGACAAGTGGCGCATTTAGAAACAAATACGGCAATATCCCTCTTCATCACGATCCACCAATACTGTCGTCTTATTCTTGGTACATTTTATCCCCACCAAGGTGTACCGCGAACCGTGAGCCGTGCGACTCTGCCATCACCTCGTGTCGTAAGTCTTCCCCTTCCAGAATGACTAGTCTCCCATTGAAGCGTAATCCCCTGTCTGAGCTAACGGTATAAGACTCGGCTCCCTCTACTAGTAATCGAACTATCTGCTCCTGACAGAACGAGTCGTTTTCCTGGGCCTTTACCACTCTCGTAACAATCTGCGGTGTAACAGTCATCACAAACATGAACGACTGGGCTACTGCATCCTGGTGTCTCAACTCCTTCCATTTAGCTTTCCACACCTCTGCCACCTCATCTACTGGCCTACGGCTCAACGCGTCTGCTACCATGTTAGCCTTTCCCAGGTGATATTAGATATCAAACTAATAATCCTTCACAAACTCAAGCCACCGTCTTTGACGCATATTCAACTCCTTCTGCGTGAAGTGGTATTGTAGAGACTTGTGGTCCGTGAACAGCCAAAACTTCTCCCCCAGGAGATAATGTCTCCAAATCCGAAGGGCAAATACAACTGCCGCTAACTCCAAGTCATGGGTGGGGTAATTCTTCTCATGAGTCTTAAGCTTATGGGAAGCATAATCTATGGCCCGACTCTCCTGCTGCAGTACACCTCCAAGTCCTTGTAAGGACGCATCGGTGTAGACTAGATACTCAACTCCCGGTCACGGCAATGCTAACACAGGTGTTGAGGTCAATTTGTCCTTCAACTCATCGAATGCCAACTGACAGGCATTGCTCCAGATGAATGGCACACCCTTACGAGTCAGATGTGTCAAAGGACTCGCTATCTTTGAGAAACCCTGAATAAACCTCCTGTAGTATCCTGCTAGGCCCAAGAAACTACGGATTTCAGTCGGTGTTGTGGGTTGTCCCCACTCCCTCACCGCGGATACTTTCACCGAATCAACATATATCCCCCGGTCTGAAATTATATTCCCCTAAAACTGAACCTCCTTCAGCCAAAACCCACACTTCTCATACTTTGCATAAAGCTCGTTCTGACGTAGCATCTGCAAAACCTGATTCAAATGCTCGGTGTGCTCCTCTTCTGTCTGGGAGTAAACCAGGATGTCATCAATAAAGATGATGACGAACTGGTCTAGGAACTCTCTGAACACCCTATTCATCAAGTCCATAAACACGACTGGAATATTGGTCAAGCCAAAAGGCATAACTCGAAACTCGTAGGAATCATATCTCATCAAGAAAGCAGTCTTTAAGACGTCCTGCTCCCTGATACGCAACTGATGGTATCCATATCGTAAATCAATCTTTGAGAAGAAGGAAGCTCCTCTCAGCTGGTCGAATAAGTCATCGATTCGGGGCAACGAATACTTATTCCGTATCGTGACCTTATTTAACTCTCGATAATCTACACACAACCTCAACGATCCATCCCTCTTCTTTACGAACAACACAGGGGCACCCCATGACGAAGTACTTCTCTGGAACAACCCCTGACCCAATAACTGCTCAATTTGATCCCGTAACTCTCTCATCTCTACTAGAGCCATACGGTAAGGTGCGCGGGCAATAGGCCGAGTTCCCGGTGTCAAATCGATCACAAAATCTATCTCTCTACTCGGAGGTAGTCCAGGTATATCCTGAAATACATCAGCAAACTCACTAACAATGGGTATCACATCGAGTGGTATCACCACTTCCTTAGAGGTCTCCTCCTCTATATGGTACAAATGAGTGGACGATCCTCCCTCGGGGTGAGGCATCGCCACTAAAAAAATCTATTGCCCGGGAATGGAAAAGATAATACTCCTACTAAAATAGTCAACTATTGCTCGATACGCAACTAGCCAATCCATACCAATAATCGCATCATACTCAGTCATCTCTAACACTAACATATCAGCGGGTAAAGTAAACCTCCCAATCTCTATACCCACATCTCTACAAATAATCGAAATCATGGAACCCCTACTCAACGATGAGTCTACACAAGTAATCGTGCTCTCTGCGGTGTCTAATAACCCAATAGTGCGTGCAAATATCATGGCAATGAAATAATGTGTGGCCCCCGTGTCAAATGAAATACGCCCCATAGTCCCCTGAATAGAGAACATACCCTCAATGGCCGGTGGATCCTATGGGGCTGCGGCATGCTGGAGCTGATACACTCTCCCATACTGAAGCTGTCCCTGGTGAACTGGGACCGCTGGAAAGGGTGGTAATGCTACCATCTGTGGTGGTGCTGGGAGGGCGACAAGAAACATAGGCCTCTGTGGCTCGTGCCGGGCACCCTGCTGCTGCTGCTGTGGGGCCCTTCCCCTATCGGGACAATCCTGGCGTTTGTGGACAATCTTACCACAAGTGAAGCACTTCCCCGGGAAATTTCCCCCTCGTTGTCCCTGCTGTCCACGGCCCTGATGGCCGTTACCATTTCTCCCCTGGCCGTGTTGGCCCTGCTGAAACTGCTGTTGCTAACCATTCTGGCCCTGATGGCCGTTCTGACCCTGATGGCCATGGATGAAACCTCCCTGTCCATTTTTAAAACCCCCAAATCTGAATCTCTTAGGATCCCCCTGTTGGGGACCCTGATCACTCTGCCTATGCTGACCCTGAGTAGATTCTGCCCCGCTGGCACCATTTCCCCCTCTCCTGCCCTGATGGCCGAACTCTCCTGATCTCTTACTCTCAGTCATGTGAAAGAGGTGATCCTGGTAGTGAAGTAGTGCCGCGTTAACCACATCAGAATAAGTGGCCAACGAGATATTACCCAACAAGTGAGGAAGGATCCTACAAGTCAATCCATCCATAAACTTCTGAATCTTCTTCTCCTCAGTCGAAATCTCATCCGAAACAATGTTCAAGAGATTGGTAAACTCAGCCTCATACTCGGCTACAGTCCTTCCCTCCTGCTTGAGGTTCATCAATTTCCTTCTCATTTCAGTGTGAACAGCTGACGGAAAATATTTGCGATCAAACCGCACCCAGAACTCCTGAATAGTAAGGGTGTCCCTCTCCTCCGCGGTGGTAATGGACTCCCACCACTGCAATGCATATCCTACTAACTTGAAAGTAGCCAGTATATGCTTCTGAACATCTATGCACCCATACATCCTTAAGTGCCTCTGAATGTCCTTCCTCCACTGACTAGATACCACAACATCGGAGCTACCTGCAAACTCCGGAGGGTGTGCTTTCTGAAAAGCATCACGAACGCGTTCCCAAGCAGACGGGAATGCATGAGCCTGAACTGGCGTGACTACCAGCGCCTGGGATGGTGCCTGCTGTACCACTGCTAGGTCGGCATTTACCGCTTGGGCTACAATAGCTGCAACCTCGGCGGCATTCTTAGTGCCATGAACTGGTGCAGGCTGTGGCTCTGGATGTGCATCCCTAGGAACTCACTGCGCACGTCGTGGAGTCATCTGAAATGAGAGTAAAGTCTTATAAGTTCGCAATTATTATCTCAAAATAGCTGAAGAGCGAAACATACACAAAAGATTACAACAGTCCTAAAATTTAGGGCTCTATATCAAAGAAAGCTCAGTGGAAACATAATAAGCCGTACAGATCCTAAGGATACTAGAACCTGATGCTCTGATACCACCTGTGACACCCCGACTAATTAAATACCGGGTAGCTACTCCTTTATTAAATTAATACAAAATGCCAAGTTGGTTCAGTTCGTAGCATCACTATCGAAAACGTTTTTAACAAATACTAGCCACCTAATATTTAAAAAGGGAGTTGCCAATTTTAATTAAATCTGATATACATACAATAAGTAAAGTATGAAATGCTAACATAACCACCACAACATAGTCACAATAGAATAACCATCAAATAACAATGAGTCTGGAGGAACACTCCTCACAACAATCCGAATACTGAAATAAAAAAAATACCAAGTCTGCATCACTAAATTAATTACAACCCAAAGTCTGAAATAAATGATAAGTAAAATGTCCCTAAAAGAAATGGGACGACATGCCCAACCAATGAGAAAATATGATAATGGAATCAAGATAAAAAATGGAGGCGTCTACTGTCAAGGTCCTGTAACTTCCACAGCAGCTACAGCACGTCACCTGAATATAACTCCTATGCATGGTGTCCTTGTGGCTGGGGACCTAAAAGGTTTTTACAAAATTAGATTTGAAAGAAAACGGGTCAGAGCCCGATTGTGAAAATAATTTAGAAATTTTGCAAGTGATTAATATCATTAAACAATGAATATAAAGTACATGATAGTGTGTTTCCTCACATGAGTTCCTCACCTCTCAACTAATTGTGCACTCCTATTGTACCCGTACCCATTCTAGTTGTTCCCATATCTAACTAGTCCGATACTAAAATCTAACATTTCTATACGATATCTAATTAAATTCCCAATAACTTTTAGTTACCAGAGTGCCATAACTTGCTACGCAGTTTCCCATGTTAGTACTACTAATTACTAGAGATCTTCCATTTTTACTTTACAAACTGTTGCTATTATTTATACTCACATTTATGCATGATAATTCATTTCAATTAACCGTATATTATTCTCATCATAAATATACAATACTAGCACCTCGAGGCTAAGCTGCGGTGCTCACATACTATGCTATCAAATCCCGGTACATCACGTACACAAGGACCACGTATTTCGAATCTCTCAGGAAACGTTTCATTAAACAACAACCACAAACAATGGAGGCGAACATAGTTCACATCACATGGGTCACGCACATACCTACGCTCCCATGATCAGCAGACTTATTTACTTCTCAATAATCCCTTCTCTGACCTATGTCCTCGAGGTACCAATCTAGATCCCCCCCCCCCCCGTAGGCACACAAAGATTAGATGACCCTAAACGAATGCCAACCTCCCATGATAGCAAGTACGGTAGGTATGTTATACACACATAACTACATATACTAAGAATTCACACATCTTAGATATTTCAATATTTTATTAGTGGTATACTTCTCGTTCTTATACCAACACTTAGTGTTATACAAGTCACAAGTCCCCGGTTTATATGCATTTAAGTTATCAATTTCTCACTTCGTGATTAGTTACTCGCTTCCCAATCCACAAATGTCATCCGATTTACTACACAATTCTAAGTTTTACTCCTCAATGTACCCCAATCTCCCAACTATACCCATTAGTTAATAAGGGAAGGTTATCCCACTATTTAAATAAGTCTACGGGATACTAGAAATAAATTCAGGCCTAAAAGGCCATTCTGTCAACTCGTTAGAAATCTCGTTCGAACGAGTTTTGTTCGAACAAAAGGCTTCGAACGAAATACCAACTCGTTAGAAGTTATACTGTCATCTCGTTAGAAGTTCGTTCGAACGACCTGGGCAGGTCTTCTAATGAGATGGCAGTTTCAGCCCAGAAATTCCCAAGTCCGATTTTCTCAATTCCTCTCTTCTCTAAATCCACCCTAAGAACATATAAGTTATGTTCTAATGTTTTTAAACCATTTCTGATCATTCTAGATCATCCCTTGACATATTTTACAGGTCAAATCTTACAAATCATCATGAAATTATTATGAATCTCCAAATATTTCCCCAAACCCTATGAACATGAACCCATAATTTTGTTATGCCCAATTACTCATCATAAATACGTTTTTAAATCATCATAAATAACTCTACGAATATTAAATCAGTCCATCATCATTCTACATGCAAATCCTAACCCAAATTCAAAGTTTCTCCATCAATTTCATGGGTTTTCTTCAAAGATTTCAATATAAGATAATTCCTACACTAAACATGGAAGACATATTCAATGCACTAAAAATATCAAATCACTTGCCTTAGATTGCTCTTCAGGATTGATGTTGGTGAATGAATGTTGATTCTCTCCTTTCTCTACGGATTTTCTCCCAAGGTTGAAGATGGTGGTTGGAGGTTTCTTTTTGGAACTCTTCAAACTCTCCAATAACTCCCGTAGCCCTCTAACTCATCTAATTCTGATAATGGGCTTAGTGGTTTCCTAAATAATATATAATTCACTCCTAAAATTCGTGGGTTTTAATTCCTATATTTTTAAAATTACCAAAATACCCTTTTAAGTTGCCGGTATGGCCCAAAAATATCCCGGGACCCATACTAAACCCCCGGCTAGTGTTTTCTGACTATTTCGACCCTTCTGGACTCGTTGGCGCACTCAAAATGACCATTCTATTGATAAAAATAAAATTCACTTTTTAATTCAATTAATTACATTCCTGACGCGACTGACACGCGCGTCCCAACTAAATTTCCCAAATTGTCATATATCAGTCTCGTGATAATTTTTAATATTTTCAATATTCATATATTGACATATATACACATCATAATCAAATACCAACTCACATCTCATTAGTATTTATATCCGGATTAATTCTCAATTAATTCACATTTAATTTAATTAATCCCTTAAATAAATATCAATAAAATTTATGGGGTATTGCAATCAGATGAGCTAAAAATCGTGCAAGAGGATTATAACAATGCTTGCATTGATATTAAGGAGAAATATTCCCATCTTTTAGTGAATGTTGATGCCTTGAGCTAGTTTGAGGCAAAAAATAAGAAGCTGAAAGAGCAGATCGACATTGATCATGTGAAGCTTAGAAGTTTAGATGAAGTGAACAAGAAGAGCTATGAGGAGCTCATTCAGGATAAAGAGTTCCTTAAAAAACCATGAAGACCCTTGAAAAAGCATATGAGTCCCTTGTCAATGCTGAGGAAAAGGGACATAGGACATATAGTACCTCAGTCAAACATGACATTGACTTGGTGACCATCTTCCTGAAAGGTTATGACGAGTTGAAGAAGAGAGTCATTAATCATTATCCTAACATTGATAAGGTCATACAAACATGGGAAAGGGATATTGATGAATTTAAAGCCTTGGTTGTTGAGCGAGATGAAATGGATGCAGATGAGTCTATTGTCGAAGATGATGAGATCAGTGCGGCCAGCCTGACTCTTACTACAAAGAGTACTTTTCATGTTTCTCCAGAAGTTGCTCAGGATGCTGTCATGGCTAATTCACTTGTTTCCCCTACCTCCCAAGTTAATCTAGAGACTGAACAGACTCTTAAAGTTTCTCCCAGAACTGAGAAAGTGGATTAGTACTTCTGAATTAATGTCCTTGTGAAGCTTATGTATTTTAATATCCATATTTTGTAAAGAGAAATTGGAATTATGCTTGATTTTAACTTTGGCATCAAATACGATTTTATTTTTTATCTGCGTGCATGTATATATTTTGACTTTTTATAAAAACTTTTTCACGGCTAATTTTTAGCTAGCACTCATAGTTAAGTGTTTCACAAAAATATTTTAGATAAGTATATGTTGTTGGATCTCCTTAACCTTCTAATTAGTTATGGTCTCACAGACTCATGGAAGGATCTTATCCACCTTCCATGTCGATTTACTAGGTTCTTAGTATTAGGTTTGGGTAGGCCTACTAATAGTTTAGACTTATGATCATGTGGTCAGATCTTGTTGACCTTATCTGCCTTACTAGCTACTAGTTTTGGACAAACTTGAGTTATTCGGACATAGGATCTACCAATTCTTGTGCCATATTACTGGTCGCATGGATGGATCTTGTCATCTTGACCATATTTCGGCATTAGTTACCATAATCGACCAAACGTACTAGGATCTATCATTACATTAGTCTGTTATGGTTGGATCTTGTTGTCCATATGACTGCACTAGATTTCCCATATTTGAATAAAACTTCTTGATCATGTCATTTCTAAATACAAGACCATACATATAGTATGGTTTTGATCATGTATCTTGATGTGTTCAGTTCAAGATGTCTTCGTTATAGGATTCTTAAACATCTCTCATATCGATGAAATAGTCATTGAATAATGCAGAAAATCTTGAAATGACAATATATGTGGAAGATGAAATTATAATTCTCACAAATCACTGGATTGATTATAAAAGAAAGAAAAACTATTTACATATTTCATCCCATGATTTTATTAGTATGCCATGTGTGGTCATCATTACTTGTAGCAATTCCTGAAATACCCATAAATCCATGGTTAAAACTTAGCAGTCTTTTTGTTGGTAGGATGACACCGTAGTGTCTCTCTCTCTCCTTTACTTTTTCTATAATATCCAGAATGAATATTCTCATCAAATTTCTCCTCGGTGAGTTAAAGAAAATCCAGTTCCCAGTGGATGGGTAATATGATATCAGTGGGAAGTACTGCTTTAGTACTGTACACCAACATGAATGGAGTTTCTCCAATTGTCTTTATGGGTGTTATCCTATATGTCCAAACTACACTATGCAGCTCGTTGATACATTTCCCTTAGCATCATCTAGTCTTTTCTTCATTTTATCTGGTACAGTTTTGTTGGTCACTTATATCTTCCCATTGCATTGTGAGTGACTAGGTGCTAAGTGTAGTTTATGGATGTTTAAACGTATACAATAATCTTTAAAATCTTTATTGTAAAACTGAGTGTCATGATTCTTGATGAAGGCATATGGCATACTATAACGTCAAGTAATGTTCTTCCATATAAAATGGAAGATTTCTTCATATAGCTACTTGACTAGGGTTCGACCTCCACCCACTTGGTGAAGTAATCCACTACTAGGACCATATATTTGAGTCTTCGCTTTGTATTAGGCAGAGGATCGACCAGATTAATCCCCCACATGGAGAAGGGCCAAGGGGATGTAATCGGCATCAATATAGCTCCATGAATTTTGTGAATTATAATGTACTTTTGGCACTTGTCACACTTCCTCGCATATCTTCTGCAATATTCTTTTCTAGTGGACCAATAGTACCTTTGGGTGGCCCCTCGTTTCATCAATGATATGCCCGATGAATGAGACCCCATGAGACCTCATGCACTTCCTTCATTAATTCATTAACCTTAATGGGATGGATGCACCTGAGCAGTGACAAGGTAAATCCTCTTTGAAATAGGAATCCCACTTCCAATACGTATCTTACTGCCTTATAGAGGAAGACTTCTCACCTTCTTTGGATTTTTTAAAACTATTTCAGTCTCCAAATATGCTCGAATGGGATCCATCCAGGATGGTCCCATGTGAAAAGGCGTATGCCCCCAATTTTAAAACCTTTTACTACAAAAAGATAATTTCCTTTTTAAATATGCGAAAGCAAAAGATGGTTCAATTAAACAACAAATTTTAATTTCTTCTAAATTAAAATTAAACAACGTGAAATTAAATTAAAACACATACACAATTTAAATTTCACTTAAACCAAATTAATTCACTTCAAGTCCTAGAAACTTGCCTAAGTCATATTTTCAATATTACCAAGTTAGGCCAAACCAATTTCTTTAAATTAAGTGATAACTTGAATTAAATTAACATAAACATTACCCAAATTAATTTAACACCAAATTAAATAAGTCGTGAAATAAACTAATTTTATCTTTTTACCTAAGCATGCGTTCTAGGTGACTTTGTGAAAGATAAAATAAACAATTAATCCACTACGCCGCGATTTATGAGGAAAACCCCACAATGGGAAAAAACCTCGGATGGCCCTAGCCTCAAATCCACTAAATACGGTTTTATAAGTGCAAGACACGAAAGACTTACAACACTCGACTTGACTCCATCCAAGCCCCAACGCTCCTTCTTGTACAGACCTCTTTCTAACGGATTACCACGAAGCTCCACCGCGATCTCGAAATCCACCGATCGGACTTTTCTTCACTGCCACCCGAGCAAGGAGCCTTTCTCCAAGTGGGTATGTCACAGCAAACAAGCTTCTTCTTTGGGGATGTAGAAGCAAATCCAAACTCTTTTCTTCTTAGGTAGAAAAGTGAACCAATGGTTCCAAACAAGGAACTTGGATAAACTAAACAAATGGGTGTAACACACGTGTTTTAAGATTTTTCTTGAAAAATTAACACTCTAAACAATGAACTGTTTCTTGGAAAGTTGAGCTCTCTAAAACTCTCTCTAGGAGATGGAAAGTTATGAAAAAGTTAGTTCTCAAAGTTATTTTTCCGCACCTTAAAAAATCTAGAAAAAGATAGTGGGGAAAAGTGGGAAAGCCGTCAAAAATACCCAAACGATTTTCCCGTCAAAACTCGTTCTAACGACTTTTTCGTTCGAACAGATTTACTAACGAGGTTCCAGAATGAAAAAAGGAAAATCGGTAGAAATCTTGTTCGAACGACCTCGCATCTCGTTCGAATGAGTTTTCAGTTCGTTCAAACGACCTGGCAATCTCGTTCGAACGATATTTCAGTGTGGATCGAACGACGTGTTAGAAAAATGAAATATTAAGTTTTAAGCCCAAAACTTTTTATGAAAAGCTCTAAAAACATATTTTTCTGAGGAAAACAAAGTCGTTAAAATTAATTTATAAAAATTATAAATTACACCCAATTAACTATTGTTCCAAGCTCATATATATATTAAAATGCATTCATACCTTAGGAGCAATAGAACCATGTTGATGACGTAGAAATGAGGCACAATACACACAACATTTGATGAAGCTTTAAACTCATGGCCGCTATGTCTTCAACTTTAGTACTTCATAGGCTTGAAGGATGATCAATTACTATATCCTATGACTTAAACGTTTTTGTTCGAAATTGAGCCAAAACTACATTAAGACTCAATCGGAGAATTGTGTCCTTACAAATATCCCCCTTTGGCTATTTCGGGATAAACACCAACAAAAAATCCTAAAGGGCCGTCAAGATCTGCTAGACATAAAACATCCCACCCAATACTTGACTCAAGACCCAAGGATCAATAGCTTTGCCGAAGAAGGTTGCCACACAAGAAGAATTCTTGCACACTTAAGCAATCTATCAAACGCATAGGGAATATCAAGAATATGAAATGCATAAAATAAATAGTCTCCGTAAATTAATTCTACCCTTTATCAACTGTGATCTACCTAAAAAGGTCACGACTCCCCCTAAGTTAAATCTCCCCCAAACTAACATATGAGTACAATAGGAATAGACACCACACCATTTCTCCCCCTATCATTCTTCCCTTTTTGTTCAGGAATAGACAAAGGATAACAAACTAATTTAAACATGATGCTTAGAGTGATAAGAACATGAAAGAATATGGGCAACAAAAGCACAACTAATCCATGTAAATAATAACGGATATTAACTAAGATGCAAGAAAATGATACCAATATGATACATAACTATTAAGCATGTGATATCAACAAAGATTGCAACAAGTTAGATACCAATTATGAATTAAAGCATAGATGGACTAGAAAGCAAGGCAAAGACCAAAAAAAATATCATATATATATAGATATAAAGACACAAATGACACAAAATAAGATAAGCTTTTCACACTCGTATGGCAAAAATGTGTCATACGGAAACGAAAGTGTTGGGGTGTGAACTAGCAACAGTTAAATTTAGACCCAATCACTTAAAACGTGTTCACGGAGTTCTCAATTGATTGCAAACTTCATCAAATTTGAATATAACCTCACGTGACAATATAAATTGAACTCAATGGACAAACATACACAATGCATACAAGCCTAGACTTTTGATGATTCTACAAACCAATAGAGTCATGACATTGAAAATACAATTAGGATAAATGAACATTGCGCAAAACGTTGATATACCATCCAATCTCCCTCAATAAGCATATATTATTTGAATGAATATATCAAACAAAAATTGGCATTGGCAATTATTTTTCTTTTTAATGGCATAATTCTATTTTTAGGCCTTTGGACCACGTATTTCTTTTAGGTCCAAACAAACAGTGGCTTACTATTCGCAAAGGATAATAATTCCTTTCGGATCCCTTTCCCGTGCACATTTATATTTATCATTTTTTATATCTCACACAAACCTCACGTGCAATGGATTTTGACATGCACTAGTCCTCCTAGGTTATATAATATGTAGATGAGTAGATTGGTAGGAGAACACCTCACAAAGCTCAAATATAGCATGTGAAGTTAAAATATCAAATGAGTTCGTTCATGTGTGAAAAGAGGCATATAAAAATAGAATCCATTATATCAACACAAAATTCAACTACTCTATGTAAGCATGGTAAAGAACATAATAAGGATTAACAATCTAAACCAATAGTTCTAGCCACATGGGAGCGAAAAAAATGGGATTTTAACACAAGTGTATGCCACATAGAGTGTGTCAAACTAAAATACACACACACACAAAAATCTTTTTGAGTTTATGAAATTTTTAAACCAAACAACAAAAATATTTACTCAAAAGTCACACAAAAATCATTTGTATTTTTCATTAATATTAAATTACTAAAAACATAAAATGCAAATGATAAACAAAAATATTTTTTCATTTTTCATTTAATGCAAACAAAAATGAAGGAAATATAATACAAAAGATAAACAAAAATCATTATTCTCGCATGTAATTAAGCATGGAGCATAGACTAGAAAATGATTAAACAAGCATACATTTAGCATGATAATATAGCATGTAGTACAAAAGCTAAAGTATGCAAATAAAACTAACACATTCAACCTTTAGATTTTACGAGGGAGGAGCCATGTGAAAGTAAATGAGAATCAAATACCCTATCTTGTAAAGCCACCAAGTCCGATCTCCTAACCCAAACCAATAATGAATGACTATCTTGGGGGGTAGGAATCTTACCTACCTTGGTTGCCTTACGTTGGGATTTTCCAGAAAATCTTTTAAGATCAAAACATAATTTCTTAAGATGACCTTTTCGACCAATGTGCACAAGTAAAAACACGTCGAAGTTTGATACCTAAGGATTGATCATTAAAGGTTTTCCTAGATGATTCTCCTAAAACATGGATTTTGGATTTATGAATATATTCATTACAAGTATCGAAGCCTAAACCATAAGTGTCATTTTTAATTTGGACCGTTCCTAGTATTTTATCTAATTTTTTCGAACGACACTACAAATCAAATTTGACTTTACTAGAGTCTTTTAATTTATTTTCTAATTCTAGGATGTTAGACTCTAATAAAATATTTCTCTCTTCAAACTCGAGAAGCTCCTTTTTTAAGGATTCTATTAAACCTCTAAGGCTATCTCTCTCACCTTCTACATATTCAAGCTTCTCTCGAAGAATCCTCTCACGTGTCCTAAGGTCTTCAACCAACACACTATCATCAACGACCTTGACATGTTCTCTTAAACTTTCTTCTAACTTCAAATTAGCTCCTTTTAATTTCATAGATTCTTCATATAATTCTTGAAAAGTATATTGAAGTTCACTCACATCAACCTCTTCTTCATTTTCACTCTCTCTTTCTTCTCCACTCTCACTACCATAAAAAATAAGGGAATCATAAACTATGACCTTTGAAGTGTCATGTGTTAAAATTTCATCAGTAAAAGATTTCTCACTATCACTCACATGACTAGCCAAAAATGCCACAAAGTTGGGCTTAGTAGGGGAATCAGGCCCCTCTTCATTATCACTGTCACTAAGGGTTGCATTAAAAGAAATTGGTTGCTTACCCTCTCTCCTTAGTTTAGTGGGACACTTTTTTGCCCTATGGCCATACCCTTCACAACCAAAACACCTATTTGACTCGTCCCTATTTAAATTTTCATTAATAGATTTAGGGATCTTCTAGGCTTTGTCATGCGTAGATTTTTCAAATTTCTTAAAATCATTTTTAAATTTATCTTTGTTAAATTTAAGAATTTTTCGAAACTTTCTAGAAAAAATAGCCATATTTTCCGAGTCACTATCACTTTAACTCTCTACTACTTGTTTTTCCTCTTTTCGGGCTTTAAAAGAAACGCCCTTTTCTATTTTCTTTTCAGTTTTAGAGGAAAATATGTTCAGTTCATAGGTTTGTAAATCACCTACAAAAGTTTGTAGGTGATTTGGTAAAGAATTTAAAACGGTCACTTTTGGAATAAATCTATCGGGTAGGGACCTTAAAATTTTCTTTACTACTCGATTGTCGGGTATTTTCTCTCCCAAGTTAAAAGATGAATTAACAATATCGAAAAGTCTAGCATAAAATTCATCAAAAGTTTCTTTTTCGTTCATTTTGATGGTTTCAAATTGAGTGGTGAGGTTTTGGAGTTTTGAAGCTTCTACGACACTTGTACCTTCATGAGTGAGTTGTAAAATATCCCAAGCCTCTTTAGCGGTTTCACACCTCATAATGCGACAGAATTCATCCGGTGTGACCGCTCTAAACAAGGCATTTAAACCACGGGAATTAAAATTTGAAAGTTTAAATTCATTTTCACTCCATCTATTAGTGGGTTTGGAAACACGGTCATTATCTACTAAATGTGTAGGTGGGGTCCACCCATTAACAACGGATAACTAAACTCTCTCGTCGATAGGTTTTGCGCCGATTTCATTCGCGATTTCCAATACGCGTAGTTAGAACCATCAAAAATAGGAAATTTTGAAAATGAGGAAAATTCCATTTTAGCCAAAAATAATTAAAGGATCTTAACGAAGTAATTTATCGTTTTGGCTCTGATACCAATTTGGAAAGGCGTAGGCCCCCAATTTTAAAACCTTTTACTAGAAAAATATAATTTCCTTTTTAAATATGCAGAAGCGAAAGATGGTTCAATTAAACAAAAAATTTTAATTTCTTCTAAATTAAAATTAAACAACGTGAAATTAAATTAAAACACACTCACAATTTAAATTTCACTTAAACCAAATTAATTCACTTCAAGTCCTAGAAATTTGCCTAAGTCATATTTTTAATATTAACAAGTTAGGCCAAACCAATTTTTATTAACTAAGTGACGACTTGAATTAAATTAACATAAACATTATCCAAATTAATTTGGCACCAAATTAAATAAGTAATGAAATAAACTAATTTTATCTTTTTACCTAAGCATGCATTCTAGGTGATTTTGTGAAAGATAAAATAAATAATTAATCTACTACGCCATGATGTATGACGAAAAACCCACAACGGAAAAAAACCTCAGACGGCCCTAGCCTCAAATCCACTAAATACGGTTTTACAAGTACAAGACACAAAAGACTTACAACACTCGACTTGACTCCATCCAAGCCCCAACGCTACTTCTTGTACAGACCTCTTTCTAACGGATAACCACGGAGCTCCACCGCGGTCTCGGAATCCAACGATCGAACTTTTGGTAACTGCCACCAGAGCAAGTAGCCTTTCTCCAAGTGGGTATGTCACAGCAAACAAGCTTCTTCTTTGGGGGATGTAAAAGCAAACCCAAACTCTTTTCTTCTTAGGTAGAAAAGTGAACCAATGGTTCCAAACAAGGAACTTGGATAAACTAAACAAATGGGTGTAACACAAGTGTTTTAATATTTTTCTTGAAGAATTAACACTCTAAACAATGAACTTTTTCTTGGAAAGTTGAGCTCTCTAAAACTCTCTCTAGGAGATGGAAAGTTATGAAAAAGTTAGTTCTCAAAGTTATTTTTCCGCACCTTAAAAAATCTAGAAAAAGATAGTGGGGAAAAGTAGTGGGAAAAGTGGGAAAACCGTCAAAAATAGCCCAAACAATTTTCCCGCCAAAACTCGTTCGAACGACTTTTTCGTTCGAACAGATTTACAAACGAGGTTCCAGAATGAAAAAGGAAAATTGTCAAAAATCTCATTCGAATGACCTGGCATCTCGTTTGAACGAGATGTCAGTTCGTTCGAACGACCTGGTAATCTCGTTCGAACGAGATTCCAGTGTGGATCGAACGACATGTCAGAAAAATGAAATATTAAGTTTTAAGCCCAAAACTTTTTATGAAAAGTTCTAAAACATATTTTTCTGAGGAAAACAAAGTCATTAAAATTAATTTATAAAAATTATAAATTACACCCAATTAACTACTGTTCCAAGCTCCTATATATATATATATATATATATATATATATATATATATATATATATATATATATATATATATATATATATATATATACACATATATATATATATATATATATATATATTAAAATGCATTTATACTTTAGGAGCAATAGAACCATGTTGATGACGTAGAAACGAGGCACAATACACACAGCATTTGATGAAGCTTTAAACTCTCAGCCGCTACGTCTTCAACTTTAGTACTTCATAGTCTTGAAGGATGATCAATTACTCTATCCTATGACTAAAATATTTTTGTTCGAAATTGAGCCAAAACTACATTAAGACTCAATCATAGAATTGTGTCATTACACCATGTCTAACTCCATCACAAAAACACATTATTTATTTATATTGAAATGAATTAACACTTTTATAGGTACTACTCTTTTTAGTTATATTCTGGTGGTTGATGCCAAATGAGAAAGTGCATATGCCTCTGTGTTTTCAGCCCTTGGTATTTTGAGTACTTGTACAATTGAGAACTTTGATGACAACACTTTCACCTTTTTGAAGTGCGTCATTATAAACGCTTATCTTTCCTCATAAAATCCAGGGACTTGGTTTGCTATAATCTAAGATTCTTTGTGCACTAATAGCTTCCCGGCGCCCAGTGATAATGCCAATCCCAGGCCTAATAAGTGAGATTCATACTCTATCTCATTATTAGAGGACTCAAAGTGGAACCTGAGGGCATACTACACATTAGCCCCATCAGGTGTCTTGATTATCAATCTTGCTCCTCTACCATTGGCACACAATGTGCCAACCATGAAGAGATGCCAAACTAGGGTTTTTTCTTCAAATCTTCCTTCAACTAAGTATTCACTCTTGAAAAAAAAATCATTTGATCCAGATCTCTAGTCCTTTATTCCCACCGACCTGATGGTTTTGGTATGTCAATGATATGGTCAAATGGATTTATTAAGCTCTCTTTCGAAGAATTCTACTCGTTTGGCTTCGCATTTAAGTTCTTTTCTATAGAAATCTGCTCGACGATATTCTCTTCATAAGTAAACTCTACTGTAAAATTGACCATTGGTTGTCCTTTAATTGTTATATTGGGTTCATATTGTATGTCATACTCTCCTAGTTCTAATACCCAAGCCATCAGTCTGCCGAATTTCTCAAGTTTATGAATAGCTTGTCATAGAGGAAGGTAATGATAATAGTATGTGCTTGAAAGTATGGCTTCATTCTGTGAGAAACTTCAATAAAAATTAAGTTTAACTTCTCCAGCCTATGGTACCATATTTTTGCTCCACGGTATGCCTTTCTAGTGCAGTAGACATTCCGTTTTACCCCAAATTCTTTTCGCACCAATGCCGAACTCACTGCCAACTCTGATACTGCTAAGTATAAATATAGCTTTTCGCTTATGATTGGCGTTGACAACAAAGACACAAATCCTAAATACTTTTGAAATTATAGGAAGGCTGCCCAACACTCATTGTTCCATTTAAAGGCATTTCTTAGCACCTTAAAGAATGTAAGACATCTATCAATGGCTCTTAAAATAAATATATTCAAAGTTGTTACTCGTCCCATCAATCTTTGAATCTCCTTTTTTACTTTTAGGAGGGTTCATGTTAATCAGTGCCTAGATCTTATCCGAATTAGCCTCTAGTTAACTATGAACCTTGAGAACTTCTCCTCCTTGACTTAGAGTACACATTTTGTGGGGTTTAGCTTTATTTGGTGCTTTTCTAGTTGATCAAAAGTCCTTCCAATGTCACTAATGTGGTCGAAAAATTTATGGCACTTGGTCAGCATATCGTCAACATATACTTCCATGGTTTTTCCAATCTAATCTTCGAATACTTTATTCACTGCACTTTAATATGTTTCTCCAGCGTTTGTGATCCCAAAAGGCATTATTTTGTACCAGTAAGTACCTCGGCTAGTGATAAATGAGGTTTTCTCTCTATCTTTTGAATTTTTCTTTATTTGATTGTATCCGATTAGGCATCCATAAAACTAAGCAGTTCCTACCCGACAGTGGCATCTACTTACTAGTAAACCCTAAGCATAGGATAATGACCCTTTGGAAAATCATTGTTGAGGTCCATTAAGTTGATGCTCAAATGCCAGTTGTCGTTCTTCTTCCTGACCATAACCACAATTGAAATCCATGTTGGATACTTGACATCTTCAATGAAATCTTCATTTTCTAATTTATCAATGTTGTCCTCGATGGCCATGTTCTTCTCTTGACCGAACACACTATTTTTCTATTTTACTGGATTGATGTCCTTCACTCTACTGAGCTCGTGGAAAAGGAATTATGTATATATCCCATGCATGTACTCGTGGCTCCAGGCGAACACATTCTCCCGCTTCCTCAAGAATCATGCTAACTATTTCTTAAAATTTGGGTCTAGTGATAAGATGATCTGGGATGTCCTCTCTGCGTGCTCATTGTTCAACAACAAAGTCACAATATCCTAAACTATCTAGCTCTTAAATAGTTTATATTCATCTCGAGGATCTAAAGTCTCAATCTGATAAGTTGTTGTCAATTTCTTCTACCCTTTTTTCTCTGCATAAGTATAGTAGCATTCATGATCCATTACTTTATTTCCTTTCACTACTCCAACCCCATAGCATGTAGGGAATTTTAAAAACTGATGAACATAAACGAAACATCCTCTAACTTCTTCAATTTGACCCTACTAAATATAATTGTGTCTATCCGGGGTTGGATTCTCTCCGGCGCATGCGGATACGTGGTGTAGCTAGTCATTAAGTGGGGGATAAGGTAAAGAGATAGAATTTCTAGCCTATTTTTCTCAAAACAGGAAAAAGAATGTTACCACCTCAAGAGAACGGCATCAAGGTCAAACTGATTCAAGCAAAATCAAGTAGTTCTAGAGTTCGATTACTAAGTTACGGAATGAGAATGTGATAGGCACCCATCTTGCCCTTTCAGTCTCTCATGGGTTAATGTTAATCTTCTCCTTTTATACTCCGTGACGTGTGTGTTCATATGTATAATCTAAATGGTGGGTGAATGGAATCGTCCAACTCTTGTCATGGGAAGGACGAAATGGATTCATCTGTAGGAGTATTCCCAAAAATAACTAGTAAAAAATTATGATGTAAATGTTCATCAAATCACATATCTCTACGAAAGAGAGAATGTGCATGTCCGACGAGACACAACTATGTAGGAGTATAAAACTCATAAAATATATACATAATAAGGTATAAAAGAAGTATATGAACATGAAAAAGGGAGGAATCGAATCTCAAGAATGGCTCGAGATGCCTACGTAATCCAAGGGGTATCAAAGTATATGTAGTTCAAAAATAGCGTGGGGTGGATTTCAACCCATAAATCCAAATGTGGGATTTATCTTATGTGTGTAGAGAAAATGTGTTTTTAGGGTAAGAGTGCAAAATGGAAATCCCGCTTTTGGAATTCACGGATGAACGCTCTTTTTTTTCTTTGGGGGGGGGGGGGGGGGGTATGAAAATAAATTATATGTAATACTACTAATAAAGAGTAGAGATTAATGTATGTGATGTAATGAAACAAAAGTATAAAAGTTGAAATAAGATAAATTACGCTAAAATGGAAAAATTATAGAAAGGGATGGAGAAGTAGACCTCCTTGTGACACCCCACCTAATTTATATACGGGGCGATCACTCCTTTATTAAATTAAATCAAGGTAAACAGTTGGTTCATTCTCAGCATCACTGTCGATAAAAATAATTTTTTTCAATTTAACACCCTAAATAATTAAGCTAAGTGTCAAAAACATTTTTCATACGAACTTCCAAATTTTAATTAAAGAAAAGATTTTTATTAATACAAAACAACATTTCTACAATGGAGAATCACACCACGAAATTTAAATAAAACCATACATTCACCAAACGAATGTCAATAATATAAAACTAAACTCATAAACCATCCTGAAACAAATCGCATAAACAATACTGGAATAACTGAAATATAAAAATCCCCAACAATAAATGAAATGATGAAAAGGGCGACACGTGCCCCATAAATGAGAGTAATAAGAGTGGAGTCAATGACAGAAGCCGTATACTCAAGGGACCTGCAACTCTCACCTAAGTTGCAGCTCGTTCTTCTCAAAGAATCCTAAGCAAGACGCCCCTGTGGCTGGGCACCTGAAAATATACATATATATATACACAAGAGAGAGAGAGAGAGAAGGAAACGGGTCAGGGCCCGAAAGTGTGTTTGATTTTAAAATACGTTAAGCAAGTATTTAAATGAATACAGGCCAATGCAACATCATATTAGTTCGTCTCTCTCTTGAGAAAAACTCACCTCTCTTCTAATGTGCACTCCTATCGTACTAACCTTCCCAATGGTTCGTTTATCTTAACTTATTCATATGTATACAAAACCGGACGATGACAATGTTTTATAAAAATATAAATTTCAATCTGAAGTACTCCTCTCGTTTTAGTTTCATTAAATCATAAGGTTTCTCAGTGTCTTCTCATATTCGCACAAAATAAATATTTATAATTTCGTCAACAACTAAGTCCCACTTAACACATTATAGTAGGCATATTAAAGTTTATCACCATATATATATATTAACTACTCGAATAATATATATATACAACAGCACCCCAACTAATTTATGGTGCGGGCATACTCTGCTATCCAGTCCCTGTATCGTTCACACAAAGGGAATACAAGTTCGGAATCGCTCTCGAACTGTATTAACATAAACAAAACAACGTTGAGGCGAAGCATAGATTCCAAGTCCAAGAGGTCAGTACATACCCACACGTCTCTTAGGACCGTCCGACTATCAATCTAATAGACCGTACCTAGGATCTCTATCTTCTAGGGTACAAATCGATATCCCCCAAAGGCATCACAGGATACGATTGTCCCAGCGCGGTAACCTCAGGGATAGCAAGTAGCGCGGGTACGTTTTTCACATGAATATAATATATGTACACACAATATATAAAGATACCCATTCCATTATATTAATATAGGTTTCTCTCGTAACCCATTGTCATAACATTTATCTTTAATTTCCCATCATTATGATTACGTATAAGGTTTCGTCTCTAACCTTAACTCGAAGCGTTTTCTCACTCATTACCTAATACTCATGGGTTATAACCTTACAAATCTAAAATTCAGTAAATAACTTTATTTGATTCCAATGTAACTCTCTTCCGCACCTCGCCCTTAAGTTTCATAAATCTAACAATCTAAAGTAAATATCCCATAATTACCCTCCTCGTTGAAGATTAAAGGTTCTAACATAGGTCCATATACTCTACTGGTCCTCAATATCTCCCAAATCATTTTATTTAGAAAGCCCAAGGTTTATTCCACGATAAATTAATTCAACTAATTAAACAAGGGAAATAATAGGCTGCCAGGGAGGGTCGATCGATCGACGTCTGGGGTCGATCGATCGAACCTTCGATCGATCGACGCTCTAGGGTCGATCGATCGATCGAGCAGGTCTGTGAAAATTCTGCAGAAAATGCAGTGACGGGATTGCGTAAGTTTCTTCATCAAAACTCATATTTTCCAACTCTAATTGACCCAAAAGTCTACTGTTAACATCCTAACATAATTCCAGGTATCTTTAACGATTAGCATGCGTATATACATCATTAAACATGGTTAAACAACCTAATATTTCATCTAATCATCAAGAACCCTACAGTTTTCTTAAACCTTTGTTCTAATCAGTTTCCTCCAGAAATTCCTTCTAACAAATCATCATAATTTCGTGGGTTAAACATCTACTTCACATATTAATTTCCAGAATAAGGTTCATATGATTTCTACATGCAAATCCCTATTAAAATTGGGTTTTCTTCCATGGATTATACTCTTAATCATTCCTACACAAACATGATTATTGCACCAACGAAAATACGCAAGTTAAACACTTGCCTGGGATTTCAGAGGTCTGGTTTCCTGCTGATATTGGTGTGGCTGCGTTCTCCTCCTCGCGATTTACGCGTTGGTGGTGACGGTGGTGCAAAAGGTGGTGTTTTTGGCCTTGAATCACCTAGCAAGGTCTCTCCTCTCTTCTCCACTATCCGTCTTAGGGTTCTGAATGATCTAACCTTGAAAGGCTGACTTAAATGGATGCTAAGGATGGCTGAAATTCGTGGGTTTAATTACCCTAATATGTAAAATGACCAAAACGCCCTCCCGGGTCACTAATTAAGCCTAAAAACATCCCGAGACCCAAACTAAACCCCCGGGTACACTTTTCTGACTATCTCGACCCTTCCGGACGCGTTGGCGCACTCAAAACGATCATATGGACAACTTATAAAATATTCACTTTTTAATTAACATAATTAGTCCCGACGCGACACGAGCACGTCCCGACTTAATTTTTTCCGAAATAGTCATTTAATTCACTTATGACATTCAATATAACCAATATAACATATTACTATGCTCATTAGTAATATTCAACAATTTTTCGATAATTACTAACTCTAGTCACGTTAATAATTATAACATAATTAATTTTCGGATTTTTTTATTAATTAAAACCCCAATTAAAAATAGCATAAAAATACGGGGTATTACATACTTCCCCCCTAATAACGGAATTTCGTCCCGAAATTCGAAAAATAAGGCATACCTGGTAAAAACAACTCTGGATATCTCTCGCGCATATCTGCCTCACGCTCCCAAGTGGATTCCTCCACATTATGATGTTCCCACTGGACCCGCACGAGTGGAACTATCTTTGACCTCAATCTCCTCTCACTGTAGTCTAGAATAGCCACCGGTCTCTCCTCGTAAGAGCTATCCGACTGCAAGTCGATCTCATCTATCGCAATGTGAGTATGGGCCATATCATCCCGAAGGTATCGTCTCAACGACGAGATGTGGAATACATCGTGGATGCGATGTAAATGTTCTGGCAAGCCCAACCTGTACGCTACTGGCCCAATTCTCTCGATGATGGGAAATGGTCCTACGTACCTCGGAGCCAACTTTCCCTTCTTCCCGAACCTCATCACTCCTTTCATAGGAGATACACGCAACAACACTTGATCTCCCACATTAAACTCCCGGAAGAACCGTTTCGCATCGGCGTAGCTCTTCTGCCTGTCTTGGGCTACCCGAATACGACTCCTGATTATCTCAATCCTCGCGGAGGTCTCCTGGATTACTTCTAGTCCCAATAACTTGTTTTCCCCCACCTCGAGCCAACAGGTTGGAGAACGACAAGGCCTGCCGTACAAAGCCTCAAATGGAGCCATGCCAATCGTAAACTGATAGGAGTTATTATAAGCGAACTCAACCAGTGGAAGATGTGGCTCCCAACCTCCTCCGAAATCGAGGACACACATGCGTAGCATATCTTCCAACATCTGATTAGTACGCTCCGTCTGACCATCTGTCTGTGGGTGGTAAGCTGAACTCAGTCTCAACTCTGTACCCATAGCCTCCTGAAAACTTTCCCAGAAACGTGACACAAAAATCTTGTCTCTATCTGATACAATATTCAGGGGCACCCCGTGTAATCTGACGATCTCAGCGATGAACAACTGAGCATACTGACCCGTGGTATAATCTATTCGCACCGGCAGAAAATGAACCACCTTGGTCAAACGGTCTACAATCACCCAGATAGAATCATGGCCCCTCTGTGATGTAGGAAAACCTGTAATGAAATCCATGGAAATACTTTCCCACTTCCACGCAGGTACTTCCAATGGCTGAAGAAATCCCGACGGTTTCTGGTGGTCCACCTTCACCAGCTGGCAGGTAGAACATTTGGACACAAATTCAGCGATGTCCTTCTTCATCCCACTCCACCAGTACTGTCGCCTCATGTCCTGATACATCTTATCGCCTCCCGGATGTACTGCAAATCGGGACCCATGAGAATGAGCCATCACTTCATGACGTAGCTCTGCTCCTTCTGGAACCACTAATCTCCCATTGAACCGCAACCCTCCATCCGAACTAACACAATAGGACTCAGCACCCTCGGCTAGGAGTCGCACAATCTGCTCCTGGCAAAACGGGTCTGTGGTCTGCGCCTGTATTACCCTTGTAACAATTTCGGGTGTGACTGACATGACGGATATGAACGAACGTGCTACTGCGTCCTGGTGACCCAACTCCTTCCACTTTGCTTTCCAGATGTCCGCTACATCGTCAACCGGTCTACGGCTCAACGCATCAGCAACTACGTTGGCTTTCCCCGGATGATACTGTATATCGAACTGGTAATCTTTCACAAACTCTAACCATCTGCCCTGACGCATATTCAGTTCTCGCTGAGTGAACAGGTACTGCAGTGACTTATGGTCTGTAAACAAACGGAATTTCTCGCCCAATAAATAGTGCCTCCAAATTCTCAATGCAAAGACGACCGCAGCTAACTCCAGGTCGTGGGTGGGGTAATTCTTCTCGTGCGGCTTAAGCTTGCGGGAAGCAAAAGCTACAGCCTTCTCTTCCTGCTGAAGTACTCTACCAAGTCCTCGTAAGGACGCATCTGTATAAACCAGGTACTCTACACCCGGCTTCGGTAAAGCAAGGACTGGTGCCGAAGTAAGCTTGTCCTTCAGCTCGTCGAAAGCCAACTGACAAGCGTCATCCCAAACATATGGTACCCCCTTGCGAGTCAGATTCGTCAATGGACCCGCTATTTTGGAGAATCCCCGAATGAACCTCCTGTAGTATCCGGCTAACCCCAAGAAACTGCGCACTTCCGTTGGTGTCATGGGCTGCCCCCACTCCCTCACCGCTGACACTTTGCTCGGGTCAACTGCTATCCCCTACTCAGAAACAACATGGCCCAAGAATTGTACCTCTCTCAACCAGAATCCACACTTCTCGTACTTAGCATACAACTGATGCTCTCGTAGAGTCTGAAGAACCTGCCTCAAGTGTTCGGCATGCTCCTCCTCGGAGTGTGAATATATCAAGATATCATCTATGAAGATGATGACGAACTGATCCAAGAACTCTCTGAATACTCGGTTCATCAAGTCCATGAAAACAGCTGGGGCATTTGTGAGTCCGAACGACATCACCCTGAACTCATAGGACCCATATCTCGACAAGAAGGCAGTCTTCGAAACATCCTGCTCCCTAATCCGTAACTGATGGTATCCCGACCTCAGATCTATCTTCGAAAAGAAAGTTGCTCCCCTTAACTGGTCGAACAGATCATCGATTCGAGGCAACGGATACTTATTCCGTATCGTGACCTTGTTCAACTCCCGGTAGTCCACACACAATCTCAGTGAGCCATCTCTCTTCTTTACAAATAAGACTGGAGCGCCCCACGGTGAGGTACTCCTACGAATGAAACCCTGACCTAATAGCTGCTCAATCTGATCTCGTAGCTCTCGCATTTCTGCCGGAGCCATACGGTACGGTGCGCGTGCTATAGGTCTCGTATCCGGAAATAAATCTATAACGAAGTCTATCTCACGACTGGGCGGTAGGCCTGGTATCTCCTGAAACACATCGGAATACTCCCTAACAACTGGGATCGAATCCAAAGGAATCACAACCTCCTTAGAGGTATCCTCCTCAATGTAATATAAATGAGCGGTCGAACCTCCCTCTGGGCGAGGCATCGCTACTACAAACATCTCTTGCCCCGGAATGGCAAAAACAATGCTCCCACCGAAGCAATCAATCATGGCTCTATAAGATGCGAGCCAATCCATACCAATAATCACGTCATGCTCGTGCATGTCTAAGACTAGCATGTCTGCAGACAGTACCAAGCTACCAATCTCTATTCCTACTCCTCGGCATATAAAGAATATAAGCGACCCACTCCCCAAAGGTGAGTCGACACACGTCACGGTGCTCTCTGCTGTGGCTAATAATCCTAAGGACTTCGCAAAATGCGTAGCTATAAAACAGTGCGTTGCCCCCATATCAAACAAAACTTTACCCATAGTACCATGGATAGGAAACATACCCTCAATCGCGGGTGGTGCCTGTGGAGCTGCTGCCTGGTGGACGTTATAGACACGTCCATACTGTAATTGCCCCTGTTGCACTGGAGCTGCTGAAATGGCTGGTAGGGCTGGCACCTGGGCTGGGGCTGGAAGGGTAGGTGGAAAGAGTGGTCTCTGTGGCTCATTACGGGCTCCCTACTGCTGTGGGGCCCTATCGCCCTCTGGGCAATCCTAACGCTTATGGCCGTGCTTGCCACACACAAAACACCGACCTCTGAAATTACCTCCCCTCTGTCCCTGCTGACCACGGCCCTGCTGGCCGTTACCTCCACGCCATTGGCCCTGATGTGCACGTTGTTGGCCTTGCTGGCCCTGCTGCTGTCCCTGCGGTCGGTGTTGGCCCTGCTGCTGTCCCTGCTGATTAGGCTGACCCTGATGGCCCTGCCGAAATCCCCCGAATCCCTGCTTAGAATCACCTGAACGGAATCGTTTAGCAGGGTCCCCCTGATGGGAACTCTGCTCGTGCTGACGAGTCTGTCCCTGAGTTGGTGCCCCACTGGCACTATTACCCCCGGTCCTGCCCTGCTGGCTGGACTCTCCTGCTCTCTTGCTTCCCTGAAGATGGAAGCGGTGATCCTGGCAATGTAGTAGCACTGCATTGAGTACGTCAGTGAAAGTACTCAGGGATAGATTCCCAATAAGGTGCTGACGGATCCTCCAAGCTAACCCGTCGACGAACAGCAAAATTTTCTTGCTCTCAGTGGGTGCCTCATCCGGCACAATAGTGAGAAGTCTCGTGAACTCCTCCTCATACTCGGCTACAGTAAGGTTCTCCTGCTTCAGATTTAGCAATTTCTGTCTCATCTCAGTCTGCACTGCGGGTGGAAAGTACTTGCGGTCAAACCGCTCCCAGAACATCTGAATAGGGATCGTGTCCCTCTCCTCCAAAGTAGTAGTGGACTCCCACCACTGTAATGCGGCTCCCACCAACTTGAAAGAGGCCAATAGCTGCTTCTGCACTTCGGTGCACTCATACATACGGAGGTGCCGCTGGATGTCTTTCTTCCATTGGCTAACCGTGACAATGTCGGAGCTACCAGAGAACTCAGGGGGATGTGCTTTCTGAAAAGCATCCCGAACCCTCTCCCATGCAGATGGAAGTTGTGTTGGTACTGGCGCCACTGCCTGGACCTGGGGTGGAGCCTGCTGAATCACTTCTATCGCGGCATTTACCACCTGAGCAATGATGGCGGCTACCTCATTCGCATTCATTGTGCCTGGTGCCTGAGCTGCTGGCTGCTCGGCTTGGGCACGCCTATCTTTTGGAGCACGTCTCGGAGGCATCTGAAACATGAACAAGTTTATCAGTCTACAGTTATCAAAAAATCTCGAATAGCTGAAGACTTAAACGTAAAAGCAAGAATACAACAGTCCTAACAATAGGGCTCTATAGCAATAACGTTAAGCTGAAAGCGAAAATAAGTCGTACAGATCCTATGGACACTAGAACCTGATGCTCTGATACCACCTGTGACACCCCGCCTAATTTATATACCGGGCGATCACTCCTTTATTAAATTAAAACAAGGTAAACAGTTGGTTCATTCTCAGCATCACTGTCGATAAAAATAATTTTTTTCAATTTAACACCCTAAATAATTAAGCTAAGTGTCAAAAACATTTTTCATACGAACTTCCAAATTTTAATTAAAGAAAAGATTTTTATTAATACAAAACAACATTTCTACAATGGAGAATCACACCACGAAATTTAAATAAAACCATACATTCACCAAACGAATGTCAATAATATAAAACTAAACTCATAAACCATCCTGAAACAAATCGCAAAAACAATACTGGAAAAACTGAAATATAAAAATCCCCAACAATAAATGAAATGATGAAAAGGGCGACACGTGCCCCATAAATGAGAGTAATAAGAGTGGAGTCAATGACAGAAGCCGTCTACTCAAGGGACCTGCAACTCCCACCTAAGCTGCAGCTCGTTCTTCTCAAAGAATCCTAAGCAAGACGCCCCTGTGGCTGGGCACCTGAAAATATACATATATATATACACAAGAGAGAGAGAGAGAAGGATACGGGTCAGGGCCCGAAAGTGTGTTTGATTTTAAAATACGTTAAGCAAGTATTTAAATGAATACAGGCCAATGCAACATCATATTAGTTCGTCTCTCTCTTGAGAAAAACTCACCTCTCTTCTAATGTGCACTCCTATCGTACTAACCTTCCCAATGGTTCGTTTATCTTAACTTATTCATATGTATACAAAACTGGACGATGACAATGTTTTATAAAAATATAACTTTCAATCTGAAGTACTCCTCTCGTTTTAGTTTCATTAAATCATAAGGTTTCTCAGTGTCTTCTCATATTCGCACAAAATAAATATTTATAATTGCGTCAACAACTAAGTCCCACTTAACACATTATAGTAGGCATATTAAAGTTTATCACCATATATATATATTAACTACTCGAATAATATATATATACAACAGCACCCCAACTAATTTATGGTGCGGGCATACTCTGCTATCCAGTCCCTGTATCGTTCACACAAAGGGAATACAAGTTCGGAATCGCTCTCGAACTGTATTAACATAAACAAAACAACGTTGAGGCGAAGCATAGATTCCAAGTCCAAGAGGTCAGTACATACCCACACGTCTCTTAGGACCGTCCGACTATCAATCTAATAGCCCGTACCTAGGATCTCTATCTTCTAGGGTACAAATCGATATCCCCCAAAGGCATCACAGGATACGATTGTCCCAGCGCGGTAACCTCAGGGATAGCAAGTAGCGTGGGTACATTTTTCACATGAATATAATATATGTACACACAATATATAAAGATACCCATTCCATTATATTAATATAGGTTTCTCTCGTAACCCATTGTCATAACATTTATCTTTAATTTCCCATCATTATGATTACGTATAAGGTTTCGTCTCTAACCTTAACTCGAAGCGTTTTCTCACTCATTACCTAATACTCATGGGTTATAACCTTACAAATCTAAAATTCAGTAAATAACTTTATTTGATTCCAACGTAACTCTCTTACGCACCTCGCCCTTAAGTTTCATAAATCTAACAATCTAAAGTAAATATCCCATAATTACCCTCCTCGTTGAAGATTGAAGGTTCTAACATAGGTCCATATACTCTACTGGTCCTCAATATCTCCCAAATCATTTTATTTAGAAAGCCCAAGGTTTATTCCACGATAAATTAATTCAACTGATTAAATAAGGGAAATAATAGGCTGCCAGGGAGGGTCGATCGATCGACGTCTGGGGTCGACCGATCGAACCTTCGATCGATCGACGCTCTAGGGTCGATCGATCGATCGAGCAGGTCTGTGAAAATTCTGCAGAAAATGCAGTGACGGGATTGCGTAAGTTTCTTCATCAAAACTCATATTTTCCAACTCTAATTGACCCAAAAAGTCTACTGTTAACATCCTAACATAATTCCAGGTATCTTTAACGATTAGCATGCGTATATACATCATTAAACATGGTTAAACAACCTAATATTTCATCTAATCATCAAGAACCCTACAGTTTTCTTAAACCTTTGTTCTAATCAGTTTCCTCCAGAAATTCCTTCTAACAAATCATCATAATTTCGTGGGTTAAACATCTACTTCACATATTAATTTCCAGAATAAGGTTCATATGATTTCTACATGCAAATCCCTATTAAAATTGGGTTTTCTTCCATGGATTATACTCTTAATCATTCCTACACAAACATGATTATTGCACCAACGAAAATACGCAAGTTAAACACTTGCCTGGGATTTCAGAGGTCTGGTTTCCTGCTGATATTGGTGTGGCTGCGTTCTCCTCCTCGCGATTTACGCGTTGGTGGTGACGGTGGTGCAAAAGGTGGTGTTTTTGGCCTTGAATCACCTAGCAAGGTCTCTCCTCTCTTCTCCACTATCCGTCTTAGGGTTCTGAATGATCTAATCCTGAAAGGCTGACTTAAATGGCTGCTAAGGATGGCTGAAATTCGTGGGTTTAATTACCCTAATATGTAAAATGACCAAAACGCCCTCCCGGGTCACTAATTAAGCCTAAAAACATCCCGAGACCCAAACTAAACCCCCGGGTACACTTTTCTGACTATCTCGACCCTTCCGGACGCATTGGCGCACTCAAAATGACCATACGGACAACTTATAAAATATTCACTTTTTAATTAACATAATTAGTCCCGACGCGACACGAGCACATCCCGACTTAATTTTTTCCGAAATAGTCATTTAATTCACTTATGACATTCAATATAACCAATATAACATATTACTATGCTCATTAGTAATATTCAACAATTTTTCCATAATTACTAACTCTAGTCACGTTAATAATTATAACATAATTAATTTCCGGATTTTTTTATTAATTAAATCCCCAATTAAAAATAGCATAAAAATACGGGGTATTACACTCCTTGCGAGTTATTTTTGTTGATCTTAATATGTTAATATTGAAATGGTATGGAAGTGGTATGAAAAGGTGGGATGGATTTACTATTGAGGTAAGGAAGTGATGGAGGAAAATGTATGAAAATTGGCTTTTCGGGAAAGGGAAAGGATTTGAATTCGAGGGAATGTTCTTTGACTTTATGAGAGGCATCCCCCAGTCTCCCTTAAGGTGAGGTCATGGCCCCTATTTGTAGGATCAAGGGGTGCCGAACGGCATGGCCCCTGGCCTTCCTATCTATAGTGGGCTTGCCTTGTTGGGCAAGGAAAAGTACACCATGTCGATAAGAAGATTGTCTGGGTTTCCTATAGGCAGTCCAGAACGGTTGTTTCAAAAAATGGGCATAAAATGCAAACTATAAGTTTGAATCGTGCATGGGGTGAACTGTTGGAAAGAAAATTTGGAGACCTTTAAGAATCCATAAACCACTCCTGGATCCGAGAGTTGACCGAGGTCAAACGGGGCTCAAAAGCACCGAATGGTCTCTGGACAAGAGGTTTTTGGAGGAAAACATATTGTTCATCTGAATCATAAGGAAGATTTTCATACGAGGCAGACGGTTGGAAAGGTAATTCAGGGACCTTTAAGATTTCATTAATCTCTGCTCAGTTTGAAGAGTTGACTAAGGTCAAATTGGGCTCGAAAGCGACCGATGACCCTTCGGAGTAAAACCAACCATTCGTCCGAATTGTAAGGCAAATTCTTGCACAGGATGGCCCATTGGAGTGGGGATTCAAAGTTCTTCAAAGATTCATTGAGGTTCACTCAAGATGGAGAGTTAACCAGAGTTAAACGGGGCTCAAAAGCGTCCGGTGGCTTCTGAAGGTATGCTCAGTGTTAAATGAATCATTCGTCCAAATCGTAAGGATGATTCGTGCTCGGGATGGACTGTTAGAAAGGGTATTCAGAAAACTTCAAGGATTTATTGAGCTTCACTCAAGTTAAAAAGTTGACTGGAGTCAAACGTGGTCTGAAAGTGCTTGATGGCCTCTAAATCGATATTCGGAGTATGACCTAGGGTTTATGGTGAATGGGTGAGTTATAGGGACCTTGGATGGTATGTATACAATGATGTTATGATCCAAGTGGAAGTTTTTGTTTAGGATGAAAAATAAATCATTTATGTTTAGCAAGTTGGCCATGTACCGACTATAATCTCAAGCTCAATTGTTCCCAAGGGTAACACCTTATCCCATTAAAACCTGATAAGAGGCTTGTGATACACCTCCAGCTTAATATATCCCAACCTCAAATTCTTGAAGGAACTATAATATAGAACATCAACTAAACTGACAGTGTAAACCATAATCCTCGCAACCCGAATTTTATGCACCATCATTGTGATGACCAAAGCGTCTTCGTGCAGATAAAGTACATTTGCCAAGTCATATTTAGAGAAACTAATGATAAGGAAATCTTTATTTACCTTTCTAGAGAGATTTTCCATAGCATCGACCAAGTGTATCTATCTAACATGAGGATAATCCTTTGCCTTGTTGAGGTAGGCTTTCCTTTATGTCGATTCAATTTTTCCACTAGCGTCACCTCTTTCTATAAAATGACACCCAAAAGAGATCATGGAAACTTCGTTCACTTGCTCTTGAGCTTCTTGGGAAGATCTAGATTATCCTTTGAATCGTTATCTCGGCCACTTTTCTTCTCGTTTGCTTTTTTACAAGGAGATTTTGATTGGCTTTTAGGTTTTTTCTCGTCCTGCCTATTTGATCGGTTACCTTTTTTAACATACTTCATCAGTTTGCCTCACCTATTGAGATTTTCAATCTCATTCTTCAAATCCAAGTAACTATCAATGTTGTCGCGATGATACTTATGAAATTTGCAGTATTTATTTTTATCTCTTCTATTAGGAAGAGCCTTTAATTTCCTCAACTTTTCAGGTCATTACTCATTCGAATCTCATCGAGGATGTGGTGCACACCTATAGTCAGTAGGTTATATTCGTCAAACTTCTTTGGCCTATCAGCCCTTTTTTTGTATTTAGGCTCTTTCTTCTTCTTCTTCGAGCTCTTGCCAACATCAGCCTTAGAATGTCTTAACTCCTTAGCCACCACTGTTTCTTCAGCATTCTTATTTTACTAGCTTTGACAAATAACTCTGATATTGTGCTTAGCGATTCTTTAGCCAATACCTAATATAACTTTCCAAAAAATAAACCATTCACGATTATCATGATTTATATTTTTCATCGTAATAAATTACCTCCAACTTCTCAGTACTAAAGCATTGCTATAAACTCTCTAGTCATTTTATGTATTATTCAATGGACTCTTAATAAGTGGGCCACCCTATTGCTCGACTTTGTACCGAAATAGTAATTTCTGACGAAGAGATCGACCAACTGCTAGAAATTTGAGATCTGCCATTTTTATAAGCCATTATACCAAATTTGAGCGATATAGTGATCGTAGTGGAGAAAACTCAGCAATGCATCTCATTGAGGATGGAGTAAATATCTACAGTGGCTTAGTACTGCTCTACATGCATCATGAGGTGGAATTTTTCATCATATTTTGGAGTGATTATGGGAAGTTTAAACTTCACGAATGTTGGATAACCCATAATTGATTATGCAAATGGTGACCCTTGGATAAAACCCCTTTGTAAAGGGTTCTTGGTCTTTATGATCTCGCTTAAGAGATCTTTCAAATATTATCCCATCCATGGTTGTTATTGCTTCTAGACCTTCATTATAATGGGCTTCCCTTCTCTTCCTTAATTTTCAGTTGATCTCTCGTTATGGGAAGTCTTCTCAGCTTTAGTTAACCTCATACTCTTAACTTGAATCTAGATTAGCACTTTATCGTTATCAACTCAAACCTCTTAGGCTCTTACCCATGCTCTCCTAGCTCTCTCGAATCCCCACGTTAGTGTTCACTTACTTCTGTTGGGCCTAGATGATCAAATGCAAAGCCTCTACTTAGCCTTTCTAGGACACTTGGTCTCTCCACGGAGTAAATTTGGTCATCATCATAACCAGCCTTTCGAATGGTGTATGTTTCCCATGGGAAATATGACTTGTCATCTCATGGCCTAAAGTACCCGGAACTGTTACCTTCATCTCACGACCCCAAGTTTAACCTCCTGGTATTTTCCACTGCTTTTTCATGGTTAGAATGTCTCTTATATTTATAAGGGGAAGGAGGTGGTACATCATGCCTCCTATCAGAGTTTCACCCCTGATGGGGTAATGTGGTCCATTTCGGGAGTATTATGCCAACCAAAAATGTCTACCTCAATTGCTTCACACTCACTTACATTTCTTCCTAGCCTCTAGCCAAGCTCATTTAATATTCCCTTCAAGTCTCCCATACTAACAGGTGTTGAAGGAATAATTCTTTCTGTAGCGTGAATGCTTTTTGGGTTGTCAGCCATATTTCACATAGGTTAAAGAAAAAACTACCTTAAATGAAAAAATAGAGCATACCAAAATAATGACACAAATTGTAAGAAGGTTAATCCAAAATCGAGAAAAGTATATTCAAGTGAGGATTCAAGGAATTGAATATATTTGAAAGGATATTTTTAGATGAATGGACTCTAATCTAACTAAATGCAGATGAATAAGATCGTAATTCACTTTTTTCTCAGAACTGTTTATCCTCGAGTTTTAGGAATTAGTAATGGTGGAGAGTAATAAAGGGCTTATCTTTTTCCACAAATGGCGCCAATTTATTATCACCTAAAACTAGTGTACTAATTGGGCCTTAATAGTACATTGATTACAAACAATAACATATAAACAGATATAAACCACAAAAAATCTAATTTAAAGGCAAATAGTAAAGAGAGATGAGAGAAAGAGATGGAAACCTTATTTACACGGCTCGGCCTAAAGAGGTGCCTACGTCCACAGGTGTTAGTGTATATTGTATATATTCAAATGGAAAATTCATTTATGAGTAGTATTTATAAGCTCTTATGTTCACCCTAGAATTGGACAACATAATGGTATGGAAAATATATTGATCCCTTTATATTAGGGATAGTGTGTTATATAAAGGTTGTTATAGGGGAGAGGATAAAAGGGGACATGTGTCATGCCTTTATAGGTTAGGCATATGCATCATTACATGAAAGTGGGAGAATAATCATAAAGTTACTTATAAAGCACATGGTGAAATATTTACATATCTCCCACATGTGTGCATAATGTGACTGTTACTGACATCATCCTATCACATAGTACATGCTTGGTCAAACCCTATAAACTAATGACGTTGATGAACAATGAACTGATAGTGTTAAGATGGACAGTTGGGATTATTTGAACGAACTCATAAATTTGGTTGACCAGATTTATTGCTAAGACGACCTCTTTGATATTGTGGACGAGGCCACGTATTGTCTTTTGAATGGCCCACAAAGTGTTCTATATTTAAGTTATACAAATTCAATTAAACGTATGGTTAATGGATTGATTTCGGCTCTTTTGGGTTTTTTAATATGTTTTTAAGGAACCCTTAAACTCTCAAGGGAATATTAGAATGTGAATTTGGCCTCTTCTTATTTTAATAATTTTTCATTCCCACCCCTTTATGAAAATGGGTGATGGACTCAAAGCCGAATTATGAATCAGAGTATCCATTGTATTTCGACCTAAAATAGGAACAAAACCACTTAAGAATGGGTTGTATGATGTAAAATAAGTCTATTTTACCTGAAATAGGAAAACCCTCCTGAAAAGGGTGGTACGACCTAAGAATAGGTAGGCTGGCCCAAGATAGGCACAAACCCACCAAAGAATGGGCGATACGACTACGAATAAGTCAATATTGTATAGAGTAGGTAAAAGGCAACCTAAAATAGGAACAAACACACATAAGGATTGGGGGTATGACCTAGATTAAGTGGGTTGCGCTTCGATAGGTAAAAACACACCTAAAGAAGATGTCACAGTCTAAGAATGGGTTGGTTAGCCTAGAATAAGGAGAAAAAACACCTCAGAAGGGGGTGGTATGACCTAGAATAGGCATAAACCCTAAATTATGGTACAACCTAAGAAGGGGATGGTCAATCTAGAGTAGGCACATACCCACCTGAGAATGGGGGGTTTTGACCTGGAATTAGTGTTGCTCATAATAGGCAAAAATGAAAATATAATTTTGTAATATACATTAGTTGTCTAGTTCCCGCGATAAAATATTTTAGTCTTTCGAGTTATATAGACTTGATTCGATGAGTGAGGCGTGACCATTTGAGTTAAAATGGACCTTTGAAGATTGGAGATTTTGCAATCCACTCATTGACAACTTTCACTACCATTCATTCGCATTGAAGTAAATACAATATCCTTTGTTGTAGATATTATGAATTGGTTATGTCTAGACCCCCCCACACACACAAACATTTTTAAATTCTTGAGCATTTTTTAAAAATTGATAGAACAATTGTTTAAAATGATTTAAACAGTCTCCGAAATCTTTTAAATTGTTTTGAAAATGTTTTGGGGAGTTGGTCTATGTTTTGAGCTTGTTAAGGCTGTAATGGAGTTTTTCTCCTTACTAGGGTATTTAAAGATAAACTGAGGCGTAAACTTTATTAATAGATATAACACAATAGTAAAGGAACTTTTAATGATAATGAAAAAACTATAAAAGGTAATAAAGCCAACTCATTGATAATAAATGGACCTTTAAAGAACCTACTTAAAGGTAGAGAGAAGCAAGCACTCTATATATAAGTCAGGTGGGCAGTTAAACATCAAGGTAGGAAGGAATAATGGTCAAAGCTCAATAAATGCATATGTTCATGGTGAAATCTTGGACAAAAGCATTAATGGTAAAGGACAACTCTGGTTTTGAAATAACTCTCTCAAAGTGGTCTTATAGCTTAAAGATCATGTTATTTATCAAAAGATAAAAGGGGGTATATGTATGTGTATAATACACTTGAGGAACTTTAGGTTCATTAAATGTTGGTTCAGACTACCATACATAGGATGTCACCAACATTAAAAGCTCGATAAAATCTTAAGTGGCTAACTACTGGGTTATGTGGCATCGTAGTGTGCCAGAGCCACGCAAACCAGCTGCTCACCAAACCATATTTATTTGAGTTGAGTCGACTTGGCATGCTTAGGTAAGGTGTGACATAACTCAGATATTTTATGGAAATATACTAATTTTGGTGCCAAAACTCCATAGATGAAGAAATTCGTGGCTGGTAGGTCTAGGCCATTGGAATATTCTTGATTGGGTGATCTGGGTGTTTTACCTAGTGTATCTAAAATGATTAAGTCATGCCAAAACGTTTCCCTTCTCTCAATCCTCCAATCCTAGAAGGTTCCCAAGTAAGTTTACTAAATAATGCATAAAACCTCTCCCAGGTCCTGCAAGACCTGGTATCGAGTGACCTCGCCCAAATTATAATATAACTCATAATTTACATAAAAATAGACAATTATATAGTGGTTCAACTATCTTCCTTTGTAAGTCTTCATTAGTATATAATTAAGCTCCACTTTACCTTGATCTTGAATCAGTTTGTTTGACATCTCACTTCTTTGTGATGCCACTAATATTTGATGAATCCTTCTCTATTTTCTTAATGATGACGTTTATATCTAAGTATGTGGGTTTATTTATAATCCCCTTCTATGTTTCTCCTACATAGAGAAATTTGTTTTGCAAAAAAGAAATTTCTATATGCAACATCTTGAAATATCAAACCTCAGTTTGAAACTCCATGAACAAATAATCCACACTCCGAAGGAACTTTAATCAAAATAATAAAAACTGCTTTAAGTGGGATCTACGCATGTGAGCCAAATCTTTACATATCTATCATATTTAATGTTGGAGTCCAATCACCCGATATCTTTGTAGCCTTTTAACGTGGATAACTCTGAACACCCTCGTCTCAATAAAGCACCATTTTCCCCCTTGCCAATTTCAACTTAAAAGCATGGAATTATGGATTACAAACACACCATAAGTGATTAGTAAAATCCAAATAATATGTATTTGGCTTCAAATTTACCCTAACTGGTCAATGTTAAATATAAGAATTTATAATTACCACTTTAGAGGTGGAGTTTTTAATTGGAGGAGTATCGAGCAATCATGCATTATTGATTTCGCCATGGAAATTGAATATGTGTCAGACTCTGAAAAAGCCATGCAAGCGATATGGCTCAGAAACTACCAAATAGATCTAGTATTGATACTTTTAGTAAAATCAAATATTACATTTATTGTGATAACAAAGTTATGGTTGTTAACTCAAAGGAACCCAGAAACCAAAATAGAGGCAAATACACCAAACTTAAATATCATCTCGTTCAAGAATTTGTGTAACGAGGCAATGTCATTATTACCAAGATTTCATGGGAGAACAACCTGGTAGATATTTCATGAAGATCTTGCCAACCAATAATTTTGATTGTCACGTAGAGGGGATGGGAGTAAAATGAACTACATTATGCTTTGAGTCTAACCGGTATATTTTTAGAGAAGTAGACTAAAATTGTGCTTTATGTAATTGTTTTAGTTATTGCTTTATGATTTGATAAAAATAGTTTTTTCGATTTTAAAGAGAAACATGTATGGGCATAATTTTAGCATTATTTTGTATATCGCTGATGTTTTTATTCCTCACAATAGGTAATCTGGTGAGTAGAGTACCGTTTATTCTGCATAGTAGGTAATTTGGTGCGTAGAGTACGGGTTACACATAGAGGATTAAATTACTAGTTCTTGCGAAATATAAATTTCCTTGTTCATAGTCTTAGATGGAGTTAGACACACAATTGGTAGGGATATATAACAATATTTTAATATGTTGATTTTGATTACGGGAAATGATATAGTATTAACTTATTTTTCTAGTCCACTTTGTGTGCATTAAATAGGGCCACCTTAAGGTCATTGTCTTTATACTGATTTTGTAAGACAATGTATACCTTATGATTATTAGTTTTACAAGGATCTTAATACCAATATGCTTGATGGACATGTGCATTAGTTATTTATTTCTTTTACCTATCGAGTGAGATTCATTATTAGATCTATAAGCATGATAGGTTGGGTAGTGGTGATTAATCTATGATGAAAGTATTTTATGAATCAAATTCACGTCTTGATGTAAATATTGATGATAACGTATTGATACGCTTATAAATTTTGTATGTGTCAAAACCTACAGGTGGATAATTTTGATCCGGCAATACAATTAAGTTAGGTTGGACCGCTCAAGGACTTAAAGAAGCTAATCATAATAAATTATCGGTGGTTTATTTTATTAACAGGTATTTGTAACTTTAACGTGTGAAGAATTAAGTATCAATAATAAGAAGCGTGAATATAATTTTGTGTCAAGGAATGGAGTCGCAATTATACTTGTTTAGTGAAATTGATTATAATTAATGGACTAGGATTAGTATTCGGGTTGGATTAGGTTTTCCAAAGCCCATTGGAAGTCACTTTCTTATCTCTCCTTAGGGTCCCTACCATAAACTTTATATATGCACTTAAGGCTCGTTCACATAAATTCACTGCTCTAAGAACTAAAAAACCCCAATTTAGATTTGAGAGAGAAAGATGGAGAAAATAAAAATCAAAAGTGAGAAGAAGACGATCATAAAAAAGGGCACACACTCAATTTATGGCGGTTCATACTAAGAATATAATAAAATATCGTGAACTACATCAATATCCTGTTATCAATTAATCTGCATCAAATACTTTTCATGTTGAGATAAGATCAAACTAGAGGGATCCCGAAGGAAAATCATAAATTCCTCCTTATAAGGTTTTGTATCTTCAGTAATGAGAGCGTTGGAACCCCCAATTTTAAAATTCTTCTTTTAAATTAAACTATTAATTTCCTAAAATGCATAATAAGATGGTTCAACACAACACACACAAACAACAAATTTTAATTTCTTTCAAATTAAAATTAAACTAAACTAAAAGTGACATACAATTAATCAACAAATTTATTTCACTTAAACAACTTAATTCAACCCAAGTCCTTAAATTTTTACTAACATGATTAATTCATTTTAATATATAGGCCAAACCAAAATTTTATCAAATTAAATTATCTACACTTGAATTAAATTAACTTAAACTTCACCCAAACAATTTTAAACACCAGATTATATTAGTGTGATAATTAAACCAATTTTATCTTGAATTATCCTAAGCATGCGTTCTAAGTGATTTTTGCAAGATAAAGATAAACCAATCACACTACACACCGATGTACGAGGAAAACCAAAATGAGAAAAACCTCAGACGGACCTAGCCTTAAGTCCACTAAGTATGGTTTTATGATTACAAGACAAATGACTTACTACACACGACTTGACTCTGTCCAAGCCTTGATGTGTCTTCTTGTAACTACCTTTTCCTAGTCGATAATCTCAGACTCCACTGAAATCTTGGAATCCACCAATGAGGCTTTTGGTCTCCGTCAACCCGCACCCGAAGCCTTTCTTCAAGTGGGAACACCGCAGCATCAAATCTTCTTCTTTATGGGAAATAGAAGCAAGCCCAAACAATCTCTTCAGATGGTAGAGTAGAACCCGACGCCAAACAACTCTCCAAGCACAATATATATATATATATATATATATATATATATATATATATATATATAAAGCTTGGAATTAAACTAAGATATGTGTGTATGTGTTTTCAAAAATTAATCATTTTGGAGTAAACACTAAAAGGAACTTTTTCTCTCAAGTATGTTTCTCTCTTTTACTCTTGGAGGAAATGCAAAGTTCTCAGCAAAAATGTGTTTCCCTCACTTAATTATGTAGAAAAAGTAGTGGGAAAACAAGTGGACAAGTGGGAAGTTTTATAAAACAAACTGTCAGAAAACTGCCCAGGTCGTTCGAACGAGAATATCTAACGAGAAAACAGAAGCAAAATGCCAAAAGTCGTCATAATCTCATTCGAACGACTTTGGCTGTCGTTCGAATGACATCTAATCTCGTTCGAACGAGATTTCAGAAATCCTAAAAAAAAATCTTTTTAAGCCCAAAACTTTAATAAAAAGTTCTAACATGATTTTTGAAAGTAAAAGCCATTTCAAATTAACATACACCCATAAAATATTCCAAGTCTCCTACATATATAAAATTACATTCATACCTTTGGAGACTATGGAATCCAATTGTTGTTGACGTAGAAATAAGGCACTAAAAACTTGGCAATGATGAAGCTTTAAAAGCAGGCCGCTACGTCTTCAAAAAACTCTTCTTAGGCTTGGATGGAAACACTTTACACTCTATCCTATTACTCAAATTGTTTTGTTCGGAATTGAGCCAACACTACATAAGACTCAATTGAAAATCTATGTCCTTACTAGTAATAATACCTTTGTATTTATATTTATAAGAATGCTCAACAAACCCAGGGGCAGTCATTCTAATTGTTCTACTTATGATATGCACAAAGCATTTAAGATAATTTTATCTCAGTTTATGTTCTATATAAGATACCTTAAAAATGAGTTCAATTTTAATTTTATCCTTTTTAGTTTTATCACAAATCCATCTTAACATACGCATTTCATCCATTCTTATTTCCTACACATTTTATTTCTTGTCAACCCAACACTTTGTCACATATAACAAGACAAGCCTAATGGTTGTTCTATCGAACTTACCATTTGACTTCAAATGTATATAATGATCACATAATATGCCTGTAAGGACCTGTTTTGATTTTATAAAGGGGGCTTAAAAGTCACCTTGTTATTAGAGATAGATTCTGCTCCTAACAGATGAAGCCCAGTGAGGAAGCTCGGAGAAGAGGCCCAGTGAGGAATCTCAGAGAAGAATCTCACGAAATAAGTTTAGTGACGAAGCACAAGGAGTCCCTTCGATAAGGATTAATTTTTTATTTTGTTATGCTTGTTCAATTTGTATACTTTGTATCACGATGTAGCTTATAAGTTGTAACGATTATTTTATGAGAATTGAGGTCAATCAGTATCTACGAGGGATCATGTCTAGCAGGGCTTGGTAGAGCTTCCAACCTCTATCGAATGACCTCGTCGTGAGAACCTCAGAGGGAACTGGTTTGGAGGATTAAAATGCAAGGAAATGTCAAGGACGGTCTTAACCATTGTAAATACACCTGGTAAAACACCAAGAGACCATAACCCGAGAGAGTTTAACTAGAGTATCCATGAGTTCCATCTCACTTTGAGACCAGTGCCAAACAGTTATTTAACCAAAGTCACATCTGCTTTTGAGTGATGTCATGCACCACCTACCCATTATCCAATATAAACTTTGGTAAACCACTATTGTATTGGTGTTTTCAAACGATTTGGTGGATTATCACTATTGTGACTATCCTTTGACACACAATTGGTAGCCAAAAGGTACATGTGGGCATTTAATGTTTATGACGTAGAGCAGGCTGACCCATTCTGGCATTTAATGTTAAGTGACATAAAGGTATGAGGGACGGTCTTTCACATTTTTTGAGACTGAGACCACTTGAGTAAGGTTGGTGTCTATATAAACACCTCAGCTACTTCCTTGAGGAAAGAGTTCTTCACGACCAAAAAAAAGATATCTTTTTTAGAGCTATAAGTTATTGCAAACCAGAGCATTTATTCGCCTACCATTGATAGTTATGGCCAAGATTTTATTGCATACCTAGAAAATTTAGTGATTTTACTTTGAGAAACATTGGTATTTGAGCTGCCAGTTGAGATGAATATAGGGTGCTTATTTTTCTCTTCTTCTAACTGGGTTATCTTAGAGGTTTATTTATTATTGACTAAGTTATACACGAGTGCTTTTTTGTGTTTAATCTAAGTATTTTCCATATATGTTGTGTGTTTATCTTATCATTGTTGACAACACCTTGTTTAGTGATTTATCACCATAACAATAGGGGTTATGCCTCTATTTATATTGTAACACCCCAACCTCAAGATTACTCCCCTCTCACATTTAGCGACTCCGTTGGGGAGGTATTATTTTAAAATTATGGCCCAAAATAATGTTAATCGTGTTCTTGACTTTGATGAGGTTCGACGGAGGGAAGAGCAAGAGGCGATGGATCTTGAAACCTCTAGAGAAGGGGAACCTTGGGTGAAGGTTCCCCAAATTTAAATGTCGAAAGGAGTCCTAACGGTCACCCAAGCTTCCACAAATGTTATGATGGGTCCAGCTCGGATGGCCCACCTGAGGGGTAAGTTTATGGAATTTTTTCAAACTCATATGGTGGTAATGGCTTTTGGGGGTGCGATGGAACCCATCTTTTATTACTCCGATGGGGGATCCGGTGTCCCCACCAAGCGCAGTTCCAATAGGAACAATCCTCATAACCACCATCCCCATAGTTGTACCAATGGTGGGTTATAAAATGTGATCGATGTTCCATATGTGGCTCTTTAACCAAGTGTTGAAACGACAGAGAAATTCCCACTCCTTCTTTGAAAGATGCAAAGAAAGAAATTTTGAAAATAATGGTAGCTTCCTTGCTGGCGACCGATGAGGAAGTTTCAATTTATGATGACTTTTTTAATCCTTACCCAAAGGAGTAAAATGATGAACCTTATCCCATGGACAATGTGCCTCCAAGTTTTGACAAGGACATTATAAAAGGGGGGAACCCGAAAGAGCACATCAAATGATTTGTGGAACACTTTGGGCCCCATTGCTACAATAAGAGGTTGCATTTGAGGGAGTTCTTCAAGTCCCCCAGAGATAAAGCATGCACATCGTATTCACACTTAGCTCCAATAAGTGTCTTTGTATGGGAGGAAATGCACATACTGTTTATCCAGAAGTTCTTTATGGAGGAAGATGAGTTCACTCTTACACAGTTTTCCAGAGAGAAGCAACGGTCGGGTGAAGAGGTAGTGGCTTACATATGAAGATTTAGAGAGAGGTCTTTCGACGTGAGAGAGGAGGTTAAATAGTCCAAATTACTCTAGATATGTGCGTAGGGTTTGCTTTGGGAGTATATCTACCACCTGATAAACGAAATGCACGAGAGAATTTTACGGCATTTCTAAAGTCTGTAAAGAACATTTCGTTGGTGGTGAACCAAAATCCTATTATGATGTCAAACATCATGATAGCTTACGACCAAGTAAATTCTAGAGATATGAAGGAGGTATATAATGTTGATGGTCACGTGGTAGAGCACAGTTCAGGGTATTAAGATGTAGCACAATCTCTGAAGCTTGTATGGTTCTTTGATCAAGTGGGGTTGCCCCTAAAGAGCAAGTTGGAGATTACTTAGACAATTTTAGACATTTACAGGAATAATGAAGTCCCATCGCTGAGATGAAGGGGGCCCATGGCCAGGTTGGTGAAAAATTCATGTCATAAATGACATTTTCTAATGTTGATAGGGAGGTGAGATTCCCTCATAATAAACCATTATATGTTATGGCAAGTGTTAATCGGGTGAGCTTTACAAGGTCTTTGATGGATGGGGGTCTATAAACATCATGCCTATTAGTTCCTTATATGCTTAAAATATCTCAAATGATAAATTAATACCAATGCTTTTAGTAATTTCTGGATATGATAACTAGTCTTCAAAATCAATTGGTTATGTGAATGTGGGGATTGTGATGGGAAATCTTACCTCACACATTAATTTCCATGTTATTGAGAGTTCTACTTCCTACCATATTTTTATAAGAAGCGTGTGGATGCACAATCATAGCTTTATATCCTCAACATACCACCAATGTGCTAAGGCAAATACGAAAGGGACTGAGATTGTTATCAGAGAAACTAAGAACTCGTTATCTCATGAGGAGGCCTATCTGGTTAATACTGCATTTTACACAAACCTGGAGGAAGACGTACTAGTCCTAATGAGGCATATGTAGGGTGGTAGATTCCCCTCTATTAGAGAGAGGTTAAGGCTCGTGAATAACCATGATGAGAAAGAAGCAAGTAGAAGATAAGGGGGTAAGGAAGTAAACAGTATTAGTCCTAACCCCAAGTTATCCTTAAGAAATTGAGAGATATAATGAGGCCTGGGATTAACCCTATGGAGCATGAGGTCAAACGGCAGAGTGTGCTGAGCAGGTTTTTTAGGACCAGGCCAGAAGAAGTTGTGTAGGAGAGGAATCGAACGGTAGTTGCTTTGACCAATCGGTAATGTAAGAAGGTGAAAATAGAGGGTGGTAGAGTGGTATACCACCTTTGAAGGTGTGAGCGGATAGTCGATGAAGCTAATGAGGAGTCTGACCTAGAATATGAGTGTTTTATAATGGATAATCAAGAGCAGTGTCTTGTGATTGATAACTCCAACATTAATGAATTTATGGAAGAGTTGGGAGTTGATCTAGAATAGATGACTAGTTGCCCAAAGACATAAGTGCAACAGCTAGAACAAATTGTCTTGGCTCAGGAAGGAGAAGACTCAAGGCCCATTTTCGTATCGAAGGATCTAGATGCATAAAAGAGGAAAGGGTTGATTCAGTTGATTCAGGATTACAAAGTTGTCTTCATGTGGAAGTATATAGATATGGAAGGGTTGGATAAGGAAGCAAGTTATCAGAAGTTAAATATTATGCCTTCTGCCATACCGGTGAAACAAGCCACAAGGACTTGCAAGCCAGAACTAGATCTAAAAATCAAAGAAGAGGTGCAGCGGTAATTAATGATAGGGTTCATAAAGACAATTCAATATTCCATCTGGTTATCTAGCATTATCCCAGTAGAGAAGAAAGATAAGATCAAATACACATCTTCATGGACTTTCAGGATCTTAATAGAGCATTTCCAAAAGATGAGTTCCCTATGCCTTCCATTGATAGCTTGGTAGATGGAACAATGGGGCATGAGATTTAGAATGTTATGGATAGATACATGGGCTATAATCAAATTAAGATGGATCCATCTAATGCAGAGAAGATAGAATTTAGAACCTCTTTGGGCAACTTCATATACAATATTATGCCTTTGGGGTCAAAAAATACTGGGGGAACGTATTAAAGAACGGTGTGGCCATTTTCCATGATTTCTTTCATGATATTTTGGAGTTCTATGTGGATGATTTAGTCCTCAAGTCAAATAAGGAGGAGTCCGATCTGACAAATTTGAGCAAGGTATTCAATAAATGTAGAATGAACCTAATGAAATACGTATTTGTGATGATGAATGGAAAGTTCCTAGGCTTTGTGGTAGATTAAAAAGGAGTGCAGATGGACCAAGACAAATAGAAATCCATTTTGGAGATGCCTTGTCCAAGAACTACAAAGGATCTCAAGATCTCTCTCGGTAAAGTCTGCTATCTTAGGAGATTTGTACCAGGGTTAGCTGAAATAACTCATCCATTGATGGATCTACTATGTAAGGGTGCAAAGTTCAAATGGGAGGAACCACACTATGAAGCTTTTAATAAGATCAAGAAGCTGATCATTTCTCCACAAACTATGATTCCTCCAAGGGATGGAGTATCATTGCAGCTCTATCTCATCTTCACCACCAGGTCCATCAGTGCCCTCTTAACACATGAGATTGATGGGAAAGAAAGACCAATTTACTATTTGAGTATGATTATCTATAGTCCAGAAATGAGATACACTAACATTGAGAGGCATTATTTGGCCTTAGCGTTTGTCTCCCATTAACTTAGACACTATATGTTATCTTTCACTATCCATATCATGACAAGATGTAATCCTATTAAGTGTTTATTGGCACGAACCATCTTGATTGGGAGGGTAATTAGGTGGTTCCTTATCCTCTCAGAGTATAACTTGAAGTGCGTGGTCCTTCAGGCAATCAAGAGCCAGGGATATATAGACCTGTTAGTAATTTTCCCATCCAGAGTATTTGATCCACCGCGAGAAAGCTTTACAGGAGATGACCTGTAGGCTAACTTTTTAAATGCCAACTTTGAGGAATGGACAATGGAGTTTGATGGTTCATCAATACAATGCAAAGTGGAGTAGGAGTTATTATTTTAAGAGGAAAGGAAACGATTTGCCTACCTTTCAAGTTAGATTTCTATTGCCCTAATAATTAGCCAAAGTATGAAGCGTTGGTGCTAGAATTATTAAAGGCTCTTCGAAGGGGCATTCGTTCACTTTGTATCAAGGGTGATTCAAAATGGGTGGTTAAGCAGGTGAATGGAGAATATGCTTTGAAGCACCTCAGTTTGGAGCCTTATAGAACAATTATCCAAAGGTTGATCACTCAGTTCCATCAAGTCAATGTGAAGAGGCACCCCAGAACAATCAACAAGCATGTTGACACTTATGCCACCATTGCAAAGAAGATAGCAATGAGTACCGATATGATAACTGTGGTGATACAATGAAGAAGTGCTCACTTGGTGATATAATTGATCTTGTCGATGGAAAATGACTCAAATTAGAGGAGCGAGATTAGGAAACATCTTGATTCTGGGGAAGGAAAGATAAAGCTAAGGGAGCTAGCATAATTTTTGAAAGTCAATGGAGCCTGTACTTCAGAAATGTTAAGGGGTGGTTGTTAAGATGTGTTGGCCCAGAAAAAGCAAAGCAAAAGTAAAATAAGACATATGATGAGATTTATGAGACCACTGAGATCCCTCTATACATGAGGATCCAAAGAGAAGGGTACTATTAGCCAATGACGAAGCAAGATGTGGGAGCAGTACAATGGAAATGCACCAAATGGCAACTCTTTACTAGTAAGTTGAGTGGAACTTTATGGAATCTCAGACATATTGGAGGCAACCTTACATTGGTGTCATCAAAGACGGAGTTATTCCATCAAAAAATATGGATTCTATAGGATTAGAAGGAGGTCCCTATGGTTATATGTGTAAGAGGAGCAGCTATATTACAGAGGATACTTCAATAAGCCTTTGAGGTGTATCATAAAAGAAAAAGCAACAGAAATCTTAAAGCAAGACCATAAGCCATCTCATATTGGAGGAGCGAAGATATATAATCAACTCATAACTTTGGGCTATTATTGTCCAACCATGGATAAAAATTCAGCTGAGTTTGTTCAGAAGTGCATGGCGTGTCAGTTGCATGGAAATAAGGTACATGATCCTTTGGTTCATGACACCATCCCCATCAACAAATCGAATCAATATTTTAGATTCCAATAAACGTCATGATATCAACAATATGAGTACAAATAAATGAGGAAAAAGGGAGTACTCTCGAGAGATTTAAAGAGCATATTGCGTAAACCCCGTACCTTAAAATCATCACAAGAAACTCATAAGATTCTGCCTCAAAATTCTGATCATGCCACTGCGTTCCTCGAGCGAAAATAATAAAAACTCGTTTTAGCCCAAACTCGAGAAAACACCAAATAAGGCTTCAAATCATAAGTCGAATCTTAGTTTAAATGGGTCTAGGGTTTTGTAGATGGAAGAAGATGAAAATAGAGGAGGCTACTATTTTTTGATAAGGCTAAAATGTGTTTTAAAAGTCTTAAACTCGTCACTTTATGTTTATATACAATAAAGAATTAGAGTCCTGATGAGATATAAACACTAAAAGAAACATTTCGGATGATCTATTCAGCTTGATCGGGCAATTGAATTTTTATTTTTTATTTTTTATCCTTCTTAATTCGAATCCTCCCCCGCTTTAAATTCCACTAAAAACCTTTTTTTACATATAAAAAACCAACATTTTTAAATACCAAAACTAAATAGATCCCAATTTTTTTTTAATTCGAGTTAATTTAATTAAAATCGGTTTAGAAACTGTGGGTTGTTACATACTTCCCCACTAGCACAGGAATTTCATCATCAAAATTCGACGAAGCCTAACGCTCAAGATAAAATACGGTGCACAAATGCCTACCCATAAAAACTACAATTAGGCACCCATACACCCAATCCTACCGGCATGTTTCCCCATGCACTCTCTCACTAATCACTACTCGTTTCTATCTCTCAAAAATGATAACAACACTAAAGTCCTCAAATCAATTCCAAACATCCTCACATAAAGATACAAAAACTCCCTATCTCCAATGAAACACATCTAACCCACATGCTAGATCCAAACCTAAAGACCCGAGGTTTATCGTATACCTAAGCTCTAATACCATCTGTTGAAGCGTCTGCATTATATAGGAGCTCATATAGATTGGAAATAAAGACAAAATTATGTATATCCCTAGTTGAACCAAAAAGCTTCAGAACCTTCATAGCTTTATTGATATTCCTCTACAAGTTCAAGAAGGTATAACACATACACCACACACTAGGACTACAGTAATATATTGATTTAGTTATGATATAATCATGTGTGAGTTATATCCCCTTAAAATGTTTTTTAAATAATTTTTGGGATTTATTTAAAAATTTCTAAGTATTTTAAATGATTTTTTGGAAATTAAAATCTATTCTTAATAAAGTTTTGTGGTTGATTTGTAATTATATTTTTCTCCATAAAACTGCTCTAGGTAGAAATCGAAACCAGCACAAACTTATGTGAGTTCAATTTGTATTTTTTAAAACTCTAAAAATACGCGTTTGAAACGGATCTTATCCATCCACGTGTCATCCATGTGTTGCAGTTATATCAAGCTGATTTGTGTTTCTTCACAGACTCAGAACCCTTTATTTAATCTGGCTCGTTCATTTGTGTTAATCAATGGTTGCATGCTATTCCTTTGCGATCCAGGTGAAATCCTATCCATATATAAGGCCTATAACCCTTTACCCTAGTTTAGTTTTTTTCTTCTTGAGGGTTTCCTCATTTTTTTTAGAGACGGAAGAAAGAGAGATAAACATACAAAGAGAAGAAACCTTTTGTTTCTTTCATACAAACCCTAACCTGTTTCTCGATCAAACACCATATCTTTAACCCTAACCAAAAACCTTAGTTTTTGAGAGTTGTTGTTGAGTTGGTTAAAGCTTGTTCGTGGTTTGATCCTCTATTGTTTGAGATCTTCATTCCAACTTAGTCATATTGGTTTGATCTCTATTTCTTCTTATAGAAACTTTAAATCTAACTATTATATGACATATATTACTTAGATCTGCATTATTTTGTTTCTCGTCTTGAGAAATCATATTTGTTGATTATTTTGATTTGTAAATATTTTTGAAAACTTTAGAATCAACAAATCTTATTTCTATTTCTAGTTCTTACAAAACAAGACTTCTAGTCTAGTTCAAATCGCAATCGGTGGTTTACAATTTCAAAAATCTTTTTCAAAACTTCTGAAATTGTTTAAGACCTTGACTGTCTTCTGAGCAAGGTAACCTTGAATTTGGGGATATATTGAAAGATCAAGAAGTCTTTTGTTCTTTAAAGAAGAGAGAAACATAAAGAACATCATATAGATGTGATTTGTAATTTGATAGGATCTATTTGTATAAATAAGTGTGAGTGTGTACATGCATGTGTTAGAACACTGTCACAAAACACTTATCACACTACTACACAAGAAGTGTTGGATTTAAGATCTTGAACTTCAAGATTCGACGTAAAACTAGAACAAAATCAGAGAAGTTGCGAAGTTGGGAAAGCCACAACATCATCAGAATTGCAGAGAAGTTCGAATCAAGCCAATGGATTTAGTATATATTCTGAACTTGTATAGGTCTGATTTACTTGCTTGTGTGTTAAATAGCTTGTAACTTGAATATTTTGTTTTAGTGGATTTTTGTTTTGTGACTTAGAAGTCACCGTGGATGTTTCCTTAGTTGGGTGAGGTTTTACCACGTTAAAAATTGTGTGCACTTAATCTTTCTACATCATCTCATCCTCTTCTAGTTGGTGTGCTAAATTAAACCGTTTTTAGTTTAGTTTTTCAAAACGAGTTATATAATCTTGAAGATATCTCGTACATAATTTGATTATACACATCTTGTGTTAAACAGTTTGATTTAAAGAAAAGAGTTTCTCCAAAAAATATTTCGGAGCTACTTAAATAGTTTAATCTTGTATTAAACAACTTAAGTGGTATTTTTCATCTGTAACATCCCGAGCAAAACACGAGGTGCTACTATAATTAAAAATAAACTAAATCATCAACAATTAGTATAGAGTATCTATATTCCACAAAAATAAACATAACCAATCAAAAATTACATAACAGCCAATCCAGAATTTATACCTCCAAAATAATTTCAATTTAATTCCTGTAAAAATAATGCTAAGTTGTCCAAATAATTACACTGCCAATCTAAACAAAAAATATAAAATCCTCCAAACTTAGATCTCTAAAATCCTCCAAAAATCCATAGCATCCAAAATCCACGCTAACCTTCCACTAAAAAGAAAAATACGGGAAAGTACGCAATATGACAAGAATAGATGTTCAAAACAATAACAGTGAATAAATGCAACAATACGAATCTGAATTCAAGTTCAATGCGACATCCGAGCATTATACCAATTTAATTTTTCAATAGCACTTCAATAGGTCACCAAGCTTCACCTCATCTCACCTAAGCTTCGTAAAGCCTCATCCTGGCTATTAGAGTTTTGGATTATTGGCGGGTGACCATTCTTCGTGCCATACAAAAATTTCATGACACCATGCCCATCAACAAATCGAATCAATAATCTAGATTTCAATAAACGTCATGATATCAACAATAGGAGTACAAATAAATGAGGAACAAATGACTACTCTCAAGATATTTAAGGATCATATTGCATAAATCCCATACCTTAAAATCATCACAAGAAACTCATAAGATTCTGCCTCAAAATTGTTATCATACCACTATGTAATAAAAACTCGTTCTATCCCAAACTCGAGAAAACACCAAATAAGCCTTCAAATCATGTGTTTATTCTTAGTTTAAATGGGGCTAGGGTTTTGTAGATGGAAGAAGATGAAAATAGAGGAGGCTACAGATTTTTGAGAAGGCTAAAATATGTTTTAAAAGTCCTAAACTTGTCACTTTATGTTTATATACCAAAAAGAATTAGAGTTTTAATCAGATACAAACACTAAAAAAAAACATTGTGGACGATTGGACCATTAGAATTGGTTGAAATTCAGCGCGATTGCGCAATCGAATTTTTTATTTTTTTATTTTTTTATTTTTTATCCTCCCTAGGATGGATCCTCCCCCGATTTAAATTCCACTTAAAACCTTCTTTTTATATATATAAAACCAATATTTTTACACACCAAAATTAAATAGATCCCAATTTTTTTTCTTTCGAAATCTGAGTTAATTTAAGTAAAATCGGTTTAAAAATCACGGGTTGTTACAGTCCATCCAAAGGAATGTTCCCAAAATAATAATTATAAAATATGATATATTCATTTATCAAGATACTGATCACTATGATGAAACGATAATATATGTTATATAAAACGCAAATATAAATCACAAGTATGATATATATGAATAATGTATGGATAAAATAGGAAAAAGATGAAAATATGAAAATTGGACTTGAGTCTCGGGTTTAAACCCTAGATGCCTACGTAGCCTATAAAGGCATCAAAGTCCCCTAGTTCGTATACGTATACAGGGTGGGGTTTATCCCATAGGTACAAACATGAGTTTATTATGTGTGTGTGTGTGTGAAGAAAAAGTATTTTTAGTTTTGAGAAAACGTGGTGAATAATCCCATTGGAATTTATAGGTGTAACCCTCTTTTTCTTTGTTTTGAATTTTTTTTATAGAAAATAGATTATGTGAAATATAACTAATAAAGGATGAGATATTAATATGTATGATCTAAAGTAAAAAAGCTAATTGAGAATTTATGTAAATAATGCGAAAATAAAGAAATTTAAAGAGAGAAATATGTTTGGACCTTCTTGGGAGACTTGAAGATTGATCTTGATCCTTGATGAGCTCCCCTGAAAGTTAGGATGAATGTTGGATGAGAGAGAAGGATATTTTTGCTAAATTGGGTATGAAATAATAGGATTGAAAGGTGGGAAGGAATTTCAAGCAAGGAAACTTCAATGATTGCGGAAAAATGTTGTTGAGATCACCAATATTGATGGATCTGAGGTGTCTGTAATACCCCGTATTTTTATGCTATATTAATTTGGGGATTTATTAGATTTAATGAGAATGATTATTTAATAAAAATCAGGAAATTAATTATGTTATAATTATTAACGTGACGAGAGTTAGTAATTATGGGAAACTTGTTGAATATTACTAATGAGCATAGTAATATACTATATTGGTTATATTGAATGTCATAAGTGAATTAAATGACTATTTCGGAAATTTAAATTGGGACGTGCCCGTGTCACATCGGGACTAATTTTGTTAAATAAAAAGTGAATATTTTATAAGTTGTTCGTATGGTCATTTTGAGTGCGCCAACGCGTCCGGAATGGTCGAGATAGTCAGAAAAGTGTTCCCGGGGGTTTAGTTTGGGTCTCGGGGTGTTTTTAGGCCTAGTTAGTGACCTGGGAGGGCATTTTAGTCATTTTACTTAAGTGGGCAATTAAACCCACGAATTTCAGCCAACCTATATCAACCATTAGGTCATCCTCTTAGGGTTAGAAAATTCACAAATCAAGTGACGGCCATTGGAGAAGAGAGGAGAGAGCTCCAAGGCAAACCAAGGCCAAAAAGCCATCGGATTTCACCGCCACCACCACCACCGCGTAGATCACGAGACAAGGAACGCAGCCATACCAAAATCATCCGGGAATCTGCATACCAAAATCCCATGCAAGTGTTTAAACTTGCTATTTTCGTTGATGCAATCTTCATGTTAGCTTAGGAATAAATTGTGATATAAACTATGGAAGAAAACCCCATTTTTGATAGGAGAACCCATGTAGTATTGATGTATATGTAAATTCTGGAAACCCTTGCCATGTAGAGGTAATAATCCACGAAATTTGGTGATCATAATAAAGAAATATTGGAGAAAGATTCATTAGAAATCTGTTTAAGAAAACTTTAGGGTTCTTGATAATTAGACATGATTTTAGGTTGAAAACCCTTGTTTAATGATAGTTACACGCATGCTTTACGTTATAAACACCTGGTATAATGTTATAATGATGACAGTAGGATTTTTGGGGTGATTAGAATGGAAACACATCGTTTTAGATGAAGAAGTTGGATGAAACCCGTAACTGCATTCTGCAGAAATTTTGCCCAGACCTGCTTGATCGATCGATCGAGCCTAGAGCTTCGATCGATCGAAGGTTCGATCGATCGAGCCCCAAGCTTCAATCGATCGACCCCTCCTGGAAGACTACTAATTTCCTCTTTAAATGCGTTAAATTCAAATTGTCGTGATATAATTCTTGGGCACTCTTGATAAGTTGATTTGGGAGACATCGAGGACCAGTAGGGTATATGAATAAATGTTGGAACCTTTATCTTTATCGAAAATAGTATTTATGGGATATTTACTTTAGGTTGATGGACTTATGAATTTAAAGGGTGAGGTGCGTAAGAGAGTTACGTTGGAACCTAATAAAGACACTTACTGGGATTCAGATTTGTGAGGATGTAGCCCATGAGTGTTAGGTAATAAGTGAGAAAACCCTTCGAGTTAAGGCTAGAGACGAAACCTTATACGTAATCATAATAATGGGAAATTAAGGATAAATGTTCTGACTATGGGTAACGGGAGGAACCTATATTAATATGATGAATGGGTATATTTATATGATTGTGTGTACATATATTATATACATGTGAAAAACGTACCCGCGCTACTTGCTATCCCTGAGGTTACCGCGCTGGGACGATCTTATCCTGTGTTGCTTTATGGGGGATATTGATTCGTACCCTAGAAGTTAAAGATCCTAGGTACGGGCTATCAGATTTATAGTCGGACGGTCCTAAGAGACGTGTGGGTATGTACTGACCTCTTGGACTTGGAATCTATGCTTCGCCTCAACGTTGTTTTGTATATGTTAATACAGTTCGAGAGTGATTCCGAACTTGTATTTCCCTTTGTGTGAGCGATACGGGGATTGGATAGCAGAGTATGCCCGCACCATAGTTTAGTTGGGGTGCTGTTATATATATATATATATATTATACGAGTAGTTAATATATATATGAGGTCATAAACTTTAAACTGCCTACTGTAATTTGATGAGTAGAACATGGTTGTTGACTCAAATTATTAAATACTTGTTTTGTGAAAGTATGAGAAGACACTGGGAAACTCTATAATTTAATGAAGCTAAAACGAGAGTAGTGCTACAAATTGAAAGTACCTTTTTAAAACATTGTCATCATCCGGTTTTGAAAACTTATGAGTAAGTTAAGATAAACTAAATTATTTGGGAAGGTTAGTACGATAGGCGTGCACATTAGAAGAGAGGTGAGAATTTCTCAAGAGAGTGTCGAACTAATATGATTTGCATTGACCTGTATCAATTTAAATACTTGCTTAACGTATTTTAAAATCAAACACACTTTCGGGCTCTGACCCGTTTCTTTTCCTCTCTCTCTCTCTCTCTTGTATATATATATGTATATTTTCAGGTGCCCAGCCACAGGGGCGTCTTGCTTAGGATCCCTTGAGAAGAACGAGCTGCAGCTTAGGTGGGAGTTACAGGTCACTTGAGTAGACGGCTTCTATTATTGACTCCACTCCTATTATTCTCATTTATTGGGCACGTGTCGCCCTTTCCATGATTTCATTTGTTGTTGGGATTTTGTATTTCTTTTATTTCCAGTATTGTTCTATGGAATTTATTCAGGATGGATTTGTGGTTTTAGTTCCATTTGTTGACATTCGATTTACGAATTTATTATGTTATTTGGTTTATTGTGGTGTGATTCTTTGTTGTAGAAATGTTGTTTTAATTAAAATAAATCTTTTTCTTTAATTAAAATTTGGAAAGTTTGGTATGGAAAATGTTTTGACACTTAGCTTAATTATTTAGGGTGTTAACTTTAAAAAAAAAAATTATTTTATCGACAGTGATGCTGAGAATGAACCAACTGTTTACCTTGATTTAATTTAATAAAGGAGTGATCGCCCGGTATTTAATTAGGCGGGGTGTCACAGGTGGTATCAGAGCATCAGGTTCTAGAGTCCTTTAGGATCTGTGCGGCCTATTATGTTTCAGCGTCGCTTTCATTGATATAGAGCCCTACTACTAGGAATGTTGTGTCTATCTCTATACATTGGAATTTCGTACTTCTGCGATTTGGTTATTTGAATGATGAACTCATCCAAATTTACTTAAATTTTCAGATGGATCGTCAAGAAGAACTAGCTAAGACGGTTAAGGGAGTCATCGAACAAGATCGACTCACACCTCAGGTATCCCCAAGGAGAGTATCAACCGCCGAGTTAGCAAGTATCGTGGCACAAGCAGTTACCACTGCAGTTGTACAATACCAAGAACGCAGCCTACAACTTAAAGGAGGCAAAAGACCTAGAGAGGTTAACCTAGTGCATGTGACTGACGTTGGGAACTGTGCGAAGGCACCGAATCTGCGACAACAAAACAATCAAGATAGAGTCAGTTCTAGTAGTAACGAGATTTATGTACAGAGACAAAAGTGTCAGGGACAACGAAGCCAGGTTCAGAATGAAATCACCAAGAGGTGTTTCGGTTGTGGAATGGAGGACCACAAACATAAATCTTGTCTGAATCAGACTGGGGATAAACTACAACTTGACCGGCAAAGAATTTTGAAACTCTGCTATAAATGTGTACAACCGGGTCACAAGTGGATGGATTGTCCTCGCCCTGACATAGTTTTTCCGCAGATTTCCCCTCAAGGCCAGCAAGACCAGGGAAAAAGAGAGGCTAGTCAATACCGTAAGGAAGGAAAGCAGTTTCGGGGGAGGTGTTTCCAATGTGGCAGGAATGGCCATAGGCGTCAAAATTGTCCAGAGAAGAATAGGGCCCCACGGCAGGAATGTGCTGACAATGTACCTCAGAAGCCAACTCCGCCACCTTTTCCAACAGCCTCAGTTCAGCAGAGAAAGCTACAGGGCGAACGTGTCTATAATTTTCCACAGGCAGCAACCCCGCAGGCGCCACCCGCGGTTGAGGGTATGTTTTTCGATCCATGTTACCATGAGTCGAGATTTGTTTGTTACGAGTGCAACGCACTATTTTATAAGCTAATTTTTTTTTCGAAAGCCTTAGGGTTGTTAGCCACGGCAGTGAGCTCAGTGACGTGTGTAGACTCACCATCTTGGGGGTGGGTCTTTTATTTTCTTTATATGCCGTGAGTGGGGGTAGAGATTGGTAGCTTAGTATTACCTGTATATATGTTAGTCTTAGACATACATTAGCTTGATGTTATATTCAATATGGATTGGCACGCCGCTTATAGAGCCATGATTATCTACTTCGGTGGAGCATTATTTTTGCCATTTCAGGGTAAGAGATGTTTGTAGTGGCGATGCCTCGCCCAGAGGGAGGTTCGACCGCTCATTTATATTACATTGAGGAGGATACCTCTAAGGAGGTTGTGATTCCTTTGGATTCGATCCCAGTTGTCAGGGAGTATTCCGATGTGTTTCAGGAGATACCTGGCCTACCGCCCAGTCGTGAGATAGACTTTGTTATAGATTTATTGCCAGTTACGAGACCTATAGCACGCGCACCGTACCATATGGCTTCAGCAGAGATGCGAGAGCCACGAGATCAGATTGAGCAGCTGTTAGGTCAGGGCTTCATTCATAGGAGTACCTAAACTTGGGGCGCTCCAGTCTTGTTTGTGAAGAAGAGAGACGGTTCAGTGAGGTTGTGTGTGGACTACCGGAAATTGAACAAGGTCACGATACGGAATAAGTATCCATTGCCTCGAATCGATGATCTGTTCGACCAGTTGAGGGGAGCGAATTTCTTTTCGAAGATAGATCTGAGGTCGGGGTACCATCAGCTACGTATTAGGGAGCATGATTGTTTCAAAGACTCCATTCTTGACGAGATATGGGCCTTACGAGTTTAGAGTGATGCCGTTTGGCCTCACTAATGCTCCAGCCATATTCATGGACTTAATGAATCGAGTGTTCAGAGAGTTCTTGGATCAGTTTGTCATTGTCTTCATAGATGACATCCTGATATATTCCCATTCCGAGGAGGAGCATGCCGAGCACTTGAGACAGGTTCTTCAGACTCTGCGAGAGCATCAGTTGTATGCTAATTACGAGAAGTTTGGATTCTGGTTGCGAGAGGTACAGTTCTTGGGCCATGTTGTTTCTGAGCAAGGGATAGCAGTTGACCCGAGTAAGGTATCAGCAGTGAGGGAGTGGGGACAGCCCACGACACCGACAGAGGTACGTAGTTTCTTGGGGTTAGCCGGATACTACAGGAGATTTATTCGGGGATTCTCCAAGATAGCGGGTCCGTTGACGAATTTGACTCGCAAAGGGGTACCGTATGTTTGGGATGATGCTTGTCAATTAGCCTTCGAAGAGCTAAAAGACAAGCTTACTTCAGCACCAGTCCTTGCCTTACCGAAACCGGGTGTGGAGTACCTGGTTTACACTGATACGTCTTTACGGGGACTTGGAGGAGTACTCCAGCAGGAGGAGAAGGCTATAGCTTTTGCTTCCTGCAAGCTTAAGCCACATGAGAAGAATTACCCCACCCACGACCTGGAGTTAGCAGCGGTCGTCTTTGCATTGAGAATTTGGAGGCACTATCTATTGGGAGAGAAATTCAGTTTGTCCACAGACCATAAGTCACTGCAGTACCTGTTCACTCAGCAAGAGCTGAATATGCGTCAGCGCAGGTGGTTAGAGTTTGTGAAAGACTACCAGTTTGATATACAGTATCATCCGGGGAAGGCCAACGTAGTTGCTTATGCGTTGAGCCGTAGACCGGTAAAAGATGTATCAGACATCTGTAAAGCAAAGTGGAAAGAGTTGGGTCACCAGGACGCAGTAGCCCGTTCTTTCATATCCGTGATGTCAGTCACACCCGAGATTTGTTATGAGGGTGATATAGGCACAGACCACAGACCCGTTTTGCCAGGAGCAGATTGTGCAACTTCTAGCCGAGGGTACTGAGTCCTATTCTGTTAGTTCTGATGGAGGTTTGCGATTTAATGGGAGATTAGTGGCTCCAGAAGGAGCGGAGTTACGTCATGAAGTGATGACTCATTCTCACGGGTCCCGATTTTCAGTACATCCGGGAGGTGATAAAATGTACCAGGACATGAGGCGTCAATACTGGTGGAGTGGGATGAAGAAGGACATCGTCGATTTTGTGTCCAAGTGTTCTATCTGCCAACTGGTGAAGGTGGACCACCAGAAACCGTCAGGATTGCTTCAGCCATTGGAAGTAACCGCGTGGAAGTGGGAGAGTATTTCCATGGACTTCATTACAGGGTTGCCTACATCACAGAGGGGCCACGATTCTATCTGGGTGATTGTAGACCGTCTGACCAAGGTGGCTCATTTTCTACCGGTACGGACAGATTATACCACGGGTCAGTATCCTCAGTTGTTCATCGCTAAGATTGTCAGATTGCATGGGGTGCCCCTGAATATTGTGTCAGATAGAGACAAAAAAAAAATTGTCACGTTTCTGGGAAAGCTTTCAGAAGGCTATGGGTACTGAGTTGAGGTTGAGTTCAGCTTACCACCCACAGACAGATGGACAGACAGAGCGTACTAATCAGATGTTAGAGGATAGGCTATGCATATGTGTTCTCGATTTTTGGAGGAGGCTGGGAGCCACATCTCCCACTGGTAGAGTTTGCTTATAATAACTCTTATCAGTTTACGATTGGTATGACCCCATTTGAGGCTTTGTATGGCAGGCCTTGTCGTTCTCCAACTTGTTGACTCAAGGTGGGGGACAACAAGTTGTTAGGACCAAAAGTGATTCAGGAGACCTCCGTAAGGATTGAGATAATCAGGAGTCGTATTCGGGTAGCCCAGGACAGGCAGAAGAGCTACGCCGATGCGAAACGGTTCTTCCGGGAGTTTAATGTGGGAGATCAAGTGTTATTACGTGTATCTCCTATGAAGGGAGTGATGAGGTTCGGGAAGAAGGGGAAATTGGCCCCGAGGTATGTGGGACCATTTCCCATCATCAAGAGGATTGGGCCGGTTGCATACAGGTTGGGATTGCCAGAACATTTACATCGCATCCACGATGTATTCCACATCTCGTCGTTAAGACGATATCTTCAGGATGATATGGCATATACTCACATTGCGATAGATGAGATAGATTTACAGTCTGATAGCTCTTACGAGGAGAGACCAGTGGCTATTCTAGACTATAGTGAGAGGAGATTGAGGTCGAAAATAGTTCCACTTGTGCGAGTCCAGTGGGAGCATCATAATGTGGAGGAATCCACTTGGGAGCGTGAGGCAGATATACACGAGAGATATCCAGAGTTGTTTTTACCAGGTATGCCTTATTTTCTGAATTTCGGGATGAAATTATGTTATTTGGGGGGAAGTATGTAATACCCCGTATTTTTATGCTATATTAATTTGGGGATTTATTAAATTTAATGAGAATGATTATTTAATAAAAATCCAAAAATTAATTATGTTATAATTATTAACGTGACGAGAGTTAGTAATTATGGGAAACTTGTTGAATATTACTAATGAGCATAGTAATATACTATATTGGTTATATTGAATGTCATAAGTGAATTAAATGACTATTTCGGAAATTTAAATTGGGACGTGCCCGTGTCACGTCGGGAATAATTTTGTTAAATAAAAAGTGAATATTTTATAAGTTGTTCGTATGGTCATTTTGAGTGCGCCAACGCATCCGGAATGGTCGAGATAGTCAGAAAAGTGTACCCGGGGGTTTAGTTTGGGTCTCGGGGTGTTTTTAGGCTTAGTTAGTGACCTGGGAGGGCATTTTAGTCATTTTACTTAAGTGGGCAATTAAACCCACGAATTTCAGCCAACCTATATCAACCATTAGGTCAGCTAGAACATTCACAAATCAAGTGACGGCCATTGGAGAAGAGAGGAGAGAGCTCCAAGGCAAACCAAGGCCAAAAAGCCACCGGATTTCACCACCACCACCACCGCCGCGTAGATCACGAGACAAGGAACGCAGCCATACCAAAATCATCCGGGAATCTGCATACCAAAATCCCAGGCAAGTGTTTAAACTTGCTATTTTCGTTGATGCAATCTTCATGTTAGCTTAGGAATAAATTGTGATATAAACTATGGAAGAAAACCCCATTTTTTATAGGAGAACCCATGTAGTATTGATGTATATGTAAATTCTGGAAACCCTTGACATGTAGAGGTAATAATCCACGAAATTTGGTGATCATAATAAAGAAATATTGGAGAAAGATTCATTAGAAATCTGTTTAAGAAAACTTTAGGGTTCTTGATAATTAGACATGATTTTAGGTTGAAAACCCTTGTTTAATGATAGTTACACGCATGCTTTATGTTATAAACACCTGGTATAATGTTATAATGATGATAGTAGGATTTTTGGGGTGATTAGAATGGAAACACATCGTTTTAGATGAAGAAGTTGGATGAAACCCTTAACTGCATTCTGCAGAAATTTTGCCCAGACCTGCTTGATCGATCGATCGAGCCTAGAGCTTCGATTGATCGAAGGTTCGATCGATCGAGCCCCAAGCTTCGATCGATCGACCCCTCCTGGCAGACTACTAATTTCCTCTTTAAATGCGTTAAATTCAAATTGTCGTGATATAATTCTTGGGCACTCTTGATAAGTTGATTTGGGAGACATCGAGGACCAGTAGGGTATATGAATAAATGTTGGAACCTTTATCTTTATCGAAAATAGTATTTATGGGATATTTACTTTAGGTTGGTGGACTTATGAATTTAAAGGGTGAGGTGCGTAAGAGAGTTACGTTGGAACCTAATAAAGACACTTACTGGGATTCAGATTTGTGAGGATGTAGCCCATGAGTGTTAGGTAATAAGTGAGAAAACCCTTCGAGTTAAGGCTATAGACGAAACCTTATACGTAATCATAATAATGGGAAATTAAGGATAAATGTTGTGACTATGGGTAACGGGAGGAACCTATATTAATATGATGAATGGGTATATTTATATGATTGTGTGTACATATATTATATACATGTGAAAAACGTACCCGCGCTACTTGCTATCCCTGAGGTTACCGCGCTGGGACGATCTTATCCTGTGTTGCTTATGGGGGATATTGATTCGTACCCTAGAAGTTAAAGATCCTAGGTACGGGCTATCAGATTGATAGTCGGACGGTCCTAAGAGACGTGTGGGTATGTACTGACCTCTTGGACTTGGAATCTATGCTTCGCCTCAACGTTGTTTTGTATATGTTAATACAGTTCGAGAGTGATTCCGAACTTGTATTTCCCTTTGTGTGAGCGATACGGGGATTGGATAGTAGAGTATGCCCGCACCATAGTTTAGTTGGGGTGCTGTTATATATATATATATATATATATATATTATACGAGTAGTTAATATATATATGAGGTCATAAACTGTAAACTGCCTACTGTAATTTGATGAGTAGAACATGGTTGTTGACTCAAATTATTAAATACTTGTTTTGTGAAAGTATGAGAAGACACTGGGAAACTTTATAATTTAATGAAGCTAAAACGAGAGTAGTGCTACAAATTGAAAGTACCTTTTTAAAACATTGTCATCATCCGGTTTTGAAAACTTATGAGTAAGTTAAGATAAACTAAATTATTTGGGAAGGTTAGTACGATAGGCATGCACATTAGAAGAGAGGTGAGAATTTCTCAAGAGAGTGTCGAAGTAATATGATTTGCATTGGCCAGTATCAATTTAAATACTTGCTTAACGTATTTTAAAATCAAACACAATTTCGGGCTCTGACCCGTTTCTTTTCCTCTCTCTCTCTCTCTCTTGTATATATATATGTATATTTTCAGGTGCCCAGCCACAGGGGCGTCTTGCTTAGGATCCCTTGAGAAGAACGAGCTGCAGCTTAGGTGGGAGTTACGGGTCACTTGATTAGACGGCTTCTATTATTGACTCCACTCCTATTATTCTCATTTATTGGGCACGTGTCGCCCTTTCCATCATTTCATTTGTTGTTGGGATTTTGTATTTCTTTTATTTCCAGTATTGTTCTATGGAATTTATTCAGGATGGATTTGTGGTTTTAGTTCCATTTGTTGACATTCGATTTACGAATGTATTATGTTATTTGGTTTATTGTGGTGTGATTCTTTGTTGTAGAAATGTTGTTTTAATTAAAATAAATCTTTTTCTTTAATTAAAATTTGGAAAGTTTGGTATGGAAAATGTTTTGACACTTAGCTTAATTATTTAGGGTGTTAACTTTAAAAAAAAAATTATTTTATCGACAGTGATGCTGAGAATGAACCAACTGTTTACCTTGATTTAATTTAATAAAGGAGTGATCGCCCGGTATTTAATTAGGCGGGGTGTCACAGTGTCCTGGAAGTGAGCTCATGCCCTCCTTATATAGGGTAGGGGTATTACTGATCGGCATATCCCAAGCCCTGCCAATCGGTAAGTGATTCTAAACACACTTCTGATGGGCAGGGAAATGGAACTACCAATCGGCAGTCTCGTGAAGATTTTTTTGAAAAAATGATCGTAGAATGCAATTCTTAAATCCAATTCGCACACGCAACATACCGTTAGAAAGTTAATTCATAGACCTTTAAGAGTCCTTTGGGTCGCTCCTGGGTCCCGGTCGGGAGTTGACTTTGGGTCAAATGGGGCTCAGAAGCGCTTATCGATATTTTGGACAGAAGATCGTCGGGCGGTAATGGATCGTTCGTCCAAACTGTAAGTCCTAATCACATATGGGGAGGATATTTGGAAAGGTTAGTTGAGTTACTTTGACATTTCAAAGAGCTTTGCCTAGTTCGGAGAGTTGACTTTGGTTAACTGGGGCTCGAAAGTGCCTAGTGACCTTTTCGGGTAAAACGGGTCATTCATCCGTACCATAAGGCTGATTTGTACGCGGAGTAGACTGTTGGAAAGGATATTCAGTTCCCTTAGAAGATTCATTCAGTCTCTTGTGATCTGAAGAGTTAATTTTGGTTAAACGGAGCTCGGGAGCGTCCGGTGGCCTCTAGATTAATTTTTTAGGGAAAATGGATCATTCGTCCGAACGGTTATGCCATTTTGTGCACGGGGAAAATCGTTGGAAATGGGTTTCAGAGCCTTTCCAGGATGCATTAAGATTTTACTCTATTGATGAAGTTAATTGGGGTCAAATCGGGGCCCGGTAGAACCTGGTGGCCTCCAGATCTGTTCAGTAGTAAAATAGATTGTCTATCTGAACTGTTATGTCGATTCACACAGGGGGAAGACCGTTTCAAAGGGGATTCAGAGTCCTTCGAATATTTATTAAGATTTTTCTTTGACTATAGAGTTGACTAGATTTAAATGGAGCCCAGGAGCGCCCGATGGCTTCTAAATCAGTACTCATAGTAAGGCCTAGGATTTGTAGTGAATTGAGGAGGTGTTACGGTCCTAATGAGAGACTTAGGAGGGTCATAGAGTGGGGTGTCTACAGTTGTTTCTTTCGTTATTCTTGTTTAATTTGTATACTTTGTATCATGATGTAGCTTGTAAGCTATAACGGTTGTTTTATGATAAGTGAGGTTAATTGGTATCCGCAGAGGACCAAGTCTAGCAGGGCTTGGGAGAAATTCCATGCTATCGAATGACGTCACTGAGGGAACCTCAGAGGGAACTGGTGGAGGATTAAGCTGCAAGGCAACGTTAAGGCATGTCTTGACCATTTTAGATACACCTGGTAAAACACCGAAAGACCATAATCAAAGAGAGAGCTTATCTAGAGTAACCACGATTTCCATCTCACTTTGAGCCCAGTGACAAATAGTCCTTTACTAAAAGTCACATCTACTTCGAGTCATGCCACGCTTTGCCTACCCGTTTTCCAATCCAAACTTTAGTAAACCATTATTGTATTAGGGATGTCAGATGGTTTGGTGGATTACCATTGATATGACAGTCCTCTCACACGCATTTGGTAGCCAAAAGGTATATGTGAGCATTTAATGTTTATGACGTAGAGTAGGCTGACCCATCCTGGCATTTAATGTTAAGTGGTATAAAGGTATGAGGGATGGTCTTTCACATTTTTTTAGACTCTGACCAATTGAGTAAGGTTGGTGGCTATATAAACACCTCAGTCACTTCATTGAGGAGAGAGTTCTTCGTGGCCAAAAAAGAGATAATTTTATTAGATCCATAAGCTATTGAAAAACAAAGAATTTATTCTCCCACCATTATAGTTATTTCCAAGATTTTATTGCATACCTAGAACATTTAGTGTTGTTACTTTGAGAAACCTTGGTGTTTAAGTTGCCTATTGAGGTGTATCTAAGGTGCTTGTTTTTCTCTCCCTCTGGGTGGGTTATCTCAAAGGTTCATTTATTATTAACTGAGTTATACCCGAGTGCTTTTGTGAGTTTAATCTAAGTATTTTTCATATATATTGTGTATCCATCTTGTCACTCTTGATAACACCTTGTTTAGTGATTTATTGCAATAACAATTGGGGTTACACCTCCGTTGATATTGCCCCAGCCTCATGAGGATTCCCCTCTCATAGGCTTATTTTATGTTTGAACAAAACTATTTAAGTCATAGGCTAAGACTTGAGTCATAGGCTAAGCTTATGGTGGTTTTTTGAAGACGTAGCGGCCAAGTTATAAGATCTACATCACTGTTTCATGTTTCATGCTCATTTTTATCTTCATGTTTTGAGGATCGCTATGGTATGAATGCGTAAATATTTTGATCCTTGGATATTTTTTTTAAATAAAGTGTTTTAAAATGATTTTATCCCTTTTAAAATTTTTAGAAGAAAAATATTTTTTTGGTGACTTCATTAGAATAAAATTAGGTATGTTGTTCGAAAGAGATATGGTACCTCATTACAATAGGTTCCCACGAACTATGAACACACCGACTTTGGAAATCGTTGGATTCTCATTTGATAGCTCGTTGGATACGTGTTTGAACAAGATTGTATACTTTGTTAGAACGAGGTCCAAAGTCATTCGAACAATCCTGTGTATTTTTTTAAGAATCCGAGATTTTTCAAATTAATTTTCAGCCTTATCTCGATTTTCAAAACCCTCTTATAGATAAGAATGAGGAGCAGTAGTTTTATTAAAGAGAGAAACTTATGTTTTGAGTTCCCATTATACCAAAAGCCTCTCCAAAATCCTAGTCAAGTTATTTAGGATCCAAATTTTCATCTTATTATGGTGTAAGATCCTATTTTGGGCACCATTGGTTTATTACTACTTCTATTGAGAACCGTTTCATACAATGGAATCTGTACTTTTTTACACACGATGAAATCCAAGTGTATAGTGTTACAATGAAGAAGTGGCAGATGCTCCATTGTTTGATCAGTAGATGGTTGTTAAGTTGTTCGTTGAATATCGAGGCATGTGTGGACTCACACGTTGTGACATTGGGAGAGTGGACTCTAGAATATTATTGTGCGGAGGTTGAAGGAATAAAGAGCGTCAAGGCATGTGAGGGTGTCGAGTATGTGTCTTAAGTCTTATGTCGTATCCTTTGTAATTTCATACATAGTGAATTTACGTGGGTGAGTCGTCCGAGGTTTTTACCATTGTGGGTTTTTCTCGTATATTGGGAATTAAGGTTTGATTTACTTATTTTTTCCTATACTCACCTAGATGCGTATTTACGTTAAGATAAAAATTGGTTAATCTGTTAATCACAAGTTGTTTAAAATTACTGCAACGTTTTACTTTGGGTTAAATCTTTTAAGTTTAATATTTAATTTGAAAAATTAAAAATTGTTTTTTATTTAGACTATTTCGTATGTTTCGTACTTTCAAATTGCTATCATAGCTAGAACACTAAGTTATTATGTTATATCTGTGTTTAGGGATGAAATTTGGCAGTTCGTATATGGAGAGTCAATCATTTTTATACCACCTTTGTTTGATGGGACTAATTATATGTATTGAAAAGTGCATATGAAATCAGTACTTAAGTCAATAGATGAGCGGGTATGGAAGCGTTAGTTAAGGGTTGGTCCCCACCCACATCCTTAGTAGGTGATTATAGAATTCCCAAACCTGTTGAAACCTGGAGTGAGTATGATCTTAAGTTGTCCAACTATAACTCACATTGTTTAAATGTTTTGTTTTGTGTGATCACATTGAAAGATTTATGTCATATTATGACAAGTGATACGTGTAAAGAGGCTTGCGACATATGCCAACTCACTCATGAGTGTACTAGTGTTGTTCAGGCCTCTAAAGTACAAAATCTCACCACTTAGATTGAAACCATTAGGATGGAAGGGAGTGAATCCATTTATGAGTTATACACTAGACTGTCAGATATTATGAACTTGTCATTTAATCTGGGAGAGAGAATACCCGTAACTATGTAGTAAAGAAAATCTTAAGGTACTTACTAGAAAGATTTGATTCAAAAGTGATAGTTATGAATTCTTTTGGTACTTTGGACTCTACTAAACACAAAGAGGTTATATGTAATCTTTAAGCTTATGAACTTGATATGTTTTCCTTCAAAAAGATGAAGAAAGATAAGGGGATTTCTTTGAAAGTCCAAAAGGAGAATAAAATATTTCAGATGATGAGTCTGACATCGATTCTGATGATATGTCCATGTTTGTGAAAAAGTTTAAGAAATTTCTCAAGTTTGAAAAATGTAAACAGTTTATAAAGAGAGCTAAAAGCTCTAATACCAATTTGTAAAGGCGAATGTGAGATACCAATTTGTGAATGCGCAATATTTCAATGGATTAAAATTATTTAAATATATGTCAATCTCAAAGAAATTCCAATTTTATTTAAATCCTAAACATGCATTTATGTGACTCAATAAATAAAACAATAAAGCATGCAATCACAGATTTAGGAAAAATCCCTATAAGAAAAAACCTTTATTTCACTAAAGTTTGGAAATCGCAACTTATAACACTTTAGAGAAATGCTATAATGAATTCCCCTAAACCCACAAAGACTGCAGCCTTCAGTCAGCAATCACTATCTCGAGAATCACAAGAACGAAAGTCCTCCTTCTCAGCAGTAAATACCCTAGAGTATCCCCAAGATCAGCAGTAAAGAAAGCTCCCCACAAGAATAACTTCGATAAATAAGAATTTGGGATCCAAAGATGATTCGCAAAATAATTGGGATTGTTTTGGTGAATCTAAAAAGTGTTTTTTCCCTAAAAAGTGAAGACTATTTTACACATGTTCTGCATTTTGCATACATGAAAAGTCTTAATGGAAATCATCGCGAAAATAGTTTTAAATAGGCGAACACAAATTTCAAAATGGTGGAATGTTGTTAGAACGAGTTCTTAGGGCCGTTCAAATGAGATTGACATCTCATTAAAAGCACCCTTCGAACGACGTATCAAACGACCTCAAAAATAAAACATAGCACGATGTCATTTAATTCATATGAGAAGCAGGGTTTCAAATAACCTATCAAACGACATGTCAAAGTATTTTGATCCATATGAGAAGCAAGACTTCAAATGACATGTCAATGTCATCTGGACTATATTGCAAAGTCGTTTAAACGACTAATATGATTTTTCAAAACATAGCCTACAGTAATCTCACAGAACATTTTCAATTTTGAAAATTCCTCGTTTTGTAAAAAACAGTTTAGAAAAGTATCCCAATACTTAGTAAATAATATAAGTAACACAAAACTAAATCCATAACAAAATTATGTATCCTCATAGAACTTTATTGAAGATGTTTGATATTCGTATTTGTCTTCTTGAACGTGTGAACTTGAATGCCTTGAAGGATGTAACGGGATAAACTATACTCAAGGTAAACTAGGTACTACGGACATGATGAAAAATATGTCCTTACAAATCTCCCCATATGGAAATTCTGGTACAAAATAAAAGCATTCGAATTATTAACAAATATACTATACAAACTCCCAAGAACCCAAAAGTAGAAAGATACTAAATATGTAAGTCTTCAAAATCTTTAACTTTCAAATCTTCAAAACTCCTTGCTTTCTCTTGTCAAAAATGTGCTTTTTTATTGATCATCAAAGTTGTACCTACACACAATAGATAAAGAAAATATTGCCATAACCTATTGAGTTTAGAATGAGATAATAAATCATAAATCAATTCAATTCAATTCTCCACCATAATTCAAACTTTCACTCCCCCATAATTCATAATTCTCACTCCCCCTTAATTCATAATTCATTCTCCCCCTTTCTATTTGTTCGAAATAGAGAAGGAAAATAATAAAACATAATAAACCGAAGTGGATCACAAAAAGAATGCCGGGGTTGAATTATAATAAGCCAAGAGAGAAAAGGAACTTAGTGAACCATGACGGGTCGGGCCTGAAGAACCGTAGTACCGTGTTAAGCCTATCAAGCCAAGGTGGAGTGAAGGAATACAGGAATTTAGCCAAGGCAACCGCTGCAGAGAATCTCCCCCTTCTACTCTCTCCAACCTACCATGCGAAAAGAGGTTGAAGAGCAAATCATCACAAACATATATCAAATAAGCTCATGCAAGGATAATCTCAAAAGGTTCCACACACTATTTTTTATTTTTTTAAATATTTTTCAAAAAACATTTACAAAAACAACAGACCGTGAATTAACACTAAGATAACCAAATCATGATAACGGAATGAATGGGTGTGAACAAAGTCGATAGGAAAATCAACTCAAACAATCATAACATATGTGCATGATGAATTTTGGATACTCCTAACGAATGAACTCAAAATATTCCTTAGGTGTAAAAATATTGAATTGAAATGATATCGACTCAATCTAATTAACAATTCAAAGTCTAAAATAATTTTCACACCAATAACGTTTAAAACAATGTAATGCTTTTTCAAGACTATATCAAGACGTGCAAACCCATTGATTTCCATCCAAACTCCCTCAAAAGATAAACATGATTTTATTTTCAATTTTTCGTTTGAAATATCAATCAAACAAAACTATTTGGCCCCCTTTTGGCATATTTTATTTTTGTTGCCTTAATTTTTTCTTGGTCTCTTTCCAAATGGTGGCTTTCACGATGAGTTAACTTGCCTCTCAATATAAACAAACTCTCATAGGAAATGGTTCTTACATGCACTACTTTCATTGAGATGAAAACACTTTGACCAACTAATGATAGACAAGTATAAAAATCAAATAAATTCATGCATGGGCGCATTAAAGGAAATCATGAGTCAAGCATATAGAAAGTAATCACGAATCTCATCATAATGGCTCCAAACATTATATACCACAAAATAAAATGATGTTGTGTCTCAAAACACTATCAAAAAATCATGTGGATAATGGAATGATATTGTGACTTGATCATCCTAAATGTCCATTCATATATGGTGTAAAAAGAAATACAAAATATTTTTGGCTTTTTCACTTTTTCTATAAAAAATTGAAAATCTTTTTGTAATTTTCCAAAAAAATTCAAGAAACAAAACTCTTTTTGGATTTTTCGAAAAATATATATATGGAAAAAATAAATACAATGGCAGTGCACACTAGCAATAGGCATAAAGATATGAACATAAATATCATCCTATGTTAGTAAACAAGTCTAAACCTCAATCATTAGGTCTGGAGGAGTTTTCCAAAGGCAGTGACATCATATAAAAAACATCCATCAAATCGTATGAAGTTTTGACTAAATACTCAACTTGCTCTCGAAAGTGCTCAACATCTCTCATGTAATGTGCAAGAGCATGTGAAGTAACATATGTGGGAGTGCGTGTGGGAACACCTGTAGTAACATAATGAGATAAATACCTATGAGACACACTACCCAACTTAAAGAAAAATTCCCTAAGGTGTCCTCTTTTCTTGAAATGAGAACAAACATATATGGGGCTAAGAACACCTCTCTCAAAATGTCTAGGACGCGCTCTCCTATGGGAAAACGGATGCCTAGGTGGGTTAGGTTGAGAGCCATAAAGATCTATAACAAACTCGAGAACCGGCTCAGGTGTAACATGGGAAGTGGATGCACCGGCATAACCTATTCCTAGTCTCTCATCATTACTCAAAGCGGGACCAAAGAGAATCTTTTCAACCTTCTTAGATGTATCCTCTATAGTGACCTTGACCTCCCTGGCACATTTGAGAATACACGGGTTTCAAGTTTCTCATGAGACTTAAATGAAGATTGAAGATATCCCATAAGACTAGCCATGGTGTTGGTCAATTCACTATTTCCCCAGCCTAAAACGATCAACTGCTCACATAAATAAACTCTCACCTTCTCGAGTTGACTCGCTGACGCCTCACATACCCTTAAAACTTCTCTCTCTCTCAAAATATAACACCTTAAAACCTACTCTTTATTCAATTTTTTGGTTTTAAAAGTATCAGTGTATAAATCGCTAAAAGCTTTTTGGAGATCCCATTCACTGTCATTTCCAATCTCATCCTCACACTCACTATCTCCTAAATGGCTTGAAACATCATCGAGGCTCTCACATTTGCAGGTGTCCTCATCTTTGTGGGATAAACTAGATGTGCTCACGTGATTATCTATGAAAAAAAAATGCACTTTTCATGTTGTGATTCATCCCCAAAATCATCCAACTCGATGTCATTGTCACTAAGAGTGGTCGTATTAGCAACTTTCTTACCCTTTCTCTTTAGCATAGTGGGACACTCAAATGCCTTGTACCCTTTTCCCTCGCACTTGTAACACCTTACATCTTCCTCTTTCTCACCTCTATCCTTGACCTCGTCTTTCTTTTTGTTTTTCTCAAAGATCTTTTTATTGGAAGAATTATCGTTGGAAAATTTAAGAAATTTTTAAATTTTTTTTTGCAAATGGCGTCATCTAAATCAACCTCACCCTCAGAATCATATTCATAAACTCTATCCTTTTTCTTTTTCGTAACCTGAGTCTTTAAAGCTATCCCTCTATCCTTAGGCTTAATGGTTTTGGGCAACATGTTGATCTCATAAGTTTGAAGGTCTCCTACGAGCTCTTCTAACCTAAGTGTATCTAATATCACCATTGAGTTCAAAATAGTGACCTTAGGAATAAATCAGGATGAAAGTGACCTCAAAATACTTTTCACAACTCTTGAATCATCAATTTTCTCACCTAAATTAAAACTCGTGTTAATAATGTCCGACAACCGGGTATAAAACTTATCGAAACACTCAGACTCTAACATAATGATTGTCTCAAACTGGGTGAGTCAAATTTTGCAATTTTAATGCCCTAACAGCGTTGGTACCCTCATGTGCCAACTAGAGGATATTCCATGCTTCTTTTGACCTGGTGCCTGTCATAATACGTCGAAACTCGATGGGGGTGATGGCTCAGGAAATAGCACTAAGATCTCGAAAGTTATAGGTACTCCACTTAAATTCATGATCAGTCTAATTAGACACAAATTTGGTATTAATGACATGATTAACAGTGACAGTGAGAGGAGCCTACCCTCTTTCACATATAAGCCATACTCTTTCATCAATTTCTTTTAAACAATATCTCATAAGGGCTTCCCAATATGAATAATTTTTACCGTCAAAGACGGGCATCCGATTATATAAGTTATCCATCAGAAAAATTGCAATTTTTTAAAATATTAAATTTTTAAAATGATTGATATCATAAAAAAAATATACGGAAAAAGGATCTCACAATAACTTGGTGAAACCTGCTCTGATACCCATTTGTGAATAGGTAATAAAGAGAGATAAAATCTCTGATACCAATTTATAAAAGCGAATGTGAGATATCAATTTGTGAATGCATAATATTTCAATGGATTAAACTTATTTAACTAGGTGTCAATCTCAAACAAATTTCAATTTTAATTAAACCCTAAACATGCATCTATGTTATTCAATAAATAAAGCAATAAAGCATGCAATCATAGATTCGGGAAAATCCCTGCACGGAAAAACCTTTATTTCACTAAAGTTTGAAAATCACGACTTACAACACTTTAAATAAATAATACAATGAATTCCCATAAGAACCCACAAAGATCGTAGCCTTTAGTCAGTAATGATTCCCTCGAGAATCACAAGAATTGTAGTCCTCCTCCTTAGCAGTGAATACCCTCGAGTATCCCCAAGATTAGCAGTGAATAAGGTTCTCCACAAGAATAGCTTTGATGAAAAGTGTTTAGGTTCCAAAGATGATTCACAAAAGAATTGGAATTATTTTGGTGAATCTAAAAATTATTTTTGCCCTAAAATTGAAGACTAATTGGCAGTTGTTCTACAGTTTGCATAAATGAAAAGTCTAATGAAGATCTTCATGAAAATAGGTTTAAATAGGTGAACACAAATTTTGAGATGGAAAAATATCAATAGAACGAGTTCTTAGGGTCGTTCATATGAGATTATCATCTCGTTAGAAGAACCCTTCAAATGACGTATCAAACGACCTCAAAACACAAAATAGTGCGGGATCGTTTGATCCATATGATAATAAGGGATTCAAACGACCTATAAAATGACATGTTAGTGTCATTTGATCCATATGATAAGCAATACTTCAAACGACCTATCAAATGACATGTCAATGTCGTTTGAACGACATTGCGAAGTCGTTTGAATAACTAAAACAATTTTTCAAAACTCTGCCTACAGTTATCTCATAAAATATTTTCAAATTTGAAAATGCCTTATTTTGTAAAAAACAGTGTAGAAAAGTATACCAATACTTAGTAAATAATCTAAGTAACAAAAAACAAAATCCAAACCAAATATACTTCTCCTCATAGAACTTTGTTGAAGATGCTTGATATTCGTATTCATCTTCTTGAACGTGTGAACTTGAATTCCGTGACAGATGTAATGAAATGCACCATACTCAATGTAAACTAGGTACTATGGACATGATGTAAAATATGTCCTTACAAAAAACAATCGGAAGTTTAAAAAAAGTTTGAGAAAAATAACTTTAATAAGGCTATAAAATTCCTTAAAAATCTTAATGATAATTTTAAGAGGGATAGGTTGAATAGATGCTTTGGGTGTGAGGGTTATGATCATAGGGCATCTGAGTGTCCCATTAAACTAAGGAATGAGGTAGCGGAATCGATGGTGTAAAATTCCACCTTTAATGATAGTGATCCGAAAGAGGAACTTAATTTCCCCATTAAGCGTAATTACACCGCATTCATGGCTAATCATCTGAGCCTTGACGAAAAATATTTGTTGAATATAATTCTCTTCATAACACTTCTGAGACCATTATTTATGATTCCTAAGTGATTGATGGTAGAGAGAGCGGGGAAGATAAAGAAGAGGGGGATGGGGAGAGTGAACGCCAAGTTTCCTTCCATGAGTTGTATGCAGAAATGATGAAATTGAAAAGGCTAACTTGAAGTTGGAAGCTAGGTTGAAACGTCATGTTGTAATTAATGATGAGAGTACATTGATTGAGTATCTTAAGGCATGTGATAAAATTATTAGGTAAAAGCTCGTGTTTGTTAAGAGGAGCGAAATAACCTTTCGGGGAATAATGGAGATTTTGATGAAGTATTCCCTTATTTTTTATGAGCCTCGTTATTTACTCGAGTCTAGGATTGTGGACTTAAAGGAGAGCTGAAGAGATTGGATTAATTTCTAATTTGATGTGGAATCTATGTTAGAAAATTTGGATTAAATATTAGGCATTGCCTGAATCAAAAATAACAATTATGGTATTAGCTTCGATATTCAAAATGCTTATGTTATTTAAGCCAAAATCATGTTTATTAGAGAGTCAACCATTATTAGAAACATTAGAAAAGGTCAACCCAAGGGTAACATTCCTCGTGTCTAGACATACACACATTGCGGTAGGAAAGGTCACCATAAGAATTTTTGCCATGATCTTAGAAGTGGTCCTAGGAAGTCTAAGTCTAGATTCATCAAGGTTCCTAAAATCCAAGAGCATTATATCACACCTAGATATGTCAGGAAATCAGATTTGGAGGCTTTACATGTTAGACTTATTGATTCTCGAAAGCTTGCACATGATACTTCTCATGTTATATCTAATGGTTAATTGTGTTTGCATGTTTATATACACTAGATTTCTTACTTGATGTTATACGTGTTTTCTAGTGCTTAGAGTCTTTTGTATTATAATTTTTCATATATTAGGTCTTGTTAAAAAATACAAAAATATTTTTATTTGTCTTTTAAGTTCTCTTTTCATATGGTGTTTCTAGAAAACGAATGTTTAAAAACTCAAAATGATTTTTGTTTATGTGTAGTTTGGTTTAAAATATTCTTTGTGGCATATTGATGTGTTTGAATACACTCAATTCCATATTTTCATGTGGCTAGAACATTTTATTTTTATTTTCAATGCTTAGATTGTTCGTAATCATGCTTGCATGGAGTAGTTTGAAAATAACTTGCTTAATCAATTCACTTTGCATATGCCTCCTCATACAAATAAAAGAGTCCGTTTGGATTTTATCTTCATTTGTTACATGAAATAAGTGAGTTCTTCTCCTAACAATATTGTCATTATTAAGAGGGGTTAATGTGCTTTTAAAATACTTTTGCGAAAGTAACTTTTGTTTATAAAACTCCAATTACTTACAATTAACAGGAAAGGACAGGGGAGGGACCAGTTTAAAATTTCACTTAAACTGCTAACCTATTATAACCTAAGTGGGCTGGTTTAGTTATTGATAATAAAATTATTATTATCTCGATTAAAATAGGTGATTAAACAAAAAATACAATTTCTAGTTATTTACGTGAGTTTCTAATCTAATTTATCATATTTTTTCGAGTGAGGTGGATATAACGGAAAAGTACAACACATGGTATTTATTTTACGTGGCAAAAACCCTTCCCCAGAGAAAAATCGCAGACCCTTCTAAGGATCACCTGATCTACCAAATTCCACTAAAACAAAAATGAGAATGAATTACAACCAAGCAACAAGTTCGACAAACTAAGAACGCCAAGTTACCTAACCAAACTTCCACTCTTTTGGTCTGACTATCTTTTACATTGTCCAACACTTTGTTGATGTCGTCTCTTCTTCACTTCTTGCTTATTCCTCTCAAACTTTCACAATAGCTCAGTATTTATTTGTGTACTATTGATTTGTGCAACAGGAATAACAGAGAATATAATGATGTGTGTGTTTATGAAAAATAGAGATTAATCATGAAACAAATATCTAAATTAAATTCAAAATACTCTACGGCGGAGTAAATAGTCTTTTGATTAAGAAAATATATATATATGTGTGTGTGTGTGTGTGTGTGTGTGTGTGTGTGTTTTAGATAATCACATGTAAACAATATTTTATGTAGAGTTATTCTAAAATAACTCTTTATTATCAATTTACAGTATATTGTTTAATCAAAATGAAATGTTTTGGTTAATAAGATCTTAACTAGTCCTTATATCAGTCATAGTACAAGGTTTTAATATAAAACCTAAGTAACTATTTCCAGGGTCAAGATGTCTAAACAATCCTCTGTTATTTGTCCAAAAATGTTTTGATCTAGTCTTATAAGGTCTTGTTCAGGTTAATACAAAGAACCTTATCAAAATTGTTCACTGTTTAAGTCAAGAACCAGATTTAACACCTTTTTAATATCTTGAAAGTGATAACAAGTTTAGTTAACACAAGATCAGCTCAGTTATATACATCTTGTGTGTGATATTTTAGATCAAGAACAAATAATCAGCAAGGATCTAAAGACAGATCTCGAAGATATTATCTAAACAGTTTGGCTCAACTCAGGGACTCAAAAGTCTTTATTCAAAGATCACCTTATGCCAAAACTGTTTTAAACAAAAATAATATAAATAACAAGAACAAACAGACTAAAAAGAATACCAAGAACAAATATAACAGAGAGTTTTCACAAAATAAAGATATTTCAGCTAAACAAAGTCATTGTGAAAATGACTTAGGGTTTTGAAAAGTTTACACAATAAATGCTTCCCTAAGTACAATGTGTTACACAGAAAATAAGTTTTAAGATGAAACTCTTTTTATTTTGAAAAACTTTATTACAAACACAACATAAATCCCATGAAAGTCTGGTTATTTATGTGTTTATGTTGAAGAAACAAACTATTGAGAAGTTAATTCATCAACACCATAAACGAGTTTAGAGTGTGTGTTTCTGTGTGCAACACTTTCTCGCTTTTTTTCTCTCTTTAGAAATATTTTGACAGAGTTTCCTTACTCTCACTCGTCCTGAGAAAATAAGAATATAAGGGTCTAATTTATAGATGAAAGTGGGTGAGCTTATTGATTAATTAACTAAGCACACGGATTAAAAACTTAATACAATAGCCTTAGATTAAGTTTAAATCCAATGGCTGGCAAAGAAACACACATTAATAGCCTAAGATCTGAACACGTGTTATACAACTGTTACACACTAGAAGCTTCTCGGTTGTGTATACTTATCCATACGATTGTTAAATATAACATGTATTAATACATTATCGAGTATAGTCATTCTGATCATATGTCGAAATCTTTCAAATTTGGCTTTCTCTGATGGCTTAGTAAATAAATCAGCAAGTTGTTTATTAGTTGGGATATGTTCAATAACAAGTTCTTTTGAATCAACCAATTCTCTGATAAAATGGTGATGGATATTAATATGTTTAGTCCTAATATGTTGCACATGATTTTTAGAAACATTGATGGCACTTTCATTGTCACAATAAATATGTATCTTAGACTCAAAGACACCATAATCATGCAACATTTGTTTAATCCATACAAGTTGAGCACAACATGCACCAATAGCAATATATTCAGATTCAGACATAGATCGAGTGACACTAGTTTACGTTTTATTAGACTACCCTACCAAATTCTTCCCTAATTTGAAACAGTAACCGAAAGTGGAATGAAAGTCATCCATGTTATCGCCCTAATTCGCATCGGAGTACCCAATTATCTCACAAGTAAAATCATTGGAATACCATAATCCATATTCACTTGTTCGATTGACATATTTTAAAATATTATTAGCACAAGTGAGATGTGACTCTTTCGAGTTGGATTGAAACTGTACACAAATGCAAATAACGTATTGTATATCAGATCTAGATACAGTCAAGTATAGTAAACTACCAATTATACTCCGATATAAATTTGGATCTACAACAGTGCCATGTTCATCCTTAGTTAGATTAGTCTTAATTTTCATAGGTGTAGATGATGTCATAGCATTTTCCAGTCCAAATTTAGTTATTAAGTCCTTAGCATACCTAGACGAAGAGATAAATTATCCATCATTGCATTGTTTGATTTGGAGACCTAAGAAATATTATAGCTCCCCCATAAGAGACATTTAAATTCATTATTCATAACTTTAGAAAAAATGTCAACGTCCTTTTGAGAAGTTGATCCAAAGATAATATCGTCAACATAGATTTGAGTTATTAAAACGTCGTTATTTTTAAGCTTTTTGACAAACAAAGTTTTATCGGCGCCTCCTCTAACAAAATAATTTTGTGATAAATGAAGGTTGTTAATAGAATGTACTATACAAGAGGGGCTTGTTTTAATCCATAAAGTTCCTTTTTCAGCCTATAAACATAATTAGGGCTATTAGCGTCTTGAAATCCTTTAGAATGTTCCACGTATACCTTTTCAGTCAAAATGATATCTAAAAAAGCAGATTCTACATCCATTTGAAATAACTTAAACTATAGGTGAAAAGCAACAATCAGAAGTAATCTCACTAATTCAAGATGAGTTAGTGGAGAAAAAGTCTCATCACGGTTTATTCTTTCTACCGAGTACCCCTGAGCCATAAGCCTAGCTCTATTTCTAATGACTATCTCATTCTCATCGGTATTGTTTCTAAAAATCCATTTTCTACCGATGAATTTAAATCTTTGGGCCTTGGAACTAGATACAAACTTTGTGATCCTCAAATTAAGCTAGATCCTCTTGCATCGCATCAATCCAATATGAATCACTTAGTGCTTTATTAACTGTTTTTGGTTCCACTAAGGATACAAATGTTATTAAATGAGCCACCTGACGGAGTTAGTTTCCAATACACACAGGCTCGGAGTTATTACTCATAACTTATGTGTAGGGATGGTCTTCAGAGACCTAATTAGGAACGACTGGGATCAAAGTTAGAAAAGACTCATCTTCTATTAGAATTGGTTCATTTAAAACATTTGTTTCCAATTCTAAGTCAATAGATGGTTCTTTACTAACTTCCTCTACTGTACCGTCAATTACAACTATATTGATGGACTTAATTATGGATTTTCTATGCAAATTATATACTCTATATGCCCGACTATTTTGAGAGTAACCAAGAAAAATAACTTTATCCCCTTTGGCTTTAAATTTTGAAAGATTTTTATGATCATTACAAACATAACATGTTGCACTAAAGGTTTCAAAATATTCTAAGCTGGGCTTTTTGTTAAAACATAATTCATATGGAGTTGTTTTGACATTCTTCCTAGGGTATACACGATTTATTATATGAATAACGGTAGTACAAGCTTCTTCCCAAAAACATAGAGGTAGGATTTTGGCATGTATAAGTACTTGAGTCATTTCTTGCTTAGTCCTATTTTTACCTTCAACTAACCCATTTTGTTGATGTATTTTTAGGGCACTAAACTGATGGGATTAACCATTTGCATCACAATACTCAGTAACTCCAGTTTTTTTAAACCCACCTCCCCTATCACTTCTTATTCGAGTTACTTGGGTGTCTTTATCATTTTCAATTCTTGTTAAAATTTTCAAGAAATGATGAAAAGTTTCGAATTTGTTTTATGAAGTCCACCCATGTAAATCCTGTAATATCATCCACAATGACTAAAATATAAGTATTTTTATTTAAATTAACAGTCCATGTGGGACCCAAGAAGTCCATGTGGATAAGTTCTAGAGGTGAAATAGTGTTTATGTCTTTAATCTTTTGTGAGGAGACTTAGTAATTTTACACACTTAACATGGACCACAAATAGTAATTGGACATTTCTTTAATTTGGATAAGACTCTAACAAGTTCTTGTGAAGACAAATGATTTAAAGTATCAAGAGAGGGCATCAGTTTCTTTATAGCAGATATTTATGGTACGATTTCCTTTTATATAATCATCTCATGTGTTTAGTTAACATGTCCCAGGAGGTTTTTGAAAACTTAACTTGGCAACCATCATCACAAAACTAACTAAGGGAAAGAAAATTTGCTCACAGACCTTGGACTAAAAGAACATCATTAATATCAAGTAATCCATCTTCATTAAGGATGCCTTTGCTAATGATTTAGGAAATCTTATCATCCTCAAAGGTTACATTTCCACCTTTATAATGGAAAACAACTTTAATTTTGGTGATAACCCCAATCATATAGCGGGAATATCCACTGTCTAATTAGCAACCAGTATTTTTTGTTTCACAACAAAGGGATGTTAAAACAATAAAAGAAATTATTTTAAAAAATACAACTGGGGTCTTAGATCGCTACTTCTTATCCAAATAGGCAAAATTTTAACATTATTTTGTGCCTTTATTTGAGATATAGAAGGAGATTTACCTAAATTTTTTTAATTTCTATTACGCTGGGTCTAGGCTTATAAGAAAAACTAAGGGTCTAGACACCATCAATGGTATGCCTTTGAAAATGTCTAAATCTCCTAACATTTGAGAAAAAGTTCTTAAAATGAGTATTTTTCTTGCTAACTGTTAGGCGCTCACAATTTTGGTGAATAAAAACATCACATAAACTACAATAAATATTTATTGCAGCTCTTTGAAATAAGACTTTTGATTATTAGACTTCAACCTAATTAATCCACCGTTATTTTTATATATGTCAGATTTTGGGGCCAGATTAGTCCTTTTAGGTGGTGGACAAAATTTTAGGGAATTAGCATACTTAATAGGGGGACATTTGACATCATTTTCTATTAAGACTTGTTTTCCCTTATCAACTGTTGAGCTACCCAGATTCGGTTCCATTCCAGACATAGATTTTACAAACACACTACGTCTGATTATTTTTATAATATTCTTTATAACACATTTCTTTTTATCTTTCAAGTTCTAATAATATGGCCTTATATTTTTGTCAAAAACAAAAATATTTTCATTAAGAGTAGATATTTCAACTTGTAAATCAGATTTTTATTTTTCAAACTCAAGTCTTTCTTTATTAAAATTTGTTTCAATGTCTTTCACCTCAGACTCAGCATGCTTAACCTTCCTATATTGTTTCTCTAAGGTCTTACTAAGTGACTTAAACATATTAATTAAAACTTGCCTATTTCTCAAAGTTCTCACATACATTTCATCATACTCTTCATAAACAACAAAATTTTGATCCCTTTTTATATTAGTGTCAGTGTGTTAGGTGTCATTAGTCTCAGTGGACTCGGTATTAATGTCACCAACACAAGAGGGAGTAGTTAATTCAACCACAGTTGGTTGACTAGACAATAAAGCTTTTGCACATTCAATTAACTCACACACTTCATCAAAATCATCTTTATCTTCGGAACCAGTCAATCCAGCTTAATATATACACCACATCAGTCATATACTTTATCAAAAAAAAATACAAGGCATTTAGTTTTAGAAGTATCATGGTCTTCCTCTGATTTTGATTCAGAGGAGTCATCCCAAGTTTTTATAAGATGGGCCTTATAAAATTTGGTTTGATTAGGTTGTGTCTTAGACCTACACTCAACAATGAAATTACTAAGTTTTCCATAATTATGGCAGGTCATTTTGGACTTATCAGGCTTGCTACTATTACCATTATAATTAGGAGTCTGATTAGTGTTTCTATTGTGAGGCCTTATGGACTAATTAGATAAGTAGTCAGCTTGCACGGGTCTTTTAGCAATGTTGTTTCTATGTTTTAAAAGTCTTTTAAATTGTGTAGATATAAGCGCATGTTCACTTTCAATCTTTTCAAGTTCATCTATCTCAACATAAGACTCATTATCAGACTCAGGTTGCAATTGCATAATTTTATTTTTGCCTTTTTCAACATAAGCAGTTTTAAAAGCAACCTTAGAACCAGTAAGAGAATCATTTTAAGAATATATATTTGAAGTCTTCCTAAAGGCAAATTCTAGTTCCATAGTCCTTAATTTAGAACTCGGAAGTTTAGGAGTGAGAAAAGGATCATTAATTTCCTCAATTATATAATGCTTACGATCAAATCTGGGAGTCAGAGACCTATGAATTTTTGCATATATCTCTTTATCAATATACATAACTCCATTTGCTTGAAGGTTATCATATCAGTTAATATCATGTAAAAATCATTAAATGGTTCATTATCTTTCATTACTAACATATTAAACTCTTGAACAAGGTTTACATTCTTTAATCCTAGCATCTCCTTCATGTGCAACAACTAAAGTGTCCCATTCTTCCCTACTAGTGGTGTGGTGACAGATTCTTTTAAATTCATTTTCACTTACACTCATAAAAATAGCATTCTTACCTTTGTCATTAAAGTTACTAATCTTTTTATGTTCTCAACTTAGTTCAGTTGTTGTAAAAAGTGTTCTACAGCGGAATAATGCGACTTCTCAAATAAATTCAATTTTAATTAACCCAAATTATAGTTAAACCCTGATACATGCAACTAGGTGATTTGATAACATAAAATCAATAATCATGCAAAGGAAACCAATTTCAGAAAAAATCCCCGAAGGGCAAAACCTTTATTTCATTACAATTGTAAATAGCAACTTACACGATTACAACGAAATAGATTTTGACACACGAATACCCGTAAGCGTAGGTGTAATACTCCGCAATTTTTGGACTGGAGATTAATTATTTTGGGAGAAATAATATTTATTTAAATTGTAGAATTTTATATTTAGCAATTGAGGTCAAAATTTGAGGATGTTAGAAGGTATTTCGAATGATGATTCTGAGTGTGCGGTTGATCCCGAACGGGTTGAGATAGTCAAAAAGGTTATACTTGGGTCTTATTTGGGTTTCGGTATATTTTTTTAGTTCGTTTGACTCGAATTGGAGTAACCAAGTCATTTAAAGTGTGTATTATCATTTAAAGTTGGGTATCTTGGAGATAAGGCTTAAAAAGCCTCCGTGAGACAATAATCTCATTCTTGAGATTGAGAAAGCCCTAGAGAGAGAGAGAGAGAAGAGGAAATAAAGAAGAGAAAGAGAAGAAAATCTTAGGGATTCGGTCCAACTCGTGATTTCGAGGAAGATTCAACCTCTACAACTTTGAGGCAAGTGATTAAACTTGCTAAATAATTCTTGTGTATCATTTATTTCATGATTCGTGGACAAAATTATGGATTTTGGGTTATTACGTCAAAAACCTAGATTTTTGGGTAAATCCTGTATTTGAGGTGTGGGTATTTGGATTTAAGGTTTTAAAATTTGTTGGGTAGAAATATGATGAGTTTAAATGTTACAAATAAGTTTGGGTTGAAGAATAATGGAGAAAAATATTATATATATGATTTTTGGAAATTTTGGTTTTTGGATAAAAATAGCCATTTTCGTAGCTTCTAAACAGGCTGAATCGATTCAGCCTCTATTCGAATCGATTCAGAATGTTGCAGAGTTACAGGTCTGAGTGACCGAATTGATTCGGAACCAAAGCCGAATCGATTCAGTCTAAGGCGGACTTGCAGGCCCTTTGGACCGAATCGATTTGCATTAGGGGTGAATTGATTCGCTTTGTGGGCCGAATCGATTCGAAAATAGGGTTATTTTTGCGAGGTTTTTCTAGGGTGAGTTTCGCTCCCTTACGTTTGGGTTTATCGATTTGAAACCGTTATATATGATACGAGAAGTACATTTTGAAGATTTTTAGGGAGTTTCACCTAAGATCGTATTGAGTTATTTCGAGACAATAGATTGAGGATTATTGTATCGATTAGTGGGGAATCTTACTATCATCAAGATTTCTACTTGGGGGATAATTATTGTTGATCGGTGTGCATTCGGATATAGATGGTATCCTTAATGTTGATTTAATTGGGAGACTATTCATACTAATAGGTGTGATGGATGAGTTTCAAGTGAGGGGTCATAGTATGACATAAAATGGGAAGGTATGCGAGTTAGCAACGCTTAGTATGACGAAAGTTATGTACTTATAAATTAATTCACTTCTTTCATACATATGGACTTAAAAGAGTATGTAGACCTATATGACGTAATTGTATATACCCTGTGTGATGGTTTGTACATATATGATGTGACTGCATATATATCTAGAATGAATGATATATTTATGTACTTATTGTGTGAGAATACCCTCCAGTTCTATCATGGGAAGTTGCGCGATATGGGTGAGGCCCCTGGCTTGAGGATCAGGGTGCGTATAGTCCTCAGGTCATAGTCGTCCTTTATTTATTGTGTGATTTCATTCTGGGTGAAAATTCTTAGGTATGATTCATTCTCACTTTCACGTTCGGAACTATGTCCGCTCCATATACGTTATGATTTGTTTTATTACCATGGCGGTGTGATAATAATCTAATAAATGGTAACCTGGGATAAAGAGAGTAATTCCTGGAAGATGATAGCATTGCGAAGTATTTTTACATCCATAACTGATTGGATTTTAGATCTTTATATGTACGCTAAGTGTGTTATGTGTACTTGATTGTTAGGGTTGTATGATTGTGCTTTATAACTAGAATGATGTTATATTGACCCAAAAAGGTTCGGAGCATTATCTTAATTATGTGATTAGAGATTATTTCCCCTAATAAGTAGTCGAAGTTTTGTGTTGGGTACCGAGGGCATAATGCATTCCGACGATCAGCATTATCAAGGAGTAGAGTATCGGGGGGGTTCCTTGTTTGGATTTCGCTTTGCGAGACGTACCACGCACCAAACGCAGTGAAATGTTGGGAGTGGGGAGAAGTTTAGTCCTTAGTACTCAGATTTATATGTTATGGTGAAACAATGCTTTATGGGAATAAACTGGAGAAATATTTTAATAAATAGTTGATGTTATATGCGTCGAGAATCGAGGGCGTAATGGACCTCGACGATCAACATTGTCAAGGAGTAGTATATCGAGGGGGTTCCTTGTTTGAATTTCGCTTTGCGAGACGTCCCACGCACGAAACGCAGTGCAATGTTGAGAGTTGGGAGAAGTTTAGTCCTTATCATTTAGATGTTATTAACTCGTGTAAGTTAATAACTGGAATCCGATAAATTCTAGTAAGAGTTATGTATTTATATATTTATAAGTTATTATAATTTTAAATGCACATGTGGGGTAAGTTAGAATAGGAAGTTTATGGATTTATTATGGATGAAGGTTTACGCGAGTGTGAATTTGGGCGTAGGTTAGATTGAATTGTCCCTAGAAATTGTTGGGTAATTATTTGAGGACCATGTGCATACGTTTAGGTGCGCGCTCTTGTTGAGGGGTGAGTTGAATTTTCAGGAGATAGCGACTCCACTTTAATCATGTTATAGTGCATTTATAATTATTATGCATTTTAATGCACTTGCTAAAATATTTTCACACCTCGGGCTCTGTCCTGTTTATATTTTTCTCTTGATATATATATTGTATTATTTTAGGTGTTTCTCCGCAAGGACGCCAGTGATGCTTTTCTATCCAGTATATGTGGAGCCGTAGCAGATGCGGACTGTTGCGGGATTTGGTTAAAGCCGTTTCCTATCTTTTGTAAATCTAGTTTAGGATTCAGTTTGTATATCAGGTTTTGTGACCCGACAGCTTATTCGGGTATTTCCTTTTTGTGTACTTTTGCTGTAATATAGAATTACTTCCCTTTATTATAACCGTGTGCATATGAAATCATGTTCAGTAGTTCTTATGTTGTTGGTTGGTTAATGTTCATTATATGTTTTTAAAAAAAATTGGCACTCGTTTTTTATAGTATTGGGTAGCTAGCTATGTTTTTAAAATTAGCTATGTTTTCTTTTTATTGCTGAGAATGATCCACTTGAGATTCCTGATTAATTATAGTACAGGGTTGACCACCCGTTATTATTTTAAGTTGGCTGTCACAGTAGGTCGGTGTCGTCAGTAATGAAATAATCGCAGTTACTCCACAAGAACACGAAGCTCTATCCTCAGTAAAGATCCGCACGTAGCGAACCTCAATGACCGTAATCGTCAGCCCAGTACCTACCTCAAGTGGTACATAGATCATCAGTAGGTTACCCTCCCTACAAGTTCAAACTTAAACAACATGTATGTTCTTGGGTTCCAAAATAATTCACCACAGCATATGGGATTTTTGTGAATTGCAAAACAAAGAAGAAGCCAAAAGTGTTCTGCTGATTTCGCAGTGTTTGCATAATGAAAAACGAAAAAGACTTCTTGTCAAAACAGAGTTGAAAACTCCTATTTATAAAAACTTTAAGGCGGCAGGTCACTCAAATGAGATAGCTTGTCGTTTGAATGAGATGGAGTGTCGTTTGACCGCCAACTAGTACTTCGCGCGACATACCATGTTATTTGAACGACATCCGGTGTCGTTCGAACGAGATGAATAAAATTCAATATTTTTTTTCTTTTTATCGATAAATGCACCGCCTTAAAAATTCCAATTTTTATTTTTGATGAAAAACATTTAAAGCTGCGCTCTAACACTTACAAAATATTTTGTGAAAAATATCACAATATCCTAAGTGAATAATTATGGAATAAAACATAATCTTTACCAAATTCGTCTTGCAGAATCTTCTTTGATGAAGAACTTTGATATTTAGATCCGTCTTAATGCTTTAATGCTCTTGAATAATTCTTCGACGGTTGTAGTGGTATACGACATACTCAATTGATAACGGACATTTATAAATTATGTCCTTACAAATCTCCTCCTATGTCTATGCTGGTACAAAATAAAAAACAATTTGAATTATCAAATCAAAATGCCTATACAAATCTAATACCCTCCCATGAACCCAAAAGTGAAAAGGTACTCGAAATGCAAGTCTTTAAATCTTTTTCAAAAATCTTCATCAATCTTCAAAAACTTTTCTCATCAGGGTGTGCAACATAATGATCTTCACTTTTGTACCTACACACATGAGATAAAGAAAATACCTTCGTGACGCATCGAGTTTGAAATGATATAAAAATAAATCAATAATGCAAAACTTCCCCATAATTCATTCTCCCCCTTTTTATTTGTTCGAAATAGACAAGGAAAATAATAAACAATCAAAAACATGGAGTATCATGACAAACAGAACAGGTATGGATCAAACTACGCGCATGTAGAGGAAATACTCACAGGATCCACAAACTATTTTTGAATTTTTCAAAAAATATTTTAAACAAAAACAATTTACAATAATCACACCATGAATAGCATTAAGACAACAAAATCATGGAGATGGAATGAATGGGTGTGAATAAACTTAATAGGTAATAAAACTCAATCAAGCATATGTGCACGATGCATATGTGTAATCATATCGATTGGACATCAAAAATATCCTTAGGTGTAAAATTATTGAATTTAGATGATATCGACTAAATCAAATCATCAAATCATAGCCTAAGTGATTTTCACACCAATAACGTCCAAAACTATTTAGTGCCGTTTTGAGAATTTTTCAAAGGACGTGCACTGACTTTCCAACCAAACTCCCTCATATATAATAAAGCAATTTTTACATCTAATGAGATTCTAAATTCTCAACTTAGAGAAACCTATTGGCCCAAATTTTTGCATATATCATCTTTTTATTACCTTAATTTTTGTGCGGGTCTTCTCAAACGGTGACTTTCACGCAGAGTCAATTTTACACTCTCGCAGCCCTTTCTCATGCCACTCATCATTTTTTCAAATATAAACAAATTCCTCATGGGCAATGATTTTTACATGCACTACTTTTATTACTCTCGTATTATTGCACTTAGTTCGTTTTAAGGAAAGATGAAAACACTCAACCAACATGTGATAGACAAGTACAATAGTCAACAAAATCTGTGCATATGTGAATTAAAGGAAATAATGTGTCAAACATGTAGGAAGTATCAACTAATAACATCTCAATGACTCCAAACATTATAAAGTACATGTATGACATGATATATTATCTCAAAACACTATCAAATTGTCACATGGATAAATGGAATGAAATTGTGACTCAGTCATCCTAAGTATCCATTCATATATGGTATAAAACAAGATACAAATCTCTTTTTGACTTTTTCAAAATTTTTATCGAAGTAAAATCTTTTTGTATTTTTCCAAAAAATTTCAAAAACAAAAGCCATAAATACAAATATGGTACACACTAGCAATGGACATAATATCAGCATGAGCATCATCCTATGCTAGTAAACAGTAAATGACACAAAGAATAATCAATCTAAGCAGGTGTGATTAAATGAACAATGCAGTGTTAGCAATTAAGCATTACTACATATAAACTGTCTGAAGCAACCCTGCAATACTAAATAATGTAACCAAAGAACATAAGGTACTGCAAACGGAATGGAAAAAGTCAACCAGGTCGCTCGAATGAGACTTCATGTCGTTCAAACGACATAACATCTTGCGAGAAGGCTTCGCGGAGATCAGAAATCGCTCGAACGAATACTTATCTCGTTTGAACGAGAAAAACAAATTTTCACAGATTCCCTAGAATGTTAAACATTGTTGCCCAGTGAAACAATTTCCAGAAAATGATATTTAAGAGGTGCTGACAGGTCCAAAACAGTGCGAAAACAGTAGCTAAACACATAAAACAATATAAACTACAACAAATTGAGTCATAACAATAGTAAGAGTAGATCATGGAGCACAACTAGCGTATGACAAAATATCAAACACAATCAACCAAATGATCTCATATGGGGTGAATCACGTGCAATCAAATGAGAGTCATGAACAATTAGACCATAAGCCTCTAAATCCGATTTCCTAACCCAACCAGATTTGTAACGACGGGTCGGGGTTTGTGGAATCGAGTTTACTTTTCTATTAAACTTCCTAGGTCCATTTAAATGTTTGTAACACAAACGCCTAAGATGACCTTGCTTACCGCAATGTTTTCAAGTGTAAACCGGGTGGTGAATGTGAACTAAAGGCGTCCCTCTCCTCAAATTTCTAAGTGGCGCTCTCCTCAAATTCCTAGGTGCCTCTCGCACGATGTTCCTAGGTGGCTCTCGCTTGACAACCCTCGGTGTCTCTCTCTTAACAACCCTAATAGGCTCTTTTACACGTGTGGGGTTAGTTTTGGAAATGGGTGCAACATTCTCATCGAAGCCTATGCCATCCCTATCCTCCTTAATTTGTACAGTCTCTAAAATTTTATCTAACTTTTTCTGACGGAGACTCCAAATCAAATTTTACCTTGCTTGATTCTCTCAAACTCTTCTCAATCTCACCTATCCTTGACTCGAGTAAACGTTTAGAATCCTCAAACGCTAAAAGTTCCTTTTTCATAGCATCCATCACCCATCGAAGACTATATCTTTATCCCTCGACATATCCTAGCTTCTCTTTCAAAAAAAATTCACGTGCCCTAAGTTTTTCAACTAAAACATCATTATCATTTTTTATGGCACGCTCTTTCAATTGAGCTTTCAGTTTCAAATTTTCTTTCTTTATTTTCAAAGCTTCAGCATAAAGTTCATTTAAAGTTGTTTGCAAGTTACACTCATCTACACTTCCATCCTCACTCTCATCACCCTCACTATCATCACCAATCACATGGGTGGGAAGCTTTCGCCTAGAAGCATAAAAAAATTCTTCTTCCGAATCACTATCACTAAGGGTAGAAATATGAGATGTCAGTTTTTTCAATTGCTTCCTTAAATTTGTGGGACACTCATCTATCGTGTGGCTAACACCCTCACAACACGAACACCTCTCAAAATCGTTTTCTATGAAAGATATAAAATAAGAGTTTCTGTGAGTTTTCCAATTAGACTTTTCAAAAAGTTGACATCAAAAATCATCAAAAACACCAAAAGCCATTTTTAAGAAAAATAGGATCAAACACAATAACTTAGAGCAACGGGCTTTGACACAAAAATGCGTGTAAACATTAGGATCACGCGATAAATTAGCGTAACCCTCTCTGATACCAATTTGTAAGAAGTGTCCTACAACGAAATAATGCGACTTCTCAAATAAATTCAATTTTAATTAATCCAAATTTTAGTTAAACCCTAACACATGCAACTACGTGATTTGATAACATAAAATCAATAAGCATGCAAGGGAAACCAATTTCAGGAAAAATCCCCAAAGGGAAAAACCTTTATTTCATTATAATTGTAAATCACAACTTTCACGGTTACAACGAAATAGATTTTGACACGCGAATACCCGCGGGCTTCGGTCGGTGTCGTCAGCAATGGAACAACCGCAGTTACTCCACAAGAACACGAAGTTCTATCTTCAGCAAAGATCCACATGCAGCGTACCTCAATTACCGCTGTCGTCATCCCAGTACCTATCTCTCAAGTGGTACCTAGATCAGCAGTAGGTTACCCTCCCCACAAGAGCAAACTTAAACAAGATGTATGTTCTTGGGTTCCAAAATACTTCAACACGGCATATGGGATTTTTGTGAATTGTAAAACAAAGAAGAAGTCAAAAGTGTTCTGTTGATTTCACAGTGTTTGCATAATGAAAAACGAGAGACTTCTTGTGAAAAATGGAGTTGAAAATTTCTATTTATAAAAACTTTAAGGCGGCAGGTCGCTCAAACGAGATAGCTTGTCATTTGAACGAGATCCCGTGTCGTTTGAATGACAGCTAACACTTCGCGCGACATACCATGTCGTTTGAACAACATACGGTGTCGTTCGAACTATATGAATAAAATTCAATATTTATCTCTTTTTCTTTTTCTCGGTAAATGCACCGCCTCAAAAACTCCAAAAATTATATTTTTGACAAAAAACATTTAAAGCTTCGCTCCAACACTTAGAAAATATTTTGTGAAAAATATCCCAATATCCTAAGTGAATAATTATGAAATAAAACATAATGTTTAACAATTTCATCTTGCGGAAGCTTCTTTGATGAAGAACTTTGATATTCGAATTCGTTTTGATGCTTAAATGCTCTTTGAATAATTCTTCGACGGTTGTAGAGGTATACGACATACTCAATTGATAAAGGACATTTATATATTATGTCCTTAAAGTTGTCCTTGATTTTCTAAGTGTGTTGCAACCTACTGCTATAGGGATAGATGGGGAGCAGCCATTTTCTATAATATCCCAAATATCATCACCTAATGTTCCTTGAATAAAAGCAATCATACGAAATTTTCAGTAGGTAAATTTGGAACAATCAAATATGGGGGGTCTACTAAAGTTACCTAGCCTAATCAACTGGCTCGTGTCCTCCATTGATATAAATATAGAGTTTAACAAAAGTTTTGAAAAAGATCTTTGAAAAGTCAAGCTCTGATACCACTTCAGCGGGGGTAATGTTGGTTTAATTAGTGATAGTCCAATTATTATCTTGATTAAAATAGTTGATTAAACAGATAATGCAATTTCTAGTTATTTAAGTGAGTTTCTAATCTTGTCTATCCTACTTTTTCGTGTGAGGTGAATATAACAGAAAAGTACAGCACAAGGTATTTATCTTATACGGAAAAAACCCTTTACCTAGGAAAAACCACGGACCCTTCTAAAGATCAACTAATCTACCAAAGTCCACTAAAAATTAAGAATAAATTACAGCCAAGCAAGAAGTTTGAAAAACTGAGAAAGCTTCGTTACCTAAACAAACTTCCACTCTTTTGGTCTGACTATCTTATGCCTTGTCCAACCCTTTGTAGATGTTGTCTCTTCTTCACTTCTTGATTATTCCTCTAAAACTCTCAGAATAGCTCAGTGCTTATTTGTGTACTAGTAATTTTTGCAACAAAAACAACACAAAATTTAGAGATGTGTGTGTTTAGGTAAAATAGAAATTAATCACGTAACAAATACCTAAATTAAATTCAAAATACTCTGAGGCGGAGTAATCAGTCTTTTGATTAAGAAAGTGTGTGTGTGTGTGTGTGTGTGTGTGTGTGTGCGTGTGCGTGCGTGTGTGTGTGTGTGTGTGTGTGTGTGTGTGTGTGTGTGTGTGTGTATATTAATGTTTTAAATATCACTCTTTATTATCAATTTACAACGGATTGTTTAATCAAAACGAAAATTTTGAGTTATTAAAATTCTAACCAGTCCTTATATCATTTATAGAACAAGGTTTTAATCTAAAAACCTAAGTAGCTATGTCCAGTGTCAAGATGACTAAACAATCCTCGGTTCTTCATCCAAGAATGTTTTGATCTTGTCTTTAAAGGAAAGTCAAGAACTAGATTTAACACATTTTTAATATCTTAAAACTGATAACAAGTTTAGTTAACACAAGATCAGTTCAATTATATATGTATTGTGTGTGATATTTTAAATCAAGAACAAGTAATTATAAAGGATCTAAAGATAGATCTCGAAAATACTGTCTAAACGGTTTAGCTTAACTCAGGGACTCAAAAGCCATGATTCAAATATCATCTTATGCTAAAAAAAAATTAAACAAAGATAATAGAAACAACAAGAACAAACAGACTAGAAAGAATACCAAGAACAAATATAACAAAGAGTTTTCGCAAAAAAGAGATATTTCAGCTAAAAAAAGTCTTTATGAAAATGATTTAGGGTTTTGAAAAGTTTACACAATAAACGTTTCCCTATGTGAAAGGTGTTACACAGAAAATAGATTTCAAGATAAACCTCTTTTATTTTGAAAAGCATTTTCACAGACACAACATAAATATCATGAAAGTCTGGATGTTTATGTATTTATGTTGAAGAAAAAAACTATTGAGAAGTCAATTCATCCACATCACAAATGTGTTTAGAGTGTGTTTGGCAACACTTTCTCTCTCTTTATTCTCTCTCTAGAAATATTTTAATAGAGTTTCCCTACAATCACTCGTGCTGAGAAAATGAAGACAGGGGGGTTCTAATTTATAAATGGAGGTGTGTGAGTTGATTGGTTAATTAATTAGGCACAAGGATTGCAAACTTAAGACAATAGCCTTAAATTAAGTTTAAATCCAACGGCTGGCGAAGAAAGACACATTAATAGCCTAAGATCTCAACACGTGTTATACACCTGTTACACACTAGAAGCTTCTATACTGTGTACAGTTATACATACGATTGTATATATATAACCTGTATTAATACATTATTTCCTTTTTATTTAAAATTAATCCTTTCCTTTTCATTTTAAATGAGATTTAGTGAAAAAATAAATTTAAAAAAACAAACAAATAGGACAAAATATGACCAACGCATATACATAATAAAAATAATATAAGGTGTGTGATGTGATTGTGTATTTGAGTGACCCTATTAAGATTTTTCTGAGAAAATAAAGGTGTGAGAAAATACCTTCCTTGGACTTCTTGTCCACATAAGGGCCTTTAATTATACATGTATATTTGATTGAGGGATTTGTGCATGTTAGAAATATTTCCCGTAAGTTTGTACTTTTATTAAAAATATGAGTGTGTGTGACACCCCGCCCAATTAAATATCGGATGATCAGTCCTTTATAAAATTTTAAACAGAATGTTCGGTTGTTTCATTCTTAGCATCACTGTCGAAAACATAATAACTCATTTAATCACCTAATATAATTAAGCTTAGTGTCAAAACATTATTCCTTTTTAATTAAAACCATTTAAATACCAATCGAAGAAATTTAATATAAACCATCCACGCACAATTAATTAATACAATACTGAATCAGAATCACAGGCTGAAATAATTAAGACTGGATAAAACATTCCAGTTCAAAACTTCAAACCAAAAACCATAGTAACCATAAATCCAAATGAAAACGAACGGAAAGTAAACTGAACATAATCTCTAAAAACTGTCTAAGGAATGGGAGACACATACCCTAAATAGAAAGTCTATAAGGAATGGAATTGAAATGATGGAGGCGTCTAATGCGAAGACCTACAGCTTCGACAACAGTTGCAGCACGCCAGGCAATACAATCTCTAAGCCTGGTGTCCCTGTGGTTGAGTACCTAATATAATACATATATATAGCAAGAGAGAGAAGAGATGCAAGAAACGGGTCAGATCCCGATGTGTAAAAATATTTGTTTCAGCAAGTATTTAAAATTTGAAATAAAGCAAGTATCAATTGCATGTTAGTTCGAACTCTCACATGAGATTCTCACATCTTGTCTATTGTGCATGTCTAACGTACATCTATCCCCCACCTAGCCATTTGTAACACTTCTAACTAGATAAAGACTAAATGTTATCATATATATACATATATTCACCACTATAATATACATATACTCATACAACACTCCAAGGCTAAACCTGTAGTGCATTGCATACTCTGCTAGCATGTCCCGATACATCTCGTACTCTAATAAGGACTATCGATTCGGAAGTTTCCCACGAATCAAATAAACAAAACACACATAATGGAAGGGAACATAATTCACATATCTATAGTCAATAATCCCCACAGGATAAGACTGTCTCTACACCATCTCCCGTGATAGCAAGCAGCTAGGTATATCATACACATAATACTAGCAAGTAATAGGTATTCACACATCCTATTAATATTTATAGGTACTCTCCTAACCTTCTTATATATGTTCCATACCTATTTCCTTCTCATTATTACGTATATTAAAGTATTACTACCATTCCTTAGTAATTTTCAATAATTAAAGTATAACCCCACATATCATTAATAAAACATGGAATCCCCAAATTAATTTACCAAAACCCTACAGCAAGTTATAAATAATTGCCTTATATTTTTCGTCTGATTTCTTGACGTTGATGGTATGGTTGTGTTCCCCTTGTCCCGATCTACACGGTGGTGGTGGTGGTTGTGTAAGGTGGTGTTAACTTGGCCCCTTTTCTCTTGAAAATAGCTTTCCCTCACATCTTCTACGGTCGTTCTTAACTTCCTGCCACTTTTCTAACCCTAATGGACTTTCCTTGGTTGATAATTAACTCTTAATTTTCTCCCATTAAATTAGCCTAAAAATACAATTTACCATAATGCCCTCTCGGGGTGCCGGTTAGGCCTAAAATTGCCTCAAGACCAAAACTAAACACTTAGGTATACTATTTTGACTATCTCGACTGTTCCAGACTCAACGACGCACTCGAAATGACCATACGAGTTACTAAAAATAATTAATATATTTATTCCATTAGATTAGCCCCGACACGACTCACACGCGCGTCGGACTTAATTTACTAAACTGTCGTATTTCTTACTCTTGTAACCCTGGCACGTTAGTAAATGTTTATTTTAAACACGGATTAATCAACAATTAAATTCTCACATTTTAATTCAATTAATTCCCACAATAATAATTAATCCTTTAATTATTTAAATCATAAAAATATGGGGTATTACAGTGTGCAAGAGAAAGGGTTACGAGTGGGAGAAATATTCCTTCTGTGATAGGACACCATTGGCAAGAGCCTAAATAAGAGGCAAATGAAAAGAAAAAATCGTCAAAGCCAAATTTTGTTTCATTATAATTTGAAGATCAATGAGTTCCCACAATGAATCATAGTTATTTCATGTTTGATGTTATATATTTGAGAATCATCAATATTTTAGAGACTAGTGTGCATTGTGCTTGTTTATCCATTATCAGTTCGCTTATCAATCACTATGAGGCTAAATGTTTGCTAAAACTCCTTGTATGCTAGTAAGTAAAGATTTTGTATTATGCTAGTGTGTGTGTGTGTATTCAAGTTGGTATCATATTTGCAGCAAAATTGGTATTAATTGACCATTGTTTATATTATTTGTGTGTGTGTTGTCGTGAAGATCTACATCATCATGATGTGTTTCATGCTCATTTTCGTCTTTTTGTTCTGATAATCTCTCAGGTATGAATGCGTAAATATTTTGATCCTTGACTTCATCATAACAAATTTAGGTATGTCTTTCAAATGATATATGGTAGCTCATTAAAATAGGTTCCAACGAACCAACTTAAAGTGATTTTCATATTTCTAGGGCACCATTGCTTTATTCTCTACATCTATTGCTAACTGTTTCATACGGTGGACTCCGTATTTTTTGTTTATATACGATGAACTTCGTTGGTGTTGCGAAGAAGAAGTGATGGACTCCACTATTTGATCCGTAGACGGTTAACAAAGTTATTCGGACTCCACTATTTGATCCGTAGACGGTTAACAAAGTTATTCGGTGGATACTTAGGCGTGTGTGGACTCACACATTATGGCAGTAAGCAAGTGGACCATCCCAGATTTTTTTTATCACATTCTTTCTCCCGAAGTTTCATTGTATAAATCACTAATTCAGTTTCATTGTATAACTAATATTCAATTTTACGATAATTTAAACAATATTATATATTTATCTTTCTTTTATTTTTATAAATAAGTCTCCTTTTAAATTCAAGTTCCAATTCAATAAGGAAACATTCCAGTTCCAAAAATTAACATTAACCAATATATTTTAAAATGTAATTAGGTTCGCCCACTTTTTAATGTGATATTTGACTTGGTGTAAAATATTTATTAAAAAAATGCAATAGCCGTTATATGTGGTATTTTTAGTAGCTATCTTTTTAATTTGTTTAGCTTGTAATTTAAATGATCAAAGTAGGTGAGGAATGAACATACGGCATTATTTAGTTTTTCTAGATCAAAATTTTTTACCCTCCCTCTCCTTATATCACTAACATATTTTAAAGGACCCTGATTTCAGGATTTGCCACTTAAGCAACGTAAGTAATAAATACATAATCATATTCATATTATGTAATAACATCACTCACTCATTTTGCATCCATATGTTCACTCAACCAATCAATATACGCAGGCTTGGTGAGGCTTTCTTTAAGGACAGCAACCGCATTGCATTTTGCCGATAAAACAAGCTCATATCTGAGACACCAGGGCCCTTCTCCTCCGAAACAGTAATGGACATTTTCTCTAACACCGTGCCGAATTTGATAAAGTATTCCAGAACCCGTAATTCATTTGTTTCACCTTTAAATCCCTTTACTTCTACCACCTTTAGAGTTTTCTTCAAACATACATATACTATTATATATGAAGAAGTGCCCATAAACTCGTGGTCTTGTAATTTCAACCCAGACTCGTACCCCTGCAATTATTCAAAAGAAGAAACTAGATTAATAACAAAAAATTAAGTTAATAAAACAAGACCAAAATTTTAGCCACTTCGCTGAATTTTTACCTCCAATATATTTGCAGGGCCTAGATAAATAGAGAGAGTCTCTAAGCGAGGACAACTGTTTAGAAAGAATGAAATTCCGTAGTATTCCTTCACATCCAATGCCGTTTTCAGTATCAAATGTTGTAATGAACCAAGTGGGGGTTGTAACATTAGCGAATCCTCTCCCGTAAAAATTACCTAAATTGCATAGTAAAAGAACCATTTACTAAGAGCACGTAATATTGTAAGAAAGATATATTTTCAGTGTATGTCGTGATATTGTACCTGCAGCATGTAACTGCAAACAGAGAGAATTTGAACACACCAAATATCAGTAAGGAGGTTGCATAGAATCTCCCCCGCTATAATTTGGGACTCTGTCCCGAAATCAAGAACTGCCTCCACCATAGAATTCATGTACTCCATATGGAAAACTATAGATGGCCCTGAATACTTCAAAAACCTCAATTTTTTGGCATCAACCACAATTACACTCTCATGTTTCAAGCAATTTTCAACAACCAAAGTCCTTAAATTTGGTGTAAAAATATCAAGATAATCTAGACCCCAACATTTTTTCAAACTCAAACTCTCCAGTGATTCACATTTTGATAACAATGCCCTAACAGAACAAGCAGGCAATCCAATCCATCCCAAACAAAGACTCTTGAGTGCACCAAAATTCTTATACTGCAAAACCTTAATATTGCATGAAAACAATTTCAGAGACTCGAGGTTTGCATGTTGATACACACACGATGGGAGTTCAAATGAAGCCTCGTGATTATCAAGACTTTCTTCATGTTCATCCCATGATGGCTCAGAAAAATCAAGATCAAGTGCTTTAACTTTACGGTCAACCGCAAATTGAATACAATTATGCACTTCTAGAGCATTATCTTTTGGGTCCGAAAACTTAAGGCGGAATTTATGTGCAACCGCTTCACCATAATTATCGATCCAATACTTTGCGAAATTGAGGAAAGCCCGTGTCTGGATTTCTTTGTTTTGGCCTTGTTTAACGAAGAAACTCTCATCTAACTCTATGTTTTGGGTTGATAGCCAAATGTATCGCCATGGTTTGGACAAAACGGAAGTTCTAGCGGCTTCTTTGAATGGCAGAGAGGAAATGATATTGCATAACAGAGAGTCTGATAAGTATGAGAACTTGTCTTCGTTCTTGTTGTAGGCCATGACTGTGTGGAGGGTTGACGGTTAAACAGTTTTGGTTGAGAGGACAGAACCGAAACAGAATGTTAAGACAAGTTGACATTGTATTTATATTCATTGGAACGTTGCAAAATGAAAAGAAACCAACCTTTGGATTCCAATTTTAAAGGGGGCATTTATATTTAGATTTTATTAGATTTTTTTATAGATATTTTAATTTCATTATATTTTCTCCTTACATATAAGTTTTATTTCTAATTTTTTAAAACTTTTTTTTTACAATTTTACTCTTTTAAAATCAACCATATGTGACTTCCTTGAGGAAGTTACATAAACGGTTGAACTTTTTTTTTTAATTTTCAAATGATCATAACTTTTAATTGACATATTCGTTTTTCGCAAAATTACTATTTTTAAAACCTGTTCAACGAGATCTATCAAACAAGATCCATGAAGCCTATATAATTTAAAAGAAAAAAATTACACACACACTAAACTTTACTGTATGCACCAGAAAGGGAAATAGGTTTATATCTATAACAGTTTTACAAACAGTAATATTTACTGTTCAAACATAGTATATATATATACATACACACACACAGACATAGTGGATCCAAACCCTTTTTTTTCGAAATTATCTTATTTTTAAAGGTCCACGCTATCCAACAACCTTCATTAGAGCTTCGATTTGGGATGGGTAGGGTTAGCATTGGGTTAATTTATATTTGTAATATTTTCACAAACAGTAACATTTATTGTGTTATAACACACACACACATATACATACATACATACACAAATATATATATATATATATATATATATATACGGTGGATACAAACCTCTTTTTTTCCGATATTACCGTATTCCCAACGCTCCGCACTACCGGCATTCAATCCCCAACACCACCCACCTCCATTATCGAAGCTACAACAACATTCATCATAGCCCTAATTTGGGATGACATAGGGTGCCGTTGGTGCGGACCTTAGAAAATAATAGAATATTTGATAAATGGGATTTGGATCAACTGAAGCTCCGGGTTGGGGTGGGTAGGGTTAGCATTGGGTTAGTTTATATTTGTAACGTTTTCACAAACAATAACATTTACTATGTGATAACACAGTATGTATGTATGTATGTATATATATATATATATATATATATATATATATATATGTTTGTGTGTGTGTGTGTGTGTGTGTGTGTCTGGATCCAAACCGCTTTTTCTGATGTTATCTTATTTTTAACGCCCCGCGCTAGCGGCATCTAATCCCCACCACCACCAACCCCAATTATCGGAGCTCCAACAACCTTCATCAGAGTTCTGATTTGGGGTGACATGGAGTGCCGCTGGCGCGGACCTTAGAAAATAAGAGAATATTGAATAAATAGGGTTTGGATCCACTGAAGCTCCAGTTTGGGGTGAGTAGGGGTAGCATTGGGTTAGGTTTATATCTGTAATATTTTCACAAATAATAAAATGTTACTATTTGTGAAAATGTTACATCGGCACCCCATGCCACCTCAAATCAGAGCTTTGATGAAGGTTGTTGGAGCTCCGACAATGGGGGTGGGTGGTGGTGGGGATTGTATGTCGCTGGCACGGACCGTTAAAAATAAGATAATATCAGAAAAAGAGGTTTGGATATATATATATATATACTGTGTTATATGAACAGAGTAAATGTTAATGTTTGTGAAAATGTTATAGATATAAACCTAACCTAATGTCACTCCTACTCATCCCAAATCGGAGCTCCGGTGGATCCAAACCCCATTTATCTAATATTCTCTTAATTTCAGAGGTCCGCGTCAGCGGCACCCTGCCACTACTACCCACCCCAAATCATAGCTCTGATGAAAGTCGTTGAAGCTCTGATAATGAGCATGGGTAGTGTTGGGGATTGAATATCGCTAGCGTAAACCTTTAAAGATATGATAATTTTGAAAAAAAAAGGTTTGGATCTACCGTGTGTGTGTGTGTGTCTATATATATATATATATATATATATATATATATATATATATATATATATATATATATATATATATATATATATATATATATATATATATATTATGTACTATTAACTCAGTAAATGTTACTGTTTGTGAAAATGTTATATATATATTGTGTAATATTAACCCAGTAAATGTCACTGTTTGTAAAAATGTTATATATATAAAACTATTTCATAAATATATTAACACAATAAGTGTTATTGTTTGTGAAAATGTCAAAGATATAAAACTATTTCATTTTCTTGTGTATACAGTAAAGTTTAATATTAATGACATTTTTACAAACAATAACATTTACTGTGTTATCACATTATATATATATCCAATATGCTCCTATTTTTAAAGCTCTGCGCCATCGGCACCTAATGCCACCCCTACTTACCCCAAATCGACGCTCCAGAGGATCCAAATCCCATTTATCCAATCTTATTTTCAAAGGCTCGCGCTAGCGGCACCCCATGACACTCCAGTGGATCCAAAACCCATTTATTCAAAAACCTCTTATTTTCAAATGTCCGCGCCAGCGACACCATATGCCACCCTCACCCACCCATAATAGAAGCTCTGAAATGGTCATTGAAGCTCCAACAATGGTGGTAAGAATTGGATGCCGCTAGCGTGAACCTTTAAATATAAGGTAATTTTGAAAAAAGAGGGTTTGGATCCACCAGATATATATATATATACACACACACACACATATACTGTCTAATATTATCACAGTAAATGTTACTGTCTGTTTGTGAAAATATCACATATACAAAACTATTTCATATTCTAGTGCATACAGTAAAGTTTATTGTTTGTGTAAATTTTTTTCTTTGAAATTTTATAGGCTTCATGGATCTTGTTTGATAAATCTCGTCGAGCAGATTTCAAAAATAATAATTTTGCGAAAAATAAATTTGTGAATCAAAAGTTATGTTCATTTTAAGATTAAAAAAAAAAGTCCAACCACTTATGTAACTTTCTATAGAAGTTACGCATGATTAGTTATAAAAGAATAAAATTATGAAAAAATTCCCTAAAAAGATTAAATTGGATCTAATTGATTGTTGAAAAGTCAATATGACTTATATGAATGTTGACCCGATAAATGGGACTTAAATATAATTATATTTTTAAAAAAATATTGCGATAATTATAAGAATTATACAAAAATAATATTATATCTCCGTTTTAAAGCATTTTTAAGAACATCATCATAATGAAAAAATCAAATTTCAAGCGCACTAATTATGAGCCTTTAAACACATTTATGTCAATTTTACAACATTGTCGTGAATTAACATTTTCCTATTACTTTAAGCCCCTATAATTATCAAATTTTGAGGAGCTAGGCCTCTTGGCGCCAACCTTTAAAGTTATCATCCAATTTTACTCGGTGAATTTTGTAGAGTTATAAAACGTTAAATATTTTTAAATGAGAACATATAATTGGTTGAAGATGATTTATTAAAGGCTCAATTAATGTTTAGTTTCTAGGAGCTATGTACATTTTGCACTTTATCCATCTTATTTTTTATGTTCCAAAAAGTTTCTTGTTTATTTTTTTGACAATTTTTTTCTTGAAGTATGGGATAATTTAATAAAAAATGTTTCCAAGTGTTTTATATGCTGAGGACCTTTTTGAAACAAAATAAAAAGAATCAGACTAAACGTTAAATTAAAAAAATATCGATGGACTTTTTATCGAATGACCCTTTATTAAAATACAAGAAATCTAATGTAATTATTTATTTTATATTTTAATGTCAATTAATGAATTTTATATTTTAATGTCAATTAATGAAAAGTGAGAATTAACTTAAATGTGCACTCATAATTCAAAGTTGGTACCATTTTGACTCCAACAACTCATATTATGATATGAAGATAATGTATAATTGGTAAGTTGATAGAGAAATTAATTCATCAAGCCAACCCTACAAATCAATATATACATTATTGCCACACTAGGAGTGTTTATTTCTTTAGACCATCTCGGATGCATATACCCAATGTACCAAAATATCATATTTGCTCCCTCTTTTTTTCCTTTTGTTCCAAAGTTTTTGGCATATGTGGCCTTCTCGCGGTAGTCCACTTGTCACGCGATTTGTATTTTTAGAGTATTTTAAATTACACGTTTGCACATAATTTAATTAAATTGAGAAATAAAGTGAATTAAATAAATATTAATTAGAAAATAAAAGGATTAATATTAATGTGAATTTACATTTACTTGTGTGATAAGTAAATGAAAATATGTTAAATTACTTTACGTCATAAGTGAGTAAAATCGACGAATTTAACGGTATCTCATTCGGGACGCGCGGATAGGGTCGTGTCGGGAATACGATGGAAAATTAAGGTTAGGTAACTTGGATGGTAATTTTGAGTGCGCCAATGATACGAAATGGATCGAGACTGACAGAAATAAGTACTCGGGGAGGGGGGGGTATTTGGGTATCATAGGCTTTTAGGCTAAACGGGACCTGTAAAATGGTATTCGAGTCATTTTACACATTGGGCCAGACTTAATTTCTAGATTAATGATGTTTAGGGTTATATTTAGGGAAGGTGGATGGAGTGGGCAGCCATTCCACCATCCAAGAAACCTAAGGTTTGAGAGAGGAGAGAAAAGAGAAGGAAAAACTAAGAGAAAGTGGAGGGAAACCATCCGAGAAGGGGATTGAGTCATTCCGGGCATATGATCCTTACGTAAAAAAAAAAACGAGAAGAACTCAGAATCTCTACGATTAATAAGCCAAGTATTTATCTTGCTCTAATTGTTTATGTAGTTTCAATCATTCATATCTAAATTTGATGTAGGAAAATAAATTTTTGATTGGGATTAACATGTAAAATGAGAATTTTGTGAATGAATTCATTGAAAAATAATTTGAATGTAGTTTAATGTCTAATCTGATATGATTGATGATATAAAGATACGATCTTAGATGATTAAAATGAGAGTTTGTGAAATTTTGAATTAGGGTTGAGATATCGAATAATTCTTGATCAACAATTGATAATCTCATGAATCTAAATGTTTTTAGGTTGTTTTGGATGTAAAAGTATGTGTGATTACGTCTAGGATTGATAGAAAATTCATGTTCGGGGTTTGAATGATGTTGGGGACTCATATGGTTAAAGGCAAGATGATGAAACCCGTCAAAAGTTGGTTTTCTACCCAGGTGAACCGAACCAGTTCGCTAGGTGGGGAGCGAGCCGGTTTGCCCACCGAACCGGTTCAGATAACCATATTGTTAAGCCTCCTCGTGAAGATGTGATGGGGGGATAAAATTATACAAATTTTGAAACATTAAAGTTAACAATGCAACTTTAAAACTTTAGGCCCAAAATTTAAAATGACCTCAAACTTTAGGGTTAATGTTGTATTTTACCCTAAAAATAATAATTCTAATTTGGTTGCTTCCAAAAAAATTCTTGTACATATTTTCAAACTTGGATACAATTTCATAATATCAGATAAATTATTAAGCCACCAAATTAATAACACAAATCCAAAGTGTTCCTTCCCCGAAGCATATGCAATCTCGTTGTAATTGACATCCGCGTCCATCCAACTAGGGCTATAAATATTAGAAAATCTTTAAAATGGTAAGAAAGGACTTGAATCCTAAAATTACTTTGGGACGCCTACGTACTCAAAAATGGCATCAAAGTCCACGTAGTTCGTAAGATGAATAAGGTTAGTATTTAACCATAATCTGAATCTAGGGTATCTCTTTTGATTTACAAAAAGGGTATGAAATGTGGTGAAAGTGTAAAAAATTATGAAAATACTCCAAATTTGGAATAAAGGTATAAGCCCCCATTTTAAGGTTTTTGATTAATGAAAATATATGTGAATATACATGCGATAATAAAAATAGTAGGGTTAGTGATATAAATAAAATAAGCAAGACACAAATGGAATAAGAACACTAAAATGTACAAAATAATATTTATAGGACTAATAAAACATAAAGGATACTAAGAGACAACGTAATAAAGGTAATAGAACTAAATATATGGGTAAAATATACTAACTGTGTGAATGAGATGGTAATATATGAATATAAACTAAAAGAAATTGGTAAGTGTGGGCTGCAAACCATAATGTGGCCCAAATATTCGGCAGTCCAGACAGGCCCAACTAGAAAGAATGAAACGAGTTGCTCAAGTCAGAATTAAAGTCATGTGATAAACATGGGAGGCTCATTCTTGCTACCTATAATCTCGGAGGATATCAACATGGATCAACAAACGAGTCAATCGACAGTTGGAAAACGGCTCCACCACTCTCAACATCATAAATAAAACCTTTACCCCGGGGCAATGGGTCATGTAATTCTTTATTACAAAACTCTTAAAGAATTAATATACACTGACAAACCACCCGTGGACGTAGGTTGTTGTTGAACCACGTAATTCATTTGTGTCGTTTCCCTGTTCGTGTGACACCCCCTAATTAAATACTGGGTGATCAGTCCTTTATTAAATTAAATCAGGATTTTCAAATTGGTTCATTCTTAGCATCACTGTCGAAAACTAAATTAATTACTAATCACCTATTAGTTAATTAAATCGGTGTCAATTATATCTTTCATTAAACAGATAACAACATGAGGAAAACCAAAATAAACTATACACCAATAGAGTCTAAACCATCACAAGATATAGATAAATAAAGTCTTGATGTAAAAACCTTCGGCTAGAACCAAACTAAGTAAATCCAACGTAATACTAATTGAATCGAACATAAGTCTGAATTGAATAAAATCTGAATTGGGCAACATGCGCAAATGAAAACCTGTAATACTGCCATAAGATCCTACACTATGAAATTATGAAATGAGGCGTCTAAACAAAACCACTGCAAGCATCCACCTGTGTTGCAGCTGCGTGTCCCTAGAATTGTATGTCAAGTTTGGCGTCCCTGTGACTAAACACCTAAAAGGTTTTTGAAAATACTTTTATAGCAAGAGTTAGTATTCAAAACATTTTAAAAATATTTAGCAAGACTTTATAACAGTTCAAAATCTGTTATTGATTACACATGTTAGGTTCACGTACACTCTCTTGAGTTTCCTCACCCCTCCACTAGTGTGCGCGTCGAACGTTCTCTACTTAGCCCACCTAGCTGTACTACCTAAGATAACTAGACATAAGTAACTATCTGGACTATTTACCTCTCTAAGTCCCCGTACCGCCCATACAGTACGCTACCCGATTTAATATTTCTCGTATGTTAAGGATTGAAATTAATATTTCATTTCTCTTCTCAATTATTCAATTAATTCAGTTTTCACTACTTAATTCATTCTTTAGATATACACTATCTATCGGTCTACTATCACACATAAGTAGAATAATCACAATCTTATATATATATATATATATATATATATATATATACGGTGTCCCTGAATAGGACCACCGTGAAACAATAGGCATACTCTGCTATCAGTCTAAGTACCTCTCGTACTAAATGAGGACTATTGGTTTGATATGTCTCCTCGAACCCAAAATCAAATAACAACGGTGGAGGCGAACATAGTTCTAAGCCTTTGGGCTACGCACATACCTAACGTACCCAAATGACATGTTGATCTCACTAATACACGTCGCATAGCGAGCCGCCCCAAGTTCTATGTTCTGGGGCACCAATCCAGACCTTACTGGAATCGTCAAGGTGGGGTCGCCCACTTTGCAAGAACTTCCAGTGATAACAAGCAGTGTAGGTATGCTAACTCATAACATCAATCATATAGGTACACACACAACCTATATATATACATATTCAGTAAGTATTCACACAATCTAAATATTATCGTTCGTACGTGTAACGCCCCGACCCGGATTTAGATTACCGTTGGAATAACTCGAATCCGAATTGGGGTGTTAAAGGGGGAGGGGAAAAATTTACTTTATTATTTAAGAAAAATATTTATTTAATTGATTTAAGGATATGATATTTATTTGTCAATTTCAATTTAAGAAGAATAAACGTTTAACATGCATAATAAATCCAACTTATAAAATTGTCCATGAAAAACCATTTAATACACAATTAATCTATCGAAATGAAGTTCACTGTGTAAGACAACACAATAGTTCAAATCCCATAATAGAGTTCCAACATATTAATTAAGGTACTTCAAATATAAATCTTAAACATATTATGGAATGGCCAACAGAGCATCTAATGTCGAGTCGCACGCTCAGCTTCCTTACCGAGATCCTTTCCAGTGTCACCAACTGAAGTTCCTGGGGGGAAAAGTAAGGGGGTGAGCGAATGCCCAGTAGGGTGGGAAATACTAAGCAATAATTTGATAAACAAAATACTATACATATACAATGTCTTTCAGTGTTTTGTAAAATAATTTCCATTTCATTAAATGTTAGTACAACTACATGCAATGCACCCGGGCTATGTGCCCAACTCACACTTAAGTATTTTCATGTCTCATGCCAGAGACTTAATTTATTAATTCAACTATGTTGTTATCATAATATTAATAAATTTCATTTATTCAAATTCATTAATCCATTCATTTTCTCAATCTTTCATGGATATTACTTTTATTGCTTTGAGATTTGCCAACATCCACGATTTCACGGCCTTTCACCGTCGGTATCGAGCACACATATGCTACACTGGCCAGGTTGTTTGGGGTCTTTCACCACTAGGGACGTCATGCCCTCCTTAATTATTCTTTCCGGCAACATCCGAATATCATTATCTTTTCATATATTCACATTCTTCCAAATACTCACATTCTTACCATTATTCTCATTATTCCAAGTACTCGCTTTAATCTTTCGGTGTCACTTCTTTACTCATTAGTGGCCTTACTTTTAAAATAGCCGAGGAGGCCAACTAATACTAACACCGTACTTTGAACACTTATATGCAATCATCATTTACTTTATTTATTCATTCATGCCTTAACACATTTTTAGTATCTTAAAAATGATTTCACTGGCATTTTAATGTAAAAAATATTATCTTTCATTAGTTTTCACATAATTGCCATCATTCCATTTTTTATACCAAAATGCATCCTTTGAAGAAAATATCCTTATAATACCTTTCTATTCTTTTTTTTTTATAATATTTTACCCATTCCAACATTTATTTAGTAATTAAAATCATCATTTTATTATAGACATTATTATACAAAGTTCAAATAGGTTTTCTACGTCATTTTTACACCAATAGTCATCCTTTTAACGGGTTTTCAAGTGAGAATCATGATATTATACTTATTAACTGTTTTTCTACATTATTATACTCATTTAATCACAAATTTAATCATTAAAATTGCCATATTAATGTAGTGTCCAAATATAAGGTTTTAAGTGGGTTTTCTACACCATTTTAAGTCATTATCTTTACTTTTTAACAACATCAAAGTAGGGGCTGAAATTTATCATTTCTTCAAAACATGATGAAATCTATCAATATCATTTCAAAACACATCATTTATCATGTCTAAAAATTATGCAAGCATATTCATATGAAATGAGGATTTCTACCTAAGAAATCCATGTATATGCATCCTACACATTTATTTCCAATAGTATATGATTATAACATTTCTTCTTAACAAATTTCATGTTCTAATCATGAATTTATACAAGCATGATATTATGAAATTTAATCAATAAAGCTAGTCATTTTAACTCATAAAAAGAATAAGTTTGCATAATAGAAAATACAAGAACTAGCAAATTTATTTATTTATTTATTTAACAAGAAATCATCTTTCATTAACATGGGTGTTTTAAGCTTTTGAAAATATAATTTTAGGGAGAGGAAAACCCTACTTGATTTATGAAGAGGAGATAACTTTGGAGAAGAAATCTTCAAGTCCTCCTAGATTGCTCCTAGACTCCACTCCTATGCTCCCAAATTCAAGCTTTCAAGCCACACCAAGTTACCCCACCCCTTGTGTGGTGTTTTAATGGAGTTTTGAGCTTCTTTAATGGATTTTGAGGATAGATATTATGAGTATAAGGGTGAGCTACGAATTTTAGAGGTATTTTTGCTCTTGAGAATATAAGAGAGAGAAAGAGGATGGAGGATTTTATGTTTATTTGGTTAACTAGGTTCATTGAATCTTCCCACCCTTAATTATATCAATTTTAAGCTTCCTTTTTCAATGTTTTGACTTATTTAACTCTCCTAGGCTTGAAAATATAAGTGAAATACGTTTTTCCCAAGTTTGGAAAATACAAAAACCAACCACCCAATAAATGAGCCAACCACACCATCTAAAATATTTATTTACTAGAATTTCGACATAAATCCGTCTAAAACGGGTTCTAAACCATTTGTTTTGAGGATGCCAAAGAAGGAAAAGTTGTTCAAAATTAAATTTTACATTTGTATGAAAAATTTCAGATTTTTCTGAGCACTTTCATTTTTTGATGAAATAAATGATTTATTTATTTATTTATGAGTTTGTCAATTTTTTTATTTTGACATATAAATAGGTCGAAATACAAGTACGTAATAAAAAGTGCGGGTATTACAGTACGTAGGATAATTCACTCACATACACCCCTTACTTGTTATATTACGATTTAACTCACTACCGTATTACCCGAGTATTACTCTCTACTCTAAGGGTCTTAGTTATCCCTTTGTTTATTTCAGTAGCTAAGTCCTCCTTACCCTACTGGTTTACGTAATTAAGCTCTCCTATGCTTTCCCGTAACTGTATTCTCATCTTCTCGAATTAAATTACGTCATAATTAAGCCTATTAAAACATCACTTCAATCGCCTAAAAGTCAAATCCTATTATCCTATCATAAGCCTACTGTAATATAATTAATCCCATGTTATATTTCATAAAAGTCCAAAACATTTCCCCGATAACCATTTAGACTCTCTAGGCTAAAAAGGAAAAATCCCATCTTTTCTGGGCAGCCGAATCGATTCGTCATGAGGCCGAATCGATTTTCCAGGAGGTCGAATCGATTCGCCTTGTCGAATCAATTCACTTCTCGACGAATCAATTCGATTTATGGCGGGTCGTCTTCTTCGTTGGTTTTCATGCATTTTTCACCATTTTACACATGTGTCTTATATAGTTCTTCTCCAAACTCGAAACCAACTATACCAAACCATTTATACATGTCTTAGGATGATTTCTAACGTAAATTTCACATCAATTCATTATGATTTATCATCAAGAATATATTTAATCATCAAATCACTAAGAACCCTAGGTTTTCATGTTCTTCCTCTATTTTTCAACATAAACCCAGATTTTTTTCGTAGAGATAATCATACTCCTACTAATTTCGAATCCTCTACATGCATCAAATTAAACTACATGTAAATCCTACCCTTAACATGAGTTTAATCCATTACTTTCTTTCAAGATAATCAATTTATTCACAAATAAATTACACCCTAGTCACATGGGTATTATAACTTTAAGAAATCTGTATATAAACACTTGCCTTGATTTAGATGTTCTGATTTCATGGATGAGATGTTGAATGGTGTATCTTCTCTTCCAATCTTCAATCTCAACTTGTTAATGGTGTAAGATTACTCTCCAAATTCCTCAAAGTCTCTCTCTTAGGCTTCACAATTGTTCTCTCTCTTTCTCCAATGGATTCTATGAGTTTTCACACCTTTAAACCCTATCATGTGACACCCCGCCTAATTAAATATCGGGTGATCAGTCCTTTATTAAATTAAAATTAAGGTGAACGGTTGGTTCAGTCTTAGCATCACTGTCGCAAAATAAAATTTCCAATTTAAACACCTTAAATAATTAAGCTAAGCGTCAAAACAATTTAAAGTCTTATTTTTATTTTATTAATTTCCAATACAAAAACCTTTTTAATAACCAACAGTTTAAGAATCACATAAATGTTAAGGATGGTAATTAACACACAAAAATTTAAACCATCTAGATAAACCAAACCAACTTTAAGAACCATAAATGAAATCATCCTGACAATAGTTAACTCCCAAGGAGTACTGAATACTGGAAATATAAATAAACATAAATCTCTGACAAATCCCAAACGGAATAGGAAACCGGGCGACACATGCCCTAACTAAGTAGAACTAAAGCAAGAACAGAATTGGTGACGAGGTCGTCTAAAGCAAAGGCCTGCAACTCCCACATAAGCTGCAGCACGTCCAATCCCAAAGAACCTACGCGAGACGCCCCTATGGCTGGGCACCTGTAATACATACATATATATACAAGAGAAAGAGAAATAACAGGAAACGGGTCAGAACCCGAGTGTAAAACAGTTTTAAAATAGTTTAGCAAGTATTTAAAATGCTTAGTGGATAATGTGACCACGATGTTAGTATGCGACACTCTCTTGATAATTCTCACCTCTCATCTAGTGTGCACCCCTACCGTACTACTGATCTCATAAGTCTATGTAACTTATTTTCCATAAAGTTTATCCCGAGAAGTACTAACGCTATGATATTTAGTTTTAGGAAATTAATCTCTTCCATTTTCTTACGTTACTTAGAACAACTAAATACCGTTACAAAATTCACGAACACTTGTTATAAAGATGGATCATTTATTCCTTACTTAACTACTTATACACACAGTAGAAAGTTTCCATATATATATATATATATATATATTAGTCACTCATATAATATATATATATATACTATCATCACACCACATAAAATCTATGGTGCTGGCATACTCTGCTATCAAGTCCCCGTATCACTCGTACTAAGGGAAATACTAGTTCGGAATCACTCTCGAACTGTATTAATACAATACACATACAAATAGAGGTGAAGCATAGTTCCAAGTCACTACAAGGTCAGCACATACCCTCACGTCTCTTAGGACCATCTGATTATCATTTTCAGATAGCCTGTATCTAGGATACTATCTTCTAGGGTACGAGTCAATATCCCCCATAAAGTTCCAATCGGGATAAGACTGTCCCGGTGCGGAAACCTCCGTGATAGCAAGTAGCTCGGGTATGGTTATACACAAATACACAATACTTAATATATGTACAGTAACACAGTCATATATATATATATATATTCACATTTTCCAAATTAGGTTCTCCCACGACCCATAATTATTATTATCCGTCCTTAGCACAAAGTTTACTCAATTATCTCGCATAACGGATTCATCTCTTTTATTCTCATTTATAATTTATTTTATACTCACTTCTCATCTCTCTAAGTATTCTCTCTCACTAAGTATAATTTCAGTAAATATACCCTCACTTACCTTCTGGTCTAAATCTTTCACGAGTCTCAATTCTTTAGTGAACGTACGCACAATTTTCAATGTATGAATAACTCCCCGTTAACCCAAAATTTCATACCATATTAAATTTCACTCAACGGATTCTACTTAGAGCCTACTGGTCGTCTTCATAACACATTATACTCTATAAATAATAATCAAGGGTTCCTACGTATTTTAACCGGATTAAACAAAAAGGGGACAAATATGCAGTTTTCCAGGAGGGATCGATCGATCGAGGAAAGGGATCAATCGATCGATGCTCTTAGTCGAATGATTGATCAAGCAGTTCTTGCCCAGAATCTGCAAAGTCGACCTACGGGTTCATCCAACAATTCTCTCCAAAATGCCATTTATGCTCCCCAAACACCCAAACAACTACTAGTTATATATGCCTATATACATGATTTCCTACGTGAAACGTATCCAAAATCATCAAAGGTATTGAATTAATGGGGTAAATCAACATAAATCTCAAGAACCCTAATCTTTCATGAAACTTCCATTCTTTTAATTCTTTTCCAGATTTCTTGCTTCTAAATCTATAGAATTTTGTGGGTAATCCTCTATATATGATTGAGACGTTCAGATTATATACATTTCCTCTCAAACATGCGATTTAAACTCTCTAAATTATCAATTTCCTCCATGAAACGTTGCTTTTATCAATCCTAATCGAACATGGGTGAAACATTAACTAAAAACAAAGCAAGATAGATACTTGCCTGGAATTCAAGGGTCAAATTTATTGATGGAAAAGATATGGTTGCGTTCCTCATCGTGTGATCTACATTTTGGTGGTGGTGGCGGTGCGATTTAGTGAGTTCTAGGCCTTGGATTGCTTAGAAAGCTCTCCACCTTCTTCTCTAATGGCCGTTCTTAGGTTCTGTGTTTGTTAACCCTAAAAGACAACTCCTAATGGCTGATATATCCTAAGGAATTTCGTATGTTTAATTATGCAAAAATATAAAATGTCTATAATACCCTCTTGGAATGTCAATTAGGCCTAAAAATGCTCTGAGATCAAAACTAAATCCCCGGGTACACTTTTCTGACTATCTCGACCCTTTTGGACACGTTGGCGCACTCAAAACGACCATACGGGTGACTTATAATTTATTTACTTTTATAATAGTAATTTAGTTCCAACACAACACAGGCGCGTCCCGACTTAAATTTCCATAATTGCTATTTTATTCACTCGTGACAATTTTAATAAAATCAATATTATATATTACTTTACTCATCTAGTAATATTCAACAAATTCCCAATAATTACTAACTCTCATCACGCTAGTAAATATAAAAATTAATTTTTGGATTAATATTAAATTAATATCTCAAATTAAATTTAATAAATCCTTAATTTAAAAGTCGTAAAAATACGGGGTATTAATTGTTCTCTCTCTCTCTCCAATGGATTATATGAGTTTTCTAACCTCTAAACCCTAGCTTCCAACCCTTATAAGATGATTTAGAGTTTACAAATTCGTAGGTCTCTTAACCCTTAATATAAAATGACCAAAATACCCTCATATGGTCCTAGTATAGTCTAAAATTGCCCTGTGACTCAATCGACATCCCCGGGCATACTATTTTGACTAATTCGACCCTTACGGACTCATCCGTGACCTCAAAATCATCATTCGAGTCACTCTAAATAAATATCCCATCTCGACCCCAAGTTAGTCTACACGCGACTCCCAATTGAGATAAATTCCAATTACGCCCATATATCTCGCTATGACGTAATTTCTAATCATCAATTATTTAATATTCACTCAGTATATATAATTCATAATATTAATCAATTTTTTCACTCTAGATTAATATCTAATAATCGCATTATTATCCAATTTAATTAAATTACTTCTCTTTGCTTAATTTAAAACAAATAATTTAATTACTGAATTAATTAAATCTCAAATATGCAAAAAATAAGGGGTTTTACAATTCGCTTAGAACCATTAATTATGATTATTTGCCCTCATAATTAGCATTGTCTATGAGAAGTGATTCTTTTCACTAAAGCAAATTGAAACCAACGAGTTAAACAATGTCTCACCCTCACAGTGCACCGGTTAAAGGTGACCTGCTATAATACCCCAAAAAAATTTTGATTTTTATTTATATTTAATGGATTAATTGAATTAAATGAGAATTAATTTGAAAATTAATCCGGAATTAAATACTAGCGAGATGTGAGTTAGTATTTGAGTATGATGTTAAAATTAAATATTACTGAGTATATATGGTAATATATGAGTATTGAATATACTAAAATTGTCGCGAGGCAGAAATACGATAATTTGGGAAATTTAGCTGAGACGCGTGTATCAGTCGCGTAAAGAATGAATTTAATTAGATAAAAAAAACATTATATTTTTATCAACTAAATGGTCATTTTAAGTGCGCCAACGTGTCCGGAAGGGTCGAGGTAGTCAGAAAACACTAGCCGGGAGTTTAGTTTGGGTCTCGGAGCATTTTTAGGCCAAACCGGCAACCTAGAAGGATATTTTGGTAATTTTAAAAATAGAGGAATTAAAACCCACGAATTTTAGAGTTAAATTAGATATTATTAGGAGGCCACTAAGGCCATTACCAGCCAAAAATAAAAGAATGGGCTACGGGGGTTTTTTAGAGAAGTTAGAGAGAGGTTAAGAGAGGTTCCAAACCAAACCATCTCCCATCACCATCATTTTGGAAGGAATTACAACCAGAAAGAGGAGAGAATCACCCGATAATTACCGACAACAAATCTGAAGAAAAAACCTAAGGTAAGTGATTTGATGTTATTAATTGCAATGAATATTTCCTCCATTTTTAGTGTAGAAAACCTTATATGCTTTGAAAGTTTTGATGAAAACCCAATGGAATTGTTGTAGAAACCCTAAATTTTGGTTAGGGATTGCATGTAGAATGATTATGGACGAAATTGGTGTCCAAAACTTAACTTTGATGATTTTAAAAACGGATTAATGATGAGTATTTAGGTGCAATAAAATTCTGGGTTCATGTTCATAGGGTTTGGGGCAAGATTTGGGAATTTATGGCGATTACATGTTAATAAATAAGATTTGACCCCAAAAATGTGTTAAGGAATGACTTAGGGTGACCTAGAGTAGTTTATCAACACAAAAACGTAGTTAATATGAACTTAGAATGGATTTGGAGAAAGGAATTTGGTGAAAAAATGAAGTTGGAAAAATTCTGGGCATTTTCTGCCATCTCGTTAGAAGACCAACTCAGGTCGTTCGAACGAGCTTCTAACGAGATGACAGTACCCCTTCTAACGAGTGGGTAGTTCATTCGAAGCCATTCGTTCGAACGACACTCGTTCGAACGACCTCATTCGAACGAGATTTCAGTGATTCTAATGAGTTCACATAATGGTCTTTTTAGGCCCGATTTTAGTTTCGAACTTTCATTAAACTTATTTATTTGAGTGTCATTCTCCCCTTGTTGATTAGTGGGTATAGTTGGGAGATTGGAGTATGTTGAGGATTAAAACCTAGAATTATATAATAAACCGGGTGACTTCTAGGGATTAGGATATAAGTAATTGAAACTGCGACGTGAGAAGAGATGATAATCTATAATGTACATTTTCCGGAAACTTATAAGTGTACTACATTAATGATGGTATAGGAATGTAAAATTATACCTCTAATAATATTATAAGATATCTAAGATGTATGAATGCTTAGTATATGTGGTTATCTATGTATAACATACCTACCATACTTGCTATCACGGGAGGTCGGCGTTCGATCAGGGCCATCTAATCTTTGTGTGCCTACGGGGGGGATTTAGATTGTTACCTCGAGGACATAGGTCAGAGAATGACTTATTGGGGAGTTAATAAGTCTGTTGATCATGGGAGCGTAGGTATGTGCGTGACCCATGTGATGTGAACTATGTTCGCCTCTAGTATGTGTGACTGTTACTTATCAAAACGGTTCCTGAGAGATTCGGAATACGTGGTCCTTATGTACGTGATGTACCGAGATTTGATAGCAAAGTATGTGTGCACCGCAGCTTGGTCTAGGGGTGCCATTATTGTATATTTGTGATGAGATTTATATACTGATAATTGAGATGAATTGTTTATTAAAGTGTAAGTGTGACTAATTGTAACATTTTTAGTAGAGTTAAAGATGGAGAAATTCTTATAAATTATTATAACTAATTCTGAGTAAAAATGGTAATACTTCCTGTTTATATTAAGATATTGGGAATCGAACTTTGAATTGTAAAGTAACGTCAGATTACGGATTGGACTAGTTAGGTAGTAGAATAACTAGAACGGGTACGGGTACGGGTACGATATGTGTGCACATTTAGTTGAGAGGTGAGGAACTCATGTGAGTGCACGTACTATCATGTATTTTATATTCACTGTTTGATGATATTAAACACTTGCTATATTTTAAACTGTTTTCAAAATCGGGCTCTGACCCGTTTGCTTTCAAATCTATTTTCTTGTAAAAACCTTTTAGGTGCACAGCCACAAGGACACCAAGCGTAGGAGTTCCATTCCAGTGACGTGTTGTAGCTGTTGTGGAAGTTACTGGACCTCGATAATAGACGCCTCCACTTTCTACCTTGACTCTATTTCAGATTTATTCATCTGTAGGGCATGTCGCCCCTTTTTCTTAGAGACAGCTCATTTATTCATTTTTATTTCAGTTTTGGATTTAATTAATTAGCGATTCAGACTTTGTATTTGGTTGTATTCAGTATTTGGATTATTTAGGGGAGTATTCCTCCAGAATCATTATCATTCCATTGTTATTATATTATGATTGTGTTGTGGTTGTGATATTAGTATTTCATAATTTAAATGGATTGTATGTTAATCGGACTTAATTAAAATTGACAACTCACTTTTTAAATATTAGGTGGCTAGAAATTGTTAAAACGTTTTTCGACAGTGATGCTACGAACTGAACCAACTTGACATTTTGTATTAATTTGAATAAAGGAGTAGCTACCCAGTATTTAATTAGTCGGGGTATCACACCTACGAGATGGGCTCTCATTACACAGAGTCAGATCTGAGATCCACCGGGTCAGAAATCAGGTTGTCATCTATCCATAATTTCTCCCATAAGAGCAACCTTCTGTGTAGAGCAACAAATACCCCAGATCAACCACATATCTTATGGCTGGTCGATGCCTATGAGGAATGACTTGATCAACAAGAGGAAGAAACACGTCTCGAGGTGGAGGAAAATGCACGTCTCTAGCAACGTCTGGAAAAAATGGAGCGAGGGATCCGTGGAGATAACCACAAGGGTCCTGATCGGATGACTAGTCCTCAGGCAAGAAAAACTCATAGCTTAGGAAGGAGTTCGAACAGCGAACGGGATCTCTTAGAGAATGAAATTCATTTGACAAGAAAAATCAAGATGAAGGATGTTATAAGCACGATATACGAAGTCTGGTCTGAAGAAAAATAGGCTAACACCCATCTCATCGTGGATCTTAATTAACCAAGGATCTGGTAAAGAGGGCACTCATCATTAAGATGCAGTCCACCTTTTTAAGAGAAATTAAGGAGGAGGATCCCCCAAAGAAGGTCGCAAACCCAAGGTTCAAGATCTATAACAGAAAGACCGATCATGTAGACCATGTGCATTAATATAAGCAATCCATGACCCTTTGGAACCATAAAGACGCCCTTGTGTGTCGTATGTTACCCTCTAGCTTAGGAGATCTTACGCAAAAGTGGTCTGAGAAGCTACTCTACAAGTCGGTCAAGGAAACTTACGGACCAGCTCGTGAGCCAGAAAAATGTTTTCAGTAGTGTTCCCGCCTTTAATGAAAGTTGACTGATGGGGACCCACCAACTCATCAAGCACTTCCCTAATCTGATTCATCTCTCGTGAAGGCTATCACAACTCCCTTTATAACAAGCAGTTCATACCTAAATAGGATGGATTCTCTCCTTACCATAAGGAAGAAATCCATGAGACTTTAAACCTTTAATGAGGTCGAAGATTTCTCAGAGCAGGTTTCTGTAGCATTATTCAAAATAGGCCTGCCCCCCATATTTCACCAGTACCTCACTATGAAGGAGGCAGACACTATCGATGATCTTATCTTATGTCGCGCATTGATAAGTATGCCAAGATGGAAGATTTGGTCACCCTCAGCCAAGGTGAGAATGTTCGGGCAAAGGCGACCAAGGGAAACAAGAAAGATACCACCCCGAAGAAAGGGGGTAAGAAGCAGAATGGGGGATCCAAGAATGGAGGCAAGGAAGACCCGTCCAAGGCTTTCTAGGTGATCAAAATGGTTTTTAAAGATCCGATATACAATATCTTGGGAAAGATTAAGGACCAGCAATTCCTCAAGTGACCGAAAAGATAGGTGGTGATACGAGCAAGAGGAATAATTCTCTCAGGTGGGCCTACCACTAAAACAATGGACACAAGATAGAGAATTAAAACTCCCGCAAATCCCATATAGAAGAGTTTTCCAAGGCAGGGCATTTAATGAATACTTTGAGAAAAAAAGTTAACCAGGTTATCGCCAATACTGACCCAAAACCATACAATGTTTTGGATAACGTGATGGGGCAATAATTTCCCATTATCCACGGTGCTTTGGACCCCAAGAGGATTTAGGGAAATGTAGTTCAGATGAAACTCAATAAGGTTAATATAGTTATAGAGGCAATACAAATTGACCCTTTCAAGAGCTAAGCTGGCAAACGCAGGCAATGAGAAGATGTGGACTACAACAAACACATAGTCTTCACGAAAGATGATCTGATCGGTATGAGGAGCCCACATCATAATGCACTAGTAATCATCTTCATAATTCTAAACTATGATGTGGATAAGATACTAGTTGATCAAGGGAGTTCACAAGCTTAATCTGAAGATGAACGATTTGAAGGAAGTGACCATCCCTCTAGTCGGCTTTGCTGGGAAAATGACTATCCCATTGGGAAAGGTGATCCTACCAGTTAGGTCCAGAAATATCTCGAAGTTGAATGCATTTTTGGTGGTGGACATTGACTCGCCTTATCATGTTATTCTTGGGAGAAGGTGGATACATGCCATGCAGGTTGTTCCCTTCACTTACTACCAAAAGCTTAAGTACATCACGGAGTGAGGAATAATGGAAACCAGAGGCAACCAGGTTATTGCTCGAAAGTGTTTATCGCTACCATCAAGCCTAAACAGAAGAAGAGTCCATTCCTAAAACATCTCAAGACGGAGCTACACCATCCAAACAGCGAAAAAGTACAGAAGATCAGGGGCCAAAAAAACGAGAGTTGACCCCTCAAATAGGGTCATGGAGAAATTAGAGGAGCTATCTTTTGATGAGACCCAACCAAAAAATAAATTTTTGATCAGCACTACACTATCCGATCATAAAATGGAGAAATTAATATATTTATTAAAGTACAATCAAGATGTATTTCCATAGTAGTTGTACGATATGCCTGGGATCAATCCCAAAATCGCATGCCACAAACTTCACGTTGACCCTACATTTTCGTCGATCATAAAAAGGCTCGTTGTGCTGCCCAAGAAAAAGAAAAGGAGGTAGAAACAGAGGTAGGGAAACTTCTGGAGACAAGGTCCATCAAAGCAATTTAATTCCCGAAATGGCTCTCAAACCTAATTATGGTTCTAAAGAATAACGGGAATTGGAAAGTGTGCGTGGACTTCACCGACCTCAATAAGACTTATCCCAAGGATAGTTTTACTCTGCCCTAGATAGATGAGTTGGTTGATGCCATAGCCAGCCATGAATGGATGAATTTTCTAGATGCGTACTCAGGATACCATCAGATCCATTTATTCAGCTGCGACCTAGACAAAACTTCAGTCATAACCGCTTTGGGCCTGTATTGTTATAGGGTCATGCCCTTTAGCCTTAAAAATACAGGAGCCACGTACCAGAGATTATCCACAAAGATGTTCATGAAACAGTTAATAGGGACAATGGAGGTGTACATTATTGATATGCTTGTCAAGTGCAGATTTAAATCCGATCACCTGAAGAACTTAGAGAAGACCTTTAAAATCCTCGAGCATTACCAAATGAAGTCGAATTTATCCAGATGATCCATTGGGGTTCAATCAGGAAATTTCCTAGGATACTTGGTCAGAAAAGGCAGTAAAAAACCCAAGCAGATTGTTATGATTAACAATGTTCTTCCACCAAAGACGTTGGGCGAGATTCAAAAGTTAATGGAGATGTTAGCAGCTCTTAACCGTTTCATCTCTAAGTTTTCTAAACGATGTTTACCATTTTTTCATCTATTCAAGAAGGAAAAGGGCCTAACCTAGAACAAGGAATGCTTAAAGTCCCTTAAAGCAATCAAATCCTATTTGAGCAAACCTCTTTGTTGACCATACCAGATCCTGGATATCCTCTTTATCTCAACCTAGTAGTTTCAATCCATGTAGTTAGTTTGACCTTAGTTTGTGAGAGAGAGGGGCACCATTCCCCCATTTACTATATAAGCAAGACACTCCTAGACGCAGAACACTGCTACCTCCCATTAGATAAATTAGCGTATTCTTTGGTCATCGCATCGCGCAAGCTGAAACACTACTTTGAAGATCACTCAATCATAGTCATTATACCTTTTCCCCTCAAAGTTGTACTTCAAAAGGCTGACCTATCTGGATGGATTTCCAAATAGTCAATCGAACTTAGAAAATTTAATATACACTATCAACCAAGAATGGCGATTAAGGGACAAGTGTTGATTGATTTCATCACGGAATTTATAAGAGAGAATGGACCCAATAATAAAAAGATTGTTGATTAGTTGAAGAGATGGGAGATCGACCGGTCTAGAAAATGAACACTATATGTGGATGGAACTTCCAACTCTAAAGAGGAAGGAGTAAGAATTGTGCTTGTCAGATCGAAAAATGCTATGATTGAGCAAGGAATCAGACTTGGCTTTGAGGTATCCAATAACGAAATTGAATACGAAGCCCTCATCGTCGAACTACGTAAAGCTCTCTCACTGGGTGCAAGCCACCTAGAATTATATTGTGATTCAAAGTTATTATCCAACTAAGTGACGGGAGATTTTAATGCTAAAGATGAATGGGTGGTGATATACCTACATATAGCTTATGATTTGATGTTCAAATTCGAGGAACTACATAATCAACAATTCCCTCGGGGGCATAATAGATATGTCGATGCTTTAACAGCTTTAAGCTCACCAATTAACTATGATCTAGGGAGAACTATCGAAGTGAAATTCCTCTCCAAACCCATCATCACTAAGCCTGTCGTCGAGCAAGTTCTTACCGTACAAAAAAGTCCTAGCTGGATGGACCAAATAATCACTTATCTGCAAAGCAACATCCTACCGCCCGATTAAAAGCAATCCCACTAAGTCAAGGTTAAAGTTGCACAGTTTTATCTGACGCTCGAACGAAATCTTTACAGAAGATCCTTCACAGGTCCCTACCTCTTATGCATGCATCTAAGTGACGTCGACCAAGTTTGGTACGAACTAGACAATAAGATCTGCGAAAGCTATGCAGGAGGAAGGTCTCTTGCCTTCCGAGCAATAAAAAAGGTAACTAGTTGCCATGTATGCAGAAAGACGCAACCTCTTATGTCCAGAAGTGTGAAAAGAACCAAAAGCTCTCCCTCGTGATTTAGCAGCCAGCTAGTGGCTTGAAGTCACTAACTAGCCCATGGTCATTCGCACAGTATGGATTGAATATTATAGGTCCACTCCTAACAGCATAAAAATCGCAAATATCTATTGGTCGACACCAAGGTTCTAAAAAACGCGGGGCGTGATTGAGGCGTGGAGGCCAAGCCTTAAGCTTTAGAAGCCTAGGCGGGCCTAGGCGTAAAAAGGCATGAAAAGGCGTTTAGGTCTTCTTAATATATTTTAATATTTTTTAACCATAACAAGGCTATTAAAATACAAAAATTGCACATATCATAAAAATATGTCTGAATATATGCAAATTAAAATACTATTTGATTATTTTGGATGAGATAATGGTCCGATTTGTAAAGAAATTATTTAAAAGGCGACATCGTTTCACTAAAGCATTGTTGTTTTTAGAAAAAAGTACGCCTTAAGGGTTTTACCAAGAATAAGGCGTGAAAAGCGTAAGGCAAGGCGTTTCTCCCAAGCCTTAAGCCTAGGCGTGCCTAGGCGGAGCCTAGGCGAGTTTTTTAGAACACTTCGACACATATTATTTCATAAAATGGATTGAAGCAGATCCACTGGAAAACATCAGGGACACCGATATGATTAAATTCATCTGGAGAAACATCGTAACACGTTTTGGTGTACCCAAAGCAATCATTAAGGATAACGGCAGGGAGTTTGAAAATGGAACCTTCCAAGATTTTTGCGACAACCATGGCATCAAGCACCACTTCATCTCTGTGTCTTATCCCAGGAGTAATGGGCAAGCAAAGGCTTTCAACAAACTAATGCTCAAATGCATGAAAAAGATATTAGATAGTGCAAAAGGAGCTTGGGAGAACGAGCTTACCCACTTCCTATGGGCATATCATACTACGTTCAGAAGACCTACAAGGGAAACACCTTTCATTATAACATATGGGATGGAGGTTTTCATTCCTTTAGAAATTGGTCTGCCGACCATGAGGACCGACCACCGTCGTCAAGCAAGATTTGAACGATGAATCCATGGGCAGTGAACTTTACCTAGAAAAAGAACGAAGCAATCCGGCTATGATAAAATTAGCCTCTTACTAACAATAGTTAGCCAAGCAATACAATAAGGGTGTTAATTCGAGAAGATTCCATGTCGATGATTACATACTCAGGAAAGTCCTCGGCACCGCCAAAAAACCTTCAGATGGAAAGTTAGGACCTAATTGGGGGGGTCGTTTAAGGTCATCATAGATGATTTACAAGGAGCCTACATTTTCACAACAATGGGGGAGGGAGATACCAAGGACATGGAACGCAGCCAACCTCATGAAGTTTTATTTTTTATTCATTCTCGATTTTGTTATTTAAAGTCATTTCTAGCTTAGTTAGTTTTTGAAAATTTTTATTCTAGCTTTATTCCAGAACTTATGATGCTCGCAGTCTATTCAAGCTTTTATAATATAGTATTAGCCCATGGGGTTATATGTGACATTGTTCCAATGTGGCAGACTTACACTTTAATTAATGGTCAAAACATTTATTAACATCACCTTAGTTTATTTATAATTAAAAGTTGCTTAGTTACAATGAAACTCAAGGTCTTACGATCTTCATCATGAAAAACACGAAAACCTCATGAATTACCCAGGAAAACAAAGGACCTATGGGGTATCCCTCGGTACTAAGTGAACACGACTTTAGTCGAATAAAAATCCTGAATGGGTGGATGTCCCTAAGACCAGGTGCATTTTTACCAGAGTCTGTTATAGGCCTAAGGTAGTGTGACGACACAGCCTAAAAGGTAAGAGAAGATAATAAAATACATGATCGGCATAATGGAATGGGAAAATGCAAAATAAAATACTATACAACCAACTTGTTGATACATAAAATTATGACACACAAAAGGTTCATTTATAATAGTAGGAGAACAAAGCGGATACAATAATCATCTCTGGTGGGCAAGCGCCTTGGCAATATCTTCCCTTCGACCATCATCTGGATTTTATAGGGCAAGCGCCTTGGCAATATCTTCCCTTCGACCATCATCTGGATTTTATAGGAACTCATCATCATTCTCGTGCGAGGATAAATAATCCTTGTCTAGTTAAACGGGAACAACATCCAAAGGAACCCAACTTTCTCCACTCCCAAAAGGGGGATGGCGATATGATGGACAATCAACTTGATACTAGTACCAAATCTGAGAGTCCTTGGGAACTTTTAAAACCTCCAAGGCATTCAACCAACCATTGTTGTAGGCCAGTTATTTTGCATCATCTAACTTAATAGGGGGATCCATCCAACCTTCGTTATACCCAGTAGATCACGCTGCCAAGGATCTTTTCTAAAGAGGTATTGAATTATGATTATGTCACGACTAAGTCCCATTTTTTCAATACCCTACCTTCTCAGGTCTTCTTTTTCCTCAGCAAGCTGCTTCGTGAGGGAGTCATTTTCTGCTTGTAGAAGAGCCCATACATCTCCAAATGTCCTCGGCCTTGCTAAGCTGCCTTTGAAGGGAATTCATTTCCTCATGTATAAGGGTGCCCACATCACTCAAGTCCTTCACATTATCTTTTAATTTGTCCACTAAGACAGATTGGTCCTCATAGGCCTCAGTTACCCTCTGAAGAGTATGCCAAGCATAGGAGAAATCATAACAAACTTGAACATTAGCATCCTTACCAAGAATAACATCTAAGTTACTAGAAAAAGAAGTAATTTCTCCAGGACATTGTTATGCTACTGAAAGTAAAAGTAAAAAAGAGGAATTCAGTAATAATATAAGTCAAGATTGAACATTGGCAATATTTTTCATTATAACCGTAATGGGAAAGGTGCTTACAAATGAAGAACAAAGGGAAATAAAGATTCACAAGCTAACTATACTAACTAGCTTCGGGTTTCTTTTTCCTTTACGTGTTCTTCTATTTCTGGACCCTTTCCCTGAGCAGCCTCAGAAGATTCCATGGTACACTCTAATATCCTCACCTGCTTATAGTGGATAACCCGAATGGTGCTCGCTGAAGAATTCAGAATCAACTGGGACATTAGCCCTTCTCAAAAAAAATCCCAACCTTTCTTGAAGTTGGACTTTCTGATAAAGCCCAAGTAGCTTTTAAAATCAGCATAGGCCTCGTTAAATCCATTCTCATAGTCTGCATCCTTGGCAGTAGCCAAAGCTTCAGTTTGATCATTCTTCAACTAATCAAACTCAACCACCACCTAGTCGTGATCAGCCTTGAATTTGTTGAAGTTACCCTACAACACAGTAAGATCATTATTCAGGTTAGTCATCGCCAAGTCGGTGGATGACTTTTCATCATTATAAGCCTTTTATACAATGGCCAAATCATATTGATAATTCTTCAAAGCGACATTGAAGTCGTCTAACTTGGGCTGCTCGGCGCACTTCTCTAAAATAGCAATAAAATCTGCCACAAACTGCGAAAAAGATAAAAAAAAAATGTCAGTATTCTTAAAGATTCAACAAACCAGACAAAGTGGGATAAAATTTCACTTTACCAGAGATAACGCCTGAGCAGTGTGAGTAGAAATCTAACCATTTGTCAGTTGATTAACTTAATCGTGATCAAGTGCAAGCATTCCACTCTTTAGCAGACCGAAGGCCAAAGAGAGATTCTTAGCCACTGACATCACCTGGTGGGTTCTCCTAGAATTATGGGCATCACCCTTCTTGAAAGTCACCATAGATGTTAAGGAATGGGTCTTTTCTTCCTTTTCTTCTCTCGACCTGATGAGTCTGTCCCATATGTAGGGGCATAAGGGTGCTCATGCTCAATCTTCTTGGGAACCTTGGCCCTGGAGAGGTAGAGGCCAAGTCATCATCATCAACTAACAAAAATCTCCTCATAGGATCCATTAACTCTTCCTCGAAAACAGGAATAGACTCAATGTTCAAGGACTTGAAGGAAGAAGAAGTAGAAGCATCCTTTCTCGTGGAAGGGAGAGGAATCAAAGGTATTATTTCCATTGGGTGAGCTTTGAAGCTGCTGGTGGAATTCTTGTACTCCAACAGAAAAGATGCAGACCTTGGATGATCCCCACCAGCAACCAATGACCTTCTCTCAAGTTCCAAACCTTGATCAACTATTCCCTGTTAAAATGAGAAGGAGGAGGCTCTTTCTTCTTTGATCGAGCTGGACAAAAGAAAGAAAAGATCATTAGTAACAGTTTAATTAAATGAGTCTCAATGCAAGCGAAATAAAGGATAACCTATATCACTTCCTCTCTTCGGGCATAGAAACCCCATGTATAGTTCACCCTCCGAAAGAGGTGGGTGTTGCCAATTTAGGGTAATTAAACCTTGATCCCAATATTCCTTATTAGAACTATGGAGGTTGACGACCAAAACCCTATCATCCTTCCTCACTTTCAGGTATAAAACACCATCTCTGGTGTTGGAATAGGAGTAGCAGTGTCTGATATTTGGAATCCCAATGTTAATCCCATATAATTAATTGATTCGATGAACCGTTAATAATTCACCGTGTATGTAAGGCACACTGGGTGGGAACCACCTCAAAAAACTCATAAAATTTCAAAAATAATTGATTAGGTGGAAATGTATTCCGTCTACTGAAAGGATGTGAATCCAATGACCACCCTCAACATCAGCACAATCTTTAGGAGCGGGGACACACTCAGTCATAACCTAGGAGGGGATCGAATATGCTTTACTAAACTCACCCATCGTTCTCTCATTAACAGTATACACCATATTTAATGGAAGAAAGGACTACTCAACAAGAATAAATTAAATTAAATGAAGAACAGTCATAAGAAAAGTAAGCAAAGGGCAAGGAAAACCTACAGAAAGATTATAAAGACAAATGCTTCGACTGATCTTTTTGAAGGAAGAGAGGTATACAAATGGCGTTGCAGAATCAATGTGAGTAAACAAAAACTAAACCCCATATGTTTAATCATAAGTAACAATGTTCAAAGTTTTTAATGTAACTGGTGATTCATTTTTCAAATCAAAGACCATCATACCCCTCTCCATAACTTGGTAATTACAAAGCATGCCCTCATGCAGACTCAATCATTGGACTAATTATTTGGGCCAGCGAATAATTTAAAAAAATTCATCCCATTATTGAAAAGGCATTTTAGGGGCAATTTTGGGTTGCAAACCATAACGGCCCAAATATTTGACAGCCCAGACAGGACCAACTGAGAAGGATGAAACATGTTGCTCAAGTCAAAATTAAAGTCACGTGAGATAAACATGGGTAGCTCATTCTTGTTATCTATAATCTCGAAAGAGATCAACATGGACCAACAAACGAGACAATCAATAGCTGAAAAAGTTTGAATACGGCTCAAGAATTATCATCATTATAAATAAAACACTTATCCCGGGTAAAGGAGCATGTAATTATTTATTTCGAAACTCTTAAATAATTAATATACACTGAAAAACACCCCATGGACGTAGGCAGTTACCGAACCATGAAAATCCTATGTGTCGTGATATTGCTTTACTCCTTGACTATTTATCTGTTTGTTTAGAACCATTAATTGTGATTATTTGCACTCACGGTAACAAAGGACTTAAATCCAAAAATGGCTTTGGGACAAGACAAAAATGGAATTAAACACAATTCAATCACTACACAAAATTAGAAGTTAATGTCATATTGGTAATTTGATTAATGCATTCACTGATCCAATCGGTGAAGCCAAAATCTTGTTAGGATCAACAAGTTCTTGTTCAGAGGAGATTAATCTTATTGGGGAGTCAATAATGGTTCTAATTGATTATGTGTGGGCATCGACTTTCTTTGCCCTCTTCTCTCTATTTTTCTCCCCATTGGTAAGTTTTTTCTTTCTGGCCTCTTTTTTCCAATAAGTTGTTCTATTGGCTGATGGGCAACATTTTGCATAACAAGTCCAATTTTAGTTCAAATTTAATTCAATCAATCTTAAAAAAAACTATATCTCTACCGATGTGTAAGTCCTTCCGCCAATTTTTGTTCATCCAAATACCAACCACTTAAGGAAGGGGTGAACACAACTACAAGAGTTAACCAAGAAGATATATGCACTAATAAGAAATAAAATAATACACGAACTTTTAATGAAATGAAGGATCGTCCTTCAAGTAAACACATCCTTCATCTGCAGAATATAAACATCAACTAATTAATATTTTTCCATCAATCAATCAGACACAACAAGTCCAATTTTAGTTCAATTTTAATTCAATTAATTCTAAAATTACTATGTGTCCACCAATATGCAAGCCCTTTCATCAATTTGTGTTCACCCAAACAGTAAACATTTAAGGGGTGAATTTAACCACAACAGTTAACTTAGAAGATATATGCACTAACAAGAAATAAAATAATACACAAACTCTCAATTAAATGAAGGATCATCCTTCAAGTGAAGATATCATTCATCCACACAATATCAATGTCAATTAATTAATGGTTTCCAACTAATCAATCAAATATAACAAGTCTAATTTTAGTTCAATTTTAATTCAATAAATCATAAAATTACAATGTGTCCACCAACGTGCAATACCTTCCACCAATTTGTGTCTACCCAAACTGCACCCACTTAAGGAAGGGGTGAACATGCGCCCAGCGGCCAATCTAGAAGTTATAAATATTAATAAGACTATTATACATAAAAGAAAATATAAGTAAAATTACCTGAATAAAGAAAGAAGCTAAAATCAGTTGAGCTTCAATAATTGTTCTCTCACTGCATGGAACGAAAAGAAAAAATATTAACATGTTATTCAATTAGAAGTAAACACTATAATTTTTTTGTTCATATTTCCAACATACACCACCATGTGTATAAATAATTTAAATAACAATTTATGGGTAATTCATACTCCCAGCATTAACATTTTTCCCTAAAAATTATGAAATCGCATGTTAATCAAGTTTTGCCTTAAGAATTATGATAGAACATTTAGCCCTAACATTTTTCCCTAACAATTAGCATTACTTTTTAGCTTAACACTAATCCTAATGGCTCCACATGCAGATACACATACAAAAATATACATACATTTACACACACACACACACACACACACATATATATATATATATATACGAGAGATAGAGTGACCTGAGAGGGAGATAGTGACCTGAGTGAGAGAGAGGAGGGTCAGTGGTGGAAGATGGTGGTAGTGGAAGCCAAGAGAGAGGAGGGCCGATGGAAGTCGAGAGAGAGAGAGAGAGAGAGAGAGAGAGAGAGAGAGAGAGAGAGAGAGAGAATGAGTGAGTGACTAATGAGGGAAATGAAAATAAAACCCGTTAGAATTTTATTCATATATGAAATGGGGTCATAGTTTATGACTATGACCACTTTCATGATAATTTTGAATTAAATTAACTGGTTACGATCATTAACTGTAGTCACAGTCCTAAACCGTGACCTCTAAAATTCCCAAATATATAGTCATAGTCCAGAACCATGACCCCGTTAATGTCACCATTTTAAGTTTCACGGGGTCATGTTAGAGGGTCACGATTGCGGAGGGTGGTCATACTTCACATATGTTAGTTATGGTCTTATACAAATGGTCATGGTTTTGGAACGTGACCCATAACACGACTAAATTGGCGTAATTTTTCTAGCCAAAAGGGACACGGTTAATTTACTATTTGGATCGTGGCTATCCTCATCACAGTTCAAAAGTATGACCAATATATGGTACAGATCACCCTTGGATGGGGGTCACAAATAAATTTATGGTAAAAAATTATGGTCATATTTTGGACTGTAACCACCCTGCCATGACCATTTCTAGTTTTTTCTCCCTTAACGCTCAAGCATACAAATTGAAGGGGAGTTTTTCAACTTCACGAAGTTCTACCTCATTTTGAAGACCATTTCAAAATATAACAAAGAGTTATAAATGAGGTGCAAACCATATAAGAATAATAGGGTTGATTCCACATCAGGTGGGAGTGCACCATCCGCTTCAAAACCCGGTCAATCATCTACGATTGTCTAGGAACCGTACGTTCTGTCGATGGAGGACATTTCGTTTTAAGATGATTCCCTCATTATATTCACTCAGCCAAGACTGTAGTGACCCATCGGCAAAGATGTCACGAAGGAACAAAGGAAAATCGATAACCGTTATTCCAAAAGCAGCATTCATGAGTTTACGATTGACTTAAATATTTGCTTGCACTTTATTGGTCAGAGGAAATCAGTCGGTGCCAATAAGAAGCAAGCCTTGTTGGATGTGAAGGTGAAAATGCATTGAAAAAAAAGAAGGTGTTAGAAAGAAAGGCAGAAGAATATATAGTCAATAAAGACTACTCTTACTTAGACCCCATATGCATACGTAATCTAAGAAGAAGAAGAAAAAGGACATCCTTAAAAAGTGAGAGTCTAATAAGGTAAGGCATTTACATCAACAAGATTTCGAAATCCCCTCGGACAAATCATGTATTTAATGTTGTATTAGTTTCCGTTATTATTTAATTTAATTAGTGTAGTAATATAAGTTTGCATAATTATTTAAACAATTGGACAACACATTAATTAAAACCAATAAGTACAAAGTTATATTAAATTAAGACAAAGATTACACCAATAAAGACATTAACAGAAATTACATTAAGCATAAATAAATAAATAAATAAATAAATAAATAAAAATATTTGTCCACTTTAAAGGCTTACTCAAAGTGTAGTTGTAATTGCTCTTAATGGGATCGAGGGGAAAAGTCCAATCGAACATGTGGCTTGATAAGGCTTTGTCTTATATTCTCCCACTCATAATTCTTTTTCCCAGAGGATCCTGCCTCCAACTCCAAACTTGGTGTGGTTCCGTTGGTTGATGTGCAAATGAGGAGGGAGTTGGCTTCTCCTCCTCGTCAAAGTAGTAATGGTATTTGGGGTTCAATTCAATATCAAGATGCTTCTAACAATCGACAAATCTAACATAAGCGGATGAATCTTCTTCGTACATCTCAAAATTTCTTTAGGCACCTTTTACTATGCGAAAAGTGTTTTAAGGATGACAAAACCCCTTTTCCAATTTTTAATTTGCACCAAGTCGTGAACCAATTTTAACTTAACCAAATTTTATCTTGATTAATCCTAAACATGCATCTACTGATCAAAGTAAGTAAAATAAAGTAAAGAATACTCACAACACCGGATGTACGAGGAAACCACTAAGGGAAAAAATCTCGGACGATCCAAGCCAAACAATCACTATGAATGTGGACTTACAATGAACAGACACAAGTCTTACTCAACGAATCGATCCCCCATGAGACTTGACGCCCTTCTTATCTTCAACCACTCCTCTCATAGTGCCCACGAAAAAATTCCTTCTTCCACGATGCTCGTCCATAACACACGTGTCAATGTATGTCTCGGTGTCCAACGATATGGCTTTGTGTCGTCTATGATGTTGAACACGAACTCCTTCTCTTCTTCACCGTAAAACTCAATGTTCAAGTGTAGAAAAACTCTTCTTGGTGCAACCAAATGTCACTATAGCATATAGTAATGAAAATTCAGATCTTTGAAACTCTAAGGATGTGTTTAGACTTAAAAACCTTAAAAAACTTTTGTGCAGAAATGTACTGTTACTAAAACTATTTTTCAGACTGCACACACTTCGAAAACCTTGGGAAACATGTCTTAAATAATAATATTTAAGTTGTTAGCTCGCTCGAACGACATGGTCCTGTCGCTTGAATGACATGTCGCTCGAACGACTGACGCAGTCGCTTGAACGAAAACTCGCGTGTGTTTGATTTTAACATAACTCTTAAATGATGTTTATCTCAGAATAAACGAAGTGTAAACGATTTCAAACTCTTTTAAAAACATTATACAATCATTTCTTTAATAAAATAACATCCTTAAACATTTTAAAATTAATTTTGAGTCCCATTAAACTTACGCATTCACACTTGAGTGATCTCGGACTGCAATTAATCTTAAACACGAAATTTGAAACCGAAATGATAAATTTCTTGAAGCTTTGCCACAACGTCTTTAATAAACTTCAATACGTCATAGTTTGAGAGGTATTGTGACAATAAAAATACGACCTATGACTCAAACGTGTTTTGTTCTGGGAATAAGTCAAATAAACATACAACGGGCTCAATTGGAAATTTTGTTCTTACAAATCTCCCCCTTTGACTATTTCGGGACAAAACCAATAGTGAAATGCCTAAGCCAGGACGTTAAACCGTATGACACCTAAATCCCATCCCATAAATTCAAAATTCAAAATTACAGGACAAGACTAGTAAAAGATGGTCCGACAAGCATAAACTGTCTGAATGTGATGTAGTCTTAAAATCTCCAATCTCTAAAGCATACCTACACACATGAAACAGAAAAATACCTAGTGAAGTATGGAGGAACAAATGATATAAACCAATATGTAAGATCAAATCCAAATTATTTGTTACGTGAGCAAAACATGATATCAATATGTAAACAACATTTAAATCAGGATACAAATTTGTACTTATGCAAAAAAAATATGATACCTATTTGTGTAAACTAATCAATATAAACATGAAAGCATATGATCACAAATATGATACCAAAAAATATTGCATTAAATGTATCTAGTCATCAAACAAACTCCCCCCCCCCCCTACATCACTTACTCTCCCCCCTTTTTTGTCTCGAATAGACAATCTGGTGAAAAGGTAAGCATATCGAGTAGAATATAAACAATGAAGAATATCTAGATATCAATGAAACAACTAGCTAATAATGATCAACAATATTAAATCCGTAACTAGCAAACAATAATCACACAATATGAATCAACAATCTAAGCAGGTGTGACTAAGATATCAATGAAACAACCAGCTAATAATGATCGACAATATTACATCCATAACTAGCAAACAATAATCACACAATATGAATCAACAATCTAAGCAGGTGTGACTAAATGAACACAATGCACTAAAATATGTAATCTATCAAAGTGAACTGCATAATAGAAACTCATAAGCAACCCTGCAGTACCAAAAATATATCAATCAAGAACAGGGTACTGAAACAGAGAAAAAAAAATCCAGCATGTCGCTCGAATGACAGAGGCCTTTCGTGAGATGGTTTCGCGCGACAGCGGTTTCCCGCTCGAACGAGAAACTCAAATTCTCACATCCAGTTTTAAAAATTAAACAATTTTGCCCAGCGAAAAATTTTCGTGAAAAAACTAACTGGAAGTGGAAGAAAACTACAAAATAGTAGCAAAACAGTAGTGAAAACTACAAAAACAATATGAGTTACATGATGACATAGTACTGATGTGCTCAAACATGAACATGGAATGTATGGGCGTGAACTACAACAAATGAATCGCAATTCCAACACATCGAAACGATCAAGAAGCTCTAATTGATAGCAATAAATCATCAAACTTTATCTTAGCCATATGTGGCAATTAAAGTATGAGCTTAATAACTTAAACAAACATCATGCGCACAAATTCGAAATTTTAATGATTCTACAAACAATAGCGTCATGATACGATTTTTCAATGTTAGGATTCGTGGTGCAAACCCGTTTAAATTATCCATCCAAACTCCCTCAAATATATATCATATTTTTCTTTTGGAATGAACATAAAATAATTTGACCCATTTTGGCATATGATTCTTTTTATTGTCTTTAATTTTTCTGGGATCTTTTAAATGGTAGCTTTCACGACGAGTCAATTTTACACTCTCGCAGCCCTTTCCCGTGAACACTCATCATTTTTTTCAATTTCAATCCTCACGGTAAACGGTTCTTACATGCACACCTCCTCCTTAAGCCTACTTACGCATATATAACAAAATTGAGATAAGAACGTCTCGCCAAACTCAAATATGCAAGAGTAGTCAAACATCCATATGCACTCGTGCATGTGCGCAATTATGGCATATAAACAAAGTCGAATCAAAATGCATAACAACTTTGAAACATCCCCATAATACAATGGTTAGGATCATTCTAAGCATCAATAATTATGACAAAATGTCCTAGCCACATAGATAACAAAAGGAATGGGGTCCAAACACACCAATATACCACATCAAACATGTAAACTTATGACGCAAAAATAAAATGAAAGTATTTTTGGGTTTTCAACATATTTTGACTCAAATAAATGCAAAATATTTTTCTATTTTCTCAAAAAAAATTCTTAAAGATAAAATCTTTTTTATATTTTCCAAAAAAAACTCAATAAAAGAAAAATATAATACAAAATGATAGACATGTCATAACACATACATCATGATGCAAAGACTAGCGTATGACAAACATGGTAACACAGTCATCATTAGATTTAGCATGGGAGGAATCAAGTGCAACCAAATGAGAACCATGAAGTTTAAGTCCTAAAGCCACTAAGTTCGATTTCCTAACCCAAGTAGGTGTGATATGACGCATGGGGGTTTTGGGAACTGAAATTAATTTATTCCTAAACTTCCTAGGAGCATTCTTAAGGTCATAGCAAAAACGTCTAAGGTGACCTTTCCTACCTCAATGTGTGCAAGTGTAAAAACGGCGGGAATGATTACCAAAATGTCGACCAAACCTATCACTTGAGGGCCCTAGAGGTTCTTAAAGGGCCCTCTCACACGGTTGGTATTGGCTTTGGGAATGGGAACAATGTGATCATCGTAGCCTATACCAAACATATCACTTGTGACTTGGACGGTGCCTAACATCCTATTCAACTTCTCCGACCTAGATTCCAAGTCAAACTGAAGCCCACTCGAGTTTTTCAACTTCTCCTCCAACTCATAAATCCTAGACTCAAGCACACGCCCAGACTCCTGAAACTCTAGCACTTCCTTTTTTAACGCCTCAATCAAACTGCGAAGGCTATCTCTCTCTTTCTCAACGTACTGTAACTTATCCCTAAGTTTCTTCTCCCGTGCCCTAAGACCTTAATGAAAACATCATTATTTTTTACGGCATGCTCATTCAACCTAGCTCGCAATTTAGAGTTTTCCTTTTTCACCATCACTGCCTCGGTATATAACACATTAAATGAAACTAGTAACTCTTTCACATCAACCTCCTTTTCCTCACTCATTTCACCCTTACTCACTTGGGCTTCAATAGCCTCAGAAGTATCATGCACATGAATATCTTTGTGGAAAGATTTATCGTCGTCGCTCGTATGACATGCCAAGAAAGAAACAGACTTGCTCTCATTTGGAGAACTCTCTCCCTCTTCCAGATCACTACCTCTTAAGGAGGAACTATATACAATCGATTTCTTGACCTCTTTCTTAAGTCTAGTGGGACACTCGGTAACTTTGTGACCATACCCCTCACACCCAAAACACCTATCTGACTCAACCCTATTACATTTCTCACTATTGTCTTTAGGGGTGTAATATACCTTGTTGTTCTTGAATTTCTCAAACTTTTTGGCCTCTTTCAATTGCTTTTGAAATTTAAGAAACTTTTTGAATTTCTTTGCCATCAAGGCAACATCCGCAAAATCGGAATCGGAATCGTCATTCGAAACTTTAGTCTCCTCCTTCCGGGATTTCAAAGAAATTCCTTTTTCTTTCTTTGGCACTTGCTTGGAGGTAAACATATAGAGTTCATAGGTTTGTAGGTCACCTATAATATCTTCTAGTTTCGTCGATTCAGGCATACCTAATGAGTTTAAAATGGTCATTTTAGCATCAAACCTACTCGACAAAGATCTCAAAAAAAAAAATTATCACGCGGTTGTTGGGAATCTTCTCACCTAAGTCAAACAACGAGTTAAAAAATTAGCCAACCTAGCGTAAAAATCATCAAACGACTCACTTTCTAACATCTTAATTGTCTCAAACTGTGTAGTGAGATTTTATAACTTAGACGCCCTAACCGTACTAGTGCCCTCGTGAGTAAGTGCAAGTGTATCCCAAACCTATTTTGATATTCACAAGTCATGATTCTATTGTACTTTTCAAGTGTGACATGTGAGAAAATAACGTACAGACCGTTAGAGTTCTAAAGTGCAAGCCTATGTTCAGCCTTGGTCCATGACTCAACGGGTTCCAAACTAGTGACCTCACCCTCTCATGTGACTAGTGGAGGCCAACCCTTTTCGACCGCTAACCACACACGCTCATCAATAGATTTTAAAACACTTATCATTCTCATCTTCCAATAAGCATAGTTACTACCATAAAAAATAGGAGCACGAAAACTTTCAAAACCACCAAAATTCATCCTTAATAGAAAAAAGGGATCAACACAATAAAAATATGTTTCTAGCTCTGATACCAATTTTTAGGCCCCTTTTACTATGCGAAAAGTGTTTTAAGGATCACAAAACAATTTCTTTTTATGAAAAACCTTTTTTCAATTTTTAATTCGCACCAAATTGTGAACTAATTTTAACTTAACCAATTTTTATCTTGATTAATCCTAAACATGCATCTAGTGATTAAAGCAAGTAAAATAAAGTAAAGAATACCCACAACACCAGATGCACGAGGAAATCACTAAGGGAAAAAACCTTGGACGGCCCAAGCCAGATAATCACTATGAATATGGATTTACAATGAACAGAAACAAGTCTTACTCAATGACTCGATCCCCCACGAGACTTGACGCTCTTTTGATCTTCAACCACTCCTCTCACAGTGCTCACGCAGAAATTCCTTTGTCCACGATGCTCGTCCACAACACACGCGTCCACGTATGTCTCGGTGTCTACCGGTATGGCTTTCTGTCCACTACACCAAATCTGTCGAATTGTCAAGGTCATTGACCTTGACAAATCCAACTTGTCAAGGTCAATGACCGTGACATTTCTAGGCGAGACAACTTTTTTTGTCACGGTCGTGTCGCGATCAATGACCGTGACACGTTTGTCACGATTATAAACCGTGACAAAGCCGTGACCCTTTTTTAAAAAATTGTCATGGTCAATGACCGTGACAATTCTGGGCAGAATTTAAAAAAAATCTACTGGCCAGTATGGCCACTACCACTGCCCAGCAGTATATTTGTACCTATTATAGCAACGTTGTACCTGTTCCAAACATCATATATCCAAACAAACTAAAGCTAATGAAAATATATATTCAAAATAGAAACTATTTAAGAAGAAACAACATCACCATCAATTATCTCAAATCTACAAACTATTTGCATGGAAAAGAGATTTTGTACCGCGACGCTCGGGGACACCTCCTTATCCTTCCCTTCTCGTCCGAATAGCCACATAAGTATAGAGCATATGTGGCCTACCCTTAGGGCCACTCCCTGTCCCCTGAATTGAAATAAAGTAAAATTAGTATCCGCCCCTCAAATATAGATAAATATAAATCGTAATTGAAATTGAAATTGAAATTGACATATAAATATAAATACATTACCTGTAGTGTCACTCAAACAGCTAACTTGAGCTCATATGGCACCTCCTTCCAACTAATGTACCCCGTGCAATCGTGTCAAATATAATTCTCTTCATATCTAAACACTAAGAAATACCATAATCCTATGGAGTTATGCGTTGCAAATTCCTTCCAACCGTTGTGTAGCCAAAAATCAGCAGTCGAAGTTGTCAATTCCACCTTTCAATGGTCTCCCATGTTTTGCTAGAAGTTCCAAGTGGTGGGGTATGGAAAGTGGAATTGACAACTTCAACTGGTGATGTTTGGCTAGATAACGGTTGGGAGGAATTTGCAGAGCATCGCTCCATAGGATTATGGCATTTCTTAGTGTTCGGATAGACGAAGAGATTCAGTCTCCTCTCCACAAATAGGACACCCCAAATAACTATGTACTAATCACCTATTAAAGGTAAGAAGCGTATATTCATGGATTAGTATAAACAAAACTTAGATGTAGTTGGAATATTTATGTATTAATCTCCTCTCCACACACGCACACTACACAAGAGTGAAAATGATAAAGTGCAGATCAATTAAAAGCATTAAAAATGGATGTTTCGGTACAAATTAAAATATTTATTACAAATTGAAAAATTGTTTCAAATTCGGGTTATCATCAAAAATGGATTGATATTCGGTAGGAGCAGCCAAGTCATCCACACTACTATTTAAACGCTTTGGCGCGTGTTGGACAATTGACCACGGCTCGTTGTTGATATACTCTGAGTAAAACACTTGCTTAACCTTTTGAAATGCACAAACAAACGGATCATCGCTCACGTGGTCGTTGCTCTTCAACTTGGACAAGTCAACCATGATCAAATTGGTGATAGGATCAACTTTACAAGCATTTTTATCCTCAACTCTTACCCATTCACAGTAAAATACAACCTCTTTGAAGCTTATATAATCCAATTCAAATATATTTTGGGTTACACCATAGTAAGTCATTTCAGCTTCAACGAGGTTTTTATCTTTTGCGCTCGCTCGAAAGAAAGTAAGAGCCTTGTATGAAATTCTCGAGTTCTGTACATTTGTACTTTCCTCGTACACTTTAGAGCCGAAAATGTAACCGTTCAATCGATACTTTTTGTACTCTTGTGCCACGAATAAGGGTCCAGTGGCTAGACGAGCAAGCCTTGATGTCGCATCACCCATCTTTAGGAGCTGAGAATATAGATAAATTAATTATATTAGTGGTAAAATTTGAGTGTAATGTAACGTTATATAACGACTGTTTTCATTATAATTACCTCTTGTGTCAACCATAGCCTAAATTCGCTGTCTGATTGTACCATAGTTTTTCGTCTTTTATTGTTCTCACAAGCTTCATATTTACAACATATTACAAAATTAATCATGTATAAAATAATCTAAAATAATGTTAAACATTATAATATTCGAAACTTACTTTTTTCATTTTTCGACATCTTCATGTGTGTCAAATAGATAACGAGCTACTTGTTCATGTTGCAAACTCGTTAATTTCACTCGTTTTCCCATCACATTACCACCATCATCGAGGAATTCATCAGTGTCATCAACGCTGGTCGAGTCAGGCATAAATTTCCGAGTATATATTGATGACTCCACGGTAATTTATTCCTCTGCAATTGATCCTGCAATATATCGCGTATTCTTGACGTAATCTTTAAAAACTTTCATCAATCTTTCAAACGGATACATCCACCGATATCTAACTGGACCACAAAGAAGTGCCTCGTCGCATAGGTGTACCAACAAGTGAACACTTATGTCAAAGAATGCTGGGGGAAAGTACTTCTCCAATACACAAATCGCTTCGTTCACAGCCAATTTTGCAGCCACTATGTGTTCTCGATTCACTACCTTCTCACACAAGAGGGAGAAGGTAATACTAATTTGCATAATAGACCTACGCAAATCCTTGTGCTTGGAGAAACAGTGCTTAAACAATAGAGGAACCAATTGCATGATCACATGCCAATCGTGGGACTTACACTTATGTAAATCACGAGTATCATAATTCACAATCCTTTGCAAGTTGGATGAAAAATTAGATGAACCCTTCAAATTATATATTGTGTCTAAAAGCACATTCATTTCCCCACTCGTCAAAGTAAACGCACCAGGGGAAATTATTGTCCTTCCCCTAGTATCTTCTTTCAACCATAGTTTTGGCTAAAGTTTCAACGATTTAAGGTCTTTTTGTGTATTTAATCCATCCTTCGAATGACTCCCCCCAAGGAAAGTGTCCACAATATGTTCAACAAGGTTCTTCTCTGCATGCATCACATCCAATACATGGCGCACCGGGTTTTTCTTCCAATAAGGCAAGTCAAATAAAATTGACCTCCGAGACCATGCCTTTCTTATCTCAGTTTCATTCCCAGTTGGGGTCTTCTTAAGCTTGACATTCTTAAATTTGGGATTCTTACCTGGCATATTTGGGCCACATTCAGAAGATTTACTTTCAATTTTTGAACCCGAAAGTTGTCTCGGCGGTAGCCTATGTTCAACTCCGCCCAATAAAAAATTGGAACCTTTATCAAATCTGAAACTATGAGCTGGGGGTAAAAACCTCCTATGGCAGTGGTATACATTTTTTAAGCTAGAGGATAGACGAAGAGATTCAGTCTCCTCTCCACAAATAGGACACCCCAAATAACCATGTACTATACATCCGGATAATGTCCCATAAGCTGGAAAATCATGAATTGCCCACATCAACATAGCTTTCAGCGTAAACTCTTCTTTTCTAAAAGAGTCAAATGATTGCACACCCTCTTCCCACAACTCATTTAATTCTTTTACCAAAGGAGCCAGGTAGATATCAATGTCATCACTTGGTGCCTTTGGCCCAGGTATCAATAAAGCCATCATCAAAAATTCAGGTCTCATACACTGTGAAGGAGGGAGGTTGAGTGGGGCTAGGATCACTGGCCATACACTCTGATTGGTGCTTAGATTTCCAAATGGATTGAAACCATCTGTTGATATAGCCAAACGAATGTTGCGTTGTTCTCGAGCAAAATCGGGATACTCAAAATTTATTCTCCGCCATGCAGTAGAATCAATAGGATGACGCATGATATTACCCCTACTTCTTCCCTAGCATGCCAAGTCATTGCCTCTGCAATCCATGGTACTGTGAAAAATCGCTTTAATCTAGGCCCAACGGGAAAATATTTCAATACTTTTTGAGGCACTTTTGAGCTTGTGCCTTCCTTACTAGTAGATTGGACATATCTAGGTTCATCGCATACCGGACAACGATCGAGATTTTCATACTCCTTTCGGTATAGTATGCAGTCATACACACAAGCATGAATCGATTTATACTTCATTCCCAAACCTTTCAGACTGTTCTTCATAACAGGATAGCTATTTGGAAGTGTATTCACCTTGGGTAATAAGCCCTTCACCCATTTCAGAATTCTCGTCACGCTATTGCCAGACAAACCGTACTGCGTCTTCAAACTGTGCAAACCAACCATGGCATGTAAAGTTGTTTGATCTTTCTCACAGCCATAGTATAACGGTTGGGTCACCTTAAATTTTAAACTTTGGTAGTCATCATCATGTTTTATCGTGTTATCTTCACGAGCACTTGAATCTTCTACATCATCAGTAACCTCATTCTCCTCATCTTCATAAACTCCGTACGTATCATCAACTAAATCCTCTAACATATTATGATCTATGTCGTCCCCTTCTACATCTATTCTACTTGTTGAAGGTTGTTGTGAAGGTTGGTCGGGGACAAAAGGAACTTTCAATTCACCGTGAAAACTCCAAAATCGATAACTATCTTGCATACCCGATCTTAACAAATGTAGTCAACTGTTTTCCACTCAAACACCTTACCACTCTTACACCTAGCACGCGGACACGGAAACTCTTCATCATTACGACATCTCTTTGCATATTTCACAAATTCGTTAGCACCTCTGCGAAACACATCTCCCATTCTATTAGTCTCACCCATCCACTCTTTGTATTTCGGATATCCCATCACAGCTACCACAACTAAACACCTATTAAAGGTAAACAAAACTTAGATTTATAGTATGTTTTATTTAATTATCCCATCATTTAATTATCCTATTAAAGGGTAAGTGGTCCTATCCCATTCAAGACTGCATTTTTCTGTAATATACTTAACAGCTCATGCACATTGTTACGATTTGAAAAAAATTCGACAGCATATCCCCTTAGTTCTCCAAGTACACGACGTAGATTGGCAGGTGTGAGTGTTATTTCCATTGGTCAATTGAAATAACAGTCACACTTGTCAATCTAGTATGTACCCAGAGAACATTAAGATACGACTGCAGAACTTCCTCCAAAAGTAACAACTTTAAGCCAATAAGAATATTATACAGAAATTATACAGTCTCAAACTGTCCAAACGGGACAATTCGAGAGATCTCATTACAGGGGTAATGACTCTCGAACAGGTCTAAGGGCTATTGAATGCGTACGCATAAGAACTAGAAGGCTAGTATCTATGCGCACTATATTTAATTTCAAGTATGTTTCATATAATGGGTTAATTCAAATACAAAAATAAATTCATGGGATTCATGGGTTAATTCAAATACACACACACACACACACACACACACACACCTCCCTCCACACCCCCCACTCACCACATACACCCCCCCCCCCACCTCCCTCCACACCCCCCACTCACCACATACACACACACCACCACCCCCACTCACCACATACACACACACACACACACACACACAATAGCCCACCACACACACACACACAGTAGTGACTGTCTATTTAAAATAATCTCAATGTTAATTTCATGTATTGAATTTCTACTATTGTTTTGTGCTTTTTATAAATCATATTCAATGTTAGATATGTGTTTTGTTAAGATATCTAAGCTGTTCTATAGAATTATTTTTTGTATCTTGAAGTTTAAGTTCTAAAATAATCAACCTAAAGTTGTGGTTCATAAAGTATTATCACAAATATAAACTAAGAGTGATAAAATAACTTTGAGGCATATAAATTAATTGTGACAAAGTAAAATTACGCACCAGAACCTAAAATTTAAAAAAAGTGTTTTTATTTAGACCCCACTTTTCTTTCTATAACTCCTATTTTATTAAACTTTAAATATAATTAAGGGTGTATAGAAAGAAAAGTTAAATAGGAATAAAAACAACATTTTTAAAATATGAAGGGCTCACCAATTTGATCAAATTTTTCAACAACATAGACTAAATGATATTTTATTTTTCATGCTTTTAGCAATTTCGGATGCCATTTTAACCCTTATTGTAGTTTTTTGTTGTAATGTCATTTAAAAAAAAAATCATTTAGGTATGTAAATATATTGTAATAGATCTTGCCTTCCACAAAATGATATTTTATGGTAAAATTTTATTTGATGGATATAAAGTCATGTGATACCTATATGTGTTATTTTGCATCTAATAAAAATAAAAAACGCCATATATGGTTTTTTATCTCCATTAGTATAAGTATATAGCGATTATTTTACACTTAAATCACATATTAAGCCGGCCTTCATTTTTTTATGAAATTTGTAGAAAATTACTTATTTATTTTGAATGAAAATAAATTGTTATCCAATATTTTTGGATATTATTTATAATTATGAAACTCATACACAAATTAATGTTGTATCAAAATAATATTACATTTTTAACCCCCTACCCCCACCCTACCCCACCCCCTACCCCCACCCCATACCCCCACTCTTCCCCTACCCTACCCCAACCCTGCCCCACCCCCTACCCCCGCACACACACACGCACATATATACACACATACACACATATATATACACACAAACATATATATAAATGGAAGAGAGAGAGAGAGAGAGAGAGATAGAGAGAGAGAGAGAGAGAGGGAACGGCGGGAGGGAAAAAAGAAGAGGGAAAGGGTTTTTGCTGCAAACATTGTCACGGTCGTGTCAAGGTCATTGACCGTGACAATTATTTAAAGAATTGTCACGGTCGTGTCAAGGTCAATGACCGTGACACAAAATGCGTGTTTTTTGTCACGGTCAATGACCTTGACAAGGGTGACCGGCTGAAAGGTGACAATTTTGTCATTTTGGTGTAGTGGTCGTCTACAATGTTGAACATGAACTCCTTCGCTACTTCACCGCAAAATTCAATGTTCAAGTGTAGAACAAACTCTTATTAGTGTAACCAAAGATCACTATAGAGTATAGTAATGAAAACTCACATCTTTGAAACTCTAAGGATGTGTTTAGACTTAAAAACCTTAGAAAACTTTTGTGCGGAAATATACTATTATGAAAACTATTTTTCAGACTGCGTACACTTCGAACACCTGGGGAAACACGTCATAAATAATAATATTTAATTCGGAAGCTCGCTCAAATGACATCCCCATGTGGCTCGAACGACTGACACAGTCGCTTGAACGAAAACTCGCATGTGTTTGATTTTAACACAACTCTTAAATGATGTTTATCTCAGAATAAATGAAGTGTAAACGATTTCAAACTCTTTTAAAAATATTTTAAAAACATTTCTTTAATAAAATAACATCCTTAAATATTTTAAAATTAATTTCGAGTCCCATTAAACTTACGTATTCATGACTGAGTGATCTCGGACTGTAATTAATCTTGAAGATGAAATTCGCACCATAAACCGGCATGATAAATTTCTTGAAGCTTTGCTGCAACGTCTTCAATAAACTTCAATACGTCATAGTCTGTGTGGGGTCGTGACAATAAAAATATGACCTATGACTCAAACGTGTTTTGTTCTGGGAATAAGTCAAATAAAAATACAACGGACTCAATTGGAAATTTTATCCTTACATTTTCATATACGTTAATCCGTATAACTATATGTCTGCCAAATTTCATCATGGACATTTATATCCTTTGCATACAACATAAAATTGCAAAAAATTATTTCATAAATTGTATATATATATATCTATATATATATATATATATATATATAATTTTTTAGTTTTTATTTTTTGGAGTAAATAGCAGATTAGATTAAATAGGGAAAACTAGCGAAACTGGTCATTGGTGTCGCGTCAAGTGAACTGTTGCACACACCCCTCTAGCAATAGTTGAGCTGTCGCAACAAGGCCAAATTTATTTCTCCTGAAGAGGAAAAAGTAGTAGCATTTTGCTACTAATTTTACCAACCAAATTCCCCCGCCAAAAAAACCACAAAATGGATTGATATATATAGGTTTTCTTATTTTTGTTGATGGATTTTGAGTTGGTCTTAGTTAGTTACTTAAGGGTTCACTCATCAATATATTATTTCTTCATACTTATATGTTTTAACATAAAGAATAACATGAATTTTTAAAGCTAAAAAACAATAAAAATATGTATGTTTTACAATTGTCAATTATTTCGTTTCAATCTATTTAAAAGTAGTATATTAAACAACATGTTTTTTTAAGTTAAAAACTCTCAAAATATTTCTCCCAACCCACCTCTTTCCATCCCTACATACTTGTATATAATTTGTACAAAATTCTCAAGTTGATTGGTGTACTTATTTACATGAATTTTTTTTAATAATCTCACCCCACTAAGTGGGAGATGTGCTCAAAAAAATAAATAAATAAAAGTGTAGAGGAAGTTTTCTTAAGGGTGAACGCAAAGATTTGATGGTACATTTTAAAGTAACTCTTAAATGAATAGTGTCAACCTAAAATTATTTATTATACACCCAATACCTATCTCTTTACAGAACACGAGTACATGACTTCTTGCCGAGAATAAATACACATTAAAATAGAATGGCGGACAAGTCAATCTTACCAACTTTGATTTATTTGGTTCTAGAGTATGCATTTGAAAAAACCATCAAGGTCGCGGGCGCCTAAGTATGAAGGCATAGTTTGAGGCATTTAAGTGTGAGGCAGTTGCAGTCACCAGTGGACTCACGAGTACCATACCACAATAACTTTCAAGTCGCAATTTATTGCTTCTCGAGGAGATAGAGATAGAGCTGGAAAATAGGGAGGTGAGGAAGAAAATGGATGTCATTGCACTGCACCAAAAAGGCCAAATTGGAATCCTTCATCCGGCCAACCTTGTCATGGTCATTGACCGTGATAAGGCCGTGACAAAGGCTTATCACGGTCAATGACCGTGACAAATCCGTGACAATGTTCATAGTAAAAATAACTCCCCCTCCTTTTTTTCCACCATTTTTGTTTCCCTCCCTCTTTCTCTCTCTAAGCGACTGCTTTCTCTCTCTCTCTAAGATTTTGGTACGTTTTCTCTCTCTATTTCTCTTCCATTTGTATATATGTGTGTGTGTATATGTGCGTGTGTGTATATATATGTGTGTAAATGTGCGTGGGGGGGGGAGGGGGCAGGGCTGGGGGTGGGGGGACAGGGGTGTGTGTGTGTGTATATATGCGTGTGTGTATATGTGCGTGTGTGTATATATGTGTGTGTGTGTGTGCATGTGTGTGTGGTGTGCCTATGTGTATATATGTGTGTGTATATGTGAGTGTGTGTATATATGTGTGTGTAAATGTGCATGTGTGTGTGTGTGTGGTGGAGGGAGGGGGCAGGGGTGGGGGTGGGGGTGGGGGTGGGGAGGGGGTGGGGAGGGGGTGTATATGCATGTGTGTGTGTGTATATATATGTGTGTGTGTGTATATATATTAAATTTTGATTGGTTTATTAGATATTGCGCCTCATATGCAAGTAGTGCCCCTTGTAAATGAATTGATTGATTATTAATTTTTTTAGTAAATTAATAATTAGTGCCCCTTTCATATGCAAGTAGGATTTCCCCTCATTGTAAATTAGTAAATTAATAATTGTATACTTTAATTGTTAGTTTAATTGATGAAATGAATTAATTGAGTAGATGAATTAGAAGGAGTACGGGATACACATTTGTTGTTGCTATTGCGGTTGGATTATAGTGGATCGATGTTCGGTTGGTTAATTTTAGAAATGGCATGACCACTGGATTATTGTCCATATGGGGTGGGATTTTTTTACTTTTTTTTTAAATTACTTTGTATCACGAACAATATATATATAGTATGATAATTAAATGAAACATACTTGAAATTACATATAGTGCGCATAGATACTAGCCTTCTAGTTCTTATGCGTACGCATTCAATAGCCCTTAGAACCGTTCGAGAGTCATTACCCCTATAATGAGATCTCTCGAATTGTCATGTTTGGACAGTTTGGGACTACATAATTTATGTATAATAATATTCTTAGTGGCTTAAAGTTGTTACTTTTGGAGGAAGTTCTGCAGTTATATCCTAATGTTATTTGGGTACATACTAGATTGACAAGTGTGAGTGTTATTTCAATTGATCAATTGAAATAACACTCACACTTGCCAATCTACGTCGTGTACTTAGAGAACTATGGGGATACGCTACCGATTTTTTCTCAAATCGTAACAATGTGCATGAGATGTTAAGTATATTACACAAATATGTATGAGACCTGAATTTTTGATGATGTCATTGTTGATACCTGGGCCAAAGGCACCAAGGGATGACATCGACGTCTACTTGGATCCTTTGGTAGAAGAATTAAATGAGTTGTGGGAAGAGGGTGTGCAAGCATTTGACTCTTTTAGAAAAGAAGAGTTTACGCTAAAAGCTATGTTGATGTGGGCAATTCATAATTTTCCAGCTTATGGGACATTATCCGGTTGTGTAGTACATGGTTATTTGGGGTGTCCTATTTGTGGAGAGGAGACTGAATCTGTTCGTCTCTCCACTAGCTCAAAAAATGTATATCATTTCCATAGGAGGTTTTTACCCCCGCCTCATAGTTTCAGATTTGAGAAAAGTTCCAATTTTTTATCGGGCGGGGTTGAACATAGACTACCGTCGAGAAAACTTTCAGGTTCAGAAATTGAAAGTAAATCATCTGATTGTGGCCCTAATATACCAGGTAAGAATCCCAAATTTAAGAATGTCAAGCATAAGAAGACCCCAACTGGGAATGAAACTGAGACAAGAAAGTCATGGTTTAGGACGTCAATTTTATTTTACTTGCCTTATTGGAAGAATAACCCGTTGCGCCATGTATTGGATGTGATGCATGCAGAGAAGAACCTCGTTGAACATATTGTGGACACTTGCCTTGGGGGGAGTCATTCGAAGGATGGATAAAATACACAAAAAGACCTTAAATCGTTGAAACTTTAGCCAAAACTATGGTTGAAAGAAGATACTAGGGGAAGGACAATAATTTCCCCTGGTGCGTTTACTTTGACGAGTGGGGAAATGAATGTGCTTTTAGACACAACATATAATTTGAAGGGTTCATCTAATTTTTCATCCAACTTGCAAAGGATTGTGAATTATGATACTCGTGATTTACATAAGTGTAAGTCCCATGATTGACATGTGATCATGCAATTGGTTCCTCTATTGTTTAAGCACTATTCCTCCAAGCACAAGGGAGGGCTATTATGCAAATTAGTATCTGCTTCTCACTTTTGTGTGAGAAGGTAGTCAATTGAGAACACATAGTGATTGCAAATTGGCGGTGACCGAAGCGATTTGTGTGTTGGAAAAGTACTTTTCCCCAACATTCTTTGACATAAGTGTTCACTTATTGGAACACCTATGCGACGAGGCACTTCTTTGTGGTCTAGTTAGATATCGATGGATGTATTCATTTGAAACATTGATGAAAGTTTTTAAACATTACGTCAAGAATACACGATACATTGCAGGATCAATTGCAGAGGAATACATCACTGTGAAGTCATCAATTTATACTCGCGAATATATGCCTGACTCGAACAGTGTTGATGACACTGATGAGTTCGTCGATGATGGTGGTCATGTGATGGGAAAACAAGTGAAATTAACAAGTTTGCAACATAAACAAGTAGGTCGTTATCTATTTGACACACATGAAGATGTCGAAGAATGGAAAAAGTAAGTTTTACATTATTTTAGATTATTTTATACATGATTAATTTTGTGATATGCAGATAATATTAACATGTCGACAATTAGCATCTCCCCAGTTGAGGAGGGTAAATCGGGCCAAAAAGACGGACGTGCACTACTCCGGGCGGATGTCTTACGCCGAGGTGGAGCATAGGATGATGGTAAGATTTTATTTTTCTATAATTACAGAAATATGTTATTCTGCATTATTTTACTTTGCAGGCCCGATACTAATTTTTCATTATTTTATTTCAAGGGGAGGGGAGTGGCCCTGGGGGTAGGCCATATAGGCTTGATGCTTATGTGGCTATTCAGATGAAGAAGGGGAAGGATAAGAAGGTGTCCCAAATTTTTGCGTCCACGATTGTAAGTAATCTGACAGGTTACTTTTTGTTAATTACGTTATAATTTTTTATTTACTTATTTAACTAATCGTGTGCTTTTTGTCATTTCAGGAAATGCTTAAGGAAGTGCATGACTCGCAGTCTGATGCCGACAAGGCATCTTTATCCACGGACGCACTCAGTCAAGTGTTTGGCGTTAATTGCAAGGGGAGGACAAGGGGTGAGCTCGTGGGTGGCCAAATCTAGGATCATCGGATTGGAGACGAGTAACACTAGGTTGGCTCAAAAGGTGAACTCACATGATGCGAAGCTGTCCCGTTTGGAGGCGACGGTCCAAGATATGTTCTCATTCATGAAGTGTTCATTGCGCGGAAAGGGTAAGGGTAAAGGGAAGGAGAAGGTGGAGGAGGGGGAGGAGGAGGACGAAGACGTGGACGTCACTGCTTCATCGCTGACACGTGCAGACTCTAATGATCTAGTCCCCTATTTGGCTCCCTTCAATCGACCTATGATGACACTTGGTTGGCCGAGCGTGTTTATACACGACATATTTGATGGCGAGAGGATAGGTAGGGGGTGAGGGACCCGAATACCATCCAGGGTATGCTAGTTCATGGGCGTGCGCTTCAAGACATCGAGGCTAAGGTGCTCGTCACGCATGTGCTAATCGGGAAGGAGAACTCCCTATTGGGGTTACGCGAACAATACCGCATGATGCATATTCAAGGGTGTATCAATTCGTATATCGTGTGGCTTATACACCTCATCAAACCTACCCCAGACATGTAGTGACATTATTTGAATTGTTTTGGATTGTTTTAAGTTGTTAAATTTGAATTGTTTTAAGTTGTTACATTTGAATTATATTTGGATTATATCGTGATGCATATTGTTTTGAATGTATATTTGCATTATCTCTGTTTAATTTGGATATATGATGTTTGAACAGGTACAACGTTGCTATAATAGGTACAAATATACTGCTGGGCAGTGGCAGTGGCCATACTGCCCAGCATATTTTTTTTCAATTTTGCCCAGAATTATCACGATCAATGACCGTGACAAGTATTATTTGTCATGAACTTGTCATGATCATTAATCGTGATAATTTTTTTAAAAGGTCACTGATTTGTTACGGTTATTGACCGCGACATGACCGTGACAAGTCTAATGAACTTGTCACGGTCAAAGAACATGATAAGACCGTGATAACAAAAGTTGTCACCCCAGACTTGTCAACGTCATTAACATTGACAAGTTGGACTTGTCACGGTCAATGACCGTGATTATTCTGAAGATTTAGTGTAGTGTTGTCGGTCAAGCCTGCGTAATCAATTGCTCATATGCCCCATTGATAAGGTTACTTTCCTACGGGCACTGATTGCAATTGCCATGGTGAGAACATAGCCTTCGTTGCAATGATATATGGGGAGTGATTCTCTTAATGGAGAACTACATGAGGGATTTACATTTGAATATTGATAAATTCATAGCATATATATATATTCAAGTTTGAACCCGACATTTATATACACCATATATAATGTTATTTATGAATTTAAATCAACTCGATAAAGTATTTTCTCAATTATTTGGGGTCATGTACATTATTCATATTTTTTCATTTCCTTATTTTTAGCGCAATATCTTTGGTTGAACCACATGACATCATCTCATTTATTAAAATATTCCACCAAGTCAATTCTACATATATCTCGAGCATTATCGTCAATATCTAAATCAATATTTCTATAGGATCATTAATGAGCCTAATTTTGATGTGTCCAAGTCATTTAAGTCAATTTTATCTCAATATATCTTCTATGCGAAATACTTCTACTGTATTAGGAATGTGTTCATTTCCAATTTAACCCATTTAAGTAAAACAATACATCCATCTTAACATCACCGTCGCACTCATTTTTTAGGAAAAAAATTCATTGGTTGTCCAACATTCCGTCTAATATAACATAACTGGTATAATGACCATCCTATAAAACTATTTATTTAACTGCAAAAGTATACATTGATTACATAATACGTTTGAAGCGTTTTTCCACTTGTGACTTGTCTTAGCCTCCTTTAATCATACTAGTAGTCGTACAAACACGATGCGTGAGCAACATGTATTAGGTAATAGTATATATATATATATATAAGGTGAAGAAGTATTAAAATGATATATACTTATGATGCATATGACTAACATTATACTTTTTTTCTTTTAAAAAAATGCTTATTACACTCTCTTTTTACTTTTGATGATATTTATTGTAAATAAATTTTATGAAAACAATATACTAGAATGTGGCATGTGTTCCATGTTTTTATTCCTAATGGAAAATATATCTCGCTCACCTCACATAATTAAATTCAATGGGAAAAGATGAGAAAAAATTAAGAGAACGTTTCAAAGATAAAGATGTTCTTTTATGCTTTCCTTCCTCCAACTTCTTGATTCTCCATTGCTCAAACATATAATTTATTGAAGTTGATCTCCATGCCAATGTCACATCAATAACAAATCAAAAGAATCACACACACACACACACACACACATAATATATATATATATATATATATATATATATATATATATATATATATATATATATATATATATATATATATATATATATATATATAAAGTAGGTGTAATACCCCTTAGTTTTTAGTAATTGTTTTTATATTAATTTGCCTTACGGGTTAATTATATAAAATAAAGGAAGTTGGAGTAAATATTATTTTAAGTGATTTAAGAGATAATATTTACTAAGTTTTGCATATTTACTCTAAGGTGAATGTAAATAACATCATGTTATGTTTTATTGCGTCGTTATGCCTTAAGCGACGGGTATGGCTTATATTCTAATTGAATCATTATTGATAATTTAAAATGATGTTGGAACATGAAATAGTTTATGTTATCCCCGATGCCAATTTAGAGGGCGTAGTTAGTCCGGAAATGGTTGAGATAGTCAAAATAAGTACCATGTTGTATTTTTGGGTTCCTACTACTTTTGACCGGTTATGACTTAATTATGTTGTTAGGAGTCATTTTAATTGTGTAGTAATATTTAAAGATGGAATTTAGTGTTAATGGGAATTTAAGTCTTCCAACAACATTTATTCTCATTTATATGTCTTAAACCTAGAGAGAGAGAGAGAAAGAAAGAGAATTTGGGAGAAAAAGAAGAGAAAAGAGAGAGAATTGAAGATTGGAGCTTGAATTTGTTTCTACCAGAAGATAATCCGAGATTACAACCTTAAGGCAAGTTTCTAACTTGCAAATGTATGATTTAATGTGAATAAATTATAGTGATAGTTGTGTATTTGGAAGAATTGAACAAATTATGGGTTTTGATGAATTTCGGTGTTTAACCTTTAGATTTTGATGTTTGTATGATTTGAGTTAAATATATTGGTTTGTTGTTGTGTAGAATGTTGGGGTAATGTTATTAGATGATGGGATTCAGAGAAGTGGAGGAAAAGAGGGTGAATGATGTACATTTGGGTTGTTAGAAATAGGGTTTGGCCGTGGGATCTAGTGAGGCCGGTCGACCGTGGTTCAGAGCCCGGTTGACCGGGCCTAAAAAGAAAAGCCCACTCCTTCTCTTGATAGGCATATTTAAAAAGCGTGATCGACTGCAGTCTAAGAACTGGTCGACCGGGCTTTGGGGAAGGGGCTTACTGCTTCTTTTATAAGGCCATTTTTTGAAAGTGCGGTCGACCGGGGGTCTGGGGCCGGTCGATCGGTACCCTATTTTTCACCCCAAAAACTTTAGTTTTCTTTATATCACTTCTTTTAAGGTTTAGCCCTAGGAACCTTCTTACATGAAGTAAAACTATAGTATTAGAGTCTAGTATTAAGGGAATCAAGAACCTAGGTTATAAAACGAGTGTTTGGGCTTAAGTCAGGAATTAATTAATTAGTTGTTAGAAGAAGGTAAAGGTCCTTTTCATAGAGTGAGCTAGTCTAGGACTAGGGGGAAGTAGGTTTATATAATTGTGGACTTTTAGAATTGGGATGACGTAATATTATACTTGATGTCTTATAGGGTTGTCATTAATTTATGGAGACAAACATGAAGATAATTGAATATTGTGTTTTACGGTGTTAAACACATATGGCTCCGGATATAATGTAATGTACATTTTCAATTGGCATATCTTGTGAATATTGATTTGAAAATACATACCTCTCTAAATGCTAACATAAGGGAAGTTATGCGAATGAGGTGAAGTCCCCTGGCTAGTGAATGCAGGGTGAATATAATTCTCGACCATAGGACCAGTTGTTATATTGTGATGTTATTTTATTCGAAGTGAGGTAATTCTGGGTATGGTTATGACTCACAGTCCAAGGTATATAGACGCTTACCACGCGACGCGATTTAGGATTCCCAGGTGGTCTTGGTGATAGGCCCTGGAAGATGATAGCTATTTAGGGGCGCATCCAGTGGGGTGACTCCCGGAAGATGGTCATAGAATCGTTATATATTCTGATTATAACTATTCTCACGAATGTGACATTTTATAAATGGCTAAAGCATTTCGTAAATCAACTGTTTCGAATAAGTTTCTAAGTGAGTGTTGATGTAAAAAAATAGATTTTATCTAATTAATTAATCACAGATGAATATGAATAAAGAAATAAGACAAAGGATTTTTAAAGTGGTTCAGCCTTAAGAAAATGGCCTAAGTTCACTGTCTTGTATTGCTGGGTGTTTTGCCTTGATCTTGAATATGTTTTCTTAAGATAGCTTACCCGTTATGAGGGTATTACAATGTATTTATAGCCCTTGGACTGCCCATGTGAATAGATAATACGCTGTTATTAGATAGGCATATGTATCGGTACATAATAAGAATATTCATTGAATCTGTTCTAGTCATTTGATCTTCCTAGATAGTTGCTTGGTATTCTGAGTAGCTCGGTCATCTGAGTAGCTCATCATGTCAAGTTGCTCGGCATATATAATTATGCCATGTTGGATGACACGTGTTTTATCATAATTAGTCCACGTCAACTGACTAATTTTTGTATCAACAGAAGCCCCAATATTTCGTAGTCGAGATTGGATGCGAGAGTATGAAATATTATGCCCAAAAGTTGCTCGGGCACACTTTCCTATGCCTTGTTTGGTTACAGCCCTTCGACACTTGTGAAATTTTCTTCTCATCATACTAATTTTGAGCGCAAAATGGCAAAATTGAAAATAGTTCAAATTTTTTGCGAACGCTTGGGAACTTGTACTTTTTAATCGCCGAAAATGCAATCATCGTCATCTGTAATCATTACTTTTCCCATTTTCCAAAGCAACGTATATAAAGGCGGTAAAAACTGATTATTGTCTGCCTTTTGCCATCTTGATTCTCAAACTTTCTATCTTCTCACTTTTTTTTCTTACGATCGTCTTCTCAGTTCATCCGCCTTAGCTGATTTCTTGATTTTTCTGTAAGAATTTCTTCCTTTTTCTTCTTTCTTGGATTTATCCATCATGGTTTACCTTATCGAATCGTTGGATAAGTTTAGAGCTAATTTTTGGCTTAACTCTTGGGTTACTTTGGAAGAACCTCCTTACCCTTCTGATTTATTTTCTATAGCTGAAGGACATTGGTTTCCTTCCATTTTATAGCTGAATGTGGTTTTTCTTTCCCGCCTAATCCTTTGTGTTTGGAATTTTGCCAATATTTTGATATTGTTCCTGCAAGGATAGTTCCAAATACATGGAGGGTAGTTAATGGAGTACATAGGTTAAATCAAATTCATGGAACTCGTTTGGGGATTCCTGAAATTATGTACTATTATAAATGGGTTACTAGCGATACCATCTTTTATTTAAAAATTAGGTATTCTAACAGAGCTTTAGTGGTCAATCTCCCTGATGCTAATAGGGATTATTTTGAACATGGGGTTGTAATGAAAAATTGGCAACACCCCCATTAAAAGGGAAAGACGTGTACCAAGGTCCCAGATGTCCACTTTATGGCCATGGGATAGGTTGTTTATATTTTTCAATTTAGCTCTGTATTTGTTTGACAAAATGCGTCACTGACATTTATTTTTGATATGTTGCAGTTGATAGTAAGAGAAAATCCACAAAAGAGAGTGTTGTTAATATAAAAGATTTGAAATTTATCTGGGGATTTCATCGAGCAATAGATGGGGAACACGTGAGGTCTGCTTCCAATTTACTGCAATACAAGAACACCCCTTTTTCCTTTATTACTCGACCTCTTGTTCCTCCCTTGGTGATTGACCTTGAGCAGGCTCCATTATCTTCTTCATTTGTTGAATAATCTTCTCATGACTTGGGTACTTCTATTGCTGACCTAGTGATGAAGAAAAGGAGAATGCTTGATCTTTTGCCAAGGTTTCCCCTAGTGCTAATGGGGCAAAGAAAAGAAAAGATGATGTCCCAGCTGAAGGGACTAAGAAAAAGGATGTTGCTCCACTTGGTGGAGCAGTCACAACTGCTAAGGATATCAGCAAGAAGCCCCATGTTGCCCCTAAAGAGGCAACACCTTTGATTGAAGGGGTTATCCTTATTCAAGAAGAGACAGCACCTTTGATTGAAGCTGCTCCTTTGAGAAGATTGAGAAGGGGTCTTAGTGAGAAGACTGCAGATGCTACTGCCCAACCTTCTGAGGCTAAGGTACCTTCTTTGAGATTTAGTACTCCATCTCTCATCGCTCCTGGCTTGGACAAGAAATTGATCAGGTCTGGGACTCTTCCTAACTGCCGAGCTGCTGAGACTTCTACTCCTCACTAGAAGGTTACTGACTTGGCGGCCCAACATCTTGCATCAGTAAGTGTCATCACACTTGCCATTTTACCTCTTTATATAATGTTCATATTCTGACTTGGGCTTCTTTTCTCTTGTAGTTTTTGGTGTATTTTAATAATATTCTGGAGAAGGATGAGGCTATTAAGGCTTAAACTTCATCTAGTGGGGTGGAAGAAGCCCTTGTTGGGTTGTCAAAATCTTTGACGGATTCCCGACAGAAGTACAAGAAGGACAAAGCTGCTTGGGAAAATAAAATCAAGGACGCTGAAATAGCTCAACAGAAAGCTGAGGAAGCTTCCAAGGAGGCTGTAAATGTTTCCAAGGATGCAGAGGAGTAATAGAAGGTCGCCATTTCCATCAAGGTGGAAATTGAGGGCAATCTTGAAGAGGCTAAACGGCGTAAGAAATACCTTAAGGAGAAGGTAAAGTCTACCGAAGAGCTTCTTAGGGAAAATACTTCCTCAAAAAGGATGAAGAGAAGAGCTGATGTGAAGAAGGCCTTTAGCTCTGGCTGGTACAAAGGGTGGAATAAAGATATAATTGTTGCTTCTACCCAAATGGAGTAGGCAAGTGTAAAGTTCTTCAGGCATGGATGGACCGTCGCTTTGAAAGAGTTAAATGTTGCTGAAGATTCTGAGTAATTTCAGAGACAGATTCATGGCCCTCCTCCTGCTATTGAAGAAGAAGAAGAAGAAGAAGAAGAAGAAGAAGAAGAAGAAGAAGAAGAAGAAGAAGAAGAAGAAGAAGAAGAAGAAGAAGAAGATGAAGATGAAGATGATGATGATGATGATGAAGCTGGATCTGATGAATCTTCTTTGTTAGTTGTAGAAAAAACACTTGTTGCTACTATCCCTCAATCCTTCGAGAAAGTTCAGAAAATAACAACCTCTATCGAGCAATGTCAAATTCCCACTGAGCAACCAATTTCTTCCTTAAAGTCGACTGATGATGTTATAGGGAATAAGGAGAAGGTGTAAAGTTGTTCGACTCTTTACTTATTTTATTTTTCTAATTTTCCCTTTTGTTGTAACTTTGGTTGTACTCCTTTTTCTTATAATCAATAAAATGGACTTTGTTATTGAGTTTCTCATTCACTTGTTCTATATGGATGTACTGTTGTTGATCAATTTTTACTTTTCCTTGCTAGTTTATTACCAGGATGGAACTGTTATCATCTCATGATACAGAGTTGATGAAGAAGTGTACGGACTACTTCAAAACTGGTCGTGCAGATTTCACCGAGGCACAGATAATTGATATTCTTGGATCTAATGCCTCTGAACGAGCAATCAATGCTTACCAATATTTAAAATGTTTGCTTGATCGGGCTATGGAAAATAACGTGGCTTATTACGAAATGATTGAAGATCTTCAAGGGATGATCAAAGAACTTTAGCTTCAGCACAAGGAAGCCACTGCTCTTTTTCATAAGGGTTATAAGAAGAAGTACCAACAATTGAGTGCTGATCGGGGTTATGACAAGTTCATTTCAACCCATAGTAAGAGAGAGAGTGTGCTAAAGCTTGAGATTGAAGAACACAGAAACATCGCTAAGTTGCTGGAAGAAGAGAATAATGCTTTGAGAGAAGAGCTGAGACAACTAAAATCTGCCTCTTCCTCTGGAGCTCTGGTCCCAATAAATGATGAAGGATTTTCTTTTATGGAAATTGAAAATGCTACATTGAGAGAAGAATTGGAGACTTTGAAAAGAGCTAGACCTACATCCTCCTCGCGGGGTAGAGAAAGAGCCGGTCGGATCAACATTAAAGAGACTAGGACTCAACAGGCCTTAGAAAATCGAGTTGTTCATCTGAAGGAAAAAAATCAAGCTTTAGCTGAGATGTCCCAAAAAATTCAGAGACTCACTGAGCAACTTTCCAATCAGAGTTCTGCGTTAGAGAGTAAAGAATACTTGGTGAAAAGGCTTTATTAGCATGTTGAGAGATTGACTTATTAATTCAACAAGCAGCCAGAGAGTTTTGGATGGGAGGATATAATGAAGCTTTATGTCATCTTGATGCCCGATTGAAGCAATCCAACAATAAGGGATACAAGCAGAGTTGGTTGAAAGCCTTAATTGTGATGAAGGTCGAATGAGGAACAGAGTTGTGGTATTGGTATGAACCTGGATTACTTGATCTGCCAGTGCCTCCTTTTAAACTAGATATTAGCTGGATTCCATCCCGTTCCATTCCTCAGTGTCTGATTTCCAAATACCTTAGCAACTACAATCTTCATAAATATTTTGAGAGATCTCGACCTCAACATCTGCTTGAACGACCTAGCTCGAGCAACACCAGAATGCTACAAGATTTGAATTTTATCAACTCTTCTTTTGCTCTAGATGATCCTCCAGCTGGAATGGAGCCTGTACCTAAATCTGAAGGAAAAAACCAATAGAATAGGTTGTTTGTATTCGTTAGTGATTATTTAACGAAGAAAAATCATATTTTGTAATTTTACTTCCTTGGAAATAAATTAATTGTATGATGTTTATCTTGACGGTCTTTGTTAAATATATATATACATATAAAGGGACAATTTATCCTATGCTGGTTTGATTGCCTAGACAATGGAACTTTGCCCCATATGTTGCCTAGTTGTGGTGACTTATCACCCATAAGTGCCTAAGCAATGGAATTATTTTCATCCCATGCTCCTGCGTAGTTGTAACAATCTTATCTATATTGCCTTGGTGCCTAGGCAGTGGATATTTTACCCATCTTCTTGCCTAGTTTTAGATGCCCCTTGAGGTCACCTATAATCAAACAGGACTTGCGCTGTATGATTGTTATGCCAACATTGTTGGTTAGGTTGTTGATGCCGACCAACCTTAGTTGGTGGTTGATGATGCCAACCAACCTTAATTGGTAGTTTTTAGGTTTGTTGATGTCGACTAACCTTAGTTGGTGGTTGCTGATGCCGACCAACCTTAATTGGGGGTTCTTGTTGCTGCAAAGTTCAAGTGTAGTGTGTAGCACTAGTACTCTGAAAAAATTTAACTCAAAAGAATATTGGTAAATTATCATTTTCATTCATATTGAAATAATGGTGTACAAGTGAATCTACGTTAATGGTAATACCTTCGTAGGTGGTCAGCATTCCAAGCATTTTTGAATACTTCTCCCTCTAGAGTTTCTATTATGTAGGTTCCAGGTCGAACAACAGTTGTGACACGATAAGGCTAATGCCAGTTGGCTTCCAACTTATTGTGCTTCTGAATGACTTTCTTGAGCACATAATCCCCTACTTTGAGATCACACTTCCTGACCCTTTTATTGTAGAACATGGAAGTCCTTTGCTGATAAGCTGCATTTTGGATTGCTGCGTCTTCTCTGACTTCCTCGAGCATGTCCAAATCTAAGCGTCTCATCAAATCACTTATTGGAGAATTGAAATTAAGCACCCTGTGAGTAGGTGCCTAGTTCAGTAGGTATAACTGCTTCACTTCCAAAGGCCAACATGTAAGGAGATTCCCCAGTTGTTGTTCGGGGAGTTATTCGGTAAGCCCTAAAATAGAGTGCAACTTGTTGATCCAATTCCATTTCACATCATCCAACCTTTTCTTTAACCCGTTTCATAAAGTTTTGTTTGTTACTTCTGTTTGCCCATTGCTTTGGGGATGACCTGGAGCAGAATGGATCTTTTGAATGTTAGACTGTAGACAGTACGCGACGAATTCCTCATTATCAAATTGGGTACCGTGATCAGTGATAAAAGCATATGGCAGACCATATCTGCAAATAATATTCTTTCAGATGAATTGATAGACCCTTTCATATGCCATATCGATGAGAGGTTCAGCTTCTACCCATTTTGTGAAATAATCAATAGAGACCACCAAATATTTGAATCATCCTCTTGTAATTGGAAGAGGCTCGACTAAGTCTATTCCCCACATGAAAAAAGTCCAAGGTAAAGTTATTGGCATCAGCAGTACCTGAGGAGTTCTTCGTATCGTAGAAAATCGTTGACATTTGTTGCATTTCTTGGCATAAGTTGTACAGTCAGCGCGCATTATTGGCCAATAGTACCCCTGTGTAGTTATTCTCTGCAAAAGAGTCCGCCCTGCTACGTGAGCTCCATAAGATACTTCTTGAATTTTTTCTATTAGATATTGAACTTCTGTTGGGTGAACACATGTTTGTAAACCTGTGATCACACCCCTTCTGTATAAAACTCCATTGTCTAACACATATCAAGCAGCTTTAAACTTCAACCTCTTGGCTACAAGTTGGTCGGCTGGTAAAATGCCTTCTTCGATATGAGCCCTGATGGGATCCATCCAGGAAGGTCCCATATCCAAAGTGAAAAACTTCAGCATCAAATCTTCATCGATACTTTTATTGGTGAGTATCTCAATAGGATTTGTTCTTCGTAGTTCGGTGCGAGTAGCTGAGGCTAACCGAGCTAGTGTATCTACCCTTACATTCTCCAGTCTTAGTATTCTAATCAATTGGACAGATGTTAAATTATCTATAACCTCCAAAGCTTTGGTTAGATACCTCGACATGAATTATCCTTTTTCTATGTAACGACCGAGAAATTTATTTACCAGTAGTTGTGAATCACTGAACACCACAACTTGCTTTGTGTTCAGTGATTTAACTAAGCTGAGGCCCACAATTATGGCTTCATACTCAGCTTTATTGCTGGAAGCTTTGAATTGGAAATGCAGAGCATATTCTATGTCTAGTCCATCTGGGATATTAAGAATTATTCCAGCCCCAAAGCATGTTGCGCACGAGGAACCATCAACGTATAAATTCCATGAAGGGATATTATCATCAAAACCTTGGTCGGACAAAATCCCTTTATGGAATATCTGGTGTTTCCTTTCTTTATCCTTCAATCGGGCTCGTAATAAAAGATTCTTGTTGATCGGCCACCATTCCTTCTGGAAGATCTGCTATTGGGAGTTGATCGGGGATAGTCTCTGGTGATTTTCTAGCATCCTTGAGTTATTTTGCGTTAGCCCCCTGTTGGTCGGAGGTATCTGGGTAGGTGAATTCAGCGATGAAATTTGCCACTGCTTTCCCTTTGAGATAAGATCTTGGCCCGTAAATAAGATCATACTCCCCTAATTCCACTGCCCAATACATCATTCTTCCAGATTTTTCTGGTTAATGTAAGGCCTGTCTGAGTGGCATGTTAGTATATACCACTATTGTATGGGCTTGAAAATATGGCTTCATCCTCCTGCTCGCCTTAATCAATGCCAATGCCAACTTCTCCAGTTTTGGATATTTGATCTCTACTCCCCCGAATGCCTTGCTCGTATAGTAAACTGGTTTTTGCACTCCGCCTTCTATTCTTTTCAAAGATGAACTAACGGCATTTTCAAAGACATCAACGTACAAATGTAATTTCTCTCCCAATACCGACCTGGGCAGTAAAGGAGGTGTCCCCAAGTATCTCTTCAATTTTAAGAATGCCTTCTCACACTCGTCATTCCATTTGAAGGTCTTTCTAAGCACCTTGAAGAATGGAAGACACCTATCAGTTGCTGGGGAGATGAATCTGTTGAGAGCTTCTACACACCCCGTAAGGCTTTGCACTTCCTTCTTGGTGGTTGGAGATCATAATTTGAGCAAGGCTTTTATCTTTTCAGGATTTGCCTCAATACCTCGTTAGTTGACAATATACTAGAGGAACATGCCTTCCTGTACACCAAAATGCACTTGGTCGGGTTCAGCTTCATCTGGTACTTCTCCAACTAGTCAAATGTTTGGCTTAGATCAGCTATATGGTCAATAGCTTTCTTTCTTTTGGTCAGCATGTCGTCGACGTACACCTCCATATTTTTGCCAATCTGCTCTGTGAACACCTTGTTCATCGGCTGCTGATAGGTAGAACCTGCATTTTTAAGACCAAAAGGCATAACATTGTAACAATATGTCCCTCGTGGAGTAATGAAAGAGGTACTCTACCTGTCTTCTTGTTTCATTTTAATTTGATTGTATCCGGAGTAGGCATCCATTAAGCTCAACAATTCATGCCCCGAAGTAGCATCTACCAACTGATCTATTCTGGGTAGAGGGAAATGATCTTTTGGGCAGGCTTTATTCAGATCTGTGAAATCCACTCACATTCTTTATTTGTTGTTCTTCTTATTTACCATCACAACATTAGCTAGCCAATCAGGATATTTGACGTCTTCAATGAAAAAAGCCTTTTGTAGCTTCTCTACTTCCTCTTGAATAGCATGGTTCTTCTTCGGACTAAACACTCTTCTTCGTTGATTCACTGATTTGATCTTTTTATTGACATTGAGCTCGTGACATAGGAAGGTTGGATCTATCCCCGGCATATCTTCATGACTCCACGCGAATGCTTGCTTTCTGTGCCTCAGAAAGGCCGCCAGCTCTTGCTTCGATATCGAATCAAGTGAATTACCAATCTGAGTTGTTCTTTCTGGTCGTTCATCGTCTAGAATAATGCTCTCTGTTACCTCCATGACTTATCCTTTAATGAGCTCTATTTCATCTCTTGGGTCTAAGGTTTCAATCTCAGACTCATCAGACTTATCCACTTGGTAAGTGGTGGTTTTCTTCATGGCTTCCTCCAGCTCTTCTTATTCGGCAGATGAGTAATAGCATTCCTGAGCTACCTTCTGATCTCACTTCATAATTTTAACCCCAAAGTTGGTCGAGAACTTTAAACACTGATGTACAATGGATGGAACCGCTTCAAACTTTTTCAGGCTTACTCTCCCCATGATTATATTATAGGCCGATTGGACATTTTTATCCATCACAAAGAATTGTATCTTTTCTGATCTACAGGTAGGCCAGGTACCAATCAGCATGTCCAACTTGATCGTTCCAAGTGGGAAAAAAAAATTTCCAGAGAAACTAATAAGGGGCCTGTGATATGGCTCCAGTTGACTAAGTATTAAGTTCAAACTGTCAAAGCATGGATAAAACATTATGTCCACTGAGCTACCATTATCCAATAGTACTCTCGAGATAATTACATCCTTCATTCTCATCTTGATCACTAGGGGATCATCATAAGGATACAAAACACCTTCCAGATCATTTTTGGAAAAACCAATGACCAGCTTATCTTTGTTAACCTTCCTCGAACGATCTTCCTCCGCTAGATTTATTCGCTGTATGTAGGAATAATCTTGGGTCTCATTGAGGTAAGCTTTCCTTTCAGCGGTATGATCACCGTCGCCTGCATCTCCACCTGTAATCATATTATAATCGAATAAACCAAAATGGATTGAAAATGCCTCACACTCTGGTTGTCTTGGCTTTTTAGGGAGATCAGGGTCAACTTTTGGGTCATCTTCATGGTCCCTTTTATTGTCATCTCTTAGTCGGCAAGGCGATTTGGACATTTGCCGTGATCTATTGTTGGTCTTCCCACCATTCTAGTGATCAACAAATCGGTTCAACTTCCCTCTTCTAATGAGTGTTTCTATCTTATTTTGGAGAGCTACGCACTTCTTGGTTGTGTGACCATGATCCTTATAGAACTTGCAGTACTTAGACTTATCTCTTCTTTCGGGAGCTGCCCTCAATTTTTCTAGACAATTTAGCTCCTCGTTGTCCTTGATCTCTTCTAGAACATGGTTTATATCCACCTTTAATGGGGTATAATTTGCATATTTCCTCAAGTGCTCTAACATTTTCTTGCCTTTTGACTACTTGTTCCTTCCATTATGCTTGTGATCTTTCCTTTTCGACCTGCCTTCGACTTTAGTCTCTACTTTTGCCTCAACATTCTTCTTCGCAGTCATAGCTTCTTCGGCATTCATAGTCTTGGCTGCTTTAGCCATCAACTCTGTCTGGATTTGGGGGGATCCTTGGCCAGAGTGTAGTACAGCTTGTCTAGTGGAAGACCACTCATGAGGGTTGTAATAGTCATTTTCTCCTTATAGTCAATAACTTCTAATTTTTCGTTGTTAAAACAAGTGATATAGTCCCTAGTGCTTTCCCCTTCCCTTTGCCTTACACTCAACAGATGTGCTACCCTCTTGACTGGATTTGCACCAAAATAGAAGTTTCCGATAAAGAGCTCTATCAGTTGATGGAAGGTTACAATCTGCCCCCAAGGAAGACCATTGTACCATATTTAAGCAAATCCAGTGATGCTTCCTGAGAATGCCCTGCACCTCATCTCATCTGGGACTGCATAAATGTCTGCAGCAGCTTAGTATTGCTCTATGTGAAGAACAGGATCAGTTTTTCCATCATACTTTGGTGTAACTATAGGAGCCTTAAATTTTGAGGGTGTGAGAAAATCCACAATTATTTATACAAAAGAAGATCCTTTGATAAAGGTTCTTTGGAGAGGGTTTGGCCTTAGTGATCTCCCCAAACCTGTCTTCCAATATTTGAATAGATCCTTTCCATGCATCCTTTTCAGCTTCTGATTTATGTGTACGAGCAACAGATCGCATTGAGTTCTCCTCTTGGGATCTTTTAGTGAGAGATGCAGGCCTGATATTTGGACGTGATTGGGCAGATCCTTCCCTTAAAACATTTGGTCGTTGAGAATTTCTCGATGCAATCCAAGGAGGGTTTTTATTCCTCCTGGGGACCAAACGGTCAAAGGGGGAGACTCTACTCAACCTTTCTAAAGCGATTGTTCGTTCTGGAGTTAGAGTGATGTTTTCTTGAGAATCTAAAATTCTTACAGGGGATGTCAGACCAACCTGATAGGATGGATCACTTGAGGTTCTAGTATGACGAAGTTCGATATGTCTGGATCATGAGGTATGATGGGGTGCAATATGTCTAGATCGTGAAGACAGTGGACGTATGATGCTTCAATGGCCTGATTGCGTTAATGCTCCATTTTGAATAGTCTAAATGAACTGTCGCATAGTATTTTGCATAGCAGTTTATCCCCTGGCTAAACTGGCCAAGATTCCTATGATATCATTTGAGTTTGGAGGAGCAGAAGGGTTAGGAGGATTCCCATCATTGTTCCTATTGCTAGATTCTGGATATCAGCCATTTAGGATAAGTTTTTGGTGAAAAATGCTATATATAGTCATTTCCCATAGATGTCACCAATCTATTGACGTAAAAAACTAGATTTGATCTAATTAATTAATCACGGATGAATATGAATAAAGAAATAAGATGAAGGATTTTTAAAGTGGTTTAGCCTTAAGGAAATGGCCTACGTCTACTGTCTTGTATTACTGGGTGTTTTGCCTTGATCTTGAATATGTTTTCTTAAGGTAGCTTACCCGTTACGAGGGTATTACAATGTATTTATAGCCCTTGGGTAGCCCATGTGAATAGACAATACGCCATTATTAGATAGGCATATGTATAGGTATATAATAAGAATATTCATTGAATATGTTCTAGTCATTTGATCTTCCCAGATTGTTGCTCGGTATTCTGAGTAGCTCGTCATGTCAAGTTGCTCATCATATACAATTATGCCATGTTGGATAACACGTGTTTTTATCATAATTGGTCCACGTCAGCTGACTAATTTTTGTATCAACAGTGAGTAATGGACTTATGAAGTCATATTGTGCAAAACTGAAATGTAAGATTATTAAATTGGAATTAAGTTATATCTCTTGCATTAATGCATAGCTATCATTATAAATGACATTGCATTAGGTTGTGCATATAGATGAGGGGTGAGAATTATTCTTATTGCGAAGCGTGAGATAAGCTTGTTCATGATGTTAGATATTCACAACTGTCATGCATTTTATTCACATGGATATCATATCACACTAGGCCCTGACCCATTTATATCTCTTTATTTTGTATGGATCTATTTTACGCCCAGGTGCTCCGCCGCAAGGACGCCCGTGTTGATCCTTCCATCCAAGTGTCCAAGAGCTATAAAACTTTTGCGAATGTTGTAGGATTTTTGTTATAGACGGATCTATCTTTTGTGTACTCTAGTTATGATCAGTCTACACATTCGTGCGTGTTGCCCAAGTTTTGTACTTGCTTATATACTGTGATATTTATTTTTAATACTCGGTGTAACCGCTTGTATTGGTCTGTTAACCAACAGCTTATTCGGTTATTATGTTGTGTATAATTATTAAACTGTTTTTTGTCTTTACTTATATCCACCTTCTTTTAAAATTGGAATGTCTTATTGGTTTTATTTAAACTTACAAAATAATTTGACATCCGTTTTCTAAAATAATTAACGGTTATCTCGTATTTTATTTTCAGACAGTGATGCTAAGAATGGACCATCTATGATTCCTATAATTATTGGAGTATAGGGGTGGACACCTATTATTTTAATAAGCGGGGTGTCACAGATGGTATCAGGGCATCAGGTTCTGGAGTCCTTAGGATCTATGCGGGCTTATCACGTTCTACCGTTGCGTTTTTTTATATAGAGCCCTATTGTTAGGACTGTTTTGTTTGTATATGCTTGTGATCTTCTGCAAAGATAAATTATTTTAAATTTTATTCTGATTCAGTTGTTTCTTTGTCTCAGATGCCGCCTAGAAGAGGTCGCCGAGCAAAGAGAGATCGAGTTGCAGAAGATTATGTAGAACCTCCACCACCGCAAGGAACAATTAATGCAGCGTAGGTGGCTAACATCGTCGCCCAGACAGTCAACACTGTAATGACTGCTATGGCCCAATAGTTCCCTCAAGCGAAACAACTGATAGTATCGAAGGTGCAAGCCTATGCGGGACCTTCCCTGTGGGAGAGAGTTAGAGAATCTTTCTTAAAAGGTCACCCCCCAGAATTTCAGGGTGGTTCTGATGTGATAATAGCAAACCAGTGGAATAAAGATATGCAGCGTCATCTCCGAATGGTAGAGTGTAGTAGGGAACGAAAACAGATCCTTGCCACTTTCAAACTAGTAGGAGAATCTTTACACTGGTAGGCGTCGGTGACCACACCGGAGCAGAGGGATACCATGTTCATATCGGACTTTTGGGTTTTGTTTGACCGGAAGTATTTTCCTCCCGCGGTCCAAAAGGAGATGAGGAGGAAATTACAGGATGTGGTACAAGGGGAATGGTCAGTTGCGGAGTATGAAGAGGAATTTACTCGTCTAGCATGCTTTGTGTCAGATGAAGTAATTCCAGAAGAAAGAAGAATATCGAAGTTTATTGGGGGTTTGCATTAGAGGATACGACAACACTTATTGGAAAATCCAGCTTTACAAACATTTGGTGACGTGATGAATGCAGCATTGCTTCATTGCCAAGATCACCGTTTGCATGTGAAGGAGAGTAAGAAGATTTTAGAGTCGGGTTAAGCTAGTAAGTAAGGAGGTAATGGTGTTGGTGGAGCACTACCCTCATCACAACAGTCGGGAGGTAAATAGAAAGAGAGGGACACCTAGCAGGGGGATTCGTCCAAGAGACAACGTTTTGGGGGTTTTAATTTTGGTGGAGGAGGTTTTAGGCACAGTCAGGGTGCCCAGAAGCAGCAGCAGGTGGGCCAGCAAGGCCAAGCAGGCCGAGGTAATAATGGGGATCGAGGCCATTCGGGCCAAGGCATGGGGCAGTTTCAAAATAATAATCGGGGTCGTTATCCAAAGAATATGGCGGGCTACTACTTTCAGTACGGGGAACCGGGTCACTTTAGGAAAGCTTGTCCACAGTTGATCGAGGATAGTTGCCTAAGGGTCCTCAGCATCAGCAGGCACATCTACCGCCACCAGCGCCCATTCCAGCCATCCCTCTACAACAGGGGCAACTATAGTACGAGCGTGTTTATCATATTCAGGATGATTTACTTCCTCCAGCCCCGCTCGTGCCGCCAGTTATCGAGGGTAAGTTTCCTATTCATGGGTATGTGTGTCGTGTGTTATTTGATACGGGACTCATTTATTGTTAAGCATTTTGCTCAATCGATGGGGTTGATTAAGTCCGCGGAGAGTACCTTTACTAGTGTCGAATCTTCCATGGGTGATGGTTCTCTCATATTCTTTGTTTGTAAAAGAGTAGGAATAGACCCTTGTAATTTAAGTTTTGAAGCCGATTTACTCGTCCTGGATATGGTCGGGTATGAGGTTATTTTGGGTATGGATTGGTTAATGAAATATCGTGCTATGGTAAATTGTTATGGGAGGAGTATAGTCTTTGCCATTTCGGGGCAAGAAATGTTTCTAGTGGCTATGCCTTTTTCGGAGGGAGGTTCGAGCACGTACTTATATTGTATTGTGGAGGAGACTTCACGTGATATAGTCGTTTCCTTATATTCGATTCTCGTTGTTAGAGACTTTGAGGATGTTTTTGGGGAGATTTCGGGTTTACCTCTAAGTCGTGAGATCGAGTTTGTGATTGATTTAGCACCGGGAACTCGGCCGATTGCTAGAGCTCCATACCGTATGGCTCCTATGGAAATGAGAGAGTTAAGACATCAAATTCATAAATTGTTATAGTAAGGGTTTATTCGGCGTAGCACGTCACCTTGTGGTGCTCCTGTGTTGTTTGTGAAGAAGAGAGATCCCTCTGGTTATGTGTTGATTACTGGGAATTAAATAAGGTTACCATCAGGAATAAATACCCGTTACCTTGGATCGATGATTTTTTTAATCAACTAAGGGGAGCTTCGTACTTCTCTAAGATAGATTTGAGGACTGGGTATCATCAGTTGCGGATTCGAGAGAAGGACGTGTTGAAAACTGCATTCTTAACTAGATATGGGTCCTATGAGTTTTTGGTCATGACTTTTGGGCTAACCAATGCTCCTGCTGTATTTATGGACCTTATGAATAGAGTGTTTCGGGACTTCCTGGACCAGTTTGTCATAGTGTTTATTGATTACATTCTAGTCTACTCTCATAATGAAGTCGATCATGCTAAACATTTACGGTTGGTCCTATAAAAGCAACGGGATCATCAATTGTATGCTATGTTTGATAAGTGTGGTTTATGGTTACAGGAAGTGAAGTTTTTGGGTCACATTGTGATAGCTGAGGGTATTTAGGTAGATCCGAGTAAAGTTATCGCGGTGAGGGAATGGGGTCAGCCCACGACGCTCACAGAGATTCATAGTTTTCTAGGTTTGGCTACCGTCGTTTCATTAAAGGTTTTTTTAAGATCGCTAGCCCTTTGATAAACTTGACCCGGAAGGGAGTGAAATTTATTTGGGATGATTCTTGTCAGCTAGCTTTTGATAAGCTGAAGGATAAGTTGACTTCTGCTCTAGTAGCCGCATTGCCAAGGTCGGGGGTGGACTACTTAGTCTTTACTGACGTGTCTCTGCAAGGATTGGGAGGTGTGTTGCAACAAGAGCATCGAGATATTGCTTATGCTTCCCGTAAGTTAAAGCCCCATGAAAATAATTATCCCGTGCATGATCTGGAGCTTGTTGCGATAGTGTTCGCCTTGAAGATATGGAGACATTACCTCCTGGGGGAGAAGTTTAGTCTTTTCATAGACCACAAATCATTGCAATATTTATTCTCGAAGAAGGATTTGAATATGTGATAACATCGGTGGTTGGAGTTTGTGAAGGACTTTCAATTTGATGTTCATTATCACCTGGACAAGGCTAACATGGTAGCAGATGCACTGAGTCAAAAACCCGGAGGGGAGTTAGCGAAGATATGGAAGGCTAAATGGAAAGAACTTAGGCAAGAGGATGTTGTAGCAAGGGAGTTCATATCAGTGTTGACCGTTATGCCTATGGTTGTGATGAGAGTCGTGGAAGCTCAAGGAAGGGACAAAGGTTGCTAAGATCGAATACGCTAGTTGTTAATCGAGGGAGCGGAGTCCTACTCTATAAGTTCTGAGGGTTACCTTTCCATGAGACACTTATTGTCCCAGATGAAGGAGACTTGAGACGTGTCGTTATGACTGAATCTCATGGGTCCAGATTTGTAGTACATCCAGGTGGAGACAAAATGTACCAAGGCATGCGTCGTCAATATTAGTGGGCGGGTATGAAAAGGGACATCTTTGAATTTGTTTCCCAATGTACTACTTGTCAATTGGTGAAACTAGACCATCGGAGACCAACGGGATTGTTAAAACCTTTAGAAATAGAGGTATGGAAGTGGGAGAGTATCTCAATGGACTTCATCACAGGATTGCCAACATCATAAAGCGATCATGATTCCATTTGGGTTATCGTCGATCGTCTGACCAAGTCGGCACATTTCTTACCGGTATGGACACATTACAATACGGCTCGTTACGCCCGACTATTTATTACGGAGATTGTAAGACTCCATGGGGTGCCCATAAATATAGTCTTCGATAGATACAAGATTTTTGCGTCCCATTTTTGGTAAATTTTCCATGAAGCAATGGGAACCGAATTGAAGTTGAGTACCTCCTAACACCCGCAAACAGATGGACAAACGAAAAGAGTCAACCACATGTTGGAGAACATGCTTAGAATGTATGTACTTGACTTCAAATGAGGATGGGAGTAATACCTTCCTTTGGTCGAATTTTCTTATAATGATTCATACCAATGCACAATAGGTATGGCACCTTATGAAGCATTAGATGGTCGGTCGTGTAGATTACCTACTTGTTGGTTGGAAGTAGGAGATAATAAGCTCCGTGGACTTGAAATGATCCAAGACACATCTTCAAAGATTGATCTTATTCGCAACCGTATCCACATTGCCCAGGACCGTCAGAAAAGTTATGCCGATGCGAATAGAGGCATGTTGAATTGGAGGTAGGAGACCAAGTTTTGGTACAGGTGTCACCAATGAAGGGCATAACGCGATTTGGGAAAAAAGGCAAGCTTGCGCCTCGCCATATAGGCCCTTTTCCCGTTATTGCAAAGGTAGGCCCTGTAGCATATAAACTCACCTTGTCGGAACTCCTACAACAGATTCATGATGTGTTTCATGTTTCATCCTTGAAGAAGTACAAAAGGTGTAATGGAGCTCATTGGCACATTCCTTTGGATGATATCGAATTTCAACTCGATATTTCATACGAGGAACAACGAGTTGCAATCTTAGATCACGGAAAGCGTAGGCTAAGGTCGAGGGTGGTGCCCTTGGTTCACGTCCAATGGGGACATAACAATGCCGAGGAATCGATTAGGAGCGTGAGGACGATATTCGAGAGAAGTATCTACACCTCTTTTTACAAGGTACGCCTGAATTTTAAGGGGAAAACTCCCTTATAAGGGGTGAGTATGTAATACCACTTATTTTTGAGTAATTATTTTTATATTAATTTGCCAATCGAGTTAATTATATAAAATAAAGGAAGTTGGAGTAAATATTATTTTAAGTGATTTAAGAGATAATATTTACTGAGTTTTGCATATTTACTCTTAAGTGAATGTAAATAGCATCATGTTATGTTTTATTGTGTCGTTGTGCCTTAAGCAACGGGTATGGCTTATATTCTAATTGAATCATTATTGATAATTTAAAATAATGTTTGAACATGAAATAGTTTATGTTATCCCGGATGCCAATTTAGAGGGCACGGTTAGTTAATAAATGGTTGAGATAGTCAAAATAAGTACTATATTGTATTTTTGGGTTTCGGGTACATTTGACCGGTTATGACTTAATTATGTTGTTACGAGTCATTTTAATTGTGTAGTAACTTTTAAAGATGGAATTTAGTGTTAATGGGCATTTAAGTCTTCCAACAACATTTATTCTCATTTATATGTCTTAAACCTAGAGAGAGAGAGAGAGAAAGAGAATTTTGGAGAAAAAGAAGAGAAAAGAGAGAGAATTGAAGATTGGAGATTGAATTTGTTGCTACCGGAAGATAATTCGAGATTACAACCTTAAGGCAAGTTTCTAACTTAAAAATGTATGATTGAATGTGAATAAATTGTAGTGATTGTTGTGTATTTGGAAGAATTGAACAAATTGTGGGCTTTGATGAATTTTGGTGTTTAACCCTTAGATTTTTATGTTTGTATGGTTTGAGTTAAATATATTGGTTTGTTGTTGTGTAGAATGTTGGGGTAATGTTGTTAGATGATGAGATTTAGAGAAGTGCAGGAAAAGAGGGTTAAGGATGTAGGTTTGGGTTGTTAGAAATAGGGTTTGGTCATGGGATCTGGTGACGCCGGTCGACCGGGCCTTGGGGAAGGGGCTTACTGCTTCTTTTACAAGGCCATTTTTTGAAAGCGCGATCGACCGGGGGTCAGGGGCCAGTCGATCGGTACTGTTGATATAAAAAATTAGATTATATCTAATTATTTAATCACAGATAAAATAAATGAGACAAAGAAGTTTTAAAGTGGTTCAGCCTTATAAGAATGGCCTACGTCCACTGTTTCTGTTATTGATGACTGTTTGGGAATTCTCGATTACAATTTTAATCAAGAAATTTCGGTCCCCCAACAATGAGGGTAATACAATGTATTTATAGCCCTAAGGCTGTAATGTGAAAGGGTAATACATTCAATGTTGTACATGTGAAAGGGTAATACATTTAATGCCACTTAAGTGTATACATCTGAATGATAAGCATTTAATGAAAAATCAAACTTCTGGTTATCCTGCTATTAATGCTTTGTTCGAGGTGCTGCTCGGACCGCCTAAGGTCCTCGGTAATCAAAAGTTTCTCGGTACTCAAAAGTTCCTCGGAGAGTTCTTGTAGGTCGGAGCGTCTGAGTTCCTCGGGGAAGCAGTGTTCCTCGTTGTAGTATGGTTCCTCGGAGTGTCTGAGTTCCTCATAAGTGTTTGCTGTTGCCACGTAGATTGTCACGTGTCTTCATTCGATTGAGCCATGTCAGCAGACTAAATTTGTTATGAACAGAAGCCCCTAATGTTTCATAGTTCAAAATTTGAGGAGTGTGGAACATTCTTTCTCGGAATATGGTAGTTTTAAATGGTCCTCCTGATTTTTAGGAGTGTTTCCTTTGTATTTATTTTCCCTTCCAAATTCGTAGAATCAGGCTTTTTAAATTTTTATAACCGCCTCGATCTCCGCGTACTTTTTGTCCTTCTAGCCGCCGGTAACATAATCGTTTCTTTTTGTAATCATTAACTTTACCGTTTCCCAAGATAAGATATTTAAGCGTCACAGACAATCCCATCTTCTTCTACTTTTTCAAATTTGTATCTTCGAGTTTTCCATTGTCTTACTCTCTTGTGCGTTCATCCTTTTCATCGTTCGTTGTCAACAGATCCACTCTTTTTCTGTAAGATCTTCTTCCTTCTTCTTCATTTCCTTTATTCATCATGGTTTACCTTGTTGAATCTCTTGATAAATTTCGTTCTGATTAATCTATTCCTTCATGGGTTGTTATGGAGGAACTTTCTGAACCTTCCGATTATTTTCGTTTGGCTGAGGGACATTGGTTCCCCAGTCTCTTTATTGCTGAATGTGGCTTTTCTTTTCCGCCAAATCCTTTATGTCTGGAATTCTGTCCATATTTTGACGTTGTTTCTGCAAGAATATCCCCCAATACATGGAGAATAGTTAATGGGGTTCATAGACTAAATCAAATTCATGGAACTTGAATAGGAATTCCAGAAATCATGTTTTGTTATAGATGGGATGTTGGTGATAATACTTTTTATTTAAAAACTAGATTTTTAAATAGGGCTTTAGTGGTCAATCTCCCGGATGCCAATAGGGACTATTTTGAGCACGGGGTTGTTATAAAAAATTGGCAACATGCTCCTTTATCTGTAGATGAAGTGTATCAGGGTCCCAGATTCCCTCCATATGGCAATGGGATAGGTTATTTTTATTTTATTTTATTTATTTTGAAATTATGCTTCCTTTATGTTTGATAAAATGTGGCACTGATATTTTAATGTTTATTTATTTGCAGTTGACAACAAAAGAAAATCTCCAAAAGAGGCAGACGTTAATATAAGGCATTTAAAACTTATATGGAGTTTGCATCAGGCTGTTGTCGACGAGCACATTAGGTCAGCTTCATATTTGCTGCAGTACAAGAGTTACACATCCTCTTTTACTACTCGTCCGGTGATAAGCGACGCAAAACCAATACCAACCTCTACAAGTTCTTCGCCTGAATCACATATTCCTTTGAGTGAAAGGATGAAGAAAAGAAGACCTCCCACCCTTTTTGAGAAACTTGCCTCTGGTGCTGGAGAGGCAAAAAGAAGTAAACATGATGTCCCAGAAGGGACAAAGAAAATTGATGCAGCCCCTCCGGTTGCTCCTGTGAAGGTTGCCGAGAAGCCTCTAGTGGCCTCGAGCAAGATTGATGCTCCAAAAGAAGTGATTGTCATATCACCGACCAAGAGTTCCTCCTTGGTCGAAACTATTCATGTTCCCCCGAGGAAGCTGAAGAAGAGCTCCTCGGTCAATTTGGCTGAAACCATCCCTCAGCCCCCAACTACTAGCACTGGTGTTCCTACTTTTGTTCCCCCGAGCTCTGCCATGAGCTCGGTAAAGACTTGGATCATTCCCAAGATCCAAGGTATTAAAGAAAACCTTTCTCGCGACATGGTTACCTCATTGGTTGCTCGCCATATTGCTTCTGTAAGTCTTATTGCTTTGAACTTTTCATCTTTCCCTTGTTATTTATGTCTCTGACTTGCTTTCATTTTCTTTTCACAGTTGGTGAGCTGATTTAATATAATTTTGAAGAAAGATGAAGCTATTAAAGCTTCAAGCTCCTCATCTGGTGTAGAGGAAGCTCTGATGGGTCTGACGCGGTCTTTGGAAGATTCTCGTCAGAAGCATGATGCTTACAAGGCTGCTTGGGAGAAGAAACTTACCTCAACCAAGTAGGAGAAGGCTCAAGTTGTTGAAGTCTCCAAGGGGTTGGAGAAAAAAATAAATGATTTGGAGAAAAAGAATAAAGAGCTCGAAGGGAAGCTCAAAAATGCTGGGGAGCTTGAAAATAAGCTCAAGGTTGCTGAGGAGGAGTTGGGTCAACTTCGGGAAGTAAGTCGGCAGAAGGAGGAAGTTGAGAATAAATTGAAGGCTGCTGAAAATCTTCTGTCCGAGAAGCTTTCCTCGGAGAAGTTAAAGAGGAAATTGGTTGTGAAGAAATCTTTCAGCGCTGGCTGGGATAAAGGGTGGAACAAAGGCTTGGCTGCCATGATGTCGCAAGTAGAATATGGCAGCCTCAAATACTTTAGAGATGGGTGGGTCGCTGCTCTATAAGAGATGAAAGTTGATGAAACTTCTGAACTATTTCAGCGGCACGTCCCTGGTACCCCTCCAACTCCTGAAGACGAAGAAGAGGATGAAGCTGCCTCCGAGGAGTCTTCCATGGTGATGGGAGATCAAGTTTCTCATCCCCTAGCCATCCAGCCTACTAACGAGGAACTTCAGCAACTCGCTACTTCATCCGAGCAACTGCCAGCACTCCCCGAGCAACTTTTTGTTCCCTCCGAGCAACCTACCTCCTCGTCCCAGCCTCCCGAGAAAGTTTTGGGAGACAAGGAAAAGGTGTAGAGTTGTTCGGGTTTCTCTCTATTTTATTTTTCTTTGCCAAATGTAACCCTGAACATGTAACTCTGAACTTTATGATATAATAAAATTTGAACTTCTGCTTATGCATACTGTTGTTTTCTCCTCTTCATGCTCTGTTGGTACTCTTATTGATTATTGCTTTTTCTTCCTCTACTAGTTTCTGGCCAGGATGGAATTATTGTTTGCTCATGATACAAAGCTGTTACGGCAATGCAATGAATATTTTAAGGTTGGTCACACAGATCTGAGTGCAGCACAAATCGTCGACATCCTTGGCCAAGATGCTTCAGAACAGGCAATTGAAGCCTACCAATATTTGAAGTGTCTGCTTGATCGTGCAGTGGCCAATAATGTAGCTTATTATGATATGATTGAGGATCTCCAAGGCACTCTTGAAGAACTTCAGCAACAATAAAAGGAATCCACTGCCCTTTTGCACGAGGGGTACGAGAAGAAGTATCAGCAAATCATTACCGACAAGGGATATGATAAACGATTTGTTGCTTATGAAGTGAGGGAAAGAACTTTGAAAGCCAAGGTCGAGGAGCACAGGCAAATAGCCGAGTTGTTGGAGCAAGAAAATAACAACTTGCAAAGAGAAGTATCTCAATTAAAATCTGTTGCCTCCACCTCAAATGCTTTGATCCCAGTGACTGACGAGGGATTCTCGTTCTTGGAGGTCGAGAACGCCAACTTGAGGGATGAGTTGGAAACCCTGAAAAGAGCTGGACCTTCTACATCTTCTCGTGGACGAGCAAGAGCTCCTCGGGGATGAGCAAGAGCTGTTGGGATTCCTATCGAGGAACAGAGGACTCAATCTGCTTTAGAGAACCAGGCCTTCTAGCTGATGGCGAAGAACCAGGCATTGGCTGAGATGTCTAAGAAAATCAGGGACCTGGAAGAGCAGTTTTCTGCGCAGAAGTCTGTCTTGGAGAATAAAGAACTTTTTATCAAAAATCTCCACGAGCAACTGGAAAGATTGACATATCAATTCCACAAGCAGCCCAGGGAGTTCTGGATAGCTGGCTACAACGAGGCTCTCTACCACTTGGACGATCGTATCCGGAACGCAAATAATGAGGGCTACAAATAGGGATGGTTGAATGCCTTAGGTGTGCTGCAACTGGAACAGGGTCATTACCTGTGGGATTACCATAATCCTGGGCTGCTCGACCTACCAGTGCCACCATTCAAGCTTGATATGAGTTGGATCCCTTCTCGGGCCATCCCTCGATGTCTGATTTCCAAATACCTCGACGATTATAATCTACATTCCAATGTTGAGATATCTCATCCCGAGCATCTACTAGATCGACCATCTGTGATGAATATCAGGATGTTGAAAGATCTTAACTTCATAAATTCTCCTCTTGCTTTAAATGATCCACCTGCTGGCGAGGAACCTGTTTCAAAAGCAGAGGGGAAAAAACCAATAGAATAGGAATATTGATGTAATAAATTTGTATTTCATTCTTGATGTATTTTGTTCTATATTTAATGAAATAATTTTATTTGCAAATCTTGACTGCTATTGTTTTGTAAATCTTTACATCTGTGCATGTGTATCTGTTAAAAAGATAACAATATTGTGTTATTTGTCGATCAACTTATTGTCGAGTAATTTGAATTTGTGGTAGTCACTTGGCACAAATGATGTTTTGTTTCTCGACCAACTTAGTAGTAATTTAAAAAGTTACGAGTGTCAAAAATTTTGCTCAATCACTTTCTCGTATTCATAAAATGTTTCCGACCAACCAAGGTCGGTAAATTTTCCTTTTCGACCAACTACAGTTAGTGGGTTTTTATTCCCGACCAGCCATAGTTAGTGGATTTTTTCTTAACGAGCAACTTTGGCCCTTTTTGGAATAGTTGTACCTCCCGACCAACCTTAGTTGGCTTTTTGAGAATATATTTATTTCCTAACCAACATAAGTTGGCATTTTTAGGAATAGTTTTACTTCTCATAGGAATACATTTACTTCCTAACCAACATAAGTTGGCATTTTTAGGAATACATTTCCTAACCAACATAACTTGGCATTTTTAGGAATAGTTTTACTTCCCGTAGGAATACATTTACTTCCTAACCAACATAAGTTGGAATTTTTAGGAATACATTTCCTAACCAACATAAGTTGGCATTTTTAGGAATAGTTTTACTTCCCGTAGGAATACATTTACTTCCTAACCAACATAAGTTGGCATTTTTAGGAATACATTTCCTAACCAACATAAGTTGGCATTTTTAGGAATAGTTTTACTTCCCGTAGGAATACATTTACTTCCTAACCAACATAAGTTGGCATTTTTAGGAATACATTTCCTAACCAACATAAGTTGGCATTTTTAGGAATAGCTTTACTTCCCGTAGGAATACATTTGTTTCCCGACCAACCTTAGTTGGCGTTTTCGAGAATAAATTTGAGTAGTCCGAGTTTTGCCGAGTAGTATGTATCACTAGTATTCCCCGAAAAACTTTCAATAAAACGAAAGAATTTGGCAGAATATCTTCATTTTATTCATACTGACGGGACTGCGTTACATGAGAATATACATCACTGATAATACTTGCGCAGGTGCTCTGCGTTCCATGCATTCTTAAACTCCTCCCCCTCTAAAGTTTCTATTCTGTATGTCCCTGGTCGAACAACTTCTTTAACTCGGTAAGATCCATGCCAGTTTGCTTCCAGTGTGTTGTGCTTTTGAATCACCTTCTTTAGCACATAGTCTCCTTCTTTCAAGTCACATTTCTTCACTCTCTTGTTGTAGAACAAAGTTGTTCGCTGTTGGTATGAAGCATTCCTGATGGCTACTTCTTCTCTAACTTCCTCGAGCATGTCTAAATCCAATCTTCTCATTAAGTCGCTGACAGGGGAATTGAAATTCAGTACCCTGTGTGTTGGGAGGCCCAACTTGGCAGGTATAACAGCTTCACTTCCAAATGCTAGCATATATGGAGATTCCCCTATTGCTACTCGGGGAGTAGTTCGGTAAGCCCATAGTACTGATTGTAGCTCGTTGATCCAATTTGCTTTCGCATCGTCCAGTCTTTTCTTCAAGCCATTCAACAGCGTTATGTTTGTCACTTCAGTTTTTCCATTGCTTTGAGGATGGCCAGGTGCTAAGTGGATCTTCAAAATATTTGACTGATGACAATAGGCAGCGAACTCCTCGTTCTCAAATTATGTTCCATGGTCTGTGATGAAGGCATGAGGAAGACCATATCGACAAATGATGTTCTTCCAAATAAATTGGTACACCTTATCGTACGTCATATCAATGAGAGGCTCAGCTTCAACCCATTTAGTAAAATAATCCACAGCGACCACGAGATACTTAAATCTTCCCCTGGTCGTCGGCAGTGGCTCGACCAAATCTATTCCCCATATGGCAAATGGCCAAGGGGAAGTAATGGGTGTCAATAATTCTTGGGGATTTCTTCTATTGGAAGAGAAGCGCTGACACTTGTCACATTTTTTAGCATAGGCTATACAATCAGCCCTCATCGTTGGCCAGTAGTATCCTTGCGTTATCACCCTTTGCAAAAGAGTCCGACCTGCTACATGGGCTCCACAGGACCCTTCATGGACCTCTTCAATTAAATCTTTCACCTCGGTGGGATGCACACATCTCTGCAAACCTGCTATAACTCCTCATCTGTATAGAATACCGTTAGTCAGTACATAACGAACAGCCTTAAACTTCAGTTTCTTGGTTGCAAGTTTGTCAGTTGGTAATTCCCCTTTCTCAATATATACCCTGATGGAATCCATCCATGATGATCCTAAATCGAGGGTAATAAATTTCATCGTCAGGTCTTCATCTATACTCCGACCAGCTAAAACTTCCATTGGGATTATTCTTCGTAGCTCGGTATGAGTAGCTGATGCTAATCGAGCTAGGGCATCTGCTCTCCCATTCTCCATTCCTGGTATTCTGACCAGTTAAATAGCAGCAAATTCCGACATCAGTTCCTTTGCCTTTGCATGATATCTGATCATTAATTCTCCTTTGGCTGCATATACTCCCATCATTTGATTTATGACCAATTGCGAATCACTGAAGATAATAACTTGTTCCGCCCCCATGGTTTTTGCCAAACTAAGACCTGCAATCATGGCCTCATATTCAGCCTCATTATTCGAAGCTTTGAATTGGAAACGTAGGGCGTATTCCATGTCGACCTCGTCCGAACTGCTCAAAACTATCCCTGCGCCACATCCGGTAGTGCAAGATGAACCATCCACATACAGACTCCATATAGGTAACTCGTCTTCAAATTTCTGATCTGACAGAGTTCCTTGGTGGAAAATTTGTTGCTTCCTTTCACCATCTCCTGATTTTTCCTGCTGTTCGTCGATCATCTTTTCTTGCCCTTTTACCAACCTGAGCTGGTTTGGGCTTGAATTTGATGATCCTGTAACATCTACTTGCCCTTTTACTAAGCTAAGTTGGTCTGGGCTTGCATTTGATGATCCTGTAACATCCACAGGTTGATCAGCGAGCAACTTTTATTCCTCGGGGGTATCAGGATAGGTGAACTCTGCTATAAAATCTGCTACCGCTTGCCCTTTTAGCGATGATCTGGGTTCATAGACTACATCATATTCACCGAGTTCTATTGCCCAGCACATCAATCCTCCTGACTTTTCTAGTTTATGAAGGGCTTGCCTCAATGGCATATCAGTATATACTACTATAGTATGAGCCTGGAAGTATGGCTTCATTCTTCTACTTGCCTCGATTAATGCTAGTGCCAATTTTTCCAGCCTTGGATATCTGATCTCTGCTCCTCGGAAGGCCTTACTTGTATAGTAGATTGGTTTTTGTACTCCATTCACCATTCTTATCAATGTCGAACTAACTGCATTCTCGAACACTGCCAGATACAAGTATAATTTTTCTCCCATCACTCGCCTGGATAGTAGTCGAGGTGTTCCCAAATATTTCTTCAAGTCTTGGAAAGCCTTCTCACATTTATCATTCCACTCAAAAGTTTTTCTGAGCGTCTTGAAGAATGGAAGACATCGATCAGTTGCTTGCGATACAAATCAGTTGAGTGCTGCTACTCGTCCTGTAAGACTCTGCACCTCTTTCTTCGTCGTTGGGGATCGCAGCCCTAATAGAGATTTGATCGTTTCAGGGTTAGCTTCAATGCCTCGCTGATTGATAATGTACCCGAGAAACATGCCTTCTCGTACTCCAAATATGCACTTCGTCGGGTACAACTTTATTTGGTATTTATCTAGTTGATCAAAGGTCTGGCTTAAGTCAACTAGATGATCAGCAGCTTTCTTGCTCTTTGTCAGCATATCGTCAACATAGACTTCCATATTGCAACTGATTTGTTCAGCAAAGACTTTGTTCATCATCCGCTGATATGTCGCACCTGTATTTTTCAAACCAAAAGGCATAACATTATAACAATAAGTTCCCCTAGGGGTAATGAAAGAAGTACTCTCCCTATCTTCAGGTTTCATTTTAATCTGATTGTAGCCATAATAAGCATCCATGAAGCTCAGCAGCTCGTGTCCTGAGGTAGCATCCACCAGTTGATCAATTTGGGGCAGTGGAAAGTGATCCTTTGGGCATGCTTTGTTGAGGTCGGTGAAGTCTACACACATCCTCTATTTGTTGTTCTTCTTTTTTACCATCACCACATTTGCTAACCAATCTGGATATTTAACATCTTCAATAAAGCAAGCTTTCTGGAGCTTCTCGACTTCCTCCTGTATAGCTTGATTCTTCTCGGGACTGAATACTCTTCTTCTCTGCTTTACAGGCTTGATTTCCTTATTCACATTGAGTTCGTGACATAAGAAATTTGGATCTATTCCGGGCATATCCTCATGACTCCACGCAAAAGTTTTCTTTCTGCTTCTTAGAAAAGTTATCAATTCTTATTTTAGTGAGGCTTCCAACGACGAACCTACTTGAGTAGTTCGTTCAGGATGCTCGTCGTTCAGAATGATGTTTTCAGTAGCTTCCACCACTTGACCCTTCACGAGTTACGACTCATCTCTAGGATCCAATGTTTCAATTTCTGCACCTTCATCCACTTGATCAGTAGTGGTCTTTTTCCTTGATTCCTCCAGTTCCTCTTGCTCGACGGATGAATAATAGCATTCCCGAGCTACTTGCTGATCACCTTTCGCAACTCCTACTCCAAAATTTGTTGGAAATTTTAGGCATTGATGTACCGTAGATGGTACAGCTTTGAACTTCTTCAATCCTACTCTTCCCATGATGATATTGTATGATGATTGAACATTCTTATCCATCACAAAGAAGCGTATTCTTTCTGTTCGACAAGCAGGCCACGTACCAATGAATATATCCAATTTGATCGTCCCAAGGGGAAATACTTTCTCGCCAGCAAAATCGAGGAGGGGTCTATGATAAGGTTCCAGTTGAGATAACTTTAGATTTAAATTGTCGAAGCACGAGTAGAACATGATGTCTGCCGAGCTACCATTATCTACCAGTACTCTTGAAATCATTACCTCCTTCATCCTCATTTTGATCACCAATGGGTCATCATGAGGATACAAAACTCCTGAGAGGTCGTTCTTTGAGAAACCAATGACCAATTTATCTTTGTTTACCTTTCTCGGGCGATCCTCCTCGGTTAGATTTATTCGTTGAACGTACGAGCAAGCTTGAGCCTCACAGAGGTAAGCTTTTCTTTTTGCAGTAAGGTCTCCTCCTCCTGCATCTCCACCTGTGATAATATTACAGTCAAATTATCCAAAGCGTATTGAAAATACCTCTCATTCTGGCTGCCTTGGCCTCTTGGGAAGATCGGGGTCGTCTTCTGGATCAACTTCATGGTTTCTTTTCTTGTTCTCCTCTACTCGACGAGGAGATCTAGACCTCTCTCTTGCTCGGTCGTTGTTTCTTCTATCATTCCTCCGATCAACATACTTTGCCAGTTTTCCTCATCTGATGAGTGTTTCAATCTCATTCTGAAGAGCTATGCAATTTTTAGTCATATGGCCATGATCTTTGTGAAACTCGCAATATTTTGCCTTATTTCTCCTTTCGGGGTCTGCCTTCATTTTCTCTGGCCAATTTAATTCCTCGTTGTTCTTGATTTCTTCTAGAACATGGTTGATGTCTTTCTTCAAAGGAGTATAATTATCAAATTTCTTCAATACTTCCCATGATGACCTTGTTCTTGAATGTTTGTCATTACCATTGTTCTTATGCTCTTTCTTATTAGCTTTATCACCTTCCACCTTGGTTTCTTTGGCATCCATATTCTTCTTCGCAGCCATAGCCTCCTCAGCATTCATAATCTTGGTCGCTTTTCCCATCAGATCTGACATGGTTCTAGGTGAATCTTTGGCCAAAGTGTAGTACAACTTGTTGGGCAGTAGTCCACTCATCAAGGCGGTAATCGCTGTCTTTTTCTCATAATCAATGACTTAGAGCTTCTCGTTATTAAAACGAGTTATATAATCTCTGGTACTTTCACCAGTTTTTTGTCTAACACTTAACAAATGCGCTACTCGTTTAACCGGCTTTGCCCCAAAATAGAAATTCCCAATGAATAACTCATCCAGTTGAAGAAAAGTTTAGATCTTACCCCGAGGAAGATTATTATACCACATTTGAGCAGATCCGGTAAGAGTTCCCGAGAATGCTCTGCATCTCATCTCATCTGGAATAGCATAGATGTCGGCTGCAGCTTGGTATTGTTCTATATGAAGGACAGGGTCAGTCTTTCCATCATATTTGGGGGTCACAACAGGTGCTTTAAACTTTGATGGTGTTGTAAATCTACAATGGCCTGGACAAAAGGTGTTCATCGAACAAAAGTTCGTTGTAGAGGGTTCTTGGCCTTAGCCATTTCCCCTAATCTATCCTCCAGCCTCTGAATAGAGCCTTTCCAAGCATCGTTTCCTTCCTCGGGCCTGTTGGTTCGAGCAACTGATCGCATTGATGTGGCTTCCTGGGATCTATCTTAATGAGCAGCTGGTCGCGACTGGGCAGATCCTTTCCTTAAATCTGATGGTCGTCGAAAACTCCTTGATGCGGCTCTAGGAGGACTTTTACTCCTTCTAGGTCCTAATCGATCAAAAGGTGATACCCTGCTTAACCTCTCTAGCGCACTAGTCCTTTCTGGAGAGAGAGTGATACGTTGTTCAGTATCTGTGGCTCGCACTGATGAAGTTCGTCCAGGTTGATAAGAAAAATCTTCAGATTCCTCAGTACGATATGAATCAGTATGCCTAGTACGTGAAGAAGGTAAACGGGTATTTCTTTGAATACTTCGCAGTCCTGAATGGGTTGGTGCACCGCCATGGAGGGTTTGTATGAGTTGTCGCATAGTTTCTTGCATGACTGTCTGGCCCTGAACCAGATTTGTCATTATTCCAGCCAGATCTGGAATATTTGGGGGAGCAGATGGATTTGGAGGGCTTCCAGCATTTCGATTGCTGGATTCTGGAATATCAGCTATTTATGATGAATTATTTTTGATGAAAAATGATATTACCAGTCGTTTCCCACAGACAGCGCCAATCTGTTGATGTAAAAAATTAGATTATATCTAATTATTTAATCACAGATAAAATAAATGAGACAAATAAGTTTTAAAGTGGTTCAGCCTTATAAGAATGGCCTACGTCCACTGTTTCTGTTATTGATGACTATTTGGGAATTCTCGATTACAATTTTAATCAAGAAATTTCGGTCCCCCAACAATGAGGGTAATACAATGTATTTATAGCCCTAAGGCTGTAATGTGAAAGGGTAATACATTCAATGTTGTACATGTGAAAGGGTAATACATTTAATGCCCCTTAAGTGTATACATCTGAATGATAAGCATTTAATGAACAGTCAAACTGTTGGTTATCCTGCTATTAATGCTTTGTTCGAGGTGCAAATCGGACCGCCTAAGCTGCTCGGACCGCCTAAGGTCCTCGGTAATCAAAAGTTCCTCGGTACTCAAAAGTTCCTCGGAGAGTTCTTGTAGGTCGGAGCGTATGAGTTCCTCGGGGAAGCAGTGTTCCTCGTTGTAGTATGGTTCCTCGGAGCGTCTGAGTTCCTCAGAAGTGTTTGTTGTTGCCACGTAGATTGCCACGTGTCTTCATTCGATTGAGCCATGTCAGTAGACTAAATTTGGTATCAACAGGTACCCTATTTTTCACCCCGAAAACTTTAGTTTTCTTTAGGTCCCTTCTTTTAAGGTTTAGACCTAGGAACCTTCTTGCATGAAGTAAAACTATAGTATTAGAGTCTAGTATTAAGGGAATCAAGAACCTAGGTTAGAAAACGAGTGTTCGGGCTTAGGTAGAATGAGGTGAAGTCCCCTGGCTAGTGAATCTAAGACGAATATAGTCCCGTGGCTAACATAAGGAAAGTTACGCGAATGAGGTGAAGTCCCCTGGCTAGTGAATGCAGGGTGAATATAGTCCTGGGCCATAGGACCAGTTGTTCTATTGTGATGTTATTTTATTCAAAGTGAGGTAATTTTGGGTATGGTTATGACTCACTGTCGAAGGTATATGTTCGCTTCCCACGCGACGCGATTTAGGATGCCGAGGTGGTCTTGGTGATAGGCCCTAGGAAGATGATAGCTATTTAGGGGCGCATCCAGTGGGGTGACTCCCGGAAGGATGGTCTTAGAATCGTTATATATTATGATTATAACTATTCTCACGAATGTGAGATTTTATAAATGGCTAAAGCATTTCATAAATCAACTGTTTCGAATAAGTTTCTAAGTGAGTAATGGACTTGTGAAGTCATATTGTTCAAAACTGAAATGTAAGCTTATTAAATTGGAATTGAGTTATTTATCTTTCATTAATGCATAGCTATCATTATAAATGACATTGCGCATGGTTGTGCTTTTAGATGAGGGGTGAGGATTATTCTTATTGTGAAGAGAGAGATAAGATTGTTCATGATGTTAGATATTTACAACTGTCATGCATTTTATTCACATGAATATATTATCAAACCGAGCCCAGGCCCATTTATATCTCTTTGTTTTGTATGGATCTATTTTACGCCCAGGTGCTCCATCGCAAGGATGTTGTAGGATTTTTGCTATAGATGCATCTATCTTTTGTGTACTCTAGTTATGATCAGTCTACACATTCGGGCGTGTTGCCCAAGTTTTGTACTTGCTTATATGTTGTGATATTTATTTTTAATACTCGATGTAACCGCTTGTATTTGTCTGTTAACCGACAGCTTATTCGGTTATTATGTTGTGTATGATTGTTAAACTGTTATCTGTCTTTACTTATATCCACCTTCTTTTAAAATTGGATTGTCTTATTGGTTTTATTTAAACTTACAAAATAATTTGACATCCGTTTTCTAAAATAATTGGTGGTTATCTCGTATTATCATTTCCACGACAGTGATGTTAAGAATGGACCATCTATGATTCATGTAATTATTGAAGTATCGAGCTGGACACCTCTTATTTTAATAAGCGGGGTGTCACAATAGGGAAGTGTTTGAAATCCCAAAATAAAAAAAGCACAATAATAGTTGTGATGCATTAGAGGCAAAAATGAAAAAATTAAGAGTCAAGATTACATTCTCAAAAGAAATCATCCCTCCCAAAGCATTCCCAATTGAAATCATTCCCCCCCCCCCCCCCCCCACACCCCCCCCCCCCCCCACCACCACCACCACCACCACCACAAACACACACTTTCAACTTAAAGCTTTCAAAATTTTCAATGAACCACACTTCTTTTTCTCTGCACACACCTCAGCTCTCTTATCAAATAAATGGTTGATATTAACTCTATATATTCTTCTCCCTACCTTTCCTTTTCACTCGCATGCTCCCACCAAAGTCTCTCTCTATGTTGAAGGTTTTTTTTACCGTTTCAATCATGTTTTTTTATGGTTTGAATATGTATTTTTTTAAGAGCTAGGGATCCATTGGTTTTTTAGGCCACAGTATTTAAATGGTAACTCTTTCTCTCTCTCTCGCTCTCTCTCTTGACTGTTTTTGAGGTTCAATCCATGGTTTTGAGGGTTTAAATCTAATAAATTTTAGTCGGAGTCATTTGAAGTTAATGTTTGTAAAATTTAAATTAGCATATAGGTTGTAATCTATGGAAAAAGTTGTTTTTATATGTTCTGAATGTTATAGCCTATAATATATCTTAAATTTTTTTATTCTTTGTTACAGGTCTATTTTTTATTTAAAAAAAACGGTTCATCTGGTAACTTCTCATTTACCTTTGAGTGTTTTCTCTTTTTAATTATTTTTTTTTATTTACAGTTGGGCTTATGTAGTTGTTTGGAGTGAGATTTTTAAGAAAGGGATCTAGTTGTTTTGGCATGGATGAAATTATTATGGTATTTTGCTAAACAAGTTGGTAAAGATGACAGAGAGTATAACATCTAGAATTGTAATTTCTAGTTTGTATGTTGAATTTAGTTTATTGCAATGGGTCTCATGTTTACTTTTTTATTTATTCATATAATGTTAATTTAAATGCTTTAACTGTAACTGTTTTTGAATTTAACGGTAACTGTTATTAAATATAGGCTAATGTAATGTTTAAGATTAATCATTCTCCAATGATTTAACTGTAATTGTTCTTGAATTTAGTTTGTGAATTTTTAATAAATATTTTGAATTTAGTAAACCACCTATATCCATGTTTTAATTAAGATATAATGATAATATTTTTTATCAAAAAGGGTTTTAATGTTCTTTGGTTTGATTATATAGGATTGCGAATGATGCATTTATGTTTTCACTACGTATTTTAAAATTTCAATTTGAATGTTCTGTTGTCAATTTTTCAATTTTTATTGTATGAATGGTTGTTTGTTTCAGTAGTCAATATGTTCATACCAATGAGGGTATAGACCATAAATATTGTTTGTTATAATCTCTTTTAATGCCCCTATTATTTCATAAATTGTTGTTTAATGTTTGTATGATCTTTGTCGTGATCTCAATTGAGTTTTATAATTGTGTTGTGTACCAATAAATTAAGGCAACTTGTATAAAGGACCAAACTATTAGTGTTGTATGCATGTCCATACTGCTTACTGATGCCATTTTTCTAATACTAAACAAAATTCTACTCTCTATTTACATAGTGAGTATGTGTTTATAAATGAAATGCGGTTGGATAGTATTATGTTTTGGAAAGATACGTGCGATATTTTAATGTACGAGGAGCGCTATTAGTGTAATGTATGAAGATATTAATTGTTCAGTTGGTGTATAAGATGTTGTCAATAAATTAGTGCTTGTTTTCTAATTTTTAAATAATCCCTTCAGTTTGTGTATAAATCCGTGCCTTTAACTCAATTCATGGAAAGGCATCACATGGTAAATTTATTTATATATTGATGTATTGGTGTTATTTCTCCGAACTGAGTTAGATTGATTGTTTATATGTAGTATTTTTTATTTTTTAAACAAGATGGATAGTCCTATAAATATATGAAACTTTGCCTAATTTTTTGAAATTGTTCACAATTATTTATGTTATAAAAAAAAATTACTTAAATTGTACACAATTTAGTACTTTGAAAAATTTTCTTTGTGTCTTAAGACAAGAGCAATCCACTAGTATGTGTGTGTGTGTGTGTGTGTGTCTATATATATATATATATATATATATATAGAGAGAGAGAGAGAGAGACCATATGACAATATATATTGATGATTTTTTATATCAATGTCAAAAAAGTTTAAAAGTTTTAATGTAAAAACTCAACGTGAAAAATTGTATAGAGATTAAAATTAAATAACCTTTGTTTCTATTCATTTTAAAATTACTATCTTATTGTGTAAGCTTTTAAAGTAATTTTACACCCAAATTTTCCAATTGACACTTTTAGGACATTTCAATATAGAATGAAACTAAGTTCTACTTCTTCTTGAAGTTTGACACCCAACTTCATTATTAATATTTGTTATCATCTCTATGTAACAATCTTTTAGTATTAATATTTGTTATTATCTCTTTGTAACAATCTTGTGTGATGTTTTATGAGCTTGGTTGTCAAAGCCTAAAACGAAATTATTGAGGCTAAACTCAATGTGATCAAATAAATAGGGAGAAAGGTCAATTAACCCTATTTATTGCTTCTTAACTTATAATGTAAATAATTAAACTAATTTTGTGTAACAATAATTTAGCTTGTACTTTTAAAATCATTTAAATAATGAATGATATAAGGATTAATTACACTTAGAACCCCCAAACTTTACCCCTCATTTCACTTCACCACTCGAACTTTTAATTTCTGTATTTACCCCCCTAAACTTTCAAAACGATTGCAAATTCCCCCATAACGTTAACACTGTTAACTTTTTGGATGGAAAGTTTGTAGAGTTCGCTGCACATGATCACTTTTGAGGGTATTTTTGTCCAAGCCAATATAAAACTTTAAATAAATGAAATTTACAAAATAATTTATTTTAAAAATATTTAAAATTATACAAACTTTAAAAAAATAAAAAGATAAAAAAACATATTTATAAAAGACAAATTTCCAATAATAAATAAAAAAAAATGGATTTTAATAAATAAAAAAATTGAATTTTCAATAACCAAAAAAACAGATTTACAACGAAAAAAATAGATTTCCAATTAAAAATAGGAAAATACTAGAAAAAATCTGTTTAAAAAATTTTCGAAAATACTGGATTTAAAATAATAGAAAAAAAAAATTAAATGACTAAATTGGGGAAAGCGGGGGGAGGGGGAAGCAAGGGGGAGGAGGGGTAGCAGTGGACGGGGGTGAGGGCAGCAACGGACAAGGGAGGGGAGGTAAAAGGGGGCGGGGAGGGCGGTAAAAGGGCGTAAGTGAGGGTGGACAGACAGCCAGCAACCCGGACAGGGTTTAAAAAATAAGAAAAAAGACTAAATTAATCTTTAAAAAGTCAAATGCATTGCACATGTCTAATTTTTTCCACCAAAAATTAACGGAGTTGGACGGTAGGGTGTTATTTATAGTCGTGTTGAAAGTTCAGGGAGTATTTAAAGAAACTGTAAGTTCGAATGAAAAAGTGTAAAAGGGGATAAAGTTTAGGAGGCCTAAGTGTAATTAACCCATGAAATAAAGTTATTTCTTCTTTCATATGTTTTGCAATCCTATATTGAGTGACTTAAAATATTATCACTTACGTGGTATTAGGTCAAAAATAATATTTTCGCATGTTTGAACTGGATGTCACTAAATTATATTAACGTTCTTCATATTGAAAAAGAACTCAAAATAATTTAAAGAGGGTATTATATATTTATCTTCGTGCACTTTGATTACTAGGAAGGAATTCAGAATATCTGTGAAAAGGTCTCCCCAAGACACATAGGATGTGTTTTACTAAGAAACCTTAAAAGGCCTCCAAACAATATCCCCTCCTTAAGATGCATGTAAGTAATCATCCTGGAGAGTAAGAGTATTAAAGACATTGAAAAGACACAACAAATTTGTTCTAACAAAATAGCATGGCAAATGTGTATTTTTTGTAAATAGTAGGGTAAATTTTTCTAAATGATGATATTTGGGTTAACACACTTTATAGATAGCACATATATAGGTATAGGTATAGGTATAGATACAGATGAGTGACATCATATTATCTCTTCATCTTTGTTACACAAGTGAACCCAGCCTAAAGTCCATATAATTTGATATGGTAAAATGAAAACATGATAGTATCGTTTAAAAGGAAAGCAAATTGATAGAATGAAATAATCATACGAGCAATGTATGTAAACTTACTCATAAAGTTTAAGTTCCAGTGATTTTTTCTCCACAATAGAAATTACTTGGCCTTGGGGAAAAAAATCACTTATTATTCAGATTAAAGACACACTGCTACTAGATTAATTAATTGATGATATCTAACGGCATTGGTTGTCCCTAAAATTAAATCTCCAAATTGTTAAAATTAACTTAAATCATGCCTTAAGTGAATCTTCTCACTTTTTTAATTACGTTTATTCAATTAATCAATCATATTAATATGGATAATGTGTGCACTAAAAGCATCTCCAATGCTAACATGGAGTGGGAGAATATGAGGTGACATATAAAATTAATAGAATATGAGTTTAAAAAAACTTCTTCAATACAACTCTCTAGAAAGAATGTGAGGGTGATGTGACACTAACTAATATCCACATTTTACAAAAATAAATTAATTATGTACCTGTGTCACTCAGGTTTACTTTTTGAAATTTGCATTGTAAATGGTTTTTTCTATACATTGTCTACATAGAATTTTGTTTAATTCTCATAGTCACATAGAAACCAATTCACATTTGCATTGGAGATGTTAAAAAAACACATTGTTAAAAATCCAAATATGGAAGTGAGATAATTAATGCTTAACCCTAAAAATATTTCATTTAATGTTTAATACATTTTACTTTCAAAACTAACATAAACACAACAGTACGATTAACTCTAAATAGTGATATTATTTATGCAAACTTGCCAAGTCATTGCAATAGTGTCACATTATCATCGGCGATGATATTGTAGGGACACTTCAGTATTTTTCAATGATTTTTCGATTACTTTTCCGCCGAGTTCGGCAAAAAGCAAATGTTGTACTAGTCGCACTATCATGTTCTCGCTAGCGATGATGTGGCAACCAATGTTGTGTGAACATTTAATGTCACTCAAAATTATTTTTAAAATATGTTAGACATTATCTTAAAATAACATCAAGGGATTTTTAATAAATGCCTAAAAATAAATCAGAGATGTTTTTTAGTACATTGCCTACAAATGTACTACTTGTTATTCATAGTTATAATGTAACATGCAAAATTTCAGTATCCCTAACAAGCCATATAAATAAAAGTATATTCAAAACACGTTGTTAACAATGATGTTGATTCAAAACCTCCTCCAATGAATTCACCAAAAATTGACGGCAATAGCGGCTAAAAAGTAAAGTAATCCATAAATTAACATCTTTTATCTTGTTATAGTGTGGAGCCTAAGCCACAATTATTGACTCGGCCATAGCCATTGTGAGCTAGGCTATAGGCTTTCGACAGATTGGTAAATGATTTAGAAGTCAAGAAGGTTAATAATTTTTTTCTCCAAATCTTGCCTATAAATTGGCAATGGGAACAACAAGTAAGACGCATCAATACAGATACTTGTGTAAACATACAAGAGAGTGAAATATATTAGAGTGGGAGGTACATCAGAGTGTGTAGTAGGAAGTGTTAGCCTCCACAAATATTAGTGAGTTGTGTTAGTGATACATATTATAAGGCAGAAAGTACAGAATTAGTATTTTCAGAGTGTGAGTGACACACAGTGTTAGTTTTGTAAACATCATCATTATTAGTGAAAAGAGAGTATGAGTCGTCGACGTAGCCAAATTGATGAACCACTTAAATTTCTTGTGTCGTTTGTGCATTATTATTTTTCATTATTTTTCTTGACCCCTTAAATCCCAAAGTTCTGGAAATATTATTTGGCGGAAGTTACTCCGTCTAATTTTCTAACAATTGGTATCAGAGCTCTTGATTTGACAACTTTGAGTAGACGGAGCTGTATGATAAAAATTACTGTGCGTAGTCTTTTTGTACTCACCAAAATTGTAGTTGAGTGGGAGCAATGGCGTCAGAAAAAGAAAAGTTTAATGTCGAAAAATTTGACGGTACAAATTTTGGATTTTGAAATATGCAAATGGAGAACTATCTCTATCAGAAGGATTTGTATTTACCACTGGGTGAAAAATCAAAAGAGACGAAGGATCCTGAATGACAACTGCTTGACAAGAAAGCTCTTGACATTGTAAGTCTATCACTCTCAAAGTCGGTGGCATTCAACATAAGAAATGAGAAGACAACGGTGTCTCTCATGGATGCCCTCTCAAGCATGTATGAGCGTCCCTCTCCAACAAATAAAGTCCATTTTGAGAACGTGTGTGCATGCGTTCAAATGAGCAAATTATATATTAAACCCTTTTAACCCAAACAAACCCTAAACATGCAACAGTATGTGATTGAATAAGATGATAATCTAAGCAAGAACATTCAAACACATGCAATTGAGGAAAAATCCCCCAAAGGGGCAAAACCATTTATTTTCATTATAATATTGTAGCTATACAATTTCGGATTACAATGAAAATACAGGTGACTAAGAATTACCCTCAGGTGTCGGATTCTGTAGTCGCGGCTGGAACTATCCCTTTCCAGTAGGGCTGGCGGCTGGAACTATCCCTTTCTAGTAGGGCTGTAATGGAGAAGAAGAACGGTCTTCTCCACAAGGGTGTGAACAGCAAAGGTGCGTTCCTGGGTTACCAAAACGATTCACAAAGGATTGGAAATTTGTGTGAATCAAAAACCTAGAGTCTAGATGCTCAATAGGTGAAGACTTAGGGCTTTCTGTACTCTGAAAATCGTGTGTATAAGTCTTAGAAAACCACTTCCCATAGAGGGATTAAATAAGAGGACTTGAACCATAAAAATCTGACCACGATCTGAACACGATCTGTTTAAGATTATCCCAGGCGGACCGGTCCGAATTTGAGGCGGATCGGTCCGATTGACCGAATCGGTTCTTTTATTCTGAGGCGGATCGGTCCGGTTGTGACCGTCGGATCGGTTCGGTTGATCCTGCTTCATTGGTTTGCTTGCGGTCCGGGGTATACTAGATCTGCAGCAATCAGATCGGTCCGATCTGAGGCGGATCGGTCCGGTTGACCGGATCGGTTCTTTTATTTCAGGCGGACCGGTCCGGTTGTCAGACTTTGATTCCTCTTCTTCTGATATTCGGATCCGTTGATGAATGTATGAAACTTGAATTTCTTCAACGGTGTAACAGCGTACGACATATAAATTGTTAATGGACAAAAATGTCCTTACAAATCTCCCCCTATGTCTATGCCGGTAAATACATAAAAACAAACATCCGAATTATCAAACAACTAAAAATGCCTATACAAATCTACCCTTCCATGAACCCAAAACTGGAAAGATACAATTGAATAAGACTACAGCGTTTGCTCTTCAATTTTGTAGGAATCTCAACGCTTTTCTCATCAGGGTGTGTAATCCAATGATAATCCATGTAGTACCTATACACATGAGACAAAGCAAAATACCAAGTGACATATCGAGTTTGAAATGAGATAAATAAACATATATACCAATTTATGAGCAAACTCAAACTTTCAAATCTCCCCCATAATAAGATAATTCATTCTCCCCCTTTTTATGATGTCCCCAAATAGACAAATGAGATAAATAAATCAAATAAGCAAGTGCGGGGTGTCACTAGGATAAAATCACACCATGAAAGAACACAAAGCAACCAGGACGATGAGAGCGTAAATGAAGTGGTGTGATCAAATTCGATAGGAAAATCAATGCATACAAACATGACATATGTGAACGATGAATATTGGATATTCCTAGCGAATGAACTCAAATGCTTCCTTTGGTGTAAAATAATGACAATATAAGATATTGACTCAATCAAATCAATAAATCAAAGATCAAAATGATTTTCACACCAATAATGTCCGAAACGATTTTATGCTTTTTCAGGAATTTCAAGGAAGTGCAAACCCGTTTAAAGATTCTCCAACCAAACTCCCTCAGATATAATTTTGAATAGAGGCATTCTAAATTCTCAAACTTTGGAGAATTGATGGTGAAACCTAAGTGGCCCATATTTGGCATGAATTGCTTTTTATTGCCTTTAAATTTTTTTCGGGCTCTTTTAACCTCTTTGGACCTCGGATATTAAAATTCCTCCATTTTTAGGTCCTTTTTAACGGTGGCTTTTGCGCAAAGGATAGATGATTACCTTTCGCAGCCCCTCCCCGTTATACAAAAACACACAGTCTCACCAAAACGGTTGTTACATGCATTCCAATCTTGGCAAGTTTTATCGCATATTGTACATTGTATAGACAGCATTGAGATGGAAACACTCAAGCCAATATGAGATAGACAAGTGCAATAATCAAATATAGCCGTGCATGTGTGCAATAAAGGATATAGGAGTCAAACATGTAGGAAGATATCACTAATTACATCTCAAAGACTCCAACCAATGTAAAGCACATGGATGAAATGATGTAGCCTCTCAAATCTCTATCAAACAGTCACATGGATATATGGAATGAAGTTGTGACTTGGCTATCTTAAATGCTCATCCATAAAAGAAGCAAAAAACAGAAATCTTTTTGGATTTTTCAAAAATTTTATCAAAATAAAATCTTTTTGTGCTTTTCTCAAAAATTTTCTTAAAAGAAAATCTTTTTGTATTTTTGTTTTAACGAAATAAAAAATGAACAAAAATAAAACAAACTAATGGTACATGCTAGCAATAGGCAAAAGAAACAGCATGAAAATCAACCTATGCTAGCAACCAAGACAAGATCTCAATCGGGAGTAACGGTGGAGTTTTCCAAAGATGGTGACATCTTTTGAACACACTCCACTCGATCATGTGTTGTCTTGATCAAAAACTTCACTTGCTCGTGAATATGTACAAACTCTCTATCATAATGTGCAGGCAAAATGTCATGAGTGGGTGTATGTGAATGAATGTGTGAAGTGACATGATATGGCACAAAACCCAACTTAGAACAAAACTCCCTAAGATGTCCTCGCTTCTTGCAGTGGGAGCAAACATACACCGGTCTAGGAAGTAATTTTTCAACAATTTTGGGATGAACATTCCTAGACGGTCTCACATGGGACTCACTCACCAAGGTGGATATAGGCTCAGGTGCATTAAAAGTAGAGAATGTACCGTCATTACCTTTTCCAACATCATTCAAAACGGGATAGAGAACCATCTTATCAACCTTCTCAGATGCATTCTCTAATGTGACTTGGACCTCTCGTGCTTGTTTGAGATCATCCTCGAGATGGGATACACCTGTCGTCAGACTAGACACCGTGTTGGTCAAGTCACCTTTTTCCCTTTTTAGCTCATCATTCTCTCCCTTTAACTCACGAATTCGAAGACCTAGGATCCTATTTGACCTTTTTATTTCCATGGTCTCGATAAACAACTTTCTAAAAGATTTTTGGATCACACTTTCATCACCAACCTCATCCTCACTATCACTTACAGAGGTGGGCATTGCATCTTTCTTACGCTCTCTCCTAAGTTTAGTGGGACACTCAAATTTCTTGTGCCCTATCCCATCGCACTCAAAACATCTTATCTTCTCAAGTTCTTTCTTTCTTTCTTCACAACTCTCTCTTTCTCCAAACAATCTTAAATCTCTCTCTAAAGCGGTGATCCTAAGAGCTAACTCTTTATAACGCTTCTTGGTTTCAAAAAACTCAGAATCTAACTCGGCATAAGCCCGTGGAAGATCACACTCGCTCTCACTTGGCTCATCCTCCCCCTCACTCTCATCGCTCTCACTGTCGAGGTGTCCCTGTGACGTAGAATCCTCATCGTCGTGAGAAGCATTGGAGGTACTCACATGACTTGCCATGAGTGCGGTGATGTTATGCTCATGCACTGACTCATCTCCACAGTCCACCGACTCAACCTCACTGTCGTCACTAAGGGTACCATTTAGTAAAGCTTTCCCTTTCTCTCTATTCAGACGAGTGGCACACTCAAAGGCTCTATGACCCTTACCGTCGCATTCAAAGCATCTCTCACTGTCTGTCTTAGGAGGATCTTTAAAATATTTTTCATTATTTTTCTCAAAATTCCTTTTATCATTGAAATTTCCACTTTTCTTGAATTTGAGAATTCTTTTGAAATTTTTTGCAAACAGGGCCAAGTCATCTAAGTCCAAATCACATTCAGAATCGGACTCAAAAAAAATTTCTTTCTTTTTCTTAAAATGAGTCTTTAAAGCAATGACATTATCCTTAGCCTTAATGGTTTTGGGAAACATGTCAATCTCATAGGTCTGAAGATCTCCTACAAGTTCTTCCAACTTAAGTGATTTCAAATTTCCCAAGGAGTTCAAAACAGTGACTTTAGGAATAAAGCGTTTTGGGAGAGATCTCAAAATATTTTTAACAACACGCGTGTTATCAATCACTTCACCCAAATTAAAACTTGTGTTAACGATGTCTGGCAAACGAGCATAAAAATTATCAAAGCATTCAGACTCGGACATGGTAATAGTCTCAAATTGGGTGGCCAAATTTTGTAACTTAGATTCTTTCACAGCATTAGTTCCTTCATGGGTGAGTTGTAAAACATCCCATGCCTCTTTTGACGTGGTGCACGTCATTATACGTTTGAACTCATCAGGTGTGACAGACCCAGAAATAGCACTTAGACCCTTAGAATTAAAAGATGCCCATTTAAATTCTTCATCAGTCCAAGAAGTGTCCGGTTTCAAATTGATCACATTATCAACAGTCACGGAGGGAGGAGTCCACCCTCTTTCAACCAAAATCCAGACACGTTCATCAATGACTTTTAAAGCCGACCTCATTCGGGCTTTCCAATAAGCATAATTTGTCCCGTCAAAAATAGGCATTTTATTATATAACTTCTCCATTTGAACACGCACTTCTTCAAAAATCAATTTTTTCAGAAAATTGATATCTTAGAAAAATTTTGTGGAAAATAGGAATACGCGATAGATTAGCGCAACTTGCTCTGATACCAATTTGAGAACGTGTGTGCTTGCGTTCAAATGAGCAAATTATATATTAAACCCTTTTAACCCAAATAAACCCTAAACATGCAACAGTATGTGATTGAATAAGATGATAATATAAGCAAGAACATTCAAACACATGCAATTGAGGAAAAATTCCCCAAAGGGGAAAAACCATTTATTTTCATTATAATATTGTAGCTATACAATTTCGGATTACAATGAAAATACAGGTGACTAAGAATTACCCTCAGGTGTCGGATTCTGTAGTCGCGGCTGGAACTATCCCTTTCTAGTAGGGCTGGCGGCTGGAACTATCCCTTTCCAGTAGGGCTGCAATGGAGAAGAAGAACGGTCTTCTCCACAAGGGTGTGAACAGCAAAAGTGCGTTCCTGGGTTACCAAAACGATTCACAAAGGATTGGAAATTTGTGTGAATAAAAAACCTAGAGTCTAGATGCTCAATAGGTGAAGACTTAGGGCTTTTTGTACTCTAAAAATCGTGTGTATAAGTCTTAGAAAACCACTTCTCGTAGAGGGATTAAATAAGAGGACTTGAACCATAAAAATCTGACCACGATCTGAACACGATCTGTTTAAGATTATCCCAGGCGGACCGGTCCGGATCTGAAGCGAATCAGTCCGATTGATCGAATCGGTTCTTTTATTCTGAGGCGGATCGATCCGGTTGTGATCGAATCGGTTCGGTTGATCCTGCTTCATCGGTTTGCTTGCGGTCCGGGGTATACTGGATCTGCAGCAATCGGATCGGTCCGGTCTGAGGCGGATCGGTCCGATTGACCGGATCGGTTCTTTTATTTCAGGCGGACCGGTCCGGTTGTCAGACTTTGATTCCTCTTCTTCTTCTGATATTCGGATCCGTTGATGAATGTATGAAACTTGAATTTCTTCAATGGTGTAACGGCGTACGACATATAAATTGTTAATGGACAAAAATGTCCTTACACATTTGATTGAAAAATAATTTAATCTAAAAATGACAAAAGTGGATAGTTTAGATGACATTTAAACGCATTTAATGAAGTGATTGGTCAATTAGAATCAGTTGAAATCAATCTTAATGATGAAATTCGAGAAATACTAATTTTGGGTCAACTACTCGAGAGTTGGAGCGGAATAGTTATTAATGGTTCTGCAAAAAAATCCAAATTGAAGCTCGATGATGTCGTCAGTATTATCATGATAGAGGAAATATGGAAATAGTCAGACAAAGCCTCCACTTCGGCATCAGCATTTAACAAGAAAAGTAGAGGCAGAGACTAGAACAAGAATAGAGGGTGTAGCAGATTCAGGTCGAGAAATGGCAGGTCGCAATTTCAAAATCCTAAAAATTCCAATGACCAAAATCAGAACAAAAGGGCGATTTAGTGTTAGTATTGCGACAAGACCGGACACTACAAAAATTAGTATAGATCCTTGACGAAAGAAGCAGAGGAGAAGACTGAAGCCAATGTCGTTTCAGAAGCATCAGACGATGCACTAATACTCTCCCTGGAGAGCAAGGGAAAGTCCTGAGTGTTAGACTCAGGGGCTTCGTTTCATGTTACCTCAAGCAAAGAACTCTTAATTAGTTATGTACCAGGTAACCTTGGCAAGATGTATTTAGGTGACGACCAGGCTTGGGAAGTTGTTGGCAAAGGTGACATACAGATCATGTTGAATGTTTCAGTAGGTAAACTAAGGGATATGAGACACATCCTTAACTTAAGGAAAAATATTTTTTCTGTGGTCAGGCTAGCAAATGAAGATTAGGTCACAAATTTCAGTGGTGGTGGCTGCAAATTTTCCATGGGTGACATGACCTATTGAGGGGATCCCTTATGTGTATGTACTTTCGGCAAAAATAATTTTTTCAAACTTTTCTCAATTTTATTGTGCACTAATTATGTGAACCACATTGTAATTAAACCAATTTTATCTTCTTAATCCTACACGTGCATCTAGTAGGATCAAGCAGATAAAGTAAAAAAAGTTCACAAAACACATCGATATACAAGGAAACCACTATGGGAAAAAACCTCGGACGGCCCAGCCCAGAAAATCACTATGATACGAAAATTACAAAGGAAGAATATAGTCTTACTTAACGACTCGATCCCCATAAGCCTTGATGCCCCTTCTTCTCTTCTACCGCTCATCCACAGCGCAACGTAGGAGTCAAGCCATGCAAGGTCCACAACACACTAGTCCACGCGTACCTCGGTATCTACCAATTTATCCACAGCAACCGTCAATCAGCAAGTACAGAGTCCACCGTATGAAACCATATAATAACCTGTATTCTTGCGTATTTAAAATTTAACGTATTGAGAATTAAATTAATTCAAAATTCAGAAGAATACGTGTTAAATTTGTGGAGTGTGCCGCGCGTGATACCGATTCAAATAAGTTCGCAAATTCCCAATTTACACTTATTTAACTGGAGTCAATTTTAAACCAAATTATTTTTTTTCCTAAACATGCAACTACGTGTGTATGTGTCAAACCATCACAAATAAAATTGCTAACTCGCAGATTTCAGGGGAAAAAAACCTTTCGGGTAAAACCTTTATTTCACTATAATACTTACAATGATTACAATGAAATCGGCAATGAGTTAACCACAGAAAACCCACATAGATCGCAGCCTAGAGTCAGTAAGAATCGCAACTCCAATTTAGACCAGGAATACTCACGAGCACTCTCTATCGACACGCAGTCATCTTCAGCCCAGTACTCTCCTCAAGACCACCTAGATCAGTAGTAGAGATCTTATTTACAAGAGAAATTTGACACAAAGATGTGTTCTTGGGTTCCAAAACAACTCACATAAACTATTGGGATCTTGTGAATTGAAAACAGAAGGGATTAAAGACCTAAAAGTAAGAAGACAAAGTATTTTGCCAAAACAGTTTCGTCTATTGAAAATTCGCAGGTCTTCTAATCAAAAATGAAGTTGGAAAAACCAATATAGAGAAAATCTAAGGTTGTGGCCCGCTCGAACGAAAATATTATCTCGCTCGAACGGGGACACGCATCGCTCGAACGAGCTTCGCGCGAGACAGGCTGTCGCTTGAACGAGCAGGTATGTCCCATCACTCTAAGTGAACCGTCCAGGTACTTAAACACAACCTTACCAAAATTAATCTCATGGAGGTTTGAATGTTGAAGAACTTTTATATTCGATCCCTCTTGACGCTTGAATGATCTTGAATTATTCTTCGACGGTTGTAGCGGTATACGACATACTCAATTGATAACGGACAATATAAAATATGTCCTTACAAATATCCCCCTATGTCTACGCCAGTACAAAATAAAAACAACTGAATTATCAAATCAAAATACATATACAAATCTAATACCCTCCCATGAACCCAAAACTGAAAAGGTACGAAACATGTAAGTCTAAAACTTTTCTTCAAAATCTTCAACTTCAAAAATCTCCAAATCTTTAAGCTTTTCTTATCAGGGTGTGAAACATATGATCTTCAATCTTTGTACCTACACACATGAGACAAAGCAAATACTTTCGTGACGCATCGAGTTTGAAATGATATAAGAATAAATTAATCAATATAATCACATCTCCCCCATAATGTAAGAACTCCCCCATAATTCATTCTCCCCCTTTTTCTTTGTCCGAAATAGACAAAGAAATGAATAAACACAATAAACATGTAGTTGTCACGATAAAAATGCATAGCAAATATGAATCAAACTATGCTCATGTAAAGAATAGCTCAAAATCTTCCACAAGCTATTTTTTTTTCAATTTTTCATACAAAAATGCAAAAATAATTTACAAAAATCACACACCATGAATTTACACTAAGACAACAAAATCATGGAAATGGAATGAATGGGTGTGAACATATTCGATAGGCAAATCAAAGCAATCAAACATAAAATATGTGCACGATGAATATGTGTACTCCTAACGAATGAATCTTAAAATCGTCCTTAGGTGACAAAAGTGTTGAATTTAAATGGCATCGACTCAATCCATCAACACATCAAAGTCAAGAATGATTTCCACACCAATAACGTCTAAAACTATGAATGCTTTTTCATGACGCTTTTAGGACGTGCAAACTCGTTTTTTCATTTCATTCCATCCAAACTCCCCCATAAATAATAATCATTATATATTTTTCTTTTGAGGTGGCCCCTTTTTGGGATATTTATCTTTTTATTGCCTTTAAATTTGGGGGGGGGGGATCTTTTAAACGGTGGCTTTCATGACGAGTTAATTTTGTACTCTCGCAGCCCTTTCCCGTGATTCACTCATCATATTTTGTTGCAATTAAATTCCTCACAGTAAACGGTTTTTACATGCACTACTTCCATTGTCCAGTTTTATCGCATATAATTCGTTTTAAAGACAGAATTGGGATGACAATACTCTGACAAATATGTGATAAACAAGTACAATAAGAGTGAAATAAAGGAACTCGTGAGTCAAACATGTAGGTAGTAACAACTAATCACGTCTTAATTATTCAAATATTGTAAAGCACAAAAATGAAATAATGTTGCATATCAAAACACTATCAAATCGTCACGTGGATATGGAATGAAATTGTGAATCGGTTATCCTAAATGTTCATTCATATATGGTGCGAAACCAACTACAAAACTCTTTTTGTCTTTTTCCAAAAATTTTATCAATATAAAATCATTTTGGCTTTTTCAAATTTTTCTCAAAAAAATAAAAAAAAAATGAATTTTCAAAAATATATCAAAAATTGAAAAACGTAGCTACAAAAATGATACACACTAGCAATAGGAAAAAAATATCATCATGAAAGTCATCCTATGCTAGCAAATAAGTTTAAACCTCAACCGTTAGGTGCGGTGGAGTTTTTCAAAAGTGGTGACATCCTATGAAAAATCTCCATCAAATCATGTGAAGTCTTGACTAAAAACTTTACCTGCTCCCGCTCCCTAAGATGTGCAAACTCTCTCGTGTAATCATCCGGAGCATCATGTGTGGGTAAACACATGTAGTAGCAAAATGTGACACATTACACAACTTAAAACAAAACTCTCTAAGGTGCCCTCTCTTCTTTCAATGTGTGCAAACATAAACAGGCCTAGGAACACCTCTCTCAAAACGTCTCCTACGCACTCTCTTGTCAGGTACGGGATGCCTAGGTGGGTCAGGTTGAGAGACATATGAATCTAATACTAAAGCGAGAACCGACTCGGGTGCAACTTGTGAAGTAGACGCACCGTCATGACTTATTCCTAAACTCTCACCTCTACCAAGAATGGGATTAAGAACTATATTTCTAACCTTCTTAGATGAGTTATCTAAAGGGACTTTGACCTCCCGAACACGTTCGATATCACTCTCAAGTTAGGATACACGTGTCGTCAGACTAGACACCGTGTTGGTCAAATCACTCTTTTTTCGGTCAAAAGCTATCAATTGTTAACTCAAAGAAACCTTTACCTTCTCGAGTTGACTCGCTTTCGCCTCAAACACGCTGCAACTCTCTAACTCTCTCTCCAAATCTCTCACCCTAAGAGTTAGGTCTTTGTTCAACTTTTTGGTCTTTAGGGTCTCGGCATACAAATCTCTAAATGCGATCTGGAGCTCACTATCACCATCGCTCGCACAATCACTCTCTCCATCACTAGAAACACTCAAATCATCCTCAGTGGTATCATGTGCACAAGTATCCTCATCGTCGTGAGACAAACTGGGTGTGCTCATGTGACTAGAAGAAAAGGCAACAAAATTTCTATGTGATTACTCATCCCCAGAATCTTTCACCTCTTCCTCACTATCTTTAAGAGTGGCTGGCATAGCAATCTTTTTTCTCTTTATCTTTAGCCTAGTGGGACACTCAAATGCTCTATGGCCTCTCCCCTCACACTCAAAACACTTCTAGTCTTCCTCTTTTTCACTTTCTTTCTCACCGCTCTCTTCGGCCTCATTTTTATTTTTCTCAAAAAATCTTTTATTGGAAGAGTTTTATTTTAAAAATTAGAGAAATTTTTTAAAAAAATTCGCAAGCATGGCCATATAAAAATCAACCTCACCCTCATAGTCGGACTCACAAACTTTCACTTTCTTTTTCTTTTCTCTCGTGAACACTTCCTCTCCCTTCCTAGGCTGGCCTCTAAGTGCTATCCCTCTATTCTTAGGCTTGACGGTATCACGAAACATGCCAATTTCATATGTCTGGAGATCTCCTACCAGTTCTTCTAATTTCAAATTGCACAAATTACCTAAGGTATTCAAAACAGTCACTTTTGGGATAAAACATTTAGGCAGCGATCTTAAAATCTTTATAACCACTCGTGCATCAGGTATGGGCTCACCAAGATTGAAACTAGTGTTGACAATGTCAGGCAAACGTGAATAAACATCATCAAAACACTCAGTCTCAAGAATGGTAATCGTTTCAAATTGGGTAGTTAAATTTTGAATTTTAGACTCTTTGACCTCATTTGTGCCTTCATGGGTAAGTTGCAAAATTTCCCACGCTTCTTTTGACATGGTGCACATCATAATACATCGGAACTCCTCAGGAGTGACGGCACCAGAAATTTCACTCACCCCGCGTGAATTATAAGTGCTCCATTTAAATTCGTCCTCAATCCAGGTAGTCACAGGTTTTAAAGATGTTACGTTATCTACAGTGACTGTGGGAGGCGTTCACCCTCTTTCACAAACAACCCAAACGCGCTCATCAATAGCCTTTCACTGTGATTTCAGCGTGCCTTCCAGTAGGCATAATTAGACCCGTCAAAAATGGGCATCCGATTATATAGTGCTCCATTGGAAAAATTGTGACTTTTCACAAAACAGATTTTTAAAAAAATCAATATCACATATTTTTTGCGAAAAAATAGGAATTCACAATAAATTAGTGAAACCTGCTCTGATACCATTCTGTGGAGTGTGCCGTGTGTGATACCGATTCAAATAAATTTGCAAATTCCCAATTTAAACTTATTTAACTCGAGTCAATTTTAGACCAAATTAATTTGGCCCCTTAACATACAACTACGTGTGTGTGTCTTTGTGTGTCAAACCATCACAAATAAAATTCCTAACTCACAGATTTCACTATAATACTTACAATAATTATAATGAAATCCGCAATGAGTTAACTGCAGAAAACCCACATAGACCGCAGCCTAGAGTCAACAAGAATCGTAGCTCTAATTCAACCCATGAATACCCACGAGCACTCTCTATTGACAAGAAATCGTCTTCAGCCCAGTACTCCCCTCAAGAGCACCTAGATCAGCAGTAGAGATCTTCTCTACAAGAGAAACTTGACGGTTCCAAAACAACTCACATAAACTATTAGGATCTTGTGAATTGAAAGCAAAAGGGATTAAAGACCTAAAAGTGAGAAGACAAAGTATTCAGCTAAAACAGTTTCGTCTATTGAAAATTTGCAAGTCTTCTAATCAAAAACGAAGTTGGAAAAGCCAATATATAGAAAATCTAAGGTGGTGGCTCGCTCGAACGAAAACATCATCTCGCTCGAACGGGGACACGCGTCGCTCGAACGAGCTTCGCGTGAGATAGACTGTCGCTCGAACGAGTAGGTATGTCGCTCAAACGAAAAAATTTAAAAATAATTTTTTTTATTTTGCCAGTAATTACTTCGCCTCAAAACCTTTTTAAAAAATTTTGACAAAAAACTCTGCTCCAACACTTAGACACTCTAAGTGAACCGTACAGATACTTAAACACAACCTTACCAAAATTAATCTCGCGGAGGTTTGAATGTTGAAGAACTTTGATATTCGGATCCATCTTGACGCTTGAATGATCTTGAATTATTCTTCGCCGGTTGTAGCGGTATATAACATACTCAATTGATAACGGACAATATAAAATATGTCCTTACAAAATGAAATTACACGAGTGTCGTAATTTAATAGGATTTAATATTATATATTAATCGAGAGATAGATATTGTTTAATATTGTAAAATAATATTAATATATACTAAGTGTGAATAGTAAATAATTAATAGTTATAAATTTAAGACATAGCGAGTGATATGGGGGTAATTTATTTTATCTCAACCGGGAGTCGCGTGTAGACTAATTGGAGTAGGGGTGGCAATTCGTGTGCGTCGTTTCGTGTTCGGGTCGTGTCATGTCGGGTTCATGTCAAGTATTAGTCAACCCTAACCCGACCCATTTAACTAATCGTGTCAGATGAGCAAACACTAACCTGACCTATTTATTATCGTGTCGTGTTCGGGTTGACCCGCATAACCCATTAAGTAAAATATAAAATAATTTTTTTCTTCTCTCATAGCCAATCATACCAATCATAGGCCTACAATAACTTAAATTTAATTAATTTCAACTTCTTTCAACACATAAATAATTTATCATCCGATTCTCCATGAATTTTATAGAATGCCTATCAAGATATATAAATTATCTAATTTATTCTCCATAAAATACGAGTTAAGCAGGTCTATTCGTGTCATTTTCGAGTTATACTTGTTTGACACTAACCCAACCCATTTATTATTCGTGTTGGCGGGTTGTGTCATATTCGGGTTCGTGTCAAGATATCGTCAACCCTAACCCGCTAACTTCGTGTCGAGTTCGTGTCGGGTTATCGTGTCGTGTCAAAAATTGCCACCCCTAAATTTGAGGTAGAGATAAGAAATATATTTTTTAGTGACTCGAATGATAATTTAGAGGTCGTGGATGATTCCAAGAGGATCAAAATAGTCAAAAAAAAGTGTACTCGGGGGATCATTTGGGTCCCGGATTAATTTTAGGACAAATCGGCACCTGTCGAGGGCATTTTGGTCATTTGGCAAATAGAGGTTAAGGGGCCTACGAAATTCTAAGTGTAAAATAAGATGTTTAAGACTTGAGGCTAGGGTTATAAACAGTTAAACCTAAGAGAGGTCATTAGAGAGGAGAGAAACAATTCCCAAAGCTTAAGGAGGATTTGGTGAGGGATTCGAAGGACTCTTTCACCTCAATCAAGTAGAGTGAGAAGATTGGAGGAGAAAAAAGCCAAAAACCTTCATCAAATTCAAATTCAAAATCAGATCATCCTCATTAAGGCAAGTGTTTATTTGCAAATCTATTTGAAGTTATAATACCTATGTGTAGGGTTTCATGAATAGTTTACTTATCTTAATATTCCTGGAAGAAAAGAGTAAATTGAATACATGTTTGGGTAGGATTGCATGTAGTTTGTATTAACATCTGTAGAGGAATTTAAATTAGAAGAATTATAATTGCTCCTACGGATTTAAATTTGGGTTTGCAATGATAAAATATGAAGAACACAAATATCTAGGTTTTTCGATAATATTTAGATTTTGATGGTTCTTGGAAGAATTTTGTAAATAATTGCTGATATATTTACGTTAGGAATAGTCTCTATACATATTGTGGATGTTTGGTTATATTGAAAGAGATTTTCAGAATGTTTAATGAGAAATTGATGGGTTAAAAGTGTTAAAACCGAAGCTGGGTGAAGCCATATCTCATTGATCGATCGATTGATGTAAGAATGTCGATCGATCGACCAAAGCTGAAATTAGGTTCTTTTGTTGTTTGAGTTTTCTTCGATTACCAATGATTGGGGGAAAACTTAAAAATGATATTATACCTATGTATGGACTTAAGGAAGACCAGTAGGTATGTAGTCAAGGTCTGGTAAGGCCATTGAGTGTAAGACTTTGGGGTATGGACCAACGACGATAACCCGATTGATCGAAAAATTAGGAATTGAGTTACGAGGAGAGTAAATGTCAATCCAAGGTATAGATCAGTAGGTTAGAGATAAATTAACTACTGAATAGATGAAATGGGTAACAAGACCCTTAGAGTTGTGTGAATACTCCAAAGGAATACGATAGTGAGATAAATCATAAAGTAATATATAGGGGAAATATGCAAGACAAATACACTACGTATGAATATGAATATTTAGGTGGTGTGAATACCTACTAATTTTCTATAGGGGGTGAATACTATATATATATATATGTGTGTGTGTGTGTGTGTGTGTGATATCAGTATTGAGGTCGAGGTAATATTCCAAGCCAATATATATATATATATATGAAATCATTATTGGGGTCGAGGCGACATTCCGAACCAATATATGATTTAAAGATTGGGGTCGAAGAACATTTTGTTCGAATCTATGAATTTATTTAGTGGGGTCGAGGTAACATTCTGAAACATTAAATAAATATTGGGGTTGAAGTGACATTCCGAACCAAGATTCCTTATAATGTGTTAAGGGGACGTATGCACTTAATATATATTACGTGTGAAGTCTATACTGTATAAATAATTTGCTTATGTGTGATAGTACACCGTCAGAAGATATATATATATATATATATATATATATATATATATATATATATATATGAAGGGTAAGTTAAGTAGAGAGACTTAATTATAAAGGTGTAATGATAGATTGTGAATATCTAATGAATGAATTAAGTAGTGAAACTTAATTACAAATTTAAAGGATAAAAATGTGCAGGAAGTTATCTACGAAGATAATAACACACGAGAGGTGTTAATTCTATTAGCGTACAGTAGGGGCGGTAGTGAGAACTTAGACGTGTAAATAAGTTAAGTTAGATACTTTAGTCTAGTTAGCTTGGGTAGTACATGTAAGGACATAAATTTCCAATTGAGTCTTATGTAGTGTTGGCTCAATTCTGGACAAAAACATTCGAGTCATAGGATAGTGTTCATGTGTATCCTTCAAGTTTATGACAAGTTTAAGTTGAAGACATATCGGCCTAGTTCAACGTGAAGACATCATACTCGCCGAGTTTCAAGTGCCTCGTTTTGCGTCCTCAACAATTTATCATATTTCAAGTCTCCAATAAGGTACGAATGCTATATATATTTGTAGAAACTTGGAATAATTTTTAATGGGTGTAATTTTATTTAAAATAAATTTTTATGTGCTTAAAATGAAAAATGGGCATTCTGACATTTCGTTCGAAATTGTCGTTCGAACGAGAATTTCACTGGAACGAGTTTTGCCAATGAGTTTCCCTTTTGAACACTGACTTTTCGTTACAAAGGTCGTTTGAATGAGATTTAAGGTGGGAACAGTTTTTGGCATTTTCCCACTACTTTTAGACAGTTTTTATCAACTTCGGGACCAGATTTTTTTTACAAGACTTTTGAACACACTTTGAGAGATTTTTGAGAAAATTCTTCCATCCAAAATTCTATGTTTTCATGTGTTAAAATTCAAAGTAAATTTCTATAAAACACATGTTGTTACACCTATAGTTTTGATTTGTTTATTCCAAGTACCACATATATATATATATATTGCTTGGAGCATTTGGCACCGGGTTAATTCTCATCCCATAAAAGAGTTGTTTGGGTTCTTCTCTATCTCAAAAAGGAGAAAACTTTGTTGCGGCGTTCCCACTCGGATATAGGCTTCGGGTACGGGTTGACAGTTGTCCAAAGACCTCATTGGTGGATTCCAAGGTTTCGATGGAGTTCCGAAATTGTCGACTAAGCAGAGGTTGGTACAAGAAGACATGTTAGGGGCTTGATGGAGTCGAGTCGAGTTGAGTAAGTCATTTGTCGTGTACTTGTAAAAATTCCGTACTTAGTGGACTTAAGGCTAGGGTCGTCCGACGTTTTTTCGATTTGGGTTTGCCTCGTACATCGCGGCATAGTGGTTTCTGATTTATTTTATCTTGGTATATCACTTAGATGCATGCTTAGAACTAAAAGATAAAATATGGTTTAAATCACTATTCATAATTAATTTGGTGTTAAAATTAATCTGGGTAATATTTAATTAATTTCGTCCAATTCATGAATTTTAATTTGATAAAATTTGGTTTGGCCTATGTAGAAAAATGAATTAATCTTGTTAGGCAAATATTTAGGACTTGGGTTGAATTAATTTGGTTTAAGTGAAAAATTTATTAGTTGTTTAATTTAACTTCACTTCATGTTTAGTTTAATTTTAATAGGAAAGAAATTAAAATTTGTTGTTTGTGTGTGTTGTGTTGAACCATTCTATTCCGCACTTATAGGAAATTATTTTTAAAAGAATTTTAAAATTGGGGGTCTACATTTCCAACAAGTGGTATCAGAGCTAGAAGTACTAATTTACTGTACTTAGGTCCTTTTAATATTTTTTGTTAAAAATGAATTTTTCCCCATTTTCTAAATTTCCTATTTTTGATGGTTCTAATTACACATATTGGAAAGCACGTATGCGTTCGGCACTTATGGCGATAAACAAGAGGGTTTGGCTTTCGGTTATTAATGGGTGGTCCTCACCGACTATGTTTGTTGAAAATATCCGTGTACCCAAACCCGTTAAGAGATGGAGTGAGAATGAATTAAAACTTGCAAATTTTAACTCCGGAGGTTTAAATGCCTTATTTAGCGCGCTCACACCGGATGAATTCCAATGTATCATGAAGTGTGAAACTGCTAAGGAGGCTTGGGATATTTTTCAACTCGCTCATAAAGGAACAAGTGTCGTAAAAGCTTCTAAACTCCAAAACCTCACCACTCAATTTGAAAACATCAAAATGGATGAAAAAGAAACATTTGATGAATTTTATGCTAGACTTTTCGATATAGTAAATTCATCATTGAATTTAGGAGAGAAAATACCCGACGACCGAGTGGTTAAGAAAATTTTAAGGTCCTTACCCGATAGATTTATCCCAAAAGTGACCATGTTAAATTCTTTACCAACTTTAGCCTCTATGAAACTAGAAGAACTCGTAGGTGATTTACAAACCTATGAACTAGACATGTTTCCCTCCAAAAATGAAAATAAAATTGATAAGGGTGTCGCTTTGAAATCCCAAAAGGAGGTAAAGGTAGTTTCGAATGATGAGAGTGACATCGATTCGCTAGAAAATTTAGAAAATTTAATAAAGACAATATTAAAAAGAATTTTAAGAAATTTGATAAATCAAAGTATGACAAAGCCGAAAAATTCCCTAAAAAGCATTAAGAAGATCTTAATAGGGATGAGTCGAATAGATGTTATGGTTGTGAAAGGTATAGCCATAGGGCTTTTGAATGCCCCACTAAACTAAAGAGAGAGGGTAAGCAACCTATTTCAAACAATGCCACCCTTAGTGATAGTGATAAGGAAGAAGGACTCGATTCCCCCATTGAGCGTAACTTTATCGCGTTCATGGCTAGTCATGTTAGTGAGTGTGTGATATTGTCCAATGATGACACCTTAAAACATGACACTTTCAAGGCCTTTGTTTGTGAAGCTCAAAAAGATGATGGTAGTGAGAGTGGAGAAGAGAGAGAGAATGAAAGTGATGAGGAGGTTGAAGAGAGTGAACTTCAAATTGCATTTAGAGAATTATATGATGAATCTATTAAATTAAAAAGAGCAAATTTGAAGTTAGAAGCGAGTTTAAGGGAGCGTGTTAGGGTCGTCGATGATAATGTGTTGGTTGAAGACATTAGGACACGTGAGCGAGCTCTTCTTGAGAAGCTAGAATATATAAAAGGCGAGAGAGATATCCTTAGAGGGTTAATAGAATCCATGAAAAAGGAGTTTCTCGAGTTTGAAGAAAGAAATGGTTTGTTAGAGTCTAGAATTTTATAATTAGAAGAACAATTGAGAGACTCTAGTAAGGTCAAATTTGATTTGCAGTGCAGGTCCAAAACATTATATAAAATATTAGGCACGGTCCAAATCAAAAATGACACTTGTGATTTAGGCTTCGATTCTTGTAACAATCCCACTAATAAAGCCAAAACTAATGTTTTGAGAGAATCACCTGGGAACAATTCTAGAGATCAATCCTTAGGTACTACTTTTCAACGTGTCTTTACTTCCTCACATTGTGGTCGAAAAGGTCATCTTAGGAAGTTTTGTTTTGATCTTAAAAGAGTTTCTAGGAAATCCAAAGGTAAGATAACCGAGGTAGCTAAGATTTCCAAATCCCGAGAGTGTCAATATTCATTAGTTTGGGTTAGGATATCCGACTTTGTTGCTTTACAAAACAGGATTTTTTATTCTCATTTACTTTTACACGATACCTCCCTTGCTAAATCTTAAGGTTGAATGTGTTAGTTGTTTGCATACTCCAGCTTTTTGTGCTTTATATCATATATATTTGCTAGTTGTATGCATGTTTAATCATTTTTCTAGTGTATAATCCATGCTTATTCACATGCTAGAATTATGATTTGTGTATATCTTTTGTATTTACTTTTATTTGATTTGTGAGAAAAATACAAAAAGATTATCTTTATTTCTTTTTAGTTGAATTTTTTTTGTTTGGTAAAAATTTTTGAAAAACTCAAAAAGATTTTTTTGTTGTATGTATTTTAGTTTGACACACTTTATGTGGCATATACTTTTGTTTGAATCCTTTCTTTTTCGCTCTCATGTGCCTAGAACTTTGGGTTAAGATGGTCAATCCTTAAAATGTTCTTTGTCATGCTTACATGGAGTAGTTGGATTTTGTGTTGCTTAATGGATTCTATTTTTATATGCCTCAATTCACGCATGCACGAGCTCACTTAAAATTTAAATATCACATGTATATTTGACCTAAGTGAGATGTTCTCCTATCAATTTAGTCATCTACATTTTGCTATGACTATGGAGGATTTGTGCATGTAATAACCGTTTCCCGAATTTAAAAAAATATAATAATAATAATAATAATAATAATAATAATAATAATAATAATAATAATAATAATAATAATATGTTTATCCGGTGTAGTAGTTTATCAATGGAATCGCGTTGCGAAAGACAAAACTACTTTATGTGAAAAGCCACCATTAAATTTTAGGCCTTAAAAAATATGGCATTAAAAATAATACTTGCCAAGGCCAAAATAGTTTAGTTAATATGTTCAAAAGAAAAAGAAAATTATGAGGAGTTTGGTTGGATATATTAACGGGTTTGCATAATGACTTTGAATCCTAGTTAAGCTTTTATTGTCATGACTCTATTGGTATGTAGAATCATCAAAATTTTAGGCTTACGTACATTGTGTATATTTGTTCATTGAGTTCAATTCATATTGTCACATGAGGCTATATCTAAATGTGATAAAGTTTTGCAATCAAATGAGAACTCCACGAACATATTTTAAGTGATTGGGTTGAAATTAAATTGTTAAATACTCCTATTTACCACATATATTTGGACACATTTTTGCCATACGAGTGTGAAAAGCTTAATGTATTTTGTTAAATTGGGGGAGAAATGAGCATTTAATTAATTCTATCACTTTTGTCTATTCCTGAACAAAAATGGGAAGAAGTGGTATTTAAACCTTTAGTTTAGGAGATTTAACTTATGGGGAGACATCTTTCTAAATAGGTCACTATTAGATAAAAAGGGGAGAATTAATTTAGGGGGAGTAATTATTTTAATTGCATTTAATATTTTGATATTCCCTATGCGTTTAATGTGTTGCTTAAGTGTGCGGGAATTTTATAGCGGCAACTTTATACGACAAAGCTGTTTATCCTTGGGTTTTGAGTCAAGCATTGTCATTTTTTATTTTGGGTGGGATGTTTTTTAGTCTAGTTGAGCTTAACGATCCTTTAGGATTTTATTTAGTTTTTGTCCCGGAATAGCCAAAGTGGGAGATTTGTAAGGACACAAATTTTCAATTGAGTCTTATGTAGTGTTGGCTCAATTCCAAACAAAAATATTTTAGTCATAGAATAGTATTCATGTGTATCCTTCAATCTTATGACAAGTTTGAGTTGAAGACGTATCGACCTAGTTCAACGTGAAGACATCATACTTGCGAGTTTCAAGTGCCTCGTTTTGCGTCCTTAACAATTAATCATATTTCAAGTATCTAGTGAGATATGAATGCTATATATATTTGTAGAGACTTGGAATAATTTTTAATGGGGGAAATTTTATTTAAAATAATTTTTTATGAGTTAAAAATGAAAAATGGGCATTTTGACATTTCGTTCAAAATTGTTGTTCGAACGAGAATGTCGTTCGAACGAGTTTTGCCAACGAGTTTTCCTTTTGAACACTTACTTTTCATTAGAAAGGTCGGTCTAATGAAATGCCGTTCGAACGAGATTTCGGGCGTGAACAGTTTTTGCCATTTTTTGGCATTTTTCACTATTTTGTCCCACTTCTTTTTTACAGTTTTTATCCACTTCGGGACCAAAATTTTTTTTACAAGATTTGTAAACACACTTTGAGAGCTTTTTGAGAAAATTCTTCCATCCAAAAGTCCATGTTTTCATATGTTATAATTCAAAGTAAATTTCTATAAAACATATGTTGTTACACCTATACTTTTGATTTGTTTATTCCAAGTACCACATATATATATATATATATATATATATATATATATATATATATCTTGGAGCATTTGGCACCGGGTTAATTATCATCCCATAAAAGAGTTATTTGGGTTCTTCTCTATCCCAAAAAGGAGAAAATTTTGCTGCAGCATTTCCACTCGGAGAAAGGCTTCGGGTGCGGGTTGACGGTTGTCCAAAGACCTCATTGGTTGATTCCAAGGTTCCGGTGGAGTTCCGGGATTATAGACTAAGCAAAGTTTGGTACAAGAAGACGCGTCAGGGGATTGATGGAGTCGAGTCGAGTCGAGTTGAATAAGTCATTTGTCCTGTACTTGTAAAAATTTCGTACTTAGTGAACTTAAGGCTAGGGTCGTCCGAGGTTTTTCCCATTTGGATTTTCCTCATACATTGCAGAGTAGTGGTTTGTGATTTATTTTATCTTGCTATATCACTTAGATGCATGCTTAGAACTAAATGATAAAATATGGTTTAAATCACTATCCATGCTTAATTTGGTGCTAAAATTAATTAGGGTAATATTTAATTAATTTAGTTCAAGTCATTAATTTTAATTTGATAAAATTTGGTTTGGCCTATATAGAAAAATGAATTAATCTTGTTAGGTAATTATTTAGGACTTGGGTTGAATTAATTTGGCTTAAGTGAAAAATTTATTAGTTTTTAATTTAATTTCACTTCATGTTTAGTTTAATTTTAATTGAAAAGAAATTAAAATTTGTTGTTTGTGTGTGTTGTGTTGAACCATTCTATTCCGCACTTATAGGATATTATTTTTAAAAGAATTTTAAAATTGAGGGTCTAGGTTTCCAACAGTACATCTAGGTGGAGTAAGTAGGAACCGTTAGGCATGCACAATAGATGAGAGGTGAAAAAACTCAAGAGAGTGTACGTGAACCTAATATGTGTAATAAATAACTGATTTTTACTTGTGATAAATGCTTGCTAAATCTTTTCAAAACATTTTGAGTACTAACTCTTGCTATCAAATATTTTCAAAAACTTTTAGGTGTCCAGCCACAGGGACGCCAGGCGTGACTTCATTCCAGGGACTCGGAGTTATATCACTGTGGACGCTGACAGGATTTGCATAGACGATTCTCTCTTTCTAATCTAGTGTGGGGTCCCAATTCAGTATTTTTTTATTTGGACGTGTTGTCCGGTGATTTTATTTTGAGTTATGTAGTCTTTAGATTTGTGACGACTTCTTATGGAGATTTGGACTTTGTAGATGGTTTATTTCGGCTTTACTTTATTCATTCATACAATGTGTGATGTTGGACTCTAGTGTATTGTGATTGTTGTATTTTAGTTCTGCATAAATTGTTTATCTGTTTAAATTACAAGATAAAATTTGGCACCAGTTTAATTAACTATTAGGTAGTTAGTAATTAAAATATTTTCGATAGTGATGCTAAGAATAAACCAGATGAGAAACCTATTTTAATTTAATAAAGGACCGATCACTCGATATTTAATTAGGCGAGGTGTAACAACCAGTTTGTTCAATAAGGAAGAACAAAAACAGTGGTGCAAACATAAAATCTCTATGACATATGGTATATGTAAACTCGAATCTTGAAACAATAAAGGATGTTTTTGCTGTGGAAGACGGTGACACCCCGCATAATAAAATACCGGGCGATCAATCCTATACCAAATTAAAACAGGAGTCTCATATGGTTCATTCTTAGCATCACTGTCGAAAACCCATTTAATTACTAATAACCTATTAGGCTGTCTTCAAAATTTTATTTAACTAAACTATTTAACCAATAGATTCAATTAAAACATTCACACAGTTTATATATATAAATGAAATGAAATAAATTAACCGAACACTCGGCTCAACATAATACAACCAAATCGAATGTCGTACTAAAAGGCGGTAAAAGAATATATAAATACAATTGGGCTTTCGGCCCGAATGTTTCTACCATACCTCCTATCTAGATTACAAGGATAGAAGCGTCTACAGTAAACCTGCATGCATCTACACCTACTACAGCACCCGTCTGACTCGAAGGATTCATTATCCAGGCATCCCTGTGTCTGGACACCTCTATATATATATATATATATATAGGAAAAGAGAGGAAAATAGATAAACGAGTCAGAGCCTGAGTTGTGAAAATATTTTTGCAAGTGCATAAATGCTATATTTAAACTATGATTTATCCCATATTTAAATTGGTATCTCACTCTCATGAGATACCCCTCACCCCTCTCCTAATGGTGCACACCTATCGCATCCCTCTAGACAACCTAGTGAAGCTACCCTGCCTAACTAAACTCGTTCCAACCATACTAAAATTCTAATTAACCCGAGTACTAAGGGATAAATTTCTCCCCAGTCCCAACACGACGCTACGTTCGTGCGTGGGATGTCTCGCGAAGCGAAATCCAAACAAGGAACCCCCACCCCCGATACACTACTACCTGGCAATGTCAATCGTCGATATTCATTAGGCCCTCAGTACAAAACGTAGATATATACTCATATAAATATATACATATAATACTCACTTTAATATAAAAATCACAATTTAAGTCCGGATAAAATCTCCCGGAATGAGAATAAATCCTTATTCATATATATATACACTAGATAAAGCTATATAATATCTTGTCCTCATATACAGATAATATACTATACACAACAAGTATAATAACCATCCCACTGAGCTATAACTTTAGGATGCAGTCTCTCAATTCTATCATCTTCCAAGGAATCACTCACATATCATCCTGGGTACCAGTGGTCGGACTCTCACACCGACTTGGTAAAAACCAAATCACAACGTATGGTAAGCGGTCATAGTTCCTCCCCAAAAATGAGACGAAACATACCCACCATGTCTCACCCCTAATGAAAATCACACAATATAAAATGGATGCCATGACCTGGGGACTATACGCTCCCTGCTTCTCAAGCCAGGGGCCTCACCCACATCGCGCAACTTCCCATGATAGCATTAGAGGGGGTATGCTTCACATAAATATACTATCCATACACAGATATATATATATATATATATATATATATATATATATATGTATTCGTATCATATCATATATACTGTAATCACATCGTATATATAATCTACATCATTCCTCAAATATATATATGTGGCCATAATAGCCAATCTCAAATAACGATGGCCAATAACACCGAATGTTCCCATTCATAATAACATTTAAATATTCACACTCTTACGATACTAAACCCAAAAGTATTCTCTCACTTGATATATATCTTGTACCTTAATCACTTTTAAGTACACGTATATAATCCCGAATATACAAATTCGTACTAACTAAATAAGTATACTCTCAACTTATCTTAATTCCATAGGTATCGCATCACCTATAATAATAGTCGTCAATAGACGTACCGAATAACCACAAAATTCTCTTGAGCCAGTATTCTAAATTCCATCCTAAACGTGTCCTAGGATTTCCTCAATCACAATCTGCCCAATAATTATCCTAACTGCACAAATATACTTACATACATTTGACGAATAATTTCCCCAAATGTCTCTCTCTTGCTAAACATTCGTTGGGTCCATACCCCAGATTAACCTCTTAAATAACCCAAAGTCAATACACAACTCCTCAAATCCTTTACGTCATAACCATCTATAATAATCTAATTTAGAAGGCCCCTAAGTTTTAAACCCAAAGAGAAGAAGAAATAGAAAACTCCAAAATCTGTGGGAGAAAACAGAGTGTCGGACGACCGGCCCCTGAATCCCGATCGATCGCGGGTTGAAATTATGCTTATCGAGACAACCAGTAACCCCTTTTTCCTTAACGCGGTCAATCGGCCAAAGGGGCGCAGTCGACCGGTCACACCAGTTCTTGCGAAAATCAGTTCTCCAAAATGACAACTAACAATTCCAAACTCCATTTCCATGGCTTCTAGTCTACACCAACAACAACACGAACATCTAAACATTGATTTCTAACTAACACAGCAATTAATTAGGGGATTAAACCATTTTTTCTTAGATTTATACCCAAAAATCCTTAAAGCCCGAGTTTTGCCATTTTCCCCATTTCAATTCATTTCTACACTCCATTAACATGGATTTTACACTAGAAATCATTAAGAGTTTACATTACATCAATATGTAAACTCATACTCAAATTACCCAAATTAATTTAAGGGTTCTACCCCAAAATTATATAGTTTACTAACTATAATATGAGATATATACACCAAACTAAATAAAGCAAGTAAACACTTGCCTCGTCGATAAAATCCGACGACCTCGTGTCGAATCCCCCGGAGTTTGTCCGAAATCTCCCTTTTCTCTCTTCTTCTCTCGTCTTCCTTTCTCACTCTCTTTTTCTTTCTTTCTTTCTCCCTCTCTCGTGCCTTTATAAGGGAGAAATAAGGGCTTGTCCCTTATTAACCTAAAAATGACTCGTTTACTCAATTACGAGTCCCTATTGGTCCAAAGATTCCCGGAACCCAAATATTACCCCCTGGACTACTCTATTCTGACTATCTCGACCATTCCGGAACCAACTGCGCACTCAAAATCCACATCCGAGTCACTTAATCGCAATTCACTAATTTAACCCAATACAACTTAATACGGGTTTTTCCATTGAAATATTGTCCTTTGTCGGTTTACCCAACTGCGACATATAATTAAAACAGTTCGACTCATTCAATTAATCCCAAAAGTAAATATAGCACACATCGAAAATCATTTAAACCCTCGTAAACTCCAAAAATTATTATTCACAATAATTCCTCAAATTCCCAAATTTCACTTACTTTTGAAATTTAATTATCCATAAAAGTGTGAGGTATTCCATACTCCCCCCCCCCCCCCCCGTAGAACAGAATTTCGCCCTCGAAATTCGAATACAACCGATACTACCAACACTAACCTAGGATCGCAAATCGCTCCACATCCTAATACATCAAAGTATAATAGTACTAATCCAATGGTTCTCAACCATACACTCGTTCAGTACTCACCTCTTTCAAGGTTCATACTCTACTACTAGCTTATCTAGATCTCCATATGCTACAATGCTACCTCGGTCGTAAGGATGACTCTAACGTCGCGTCGCACCTAGTGCTTCTATAATCGCATCTAAAGGAAACAGGCCTATACTTGTTGCTTTACTCTAAAAGTCCGTTTGCTCGCCTCGGGATTTCGAATTTCCATCAAAAGGAAACTACACTAACGCTTGCCTATGCCCATCAGTCTCATCGCTTAGTTTCAGGCGTGCTACCTCTAATATCGCCCATACACTTGGATTATCGCGTACCTCTGACGACGTGTCATCCACAAACTTCAACCTTACGTATAATTGCCTCATAGCATATACTTCAACTTTATATAATGTGCCCCTTATATTTGAGACGGTATATAAAACCAACTTACCAAGGTACCCATACACCTTTTAATTCGTGTTGATCTGCACCATTACTGCAAACGCCACAGACGTAACACTCTTTCGAAAAAAAAGGGCATCGTTTTCTTGGCATGGTGCTCACACTTATGTATCCTCAACAATCTTCTCTAGATCCAATGCTTCCTATAACTGAAAACCCAATCCTTCTTCAAGGTTAACTAATCTTCTTGTGTTTAACTCAAAACTATCTCCTTACCTCGGCGCTACTAATTCTGCTGAACTTACTTTCTACGAATCCTAAGATCGGTGCATTTCCTACATACATAAAATGAGAACTATGCTAATTATATCCCTAGTGCCCAAGACCTTTCTCAACTTCTGACATTTGCTCGGTTTCATGCATGGGACGTCTCGCAAAGCGAAATTCAGACAAGGAACCCTCCCGTTACACTACTTCCTCGCATCGTGGGTCATCGAGATATAATGGCCTAAGGCACACTAGCAAGACGTCCTAAATCCTACCTCGCTAACCTACTAACGTACCTCTACCACTCTAACCTTCCACCTTGGCAAAAAGTAAAGTCTAACTAATCGAGGCGCCTACTCTCTTCAAACATGTTACGAACATCACACCTCAAAACATCCAACCTCCAAAATGTGCTTTTTCATCAAGGCCTGGCTATAAGACTTAAATCAATTTCCTCTTTTACCTTGCCTCACCCACATACTTATGGTGAGAGAACCATTTCAGTCTATTGTGTTTTCTCTACACTATAACACCTCGCCTAATTAATTACTAGGTGATCAGTCCTTAATTAATTAATTTCAGAATATCAAGTTGGTTCAGATAATGCATCACTGTCGAGGACTCAAGTTTTATTTTAATAAAACTAACCACCTAGTATTTAAAAAGGGTGATGTCCAAATTTTATCTTGTCATTAATTACTACTAAAAGAATAACAACAAATACCATGCATCATAGTAAAATGAGTAAAGTCTGACTGAAGTAAAATAAATGGATGGAGTAAACATCTCCAAATACAATCCCATATAATAAATCCAAATCAAGAAATCAAATCTACGAGCGAATTTAAAACGACTAAATCTCTGAAAGTAAACATAAGTAAGGACGACATGTCCAACAGAATGAATAACGAAAACGAAAAGAATGAGTTGAGTCGTCTACTAGCAATAATCATGCACTTTCCGCAGCAGCTACAGCACGGCAACTGAATAGAGTCTCCTAAAGTTGGTGTCCCTGTGGCTGCGCACCTAAAATAATGGAATAATAGAAAGATATACAGGAGAACGGGTCAGAGCCCGAGTTGAAAATAGTTTAAAATAGCAAGTGCTTAAATTGATTCAATTAGCACGATTATTCTTCAAATTAACTTAGCATACTCACTTGAGATACTCACCCCTCGATCTAGTGTGCACGTCTAACGAACCAAACTACCCATACTAGTAATAATACCCGGATTGACTTCTAAGTGCGTAATATTATGCTTGAAAGTCTCCCTAAATAACTCAAAACCGGCGTACGTATGATTTTGATATAGATTTAGGATAACTTTAGTTTATTCTCGTATTCTTCTAAATGCCCAACTGATAATACCATAAGTGTATATTTAAAAATAGCGTCAACAACATAAGACACCAAACATGATTCCAGTATACACACATTATTAGCGTTATGTATACATATTAATTTATATAAATATAGCAATATTGCACCCTTGGTTGAAAAACCCTTAGTGCTACGCATGCTCGGCAATCTAATCCCTTTGCAACGCTCACGCATGTAGGACAACAGGTTCAATCTCTCGAGAACCAATAAAAACATAAACACCTATTGGAGGCGAACATAGTCCCAAGTCGATGGGCTACGCACATACCTACACACCCATACGACCGTCATCACTATCCTTCTCATGGATATCCCATACCTAGGTTCCATGCTCTAGTGGTACGACTCTAAATCCCCCGAAGGCACACAAGATTCGGTCGTCCACAACGCGTTAACCTCTGTTCGATAGCCAGTAGCTAGGTATGTCATACACATAATATTTTGAGCAATAAGCATACGCACAACTTAAATAAATTCATTGGCTTTCCCATAGCCTAGTATTTATAGTACGTATAATATAACCCCCTATTATTCCCCCGTACCTTACTCGTTTGTATTTTCCCTTATATTCTTGCATCTCTCTAATTCTATGAATTTTAGTACCGTCTGAGGGTCCCCCTATTCTCCGCTCACTAATGATTATAAGTTTTAAGTCACTCGATATTCATACAGGTCTAACGCTCATATAAATAAGCCTACGGGAAGTTCGAAACAAAAATCGGGTCTTAAGGGTCATTCTGGAATCTCGTTAGAAGACCCAAGGAATCTCGTTCGAATGAGGGTCGTTCGAACAAAGGAACTTCGAACGAACTATCAGTCTCGTTAGAAGGTCCACTAGAAACTAGTTAGAAGTCTCATTCGAACGAGGTCGCTCGAATGATCTGGGCTGGAATTCTAATGAAAATTCTGCAGTTTCCCAGTTCATCTTCAAAGTTCATTTTTCCATATTTCCTCCTCTTCAACTTTAACCTAAACCCATTCCAACCCAAGTACAAGGTTTCTAAACTACTCTAAGTCACTCTAGAACATTTCTTAACATAGTTTAGGGGTCAAACCCTTCTAATCATCAAATAAATTCAATAAACTCCTATATTTTCCTTTGAATCATATTAACATAAACCCGGAATTATAAATCCATAAAAATTCCATTTTTATTTCGTAATTAGCATCTAATTCTCCTAATTCCACACTTCTATAAAGGGGAGAATCCTCTACATGCAAACCCCCATCAAATTTCTAAGATTCCTACATAATCCCATCATTGGGAAACCAAATTTGGTATTAATTGTTCTAAAACCTCTACATATGTTAACTCAACTCCACTCAAATCAACAAAGCCTTTTTCCAATTATTTGGGATCGGCTACATGAATCCTATTTTTTCATTCCATTCTGTCCCGTGCAATATTTTCGATTAAACCACATGATATCATGTCCTTTTTTATAATATCCCACCAAGTTAATTTAGGCCTACCTCTACCCCTTGTGTTACCATCAATACTAACTAAATCACTCTCCCTTACAAGAGCATCCATTAGTCTATGCTTGATGTGTCCAAACCATCTAATTCGATTTTCTCTCAATTTATCCTCTATAGGATCTACTTTTACCGTTTCACGAATTTGTTCATTTTTAATTTTATCCTTTCGAGTTTTACCACAAATCCATCTTAGCATTCGCATCTTCGCCACACTCATTTTCTGCACATTTTGTTTCTTGGTTGCCCAACACTCTGTCCCATATAACATGGCAGGTCTAATGGTCATCCTATAAAATTTTCCTTTTAACTTCAATGGTATTCGCCTATCACACAAAACGTCGGTAGCACTTCCCCACTTAACCCAGCCTACTCTAATCCTATGCGTAACATCATCACTAATATCTCCATCTTTTTGTATAATCGATACTAAATAACGAAAATGGTCATTTCTAGATATTTCTTGACCCTCCAATTTTACCACATCTCCATTTGTCCTCCTGTTACTACTAAAATTACACTCCACATATTCTGTTTTGGTTCTGCTTATTTTAAATCCTCTTGTTTCTAAAGTTTCTCTCCACAATTCTGACCTAGCATTAATCCCCATCTTAGTCTCATCCACTAAAACAATATCATTTGCAAATAGCATACACCATGGCACCTCGTCTTGTATTTTTCCAGTCCACTCATCCATAACAAGAGCAAAGAGATAAGGACTTAATGTTGAACCTTGGTGTAGCCCTACCGTAATTGAAAATTCACTACTTTCTTCGGATGATGTTCTTATTGTAGTCATCGCACCATCATACATATCCTTGATCACATCAATATATCTGTGAGTCACTCCTCTTTTATGTAGAACCCACCATATTATATCTCCGAGTATCCTATCATACGCCGTCTCCAAATCTATAAAAAGCATATGAAGATCCTTATTTTTCTCCCTATACCTCTCCATTAATCTCCTCAATAAATAGATTGCTTCCATTATTGACTTCCCAAGCATAAACCCAAATTGATTCTCAGATACTATTGTCTTCAATCTCAATCTATATTCAATCACTCTCTCCCAAAGTTTCATTTTATGACGCATTAACTTAATACCATGATAATTTGAACAACTTTGTATATCCCCTTTATTTTTATAAATAGGCACTAAAATACTTTATCTCCATTCATCGGGCATCCTATTAGTCATTAAAATTCTATTAAATAATTTTGTAAGTCGTGATACTCCATCCTCCCCTAAGCACTTCCAAACCTCAATAGGGATACCATCTGGTCCTAAAGCCTTTCCTGTTTTCATCCTTTTTAGAGCGATCCTGACCTCTGTTGTCCTAATTCTACGAAAAAATATATTTTCTCGAGTCTTCCTAAGTTCCTCTATATCTAATCTACTCCCATTATCTCCATTTAATAACCTCTCAAAATAGTTTTTCCATCTTTCCATAATTTCATCATCTTTGACTAGGACTCTTGAATCATCACTTTTGATGCACTTAACGTTATTAAAATCTTTTGTTTTCCTATCCCTAAGTTTATAAAGCTTATAAATACTTTTTTCCCCTTCTTGTGTTCCTAATTTTGTATAAAGATCACCATACGCTTTTAACTTAGCATCTCTTACCATTTTTTTAACTACCTTTTTTAGCCCATTTATATTTCTCAAAATTCTCTTCATTTCTATTTGTTTGCCATGTTTTAAAGCACTCCATTTTAATTTTTACTATATTCTGTACTTCTTCATTCCACCGCCAAGTTTCTTTAGACTGTGGCCCTTTGCCTTTTGATTCTCCAAGAATTTCTTTTGATATTCTCCTAATGCACGTGGCCATCTTATTCCACATTATGTTAGTTTATTCTTCACTATTCCATGTTGCTTCATTTAATACTTTATCTTTAAATAGTTCTAATTTCTCACCTTATGAATTCCACCACCTAGTTCGTGGGTTAATCTTCACTTTTCGCACTCGTGATTGATTTTTAATATTTATATCCAACACCATTATCCTATGTTGTAAGGTTAAGCTCTCTCCCGGGATAACCTTACAATCTTTACACGTTAATCGATCTCCTTTCCTAGTAATGAAAAAATCTATTTGGCTCTTATGCGTTCCATTTTTATAAGTTATTAAGTGTTCAAGCCTCTTTTTAAAACATGTATTTACTAGTACAAAATCATAAGCCATCGCAAAATCAAAGATAGACTCTCCCCCGACGTTCCTATCTCCAAAACCATACCCTCCATGCACTATCTCATATCCTACACAATCTTCTCCTACATGGCCATTAAAATCTCCACCTATATAGATTTTCTCACCTAGGGGTATTTCTTGAGTTTGTTCATCCATTTGTTCCCAAAATTATACTTTAGTGAGCTCATCTAATCCTACTTGGGGTGCATAAGCACTAATAATATTAATTATGTTTTCACCTAATACCAATTTTATAAGTATAAGTCTATCACCTTTCCTAATAACGGTTATGATATCGTCCTTAAAGTTTTTATCTACTATTATTCCAACTCCATTCTTATTTCTATGTTTTCCTGTATAATATAATTTAAATCCTGTATTTTCTATTTCTCTAGCTTTCTCACTGACCCATTTAGTTTCTTGTAAACAAGTTATGTTAACTTTTCTTCTTATCATGGTATCTACTAACTCCATCTGTTTTCCTGTCATAGTCCCTATGTTCCAAGTCGCTAACCTAAGTCTAGTATCCTGGACTAGCTTCTTTACCCGCACACGTCCAGCTTGTTGCAGGAACCCTTACGTATTTATTGTCGCATTCGGACGCCGATGCGACGCCCCTTGCCTATTTTTTGAGACACCCGGTGGCAGGCGCAATGCCCCTTGCCTATTTTTCGTGACACCCGATGGCAGTCGCAACGGATCGCTTAAGAGGAATTCCTTAACATTATCATGTATATTCATAGGATTCATGTTCATAAGGATCTGACAAAGTTTTACGCTGGCTGTCAGCTACCTAACGCAACCCTCCTCCTTTTTCCGGGCTTGGGACAAGAGTAATAATTGCTAAGAGAGAGATCAAGATAATCACTTTCCTTAAAATGAACTTCTGATTCGTGGGTTGAAAGTGGTATAGGAACGATCCTCCTGACACGATCTACGCGCTGGTGTACTTTGTGTTGTGAAAAGTTGAGTTCTTGGCTTAGGGATCTAATGGAGTCTCCTTCTTCTTCCTTTGTTATCTCTCTCTTTTCCTCTCTTTTCACGTAGGTTGAAACTGACGACTACTAACCCCATATGCCTTTTAATTAAACCTAATTTTCGTCCATATAATTACTCAAAAATTCCAAAAGACCAAAATACCCCTCCGGGGTGTCGTTTTGGGCTAAAAAGTCCCGGACTCTAATTTAAATACCCGAGTAGTATTTTCTGACTATTTCGACCCTTCCGGACACTCTGGAGCACTCAAAATAGTCATTCGAGTTATACAAAAATAATTTACCTTCTAAACCCCCACATACATACTAGTGGCGCGACTCATACGCGTTCCACATATTTATAACGTAACTGTCGTGCATCTCATTCCCGGCCATACTATTATTTCAATAATTACTAACTCTCATACCGCTAGTGATTATTATCATAAAATCGGATTAATTACAATTTAAATTTTCACCCTATAATTTAATTAATCCCCATTTTCCATAAAATTTATTATGCGTAAAAGTACGGGGTATTACATACTTCCCCCCTAATAACAGAATTTTGTCCCGAAATTCGGAAAAGAATATATATATATATATATATATATACCTGGCAAGAACAACTCTGGATAACGTTCACGCATGTCATCCTCGCGCTCCCAAGTTGATTCCTCAACATTATGGTGCCTCCACTGAATACGTACTAGTGGTACTACTTTCGACCTCAAATTCCTCTCGCTACGGTCTAAGATAGAAATCGGCCCCTCCTCGTAGGAGCTATCAGGCTGTAAGTCTATCTCCTCTAACGTAATGTTAGTATGGGCCAAATCATCTCGAAAAAATCTCCTCATCGAAGAGATATGAAACACGTCATGGACTCTATGTAAGTGCTCTGGTAACCTAAGTCTATAAGCAACTAGCCCAATACTCTCGATAATGGGGAATGGCCCTATGTACCTAGGCACCAACTTCACCTTCTTCCCAAAATGCATAACTCCCTTCATAGGGGACACTCGAAGTAATACATGATCCCCAATGTTGAATTCTCAAAAGTAACATTTGGCTTAAGCGTAACTCTTCTGTCGATCCTGAGCATCTCGAATACGGCTCCGTATCAACTCTATCCTCGCCGAAGTATCCTAAATCACCTCCGGACCCAGTAACTTTTTATCCCCCACCTCTAGCCAACATGTTGGGAAACGACAAGGTCTACCGTATAGGGCCTCGAATGGATCCATACCGATGGTAAACTGGTAGGAGTTGTTATAGGCAAACTCCACCAACAAAAGGTATTGTTCCCAACCTCCACCAAAATCAATGGTGCACATCCGTAACACATCCTCCCACATTTGATTCATTCACTCTGTCTGACCATCCGTCTGCGGGTGATAGGTTGTGCTCAACCGGTTCTCTGTACCCAACGCTTCCTGAAAACTCTCCAAAAATTGAGAAACGGATACCTTATCTCTGTCAGACATGATATTGAGAGGCACTCCGTGGAGTCTAACTATCTCTGCTGTGAATAACTGGGCATACTGTCCCGTGCTGTAGTCTGTCTTGGCTGGTAAAAAGTGGGCTACCTTGGTCAATCGATCCACTACCACCCATATCGAGTCGTCCCTCTGCGATGTAGGCAGTCCCGTGATAAAGTCCATGGAAATGCTATCCCATTTCCACATAGGAACCTCTAATGGTTGTAGAAGTTTCGTCGGCCTCTGATGGTCCTCCTTTACTAATTGACAAGTGGCACATTTCGAGACGAACTCGAAAATATCCTTCTTTATTTTGCTCCACCAAACCAGTCTACGCATGTCCTGGTACATCTTATCCCCACCAGGATGCACTGCAAATCGGAAACCGTGCAACTCTGTCATCACCTTGTATCACAAATCTTCACCCTCGGGAACGACTAATCTCCCAGTAAAACATAGGCCCCCATCTGAACCCACGGTGTAAGACTCATCCCCCTCGGCTAGAAGCTTCACTATCTGACTTTGGTATAACGGATCATCTGCTTGAGCCTGTACTACTCCCGTAATAATCTGGGGTGTAATCATCATTACAGACATAAACGATCAAGCCACCGCATCCTGGTTCACTAACTCCTTCCATTTCGCTTTCCACACCTCGGCCACCTCACCAACTGGCCTATGGCTCAACGCGTCTGTTACCACGTTAGCCTTCCCTGGGTGGTATTGGATATCAAATTGATAATCCTTCACGAACTCAAGCCACCGACGTTGACGCATATTTAATTCCTTCTATGTGAAGAGGTACTGTAGTAATTTATGGTCCGTGAGCGAAATTTCTCCCCTAGGAAGTAGTGTCTCCAAATCCAAAGTGCGAACACGATTGCTGCTAACTCCAAGTCATGGATGGGGTAATTACTCTCGTTAGGCTTAAGCATACGGGAGGCATAAGCTATAGTCTGATCTTCCTGCTGAAGTACACCTCCAAGTCCTAATAAGGACGCATCAGTGTAGACTAGATACTCCACTCCCGACCTAGGTAATGCTAACACTGGTGTTGAGGTTAACTTATCTTTCAACTCATCAAAGGATAACTAATAGGCATCACTCCAGATAAATGGCACCCCTTTGCGATTCAAGTGCGTTAACGGACCCGCTATCTTTGAAAACCCTCGAATGAACCTCCTGTAGTATCCGGCTAAACCCAAGAAACTGCGTATCTCGGTTGGTGTCGTGGGCTGTCCCCACTCCCTCACCGCTGACACCTTCCCTGGATCCACGGATATCCCTCTATCGGAGATGATATGCCCCAAAAACTGTACCTCCTTTAGCCAAAACCCACATTTCTCGTATTTTTCGTATAACTCATGATGGCGCAGTGTCTGCAAAACCTGCCTCAAGTGCTCGTCATAATCCTCCTCGGTCTACGAGTAAACCAGAATTTCATTTATGAATACGATGATGAACTAGTCCAGGAACTCTCTGAACACCCTGTTCATCAAGTCCATGAACACGGTTGTGGCGTTGGTTAGCCCAAAAGGCATAACCCTGAATTCATGGGAACCATATCTCGTCAGGAAGGCAGTCTTTGACACATCCTGCTCCCTGATACTTAGTTGATGGTATCCCGATCTTAAATCAATCTTCGAGAAGAAAGTCGCTCCTCTCAACTGGTCGAATAAGTCATCGATTTGAGGCAATGGATATTTGTTCTGTATCGTGACTTTATCATCTTCCCTTATTACACCGATTTATTCTCAATGTAAGAATTTGATAACATTACTTACGTTATATCGTACGGTTCTACTGACCGTGCGTAGGAATAAAATTAAATTTAAGGTGACGGTTTCGCTTACGGATGATAAATAGGGTACCAAACTTATGTGCTAAATACCAACCATCCCCAGCTCCCGACCTTCGAAAGGTTTTATGCGTGGGATGTCTCGCAAAGCAAAATCCAAACAAAGAACCCCCCGATACACTACTAACTAACATTGTCGGTCAACGAGAGTTGTGGTCCTCAGTATTTATCTCATACCCCACATCCCTGCTTCCTGCTAACAGTAGCGTATCTATGCTCATGTTACGAAAAATATATTCAACACATTACTACTACTAATTTGGCGTTATGCTCTTCACTTTACCACAAAATTATTCCCATGCCCAAAGGTATTTCATTCTTTCTTGATTCACTATAGTAAACCTTTCTACCCCACCCCACCCGGGGATTTGTTATAACCCGATGACATACTCCACAAGTCTCTGTAGGATTTAATACCTATGTATACAAGTGACTCCGTTTCCTCTCGGATGACACTTAGCACAAATTATATCATCTCCAGGACTAATGGATACCTAATGTTATTTTAATGGTCTATCATCACACAAACTTGAATTATCCGATTTGAGATTGGGATACCAATACATTTTACGCTCATGTTTCTCACGTAGTACAAGTAAGCCGTGACGTGCATAGGTTATTTAAATTTTTCCTCATAACTAAAAGGGAGCACTATTAATGATAAAGTACCGTACCTCCAAACGTGGGAGGTAGATGCGATATCAGTGGCATAACTTCATATCGGGTATTATAGATACATTCATACTGTACTACCTGCTGCTATTGTGAAGTCTGTATTACTGGGGTGAGTATCCCTGTTTCCCCAATTTGGGTATTCTGTGGTATCGGGTGAACATTGAATGACTGTTGCATGATCCTGCCTTTGCTAGGGCAATTTTGAAGGTAGTGACCCCGTTCGCCACATATGAAACACTTACCCACACAGTTTCTACTCTACTGGCCTTGCTGAGCACACTGCTGGCACTATTGGTCTCGCTGACCTCAATCCTTTCGAGGGCAGTCCTGGCGTTTGTGTCCAGTGTTTCCACACGTGAAACATCTTCCTAGGAAGGGTCCTCCCCATGTCCTTGTTATCCTCGGCCCTGATGGTCGTTACCACCCCTCCCTTCGCCATTCTGGCCCTGCTGAACCTGCTGCTGGCCCTGATGGCCATATTGGCCCTGGCGGGTTTGGCTCTTCCCACGGTTCTCATAGTCTTTTTGGTCTTGATGTCTCTGAGGATCTTTTCGTTGTTGCGACGGTATTTTCCCATTGTAATTATTCATCGAAAGGTCATATTTATAAACTTCTCATGTTCTTTTGCCCCCTGTAAGTTTCACACTGCGATTTTGGTATTATAATATGTAGTCACTGCTTGTGCCACGATGTTTATAATCTCTGTAATTTCTTCTCTTCGCTGGTGTACCTGAGGTATTTGTTGGTCTTATCCCGCATTTACTTCGTCCGCGGTGTTAGTGTGTCTCTCCCCCATAGGCGACATCTGAAATTTAAATAAATTTTATAAAACCACCGTCCATACAGAAGATTGTAGCAAAAGTACAAAATCTACAACACAATAAGGATGCAACAGTCCAAATAGTAGGGCTCTATATCAAGACGCTAAGCAGAAAATGCAATATGCCGAACAGATCCTAAAGGACACTAGAACCTGATGCTTTGATACAACCGTAACACCCCGCCTAATTAATTACCGGGTGATCAGTCCATAATTAATTAATTTCAGAATATCAAGTTGGTTCAGATAATGCATCACTGTCGAGAACTCAAGTTTTATTTTAATAAAACTAACCACCTAGTATTTAATAAGGGTGATGTCCAAATTTTATCTTGTCATTAATTACTACTAAAAGAATACCAACAAATACCATGCATCACAGTAAAATGAGTAAAGTCTGACTGAAGTAAAATAAATGGATGTAGTAAACATCTCCAAATACAATCCCATATAATAAATCCAAGTAAAGAAATCAAATCTACGAGAGAATTTAAAACGAATAAATCTCTGAAAGTAAACATAAATAAGGACGACATGTCCAACAGAATGAATAACTGAAACGGAAAGAATGAGTTGAGTCGTCTACTAGCAATAATCCTACACCTTCCACAGCAGCTACAGCACGGTAACTGAATAGAGTCTCCTAAAGTTGGTGTCCCTGTGGCTAGGCACCCAAAATAATGGAACAATAGAAAGATATACAGGAGAATGGGTCAGACCACGAGTTGAAAACAGTTTAAAATAGCAAGTGCTTAAATTGATTCAATTAGCACGATTATTCTTCAAGTTAACTTAGCGTACTCACTTGAAATATTCACCCCTCGATCTAGTGTGCACGTCTAACGAACCTAACTACCCATACTAGTAATAATACCCGGATTGACTTCTAAGTGCGTAATATTATGCTTGAAAGTCTCCCTAAATAACTCAAAACCGACGTACGTATGATTTTGATATAAATTTAGGATTACTTTAGTTTATTCTCGTATTATTCTAAATGCCCAACTGATAATACAATAAGTGTACATTTAAAAATAGCGTCATCAACATAAGACACCAAACATGATTTCAGTATACACGCATTATTAGATTTATGTATACATATTAATTTATATAAATATAGCAATATTGCACCCCTGGTTGAGAAACCCTCAGTGCTACGCATACTCGGCTATCTAGTCCCTTTGCAACGCTCATGCATGTAGGACAACGGGTTCAATCTCTCAAGAACTAATAAAAACATAAACACCTATTGGAGGCGAACATAGTCCCAAGTCGATGGGCTACGCATATACCTACGCACCCATACGACCGTCATCACGATCCTTCTCACGGATATCCCATGCCTAGGTTCCATGCTCTAGTGGTACGACTCTAAATCCCCTGAAGGCACACAAGATTCGGTCGTCCACAACCCGTTAACCTCCGTTCGATAGCCAGTAGCTAGTTATGTCATACACATAATATTTTGAGCAATAAGCATACACATAACTTATATAAATTCATTGGCTTTCCCGTAGCCTAGTATTTGTAGTATGTATAATATAACCCCCTATTATTCCCCCGTACCTTACTCGTTTATATTTTCCCTTATATTCTTGCATCTCTCTAATTCTATGAATTTCAGTACCGTCCGAGGGTCGCCCTATTCTCCGCTCACTAATGATTATAAGTTTTAAGTCACCCGACATTCATACAAGTCTAATGCTCATATAAATAAGCCTACGGGAAGTTCGAAACAAAAATCGAGTCTTAAGGGTCATTCTGGAATCTCGTTAGAAGATCCAAGGATAGAAGCGTCTACAGTAAACCTGCATGCATCCACAGCTGCTGCAGTACCCGTCTAACTCGAAGGAATCATCATCCAGGCGTCCCGATGTAAGGACACCTATATATATATATATATATATATAGCAAAAGAGAGGAAAATAGATAAACGGGTCAGAGCTCGAGTTGTGAAAATATTTTTGCAAGTGCATAAATGCTATATTTAAAATATGATGTTTCCCATATTTAAATTGGTATCGCACTCTCATGAGATACCCCTTACCCCTCTTCTAATGGTGCACACCTATCGCATCCCTCTAGACAACCTAGTTAAGCTACCCTGCCAAACTAAACTCGTCCAAACCATTCTAAAATCCTAATTAAGCCGAGTACTAAGGGGTAAATTTCTCCCCAGTCCCAAAACTGTGCTACGTTCGTGATTGGGGTGTCTCGCGAAGCGAAATCCAAACAAGGAAGCCCCCCCCCCCCCCCCCGATACACTACTACCTGGCAATGTCGATCGTCGAGATTCATTAGGCCCTCAGTACAAAACGTAGATATATACTCATATAAATATTTACATATAATACTCACTTTAATATACAATTCACAATTTAAGTCCGGATAAAATCTCCCGGAATGAGAATAAATCCTTATTCATGTATCTCTTTACACTAGATAAAGATATATAATATCTTGTCCTCATATACAGATAATATACTATACACAACAAGTATAATAACTATCCCATCGAGATATAACTCGAGGATGCAGTCTCTCAATGCTATCATCTTCCAGGGAATCACTCACATACCATCTTGGTACCAGCGGTCGAACTCTCACACCGGCCTGGTAAAAACCAAATCACAACATATGGGAAGCGGTCATAGTTCCTCCCCGGAAATAAGACGAAACATACCCACCACGTCTCACCCTTAATAAAAATCACCCAATATAAAATGGATGCCACGACCTGGGGACTATATGCTCCCTGCTCCTCAAGCCAGGGGCCTCACCCACATCGCGCAACTTCCCATTATAGCATTAGAGGAGGTATGCTTCATATAAATATACCATTCACACACAAATATATATATGTATTCATATCATATCATATATACTATAATCACATCGTATATATAATCTACATCATTCCTCAAACATATATATGTGGCCATAATTGCCAATCTCAACTAACGATGGCCAATAACCCCAAATGCTTCCATTCGTAATAAAATTTAAATATTTGCACTCTTACGATACTAAACCCAAAAGTATTCTCTCACTTGATATATATCTTGTACCTTAATCACTTTTAAGGACACGTATATAATCCCGAATAGACAAATTCGTACTAACTAAATACGTATACTCTCAAGTTATTTTAATTTCTTAGGTATCACATCGCCTATAATAATTGTCGTCAATAGACGTACCGGATAACCCCAAAATTCTCTTGAGCCCGTATTCTAAATTCCATCCTAAACGTGTCCTAGGATTTCCTCAATCACAATCGGCCCAATAATTATCCTAACCACATAAATATACTTACATACGTTTACCGATTAATTTCCCTGAATGTCTCTCTCTTCCTAAACATTCGTTAGGTCCATACCCCGGATTAACTTCTTAAATAACCCAAAGTCAATACATAACTCCTCAAGTCCTTTAGGTCATAACCATCTATAATACTCTAATTTAGAAGGCCCCTAAGTTTTAAACCCAAAGAAAAGAAGGAATAAAAAAACCCCAAAATCTTGGGCAGAAAGCAGAGTGCCGGCCGATCAACCTCTGACCCCCAGTCGACCTCGGGTTGAAATTATGCTTATCGAGCCAACAAGTAAGCCCTTTTTCCTTGACACGGTCGACCGTCCATAAGGGCGCGGTCGGCCGATCACACCAGTTCTTGTGAAAATTAGTTCTCCAAAATGCCAACTAACAATCCCAAACTCCATTTCCATGGTTTCTAGTCTACACCAACAGCAACACAAACATCTAAACATTGATTTCTAACTAATACATCAATTAATTACGGGATTAAATCAATTTTTCTTCGATTTATACCCAAAACTCCTTAAAGCCCTAGTTTTGCAATTTCCCCCATTTCAATTCATTTCTACACTCCATTAACATGGATTTTACACTAGAAATCATTAAGAGTTTACATTACATCAATATGTAAACTCATACTCAAATTACCCAAATTTATTTAAAGGGTTCTACCCCAAAATTATAAAGTTTACCAACTATAATATGAGATATATACACCAAACTAAATAAAGCAAGTAAACACTTGCCTCGTGGATAAAATCCGACGACCTCGAGTCGAATCCCGCGGAGTTTGGCTGGAATCTCCCTTTTCTCTCTTCTTCTCTCCTCTTCCTTTCTCTCTGTCTTTTTCTTTCTTTCTTTCTCCCTCTCTCATGCCTTTATAAGGGAGAAATAAGGGCTTGTCCCTTATTAACCCAAAAATGACTCGTTTACTCAATTAGGAGTCCGTATTGGTCCAAAGATTCTCGGAACCCAAATATTACCTCCGGATACTCTATTCTGACTATCTCGACCGTTCTGGAACCAACTGCACACTCGAAATCCACATCCGAGTCACTTAACCGCAATTCTCTAATTTAACCCAACACAACTTAATACGAGTTTTCCCATTAAAATATTATCCTTTGTCGCTTTACCCTACTGCGACATATAATTAAAATGCTCCGACTCATTCACTTAATCCCAAAAGTAAATATAGCACACATCGAAAATCATCTAACCCTCGTAAACTCCAAAAATTATCATTCACGATAATTCCTCAAATTCTCAAATTGCACTTACTTTTGAAATTTAATTATCCATAAAAGGATATACATAAGGTACTGAAGTAGATAAATCTCGAAAAAACTAACTAGGTCGTTCGAACGATTGAAGGATTTCGTTCAAACGATATAAGAGTCTCGTTCTAACCATATAAAATCTCACTACTAACTGCGCAAAACAGTAGACCGTCGCGCAAAGCTTGTTTGAAGGGACCTATCTAATTACCTTCAACAACAAAACAATGTACGTCGAAACCATCTCGCGTGAACCTCATTGGATCCATACTTCGAACGACATAGATAAGTCGTTCAAACGAAAGTAAGAAGTTATTCAAACGACAACTGAAAACTTTTATTCCAACCCAGAAAATAGTGTAAAAATAACCCAAAAACCTGAATATCTGATATAAACATCTGACACTACAAAACAGTAAAAATTATGACTCAAAAACAAGAATGAGTTACATGTTAACATAATATCAATGTGCCTAAACATGGAATGGAGTGAATGGGTGTGAACTGACACAAATGAATCGTAATTCAAACACATAGATGCGTTCAAGAAGCTCTAAGTGACCGCTAAATGTCATCAAGCTACGGTTTAGTCATATGTGATAATTATAAAGTGAACTTAATGAACTAAACAAACATCGTGCACACAAGTCTAGAATTTTGACGATTCTACCAAACAATAGCGTCGTGACATGACTTTTTCAACCTATGACTTATTGTGCAAACCCGTTGATCTTCAACTAAACTCCCTCAAACATAAATGATAATCCTTTTCTTAATTCATTTTTTCCTTTTGAAGATCTATTTTCTCTTTTTAAGAGATATCCTATTGGCCCCTTTTGGCAATATATTACCTTTTTAATGCCTTAAATTTTTCTTAGGCTCTTTTAAACGGTGGCTTTCACGACGAGTTCACATGTCTCTCGCAGTCCTTTCCCGTGCACACTCATCATTTTAATAACAATACATATCCTCACCGGTAGCGGTTCTTACATGCATAACTCCCCCTAAGTCTAATATGTGCATAGATGACAACATTGAGAGGACAACGTCTCAACAAACTCATATGTGCACGAGAAGTCAAACATTCAAATAAGCTCGTACATGTGTGCAATGGCATATACATAGTCGAATCTAAATGCAAATCAACTTCGAAACAACCCCATTAATCAAATGTTTAAGATCAATCTATGCATCCAAAATCATGAACAAATGTCCTAGACACATGGAAATATGAAGTGAACGGGGGTCCAAGCACACCAATATGACATACCAAGTGTAAACTCAAGACACAAAAAAAAAATCTTTTTGTGTTTTTTAAAATAATTTTTTACCCAAAAGAAAAATCTTTTATATTTTCAAAAATATATAAAACCAAAAAATCTTTTTGTATTTTTTAATAAGACTCAATAAAAGAAAAATAAAATAAAAAGATACACATGCCATAACACTAGAAAAGATATTTCATGAAGCAAAACTAGCATATGACAAACATGCTAACACAATCGTCCGTAAGATCTATCATAGGAAGAATCACGTGCAAGCAAACGAGAGTCATGAGGTCTAATTCCTAAAGCCTCTAAGTCTGATTTCCTAACCCAAGTAGGTGTGTAACTACGCATGGGGGTTTTGGGAACGGAAACGACTTTATTCTTAAACTTCCTAGGAGCGTTCTTAAGGTCATAGCAAAAATGTCTAAGGTGACCCTTCCTACCGCAATGAGTTCAAGTGTAGATACGGTGATGTATGTTACCTAAATGTGAACCACTCCTAACGTTCCTAGTTCGCTCTCTCACACGAGTGGTGTTGGCTTTGGGAATGGGAGCAATATGATCATCGAAGACAATTCCACACCTATCATCTTTGATTTGGACGGTGCCTAACATCCTATCCAACTTTTCCGACCTAGACTCCAAATCAAACTTAACCTTATTCGAATCTCTCACTCTCTCCTCAAGGTCACTAATCCTAGGCTCGAGAAAACGCCTAGACTCCTCAAACTCTAGAATCGCCTTCTCCATAGCTTCCATCAAACCATGAAAACTCTCTCTCTCACCCTTAATGTATTCTAGTTTCTCCCGAAGAGTCTTCTCCCGTGCCCTAATATTCTTCGTCAAAACATCATTATTTTCTACGGTACGTTCTTTCAACCTAGCTTGTAACTTCAAGTTTTCCTTCTTCACCTTCACCGTTTCCTCATGCAATTCACGGAAGGCAACTTGCAACTCACTCTCCTCTACATCATCATCCTCACTTTCTTTACCTTCACTCACTTGGGGTTCACTCACTATGGCCTCGGAAGCGTCATTCACATGAGTATCTTAATGAGAAGATTTATCGTCGTCTCTCACATAACAAACCATGAACGTCGTGTAGTTACGCTCAATGGGGGAATCCTCTCCCTCTTTCGAATCACTATCACTAAGGGTGGTGTCAAATGTTATCGGTTTCCTTACCTCCTTCTTAAGTCTAGTGGGGCACTCCCCTATCTTATGGCCATAAGCCTCATAACCATAACACCTATCCGACTCATCCCTCTTATCATTCTCACTCCAATTCTTAGGGACATGATCAGCCTTGTTGTTCTTCAATTTCTCAAGTCTTTTGGCATCTTTTGATTGCTTTTGGAACTTAAGAAATTTCTTGAACTTCTTTGCTAACATGGCCACATTTTCAAAATCGATGTCGAATTTATCATTCGAAACTTTATGTTCCTCCTTTCGGGCTTTCAAAGCAATGCCCTTTTCTTTCTTCGGCACTTACTTAGAGGTAAACATGTCAAGCTCATAAGTTTATAGGTCACCTACAAGTTCTTCTAGTTTCGTTAAGTCAAGTAAACCCCAAGAGTTTAAAATGATCAACTTCGGATCAAATCTGGCAGGCAACGGCCTTAAGATTTTCTTTATGACTCGGTTGTCGGGTATTTTCTCTCCCAAGTTAAACGACAAGTTGACAATATTGGACAACCTAGCATAAAACTCGTCAAACGCCTCACTTTCTAACATCTTAATCGTCTCAAACTGGGTGGTGAAGTTTTGGAGTTTATAAGCCCTAACAGTGCTAGTTCCCTCGTGGGTATGTGAAAGTACATCCCTGGCCTCTTTAGACATCTCACACATCATAATACGATTATATTCTCCGGGGTGACAAATGAGGAAATATCATTTAAACCTTTAAAATGATATTGTGCAAGTTTGTGTTCGGCATCGATCCATGACTTAACAGGTTTTAAGTGAGTGGCCTATCCCTCTCTAGTGACTAGTGGAGTCCACCCCTTTTCAGCCGCTAACCAAACACGCTCATTTATGGCCTTAAGTGTACACTTCATTCGCACTTTCTAGTAGGCATAATTCGACTCATCAAATATAGGTATTCTAAAGCCATCAAACATTTCGAAATTCATACCTAAAGACACAATGGATCACTCACACGACAACCTACTGTTATAGCTCTGATACCAATTTGAGGGGGTCCCTTATGTGTACGTGCTTTAGGCAAAAACAATTTTTTCAAACTTTTCTCAATTTTATTGTGCACCAATTAGAACCAAATTTTAATTAACCCAATTTCTTCTTCTTAATCCTAAACGTGCATCTAGTGAGATTGAGGAGATAAAGTAAACAAAGTTCACCAGACACGGCGATGTATGAGAAAACCACTAAGGGAAAAAATCTTGGACGGCCCAGGCCAAACAATCACTATGATACGGAAATTATAAAGAAATAATACAATCTTACTCAACGACTCGATCCCCACAAGCCTTTACGCATCTTCTTCTCTTCTACCGCTCATCCACAGTGCAACGTAGAAATCCACCTATGGAAGGTCCACAGCACACGAGTCCATACGTACCTCGGTATCCACCGATACATCCACAGAAATCGTCAATCAGTAAGTACGGAGTCCACCGCATGAAACCAGTTCAATAAGGAAGAACAAAAACAGTGGTGCAAACACAAGATCTCTATGATATATGGTATATGTAAACTCGGATCATGAAACAATAAAGGATGTCTTTGTTGTGGAAAACTTTCGAAACTCTTTGCACATAACGTATTTCGTTATGTATAGTTCTGCACACCCTTCTTTCTGAGTCAAGGACGGCATAAATAATAAAACACAAATTTTAAGGCAGCGCATTATTCGAACGAAAATAAGATGTCGTTCGAACGAAAGTTGCATCTCGTTAGAACGAGAAGACCATCTTGGTTGAACGACAGACCAATGTCGTTTGAACGAGTTGTAAAGTCGTTTGAACAATTAAAACTGAAATCCAATGTTCATACGACTCTAAACACGATTTAACTCAGAAAAAATATTTTAAAATCAATTTTAAATCAAATAACATCCTTATAAAAATATTCCTAGAACCATAAACCAATATGCATTCAAACCTGAAAGAATCTCGAAAAACATGTGAATGCGAAGACATAAACATGTACCAAAAATGCGGCATGAATCCTATGGCCCAAAGTAGTTTTTGTCCGGAATAATGCCAATACATACAAATTGACAATATGTGGAAATTTGTCCTTACACTTATAACACGTGTCAATAATAGTGTATTACTTTGCATGAACACAGATGATTATGGATCAATTGTAGTTGTTGATAGCAAAGAAGACTCACACTTGTGGCACCAAAGACTTAGTCACATAAGTGAGAAAAGGCTCAAAATTATGCACTCCCAAGGAAAACTATCAGCACTACAGTCAGTTGATATTGACTTGTGTGAGGTTTTCATATTTGGGAAGCAAAAGCGAGTCAGTATCTAGAAGAGTGGCAGAACTCCAAAGAAAGAGAAGCTTGAGTTGGTCCATACAGACGTCTTGGGGTCAACCCCAATCTCTTTCATCTGTGAAAAGTCTTACTTTGTGACTTTCATTGGTGATCACTCCAAAAGGTTATGTGTTTACTTCTTGAGACACAAGTGTGAGGTGTACGAGGTGATCAAGAAATTAAAGGCCATGGTGGAGAATGAGACAGTTCTGAAGATAAAGAAACTAAGATCCGACAACGGAGGCGAGTACAAAGACATCGGGTTCAAGAAGCTTTGTTATGAAAATGGCATAAGACTAAAAAGGACTGTGTAAGGGACACTGTAGCAAAATGGCGTTGCAGAACGGATGAACGGAACATTGATTGAGAGAGAGAGAGAGACTGAAGAATAAGCATATATGTAGGTCTACCCAAGCAGTTTTGGGTAGAGGCACTCAAAAGTGAACATAAAAGATGAGCATTAACAAAAAGCACATAACAACCCATTAATTTTAATTCTTATGTTGTAATTGGTCCGCGCCAGCGGCAACTGACATGTGTGTGACACGCACACGCGTGTTCTTTAATATACACACACCCCCACCCCTACACCTCCCTCTAACTTGCTGCCCCGACCTCTCTCATCCAACATCCATAAAACCCAGCTACCCAAAGCCATGTAAATTGAAATGATGTTTCGCCAAATTGGGAGGTCGCCGGAGTGGCTATGGCAGGAGGTTTAAGGTGGTCGGAGTTTAGGTAGGTTTAAATGGAGTTAAAGCAGGTCAAAATCGAGTTTGGTTTATGGGTATATGGGTATGGGTAGGTCTGGAGCTAGGCAGGTTCAAATGGTTCGGGTAAAGTGGATGTGGATCTTGGAACTAGGTCTAGCCGGAGTTTGAGATGGAAAATCGTCGAAGATAGACCGGAAGGGTTCGAGGCTTGAATGGGCACGCCGGAGTTGGGTTAATGGGTCGCCGGCGACAGTGGGTCTGAAAGGCTGCTATCGAATTAAGTCCGGGTTTCAGGCATGAGGAGTTGAGCTTGTGGGGCTGCCAATGGTATGAAAGGTCGGGTTGGAGTTTGGCTAAGGCTGGTGGCAGATTTGGGGGGGGGAGAAGGGGGTGTGTATATTAAAAAACACGCGCGTGTCACACGTGTGTTCGTTACCGCTGGCGCGGACCAAACAACATAAGAATTAAAACTAATGAGTTGTTATGTGTTTTTTATTAATGTTCACTAAAATGTTCATCTTTTATGTTCACTTTTGAACCTCTCTCTCTCTCTCTCTCTCTCTCTCTCTATATATATATATATATATATATATATATATATATAGAGAGAGAGAGAGAGAGCGGTTCTCATGCATACCCCAGTTTGCATACCGCTGGCGCGGACCAATTTTGATAAAATAGTAAAAAAAATATTTTTGATGTAATTTTTTTTTTTATAGTTTCTAAACATTTCAATAGGACCATAAAAAAAAATTCAACTCAAAATGAATTTTTTTGCTATTTTAAAAAAATGGTCCGCACGGAGGGTATGCAAACTGGGTATGCATGAGATCCTTTCTGTATATATATATATATATCGGGTGCACTTAACAAGTGATTTAATGGATACAGGGAGGATCTTCAGCAAGTGCATTTAACAAACCATTTTTTTATAACGGCTAAAAACATTTTTTTTTAAGTTTTTTTTTTTTTTGTGTGGGGTATTCAAACATTTCAGGACCCAGTAAAAAAATAATTAAAACTGACTTTTTTTGCTATTTTAAAAAAAAATCAAATATATGTCACTTTTTCACAGCTTAAAAACTGACATATGATGATCCATTTTTTTTAAATACCAAAAATATTATTGAATTGATCTTTTTTACAAATCCTGAAATGTTTAAATACCCCACAAAAACAAATCAACTCAAAAAATGTTTTTTTTATCACTTTAAAAAAAATGATCCATTAAATGCACATGTTAAGTAGACCTGCTGGAGATTCTGTGTGTGTGTGTGTGTGTATACATTTAAAAAATAATAATTACAGTGAATCAAATGGCGAGGTATCAACTTGATTATCGAATTCCAGTGTAGACTATAGCACTTAAAACATTGTGCAAACCCTCTGGCTGCACCATGCTTCACCTCTGCCCACCTGTGTAAGCTCACTACCAACACCATGCTCAGATATCTCCAACCAAACAAGTCACACCAATGACCTCTCTCAATTTGCATCGTGTGTGTGCGTGCATGTGTGTGTGCGTGAGAGAGAGAGAGAGAGAGAGAGAGAGAGAGAGAGAGAGAGAGATTTGCACTTCATGTGAATGGTGAGCAGAATGCAGTAGTATTATTGGACAGCAAATTACCTAACAAGTAAATGGAGTACCTACGTCGCGCATTAAAATGCATCAAGCAGTTACTGGCCACAAAATTATGTTGGACAGAAAATGCCATATATTAAAAACTAACATGATGATCCCTTTTTTTTAAATAGCAAAAAAATTATTGAGTTGATCTTTTTTACTAGTTCTGAAATGTTTAAATACCCCACAAAAACAAATCAACTCAAAAAATGTTTTTTTTATCATTTTAAAAAAAATGATACATTAAATGCACATGTTAAGTAGACCCGCTGGAGATTGTGTGTGTGTGTATATACATTTACAAAATAATAATTAAAGTGAATCAAATGGCGAGGTATCAACTTGATTTATCGAATTCCAGTGTAGACTATAGCACTTAAAACATTGTGCAAACCCTCTGGCTGCACCATGCTTCACCTCTCCCCACCTGTGTAAGCTCACTACCAACACCATGCTCAAGGTATCTCCAAGCAAACAAGTCACACCAATGACCTCTCTCAATTTGCATCGTGTGCGTGCGTGCGTGCGTGTGTGTGTGTGTGTGTGAGAGAGAGAGAGAGAGAGAGAGAGAGAGAGAGAGAGAGAGAGAGAGAGAGAGAGAGAGAGATTTGCACTTCATGTGAATGGTGAGCAGAATGCAGTAGCATTATTGGACAGCAAATTACCTAACAAGTAAATGCAGTACCTACGTTGTGCATTAAAATGCATCAGGCAGTTACTGGCCACAAAATTATGTTGGACAGAAAATGCCATATACACAGAGGAGGATACCGAAATCAATATACTCCGGAGACGAACCAACATTTCCATCAGATAACATGAAAACCTACAGAAAAACCTTTTGGGTACAAAATGTTGCAAAACATGCACTTCAACAAGTTTAATGCTTAGATAACACATCCTGACGATGCCTCGGCATAAATATTAAAAGGGGTCCTCCACACGAGACATCCTGATATCTCCAACACGCCAACAAGAAAGATAATCAATTTGGGTGGCCCAGTTGATGACCATCATCCGGCTGAATTCTCGTGCAGTAGCACATACTCTCGGCTGCAAAAAAACATTTGGAGGAAGAATAATCAGAAATGCCTTCCAGATACACAATGGACAGTTCACATACGTAACATCGACTCATCATGGAATGAATCAAAAGATAAGAAACAATAGTGTCCATTATGGACATTTTGTTATAGAGAAAATTGTAATATGGTTCAGATGACCAGGGGAGCAGAAGAAAGTTCACAATAAATGATTTTCGACAGAACTTGATTGAAGATATTAACGTGTGCTTCTTGTGAAGAACGTGAATATGAACAGATGTAACTGAACTCAGTGAAAAAAATCCTGACTGCTGAAGGAATGGTGAGAATAAGACCACCAACAGCAATACCAATAAATTTAATAAAGAGCCTCATCAAATCAGACAAACAGAAAAGCTGCTTGGGTCAGAAGCTTGTTAAAAGGAACCAATATAAAACACAACTACTGAAGTACAAGTATACAACTCGACTCAACAAAGTTTGTTCACAATTACTTGGATCGGTTACATGAACCCTATATTTCCATTTAGTTTTATTCATCCCAACGTCCTCGGTTGAACATGGTATTATATCCTTTTTCACGGGGTCCCACCAAGTAAGTTAAAGTCTACCTCTACTCATTTATTTCCTACAATATTAACTAAATCACTCTTCCCTGCAGAGCACTCGTTAGCCCAAGCCCTATGTATCTGAAACCCCCTCACCCCATTTCACTAGATTTGGGGTTACCTGCCCCCAAAACGATAACCCAGCAGCAGTAAAGTCATCGTCGGACCTCTACCGTCCTTATCCGACCTCCAACGACCTTCAGCTATGGCACTACAACGACCAACCATGCTAAACCCCACCCCAACCATCGCAGCTGCTGAAAATCCAAAAAAAAAAAGCCTCTACCCCTATTTGACTTCACCAGGCACACCGCACCTCTTAGATCTTCGGCAACGCTCGACGGGGAATATCGATATTGATAGGAGGTCCGACGCTCCCAATCGAGGTCGTTGACTACCGGCGCACCCTTGTTTTAGCATTACACTCAAAAAAAAACTAAATCTACTTCAAACCACCACCGATCTGAAGATTCCGATGGATCTTCGTTGTCGTCAAACTCAAGCGAAGGTCGTCGATTGATCGTCCTCTAGGTCGTCAGAAGTTTGGAGGTATTTGATTTCAAGGACCTTTTTCCCATCTTCGGGGAAGAAGTGGTTGGTTGGATTTATTCGATATTTTTGTTGAGGATAGTTGGGTGACCCGCACTCGATTCAAGGAGGCGAAGTCGTACTTTGTTGGTGATTTCTTCCCATTCTTTGGAAGTGAAGAGGATTTTACTCTGATAGCATTTTTTCGATGGGTTTTAGATCGGTTCATTGTTGTGGGATGATGTGTTTCCTAACGAGTATACGGACCCATTCTGGGTGGGGTTCGAGGCTTGTCCAGAGGCTGCATTTCAACATATGGCCTCAAGGTTGTTCATTATAGATTACTTAGCCCTCGTCTGGCATCATTGGCCCCCTTAGAGGAGTTGGTATGATGATGGTCATTATGGTAAGGTTCGGGAGGAGTTTATATTCACCGAGGATGGCTTCCCTTCTCAGTTGGGGAGAACGGCGGTGCTTTTATGCTTCAAATGACAGTCACATCTCCCAATTTCACGCTCGTGGGCGAGCTTTTCTCAGGTGGGGAGAGTGGCATGTACGATGATCCCGGAATTTATTTGTATTTTTGTCTATTTTATTATTCAATGTTTTAATAGTTTCCCTCTATTAGTTGCTATATTATTTTCAACGCTTCAATTGCCATTTCGACACAACTCTTCAGTTATTTTTAGAAAATGACATTGTCTTTTAACGTCTTTAGAGTGCCTCTCGTGTCTTTTTACACTTTAGGGTTATCTTGTCTATCAAGATATCTCCACCTATAAATAAGTTTTTTGTCTCTCAAGGGGCCGAGGTGCAGTTCAAGTGAGCAAGAGTATTTATGCTTTGATGCTGGGCATAGTTGTTAAAAGCGCGCCTAGGCGCGCGCCTAGGCGCTAGGCGCAATGAGGCGCAAGTATGGCGCCTGGATGGGTAGCAGGCGAGACGTTTTTAACAAGGCGTGCGCCTGGGGGCCTCAGGCGCTAGGCGCACTCAGGCGCGAGGCGCTCGCCCAGGCGCGCTTTGCCATTTTTTACTTAAGTGCCCTTAAAAACATAACCAGCTGTTTTTTTAGTTGCTAAACCCCAAACATAACCCTTTATTTTAGAAAACCCCAAACCGAAAAGTTCTCTTTCTCTCCATTCCGGCTCAAAAAAGAGAAAAACCCTATTCTACAAACTCCGGCTCTTCCTTCTCTCCATTCCGGCTGCTCTTTTCTTCTCTCCAAACTCCGGCTGCTCTCTTCTTCTATCCAAACTCAGGTATTTTTCTTTTTCTGTTTTTTTCTTTCTTGTTTCTTTCTTTTTCCGGCCATTTTTTCCTTTTCCGGCCATTTTCCGGCCATTTTTTCTGCTTTTTCCCTTTCCAAATGTATTCTCTGCCTTGTTTATCTTTTTTCGGCCCTTTTTCTGCCTTTTTTTCTTTTCATGCCTCTTTTTTTCTTCCATTTTCTGCCTTTTTTTATTGTTTCTGTAAAACAGAAAAAAATATCAGTTGTAAATTGTAATATAATAAAAAAATTAAATAAAATATGAAGTATACTAATTAGTATACATATTGTAAATACTAATTAGTATTTACAATATGTATTGTTTATTGTTTCATGTTTTGAAGTATACTAATTAGTATACATATTGTAAATACATTTTCAAAACATGCAAAAAATATGAAGTATACTAATTTACAATATGTATTTAATTTTCTGCCTTTTTTTATTGTTTCTGTAAAACAGAAAAAAATTAAATAGATATTGTAAATTAGTATACTTCAAATGTATTTACAATATGAAGTATACTAATTTACAATATGTATTTAATTTTCTGCTTTTTTTATTGTTTCTGTAAAACAGAAAAAAAAAATATCAGTTGTAATTTTCTGCCTTTTTTTATTTTTTATTTCTGCCTTTTTTTTAATTATTATTTCTGCATACTTCATACTTCATACTTCATTTATTTCTACCTCGTCTTCATTTAGGTTTCTAAATGGCAAGCGAACGAGTGAGAGATCCGGCTTGGGAGCACGTTTATTTGGCCAATCCTAACGACAAAAATGCAGTGACTTGTAAATATTGTCAAAAGGTTAGCAAAGGGGGAATATATCGGGCTAAACAACATCTCGTGGGTGGGTATAGGAATGTAATACGTTGCCCGACATGTCCCGCGCATGTAAGAGAAGAAATTAAGGCGTTTATGGAAGGAAAAAAACAGTTAAAAGATCAAATAAATTTGATACCGGAATTGGATGAATTTGTGGGCATCGGGGATGATGAAGATGAGGATGATGTTGTTGAAGTTACAAGTAAGAAGCGATCTTCCGTTGATGGTTCTCAACGGGCAAGTAATAACCCCTCAAAAGTCGTTGGAAGAAAGCCCCCAAAACAAAAAGGTCCAATCGATTTATATTACACTCCCGATCCCAAGGTTGTGGTGCAAAACCGAAAGGGGAAACAAATGAAGTTGGATGATAATAATCCGGCCAAAATAGAGTTGAGAAATCGGGCATGCACCCAATTTGCTCGATGGAAGTATGATGCGGGGCTTTCTTTCAATTCCGTTAAGTATGAAAGCTTTCATTTATTTATCGAATCGGTTGGACAATACGGACCGGGTATGAAACCACCTAGTTACCATGAGGTGAGGGTTCCGTTACTTAAAAAGGAGGTTGCAAGCACAGAAAAATCAATGAATGATCACAAAGTGGAATGGGCGAAGAATGGGTGCTCTCTTATGGCGGATGGTTGGCAAGACAAGAGAGAGAGGACTTTGATAAACTTTTTAGTTAACTCTCCAAAAGGTAGTATGTTTATAGAGTCCGTTGACGCTTCGGCCTATTCAAAAAATGCCACAAAAATGTTTGAATTGCTTGGGAATTTCGTGGAAAAGGTGGGAGAGTCGAAGGTGGTACAAGTTGTCACGGATAGCGCGTCCGCTAATGTCTTAGCCGGTAAGATATCTTTATATCTTTGTTTTTTAAGTACACATCTTTTATTATTTATGTAAAATATATTTCAATTTCATATTATAAAATTTTATTTATTTTCTCTTGATAGGTTCTTATTTGGAGGCGAAGTATCCACACTTGTATTGGTCACCATGCGCGGCTCATTGTTTGGACTTGATGCTGGAGGATATATTCAAGTTAACAAATATGAAGAGGACTTTTGCAAAAGCTATTTACTTAAATAGCTTTATTTATACCCGACCGGGGGTGGTGAACATGTTAAGGAAATTCACAAATCGTAAGGAGTTGCTTAGGCCCGCGAAAACTAGGTTTGCGACGGCCTTTATCACATTGTCGAGAATTCATGAACAAAAGAACAACTTGCGAAAAATGTTCACTTCTGAAGAGTGGAACACTAGCAAGTGGGCAAAGGAGGCACAAGGGAAAAGGGTGGGGGGAATTATAATGATGCCTTCCTTTTGGAATCATATTGTGTTCGGTCTTAAGGCCACGGGTCCTCTTGTTCGTGTTCTTCGATTGGTTGATGGTGAAAGGAAGCCTCCAATGGGATATATCTACGAGGCAATGGATTGGGCAAAAGAAGCCATTGAGAAGTCTTTTGGGGGAAATGAAGCTAGATATAAGGATATTTTTGAGATTATTGATAGGAGGTGGGATGTCCAACTTCATCGCCCCTTACATGCAGCTGGGTATTTCTTGAACCCGGAGTTCTTCTATACTAATCCGAACATTGAGCAAGATGAAGAGGTGATGTCGGGTTTGTATAAATGCATTGCAAGATTGGTGCCAAGTATTGAAACACAAGATATAATTACTGACGAGTTAGTGAAGTATAAGAGAGTTGATGGTCTCTTTGGTTTAGATATGGCTGTGAGGCAGAGAGCCAAGAAGGCGCCAGGTAATCTTCATGAATTACAAGTGATATTTCTTTCCTCACATATTGCAATTAACGTAACATATTAATTGAACTTTTTATATTTAACAGCTGAGTGGTGGGGTTCATATGGAACTTCAACCCCAAATTTGCAAAAATTTGCAATTAAGATTCTCAGCCTTACATGCAGTGCGTCTGGTTGCGAGAGGAATTGGAGTGTTTTTGAACATGTAAGTCATTAGTATTATTTGATTAACTTCTATTCTATGTTAGAATACTAATTAGTTATATATGATTTTTGGCAGTTTCATAGCAAGAAAAGGAATAGGTTGAGTCAATCTCGTCTGAATGATTTGGTGTTCGTTAAGTATAATCGAGCATTGAAGCGTCGGTTCAAATTGCGCGATACAATTGACCCCATCGCCTTGAATGACATTGATGAAAGCAACGAGTGGTTGCTGGGAAGGATTGATGGAGATTCAGATGAAGATAATGAGCTTGTTTTTGATGATGATGACACACTCACGTGGGGAATGGCTAGTCGTGCTGCCGGGGTTGGAGAGCCTTCCTATAATTCTAGATCAGTTGCTTCGGGATCGAGTTCGAGAGTCTCTTCAAGGGTTCCAGTCAGAGAGAGAAGATCAGTTGGTGGTACTTCAAGCTCACGTGTTCCACTTGAACTCATAGATGAAGAAGATGAGACTGATGAGGAGGAAGAAGAAGAAGAAGAAGGGTTTGAAGAGGAGGAGACTAACTTTGATGAAGCTGATTTTGATAATTTGGATGATGACTTTGATGAGATTTAGATGATGATTGGAAGAAGATGTTTGCTTCTTTCATTTTATTTTGTGTCTTAACTCTTTGTTAGTTTGTTATTTATTTTCAAACTTAAACTAGATGGCGGCAATGGTTGTATTTTATATATTTTAAGACTTGCGTTTATTGGTTAAAGTTTAGCTTTACATGATAATATGTTATATTTTGGAATCTTAATTATGCCATTAAGTTTATCATTGATGTCATGATATTATTATAACATCAATATATTGCTTTAATTTTTTTTTTATTTTTTAAAAAAAAAGTGCGCCTAGCTTCAATCAGGCGCGCGCCTCGCCTTGCGCCTAGCGCCTAGGCTCCAGATACACCTTTGCGCCTTGGTGCGCCTTGCGCCTTAAACAACAATGATGCTGGGTTATAGTTATTATTATATATTGTTCTTATGAGCATGTATTTATTAGAGTAAGTACTTGTAGTGAGGAGTTATTATATTTAAAGAGATTTATTTGTACAACGGCGAGCAGCATGTGATGGTTTTATGTGAACATATATTTATAGCACTATTCTTATCTTGTGGATGGTCTATATTCTTGAGCCTTCGTTATTGAAATACATGCTTCCAGTATGTATGTATGAAGAGCTAAGAACTCACTGTAAACTTAGTGGAGGTCGGTTGGCCGAAGCCGACGTGGCCTTAGGCTAGTCTGGCTACAGATATTCGTGTGGGCCTAAGTGTAGACACACCAAGCTCGAAGCCTGAGCTCGGACGTGAACTCGAAAGTATAAAGTGCATAAGCAAATAAAAAGAGGCTGAACATGTTTCCAACTAAAGATTGCAAGCCCTGATTGACATGCAAAAAAGTCGTGTATGTTAATTAATGGGAAAAAAAGAGGATGAATTGCAGCAAACGGTTAAACAAAAGGGAGGGGAGTAGACATATGCACAAGATGTTCATTAACAGCCTACCTACTATTACCAAACTTAATAGTGTCTTTTTCTATAAGTTCATAATAACGCTGAGGTTCAATGCGATTTTCCTGCAAAAGCAAAAGCAAATATTAAATCGAATTCTGGCAAAAGAATTAAATTCCAGTGTAGTTGTATCACTAAAGCAGATAAACGATACTAAACAAAATATTGAAATGATTTACTAACATTAAGGAAAGTTCCATTTGTGCTTCCAAGATCCATTATGTAAGGCCTATAAGATAGATAAAATAAATAGACAAACGAATAATAGTTAGATCAAGATATGCATCCAACAAAGGGAAGTGACTGAAAATAGGGTCGAGCTTGGTCTTTTTCAGATGATAAGTTAGAACATTGGTCGTACCTTACTTGCTTTGATAGAGTACCATCAGGTTGCTCCACATCTACTTGCCTGACAATAAAGAAATAATGAATTAAAACAAATGTTCAATAGAATCATGATTAATTAGTTCATATTATCAATCTTTACCTGTATTGAAGGACAGCGTGTTGTTTGCTGCAAGATGGGTGATCCGTAGGGATGTCTGCTACTCTTCTTTCTCGTCCGAAAAGGTAACAGGTTTGACGATGTACATACAGGGGCTCTGTTCATAGAGAGAATTCTGAGAATCGAAATTCTAAACCAAAGACATAAATCATGACATCTAATCATCAGAAACCCTTACAGTGAATAAACAAGAATATAATAGGGCTGCTAGCATTACTATAACAAAGGAAGATCGAATAGTAAGAATTTCCATTTTCAAATTAGTAAGTTTAAAGTGACACAACATTAATGTATACAAAAGCAGTTATTTGAATTCATAATTGTATTTTACTTTGGGTTCCTCTTTGATACATTTCTCGTCATTGTGTAACATTTTTGACACCAGAAGTGACATTTTGGGTTAAAAAAGTTCCGAAAGTCCAAAAACGACTATGATCGTACCAAAGTCTAATTTCAACCTATAGCAAGTACCTAAGTCAAACTACGCAAAAATAACTACTACTACTGTAAAATACAAGTTGCAACTCTCTCAGTAAGTTCTCATGGAGCTCATAGATTTCCATGTCTGTCATTCAGTGGATACCTAAGGTGCTTATCATGGGTGACAAAAATCAAGTTAAACTGATATAAACAGCTAACCAGTCCAGAGATTTTATTTAGGTACAAAGCCCTCGCTTAAGTGCAGCCTCGTGGCTTGCTGTAGGTATATGAAATTCAATATTAACAATAATGTCCATGACAAATCAAACTTCAATAGACACTGTTTAAATTGAAAGACTGAGACCAAAAGCAAACAAAGTTTAAATTAGCATCAGAATGAAGCACAAGGAATGCATGTCTGCGACAAAAGATAATTAAAAGATTCATGGAACTACGCCAAAGCATAAATCCATGAGAATACATACGTAATTATAGAACTCTATAAGATTTACCATTAAGAACTTCACCGCCCTTAAAAACATACAACCGCCATCTTATATTTGGTTTCCGAGCTTCTGGCGGCTCAGTGAACAGCAGTGTCACACCTGACATGAAGTAAAATCTAATGAGGAAAGGAATGAAATGTGACCAATTGGACATAAAGAAGCTTGTAACCGTTACTTCAAAAAATTAAACCCTCTTGATTGTTTCTCAGACAATTTCATTTTTCCAATCAAAATGTCAGGCAATTAGAACAATAGAATTGGGGAATATGTAGGCAAAAGGCTGGCCAATCAGAGACCAATAGTCATCAATATCGTCAACATGGTTGGACTATCAAATGAACACGTCAAAGTGCTAATGGTGTGGGAGTTTTGAATTTATTTCACGTCCGATCATTTCAACAGTCATCCTTCCAAGATAAATTAAAAAAGAAACATTAACCCATATACAAATTTTGTGTAATAAAGTTATCTTGCACGATGTGAAGTTATTAATAACAAAATTGGAACCGTGGACACGAGAAATAGAAGTTATATCATGAAATGCACGGAAATGATTGATGTAAAACCAATTCTTTAATCCATATCTTATACATTTACATGATTACTCTACATGTTCATTAGCCACAAATCTATTATAGCATCACACTTGCTTTCATATATAGCATACAATAGGCATACAACTTGAAATTTCTTACACAGCCAAATATTTTCTTTTAAGAAAAGAGGGGAAAGAAAGAGAAAAGTAAACAAATCCTTTCAAGGTCAGTTTCTTTGAACTAATTAATTCAACTCGGTTACGACAAGAGAAATATTTATTGCTTCACACCATTAATAACATAGAGAAATACTAAATGTGATTTGTGGGCCTATATATATATATATATATATATATATATATATATATATATAAATACATACACACACACGCACGCAGCCAGGCTCTAAAGCCAACCAAATTACTCAAGGTCGCTACAAGAATCCCATTTCTCTATTATGCTCTATTTAGAGTAATATACTTGGTTGAACCACAAGTTATCACGCCCTTAACAATCTCCCCCCAAGTCAATTTATGTCTTATTACTTCCTCAATATTAACCAAGTCACTCTCGCTTGGGGGGTCACTTTGGTCTTTGTTTGGCCCTTCAAACCATCTAAAGCGATTTTCTCCTAATAAAGGAGCTACATACTATGTCCTTCCCAAATTAAGAGTCCACGAAACCTTTTAGGGTTGTCTCAAATTACGAGTCATCTTTCCTTTATAGTCGAACATCAATGGACCATACATCACGTTAGCTACTAGAGGCATGGGCAATCTGTTGATTGAATCCATTCCTGATGATGTGTTGCTAATAGGCAAACCTATATTCCCAATGCAACCCAATATGACTTGATCTTGGACGTTTGATTAGCGTATCCTTAATAACCGTGAAAGTCAAATAGGGACTCTTAAATTGGGAAGGAGGGATATTGTTTCACGAATAATATTCATTCCTACTTTCATCCTTTCCAGTTTTTACTATATATCAATTTTATCATTTGCATCTCCGAAGCACTCAGTTTTTTTCCCAGCATGCGATCCAATATAGCATGGCAAGTCTGATAATCTTCCTAATAGAAAAACTCTTTTAACTTCACAGGTATAAGCCTATAACTTCAACTTGACCCAACCTTCATGTGTGTGCGCCTCATTAATGCTATTACATATATAGATCGAATGGGTAATTGTGCGGGTGTGCCCAGGTGGCGATGCGAGGAAAAAAAAGAGAGATTTGAACCTTTTTTTACTTTTACAAGGTTATTGTTGTCATTTCATCATGTTCATTAACAGCATCCACTCCCCAACTTTGGGAAGGGTCCCCATGTCATTCCGCAAAACTCAAGGTTAGTGTGTGCTATTTTGACGTAACCACACGTCTAATGGCAACTCTAAAGGCACCACACCAATTTAGAGAGAGAAATATAACTAATCGTTTACTCAAAAGTTCGGTTTCCCTCCAAATGAGTACAAAAGGCTATTTATAAGGAGAGGGTGGAGCACTAAAAGGCACCCAATCAATGTGGGACAAAACTAAGCTTCACCTCTCCACCTTATAATAACAAAAAAGAACAAAAAGAAATAAAAAGGCTAATACATGCAAGTAAACTAAAAATAGGAAAAAATAGTAAAAGTGTCCTAACAATGGGTCCTAATTCACATCATTTTTCCCGTCTTCCAAAAAGCTCGTCCTCTAGCATGTGGGGGAACGCCACCAAAAGGAACCCATCCTCCATGGGCTCCGCCGCATGCCATGGAAGTCGTCCTCTAACTCGACCCGAATATCGGCTTGAAAAGTCGCGGGACATCGAGGCCAAAAACATCCAATGAGTCTTCCACCATAAAACCATCATCATACCCAAATAAGATCAAACCCGTGTCAGCCGTGGGGGCATACGGAGGGTGAAACTCCAAAAATGGGTCATAATAGGGGGTAGGGGCATACATGGAGGGTGCGGGGTAAGTTGGGTGGGCTTGTGCGTATAGAGGTGGGATTTTAGAGGGGTGAGAGATAAAAATGAGTTAGGATAGGGTGGGGACTGAAATTTTGAAGTTTGGGGGGTATTAATGGTTGGAGGAGAGTTAAAAAAAATGGGTGAGGAGGTGAGAGAGAGGTGGTAAGTGGGTGGGGACGGGGTAAAACCTTAGAATTAGGTGGGTGGGACAATTCAGGAGTAATTCGGGTTAAAAAGGTAGAAAAAAGAGGGATTTCGGAGGCTTGGGGAGGCTGCCCCACTCCGGTTGGCCGGAGTTCCGGCGGTCCGGTGACCGGAGTTGGCCAAATGGGATGAAAATAGAGGGGTTGGGTCACTCGGGGGTGGGAATATGGATCCGACGTCGGATCGTTGATTGGACCATCAGAAGGGGGTGGGGGAAGGGGGCCGAGTTCGCCGGAAACGAGAGAAAAATGGGCAGTAGAGGCTGTTTTAGGGGGTTTTGGGGAGAGGTTTTTTAAGAGAATTTGTAGATCGGGTTGAGATAAGGGTATCGGAGAAATTTGGAGGGATTTGGAGGAGTTTGAAAAAATTTCGGCGACCGGAAAAGTGACAGCAGCAGGGAGCGGCAAGGGGCTGGTGGCGGCAGGAGGGTGGTGTAAGGATGGTGGTGAAATGTTAGTAGGTGGGTGGGTAGTTAGGGCGATAGTGTAGTGAATGGTGGAGTTAGGGTTAGAGTTTAGGTGGAGGAAAGGTGAAGATGGGTCTTGGGGTGTGTTTGGGTATGGAGTTAGGGTAAGGTTAGGGCTTTGAAAAAGAGATGACATGTGTTAGGTGAGGGTGGTCATGTGTTGCCCCATGAGGGAGGCCAATTTCTTCTCTCATTTGTTCTTGCATTTGGATAAATCTCTCATCAAGTGTTGCCTTTTTGAGAGCCATTAAAATATGAAAAATGATTTAAACGAAAAAAAAAAATTATTGTGACACCTCACAAATGAAAAAAATTGTGGCGACACCTCACACACAAATGGGGGAGCGACACATCGCTTTGATACCAATTGATGTAACCACAAGTCTAATGGCAACTCTAAAGGCACCACACCAATTTAGAGAGAGAAATATAACTAATCTTTTACTCAAAAGTTCGGTTCCCCTCCATATGAGTACAAAAGGCTATTTATAAGGAGAGGGTGGAGCACTAAAAGACCCCCCAATCAATGTGGGACAAAATTAAGCTTCACCTCTCCACCTTATAATAGCATAAAAGAACAAAAAGAAATATAAAGGCTAATACATGCAAGAAAACTAAAAATAGGAAAAAATAGTAAAAGTTTCCTAACAATGGGTCTTAATTCACATCATATTTTATCAAAACTCGAGGGTTTAAGCGCATGTACTCATTCTTAAACAAATTCACACGAGGGCAGTATTTCCTTTAGACTTGCCTAAATGGATATTTTAGTCACTGTCATGATATAACCACAAGACAAAATGAAAAAGAGGCATAACGTATAATGATAAGAGCAAAGCAATGGTCGAATGAAAACAAAAGGATACATCTCATGAGTTCAATAGACATTTTAGAAGATACTATCAAACTATTTTTGCATATATCAGTGCCCACAAATCAACTTATGGTTAAAAATCAACTTGGGGGTACTTTCAACCAAGCTTGAGTGAAATCAATATAAAATATCACCTTTGACTCGATTGGTTTCTGCAGCAAGTTTTCCAGACAACTCAAACGAAGGCTTTTGCTGCAAGTCAGAATATATTTAAGGTAACAGAATTTGAGAGCAAATGATCACATGTCTAAGGAAGTAACGTGCATAGTGATAATTTCAGAAAATTGAGTAGTGGGAATGCATAAAACTTATCCTTACCCTTTAACATTTCTAAAACACAGCTCAGTACAACACATCCGAATAATGCAAATACAACAAATCTAATACTCCTTCCTTCTCAAATTAAGAATAAAACTTTCCTTTTCATGATGTCTAAAATTAATAGGCACTTTTTGAAAGTCAATGCACCAAATTTCATGGTAGCTGAATAAGTTTTGATCTTGACCATTTATTGCATTTAAATTATCATTTCTTGACGAGTTTGACTTTCAAATATTAACTTTTAAATTGAGAAGGAAGGAGTAATACAATCACAAAATGAAGGCATATATTGGATAATCCTGCAAAAGATATTGATGTTACCTTTTCCTTTGCTTCCAGGGCTTCTTCAGTGGCCGCCATCTTAGCTACTGAATCACCGTCACCATTCCTGTAGAAGCAAGTAATTCCCATCTATTCAGAGATGACTAATAGTATACTTACAAGCAGTGTTCTAAAAAACGCGCTTAGAAGCGAGGCTTTTAGATACGCCAAGTTTTGGCCCTAGGCATGAATTAAAGCGTGGTCAACGATGGTCAACGTTTTAGGGGGTAAGGCGTGAAAAATCGCACATTTTTTGGGCGCAAGGCATGAAAAATCGCACATTTTTTTGGGTGTAAGGCGTGAAAAAACGCGAGTTTTTTTTAAGTAAAACGTTAAAAAACGCAGGGGTTTTTTAGTATTTTAAGTTACAAATATTCAGACATATTTTTAAGGTATGTACCATTTTAGTATTTTTAATAACCTTGTCATAGTTAAAAAATATTAAAATATATTTAGAAAGGCCTAAACGCATTTTCACGCCTAAGGCCCGCCTAGGCTTCTAAGGCTCAAGGCTTGGCCTCCACGCCTCAGTCACGCCCCGCGTTTTTTAGAACCTTGCTTACAAGCATAGGAGCAGCAAATGTGAATAGCACATAGAAAAGGTGAATGCATATTGTAGTTTAAGGATATCCAATGTAGAAAAACCAGTGTTCTAAAAGGCTCGTCTAGGGACCGCCTAGGCACGAGGCGCGGGGTAGGCGCCTCGCCTAGGAGGTAGGGGATTAGGCGGCAAAAAATCGAACCAAGTGAAAAAATCGTCATTATTAAAAAATTTGCCTAAATCTACATAGAAAGTTCATAGTACTACAGTTGCATAAAAATATAGATTGAAATATACATCAAATATATATATATACAGTCCTGCTCTTGTGCGAACTAGTCCGCAATTTAAGAATGCGGACCGGACATGTGTCACCTGGCGGTGAGTCCAGAAAAGAGAGAGAGAGTGCCTACAATTTAGGCGATAATTTCTAGGCGCACCGTTAGGTGACACATGTCCGGTCCGCACAAAAGCATTATAATATATATATATATATATATATATATATATATATATATATATATATATATATATATATATAATGTCGATTTATATATATACAATGATTACGGTAGTATTTTTCTACGGAATATTTTTAAATGTTACTCAGTTTTATATTTATAATAGCATTATTCTTATCTGTGTAATATTTCTAGTTTTTGTTTTAGGAATCAAATATTAATTGCACAAAATATTTTTGTGTGGAATATTCTATTATGTCTTGGTGTTTGCAATATTTTATTTATGTATGGGACTTTAAAGAAATATTATTTTAGGTTAAAAGTGTAGGGCTTTAAAGTATCGTTATCAATGTTCATGTGCAAATCAATTTGGATATAATATGATACTTATGAATCGTTGTGATCAATCAGTTTATTAGTGTTTTATATATCGTAATGAACTTTGTTTGGAAATGTCTTTCATTTATGTATGAGAATTTTAAGAAATGTTTGTAATGTTAGAAGTAAATCAATGTTAATTATTAGTAACTTTTCGAAGTATACTTGGTTTGAATTAAAAAAAAAAAAGGCCTAGTCCCGCTTAGGCCTAGGCGCCCATCCCATGCCCGCCTTGCGCCTCACGCTTTTTAGAACCTTGAGAAAAACAAGGCCTTTCTAGAAGTCTGCATGAACAGGCAACGTGCCACATGTCACGCTGAAGTTAGACTTCCACCCGTCACGGTAAAACGCACAAAAAGTTCATTTTTTATAGGAAGTTTCCCAGACTGGAAAATCACTGGCAGCAAATTAGTATCCCGCAAATGGCCACTTCACATGCTTCTAAGATGCAATAGCAGTCAATGACTCCACTGCCCAATATCTGCCTCGGTATCGATTTCGGTTTCGGGTGATACGAAATGATACGACGTTTAGAGAACCGATTTAATATAAATCGTAGAATGTTTTTAATATTAACATATTCACCATTTATTACACATAGCATTGTTTAGTTAATAATATTGACACAAGAACACTAATATAATCTATGACTCCACTGCCCAATATCCAATTCAGTATCGGTTTCGGTTTCAAGTGATACGTTGTTTAGAGAACCGATTGAATATGGTAACCGCATATTCACCATCTATTACTCATAGCATTGTCTAATTGATAATATTGACACAACACTAATATTGTCTATACGATAATACTAACATCTTAAAAATCAGATACAAAGTTACTGCGGGCCATGATTTACAAATGAGATTTCTGCTTTTGGGTTGTATGTTACTAATAGCTTTGTAATCTCGTCAATGTGCAAAATAATGTATACTACTATTTGTTAAAAATGTATTCTATAAGGTCATTTGTCGCTTATTTATGTGGGTTAATCCTCCAATATTTAATGGGCAAAGAAGTTCTTCCTAAAATGGATTGCTCCAGATAACCAAAAAAAATCCAAAAATCCATGCTTTTGTTGCACTCATTACTTAAAATGGCTTTTATATAGACACACACGCACCGACTACCACAACCCCGCAAATCACTTGAGGAATGTTCCATGAGTCCTGCTAAGCACTCTGATCTTGTTAGCAGATTCTACCCAATCAACTAATGCCTTCTGAGGTCTTGAAATTTCCCAGCAAGTCCCAATCCATCACAAATCAACCAAAGTATCTGACATTCTCAAAACAGAGCTAGGAGCTCCCCCAAATTCCTTTTGCTGCAAGAGTCCTTATGTGGGTCCCGCTCATACTTCATTGCTCAACCCTCAGGCTCCAACGTCAAGGAACGACCAAGCTAAAGTCAAACAAAGGCACAGGCCAAGCCTCCTCCATTCGGACAGGTTGATAGCAAGTATAGTCACAGTACTATCAACCCTCACTTACTGCCTAAAACAATGTAGAAGCATTAAATCACGTTTCATTATGTTCAACTACCCATGATGACTTGCAACACCTTCTCCCACACTCCACCTTCTCCATTAAAAGGCAGCAAACCTCTGGGAATTGTCCACCCTGCCGCTAACGTCACTCCCAATCCACTACAGAGTACTGCTATATAGATGGGAGTTGGGGGAAGGCAAAGGAAACGAATTCATTCACGCTCTCATGCAATACCAGCTCTACTAGTACTTGAGAAAAACACTTTGTTTCGCTTCTTGTTCTTACGCTTTGAGTAAATATATTCAGTGGGTTTACTGTGTAACAATATCTGTGAGTCCTAAGTGTGCTTAGATTACTTGAGGATGCCAATCAGTCGCATTCCAAGGACCTCTGACCACTACAAAGGCCTATCTTAGACGACCTCAACCTTTAGGCATATAATGTTTGTAATTCTCTTTCTTAGGAAATATATAAAGAAAGAACAAGTTCTTATAGTGGATGTAGGCCCCTCTTCAAAGGTGTTGAACCACTTTATATCTTCTCTCGTCATTGTTATCAACATAAATCCGATTCCTCGACACATTGAGGGAACTATTGGTAAGGTTAAAGTCTCTTTGAGTATATATAATACAACAGACCAAAAAAGGCTTAGAGAGATGTATGACTGAAATTACACACGCACAACCACACCCATATTACCTTTGCAAAGCAAACAACCTAAGGTGGGTGGAGGGAAGAGAACATGTTTGACTTAAGGCACTAGATACGGATCATATAAAAGAAAAGAGGAAGAAAATTGACGTAAACTACACGTCAATGGCCAAAAAAACTAAAACAAGCACCAACTTTAGAGAGAAACTAAGAGTTTCGTATATTCAAAACCAAGTCTATCTCCAAATGAGGAGTACATGGTATTTATAAAAAGGCATTTTACTTGCTAACCAAAATGACCAAAAAGGACAACTATTAAAAAAAACATACCTAATTAATCCCAAACATGCTTGGAGACCAAGTAAAGGACTAAAAAGAAAACAAAAGAACTAAAATAAAAGAAAAACTAATAACAAATATTAAATGACGAATAAACCCTAATATGAGGCCCATTTCCATCACTTTCCCCCTCTTAAAACCAAGCTCGTCCTCGAGCGTTCAAAAAATTGGAGACTCATGTGAAAATTCCAAAAATATGCACCAAAAACTTGTGGGGCCAAAATTAATTTTTGAAAATTTGAGGAAGAGTCCATCCCTCTTTGTTCTCTCGATTCTCCCATACCAGTCGTAATAGGCTTCCTCCCGGGTCAAAAACCAATCTTCCGGTGTATCTAGATGGGTTAGGGCTTCAATTGGTCAACCCAAACTGATTTCGAGCACAGCTAAGGTAAAACCCTAGGTTTTCGGCGGCGTGGGTGGGCTTCGGCTGGGTTTCGGCCACTGGAGTGGGGTTCCGACCCTAGTGGTGTTGTGCGGCTGACGTCCGAGTGGCCTTCCTGCCTCCGATGTGAAGTTTGACCCCCCGGGGTAGAAGTAGTGCTGGTCGGCGCAGCTTTCTGGGTCTAGGGATGGTTCGGTGGGTTGCCACCCTTGCTGCCACCTCCGGCCACCTATGGGTTGGTATTTGGTGGGCTAGGGTTTGCTGGTTCATCTTTTTTTGGGGGTAGGGGTGTGGAATGGGTGAAATGAGGGGGGTTAGGGTTAGGGTTTTGAGTGGGGTGGGAGGTTGGATTTTGGAAGAGGGCATCAAATTTCTTGTTGAGATCTTGAATACTCCCTCTCAATTCTTGATTAATCTCTTCTTGTTGTTCGGATTTTTTGGGAACCATTAAAAAGTAGTGCACGATTTGATTATCTACACAACGATACACCGATACACCAATGTTGGAGCGACACCGGCTCTGATACTAATTTGACGTAAACTACATGTCAATAGCCAAAAAAACTAAAACAAATACCAACTTTAGAGAGAGAAACTAAGAGTCTCTTATATTCAAAGTCAAGTCTATCTTCAAATGAGGAGTATATGGGTATTTATAGGGAGGCATTTACTTGCTAACCAAGTATTTGCTAAAATGACCAAAAAGGACTACTACTAACAAAAGCTTACCTAATTAGTCCCAAACATGCTTGGAGATCAATTGAAAGACTAAAAAGAAAATAAAAGAAAAACTAATAAATAATAAATGACAAATAAACCATAATATGAGGCCCATTTCCATAAAAAATACTCATCATCCACAAGTTCTGAGCATCTAATATGAGACCAGGAGTAATGTGATGATATATCGTGTGTCAGCAATATCTTCACATATATATATACACCACCATCATGAAGATTTTCCCCAATATGCTCATAACACCTTGATGACTCGATTCATCATTCGATACAACATATATATTATGCTGGTACGAAGATAATAAATCATTTTTAACCGCAGAATCTCAGGTGGGCTTTGGCAAGTCTCAAATCCTAATGTATAAGGTGAATCGATTCAATTCCGACCTTTACTTCGAACTATGAATCTTCGTCAACAATAAATAACCAGGAGAGTAACTCAGCAAAAACATCCTATTGGGGCGCTCAGAAATTCCCACCGGGTTCACAGAAGATAAATGTTGCAATAGCCGCTATCTTTGATTGCAGTCACTGTACCAAACTCGTGTATGACAAAACTTGAGAGGAATCGAAGTCTGACTGCAAAACCCACTACAATCCTCAGTCTATTTAAATCACAGGCCAGCACATGTTGTTTATTGGTCCACCTTATGGCCTGGTTGCCCTAGTGGTGAGAGTGGATCGCCTCAACCCCGCTCTAGTGGTCTTGAATCACCTTGATCACACCCCTACTTCACTTGTACACTTGACATGTGTACATCTAATTAGCTCGTTGAAACCCTATTTGTACGAAATAAGTTCCACATTATTGTTGTACCAACAAAACGTCTAATTACTAATTATTACAATGACGGTACAATATTATTTGAACGTGGATTGTTCCACTACCCTATCATCACTGCTCCATGTTTGGTCGCCTAGCTTACGACCTTTGCCTACATGAGGGGAACATTTTCAATCGCTAAACAATAAGGAATGAGAAAAAACTCTCATACAACACCATACTTCTCTACTATTAGAAATCTCCACCAATTTCCTTTATATTCTCTTCCTGTGATTGTGTCGTAGACATTGTAATCTCCTTACCTCATTTGTCAAGCTACTGCACACTCAGTTTGCACAGTTTCACTTGCACGTTAAACAGCCATTTGTGCAAGTAGTGGTCACCAAAATCCCAAACAAGATCGAAGCCAAAAGAATTCGTTGTTCCACAAGAAAAATCCAGCACAAATGAGTTTAGAAGGAAAATAGAGAGCTTTAGAAGGATACTTTATTCTTCACTGTTATAAAACCTTTTAATTATGGGAATTCAGGTAAAGCAAAATTTAGTATTATGCCAAAAGACCCACAGTTTCATATGGTATCCAGTTTTCTAAACCATGAATGAATCTCGAGATAAGAGGGGAAAGCCACATTCAATGATTCTATTAACAGGTTGGGCTAGAAGCATAGTACGGATACAAATACGATACACGTATCTAATACAATGCGGACACTTAGAAAAGGCAAAACTAAAAAAAAAAGGATATGATACGGCTGGGATACGGTAATAAAATAATTAAATAATATATTTTCACATGCATAAAGTTTACTAATTTAACAACTTATCACAAGAAAAAAATTGTGTAAAAATATATATAACAATTCATATTTATCATACATATTCCAATGCTGTTTGTCTACTTGCAAAGTCGCAACGCCGTTGGGGAAGAGAGAGAGAGAAAGAGAGTTTATTTTAGTTATGACATTCTATTCTGCTTTGTAATGGGGCATTTGCATAGACAAGTTTTGTAAATTACAAAATTTCCTTATTCAAAATTACAAAGTGCCCACACCGTAACCCACATGTATCTCATCATACCATCTCAGGTATCCAAGTCGTATCCTAAAAATAAAATTAAATAAAAATATAATATAATATAAACATGGGATACGCGGATATGTATAAAAATCGTGTGATATTTCGAATAGGCCTTAGATACATATGGGACAGGTATCCGAGTATCAAATACGTATCTGATATGGTATGGGCACCCTAATGAAGTATCCTTGCTTTAGAGATAATAGACCGAACTCTTTAGGCATTTGTTTACATCGGTCAAATGATTATGTAATGTTGAATTCCTTACAAGCTTCAATCAATAAACAAAACCAAAGGGAGATCGCCAGGAATTAAGCGCAGATATCATAACCAGCAATATAATAATAAATCACACTTTACAAACCGTAAAAAACATGTGAAACTGGATATAGTGTTTTTTTTATTTTTTGTCATTTTTCTGTGCATTTAACAGGTATGACCTGAATAATTGTCTTGTATGCGATTGTGGTTACATATCAGGTGCAAAGCAGGCTAGTATTAAATATGAGTGCATCCAATGACTGCTGAAAACAAAATGGAAAGTTTAAAGTTCAGGGGGAGCTCACCGACGTTCGCCTCCTCGTGAGTTATTCACCTGAAGGAATTTAGAAATTGTCAGACACTCTAATTAATCGTTTAGGCAAAGCGAAACAACTCTAATATGTGTCTATATACTTTTACCAAAATATATTCAACCAAAAAGAAAGAAAAAGACAACCTCATGAGGAACACATAATGAAGATAATTGGACGCTCACATAAGATAGGAATTGTATATTATAGTTATTTAAATATAGATTATGTATTGTAGCCTATGAAGCACGGACTCGTAATACGTGTTTCGACACGCGATACGCGACACGTGATTCTTCCAAAAACTAGGATACGACACGCTAGAATAAGTATAATATATATATATATATATATATATATATATTAATGAAATGAAACATATTTTTTCCATAAAATACATTATTAGAGCATTCTTAACATGAAATTAAGAAATGCACCATACAAAACAAAATTCAAACACACTTTAACATTAAAAATCATAAATAAAGCAGAATCACCACCACATGTCCCAGCGTGTCCACAGCATGTCGGTAACGTGTCGGAGCGCGCACATAATAAGTGTTTCGACACGACACGTGGCTTCAGGGAGAGTGTTCGTGCTTCATAGATTGTAGCTATGGTAGAATAGAAATTTTTTACTTTTACTATTATCTTAACTAAGATTTGATTGCTTAGATTAGGTAACTTCATAAGTTACCATTTTTATTTCCTTTTTCCCCATAAATGGATTGTGATTATCATTGTTACACAGACTTGAATATTGATTTGTGAATTTTTTCTGCTTTAATGCTGTTTGTGGGGTATATTGTGGATTCCTTGCAAGGGTACACGCTCCTCTTATTCAATCCCCGTTTACTTCTTCGATCACTATTGTCCTCTCCATCCTATATCACATCTAAAATTCTTTTTGACCAACAATCACAGGCCAAGAAAATAAATAAATGTCAGAAATAAAACAATAAAAAAAGTGAATTAAGAGGACTCAAGAAAATATGAGAGATTTAATTAAGGAAAGTAGTAACTTTTACCATAGAGGCTATAATAATGTTAGAATGTGTTATTACATTAATATCACAAAGAAAATATATGATTGAAACTTTTGAAAATTAATCATTTTAAGGATATATCATGAAGGCTATCTGCACAATCCAAGCCAGCAATATATAACTAGAATTACAGCATGACTCGAAATTCTTTTCTATAAATTTAATAGGCTTAAAACAATCATTGCGCCCTCAATATCTAAATACCACTCCAGACAGATAATAATATATGACATATTTACTAGACAGGTAAAAGAAATTCTTCAGGGTTGCAGGTTAATATGTTCTAGATGATGTAAATTGAAGTGAAAGCAATCTCGCAATCGTATTCACAATCGCACGAGCAAACACACTAATCTCTCGCTAATCTTTGTGATGTAAACGGTGTTAACGGCACACAAAGAAATTACACTAAAAAAAAAGAGTAGTAATTCTCAAAATATCTATTAGAGGAATGATTTGTCCCATGAGAGGAGTACAATATTTATAGGCCTAAGTGAAGGATCTAGAAGAGCCTTTACCATCTCAATAAGGAACGCATGTGATGTCATTGGTAAAATCACTAGAGGATAATCCCCACCACGACAACTCATGGCCTACAACATTCTTATTACAAAATACCTATCATAGCCCTTGCTAATCCTTCTAATCATTACAAACTAAACAAAAGGAGAAAGTTACATTAATAGACAAAATATGAAAATAGAAAATGACAGATTCCCATGTATATCACATCACTCTCCCCTCCATGAAAGGTGTCCGTCCTTGAAGTCGGGGTCCACTGTAATGACGTGAGCAATTAGCGCATCATGCTACTCAACTTCTTCGTCATCGGGTGGCTTAAACTCATCACCCAGAGGATTTTCTTTCTTTATGACACTCAGAAGCTCGGTGCCCAATCATTCTGGAGCATTTGATTGCAATGGCGGGGAATTTGGTGATCTGGCCAGTTGGGTAGTGGAAGGGGAACGAGAAAGGGTGGTCAAACTTTGATCCGAACTTTGATGGTGCTCTTCCACTTTGATGGCATATTCCACTGCTTTAACAAATTTTGAAATCTCGCGAAGACTCGGATCTTAGTTGATATATGGTTGCAAGCCATGGACAAAGCGGCAGATTCGCTGCTCCTCTGCACTAATTGATACTGCTTAGTATAAGTGGCCTTTGAAGATGTACCCAGTTGGAGGCCCTAGACCGAGAAGAGCTCTCTCTTTTAAGTAAGTGGTGCAAAGAATGCCTTCATTTCCTTCATGCTTTCCCAAATGGTGATCGGGGGATGTTGGGTCATCATACGGCTCTGTCATTCCACCACACATATGTGAAGGTTTTATTGCCATTAATTGAACACACTTGCGACAAAAGACGCACTTGAATTTGAAGACCTCTGTAATGCCCAGACCCGGGTTTGGGTCACCGTCAAGTCAACCCGCAGCGAGTCAAGGAGTTAAGGGGGGAGGGGAAAAGTCCGATTTTATTATTTAAGAAAAACCCTTTAATTGCACTATTTTATAAGGCTAAATTATCGGTTTTAATTTAAGAAATAAGTGATCTGATGTGTATGTGATATATGGCGACAAGTGGCGCGTAATTTTGTGCTCCCAAGAGAAGACTATTTTTTATTTTCTATTTTTAATTTAGGGTATTATTGTCACTTTCTTTTATTTTTAGTCTTTTATTAGTCTTCAATGGGCTAATTAGTCTTTTTTAGCTATTAGTTGTCCTTTTTGACTTTTTGAATATTAGATTGGCTAGCAAGCTAACATTTCCTATAAATAGGTCATTGGCTATTGATAAAAAGAATATAGAGAAAGAAAGAAACCCTTTTTCTTAATTTAGTTTTATTTTTTTTGTTGGTGGTGGTGGTGTGTAGTTAGTAGTTGACCTGTAGTTGTAATAATAACGCTTCCCCATTATTAGAATCACATCAAATTGATAGCAGAGATGCGTTTGTTCTTGGTGTTCATCGTGGTGCGTGAAGTGGGTATCGAGTTGTGATTCCAACTTGGGCAAGGTAGATTGATAAATGTCCAAATACGAATTGAGTGGATGAAAACCCTAAATTCCATCACCGCTAAAAGGGGGGATACCAACCCTTTTAGCCTCCTCCATCTTCCACCCTCCACCACCACCACCTTCCTCCACCTCCATCTCCTACCACCACACAACCACCACCTAGTCAAATGAAACACCGTCTCTTTACCTTCCCCCAAACCCTAACCCTCAAAAAAAAAAACAAGAACCATCCACCACCACCCGACCAAAACCCTAGCCCCACCCCCTATTTTTACCCTATTTTCCCCCTTCCCCCACTCATTTATGCCCAACCACAATCAAACCCAACAAAAATGGACTTTCCTACTTCGATCCAATCCCCCACCTCCTATTTGACCTCAAATCCGGTCAAAATTGGTCCTAGGGCCTATTTGTGAAACAACATATGACTTCCATGAAAAATGCGTCCCACTTGAGGGCCATTTTCCGACTAATTACCATTTTAGGTCCGACTTTCAGAAATGTCGTCGTCTTCAGTCCGCTTGTTTGGCCATTGTACTCGCAAAAATGAGATCGCCAGAGTTTCCGTCCGGTCAGATTCAAGGAGCTACCACTCCAAATTGCAACTATGTACTTGTGGTGTCGAGAAGGCGGATATGGTCGTCAGTTTCTGGTTGCTCGGAATTCGTAAAGGGACATCGTCGGAATTTGGGTTTATTAGACCCATTATTGATAAGGTTCATACACGTGGGACTAATTCTAGTTGGGCTACCCATTTTATATTGAGGTCCGAAGCTTTTCTTGGTTCATATCATGTGGTATTGATGATTCACCCTCCAAACTCGAGGACGAGTTTTTTCGAAGACGGAGAGAATGATGTGTATGTGATATATGGCGACACGTGGCGCGTGGTTGTACTCCCAGGAGAAGACTATCTTTTATTTTCTATTTTTAGTTTAGGGTATTATTGTCATTTTCTTTTATTTTTAGTCTTTTATTAGTCTCCAAGCATGTTTGGGGCTAATTAGTCTTTTTTAGTTATTAGTTGTCCTTTTTTTACTTTTTGGGTATTAGCTTAAAAAGAGGCTTGAACACTTAATAACTTATAAAAGTGGAACACATAAGAGCCAAATAGATTTTTTCATTACAAGGAAATGACACCGATTACCGTGTAAAGATTGTAAGGTTATTCTGGGAGAAAGCTTAACCTCACAACACGAGTGCGAAATATTATGGTGTTGGATATAAATATTAAAAGTCAATCACGAGTGCGAAAAGAAAAGATTAACCCACGAACTAGGTGGTGGAACTTAAAAGGAGAGAACTTAGAACTATTTAAAGATAAAGTATTAAATGAAGCATCATGGAATACTGAAGAAGATACTAACATAATGAGGAATAAGATGGCCACATGCATTAGGAGAATATCAAAAGAAATTCTTGGAGAATCAAAAGGCAAGGGGCCACAATCTAAAGAAACTTGGTGGTGGAATGAAGAAGTACAAAATATAGTAAAAATAAAAAGGAGCGCTTTAAAATATGACGAACAAATAGAAATGAAGAAAATTTTGAGAAATATAAATGGGCTAAAAAGGAAGTTAAGAAAAGTGGTAAGGGATGCTAAGTTAAAAGGGTATAATGATCTTTATACAAAATTAGGAACACAAGAAGGGAAAAAAAGTATATATAAGCTTGCTAAACTTAGGAATAGAAAAACAAAAGATTTTAATAACGTTAAGTGTATTAAAAGTGATGATTCGAGAGTCCTAGTCAAAGATGATGAGATTATGAAAAGATGGAAAAACTACTTTGAGAGGTTATTGAATGGAGATAATGGGAGTAGATTAGATATAGAGGAACTTAGAGAGACTCGAGAAAATATATTTTTTTGCAGAATTAGGACAATAGAGGTTAGGATTGCTCTAGAAAGGATGAAAACAAGGAGGGCTTTAGGACCAGATGGTATCCATATTGAGGTTTGAAAGTGCTTATAATGACTAATACGATGCCGATGAATGGAGAAAGAGTGTTTTAGTACCTATTTATAAAAATAAAAGGGACATACAAAGTTGTTCAAATTATCGTGGTATTAAATTAATGAGTCATACAATGAAACTTTGGAAGAGAGTGATTGAATAAAGATTAAGATTGAAAACAACAGTATCTGAGAATCAATTTGGGTTTATGCTTGGGAGATCAACAATGGAAGCAATCTATTTATTGAGGAGATTAATGGAGAGGTATAGGGAGAAAAAATAAGGATCTTCATATGATTTTTTATAGATTTGGAGAAGGCGTATGATAGGATACCCAGAGATATAACATGGTGGGTTCTACATAAAAAATGAGCGACTCGTAGATATATTGATGTGATCAAGGATATTTGTGATGGGACTATGACTACAGTAAGAACATCAGCGAGAGAAAGTAGTGAATTTTCAATTACTGTAGGTCTATACCAAGGTTCGCATTAAGTCATTATCTCTTTGCTCTTGTTATGGATGAGTTGACTGGACAAATACAAGATGAGGTGTCATGGTGTATGCTATTTGCAGATGATAATGTTTTAGTAGATGAGACTAAGACGAGGATTAATGCTAGGTTGGTTTTGTGGAGAGAAACTTTAGAAACAAGAGGATTTAAAATAAGCAGGACTAAAACAGAATATATGGAGTGCAATTTTAGTAGTAATAGGAGGACCAATGGAGATGTGGTGAAATTGGCGGGTCAAGAGATATCTAGAAATGATCATTTTCGTTATTTAGGATCGATTATCCAAAAAGATGGAGATATTAGTGATGATGTTACTCATAGAATTAGAGCAGGCTAGGTCAAGTGGCGAAGTGCTAGCGGCGTATTGTGTGATAGGCGGCCATTAAACCGCTATGTTATATGGGACAGAGTGTTGGGCAACCAAGAAACAAAATGTGCAGAAAATGAGTGTGGCGAAGATGCGAATGCTGAGATGGATTTGTAGTAAAACTCGAAAGGATAAAACTAGAAATGAACAAATTCGTGAAACGATAAAAGTAGCTCCTATAGAAGATAAATTGAGAGAAAATAGACTTAGATGGTTTGGATCTCGTAAGGAAGAGTGATTTAGTTAGTATTGATAGTAACATAAGGGGTTAAGGTAGGCCTAAATTGACTTGGTGGGATATTATAAAAAAGAACATGATATCACGTGGTTTAACCGAAGATATTGCGCTGGACATAATGGAATGGAAAAATAAGATTCATGTAGCCGACCCCAAATAATTGGGAAAAAACTTTGTTGAGTAGAGAGAAAGAAACCCTTTTTCTTAGTTTGGTTTTTTTGGGTTGTTGCTGGTAGTGTTGTGTAGTTAGTAGTTGGTGTATAGTTGTAATAATAACGCTTCCGCATTCTTAGATTCCCATGATGATCACTTTACTGTACGTAGTGGGGTTGATTACCAAGGTTTCTTTATGAAAATCCGTTGAGTCCAACAATGCTTAATTAATAGGAATTAAAGCATGATTGTCTTTGTATTATTACAATACTTGGCCCAAAGCCCAAATAAAAATGGTCTAAAATGTCCCAAATCCGATGCTTTTCAAAATACAAGTCTGAACGATAATGGCAGAGCTTCTAACGACGACTACTGCCCTCAAGGACCTTAACAGTGTCCTTGCCAACGTACCTACTCGATGTACCTGGGGGGTAGGAATTTTAATATAAAAAGCAGGGGTGGGCAAATGCTCAGCAAGGTGGGAAATACTAAGCTATACGTTTTCTATGAAAATACTATACATATAACATGTATTTTAAACAATTCCGAAAACGTTTGTCAACTTAGCTAGTATTAATTCAACTACTATGCAATGCACCCGAGCGATGTGCTCATACTCACACCTAACCATTTTATGCCACCCTTTACTGGGTTCAGAGACTATTTAATCTTATTTTATTCCTTAGTCTCCATTTTATCCCTTTTATTAGGTTGTTTTATTTACATACCTTAAGCACAACCAAATTCATTTTCATTTCCCTTCCAAATAACCGCATACTTTAACGAGCTCCACACCGCCGACTATGCGAACATATGTTGTAGCCAGTGATTTTGGGTCAAACATCCTAGGGCTCCGAACCCTTCTTAATTCTTTCCCAATCTCATCCGAGTCCATATTATTAATGTGTTTTAACATTTTTACCAATGTTCACATTATTCCTTTATTTCCCCCGTTTTCATGCCATTTCATTCATTTATCCACTTTTTTCGCAAAACCGACCGGTCAAATGAGGAAATCCAACCACTAAGACCCTCTAATTTTACCAAAATCACCTTTTTACCCTATGTTTACCGACATCTTGTGAAAAAACATATGTTTCCCATTATGGCATTATAAACCGTCTTTTTATGTCCCAAACCATATTTCATGAATTTATGTCCAAAAATCACACATTATCCTTTTTCTCAAAGATAAACCCATTTCTTTATATTTCCTTTCAAGAAATATATTTAATGTCAAGAAGACCACTTTTCTAAAATGTCAACTTTACCCTCATACACATATGTAAATGTCATTTCATCTTCATTTAATCATGATTTTACAACATATTTAGGGTTAATATTTTCAACTTCTTTATTTCATCAAGAACCCCATTTTTAATTCCATATATCATGTTTGTAAGTCCTTCTTCAACATACTACAACATTTTACGCATTTTTTAGAAGATTTCAATCCTATAATTCCTTAAATATGAAACCAAACATAATTTTAGCATGGAAATATATTTTTGTGCTTATTTCCTCATATTTCAAGATTAAAATACCATTTGTTCTTCAAAAATCCATTTACACTTGGTTTTCTCAAAAATCCCATTTTTTTGCAAGAAAACTATAAATAAACATACTAGAAAATATTATTGCAAAAAGAAACTCTTCTAACATGCATCCTAATAGCTTTTAATCTTGAAAACACTTGGAAGAAAACACCACCTTGGCTTTCACGAGGAGAAACTAAAGGGAATGACTTGAAAGCTCCTAAAAACTCCAAAGCTCCAAGAAAGCTCCAAATTCTACACGAGAGCTCCAACAATGGCTTCCTCTACCCAACTTCTTCCTCAACTAGGCTTGAAATGGGTGTATTTAGCCTTGGAATAGCTAAAAAAAGGCTTGTGATGGAAGGGGAAACCTTAGGTTTGGGGGAAATGGATTGGAAATAGAAGAGTGTAGCTTAGAGAGAGAGAGAGCTCAAAAATCTGATGAAAAATGGCCTCTCCATCTCCTCTCACCTCCTATTTAAACCCACAAACACTTAACCCATTAACTAATGGTCCAACCCCCTATTGACCCACGTTTTTATCTGAGACGCTGAGAGCTCGACAGCTCATCTATCCAACGATCGACGTCGCGACAGCACATTAAAATGTGCAAAAAATTCTGATTTTCGTCCGGTCATTCGAACGACTTTGGACCTCGTTCGAACGAGATCTCCTCTCGTTCTAACGAGGGTCAAGCGTACGCTATAAATGGGTCAAACCCCAACTCCTTCGAACAGGAAACTACCCCTCGTTCGAACAAGGGCGTTCAACGAGATTCCAGAGAACGATGGAAATCATTCAGGTCCTTGTCATTAGATGGTCGTTCGAACATCTTTCGAACGACAGGTCTTTCCTGGTTCGAACGACAACCATAAATTCACATAACTTTAAGCCATAAAATCTCAATTCAAATTGCACGACGGCCACAAGGATAGTTCAAATTTAACATCCTTCCATTATATTCAGTTCATGGACCAAGGGCATACAAATTACAGGGAAAGAGGTACACATCTCGGGCATGGGTGTTACATTCTCCATGGCATCTAACTAATTAATGAAGTCGTTAGGGTTGAGTTGGCCTTTAAAATGGGAATATCGACTCTAATATCTCCACTGATGTTCCTGGAGACTAGCCGCAATGCATAGGCTCAATAGTTGTTTCCAGTACCGGATCCAAAATCATCAAGTGGGGGTCGAGCATGGACTACGAGCATCAGTGCCGGAGGTGGGGCCTCATAAAGGAGTGGCATCTCATCAACCGAGAGTGGGTCGGAATTTGATTGCCTAAAGGAGCAATCATCCATGTGGTGACCCTTCTCATAGAATTTAAAATAATTGCGATCCTCCACCGGAACAAACAAAGTCACCTTCGGGTTTAGGAGTCAGATGTGAATAAATTCTTTCTCCACTCTTCGGGCATAAATGCCCATCCATCTCCATAAAGCGATGCGTGTGTCGAAGGTAATTCCTTTCCCCCACCATTGTTGCCATATTGAATGCAAGAATGGAGGGGCGATTGTTGGAGCCACTCCTTGACCCTTTAGTTATAAACTTGTCCGACATCGTGGGGGTCAACGGGAGCAGTGACGGCTGAACAAATTTCCCATTAGATGTCGGGCATCTGTTGGCAATGCTTTTTTTTATGCGTGGGGGGTGTACATAAGTAGTGGGTTATAGAGGATATTTTGGAAGGTGTGGAGATCAAATCAAGGTAATGGGAGGGTTGCGAGCCTGGCGGGTGGCTTGCACAACCTCGTGGGCCGACACGCTAGTCATATGATGTCGGGAGTGTGAGAGGGTGGTCGACATTACTATCTCGACCTAAAGCTTTGATCGGGCAAGGGTTTTGGTTGTATCACTTAAAGCTTTGAGGGTCTAAAATTGGTCGCGCGGGGGCTTGAGTAAGGGATTTGAAGGACCAGTGGTCGAGATTCATACAGGGTTCCCCAAGGGGTCGTTTTCCATATCAGTGGTCATTTGAGGTGGAGGCGACATTGGGGTTTGTGGTTGAGGATCGAATCGGGGCAGATAGGGTTGGACCTGGTTAGCGATGGAGGCAAACGGATGGTCGGGGTGAGATGGGGTAGTGGTAGAGTCACGACCAGCAAGTGTGGGAGTGAGAGAGCCCTCCGTGGGCAACAAAAGGTTGTTGGCGCTCATTGAGGAGGCAGTCGACTTTTTTGGCAAGAATGGCAACAGTTTCTTCCAATTGGGTATTATGACGCTCAGCTTGGGTGTTTCTCTTTTACGTCACTGATTGCTTTGTTTAGAATTTTACAAAAACAACGGTGTGTGGTCGCAGCGACGAGGCTCTGATACTAATCGACGTAAATGGCATCAATGGCACAGAGAAATTACACTCAAAACATGAGTAGTAATACTCAAAATATCTATTAAAGGAATTAGAGAATAATTATAGGCAAAACGGAAGGATTTAGAATGGCCTTTACTTACGACTAAAGAATTCTAGCATCCATGTGATGTTATGGGTGACATCACTAGAGGATAATCCCCATTATGACAACACATGGCCTAAAACATTCTTATTACAAAAATACATAGTCTAGCCCTCATTATTCCTTATAACTACCACAAACTAAACAAAAGGGGAAAGTTACACGATTGGACAAAATATGAAAATAGAAAATGACAAAAATGCCCACATGGATCACATTACTTTTATTCACACTAGTCACTCGGAAATATAATGTTAGCATAAGCCTCTACTTATAGGCTTTGATGCTTGAAAAACTTGCTCCTTAAGACTCCAACTACAAAAGAAACAAATCGAAAAATAAAAATATATTACTATTGATAAAAACAACTACTAAATAAATACTGACAATTAAATAACAAAGAAAAATGGACCCCTCCCCCTTCAACCGAATTGTGCCCACCCCCTAAGGGTGTAGCGACTCATCAATATCTCATGTTGAAAAGAACTCGCCCAAATACTCGCAGGCAAGTTCGAGGTTTGCACACAATACGGGTACTGGTTCCCGTACTGGTACGGGGTATGCACCACTGGCCAGTACGTGATACCGCGGGGGGATACTTAGTTGGAACGGTATTTTGGGTCGCAATGCGTTTGAAATTTCTATTCGAATCATAGTTGGTACCATATATATATTATGTATTATAAAGTTCATATATGTAGTGTGATAACAATAAGCATTGTGAAGTAAATTATCTAGTAATTAAGAGTTCATGTAATATCACATATAATTTAACGATGAGGGTAGATAAAGTAATTAGCTAAGAAAAAATAAACATATTGATTTTAAATATTCAATTAATGAACAAAGTAATTAGAATTGTGTAAGTTGAAAAAAAAAAATCTTGGTTCATTGTAAGTTGTAAATTCACTATATGGGGATTTCATAAACTGGAGGGTCCATTCTCCATTATTTTACTTTGTTTACCTTTTTTAGGGGGGACAGGGGGCAAATTTTCATTGAGAAGACCCATTCACTTTGTTTACTATTTTTTAAAAACATTGTACATTGAAGAAGGCATAAGATTCATTTTACTTGCTATTTTTTATAACATTGTAGAGTGACGTTTTCACATTAAACACTCAAAGAGAGACCACCGAGAATAACTTTATGAAAGAAAGAAGTCCACTTACATTGAGAAATCGCATCCATTGTACTAGTTAAATATTTTTTACTTTCTTTTTGTACATTAATCTGTCAAGCATAAATCCATTCTGCAGACCTTATGCATTTCATTTCATTTTTGTCAATTTTTTTTGCTTTTTCTTTTAGTACAATTCATCATATTTACTTTTTTTTATTTTGCAAGCTGTACCTTAAAATATCATTCAGTCTTCTTGTTACTTTTTAATACAATATATGGTACTTACATTTTTTTTACATTGGATATTTAACTTCCCAAGAAACATTCAGTGGCCAAGAAACCAATCAGCTTGTCCACTTCCCAAAGCAACAGAAAGCAACAGTTTATTCACTTCCCCAATCCAAATTAACACCACCTTCAAACATCTCTCTTCCTCTCTTCCAACCTGACATGGAACCAGAACCATCGACTAGAGGTGACAATCAAGATGACGAAACTTGTTCCGGTAGTGAAAAAAAACAACGAAACTCGTTCCAGTAGTGAAAAAAAACGACGAAATTTGTTCCAGTAGTGAAAAAAAAGACGAAACCTGTCCCAGTACCTGTTCCTGTGGCGAAGAAACAGAAACAGTTGCCGGCGGTAACGAAGACGTTGTAAGATTCATTTTTTTTAATTTGCTTGTTAGTGATACATCTCCGTCTCTCTCTCCAAGGAATTTATAGATGGATTATTTTCTTTCAAGCAAAGCTGAAATATGGGTCGCCTTATTTCGCGTTTTGGATTGCAAGCACACCCCATTTGGGGTCGAGTGTTCGAGTTCCCGGGACGCATGGGCGCAGCGAATTAGGTAAATTTGGTGTAGCATCCATATCTATATCAATTGGAAGAAATCCCGCAAGAAGGACTGCAACTACAATATCTACAAATATGGAATCTGAGATTCTCTGTCTAGGGCCGCACTTATTAGCATTGTGTAATTGATTATATTGGCTAGTGTCGCACTTATTAGCATCGTGTAATTGATTATATTGACTCGTGCTAAACTTATTAGCTGCAATATTCCATAATAGTTTAATAACGAATAAGCAATACGATCTAATCAAACACAAAACTTTATTTTTTTCAAAAAAGTAAATAGAAATCAAATACATTGTTATCATCGTTTTCTTATATGCAATAAAATATTAGATATTAATAAAGTGAATAATTATGCTTAGTTAATATATTTCATATACATTCTTACAAATGGTAAATAGAGGTACATTTATAAGGAGAGATAATAATGATATATTTTAATTCATATTAAGTAAACAATGATACATTTTAATACATATCATGTGAATAATGCTACATTTTTTGAAATATATTTGAAATAAATAAAGAAGTGTTTTACATACAATGATACAAACTTAATAAATGGATATAAATACAATATCACTCATATGGTAAGAACTTAATTCACCGTAAATAACATCCCAAATGATAGAAGTGGTACAAATTTAATAACTTTTATAATTAAAAAGAACTTATAATGAGTTGTCCAATATCATCCGAGACGACCAAGATATCGTACCGATATCACCCGAGTCGATTGAGATCTCTCCAATATGGTCCGATTCGAGCCAAGAACACTCGGTGCGTTCAAAAGCATCCTTACAAAATATACATCACCAATTAAATTTATTAGAGAGACAGTGCACCTTTAGGGCATCTCCAAATTGTCAAAATACAAATTTCCAATGCCGCATTCCTTCAACCGCGAGAGGAAAAAAAGACAAAAAATAAATAAGCATTCAACCTATTTTTTGTGCATGTCTTTATTGAGTTACTCAAAACCCTTATGTTGTAATCCCAGCCAGCCTACCAACTAATAGGCGCTAATGGAACTAATGTGCACAGACAAATGTTAAATGCAGTAATATTACAAGAGACGAAGTTGAATGTTAGCATATCAACTAATAGAATGAAATGACCGTAGATATAATTTATAAGTTATTGACATTGTCTTTCCTACACAAGCAATACGTTCTATGTTACTTCTAATTTAGCATCTTTAAGTGGTTACTTCCTACCTCTTATTCTGATAAGCCAGTAGGAGACTAAATAACAATATAGTGAATCTTGTAATACAGAAATGTATTCTGTTGAACTAGGAAGAATTCAGCAACTGGGTCCATGATTTTATAAGCAGAACATTATAAGGCTAAGGTTTTTCATGTGTCTAAGCAAGGACATTAGAAAATGAAAATAAATGATATTAAGTCAGTTAAAGGAGGGGATATCACCAGACACCTCATCATGTGATCTGGTATCACCACCAGTGGAAGGCGAGCGAGATTTACGCCTGCTCCTGTGGTGATGATTTGATGGTGAAGTCGACTGTCCGTGTCTTGATCTAGAAGACCCATTATGAACTGCATCCCTCCCTGGCCTTCTCTCCCTTCTCTCGCTCAGTTGCCTGTCCGAATCCCTTTCCCTGTGTGTAGCTCTGTCCCCTCCCCTACCATGAATCCTCTCATGTTCCCTCTCACTCACTTTCTCAGACTCGCTATCAGCTTGAGCTCTCCTTAACCTTTTAGTCCGTGGTGAAGGCGAGCGAGTTATATCACGTTTTGGGGACCTCATGTGACTCAAAGATTTCTCTTTCACTGGCAAGGGATGCATAGGAGACCTTGGCTTTGAATGTTTCGGAGACTTGGTGCGAGATGAAGGTTTAATAACTGGCGAATGAGATTCAGGTGATCTCGCGTTCTTACGTTTTGGGGACCCAGTACGACTGTAAGGCTTCTCTCCCACCGGCGACCTTGTGTGTGAACTCCTTTGCCGAGCAGGAGATCTTTCTCGTCTATGTGGACTACTTCTACGAGGAGGCCCACGACCCCTGACCGGAGATTCTGAATGATCAGATAAATTGTGCCCCATCAGTTATTTCCGATGCACTGGTGGACTTATCTGGATGGAAAAACTGTAAAAACGGCAAAATTGTCAATAACAGAGACATACAGAAAGCATAATGTTATAATTTCAAGACTACAGTTTATTATTATCAAAATACTTAACAATCTGCTCTGAAAATTGATTACTGAGAAAACTAAGAATAATAGATTAATTCAGACTTTATTATGTTGTTTAGTCTTACAAGTAATCAAAACTAACTTTCAGAAAACCAGAGTGACTTAAAATGTCTTTTCTAACACCGAAGCATATGAAATTTAAAATATTAATCTGTCTTCTCAATTTTCTCATAAATTAAACGGATAATGACAGATGGACGAGCTAAAGAAAATTATCATACTCAAAGCATCATAGTAATAACAGCAGTACAATTATTTCTGATGGCTTGCTGTTAAGGATACAGTTCAATTATTCCTGAAATTTCTTAGCAATGTGAAGGAGTGAGAGGAAACAAATACTTAACACACTGAGCTACTAAAAATGAAATCACACGAACTATTAGAAACAAATAATAATAACATTGAGAGCTGAATTAGGGCATATAGAGGAAACCTGGTAAAAACCCTAGAATGAATTGATTAGATAGTGAAGTGGTATATAAATGAGAGTGTGAACGCCACGAAACGACGGTAGTTACACGGTGGACAAAATGTTAAGATGAATGGACTTACCAAGTTTAGAGGTAGGGTTCTCTGCAATTAAGAAAATAGCGGAACGGGAGAGAGGGGAATGAAAAATGGTTGCTTGGCGTTCTCGTGTTCCCTTACAGGCGTTTGGATTGGGGCAATAACGGGGAAAACCTGAATTGATAGTTACAAAGAAAATATGGGAATATGATGAAAAAGAGGGGGTGTCAATTATAGAACCGTCACTAAATTAAATGGATAAAGGCATGTGTATCTATTTTTGTACATATATTTCATACTTAATGCTTTAAAATCTTATATATTATTATTGTGGATTCAGTCAGGGCACAAAATACAACTCTTTATTCTCTTGTCTTATTAGGCGGGTATGAAAGTGTGTCAGTGTAGTGGTACTCGAATTAAATTGATTCGATCAATCATATCACCGCGATTGAAGAAGCGTATTCCATTCGGATAAGATACACCATAGGTCATCCTTGGGCTTCTTCGCTTTCAATGCAAAACAAAGAAAATAGTGATTTTCTTATCCCGTCGCAGCGCCCTCCCTTCATCGAGCGTTTCAGTTTATGGTTTAGGGAAGCATTCCCTTATGTGAACTCGGTGGGCATTATTTCCAGTCTTACTCAAATAGGGGGGGGGGGGGGGGGGGGGTTTGATTGAAGTACGCTAAGCTGAGACTTTCTTTTGTGCTTTGAACGATCATAGTGTATTTGATAATAGAAATAACTAGCGGCTCGCTTTCCTTCTTCGCCTTTGTTGTAAAGGTACTATTTTAGTTCAGATTTGACTAATCGTATAGAATAGAAATTTATGAATGAATACACCTCTTCTCTAAACACTCCCCCGTCAGCTTGAATTGAGATTTGTCGCCAAGCATGTGAAATTCTACTCTGTACAATACCACTTGTTTTGCCCATTGGTCGGGATAAGGAACTTCACCCTACCAAGAAAACTTCTCAACTTTGTCGTCTGCTTAGTCGGGTCGTATCGGGTCTTTTGATGTGAAATTGTGTTGTATTCGTGTCTAATTATGTGTCGCATCATCGTGTCTTCTAGTGTTAATCGTATTTTTACTTGGGATTTAATTTATAATTTTGTTAAATTAAGCATAAATTAAAATAATCGTGACAGTCGTGTCATATTTTAAACGGATGGTGTTCGTGCCGGATAAGAAAACACGAAGTCGTGTCGAATTGTGTTTATGTCCAAAAAATTCTTGTTGTATCGTATTAGCTGAACCCTAACTTAAAAACATGAATCGTCACCCATTGATAATCCATTGAGCTCAAATTAAGACTTTTGTTTTTTCGTTAATGTGTTTGTATTTCAAATGTGTTTATAGTTTATTATAGATTAAAATTGGCCAAATGAAAATTTAATAATGAGATTTAGGGTCATTTACAATTGCAAACAAAATGCTTCAATTGTTGCAATATTAGTGATATAGTGTTTACTTAATATAATTGTAATCCTCAGTTAAAATATCATTTGAAGACTAAATGAAAAAACTCACGGTCACGAAGCACCTAAGGTATCAATATTTACTAACTACAACAATTATTTCGTGACATCTGGCACCAAACTACTAATTATCATAAAATAAGGGGACACTCTCTCTCTACTTTCGTATCAATCTTTAACCTCCACCAACATTAACCCGCCGCCACCTTCCACATCCACTTGTTTTTATTATTCTTCGACTCAATTCAAAACCCTATGTGACTCTTTGTCACTCTATTTCCAAATAAATCTCGCAATTTATTTTCTAATGGTGGTAAAGATCTATCACACATGTCCCAACATATAAATCAATGCGTACATATATACTAGAAGGGAATTAATCACCCACAATACCAACATATGCACTTATTAATTTCATTACTACAAAATGCAGTAGGAGAAGCAAAACAATTTGATTAACAATTTACATATTCAATAACGTGCAACATTTGTTATAATGACACAATGTGTGTCTCTAATAAAAATAAAACAAAGTATTGTATATTTACAAAATCCCCTGAAAAAGACTCATAAAAGTTTTCATCTCTTGCACAACATCCACCCCACCATGACTCTGGCAATGGAATATTCAACCAACGTGGAATATAAACACGAATTTATATTAGGGCAACACCGAGTGAGAAATATCCACACACTCACAATTAATATCAATTTAATCATAAGTATTTTTTAGAACACACTATATGGTTGACTTACTTGAGTCTGTTCCATATAGGAGTTCCAACTAGTTTGGATATGGTAACAAAATAGGTTAGATTTTTTTAGCAATCTTCTCCGTGGTTTGCAAAGCGTCATCAACATTTGATCCTGTCTAATAGCATCATCTCTATCAAAAAGGGAAGTACAATATTGCACTAAACACACTATAGGACACAAATCATGCATATATGTGTATAAGTGTGTGCACAAGTGTTTACATATTTTGAGGGTGTTTTTAAACATTTAAAATGATTTTTTAAACATTTAAAATAATAACTTTAAAGTGTTGTGGGTTAAAAAATTGAATTAGTTTTATTCTTTGAAAACTTCCCAGGGTAAATCCAAAACCGGCAGAGACTTTTGGAGTTGAAAGATGTATTATTAAAACATCTAAAACGCGCATTTTGTGTCCGACCTTATCTCTCTGCGTGTTGCTTCCTGTTTGGTTGGAAGTGTGTTTGTTTTGTCTCACATCTTAGGGATCACATTACAGCCGTTAGATTAAACCTCATCAACGATCAGCATTTTATCCTTAATAATCCCTGTGACGCTAAAATGGACCAATGAGAGAGTAGGATTGTAAGGTTCATTTACAACCCTTAGATTAAGAAGTCAAACCATCCAAGCAATTTCAGCCATTCAATTGCTTCGATATTCTAGATCCTTCTTCACATAGTATAAATAAGACCTTCGGTTGAGGCATTTGAAAACTTTTGGCAGTTCGTTATTTTGAGAGAAAAAAATAGAGAAGGCGGAGTAGATAGAGAAAGGTTAGAGAGAGAATGAGAAAACCAGTATTCAAGAGTTAGATATCCTTAGGTTTTCTCACAAAACCAAACACATACTTCATTATTTTACTTACACCAGAAAACCTCCATTTTTTAGAGTTATAAATGTTAGGTTTTCATAAGGGTTTGGTGTTTGGCTATTTTTGAAGAATATTTTCAATCTTTATCTCTCATAGGAACCAAGTCTCAGTCTAGATTTTACGTCTCTTCTTCGAAATTGTGAGATTTACTAAGTGATACATATCACTTAGTTTATTAGGATTTTTGTTACCTTTTCTTTATGGATATGTTATTTATGTTGTATATTATTTTAGATCCATTTTGTTTTCAAATTTTCTTGAGAAATAAACTTTTGAAATCACTAATATTTTTTTTTGTTTCGAAAAACTCAGTTTCACAGTTTGTGAAATTGGTGTATGCATAAATAAGTGTTTGAAACATTTGATCTATTTTTCAGAAAGATTTCTTTCAGATCTGAGATATTACGTTTGTTTAATAAGTCTGATTTTCAAATAAAAATTGATATCTATGCATATCAAATAGATTCTTTATAATTCATTAGGATCTATTTGTATAAATTTCTCGAGAGACGTGAGTAGCATCTTACGTGTAATTCACATCACAATCACTACACTCTCGTACGAACACTTAGTCAAAGTGTGGTTCATTTGAGAGATTTTGTATTGATCGAGTTACTGGGAACAAGGAGCAAGGACCAAAGCAAGGAAACAACTGGGAAGATCAAAGTCAGAACATAAATACTTTGGAGAGGAAAGCTTGTGTAGGTATATTTCTTTTCTTAGTTTAGGATCTTAAATGTATGTTTGGGTGCTTTATATGGCTGAAATAAGGTCTTAGAGCTTGGTATGAGCGTCTATCTACATTTTTTATCGCAAACCGATTTGTTTGTGGAGGAAACGATCAAACCTTATTTGTTAAGAAAAAAGGGCAAGCATGTCTTAATTACCCAAGTGTACGTTGAAGATATCATGTTCGGATCAACCTCTTCTAATCAAGTAAAAGACTTTTTCGATATTATGCATGTTGAATCTCAGATGTCCCTAATGGGGAAATTACAGTATTTCTTAGGACTACAAGTGAAACAGTTTAGTGATGGCCTATTTATCACACAATAAAAATATGCTAATGATCTGATTAAAAAGTTTGGGATAGAGAATTCAAAACCAGCACGAACACCCATGAGCAAGTCCATAAAATTGTATAAGGAAGAAAATGGGAAAGACGTCGACCCAAATTTATATAGAAGTATGATAAGGAGTCTATTATATCTTTCTGCCTTTAGACTAGACATTTCCTTTGTTGTGTGTATATGTGAAAGATACCAATGTACTCCTAAAGAAGCCCATATGTTATGTGTTAAACAGATTATGAAATAGGTTAAGGGTACATTTAATTTCAGTATTTGGTACACGAAGGACACCACTAGTTCCATTGTTGGTTACAATGATGTCGATTAGGCAGGATGTTCAGACGATAGTAAAAGCACGTTTGGAGCCTGTTATTATGTAAGGAAACAACTTAGTAGGTTGGAGTAGTAAAAAACGGAACTACATATCCATTTCTACAGTCGAGTTTGAATAAATAGATGTGGGTAGTTGTTGTGCCCAACTTTTATGGATCAAGCATATGCTTAGTGACTATGGTATCATTGAAGATAAATTGACTATGTATTGCGATAAATATATCTTAAAATCCAGTCCAACACTCACGTACTAAGCACGTAAAGAGTAGGCATCATTTTATTCATGAGCTTGTAGAATCCAAAGAGCTTGATATTGAGTATTTAAACACTGAAAAATAATCAGCCGGTCTATTCACAAACTCGTTAGACATTATTAGATTTGATTTCCTTATAACAGCCACAGTGATGATAGTTATCACATAATAACGTATGCACAATTGTCATAACTTCGGTAGTTTCACGCTAATAACTGATTTATGAGGATTTAGGGCACGGGCATTTTACAAATAACAAAAGACGCCTCCTTAATCTATTTAATGTAAGATACCCTTAAATCTGCCCTGTTTATGACTTTGTTTATACATTCTTTATATATCTCTCTATTTTTATATATCTTTTACCCTGTTGTATATTTGAGAAAAATTGGAGGAGAAAAACTTGAGTAACTGCTTTAGATTTTCATAGCTTATCTTATCGTAACTGAACTAATTTGCCCACTGAGTGTTTTTCTTTCGACATTTTCAAACCCGATTGTATAGCTTTTCATATTTTTTAGGGTAATGATCTGTATGATAGTTGAGTTGTGTATTTTTTTCTCTCTTATTTTCGATCCTAGGACAGGAAGGGGTAAACAGCTCTTTTATATAGGAAATTTAGGATTTTATTTCTTACCCACGAGTACAGGTTACTAAAGGGAAATTTTATCTCCAATATCCAAAGGGGGAGATTGAGAACACAATATATGATTAACTTACTCGAGTCTGTACCATATAGGAGTTCCAACTAGTTTGGACATGGTGACAAAATTGGTTAGATTTTTGTAGAAATCTTCTCCATGGTTTGCAAATCTTCATCAACATTTGATCATGTCCAAGAACACAGTCTCTATCAAAAAGGGAAGTACAATAATGCACTGAACACATTGTAGGACAAAAATCATGCATATATGTTTATAAGTGTGTGCACAAATGTTTACATATTTTTAGGAATTTTTTAAACATTTTCAAAACATTTGAAATGATTTTTTAAACATTTAAAATAATGATTTTAAAGTGTTATGGGTTAAAATTGAATTGGTTGAAAGTTGAAAGTTGAAAGTTGAAAGTTGTATTATTAAAACATCTAAAACACGCATTTTGTGTCCGACCTTATCTCTCCATATGTTGCTTCCTGTTTGGTTGGAATTGTGTTCATTCCGTCTCACATCTTAAGGATCACTTTACAGCCATTAGATTAAACCTCGTCAATGATATGCATGTTATCCTTGATAATCCCTGCGATGCTAAAATGGAACAATGAGAGAGTAAGATTTTAAAGTTCATTTACAAACCCTAGATTAAGAAGTCAAAATGTCGAAGCAATCTCTGGCATTCAATTGCTTCGATCTTCGAAATCCTTCTTCACCTAGTATAAATAAAGACCTTAGATTGAGTCATTTGAGAACTTTTAGCATCTCGCTATTTTGAGAGAGAAAATGAGAGAAGTGGGACTAGAGAGAGAAAAGATAAAGGTTATAAAGAGAGAGAGAAAAAAAAATGGTATTCAAGAGTTAGAAATCTTTAAGTTTTCTCACAAAACCAAACACATACTTCATCATTATACTTACACTATAAAACCTCAATTTTTTAGAGTTAGAAATATTAGGTTTTTATAAGTGTTTGGTGTTTGGCTATTTTTGAAGAATCACTTCAATCTTAATGTCTATTAGGAACCTAGTCTCAGTGTAGATCTTACGTTTCTTCTTAGAAATTGTGATATGGCTAAGAGATACATATCACTTAGTTTATTAGGGTTTCTGTTACCTTTTCTCTTTGAATTTGTTCTTTATGTTATATATTCATTTAGATCCATTTTATTTTCAAGTTTTCTTGAAAAAAGACTTTGAAATCACTACTATTTTAGATCTAAAGTTTTTTTTTGGTTTAAAAAAACTTAGTTTTACAGTTTGTGAAATCGGTGTATGCATAAATAAGTGTTTTAAAACATTTGATCTATTTTTCAGAAAGATTTCTTTTAGATTTGAGATATTACGATTGTTTAATAAGTCTGATTTTCAAAGAAAAATTGAAATCTTTTCATATCATATAGATTCTCTGTAATTCATTAGGATTTATTTGTATAAATCTCTTGAGAGACGTGAGTAGCATCTCACATGTAACTCACATCATAATCACTATACTCTCACACAAACTGAAAGTGTGGTTCATTTGAGAGATTTTGTATTGATTAAGACACTAGGAACAAGGAGCAAGGACTAAAACAAAGAAGCATTTGGGAAGATCAAAGTCAGAACATAAATATCTTGGTGAGGAAAGCTCGTGTAGGTATATTTCCTTTATAAGCTTAGGATCTTGAATGCATGTTTGGGTGCTTGTAATCTTATATCTGTTGTTTGATTATAGTGGATTTTTTTATTTTGTGATGTAGAGGTCATCGTGGATGTTTTCCCTAATTTGGAATTTTACCACGTTAAAAATATCGCGTCAAACTTGCTTGGATTGTTCTTACTACTTATATGGTGTGGTTTCTCATTAAAGAATTAACATATGTTTTATTTTGAAAACCTAAGGTAATCTATCAATCAAATCTAACATCCAATTGAAATATGTTCTTACACATCTTGTGTAATTTTTTAAAAGGAGTTTCATCCAACGAGCTTATTTTTCTAAGTTTACTTAAAATTTAATTGTTAGTTAAATATCCAGTAAATAGTTTTTCAAGTGGTATAAAAGCAAGTTTATCAAATAAATTTTTGATCCTGAAACTCCATAAACTGTTTTTGAAATCTATTTCTGAAAATGGATGAGAGATTTGAGAAGTTAGGTAACCTGTCCCATCCACCTCTCTTTGACGAACACAACTTCCCTTACTGGAAAGTAAGGATGGTTGCTAACATCCAAGGGACACTGGGTAATTACATATGGGGTATGATTGAAAATGGTTATGTACACCCAACTAATCCTTCGTTTGAAACTGATATGCCCCAAATGTACCACCTCGGCTCAGAGACATCAACCTCGGCCATGAATATGGCCGAAGTTGGAGGGGTCTTAGATCAATGACCAACCGTCCCGTCCCAAGCAAAGTCGGCCATGGCCGACGTTACTACCAACCTCGTCAAGAGAGGCCTTCATGCCCATGGGAATAGTTATTCATCAGGCCAACCAGGGGATGACAACCTCGGCTGGGAGTAGGCCGAGGTTACATAAGCTATACTTCCATCAAGGCCAGCTTCGGTAGGGAATCAACCGATGTTCCTAGCATGTTCCTGCTTAACCTCGACCCAGGATGACCTTATGACTCCACTTACCTTACCTCGGCTCCACATAAGTCGAGGTCATCATGATTAATCTCGGATTACATAATCGCCAGACTTCACCAACCTCATACTTTTCTAGGCTGAGGTTGTGATCAGCCACAGGTGGCCTAGCTCTTATGCGCATATGTGTGGGTAAGGACATGTGTACACAAATCAGTTATAACAAATCATTCCCCTCACGTGGGGGGAATATTTCATCATCATTCTCTACATGTGACAGTGATAGATGTCTTCATCATATTGGCTAGATCAACACACACATGCTCATTGCATGCATGGGGGGCACACTACACCCCCCAGCTACTATATATACTTGTCTTCTCCTCCTTGAAGGGGATCCAAAATTGGGAACCCTAGCTGAAACTCTGTTTAAATACACAGTAGAGAGATGAAGCTTGAGAGATTATAACTATGGCCATTAGAGCCCTCATATAGTGATATACATCATACACTTGCACAGTGGACGTAGGCCTGATTAGCTGAACCACTTATATTCCGGTGTGTAATCACTTCTCCTCACCTCCTTCTAATATATTTGTATATGCCTTTATACTGCCATTGTTAACATCTAATTGGGCTTATAAAACCCCTTCAAGGGTGGTGTTATTTCTGGCATCATCATTTGGCGTCGTCTGTGGGAACAAAGAAACTATCTCATCCTCTTTATTCACTTAGCCTCACCGGAGACTCTGGTGGTGAACCAGGCCTCACCCCTTGCGTGGAGCTGTTTCACCATTGAAAGAGGTCTTGTAAGGTACTAAGCTCATTTACTAATCAAGCTCTTTTGTGCTAACACATGGCACGAGAATTGCCACCACCTCTTCCGCCGCCTGGTGTGGGGGGACCTAGCTCCAGCCAGGCACCGCCCCAATCCGAAATGGTGGAGGTGGTCGCAGCCTTGAGGTCTTTGGCTGCAACACAACAAGCAATGCAGGAGCAGTTTGCACAGTTCAGCCAAAATATGATGAGGCCACCTGGAGTTTCACCGAAAATGATCACTCTGACGGCTGTTCAGCCTCATCCCGACTCCAGGGGACCACCCCAGGCACCGCGGAAGGACCAACCTACACCCCAATGGAGGAGGGAAGTTACTGACCCTAGGCACTTGTGCCTGGGGAGGCAAGGAAACCCTTGCCCTGAGGACAGGTATAATGATTTAGAGGCGGAAGATGTTCCGAAAGAATGTTGGGAGTCATATGAGGTTTCAAACAATACACTTCGTCCTATCCAACGAAGCTAAGGTTATGGGGGCAGAAGAGGTCAAGAAGCCCAACAACAAGGATCAGCCTTTGATCGACTGAGCAGAGGGTCAGCCTTTCAAAGGCTCGACCCCATTAATGACCTAAGACAAAGATTGTCAAGGTCGAGAAGTGCAGTTGGCTCACAAAGGGAAGATAGGCAATAGCGGCCTCATCAGGGACGAGGAAGAGACCAAGAAGAGGTCAACAGCAGGCGTTGTGCCGCGGCTGGAGAACCCTCGATCCACCCCTTGGAGGTGGCTGGGGATAACCTTGGCCAGGCCGACGTTACAAGACCATGGAATGAATCCATCCAACGTCTTGAGGATAAGATAGGAGACCTCATCAAAAGTAGGGATCTACTACAAAGGGGTTTCTCATAAGGCTCTCCGTTTGTGGCTAAGATAATGAGCTTCCCTACCCTCGTTAAGTTCAAACCGCCCGTGGTGTCTCTCAAGTATGACGGTAGCACCAACCTTGTACATCACATTGAGATGTACCACTCAGCTGCGGATATTTTCTCAATACTGGATGAGATGAAGTGTCGGGCCTTCTCCGGGACCTTGACGGGAGCTGCGTACATATGGTTTACTTCTCTTCCGAAGAATTCAATTGAGAACTTTAAGGGCTTGGCTGAATGGTTCATTCATAATTTCTACTTTGGGGTAAGACCTCAAAAGAAGGCCACCCACATATTGTATGTCAAGCAAGGCAATTTCGAAAGCCTAAGAAACTACATCGCCGGGTTCAACAAAGAAAAACTTGAGGTGGAAGATTACTAAGAGAATATCACCATGACCGCACTCATATGAGGTCTTTAGAAGGGAAAGTTATTGTGGAAACTTGCGAAAGACCCTCCAAAGTCCATGGCGGAGCTATTGGCAACTGCGGGGAAGGTCATGAGCGCTGAAGAGTCTATGACCGCTAAGTATGAAGACAAGAACGACGGTAGTAGCAAAAAGTTCCAAAGGAAGAAATATGGAAAGAAGAGGTTAGCTGATGATAAGTTTTCGCGTTATACCCCTTATACGGTAAGCTGCAAATACATCCTTAATGAGATCAAGAATGACCGATCCCTGAGATGGCCAGAAAAGCTGAAGGCCCCTTCACATAAGAGGAACCAGAACTTATGGTGTGAATTCCACCAAGACCATGGTCATATAATAGACAAGTGTTTCGCATTGAAGGATGAGATCGAGAAGATGTTGAAGTCAGGAAAGTTAAGGAAATATGTTGGTGGCAAAGCTCCCAAAAGGGGAAGAGATGATCCCAAAAAGAAGAGGAACGACAGATGTCGTGACGATACCCCAGCGAGAAGAGATGGTGACTCAGACGGTGATGACGAAGACGATCTAGATCTCCCTCCGAAAGACGATAACACCCCAGTGAAGAAGGTTGGTATGATCTCCTTTGGCATTAGCACCATATGCAGAGGACTTGCGGGGGGTGATTCTGAAGTGGCTGACAGAAAAGCTCATGTGGCAAAGGCCAAGTCAGTGACAAAGCTTGAAATTGTAAATCTAACGTCTTCCGATACAGCGCAGAAGAGAAAGAAGGTGGACATGGACACCCTTATAGTTGGGTTCTCCCGACTCGACTTCAAAGGCATCTTAGCCCCACATGATGACCCTTTGGTAATTACAACAAGGGTGCATGGATGCGAGGTGTAGATAATTCTCGTGGATGGGGGAAGTTCCGCAGATGTGATGTTTTGGCCCTGCTTCAAGAGCCTAAGTCTTAGCAGAGCGAGGCTGGTACCTTATCATCATCCTTTAATGGGCTTTAGTGGTGAAAAGGTCCACCCATTGGGCATGTATGAGATGGATGTACGAATGGGTGATGAGTGGCCTAAGAGGTTAGCCCGAAAGATCAATTTTTTCGTTATGGATAAAAATGTATTCTCGGCCTATAACCTCATCATAGGAAGGGTAGCCCTTAAGCAGTTCGATGCCGTATCGTCCACAGTTCATCAGGTGCTAAAATTCCTGACCCCCTATAGGGTAGGGGAAGTGCAAGGTGACCAGACTACAATACGAGAATGCTACTTCAACTCGGCTGAAGAGAGAGAGGCCCACAGGAAAGCAACTACTGCTTATAATATTGACACACTTGACCCTAGAGATGAAATAAAGATGAAGAATGGTGAGGTAACGGAAGAGGCAGAATCCATCGTCCTCAATAAGGACGAACCGAAAAAAATCATCCAGGTCGGTAAAGCCCTAAAAGCAGAGATCAAGGAAGAGCTGATAAACTTCCTGAGGAAGAGGCAGAGTGTCTTCGCCTGGAATGACGCAGACATGCCCGACATCAACCCTGAGGTTATGTGTCACAAGCTCAACGTGACTAAAGATGCTAGGCCAATCAAACAAAGACGAAGAGTTTACTCCAGGGAGAAATACGACGTCATCCAGGAAGAGGTTAAAAAATTAGAAGAGGCTGAGTTTATTAGGGAAGTCATATATCCGGAGTGGCTATCTAATGCAGTCATTGTGCCCAAGGCCAATGGAAAATAGAGAATGTGCGTTGATTTTACTGACCTGAACAAATCTAGCCCAAAAGACAGCTACCCCTTACCTCGGATAGATCAGATAGTAGATGCTACTGCTGGACACGAGCTCATGAGCTTCATGAACGCGTATTCAGGCTATAATCAGATCTTCATGAATGCAGAAGACTCAGAGAAGACAACCTTCATTACCGACAAAGGGACATACTGTGTAATACCCCGTAATTTTAAATGACTTTTAAAATGGGTTATATTTTAAATTAATGGATTAATTAGATTTTATTATTAATTAATTCATTCGGGTTTTATCCAGACGGTGGATATTAATATGGATGATTCTGAATATTACTTAAAGATATTTAGGTAATATATGAATGTGATGTCATTGAGATGACCGTATGATATAAATTCGGTAATTTATATTTTTAGTCAGACGCGGTATGAGACGTGTCGGAACTAGTTTATTAAATTAAAAAGGGAAATTTATTTTCTATCGACCTAATAGTCATTTCGACTGCGTCGTTGCGTCCGGAAGGTTCGAAATAGTCAGAAAAGTCTATTTGGATGTTAATTTTGAGTCTCGGGTCATTTGGGAATGAATAGACAACCCGAAAGGGCATTTTGTTCATTTTTCTAGGGGGGATGAATAGTGATTTCGGATTTGGAACTATTATAAGTATTGGTAGATTAAGTGAATGGAAGTTATTCATCTCCTCTTCACAAATAAGAGCAGCCATCTTCTTAGAGTGAGAGTAAGAGTGCTTGGGAAGGGAAAAGTCACTTGTAAAGGTGAAGAACAAGAACCAAGGTTCACCACCACCAACCACCACCAGCCACCACCGGAGTTTGACCGGAGAAGGGACAACGAACTGAGATAAACTACACCAAAGGATCAGACCTACACTAAAGGCAAGTGTTTGATAATAGCAATTTAAGTTTGTATATTGTCCATGTTAGAATAGTATGAAAAGAGAAGATTATTCATGTTTGGAAGAAATAATGGAATGATTAAATGGATTTCTGGAAACTGAAATGATATAGGAATTGAACTTATGTTTTAGGTTGATATTAAACCACGAAATAGCCATGAATCTGTTGAAGAAAGTATGGAAACCATTGATGTGTTCTTGAAGATGTTATGATAATAATTTTCTGGAAATAAGGAGATAACCATGCTTTTTAATCCAATCCCTTGATGATTCTAGGATGTTTAGAGTATTGGAAATCGTTCATATATGTTGGGATATCATGTAGATATAATCATAACTCATTTTGGAGTTTAATATGAAGGTTTGAATGTGTAAAAATGGTGAAACCCGTAGTTGTAGAAAATGCAGGAAATCAGGCCTGGCCTGAGGGATCGATCGATCGACCCCTACCTTCGATCGATCGACCTCCCCAGTTTAAGTAAAGTTGTTTCTTTTTAAATGTTGATTCTTATCCCAAACCTTTTGTGGATATTTGGTGATTATAATTTGGAGATTATGGGACTTAGAAAATATCAGTAAACCCTTGATAAGATTTGAATTAATTGTGAATTGGATTCAAGTGATTAAAATGATGAAAATTATATCGAACGGAATTTCGGTTGCTTAATTCATTTGTTAAATCCTAAATGGAGATGTATGAGGATTAAAGATAGGACCAGTAGGGGTGATTGAATATAACACCTGGGTATCCTTAGGTTTACAAGAGGGTTTAATCCTAAGTGAAAGAATATGTGCTTATAAGAGATTTGAAACTATCGGTTTTAACCTTAATAAAAAGGAGAAATAAATTCGTAGTAGTTCGGGAGAAATAATGCTATGGACCAATAGGATATTAGTGACTTCTTACTGAATATATGTTGAGGAAAATCCTATTTGAATCTTGTGCATTGAGAGAGGGTAGCCTTAGGGTATGAGGTTATCTCAATCACGTATTTAAAGTTGACGAACCTCCTCGCTCGACAAAGTTAAGTAGTAGTGTATTGGAGGGGTTCCTTGTTTGGATTTTGCTTTACGAGACGCTCCGCGCATGAACCTTAACGAAGTCGGGAGTGGAGAGATGTTATAGGATGCGAGGATAATTAAATTATGAAGTAAAGATATAATATGTTAATACGTGGGATTTAAAAGGGATAAAATGCTACGTATGGGAAATATCTTTGGGTAGTGATAATTACCTTATTGATATTACATTATAGGTATGATAATACCTATTTGATTGATTATTGATTTATATGTATGACATACCTAGCTTACTTGCTATCGGTGGGAGGTTTGCGCGTGAGGGCAGTCATATCCTGATGAATCCATGGGATCTTTGATTTGTCGCTCGAGAACATAGGTCTATGAAAGACTTATCGGGGAGTTGATAAGTCCGCTGACTGTGGGTACGTAGGTATGTGCGTGACCCATGGATACGAGAACTATGTTCGCCTTCAATTTATTTGTTGTTGATTGTGGTTCGTGGAATCTTACCGAACATGTAGTCCTCTATTCGGCGACCTGCGATGATGGGACATGATAGCAGAGTAATGCATTGTACCACAGCTGTGACTCGGGGTGCCGTATTATATATGAATATATATATATATAATAGATTAAATGATTAAATGGATATATTGTGGTTAAATCTATCTACGGTAATAATTGTAGATAACGGTGAATAGAACAATATAATGGAATTAAGTTAATGAATGTTTATGCTTATAGAATTGAATATCTTAACTCATGTTAATGAGAAATGATTCAGATTAATGAGTAATGATTCATGTTAATGAGAAACTAATCATAAATGAGAAATGTAAATGAATAATAATGTGACGTATGGTATGGGACATACGGGGATTATGATATGGGAATGGAATTATAATATGGAGACTAGAAAAGAGGAACCATTAACTAGGAGGTTAATAGAAAACGTTAAGTGTGCACCCAGTTGAGAGGTGAGAATTGCAAGTGAGAGTTGGATCTAACATGTACATAATAAATGCTTTATTGCACTTGTTAAATACTTGCTGTTTTAAAAATAATCTACACATTCGGGCTCTGACCCGTTTCCTTGCATATTTTCTCTTCTATTGTATCTCTATATCAGGTGTCCAGCAACAGGGACGCCAACCATAGTTGATTGTGACGAGCTATGGAGCTATGGAAGTTTTGCTTAGACGCTTATCATCTTTTTGATTCACAGTATTCTTAGTTCGGGCATGTCGCCCAAAGGATTCAGTTATCTTTTCTATTGAGGTCAAATTCTTTTGTATTCGGGACTTTTTAATACATTTAACATTGTTGGGATTATTGTAAAGGATTTATATTATTTGGGAATGTTTATTCCAGTTGCATTTAAATTCTTTTGTGTTATTTATTGTGTTTCCAGTTTTTTAGAATAAAATGTGTAGTGTTATTCTTAAACTAAAAATGATTTTGTTGAAATTTAAATTTGGAGAGTTTTTAACACCAGTTTAATTGAGTATTGGGTGAGTTGTAAATGTTTTCGACAGTGATGCTAAGAATGAGCCAACTGTATATTATGTTTTAATTTGGTATGGGACTGGCCACCCGGTATTTAATTAGGCGGGGTGTTACATACTGCTACAAGGTTATGCCCTTTGGTCTGAAAAATACGAGGGCAACATACCAACGTCTCGTGAATAAGATGTTCGAAGACCAAATAGGCAAGACTATGGAAGTGTATGTAGACGATATGATGACAAAGAGCTCAAAGGCCTGCACTCACGTGGCAGACCTCGAACAGACCTTCAATACTATGGACCTATATAGGATGAAGCTCAACTTGGCAAAGTGTGTCTTCGGGGTAGGAACTGGGAAGTTTCTTGGGTTCATCATCAATCAAAGAGGAATAAAAGCGAACCCTGAGAAAATCAGGACTTTGTTTGACATGAAGACACCAAAGAGTATCAAGGACGTTTCAAAGGCTCACTGGAAGAGTGGCTGCACTCAACATATTTATTTCCAGAGTGACGGACAAGTGCCTTCCGTTCTTTAAGGTGCTCAGAAAGGCCTTCGAATGGGACGGAGAGTGTGAAGAGGCTTTTAATTAACTCAAATCCTACCTTGGGTCTCCCTTGATCTTGTCTCGGCCCATAGTAGGAGAGAAATTGTATGTTTATCTAGCAGTCTCTGAATCGGCTATAAGTGCAGCCATCGTATGGGAGGACGTTGGGATCCAAAGGCCTATATATTTCAACAGTAAAGCCCTTCAAGGGTCTAAGCAAAATTATCCTCGGATGGAAAAGTTAGCCTACGCCCTGATACGTGCTTCAAGGAAGATGAAGCCCTACTTTCAAGCCCATTCTATGGTCGTCCTAACTGATTCCCCACTAAGACAGGTCCTCCATAAACCGGAGAAGTTGGGAAGGTTGATGACCTGGGCTATTGAGTTGGGGGGAGTACGACCTTACCTATCAGCCTAGGGTGCCATCAAAGGGCAGGCGCCTGCAGAATTCGTTGCTGAGTTCACATGGGAAAAGGCCGAGGTAAAGAATAACTTAGAGACTGCAAAAGGGTCAAACAATAACGCCTTCCGAGAGCAGGAAGAGGTTGTACCCAGGAAGACCAGAAGCGGAGTATATGAAAATGAGGAAGATCGGTACCTCTTCAAGCAAGGAATCATGTCAGAAGGGGGCTTCTCATCAGATAAGGACATTTGAAACCTCTTCGTTGACGGGTCTTCCTGCGACAGTGGAAGCGGTGCGGGGATAATACTTACATCCCCAGATGGTACCAACATTGAATATGCTTTGAGGTTTAACTTCAAGGCATCTAACAACGAGTCAGAATATGAGGCTATGATAGCAGGTCTCTCATTGGCAAAGACTCTCAGAGTAAAACGACTTCTACTTCATAGTGACTCAAGGTTAGTTGTTAATCAAGTGTTGGGGGTTTATGAGGCCAAAGATGAAAGGATGACTAAATACCTGAAGACGGTGAGAATGACATTGGAGTGTTTCAAAGAGGCAAAAATGAAGAGAATACTTAGACAAAACAACAGCCACGCGGATGCATTAGCAAGGTTGGCCTCGGCAATGAAGACAGATATCAGAAGAACAGTTCTAGTCGAGGTCTTACCGAGGGCGATCATCTAAGAAGAAGAGGTTAGTAACCCTTACCTCAATTTGAACCTAGGGGACTCATGGATGGACCCCCTCGTCAGATATATCAAAGAGGGAGAGCTGCCGGAATCCAAGCTAGAGAGTAGGAAATTAAGATACAAGGCAGCGAAATTCTCCATAATAGGAGACGTCCTATATAAGAAGGGATTCCTATTGCCTCTCCTCATATGTGTTCATCCCACAGAAGTTCCTCGCATCTTACAGGAGGTACATGAGGGTTCTTGGTCCAGTCACATAGGAGGAAGACCCTTGGCCAAGAGAATTGTTACACAGGGTTACTGGTGGCCAACCTTGGCCAAAGATACTGCAGCTTACGTGAAGAGGTGCGATAAATGTCAGAGATTCTCCACTATTCCTCACCAACCTCATCAGTCTATGACGTCAATCAGTTCCCCTCGGCCATTTGCAGTATGGGGAATTAACTTAGTGGGACCACTGTCAAGAGCTTCCAATAATTATCGATTTCTGATAGTTTCCATTAATTACTTCTCAAAATGGGTGGAGGCAGAGCTGATGATAACGATTACAGAGCGAAAGACCTTCCAATTTATTTGGAGGAACATCATATGCAGACACTGCCTCCCAAACACTCTCATCTCAGACAATGGAACCTAGTTTAAGAACTAGTCCTTAGAGAGGTATTGCCAAAGAGTTGGGATAAAACAGTTCTTCTCTTCTCCTGGTCGGCCTCAGGCAAACGTCCAGACCGAATTCACAAACAGAACAATCCTCGACGGAATAAAGAAGAGATTGGAAGAAGCTAAGGGGAGATGGACTGAAGAGGTCTATGTTGTGTTGTGGGCCTATAGGACAACAACAAGAACATCGATAGAAGAAACCCCATTCATGCTAGCACATATCTCAGAGGCCGTCATACCAACAGAAGTGGGACTCCCTACTCATAGGGTTCAGACCTACGACCCTGACAAGAATGGGGAAGAGAGAAGGCTAGACCTAGATATGATAGAAGAGAGAAGAGAAGACGCAGAAATCAGACAAGCAGCTTACCAACAGAGAGCAGTAAAATTCTACAATCAAAGGGTGAAATCAAGACCCATTGTCGTGGGAGACTTAGTACTGAAAAAGACACTGTAGAAGGCAAACAAGCTTCACCTAAATTGGCACGGTCCCTACAAAGTGATCGAAGAGGTTGTACCCGGGACCTATAGGCTAGAAAACCTAGAGGGGGAACCTTTTTCCAATCCCTGGAATGCTGATCATCTAAAGAAGTATTACATATGATGTTGCCAGAGTTTGTGTTAATGTATTATCTTATGAATAGATTATTAATGAGAAGATTAGTTTCCATGTCAATTCTTTGTTCATTGTGCTCCAGTGGTAGAATTTATGAGGATAACATCTTCGTGATGACCTCAGACCTTAAAATATCATAATGTGGTGATAAGGTCTGAGGTAAGACATCATACTTGGATGACCTCAGACCCTTAACATCATTAATTTGGTGAAATTACTTATGGGGATAACATCTCAGTGATGACCTCAGACTTTAAACATCATAATGTGGTGACAAGGTCTGAGGTAAAACATCATACTTGGATGACCTCAGACCCTTAACATCATTAATTTGGTGAAATTACTTATGGGGATAACATCTTAGTGATGACCTCAGACCTTAAAACATCATAATGTGGTGACAAGGTCTGAGGTAAGACATCATACTTGGATGACCTCACTCCCTTAACATCATTAATTTGGTAAAATTACTTATGGGGATAACATCTTAGTGATGACCTCATACCTTAAAACATCATAATGTGGTGACAAGGTCTGAGGTAAGACATCATACTTGGATGACCTCAGACCCTTGACATCATTAATTTGGTGAAATTACTTACACCATTCATTGAGTTTAACAAAGACATCATTGTACCAAGACTTCAGAACTGAACACGTTGCATGGCAAATAAAAGTATTCAGCAAACAAATCAACAAGTGAAGAAATAAAATCCCTCCTCAGAGGTTGACATTAAGTTACAAAATACAAAGATATAGAGTAACGATGTTCATCAGAAGTTACAATAAATCAGGAGTTATAAAAAATGGCTTCACAAAAATTAAGTGTTTGCAGCTTCAGGGGTGATGGTCGGGTCTGCATTTTCTTGGCCGAGGGTGGCCACTTCCACCCCATCATCTTGAGCACCGACATCTTCGGTCATGGTATCTCCTTATGGTGTAGTCTCGGTGGGTGCAACACCTCCCTCTTCTTCAATCTCCTGTAAGGCCTGAGCAAACTTAGGGTCGACATAACCCAGGCCGATGAAGTCAGCAGCTGCAAGGCTTCCTGATTCCGTCCCCTTCATGGCAGCCCACTTGCTAGTTGCCTTAACACCCCTCTCCAGATATTCAAAGCCGAAGTTGACAAACTCGTCAAAGACCTTATACTCCTCCAAGATCTTCTCGGAGGCATCTTCCAAGGCATCTTTGACAGCAACATCGACTTTGCGCTGGAGGGAGTTAGCCTGAGCCTTCATGGCAGTGTTACGATCTTCCCTTTACTTGTCCATGTCCTTCTGCATCCCTTTGACGCTGGTCTTGGCCTTCTTCAGAGCGGCATTCAGACGTTCCACCTCAGCGTTTAGACTGACCTCATTCTTCTCGATCTCTTGACCCTTTTCTATCAGAGGGAGTTTCCCCAAGGTCCAATTAACGTAGTGATACATGGTGACAAAGACCCTGTAGAACATGTGCCAAGATGTCAGTCTAAGGTCTGATGTAGTTTAAATGCCGATGTTACACTTGTAAAACTCAGAAGCAAAAACTTAAAGGTCTTACATGGATAGAACGATGAAGAGAGAATTCAGCCAGTAGAGGCTTATCCATGGATCGATAAAAGCGCTTGTCAGACTCGGTCATGACACCGCCGATAGCATCCAAGGCCTTCATACTTTGGCCAATGACACTTTCATCGATCTTTAATTTCTCAAGACGAGCAATCAAGGCATCCTCAGATGAAATGGGGATCGCACGATCCCATATTTTTTTCTTCTGCCTCTGATCCTCAGGGGCATGGTCAGTAACCTTCCTCTTTTTAGTGGCCTCAGACCTCGAGGTTAAAGGAGGGGGAGGAGGAGCATTCAGACCTGCTTTTTTGACAAGTTTTGTTAGACTTGGTACTGCCATCTCCCACAACTCGTCCGATATTCCTTTTGGGCGCTCTGCAAAATAGAAAGGTCTGAGTTAGAGAATCAGATGTACATATATTCAGAGGTATAACTTGTTGAAATAAAAAACACTTACCAAGCTCTGTAAAAGGACTTCCCCTAGTCCAGTCTCAGAGAGGTAATAGGGGGTCATCAGGTGCTCGAATTTGACAAACAGACCATGCTCCCCTCGATCTTGAAGGTCTTTGACCTTCTGAAGATTAAGTTGGCTTAGCCCAGGGTCGACCTTAGCAGCCATCGTAACCTTTCCCCATCTGAGGGGCATTCTCGGCTCTAAAGAGGAAGAAGGGGCACATAGACCAAATTTCCATGGCCCCGAGGTAAAGAAATAACGTGGCTTTCAGTTATGGTTTGAGGTTTGGGTAATCTGAAGCATCTTCTTTTTTGCTTTCGAGCTAAAAAATGATAACAGCTCGAATGATTTCTGGCAGATGAAGGGACATAGCATCCTGTAAAGACTTGGAAAGGAAGTTCTAAATGATGAACAACCCTCTATAAGACAATGGCTCCAATTATCACCCTCCAAGCATTGGGTGATAACTGGGAAGGGGCCAAGTTGATATAGGCTAATATGGACCTAATGATGGGATGGATGGGCAGACAAAATCCTAACTTAAACATCTGCTCGTATAGGCAGATCTCACCATCTCGACCATGATAAGCCCTCTTTTCCCTCAGAGGTCTCCTGAGCTTTGTAGAGGGGCTTATGGAATACAGGTAACTGAAGGATAGGAGGTCGATCTCGTTGACTGAACTCTCAATCTCGGCGGCCTCAGAGATGTCAATATCACTCTTAGCATCATCATCATCATCTATCTCAACGTCGACCTGAGCAGACGATGGGGCATTACTTGGAAACCTCTGAGCGAACTCAGCCCCTGTGACAGCCGACAGGGGAATGGCTTTAAGGATTGGTGGAACAGCCACACTTGGTCTAATAATTTCAACCTCTGAGGAAGAGGTTGATGTACTTGAACTTCTGTGAGACGAGGCTCGACTAGAAACCTCTGCCTGATCAGGTACCTGATCTTGTTGAATTGAGAAATCCATGGCCTCTTGAAAAGAGTCGATGGAGATAGGGTCTGAGGTGCTTGACTCAGACTCAGACATTGGTGAGGGTTCAGCTGGGGCCTCTGATGGGCTAACTGGTTCGGATGGTTCAGGGTATATAACCTTCAGAGGTTGTGAAAAAATAAGCATGAAGGGGAACGCCTTTGCCCTACGAGCTTCCTCTTGGGCTCTCTCTATTTGTCTAATTTTATCTAAAGTCTTCTCCCTAAGGGAGGGGAATTCCTCTAAGAGTTAGTAAATGGGTCTGAGCATATGAGGCAGACGTTAGACTTGTGACTTTCGCGTATTATAAACAGGATTGGCAAATGGAATTAAAGATCAAGCTATTCAACTTTGAGTAAAAACAACGAAGAGCATACAAGAACAGTTCGCCAAAAAAATAATAAACTCACCGAAAACCTCTTAAATCTCACCAGAAAATGCAAAAACAAGATCAGGGCAGAATAATGAAGAAGAATGGATGGCAAAGGATACCTGAAGAAAAGTGATGAGAAGCAAGGAAGGAATTACAAGGAATGACCACCCAAACGCACTTCAAATCAGGGCTCTTCTAGAGAGAGAAAGTTGCAGAAATGCCCAAGTCCGGAGAAGGAGAGAAACGAGGAAGAAAGAGAAGAAAGTGGGGTTTAAACCCTTAAGTGTGAGTGCACACGTCCCAAGGCACATCATTGCATTGGGAGCCCAAAAGGCAGCCAACAACATTAAACCTGTCAGGCACGCTATCTACTGTAGCAGTTGACACCTGTCAAGAGGTTATTTGACACCTGGAGAAATTCGACCTCGGATAAATATACCCCTTAAACAACTGATCACACGGGTAACTAAGGGCTAGGGGGTGATTGATATACCTAAAATGTACCACCTCGGCTCAGAGACATCAACCTCGGCCATGAATATGGCCGACGTTGGAGGGGTCTTAGATCAATGACCAGCCGTCTCGTCCTAGGCAAGGTCGGCCATGGCCGACGTTACTACCAACCTCGTCAAGAGAGTCCTTCATGCCCATGGGACTAGTTATTCATCGGGCTGACCAGGGGATGACAACCTCGGCTTGGAGTAGGTCAAGGTTACAGAAGCTATACTTCCATCAAGGCCAGTTTCGACAGGGAATCAACCAATGTTCCTAGCATGTTCCGGCTTAACCTCGACCCAGGCCGACCTTATGACTCCACTTACCTTACCTCGGATCCACATAAGTCGAGGTCATCATGATTAATCTCGAATTAGATAATCGCCATACTTCACCAACCTCATACTCTTCTAGGCCGAGGTTGTGACCAGCCACAGGTGGCCGAGCTCTTATGCGCATATGTGTGGATAAGGACACGTGTACACAAATCAGTTATAACAAATCATTTCCCTCATGTGGGGGGAATATTTCATCATCATTCTCTACATGTGACAGTGACAGATGTCTTCATCATATTGGCTAGATCAACACACACATGCCCATTGCATGCATAGGGGGCACACTACACCCCCCCAACTACTATATATACTTGTCTTCTCCTCCTTGAAGGGGATTCAAAATTGGAAACCCTAGGTGAAACTCTGTTCAAATACACAGTAGAGAGAGAAAGCTTGAGAGATTGCAACTATGGCCATTAGAGCCCTCATACAGTGATATACATCATACACTTGCACAGTGGACGTAGACCTGATTGACTGAACCACTTATATTCTGGTGTGTAATCACTTCTCCTCACCTCCTTATAATATATGTGTATATGCCCTTATATTGCCATTGTTAACATCGAATTGAGCTTACAAAACCCCTTGAAGGGTGGTGCTATTTCTGGCATCATCAGAAACCAACCCTACAATAGTTAAGAAAAGTCTTAGCGAGTTTACTAAAGAAGAGAAAAAGATGTCATTAGATAATAATAACAAGGGAAAGAATTGCATTTTTATGTCCATTAATGGGCATGATTTTAAATGCATATCTATTTGCTCTACTTCCAAGGAAGCCTGTGACACATTAGCCACCGCCCATGAGGGTGATGAACATATTAAGGCTGAAAAAACCCAAATGCTAGTTCAACAATATAATACACTGATTATGGATGATAGCAAACCTTTTGATGACTTTTATATAAAGTTCACATACATTGTCACAAAATTGCATGCTATTGGTATAACCTATGACAAAAATTGTACTGAAAATCCTCAGGTCTTTACCTGCTAAATTTGATAATAAAAGATTTGCCATAGAAGAGATGAACGACCCAAACCTGACTCCTGAATTTCTTAGTAGTAAATTAAGAACTGTAGAAATAGAGTTGGAGTATAAAAAGAAATTGGCTGCCCAAAACAAAAAACCATTCGGCTCTAATGTTATGTTTTTATCACAAATGGTTGTCTCTAAAACGAATCCCCTGGATTTTTAGCTTAACCCTAGTGATGACTATGATTTGGATCACCTTGATAACCAAATAGCTCTTTTGAGTAAACAATTTAAGAAGATTATCAAGTTTATAAATTTTATCGCATTTAAATAAGGCAGATCGAGTTATCAAAGTAATCAAAATCACAAACCTCGTGAAAGACACGATGATAAACAGACTAACGACAATAATAGACCCAGGACTGACATTAAAAATGTGAAGTGTCATTATTTTGGAAAAATAGGACATTATGCTAATAAATGCAGAGTCAAACTTAACAACAATGCTAGGGCTAATATGTGTAAGACTTGGTACGACTCAAGTGATTCTTATGAAGATGAAACTGAGTCAACCCAGTTTGATGAATCACGCATGTCATTTTTTGCAAATATAGTACACACTGATGATAATGCATGCTTACCTACTGATGAATGTATTATGCCTGTTGATATTGATGTAATGCTTGATAATGAAACTATTGTGCCTATTGCTGATGAGAATAAATTAGATGATCATGGTCTACAAATGTGTCAAAGCGCGAATATTGTTGATGAACTGAACGTGTGTGTGAGTCCCACTGAAAAAATTAAATCGATAGGGGACACTGTACACAATACACTTAGTGAGTCCGATGACGACCTCCCTGATATTCAAGAGTTGTACACAAAAATGATTAAAAAGAGTGTCAGACTTGATAAAATGGTAAAGCTATTAACGGAACGTGTTGAACTTCTTAACAAGACTATTTGGAAGAACGCGGTTGCTCGTGAGACATCAACAAAAGAGTTCTCCTTCCAAATAGAAGACCTATCCAAGAAAAACTTTGTTTTAAAGGAAAGATATAAGTATACTATAATTGAATTGGAAGAATCGAAAAAAAAGGTTTCAAACATTTTTAAAAAATGTTTGCATTTTGAAACTCAAGCCAAAACTGACGAAAAAATTATTGTTGGAAGCAAGATGGATTCTGAAGATAAATTTGGCTTAGGTTTTAGAGAAAAAGTTATGACTAACAAAACAACTCTATCTTCTGAAAATGTCATATTTATTAAAGAAGGTCAAAATTTTTAAAAATCTCATAAAGGAATTTACAATGAAAATGTCTCGAGGGCTATGCAAGGTCAGTGTAATCAATAGGCTAAATCTAATGGTCCAGCTAAGTATATGCGTCCTCCTGTTAAAGACCAACGTCAGAACCTCAAGACGAGTACTAATTGAACGAGTGTTCCTAACAAGACCAAACCTATTTTTACAGACTTTAGTGATAGGGTCAAGTATTCCACCCGCCAATATTGTTCATACTGTGATGTATATGGGCACACCATTACCGAATGTTTTCAAAAAAGACTGCACACACCTACTTTTCAAAACTTTAACTATTCGAGAAAGAGTAGGAATACGTATGTTTTCTCAAAGCACACCACACATAACTCCAACTATAAAAAGAAAAAGGGAGGACCTAAAAAGAAAAGGCTATTTAGAAAGACACACCAGACCTTTTCTAAGTCAAAGGCCAATAAAAATTTAAAAACCAGGCCAATTTTGATTAGAAAAGACGGCTTGTTACCCCAGCTCAAATGCAATGTTGTCATAATCGCTTTTAAGGCACAACGCCCTTCATCTGGTTGGTGCTTGGACTCCGGGTGTTTTAAATATATGATCGGAGACGAAACCAAATTAACAAACAAGATAGACTTCCTTGGAGGTAGTGTCATGTTTGGAGATGGTGTTTCATCTCAGATCACAGGTAAGGGAACATTGTGCGAGGAATGACTTCCTAATCTAAATAATGTCCTATTAGTTAAAGGTCTTAGGACTAACCTCCTAAGCATATCTCAATTTTGTGATTCCAATTATATCGTTACCTTTTCAAAAACCGATTGTAAAATTTTGAATGAAAAGGATATACTGCATTGTGACAGGAATCAAAACTGAGGATAACTGTTATATAGTAATTCCAACTATTGAATCTTGCCAAGTTGCCAAATTAAACGATACTGATTTATGGCACAATCGACTGGGACATACAAATTTTGATAACCTTCGTAGGCTAAGCTCCTAAGAAATAGTTAGAGGTTTGCCTAAAATAAAAAATTCTTTTAACCTTGTATGTGGTCCCTGCCAAGAGGGGAAGATGAGTAAATCTTCTCATAAGAAAGTTAAATATATATTGACTTCAAAGCCTTTGGAACTAATCCACATGGACCTTATGGGTTCCTCTAGAACTGTCAGCCTCTGTGGTAACAGTTATATTTTATTTATTATGGATGACTACACACGATATACCTGGGTTGCTTTCATGAAAGATAAATCTGATACCTTCTGTAAGCTCTTAAAAATTCTTTTAAAAATAAAGAACAATAAGGACACCCAAGTATGTCGCATTAAAAGTGAGAGAGGTGGAGAGTTTAAAGACTTAGGTGTTACAGAATATTGTATTGTCAATGGATACAAACACGAGTTCAGTGCTCCTAAGACACCCCAGCATAATGGAATTGTTGAACGTAAGAATAGGACAATACAAGAGATGGCTAGGGTGATGTTGCACGTAAAAAGTCTGCCAAAATACTTTTGGGTTGAGGCTGTACAAACTGCATGTCATATAAATAATCGTGTATACCTTAGGAAAAATACCAAACAAACCTCTTATGAACTTTGGTACTATAAAAAGCCTAATTTGAAATATTTCAAAACCTTCGGCAGTGTTTTTATGTTTGTAAGGACATGGAAAACCTTTCAAAGTTAAACACCCGAGGAGAAAAATGATTTTTTCTTGGTTATTCTCAAACAAGTAGGGCTTACCGTGTCTTAAATCCAAGTACCAAAGTCATAATGGAGTCATTTAACGTAATTATTAATGATACTAGCGTAGAGAGTAGTGTCAATCAAATACTGGTCCTAAATGAGTCTGAAATCGATTTTACTATTGACTCTCTTGAGATAATTGATTCACTACCGCTTGAGAGTCCTGCTATACCGACTTGTGTTTCTAAAGACCACCCCCTCAAAAAAGTGATTGGTAATCCTTATGAGCCAGTTAGAATAAGATCCCAACCTCAAAAAGTGGCTAAATTTGCATGCTTCATTTCTTTTACAGAACCGAAAAACGTAAACGATGCCCTATGCGACTCACTCTGGATCAATGCTATGCAAGAAGAGCTTATCTAATTTCAAAGTCATGACGTTTGGTGTCTCATTCCACGGCCAATAGATAAGAAGGTTATCGGCACATGATGAATCTTTAAAAACCAAACTGATGAGAATGGGGAGGTAATTAGAAATAAAGCTATATCAGTAGCGCAAGGTTACTCACAGATAGAGGGAATTGACTTTGACGAAACTTTTGCACCTGTTACTCGTCTTGAGTCAGTTTGTCTCGTATTTTCCATATCCTGTCATTTACAATTAAAACTTTTTTAAATGGATGCTAAGTTTTCATTTTTAAATGGGATTTAAACTAAGGAGGTATATGTAGAGCAACCCAAGGGATTTATAGATCCTCACACACTAATCACGCCTTTAGGCTTAAGAAAGATTTATATGGCTTGAAATAAGGTCTTAGAGCTTAGTATGAGCGTCAATATACATTTTTTGTCGCAAACGGATTTGTTTGTGGAGGAAACAATCAAACCTTATTTGTTAAGAAAAAAGGTCAAGCATGTCTTAATTGCCCAAGTGTACGTTGAAGATATCATATTCGGATCAACCTCTTCTAATCAAGTAAAAGACTTTTTCGATATTATGTATGTTGAATTCAGATGTCCCTAGTGGGGGAATTATAGTATTTCTTAGGACTATAAGTGAAACAGTTTAGTGATGGCCTATTTATCACACAATAAAAATATTCTAATGATCTGATTAAAAAGTTTGGGCTAGAGAATTCAAAACCAGCACGAACACCCATAAGCAAGTCCATAAAATTGTATAAGGAAGAAAATGGGAAAGACGTCGACCCAAATTTATATAGAAGTATGATAAGGAGTCTATTATATCTTTCTGCCTCTAGACTAGACATTTCCTTTGTTGTGTGTATATATGCAAGATACCAATGTACTCCTAAAGAAGCCCATATGTTATGTGTTAAACGGATTATGAAATATGTTAAGGGTACATTTAATTTCGATATTTGGTACACGAAGGACACCACTAGTTCCATTGTTGGTTACAATGATGTCGATTAGGCAGGATGTTCAGACGATAGTAAAAGCACGTTTGGAGCCTGTTATTATGTAAGGAAACAACTTAGTAGGTTGGAGTAGTAAAAAATGGAACTACACATCCCTTTCTACAGTCGAGTTTGAATAAATAGATGTGGGTAGTTGTTGTGCCCAACTTTTATGGATCAAGCATATGCTTAGTGACTATGGTATCATTAAAGATAAATTGACTATGTATTGCGATAATCAGAGTGCGATAAATATATCTTAAAATCTAGTCCAACACTCACGTACTAAGCACGTAAAGATTAGGCATCATTTTATTCATGAGCTTGTAGAATCCAAAGAGCTTGATATTGAGTATTTAAACACTGAAAAATAATCAGCCGGTCTATTCACAAACTAGTTAGACATTATTAGATTTGATTTCCTTATAACAGCCACACGGATGATAGTTATCACATAATAGCGTATGCACAACTGTTATAACCTTGGTAGTTTCACGCTAATAACTGATTTCTGAGGATTTAGGGCACGGACATTTTACAAATAACAAAAGACGCCTCCTTAATCTATTTAATGTAGGATACCCTTGAATATGCCCTGTTTATGGCTTTGTTTATACATTCTTTATATATCTCTCTATTTTTATATATCTTTTACCCTGTTGTATATTTGAGAAAAATTGGAGGAGAAGAACTTGAGTAAATGGCTTTAGATTTCCATAGCTTATCTTATCGTAACTGAACTAATTTGCCCATTGAGAGTTTTTCTTTCGGCATTTTCAGACCCGATTGTATAGTTTTTCATATTTTTTAGGGTAATGGTTTGTATGATAATTGAGTTGTGTGTTTTTTCTCTCTTATTTTTTATTCTAGGACCGGAAGGGGTAAATAGCTCTTTTTTATAGGAAATTTAGGATTTTATTTCTTACCCACGAGTACAGGTTACTAAAGGGAAATTTTATCTCCAATATCCAAAGGGCGAGATTGAGAACACAATATATGATTGACTTACTCGAGTCTGTACCGTAAAAGGAGTTCCAACTAGTTTGGACATGGTGACAAAATAGGTTAGATTTTTGTAGAAATCTTCTCCATGGTTTGCAAATCTCCATCAACACGTGATCATGTGCAAGAACATAGTCTCTATAAAAAAGAGAAGTACAATATTGCATTGAACACATTGTAGGACAAAAATCATGCATATATGTGTATAAGTGTGTGCACAAATGTTTACATGTTTTTAGGAATTTTTTAAACATTTTTAAACATTTAAAATAATGATTTTAAAGTGTTATGGGTTAAAATTGAATTAGTTTTATTCCTTTATTACTTTCTAGGGTAGAATCCAAAACCGACAAAGACTTTTGGAGTTGAAAGTTGTATTATTAAAACATCTAAAACACGCATTTTGTGTCCGACCTTATCTCTCCACATGTTGCTTCCTGTTTGGTTGGAATTGTGTTCATTCCATCTCACATCTTAAGGATCACTTTACAGCCATTAGATTAAACCTCGTCAATGATATGCATGTTATCCTTGATAATCCCTGCGATGCTAAAATGGACCAATGAGAGAGTAAGATTGCAAAGTTCATTTACAACCCCTAGATTAAGAAGTCAAAATGTCGAAGCACTCTCTGGCATTCAATTGCTTCGATCTTCCAAATCCTTCTTCACCTAGTATAAATAAAGACCTTAGATTGAGGCATTTGAGAACTTTTATCATCTCGCTATTTTGAGAGAGAAAATGAGAGAAGTGGGAGTAGAGAGAGAAAAGATAAAGGTTATAAAAAGAGAGAGAAAATAATGGTATTCGAGGGTTAGAAATCTTTAAGTCACAAAACCAAACACATACTTCTTCGTTCTACTTACACTATAAAACCTCCATTTTTTAGAGTTATAAATATTAGGTTTTTATAAGGGTTTGGTGTTTGGCTATTTTTGAAGAATCACAATCTCTCTTAGGAACCTATGCTGAGTGTAGATCTTACGTTTCTTCTTAGAAATTGTGAGATGGCTAAGAGATACATATCACTTAGTTTATTAGGGTTTCTGTTACCTTTTCTCTTTGAATTTGTTCTTTGTGTTGTATATTCTTTTAGATCCATTTTGTTTTCAAGTTTTCTTGAAAAAAGACTTTGAAATCACTACTATTTTAGATCTAAAGTTTTTTTTTGGTTTAAAAAAACTTAGTTTTACAGTTTGTGAAATCGGTGTATGCATAAATAAGTGTTTTAAAACATTTGATCTATTTTTCAGAAAGATTTCTTTTAGATTTGAGATATTACGATTGTTTAATAAGTCTGATTTTCAAAGAAAAATTGAAATCTTTTCATATCATATAGATTCTCTGTAATTCATTAGGATTTATTTGTATAAATCTCTTGAGAGATGTGAGTAGCATCTCACATGTAACTCACATCATAATCACTATACTCTCACACAAACTGAAAGTGTGGTTCATTTGAGAGATTTTGTATTGATTAAGACACTAGGAACAAGGAGCAAGGACTAAAACAAAGAAGCATTTGGGAAGATCAAAGTCAGAACATAAATATCTTGGTGAGGAAAGCTCGTGTAGGTATATTTCCTTTATAAGCTTAGGATCTTGAATGCATGTTTGGGTGCTTGTAATCTTATATCTGTTGTTTGATTATAGTGGATTTTTTTATTTTGTGATGTAGAGGTCATCGTGGATGTTTTCCCTAATTTGGGATTTTACCACGTTAAAAATACCGTGTCAAACTTGCTTGGATTGTTCTTACTACTTATATGGTGTGGTTTCTCATTAAAGAATTACTATAGGTTTTATTTTGAAAACCTAAGGTAATCTATCTACCAAATCTAACATCCAATTAAAATCTATTCTTACACATCTTGTGTATTGTTTTAAAAGTAGTTTTATCCAACGAGTTTAGTTTTTGGAGTTTACTTAAAATTTAACTGTTAGTTAAGATCTAGGAAATAATTTTTAAATTTTATTCATTTAATGGTAAATTATACCCACCTCCTGAACTATCTCGGGTTTACTGGTCATCCCCTTTGTTGATGCGAAAAACAATAATATATCTAATTACTTGATTACAAATAAATAAGTAAATAAAAGAGACAAGTAGGATTTTTAAAGTGGTTCGACTGAAAGGAATATCCTACATCCACTGTCTTGTATTGCCTGTTTGATTGTATTCTGATCCCTTTTACTGTAGGGATTACAATGTATTTATTTTCCCTCTAGGGGATCAAGAGTCAGAATGTTAAAGGACGTAATGCCTTTATAAATTAAGCATTTACATCGGTATATATTGTTCATAATGTATATAGGTATTAACGCTTTGTTTAACTATGTTGGTTGGTCTTCCTGCTGTTGGTCGGCATTCCATGCCTTGGTCGACGGTTACTCCTTACCGACTAGGATTATTGCCACAGTGGATGACACATGTCTATTTCTAATTAGTCCACGTAGGTGGGTATTTTTTGATATCAACAGAAGCGAAAGTATGGAACATTTAGTTCTAACAGTTCCCTGGGTAACTTTCCTGATACTTAGTCGACAGCCGACTTCCCACACTTATAAAATTATCAACTTGGTTAATAACGCATAACACATATGGCATTTTTGTAATTACGCGTAATTATAATGAATCATTTTTTGGGCAAATACGTCTTTTTTAGCTTAGCCGCCAAAATTTCAATCGTCGTTTCCCTTTAATCATTAATTTTGCCAGTTTTCGAGGCAATCTATAAAGGCGGTAAAATATCGGTTGTCTTTTACCTCAAACTTTTTGGTTTTTGCTGCTATCTTTTGAGCTTTTCGTGTGATCGTTCTTTATGTCCTTCAATTATTGCTGAATCCTTAAGTCTTTGTAAGAATCCTTTCCCTTTCTCCTTTTCTCCATCTTCAATTATGGTTTATTCAGTAGTTTCTCAAAACAAATTTAGGAGCGAATGGAATATTCCTTTGTGGGTGGATTTGGAGCTCCCTATTTCGCCTGTAGATCTTTTTTCTTTGTCTGAGGGCCATTGGGTCCCTTATCTTTTCATTACCGAATGTGGGTTTAGTTTCCCCCCAAGCCCCTTTTGTCTCGACTTTTGTCAATATTTTGGCGTTGTACCTGCTATAATAGCTCCCAACACTTGGAGAGTTATAAATGTGATTTATAGATTGAATTAGCTCCATGGGACCTATATAGGCATCCCAGAGATTATATTTGTTATAAATGGGTCATCAGTGATAGCACTTACTATTTTAAAACTAGGGCTTTAGTAGTTAATCTCTCAGACTCCAACAGAGACTATTTTGATCATGGAGTGATTGCTAAGAATTGGTAATATGCACCCATGAAATGGGGTGTAGTATACCAGGGGCCCGGATGCCCTCAATATAGCCAGGCGATAGGTTGCAACACTATTGTATAACTTTTCTTGATAATTTCATTGGTTACAACACTAATTGTATTTGTTTTCTCTTAATTGCAGCTGATCAGAAGAGAAAATGCCCCAATGAGAGTGATATCTAGAGATGAAATTTCTTTGGGGTATTCACCAAAAAAATTGGAGAGGAACACATTAGGTCAGCATCATATCTGTTGGCATATAAAAGCTCCATTACTTCCTTTATTGCTCGCCCAACTTCTGTTGCTCCTTCCTTGGTCAAAACCCATAATCCACTTCTTCTGCTACTTTATCTGGCAGTGGTGAAGCTGTTACAGACCCCTCATCTTCACTTGACTCTGATTTACCTCTTGCCATTGCCATGGTGAAGAGAAAGTTCCCCACAATTATGGGAGATATTACTATAACTGGCTCCATAAAATCTGCTGCTGGTGGGGTCAGGAATAAGGATGAGTCTGGGAAGAAGCCCCAACCAAGAAGAATGATGAAGTCCAACCCAAGTATTCGAAGCAAAGTCTTCCTTCTAAGCTAACTGAAGGAACTACTTCTGGTGCCGACCAACGAGACTTGGTCGACTTGTCTGATGTTGGCTCTCCAGTGGCTATTGACACTAGTTTGGCCAGGTAATTAATAAAGTCTGACACTCTTCAAGACCATAGGGGTGCTGCTTCTACAATACCCCGCTCTAAAATCTCTGATAGGGCTGTTCAAAACCTTGCTTTGGTAATTAATGTTACTTCTTTTCCTTTTCTATTCACATCTTTGACATTTCTTGTACTAACTTTCTCTGATTTTCTTTTTGCAGTTCTTGGTTTATTTCAACCAAATGCTGGAGAAGGACGATATTCATTCTTCTTCAAACGAAGTGGAAGAGGTATTTGAATGCCTGGAGAAATCTTTTCTTGAGTCCCAATAAGCACTGACAAATGAGCAGAAAAAGTGGAACACCAAAATAAAGACTGTTGAGAATGAAGTTGCAGTTGCTCGGGGGCAGGTTGTCGAGCTACAGAAAAGTCTAGCTACTGAGAAGGCCAAGAGATTGAAGGCTAAGGAGTCTGCGTCCAACAGAGGTTGGGATAAGGCTATCAGCACTGCATCTGCTCAAATTGAATTTGCAAAGAAGAAATGCTTCAAGAATGGGTGGTCGGCAGCACTCGTGGAGGTTGTCACACCCGTGGACTCTGAGTTATTCCTCAAGCATGATCCTGGTTTTCCTCCCAACTTATATGAGGATATTGAGGATGATGGATGATCAGAGGATTCTATTTTTATCTTGGAGTCTGACGACCAATAACCAATAACAGGAATTGGGTCTTCACTCCCTCCTTCTTGTGAGCAAGTTACTCCACCTATCTCTGCTCCTTTCCAAACTGAGGCCACTTCTAACAAAAATAAGGTGTATACTTGTTTGGCGAGCAGCTTTTGCTTTTTACCTTTATTTTTGCTTTCTACTTCATGTCAATGTACTTGTAATTTGATTTCTATCAATAAAAATGAATATTTCTTCACACTTGTCTTCCTCTGTTTCAAATTCTATATTTTGTTGTTAATTGGAGATTTTTCTTACTCTTTATAGTTCATGGACAAACTTGATCAATTCTCCTCTAGTGACTCCGAGCTATTCAGAAGATGTATTGATCTCTTCAAGGCTGGTCATATGATTTTATCCAAGGAAGACCTATACAACTTTCTCGAGATTGTTGTCTCAGATCACGATAAAGAAGCTAATATATACCTGAAGTGTCTTATTGATCAGGTAGTAGCTAATAATGTTGCATACTTTGAAATGATAGAAGAGCTTCAAAAAGGTCACAAGGAGACTACGACTCTTTTACATACCGATTGTGAACAAAAGTACAAAGCTCTGAGTGATGGTTGGGGTTTTGAACATAAGTTGGAAAAGCATGCATCTTTCTTCAGGAGGTATTCTGCTTAATCATGAGGTAGAGGAGGCTAGAGCCATCGCCAATTATTGGAAGAAGAGAATAATAGTTCGAGGGATGAATTGAACTCATTGATGGTTTCTTCTACTACTGATGTTGCTGCTGATGATGGGGTTTCCTTCTTGGTGACTGAAAATGCCAAACTAAGGGAGGAATTGAAGCATTAAAGAAAATAAAGTCTGCTTCTTCTTCCCGAGCAAAAGTTAAACCTGGTCGAGCTACTATAGATGAGGATAGGACCCGTAAAACACTTGTTAATCAGGCTGTATAATTGAGAGCAAAGAATTTAACCATTGCTGATATATCCAAGAAACTCCAGACCCAAGTCGAGCAACTTTCTATTCAGTCTTCCCAATTGCAGGCTAAAGATGGAGTATTGAAAAAATTGCATCACTAGGTTGAGAGGCTAACATTTAAATTTCATAAATAACATAAGGCGATCTAGATGGAGGGATACAATGAAGCCCTTAGTTATTTTGATGAGTGATTTAAGTAAGCTCAGAATGAAGGCTATAAATGGGGCTGGACCAACTGCTTGACAGTTATAAAGGTGGATCAAAATATCACTCTTTGGAACTAGTATGATCATGGCTTGTTGAATTGTGAAGATCCTCCTTTCAAACTGGATGTTAATTGGATTCCTGTCAACACAATTCCCCAGTGCCTGATTTTAAAATATTTAGAGGATTATGGGGCCTTCACGACGAGCTAGAGATTATTCGTCCTCCTCATTTGCAATATACACCGAGCAATAGTAATAGAAAAATGCTTCAAGACTCCAATTTTATTAATTCCCCTTATACATTAGATGATACTCCAACAGGCATGGAACCAGCATCAAGATCTTCTAAGGCTGAGAGGAAGCGCCCCTTAGAATAAATTTTATTCATGTAATTCAATTGTGAGCAATATCATGTAATAATTATTTAAATGAATGAAATATTTGATTAACTTATCTTGTCAATCTCTGAATGTGAATGGCTTATTCGTTTCATTAGTACTATTGACACACTTAAACTTTTGCCCAAGTTTAGTATCAATTACCAATGAGATCATAGGTTTTACCAATACACTTAGATTAAAATCCAAGTTTAACACTAGTTATCCATGTATTTTCATAGGTTCTATTAATACACCTAAATGTTTAGGTTTTTCATTAGTTATTAGTGGTGATGAGGCGTATGTGGAATATGTGTCTACATTCCTTTTTAGGAATCTTCACAATGTTCTTCCTTCATTTTGCCCAGTTGGATAAAATATTGTTTTATCCTTAAATGTATTGACCAAGTTTCTTGAGGACTTCAGATCCTGCCATACTTGGGTTTTTGTTTGTTGCCAATCAACTTTGTTTATGTCGACCAACTTTTAAACAGTACCAATCGATAAACTATATGGGTGTTGTTCTGATCTTCGACTAAGTAATTATATGGTTGTTGTGGCGAAGAACCAGGAATCAACTATGTGGTTATTATTTCGAAGGATCAGAAGAAAATGCATCAAGTTAAGTATGTAGTGCATGACACCAGTACTCCCCCCAAAAATCGAAAAAATGGATGAAATCATCAATTTTATTGATACGAAATTATCATGATTACAATTTACTTCATTACATAACTGCTAGTACTTTCTAGGATGTTCAGTATGCCAAGGATTTTTGAACTCTTCCCCTTCCAAAGTTTCAATTCTATAGGTACCTGATCGGACAACTGTTAAAATACGGTATGGTCCATGCCAATTGACTTCAAGTTTGTTATTCTTCTGGATTACCTTCTTGAGCACATAAGCTCCTTATTTCAAGTTCGTCGGCTTCATCATTTTATTATAAAAATGTGTTGTCTTCTGCTAATAAGCAACATTTCTTAAGGCTACGTCTTCACGTACTTCCTCCAGCACATCTAAATCTAACCTTCGCATCAAATCACTAACAAGAGAATTAAAGTCTAACACTCTATGAGTGGGCAAACCTAATTCAGCTTGTATTACTGCTTCAGTTCCAAATGCCAGCATATATGGGGATTCCCCTGTAGCAGTCCTTGGAGTTGTTCGGTATTCCCATAAAATGGAGTGTAGTTCATTAATCCAATTCCCCTTGGCATCCTCAAGTCTTCTTTTCAGTTTGAAAGAGTTGCGCTTGCGTTCAATATTAAGAAATTATATAATTAAACTCAGTTTTACCCAATTAAACCCTAAACATGCATCTAGGCGTGATTGAAGAGGATTTAAAACATATAAGAACATTCAAACACACACATGTGAGGAAAAATCTCTCAAAGGGGCAAAACCTTTTATTTTTCACTATAATTTGTAAAATACAATTACATGGATTACAATTAAAAACACAAGTGACACAGAAATACCCGCAGACGTCGGTTCTGTAGTCGGCGACCGAAACTTTCCCTTTTCAGTAGAGCAGCAATGAAGAAGGGCGGTCTTCTCCACAAAGGTATGAACAGACACACGATTGTGTTCTTGGGTTGCAAACAGATTCACAAGGGTTAGAAAAGTTGTGTGAATCAAACCATGAGTCTTGGGACTCAAAAAGGTGAAGACTTAGAGTTTTTATGACTCTAAAAATCGTCTATGAAAGTCTTACAAAGCAAATCCCCAAATATGGTTTTAAATAATAAAACCTGGTCCGGAAAAATCTCAACAGAATCTGATCAAATTTATCTCAGGCGGATCGGTCCGCTTCTGAGGTCGGATCGGTCCGGGGTAGGACCGATTATTTTTTGAAAAACCCTTCTTCGGTTTGCAATCGATCCGGGGTTTACTGGTTTGAAGCAAAAGAGGATCGGTCTGACTTGAGGCGGACCGATCCGGAGGCGGATCTGTCTGGGGTAGACCGATTCGTTTTAAACAGGGTGGACCGGTCCGGTATACCAAAAAATTGATTCCATGATGAAAATGCTTATTCGGATCCGTTGATGTAGATGCACTCTTGCATTTCTTCAACGGTGTAACAGCGTATGACATACAACTAGATATAATGTCTTTACAAATATCCCCGTATGTCTATGCCGGTACAAACATAAAAACATTCGAATTATCAAATATTAAATTGCCTATACAAATCTACCCTTCCATGAACCCAATACTGAAAAGATACAAATGAATAATACTTCATCGTTTGTTCTTCGAATCTTCAGGAATCTCAACGGTTTTCTCATCAGGGTGTGCAATTCAGAGATCATCAAAGTAGTACCTACACACATGAGACAAAGCAAATACCAATTGACGTGTCGAGTTTGAAATAAGATAAACATAGATACCAATTTATGATGAAAACATACTTTATCAAATCTCAAAAACTCAAAACTCCCCCATAATATGATAATTTTTTCTCCCCCTTTTTATGCTGTCCCCAAATAGACAAATGAGAAGAATAAATCAAACAAGGAAAGCCGGGGTGTCACAAGTAATAAACTACTATTTTTGAAAGTTTTCAAAAAATTTCAAACAAAACAAAAATCACACCATGAACGAACACAAAACAATTAAGTCAATGATAGCGAAAATGTAGAGGTGTGATCAAATTCGATAGGAAAATCAATGCATACAAACATGACATATGTGCACGATGAATATCGGATACTCCTAACGAATGAACTCAAGTGCTTCCTTTGGTGTAAAAAGATGGTAATAAGAGACATTGACTTAATCAAAGCAACAAATCAAAGCTCACAGTGATTTCCACACCAATAGCGTCCAAAACGATTTCATGCTTTTTCAGGACATTCAAGGAAGTGCAAACCCGTTTAAAATTCTCCAACCAAACTCCCTCAAATTTATATTTTGAATAGAGGTAATCTAAATTCTCAAACTTTGTAGAATTGATGGTGAAACCTAATGTCCCATATGTGGCATAAATTTATTTTTATTGCCTTTAATGTTTTCGGGCTCTTTTAACCTCTTTGGACCCCGGATAATAAAATTCCTCCATTTTTAAGTCCTTTTTAATGGTGGCTTTTGCGCAAAGGATAGATAATTACCTTTCGCAGCCCCTCCCCATTCTCAAGAAAACACACAGTCTCACCAAAATGGTTTTTATATGCATTTCGATTTTGTCAAGTGTTATCGCATATTGTACGTTGTATAGACATAATTGAGATGGAAACACTTAAACCAATATGTGATAGACAAGTGCAATAATCAAATAAAGCCGTGCATGTGTGTAATAAAGGAAATATGAGTCAAACATGTAGAAGGATATCACTAATTACATCTCAAAGACTCCAAACAATGTAAAGCACATGGATGAAATGATGTAGCGTCTCAAATCTCTATCAACCAGTCATATGGATATATGAAATGAAGTTGTGACTTGGCTATCTTAAATGCTCATCCATAAAAGGTGCAAAAGAAAAAATCTTTTTATATTTTTAAAATATTTATCAAAATAAAATCGTTTTGTTCTTTTCTAAAATTTTATCAAAAAATGTAAAAAGCAAAAGAAATAAAAAATAAACTAAAATACAGACTAGCAATAGGAATCAGATGATATGAAAAAGACAATGCATCCTATGCTAGACACGGACCAACCCCTCAGTCAACTGTGAAAATCCCCAAAGACTTCTTAAGACTCTCAAATCTAAGGGCATCTAAAGGTTTCGTGAAAATATCGGCTAACTGACGGTCGGTGGGAACGAAACTCAGGGATACGACCTTCTCCTCAACTAACTGACGAATGAAGTGCTCGCGTAAACTGATGTGCTTTGTGCGTGAATATTGGACGGGATTACGATATATGTGTATAGCACTCATGTTATCACATGAAATAATCATGGTGTCCTGTGAAATCCCATAATCCTCCAACATTTGCTTCATCCACAACATTTGCAACTACTCCCGACGGCGATGTACTCAGCCTCCACAGTGGACAAAGAGATGAAGTTTTGCCTATTGCTCAACCAAGAGACAAGAGCCGAACCAAAATAGAAACACCCACCAGAAGTGCTCCTACAATCATCTGCATCCCCGGCCCAATTGGCATCCGAATAGGCGGACAAACGGTCATCGGTATCAAAGGAATACCAAATACCGTATAAGAGAGTCCCACTCACGTATTTAATAATACGTTTTAGAGCGAGTAACTATGACTCTTTCGGAGATGCCTGATATCGCGCACAGACTCCAACACTAAAGGCTATGTCGGGATGACTGACAGTCAAGTAGAGAAGACTACCTATCATACTCTAATATAAGGTTTGCTCTACGTCTTTGCCTGAAGTGTCCTTACTAAGCTTGATAGAAATACTCATAGGTGTACGTGCATGCTTAGAGAATTCTACACCAAATTTCTTCAATAGGTCTCTCGCATACTTGGATTGGGAGATGAATATCCCATCCTCTAGTTGACGAACCTGGAGACCAAGGAAGAAAGTAAGCTCACCTACCATGCTCATCTCAAAGTCACTTTTCATCTCCTCCTCAAAGTGATGAGCATGCTGGGAGCATGTGGATCCAAAGACTATGTCGTCCACATAGACCTGGGCAACCAAAATAGCATTATTATCTCTCCTGACAAATAACGTCATATCAAATCCCCCTCTCTTGAAGCCACGGGCTAAGAGATAGGAAGTAAGCCTCTCGTACCAAGCACAGGGTGCTTGCTTCAAACCATATAAGGCTTTCCTCAGATAGTAGACGTGATCCGGGTGCTTAGGGTCTTCAAACCCTTTTGGTTGTTCCACATAAACCTCCTCCCGTAGAATGCCATTAAGAAAGGCACTCTTGACATCCATCTGATATAACTTGAATCGCAGATGAAATGCGATGGGGAGTAGTAAGCGGACGGACTCAAGCCTCGCAACAGGAGCAAATGTCTCCCCCAAGTCTACACCCTTTATCTGTGTGTAGCCTTGAGCGACCAACCTAGCTTTGTTTCTGATTATGGTACCATTTTCATCCATTTTATTCTTGAAAATCCACCTGGTACCTATCACATTAGTCTCACTAGGTTGGGGGACAAGTTCCCAGACATTATTCTTTTTAAACTGAAGCAACTCATCCTGCATAGCAGATATCCAGTGTTCATCCTTGAGTGTTTCTTTGTGATTCTTGGGCTCGACTTTGGACGTGTAGCAAAGATGACTAACAACGTTTTCTAACTAAGCACGAGTCTTGACCCCTAGAGTGGGATCGCCAACAATGGCAGAAGGATCATGACTCTGGCGAACCCAAGAAGGTGTGTCTCCTAACACAGGAGTGGGGTCCACAGAGTGTGGGTGAGGATCAAGTAAGTCACTCCTAGAGAATTCCTCATCCTCACACTGAAGGTTAGGATCAATAGCCGTCGGAGGTTCGTCATCTTGCACGATGACGTTTATTAATTCGATAACCTTAGAGCTCTTCAGGTTAAAAACTCGGTACGCTCTACTATTTGATGAATATCCTAGCAATATTCCCTCATCGCTCCGAGAGTCAAACTTTCCTAATTGCTCTCTATCCCGTAGGATGTAGCATTTACTCCCCAAAATACGGAAATATGCAAGGTTGGGTTTCTTGCCAGTCCACAATTCATAAGGCGTCTTAAGTGTTAGTGGAGGCAAGTAAACCCTATTCACCGTGTGGCATGTAGTAGACACTGCCTCTGCCCAAAATCTCCTAGAGACATTACGACCTAGAAGCATAGATCTAGCCATTTCCTGGATCGTTCGATTCTTTCTCTCAATGATCCCATTTTCCTGAGGAATCTTCACAGCAGAAAACTCATGTTTGATCCCAAGGCTATCACAGTAGAGGTCTACTTTTGCTTCCTTAAATTCTGTGCCGTTGTCACTACGGATCCTATTAATAGTGACTCCATGTTGATTTTGGAGGACACGACACCTGGTCGTTAAAAATTCTAAAGCATCAGATTTATCTTTCAGAAAACCTACAATCGAATATCTGGAGAAATCATCCACCATCATGAGAATGTATCTCTTACCACCCTGACTCTCCGTACGAGTAGGACCCATAAGATGCATGTGAATCAACTCAAGTATACGGGAGGTGGTAATGGAATGCAACTTCCTATGAGAGCTATGAATTTGCTTTCCTAACTGACAAGTTCCACAAACCGTGGAAGTTGGCTTTCCAAGTGATGGTAAGCCACGTACTAGGTCCTTATTAGCTAAATGATTCAGATCTCTAACATTCACGCGAGCTAGACGTTAATGCCACAGATCCATAGGAGTGATCGTGGCACTGTTGCAGACAAGTGAGGATATGGGCTCAGTCCCATTGTAATTATCCTCTGTCCTCACCCCTTGTACTAAAAGTTTATCGACTTGATTATAGACCTTACACGCATCCCGGTCAAACTTTATAGCAAAGTCAGTGTCGCACAACTGGCTAATGCTGAGAAGGTTTGCTTTTAAACCTTTGACGTACAAAATATTCTCTAGCTTAGGAAATCCTGGTAACTCTACAGTACCACGTCCTACAATGCTAGACTTGCTCCCGTCTCCAATGGTGACTCTACCATCCTGATAATCCTCAAGAGAAGTAAAAAATGAGGCATCACCTGCCATATGTCTGGAGCACCCACTATCAAAATACCACTGTGAGGTATTATGTGCTTTAAGAGCGACATGAAAAACAAGGGCCTTTTTATATTTCTTAGGTACCCAAGAATAGGTAACCTTTTGTTTACCCTTGTTGATGTTGGTTTTAACCGGGATGCGAGAAGCATTTACGGATGGCAAAGACATCCGTCGGAATTCTTCCATCAAACTCTGAGATGTGGCAGCTAAAACCTTAACACACTCTCTCAGACTAGCAAAATCCTCAGTATGATGTGGTGGAGAAGTAGTACGTCGTGTCCGACCCAAACTATAGCAAAACTCCCTGAGCTGACCATTTCTTTTGTAATATGTACAAAAGAACACAGTATTAGCCGAACATTGGTTTGCTTTTCTTGGTCGAGCTCTCCTTCTTGGTTTTTGATGATGGCCATATGGAGTCATAGTAAACTCAGGAATTGGTCCAGGTGCAATTTGGGACGTGGAGGCACCATCAAAACCTATTCCTTGCCTATCATCAAAACCTAAAGCGGGACCGAGGAGCATCTTTCCGATCTTTCCAGATCTGTCCTCGATTTGTACCTTGACTTCCCGTGCCCTCTCAAGACCAGGAGTAAGCTGGGCAACAATGGCTTCAAGTTTCTTTTGAGTCTCCAGGGAGGAATGGATCTCACTCGTAAGACTAGCCACTTGTTTAGTCAAGTCCCCTTTCTCTTTCTCAAAATAACTCTCTTTCTTAACACAGGTAGACTCTCTTTCTCTCTCTCATGGGGGTGTAGGTGGAGGACTCTCTCTCTCTCACTTATTTTAACTCTTCTTCTAATGCGGTGATCCTAAGAACTAACGCTTTGTTATGCTTTTTAGTTTTAAATGACTCACTATATAACTCGGTGTAGGCGCGTTAACGATTACTCTCGCTCTCACTTGTGTCATCCTCCCCCTCACTCACATCGCTCTCACTGCCGAGGTTTCCCTGTGAAGTAGCATCCTTATCGTCGTGAGGTGCACTAGGAATACTCACATGACTAGCCATGAATGCGGTGAAGTTTCACTCATGCAGTGACTCATCTCTCGATTCCAATGACTTGACCTCACTGTCGTCGCTAAGGGTAGCATTTAGGACAACTTTGCCCTTTTCTCTATTCAGACGTGTGGCACACTCAAAGGCTCTATGAACCCTATCGTCGCACTCGTAGCATCTCTCACTGTCTTTCTTAGGAGGGTCTTTAATATCTTTCTCATTTTTCTTTTCAAACTTGTTTTTCTGAAAATTCTTTTTATCTTTGAAATTTCCATTTTTCTTAAATTTGAGAATTTTCTTGAAATTTTTAGCAAATAGAGCCAAATCATCTAAGTCAAAATCACACTCAGAATCAGACGTTTTAATATCTCTCTTTCTAGATGACTCAACTCTCTTTCTTGTCGACCCTTACTTTTTCTCTCTTGGGCATGAAGGGCAATCCCCTTATCTTTAGGCTTGACAGATTTAGGGAACATATTAATTTCATATGTTTGTAAGTCTCCTACAAGTTCCTCCAATTTTAGCGTATTTATATTACCCATAAAATTTAGCACGGTGACTTTAGGGATAAAATGCTTAGGCAGAGATCTAAGAATCTTTTTCACAACTCTAACATTAGGAATATGTCCACAAAGATTAAAGCTAGTATTAAAAATATCACAAAGCCTAGCATAAAAATCATCAAAACATTCAGTTTCAAGCATGGTGATGGCCTCAAATTGAGTTGTTAAATTTTGCAATTTAGATTCTTTCACCGCATGAGTTCCTTCATGGGTAAGTTGCAAGACATCCCATGCCTCTTTTGACGTGGTGCACGTCATGATACGTCAAAACTCATCAGGAGTGATGGATTCGGAAATAGCACTTAAACCTTTAGAATTAAAACGTGACCATTTAAATTCTTCTTCAGTCCAAGTGGTGACAGGTTTTAAATTTGTCACATTTTCAACAGTCACGGAGGGAGGAGTCCACCCTCTTTCAACTAAAATCCAGACACGTTCATCTATGGCCTTTAAAGCAGACTTCATGCGGGCTTTCCAGTATGCATAGTTTGTCGCTTCAAAAACTGACATTTTATTATATGATTTCTCCATTGAACACGCTCTTTTTCAAAAATTAATTTTTTCAGAAAATTAATATCTTAGAAAAATTTTAGGGAAATTTAGGAATACGCGATAGATTAGCGTAACGTGCTCTGATACCAATTTGAAAGAGTTGCGCTTGCGTTCAATATTAAGAAATTATATAATTAAACTGAGTTTTACCCAATTAAACCCTAAACATGCATCTAGGTGTGATTGAAGAGGAATTAAAACATGTAAGAACATTCAAACACACACATGTGAGGAAAAATCCCCCAAAGGTGATAAACCTTTTATTTTTCACTATAATTTGTAAAATACAATTACACGGATTACAATGAAAAACAAAAGTGACACAGAAATACCCACAGGCGTCGGTTCTGTAGTCGGCGGCTGGAACTTTTCCTTCCCAGTAGAGCAGCAATGAAGAAGGATGGTCTTCTCCACAAAGGTATGAATAAACACACGATTGTGTTCTTGGGTTACAAACGGATTCATAAGGGTTAGAAAAGTTGTGTGAATCAAGAGTCTTGGGACTCAAAAAGGTGAAAACTTAGAGTTTTTAGGACTCTGAAAATCGTCTATGAAAGTCTTACAAAACAAATCCCCGAAGATGGTTTTAAATAAGAAAACTTAGTCCGGAAAAATCTCAGCAGAATCTGATCAAATTTATCCCAGGTGGATCGGTCTGCTTCTGAGGCCGGATCGGTCCGGGGTCGGACCGGTTCTTTTTTGAAAGATCATTCTTAGGTTTGCAATCGATCCGGGGTTTACTGGTTTGAAGTAAAAGCGGATCGGTCTGACTTGGGTGGACCGGTCCGGAGGTGGCTCGATTATTTTTCCAGAAGGGTGGATCGGTCTGGGGCGGACCGGTTCATTTTAAATAGGGAGGACCAGTCCGATATACTAGAAAATTGATTCCATGCTGAAGATGCTTATTCGAATCCGTTGATGTAGATGCAATCATGAATTTCTTCAACGGTGTAATGGCGTATGACATACAACTAGATAAAATGTACTTACACAGTCCATTGAGCAGAGTTCTATTCGTAACTTCAGTTTGCCCATTGCTTTAAGGATGACCTGGAGTAGAGTGCATCTTTTGGATATTGGACCTTTCTCAATTGGTGGAAAATTACCCATTATCGAACTGTGTACCATGGTTTGTAATGAAAGCATAAGGCAACCCATATCTACAAATGATATTCTTCCAGATGAATTGGTAGACTTTCTCACTATCAAGGGCTCTACCTCAACCTATTTTATAAAGTAATCCACAATAACGACCAAGTACTTAAATCTTCCTCGGGTGGTCGAAAGTGGCCCGACCAAGTTTATCCCCCAAATAGCAAAAGGCCAAGGTGAAGTGATTGGAGTTAGAGAAGCTTGTGGGGTTCTACAGATGCTGGAATACCTTTTACTAGGGATGTAAATTTAACCCGTCCCGCCCCGCCTCGCCCCTAATAGGGCAGGTTAAAAACCTGTTTAAAATAAACGGGGCAGATATGGATTTTTTTTAAAACTCGTTTATTAAACGGGGCAGGTTCGAGTTTACAATATATAAGCATAACCCGCCCCGTATATTTCTTATAATTACTAAAATACTCATATTTAATATATTATTTACACTAAAAATTCACATATATAAGTTATGTATATGGGTTTTACATGCGAGTTTTAACCCGTCCCGAGCGGGTTTTTGATCCGCTTGATCTAAACGGGGAGGGGGCGAGTTTGGGGGGGTTGCACTTAAATGAGTTCTAGGCGGGTTAAAAAAAATCGTCACGGGGCGGGGCAGGTTTTAAAAAAAATTGGCAGGGCGGGTTCAGGTTATGATAAATCCGCCCCAAACTCGACCCATTGCCATCCCTATCTTTGGCACTTATTGCATTTCCTGGCAAAGGGTGTGCAATATGCTCTCATAGTTGGCCAGTCATATCCCTGTGTATTAATCTGTTATAATAGTGATCTGCCTACTACATGAGCTCCACAAGATCCTTCGAGGACTTTCGCTATTAATTCTTTTACCTCTGTTGGGGGAACATAGCGTTGTAGGCTAGCTATAAATCCTCTCCTGTAAAGTACCCCTTTATCCAGCATGTATTCTGCTACTTTATACTTCAACTTTTTGGGCTCGATTTGGTCTGCTGGCAAGACTTCTTCTTCAATATAAGCTCTGATGGGATCCATACAAGATGGCCCCATGTCCACTGTGATAAAATTAATCATCAAGTCTTCATCAATACTCATGTCAACTAGAATTTCAATGGGAATAGTTCTTCAAAGTTCAATTATAGTTGTTAATGCCAACCGAGCAAGTGCGTCAGCTCGGGAGTTCTCCAATATTAGAATTCTGCTCATTCGAACAACTGGCAACCTTGCTATAACCTCCAATGCTTTGGGCGGGTATCTTATCATTATCTCTCCCTTGGCTCCATACAAACTCAGTAGTTGATTCACCACCAACTGAGAATCACTGTGTGCAACAACTCGCTCGACGTTCAGCGACTGAGCTAAACTTAGGTCCACAATGAGAGCTTCATACTCTGCTTCATTATTTAAGGCCTGAAACTGGAATCGTAGAGCATATTTAATATTTATCACATCGGGAGTGTTGAGTATCATACCTACCCCACTTCCGATTGTGCAAGAGGATCCATCAATATATAAGTTCCATATGGGAAGATTGTTATCAAATGCTTGGTCTATTAGAAATCTATGGTGGAATGTTTTGCTCCTCGCTTACTCATACTTCTTGGACATATCCTGCACTCTGGTGGAAGATTCTAGTAGGCCAAAAATGATTCCTCCTGATCCTCCCTCTGTTGTGGGCTGCTCGGTGATAGCCCTAGTCAGATTATCCCTTTGTAGGTCTTGCTCTACCTGAATTCCTGTTGCTCGAGAACCTCTGGATAAGTGAATTTAACAATGAAGTCTGCCACAACTTGTATTTTTAAGGAAAACCTTGGTTCATACACAATATCAGACTCCCCCAACTTTACTGCCCAATGCATCAATCTCTCGGACTTCTCCGGTTTGTGCAAGGCTTGCCTAAGAGGCATATCAGTGTACACCATAATTATATGGGCTTGAAAATAGGTATTCATTCGTCTGGAAGCCTAAATCAGTGCCAATGCTAACTTCTCCAAGCATGGATATCTGATTTCTACTCCTCGGAAGGCCTTGCTCGTGTAATAGACTGATTTTTAAACTCAATTTTCTTCTCGGATCAAGGCAGGACTTACAGCTGACTCAGAGACAACTAAGTACAAATATAAATTTTCTCCCAAAATTGGTCAGAAGAGTAGTGGGGGGTGATCCTAAATACTTTTTGAACTCCAGAAAAGCTTTGTCACATTCGTCGTTCCATTCAAAGCTCTTTCTAAGCACTTTAAAGAATGGAAATCACCTGTAAGTAGCTCGGGACACAAATATGATCAAAGCTGCTACACGCCCAGTTAGCCTTTGTACATCCTTTTTGCAGGTAGGGGACTGCATTTCAATCAACACCTTTATTTTGTATGGGTTTGCTTCAATTCCACTCCGGTTTACTGTATATTCGAGGAACATTCCTTCCCATACACCATAAATGCACTTGATCGGATTCAACTTCATTTAGTGCTTATCCAGTTGATCAAAGGTTTGGATGAGGTCGACAATGTGGTCAGATGTTTTTTTGCTCTTCGTCAGCATGTCATCTACATATATTTTCATATTCCCACCTATTTACTCCTCAAAAACTCTATTCGCTAATCTCTAGTAAGTAGCACATGTATTTTTTAAACTAAATGGCATAACATTATAGTAATAAGTTCATCGGGGAGTAATAAAAGAAGTGCTTTCCCTGTCTTCAGGCTTTATTTTAATCTAGTTATAACCAGAATAAGCATCCATAAAACTTATCAAACCGTGTCTCGATGTAGCATCAATGAGGTGATCAATTTATGGCAAAGGAAAATGGTCCTTTGGGCACATCTTGTTTAAGTTTGTGAAATCCACACACATTCTCCATTTGTTATTTTTCTTCTTGACCATAACGACGTTGGCCAACCAGTATGGGTATTTCACATCATCAATAAATGAAGCTTTCTGAATCTTCTTAACTTCCTTCTGAATAGCTTGTTTCTTATCAGGGATGAACACCCTATGCTTTTGCTTCACAGGCTTGGCGCCTTTGCTAACATTGAACTCATGGCATAGAAAGTTAGGTTCAATCCCAGGAATATCTTCGCGACTCCAAGCAAACACGCGCTTCCTCTGTCTTAGGAATATCACTAGTTCCTGTTTAAGACATGTTTTAGTGTTGTTCCTATTTGAGTAGTCCACTCTGTCTTATCAATATCTAACACGATGTTCTCCGTTGATTCCATTATTTAACATTTCACTAATTTTGTTTCTTCTCTCGGATCTAAGGTTTCATCCTCAGATTCACTATTAGGTTCAGAGGTGTCAACTTGGTAAGTGGTGGTCTTTCTCTTTATTCCTTCCAAATTTTCTTGCTCGGCAGATGAGTAGTAGCATTCCCGAGCTACTTTTTGGTCACCTTTTACCATGCCTACCCCAAAGTTGGACGTAAATTTCAAACACTAATGGACTGTAGATGACATAACTTCGAATTTCTTCAATCATACTCTTCCCATTATCATGTTGTAGGCATAATGAACATTTTTGTCCATTACAAAGAAGTATATCTTCTCTGTCCGACTTGCGGCCCATGTACCGATCAACACCTCCAATTTGATTGTCCCCCGAGGAAATACTTTTTTGCCAAAAAAAACTATTAAAGGCCTGTGATAAGGTTCTAATTGGCTGAGATTCAAATTCAGACTGTCAAAGCAGGGGTAGAAGATGATATCCGTCGAGCTGCCGTTATCAACTAACACTCTGGAAATAATTATATCTCCCCTTTTGACTTTGATTACTAAAGGACCATCATGGGGGTATAGCACCCCTGAGAGGTATTTTTTATAAAAAACAATCACCAACTTGTCTTTGTTAACCTTTCCTCGTCGATCTTCTTTGTCTAGGTTAATCCTCTGGATATAAGAACAAACTTGAGCCTCGTTGTGGTAAGCCTTCCTTTCAGCAGTATGATCCTCCTCCTGCATCTCCACCTGTAATCATTTGATAATAAAAAGATCCAAAACTTGTAAGAATAAATTTCTAATCGAGTCAGTTTATTTGTAATTCGCTCAATTACGGACAAAATAATTTGATTCTAGGCTAGTTTTAATTTAAGTTTAACTGAAGCCTATGACAGTTCAAGTTTGAAGAATTTGCAATTAAAAGCTTTGAAGAAAAAATCAAGTCAAGTTGCATTATTTGTTCTTGATCACACGGGTATGAATAGTTAAAAAGAATTGATGTGATTTAGAATTTTGATTAAATTATGGATGAGTTTAATGTTTAAAAAAATGGGAATTAATTATTTGTGAAAACAATTTTTAAACATTTTTGAGTCAAATTAATTACTAAAAATTCGAGGAATTTATTTAAAAGGAAATCAGTTTTTACTGTCGGTCGAACGACATCGTGTCTCATTCTAACGACATGCTAATGTCGCTCGGACGACATGGCTTGTCGTTCAAACGAGCTACAGCCTATATTTTCGTGTTTTGATTTTGTTGGACTCTTATTTGCTTAGAAATCAATACCACACTGCATAGACGGTTTTTTCCAGCAGATGAACAGTTTTGAAAATTCCCACATGGTTTTCCTTCATGCAAAGTTTATTTAAGATCAAATTATATAATTCCAAACTTTGTGATCTTGAACACATTCATTAGAAGACATTCTACACAATCGCTGACTGCGGTCATTGAGGTTTGCTGCGTGTGGATCTTTACTGAATATAGAACTGCGTGTTCTTGTGGAGCTGTTGCGGTTGTTCCATTGCTGATGACATGGACCGATTCCTGCGGGTATTCGTGTATCACTGTATTTCATTGTAATCCGTGTAAGTTGCGATTTACAAATTATAGTGAAATAAAAAGATTTTACCCGAAAGTTTTTTTTCCCTGAAATTGTTTCTTTTATCGCATGCTTTAATTATTTAATGGATTGAATCACTTAGATACATGTTTAGGGTTTAAGAAGTTAAAATTGGATTTAACTAAAATTAAAATAGTTATTTTTACCTAAAGTACACACTAAAAGGCCTGCTCAAATTAGTATCAGAGCTTGTTGCACTATTTTATTCTGCTTGTGATCACGTGACTTCAGGGATGCCTTTAGGTAATTTTGATGAATTTAGAACTCACGTGTTTGAAACTTCTAATTAGAAATCTTGCATGAAGTATGCTCTTAAAATTGCTGTTAAAAAGGATAATTGTGAGAAGTGTCTTTGCTGCGAGGGGTTTGGCCATAAGTTAGATGAGTGCCTCACTAAACTTAAGGAGACTTTTAATAAACCGTTAATCGTGTTTCTACCCTTAGTGAGAGTGACCCTAAAGAAGAAAATTTTTATGCTACTAAGCGAGACCTTCCCACCCTTGTGGCTAATCATGTAAGTGATGACGACATACTTTTGCATGATTCTTCCACAGTCACAGGTTGTGATACCCTAGAAAGTGAGGGTGAGGTGAGTGATGATGAGAGTGAGGATAAAAGAGACTTGCAAACTACCTTTAATGAGTTATATGGAAAAACCTTGAAAGTAAAGAAGGGAAATTTGAAGTTAGAAGCTAAATTGAAATAACGTGCCATTGAAAACAATAACTCCAATACTTTAATTGAGGAACTTAGAGCGCATGAGAAGAAAATTCGAGATAAGCTAGAATATGTCGAGGGTGATAGAGATAGTCTTCGAGGGTTGATGGAGGCTATGAAAAAGGAACCACTTGAGTTTGAGGATTCTAGGTGTTTACTTGAGTCGAGGATAGGTGAGCTTGAGGAGAAATTGAGAGATTCGAGTAAGGTTAAATTTGATTTGAAAGTAAGGTCCGAGAAGTTAGACAAAATGTTAGGAACCGTCCAAATCAAAGATAATAGGTGTGGTGTTGGCTTCGATAAACATGTTGCACCTATTCCCAAAGCCAAAGCCATGCAAACAAGAGATCCACCTAGGGTCGTTAGGAGAGAGCCACCTAGGAACGTTAGGAAAAATTGTTCCATAGCAAACACTCCCTGCCGTATCTATACTTGCACTCATTGCGGTAGGAGAGGTCATCTTAGATAGTTTTGCTACGATCTTAAAAACGCTCCTAGAAAGTCTAAGAATAAGGTCGTTCCGGTTCTTAAAACCCCCACTTGTCGTTTCACATCTACTTGTGTCAGGAAATTATATTTAGAGGCGTTAGGTATTAGACTTGGTGACACGCGTATCATTGCCCGTGGTTATCCTCATGTTTCATCTTTCGGTTGAGCGTGATCGTCGGTTTGTCATTCGCTAGTATTTGCATCATGTTTTATTTTTTGTTAGTGTTATGACTTGTATCTCGTTATGCTTTTCTTACTTGAGTCTTATTAAAAATTAAAAAATATTTTATTTTGGGTCAAAAATAGTTTTTAAAAAACTCAAAAGAATTTTTGTTTTTTTGTGTCGTGAGTTTACGTGTTTGATCTGGCATATCGGTGTGCTTGGACCCCCTTCATTTCATTATCCATGTGGCTAGGACATTGGTCATAATTATTGATTCTTATAACGATCTTAACCATTATTTTAAATAGGGTTGTTTCGAAGTTGATATGGACTTTGATTTGACTTTGTATACATGCCATCTTTGCACACATGCACGAGTTTATATAAATGTTTGGCATCTCTTGCATATTTGAGTTTGGTGAGACGTTCTTATCTCAAATTTGTCATATATGCGTAAGTAGACTTAAGGAGGAGGTGTGCATGTAAGAACCGTTTTCCATGAGGATCGCTATTTAAAAAATGATGAGTGTTCACGCGAAAGGGATGCGAGAGTGAAAAGTTGACTCATCGTGAAAGCCACCATTTAAAAGATCCCTGCAAAAATTAAAAGGCAATTAAAAAATCATATGCCAAAAATGGGCCAACTTGGTTATGTTCTTTCCAAAAGTATAATATGTTATATTTGAGGGTGTTCGGATGGATAATTAAACGATTTTGCACCACGAATCCCAATGTTGAAAGATCGTATCATGACACTATTATTTGTAGAATCATCAATATTCCAGATTTGTGTGCATGTTAAATTGTTTAGTTCATTTAGCTCACACTTTAATTGTCACATATGACTATAATAAAATTTGATGTTATTTCTCTATCAATTAGAACTACTTGAATATTTCGACGTGTTAATATTCTGACTCATTTGCTGTAGTTCACGTTCATACACTCCATAACCATGTTTGAGCACATCGGTTCTATGTTAGAGCATAACTCACATTGTTTCTTATTTTATTTCATTTTTAATCTGTTTTAGGTTTGTTTTTCCTTTCCAGTAAGCTTTTTATGAATTTTTTTTCACCGGACAAAACCTTATCATTTTTTAAGTCTTTTAAGTAAGTTTTGGGTTTATCGCTCAAATGACACCCTTATATATTTCAAGCGAGAACCCTTGTCGCGCGATATTGTCGTTCAAATGATATTGCGCTTCGTTAGAGCGACTACTTTTACGTTCGAGTGACGTTAGGGTTTCTTGGTTTTCTCGCTCAATCGACAACTTTAATTCTTATTCCTCTCTCTCTATTAAAACATTCAAACATGTGAGTTTCTTTTCAAAAATCCTCCCCTATTCAAACTCGTAGCTTTTTTTTTTCTCAAGGGTTGATCATCTCAAGTCGCGGTCTGAGTTTACCTCCATTTTCTGACTCGTACTCTCGCGATTTTGCTCTAGCTTAGGTTTATTTGGTGTATGATGAAACTATTTTGGGGTTATGAGATTCGCACATTTGTTGAGATGGAGCTATAGTGTCCTCCATTGTCACATTCTCATCATCATTTCATCACAGAATCGAGCTTCTCTGTGCAAGGTAATTTTTGTGTGCTTTCTTTGCCTTCGTTGTTTTCTGATTGTTGGATTTATGATTCCAAGACTTGGAATGAATCGAATATGCTCATGTTACTCCATTTTGCTACTGAATATAGTAGTATTCATGTTCATTTTTGTGTTGGGATCAAAATCTAGTTTGAAGCTTGGGTTTGTTTGAATTTTTTGGGGAATAAAATGCATAAAACCCATATTTTATTGTTGGAATTTTTTATAAAAATTAAATCGCATGTGCTGGGGGTTTATGCTGTTTTATCCTCTAAAATTAGCTCAAGAAAATTATAAAATTATTGAAACGCCCCTTTTTGCCTTTAAGATAATCGTTTTGAATAATTCTTATATTTTATTTATTTATTTAAAAAAATGGATCTAACAACTTATTAAACAAAATAAAATGGGACTAACAAACTATAAATATACATAATAATGAACCCATCACCTAGCATCTTATTAGGGTTAAAAAGTTCATTTTACACAATACAAATAAGGCAATTCACTCTCGTGCATTTACAAGAAATTTCCTATGGATATTACGACTCCCCCCCCCCCCCATTCCAATGAGAAATTCGATTAAAGCTCCATCTCTCAGATATGAAATTTCATTAGTCATCATAGATCCACACCATGCTCCAACTCTCAATAGCTTATGCACCTCCTTTTATATATTGGAGTATAGGCCACATGGTTGATTTGAAAATCAGATGTAAACGAGACTAAATGTGGATTTAAACCTCTCAAAGCATCTCACAAACTTATATCTAAGAGTAGATTGAGAAAAATCTCAAAAACTCTCAAATGAACACTCAATTTGAATTAGAGAGGGAAAGTAATGCTCTCTAAAACAAAACAAAAAATCCTCAAAAGATGTGTTTTGAAGTGTGGAAAAAGTGTCAAAAGATTTTAAGGCAAATAAGGCCTATTTATAGAAAAGTTTAAATTTTTTGCTCCACCGCGTGCACGATTGAGTTTTACCATGAGCATATTTTTTTATAGTATGCCCCCAAAGCAAAAAATGCCAGGATCCGTGTGCACGGACAGATCTCAGCCGTGCGCACGGTTTGTCCACCAAACCGCATTGGCCGTGCGAATGGTTTAAAATCCTTCCATTATGAGAATGTTGAAATTCCATGGAATGATTTGTATTTCAGGCCAAACATAAGCAAATTCAAATTTTAGCAAATTTTATTCTGAATTAATTCAGTGTGCAATCAAAGATGAAGTCCAAAATAAATATGGCAAACATGCGAAGAAGTAAGGAAAAATCCCTTTCAGGCAAAACCTTTATACGGAAAAATCTCTTTCAGGTAAAAACTTTATTTTCAGCACCATACAACATGTGACAGACACAATACGACTTACAAACAACTTAGCTCTCTAAGAATGATGCGCATTTCTTCAAGTCTTCTACAACAATGACACAATCCAGCACCGCCCATGGGAAGCAGTTGTAACAGCCTCCGCATTCTGGCATCGACCGCCACCAAGACTACGTCGGGCGTTACTAAATTAAATATCATTCTTAGCATGTGACAAATATGAGACATTTTAAAATTCATTCCACAAGATAATAATTAAATTTGATCCAATAATAATTAACCATTCATGCAATAATAAATCCATCACCATGCTAATCTCCAAAATCATCCATCTCCAAATAAATATAAATCCGAACAAAATAATCCAATTATGAATATTTGACGAAAGTCGTAAACAACTGTGGAACCGATTGGCCCACCAAATCCATAATAACAGTCTCATAAAATACGACGGAATAGAAAGTAAATCATAAACAACTAAAGCATCTAAAATAAATAAGTCTCCAGCTTCACCTCCAAAATCTCTCTAATCACTCCTATGCAGCTACTCCAGCACTATACCTCAAATGTTAGTCAACGCAATAGGTCAGAGCCCACCGCATGAATACAAGCTACTCTCTCCAGTTAGGATCCGTGAACCCAGACAGTAACATTATACATAATAAATACCACAATAGAATATTTTAATTTAAACGAGATAATTATTAATCATGAGAATAAACGTAAACCATCACTATCCATCATAAAACTAATCCACCCTAAAGTGTAAGTCCAAATAATTCATTAGCATTATTATTTACAATTTTATTCTTATCCTTACTTAATTTAATTAACCAATTATTTTAATTCATGCAACACCAATATGGCCAGTCGACCCCTTTTCGGTCTTGCACACACTATTGGCACGCTTAAAGCTCTACACATCACACCCATTACCCTCACGATAACCAGTCAACCAGTATTCTATCAGTTCTGCACATACTCGTGAGGTTCCATGCACGACGCGTCACTATAGCCAGTCGTCCCATTTAACTGTCATCCCGCATATACTCGTGACATCAACACACACCCACGTCGCTATAGCCAGTCGACCCGTATTCTGTCAGCCTCGCACATACTCGCGCTGCAAATTCATTTTAATACCCGTTTATTATTTTAAGTATTAATGCTAAATTTCTCAATTTTTCATTATCTTATTATTTTATATTAACCCCACCATATTATAGGCATAATACCTCAAGTCTACCCCTAGTCCCATACCCAGAGGTCTCTAAAATACAAACACGTCCTGTCCTATTTTGTAGGATGAATTTATATCATTTATCTCTTCCTAGTCTCTCACTTAGGCTATCCACATCAACGAAACGACACCCAAAATCAGCCCCACCCCGGAATATCCCATCAGTAAAAATCCATATTAATTAGTCACATACCTAGAAAGTGTTAACCGCAACCAAGGTATACCTAGAAAGTAGTCCTAAAATTAAGGTGAGAGCATACTACCCAAAATCCCGTTGTTCCCGCGGTGATGCATATATTTATCACAATAATTTGCACATTCCAATTTATCAACAATTACACAAGTTTCTCATGCGATCACAATTTACTTCAATTTAATTCGTTCAATACGCCATCGCAATTAACACAATTTATTTTATTCAATACTTTTAATTTCAACATCATGCGAGTTTATGAAGCACACAATAATAATTTACTTTCATCATCCCTGCATTATTTCATACGATTGCACGAGTCCCTTTTTTAATTGAAATAATGTGACTATGGTTTTCACATGCGAATCTACCCCCATATTAACCAAAAATCCAATCCCTATCCTAAGCACACAAGTGTTACAATTCTTAATTCATATTGAGGCTTTTCACAAAAACAATCCCAAATTAGATTTCACTTTCCTAAATTAAGGTTGCTAATTTATTTTAAGAAAATACGTGAATTAATGTTTAGGCGACATTTAAAACGCATAATACTAAATAGAGAGAATAGAAGTATCCATGCCTGCTGAAAAGTTGATTGAAAATTTTGATTGGACGGTCCCATTATTCTTGAAGAAAGATTTGTTCTTGAACAATCTTGAGAAAACACCTTTTAAGCCTTTAAAATGAGGGTTGAATCTTCTTTCAAATGGGTCTAGGCTTTTTTGGGAGGAAGAAGATGAAAATATAGAGGACTACTGCTCTTAGGATTTATAAAATGTGTTTTAAAAATCCTAACCCCGAATTATATTTATATATGAAAAGAAAGAGTTTTCATTAACTTAAACTCGAATAAAGTAGCGAACTGCCGACATCTGACTCACCGAATCGATTCTGTCAACCTGAATGACCCAGTTTCGCCAAAATCTTTATAGAAATGGTTAAAGTCCCAAATTTAATTTCGATTTTAATTCCGATTAAAATCCCACTTTTGATAAATAAAATCGAACATTTTAAATTACTAAAAATAATTAAATCCAAAAAAATTATGTTTTTGAATTTCGAATTCCGAATTAATTTATTATTGGTTTAAAGTTACGGGATGTTACAACAGTCTTCCCTTGGTATCCATCAATCAGCCTTCTTCTTCAGCAGTAGAGCATAAACCCCACAAATCAGAAGTAGAGATGAACTCTACAAGGTCTTTTAATAATAAAAGTATTCTTCTTGATTTGGTAAAGTGATCTCTAAATTTTCAAGGGGTATGGATGATTTCTGGAAGAGTTTAACCACAAAAGGAACTCTAAAAGGGAGTGGAAAAGCTTGTAAAAGAGTTCTTAAAGTCTCTAATCCCTCGTCTCCATTTATAAGAAAGTTGGTTGAAATAGGATAAACATTAGAGATTGGGATAAGATCTAATTAAAAAACAAATTTTTGCGCGCTCGTCCTAATGACATACCCTATTTCGTTTGAAGCAACTTATAACGACTCATCAAAAGATATTCGAGTGAATGGCGAAAAATTAACACGTTTGATGGTGGGAACCATCATTTTAGTGACATAGCCACGTTTGTTTGAATGACTTTTAACGACGTATCGAACGAAATTCCATAGCTTGAAGAATAATCATCTCGTTTGAACCACGAAACTCGTTCTAATGACTAGGGGAACTCGTGCGAATTATAAGCAATTCTCATTCTAACGAGTTGTCAATTTTTTCAAAATTCTCTTAAAAAAGTATTTTTAAAACATTTTGAAATGCGAAGTAAAGGCTTTACTAAAACTACCATGACTCTTCTGAATGTTTTTTAGACGAACGATTCTATAATCTTCAAAAAGTCTTCAATTTTGTCTTCGAATATGTAGAAGCTGTTATGATGGTGTAGTGTATGTGTAACGGTATATGTCAAATAAAAAATAAACTGAGCAATTATAAAACTTGTTCTTACAAATCTTCCCATTTGGCTATTTCGGTACAAAACACAAACCGAAGCTAAATTGACCATTAAAGACTAATACAATAAATACCTCAATAAACGAAAATACATTATTGTATAAGTCTTCAACTGAAAAGTATTCATCTTGTGAGGTCCATAAAAATATCATCAAGGCGGAATGCCCTATAAACGTGAGACAAAAGAAATATTGTGACACGTACGAGTATAAAATGATAAATAAAACCCCCCTTCAATTCGTTCTCCCCCTTTTTGTCCGCAATAGACAAAGGAGTAAATACTAAACATGAATAATAAACATCACATGAAGAAGCATGATACCATCACAAAGATAATCAATTAGAGCACATGTAATGATAATCCCCAAAGGTATATGTTCTCCACCTATTATTTTTTATGTTTTTTCAAAATTTTCAAGTATAAGGTATAAAGTGTACATATATGTAAAAAAATACATAGTCACCATGAAATGACACTAAAATATCTGAATAGTGAAAACGAAATTTAATTGTGTTAATATTTTACATAGCCAAATCAACACAATCATTCATAACATAAGTGCACGAAGTCATGAAATATTTCCAAAGAAAGAACTCAATTTCTACCTTGGGTGTAAAAATATTGAACTTAAATGAAATTGACTAAACTTATGCAATATGCCATGAATTTTAATGATTCTCAAACCAATAACGCCAAACTATTTAATATTTTTTAAGAAAGTCCATTGTGCAAACCCATTGATCTTCTACTTTATAACTCCCTTAAAATCTCTCACATATAAGAATTCAATCTCAAATATTTTTAAGAAAATATAATCCTCATATGTAGCTAAGCATCAATGACTATAAACTAAAATGCCTTGGCACTTATGTTTTTGTGCGTCGTTAATCTTTTTAGGCTCTTTTAGCAAATGGTGGCTTTTAACACAAATATTATTTTTTCCCTTTCGTAGCCCATTTCCATTATATTTCACTTATTAATATTTTTTGGGAAAATAAATCTGGGCAATGGTTCTTACATGCACAACTTATCTCTTTTTACATTTGGTTCGTTACTAAGTATAATTGAGATGAGGACATCGTATTTGACACATGACAAGTAAGTACAATGTTCAAAAAGTTCCTGCACGTGTGCAATAAGGGTGACAAATGGTCTAACATATAGAAAGTTATCATCAATGACCAACGCAATGATATCCACATATTATTGAATGAACTATCGAAACAAAGTCATGTCTCAAAGCACTATGAAAAAGTCACGTGAATAGATGGAGTGTGGGAGTGATCCGAATATCTTCAATGTTCATCCATATACGGTGAAAAATTGAAAATACAAAAGTCTTTTTGTCTTTTTCAAAAATTTTATCAAAATAAAATATTTTTCAAATTTTCAAACTTTTAAAAAAAAATCAGATATCTTTTTGTTATTTTTTAAACTTTTTCATAAAAATCAAAAATCCTTTTTGAAAATTTTCAAATATGTCAAAAATAAAAACATATCAGTGTAATACCCCGTATTTTTAATAATTTTTATATTATAATTAATTAAATTAAAATGGGAAATTAATCCGAATTAAAAAAATATTAATTAGCGTGATGAGGGTTGATATTTATTTGTATGATTTATATATTGCATTACTTAGTCAATGAGTAATAAATTAGTAAGAATGCATTATGATTGTCGCAAGTGAAAAATACGGTAGTTACGGTAATTTAGTCGCGAAGCGCGTGTTAGTCATGTCGGGACTTAAATTTATGAAATAAAGTGAAATTTATTTATAGATCATCCAAATGGTCATTTCGAGTGAGGCAATGTGTCCAGAAAGGTGAAAATAGTGTACCCGTTGTATAGTTTGGGTCCCAGGGTAATTTTAGGCCAACTCGGCAGCGTGTAAGGGCAATTTAGTCAATTAGTAGCCTAGGGTTGAGAGAACTATGAAAATTTAAAGGTTATATCAGCATGTAGTTTCGAGAGGCTAGGGTTAAAATAAAATAAAATAAAAAGAGGCTATTAGAGAAGAATGAGAAGACATTCTTGGAGCTTAAGAGAGGATTTTTGAAGCCATCTACTTTGTTTTTGCACCCTCATCAACTTTGGATTGCGGATTGAAAGGGAAGATAAACAAATCCATCATCATCAAACGAAATCAGATCTGCTGGACCAAAGGCAAGTGTTTATCATGCATGCTTTGATTTGGTTAGAATGCCCATGTAATGTAGGGAATATAATATCGTGATTTTAATTGTTCTTGAGGTTTAAAGGGAATAAAACTCATAAATTTGGATAGGAATGAATGTAGAATAATTCCACATATGTAGAGGGTACGAAATCAGATTTGTATTTGCAAATATTATGGAAGAAATCTGGGAAAAATATTGACTATGCATGAAGAACATGAACAAGAGTTTTGGGTAGAAAAACCTTAAAGAAATCTTGATAATTTTGGGATTAAATGATGCTTTGATGTTAGAGATTCATTAAATTTGATGTACATATTCTTATATATTGTTGGAACAAATTATAATGGAGTTTGGGGTGATTTCATGAAGGAATTATGAATAAAAATGGTGAAAAATGATGTTGCGTAAGGAAAAAGAAGGCCCTGATACTTTTCGAATCGATTCGGCCCAATGGCGAATCTATTCGGTGAGGCGAATCAATTTGGTTTTCCAAAATTATAAAAATTTCCCTTTTTAAACCCTAGAATTTGCGAGTAACTAACGGGGGACTTTTGGAGCATCTCTAAGTGATAAAAGAGGATTATATTGAATGTCACTAAACCTATTGTGGGGATTAGGTTTAGACAAATTGAGATGAGAAAAGGCTAAGGATAATCGGGAACGTATCCATAGTTATTGAATGAACGGGATTTGAAATGGGTTACGGAGAGATGGGTGAACTTGTGACTTATTTCAGTAGAGTATGAGTGTAGTAACTACTGAAATAACTTAAGAGGGGTAACTAGGGCCCTTCGAGTAGAGATTTATACTTTGAAAAATACGATAGAGAGATAGAATCGTATATCGATAGTGCGTTGAGTATTCGAGAGATAGATTACGTATGCGTTATATTGATAGGTTGTGTGTATACCTATACCAACTCTATTATAGAATGAGTGTGTATCTATATAGATGATATTATGGGTTGATTTCATACCTATACGGGATTATATTATATGTGGAGTGTGTACCTATACGAATGATATTTATAAGTGGTGTGTATACCTATACTGATGATATTCATAGATTATGTGTATGCATATATGCGACATATGGTTAGGTTGTGTGTATGACTATTATGTGCTTCCTTATGTGTGTGAACATACCTACGCTGCCTGTTATCCGGAGGTTTTCACGCAGAGGGCGATCCCACCTTGACGATTCCATTGAGGTCTGGATTTGTTCCCCAGAACATGAAACTTAGGGCAGCTCACTATGTGTGTGTATTAGTGGGACTGGCAGGTTGTTTGGGTACGTTAGGTATATGCGTATCCCAAAGGCTTAGAACCATGTTCGCCTCCATTGATTGTGCTTATTGATTTTGGGTTCGAGGGGACATGCCAAACCACTTGTCCTTGATTTAGTACGAGAGGTACATGGAGTTGATAGCAGAGTATACAAACTCGCACCGCGGTTTTTAGCCCGAGGGTGCTGGAGTTATTTATATAGATGGTGTGATATATCTATACATACATGTGTGTTCATACTACTTGTGTGTGAAAGTAGTAACCGTAGATAGCGTATATCTAAATGTACTGTAATTATGAGATATTCTACGTAGTGTGGGATGGTAATAACGTTAGATAACGTATATCTAAAAGATGATGTAAGTAGAGCGACGTAATGAAATGATTTAATGATAACATACGTGAAATGTTAATTATGGTTAAGAATAACATATGGGACATGTTAATTATTAGTGTTGCAACATCGAACTGTATGGGCGGTACGAGAGAAGTCAAAGAGATATTTAACTAAGGACTTTATGAGTAGAGATTGGAATACTGTAGCGTATTGTATGGGAGTTATGGGGAAGCTAAACCTGCTATTGGATAGATAATTATTGATGAGACCTAGATGGGCTGGTTAACATGGCTAGGTTGGAGACGTTAGGCGTGCACATTAGTTGAGAGGTGAGGAACTCAAGAGAGTGTACGCTGAACTAACATGTGTAATCAATTACTAATTTTAACTGTCATAAGTACTTGCTAAATATTTTTAAATATTTTAGGCTCTGACCTGTCCTGCAAAATATTTTCAAAACCTTTTAAGTGTCCGACCATAGGGACGCCAAGCTTAATGATCTATTCCAGGGATGCGTAGTTGCGGCCCTTGTGGATGCTTGCAGAATTCAGATTAGACGCTTCAGTTGATTCATTCCTAAAGTAGGATGCAGGTTCAATCATTCCATTTGGGCATGTCGCTCTTCAGTTAGTTCATTTTATTCAGTTTATCAAACTTTGTATTTGTGGACTCAGTTTATTTCATTAGATATTTAGTTGGACTTTTGTATTGGGAACTGATGGTTTATTCGATAGTATTTTTATTCAGTTATTTATCTTGTGATTGGCTGAGATCTTTACTACTGAGTGAATGGCTTGGTTATTGTATTTCTATCTGCATGTTGTTATTTTTTAATAAATAGATAAAATTTAGCACTGGCTATTTGAATACCAGGTGGTCAGTAAACTTATAAAATATTTTCGATAGTGATGCTAAGAATGAACCAGACGAGATTCTTATTTTAATTTAATAAAGGACTAATCACCTGTTATTTAATTGACTGGGGTGTCACAAATGGTATCAGAACATCAGGTTCTAGTGTCCTTAGGATCTGTGCAGCTATGTACATTTTAGCATAGCGTTATTTGATATAGAGCCTTATTGTAGGATTGTTGTATTACTTTACGTATGCAACTTACGTTACCCTCCTATTAAGTGTAGTTTATGTGATTCATGTACGACTTCGATTAGACTTCGTACACCGAATAATATAGGATGACTAACAAGGGTCTCTAGAAGGACAACAGGAGGATATGATCAACAGAAGCCACTGAGTATTTTGGGAACGGTGATCGTGATAGAAGTCACCATGATTATGACTCGGAAAGATGACAATATGATAATTACTCAGCATAAATAGCTTCCCCAAGTACTGTCGTAGATAACAGTGGTGCAAATTCAGACTCACCCACGAAGTCGGCAAGTGGGGGGAGTCGTAGAAACTCTTTTAAAGGGTCATCTGTAAGGATTCGAGGAAAAGAGTAAGTGTGATGGGCCAATGAAAGGAGATACTCCCGAAGGCAATTGTGTAGGAAGGGTGGAGTGCAGCAACACCCATAATCAAATTCTGGGTTAAATATTCAGTTCATGGGAGCAGTATAGAGTGATGAGAGTCAGTCACCACATATAAAGATGTATATATGTGACTAAATGATAAATTTATGTATGGTTTAACCATAAGATCTTCCATCTTCTATTCAGATAGAGATGCGAACAGAGTTTCGGAACTAATCACGAGTACGACAGATAGAGATCGATCATGAGAGAGAAGTTAACTTGTTTAGAAAACTTCGCACTCGATGAAAGGGATACGAAGCATATGAAAGGGTCCATAAGTTAGTGATGAACTCTTGAGTAGAATACACAAGCGTGGATGGGGAATCCGACTAGGATGCCGAGTGCCGATGTCGTGAAGGTCATACATTTATGAGTTTATATTGATGCTTCCCTGATAAGGGACCAAGAGGATAGAAGAATCTAGCCGAAGAGGAGGAGAGGATTAAATGGTGCTAGTCAAGCACCACAAGAGGGTATACCCAATAAGGTACCCATTTAAATAATTGAGATCAATGGAAGTCCTACTAAGTGACGGTGGATTCAGTCAGGGCCGTTAAGGTCAGCATCGAGTTCCATAGGCACAGTGAGGCCAGAGATAGGTGTATGGCACAGAAAGGTGTCTTATATGTGGAGAGTAGGGCCAACTGCATTAAAATTATCCACATTGAGAAAGTGAGACCAGTCAGACTGGTAAGGTAGATGGGAACGATACCGATGGGGCGACACAAAAGCAGCAGGAGCGAGATTTTTGGCAGGGAAATCGGGCTAAGAGATTTACTCTCAGAGGTTACCAACACGAGAAAGGGTAGGTTCAGGCAGGACTAATAGGGTCCTTAGCAGCAGCAGTAGCAACCCGTTCCTCAGGGCCAGGAGAGGGGCGGGGGAAGGCCAACAGGGCCAGAGCCAAAGGCAGGAGAGTTCCTATGTCAGTTGTTACGGTTATGAAGAGAAGGGCCACATGAAAGAAGATTTACCCCAAGAGAGGCATGAGACAACTTTATGATGAGATCCTGGATGTACAACCATTGCATTAGATCTGGGGTCAGTTCCAGCATGAGAGTTATGCCCAGGAACTCGTTGACCAGGTAAGACAAATGGCAAATGGACGTAATATTTTTGTTTCATTCTTGGGAATACGGGGGTTAATTCGGGTAACATATGTGCATCACAATGTCTGACTGGTAACACTAACAATTCGAGAGTGAGTCGAGTTTGGTGGGTACGTTGGCGGTATCCACCTTATTATAAATATATTTACTGTTAGGTAGCGGGGATCTTTGTGTCGCCTGTAGGGGAGCGGGTGTGGGCACTAAGAGGATTTTTATGTTATGATTTGCCACTTTTGAGATTTGGGAAAGTTGAATTTATTTTGATAATCTGTAATGACTAGATACCGATGGTTTGAGTGGTAGTAGATTGTGTGATAAACTATCGAGCTTATTATTCCAAGGTGAGATATTTTATTTTATGGGGCATCACCTGAAAGAGGTTGAGCATGCATGTATATTGTATTGTATCGTGGACTTAGGTGAAAATGTTGTCTTATTATATTTGATTTCGATGAGCAGACACGTTTTCTGATATGATTCAGGGTATATTGGTTTATTGCCGAGCGAAGAGATTTGTCCCGTTATTGACTTAGTGCTGAAAACTTGGTGATAGTGAGAGCGTCGCATTGTATGTCATCTTTAGTGACACGAGAGTGGAAGAGTAGACTTTTTATGTCAGTAAACGGGAATTTGGGGGGTATATATTATGGACTGAGAGTTGATTGTTATATTATAATTTAAGGCCGGTAGAGCCGTATAATCCTGATGTGAAAACCAGTGTGGGAAGTTTACACCACGAGTAGATAAGTGGGGCTACCTAGAGAATAATTAAGCTTCCATTAGTAGGGTGGTTGAGTATAACGTTACAGAGTGGTCATGCCAAGTACGCGAGGCTTAATTTAAAATGAGTATATTACGTTAAGTTGATTTGTGCATAAATGCATGGGACATAGGGAGTATGGGCGCCCTAGTTAGTTGAGATTTTCAGTATCATTCACAATGAGTAGACGTGAAAATTTATGAAATCAATATAGACTTATGGATAAATTTGAGGCAGAACTGGAACGAGACAAAGGGGTAACGATGTTGCATTTTGAACAAGGTCTGTCACCAGGCACCGAGGAGTAAACAGAAAGGGGTGATTATAGGGTTGAAAAGTATAAGGAATGTACATTTTAGATTTTCGAGGATAATCAGGAGTTACTCTGTACAGAAGAGTAATATGACGAGAGTTACGTCATAACCAATTAAAGGTGTAAAGTCTGACGTGGGCAGTCGAGAATGATTACAGCTATCTCTCGCGAAGGGAGTATATTATTTAAAAAGGGGGAAGTTGGCACCTAGGGAGGAAAGGACTTTTCCCAGTATAGTGAATCGTATAATCGTTAGAATATTAGTCAAATCGTGTTGGAATTACCTTGGGAGAAGGGTAACCATTTTTGCAGGGGCCAAGGAGAAATGATAAGATAAATGGAGGAGTACTTCGAAGTAAAGTGATTTGAGTGGATTGATCACTAATTCAAATAGTAGGGTATATACCGTCGGACTTGAGAGTACCGTTAGTGAAGGGGTATTGGGAACAACGTAATGTACTAAACTTTAAAAAGATGTGGATACCAGATGAGGAAGTATATGAGACTATTAGTACTGAGCAGGGGTGGCCGTGGGCCGGGCCTGGGCAGGCCCGGTCGGGCTCGGGCCGGGCTTGAAAAATTAAGTGTTATTCCAAGCCCGCTCGGGCCTAGATCGGGCCTTATTATGTAATCCCAAGCCCGCCCAGATTTGAAAGCTCTTTACCCAGGCCCGCCCGATCGGGCCCTATTATGTTAATTAAAAGATTTTTTTTTAAAATTAAAATACCTATTTTTTTATTTAAAGACCAATTTTTTTAATTAAAAATATGTTTTAAATTCCATATATTACAAAGTCCATATATAACGGTTCTCACTTTACATAAAAAGACTTGGTATACGTTTTTTATATTTATAGAAGTCCCCCCCCCCCCACATATATATATATATATATATATATATATATATATATATATATATATATATATATATATATATATATATATTTCGGGCCTCGGGCCGGCCGGGCCTCATCGGGCTTAAGAACTCATGCCCAAGCCCGCCCGAAAAAAAATCGGGCCTATAAAATTTTGTCAAGCCCGCTTTGCGGACCTATTTACCTTACTCAAGCCCTATTTTTTTATTGGGCGGGTTGGGCGGGCTTGGCGGGCCTCGGGCCTATGGCCACCCCTAGTACTGAGCTTATCCTAATTTCGAGGACGAAATTCCTTTGTAAGGGGGGGAGTATGTAACATCCTGTATTTTTAATGATTTTTATATTAGGATTGATTAAATTAAAACGGGAAATTAATTCGAATTAAAATAAATATTAATTAGCGTGATGAGGGTTAATATATTTATTTGTATGAATTATATTTAGCATTATTTAGTAAACGAGTAATAAATTAGTAAGAATGCATTATGATTGTCGTGAGTGAAAAATACAGTAGTTACGATAATTTAGTCGAGACACGTGTGTCAGTCGTGTCGGGACTTAAATTTATGAAATAAAATGATATTTATTTATGGGTCATCCAAATGGTCATTTAGAGTGAACCAATATGTTTGGAAGGGTCAAAATAGTGTACCCGGGTGTATAATTTGGGTCCCGTGGCAATTTCAGGCCAACCCGGCACAGTATAAGGGCATTTTTATCAATTGGTAGCCTAGGGTTGAGAGAGCTACAAAATTTTAAGGATTATATCAGCATGCAGTTGGGAGAGACTAAGGTTAGAATTATAGAAAACAAAAGGAGGCCATTAGAGAAGAAGGAGAAGACATTCTTGGAGCTTAAGAGAGGATTTTTGAAGCATTCAACCTTGTTCTTGCATCTTCATCAACTTTGGATTATGGATTGGAAGGGAAGACAAACAAATCCATCATCATCCAACGAAATCAGATTTGCTGGACCAAAAGCAAGTGTTTATATTGCATGTTTTGATTTGGTTATAATACCCATGTAGTGTAGGGGTTATAATATCGTGATTTTAATTGTGTTCTTGAGGTTTAAAGGGAATAAAACTCATAAAGTGGGATAGAAATGAATGCAGAACAATTCCACTTATGTAGACGGTACGAAATCAGATTTGTATGTGTAAATATTATGGAGAAAATATGGGAAAAATATTGACTATGCATGAAGAACATGAACTAGGGTTTTAGGTAGAAAAACCTTAAAGAAATCTTGATAATTTTGGGATTAAATGATGATTTGATGTTATAGATTCGTTAAATTCGATGTACATATTCTTATATACTGTTGGAACAAATTGTAATGGAGTTTGGGGTGATTTCATAAAGGGATTGTGAATAAAAATGGTGAAAAATGAAGTTGCGTAAGGAAGAAGGCCCTGATACTTTTCGAATCGATTCGGACCTTGGGCGAATCGATTAGGCTCTTGGGCGAATCGATTCAGTAAGTCAAATCAATTTGGACCTTGGGCGAATCGATTCGATTTGCCAAATTTGTAAAAAAAATTCCCTTTTTACACCTTATAACATGTGAGTAACTAACGGGGGACTTTTGGAGCATCTCTAAGTGATAAAGAAGATTATATTAAATGTCAGTAGGCCTAATTTGGGAATTAGGTTTACACAAATTGAGATGAGATAAGGCTAAGGATAATTGAGAATGTATCTATAGTTATTGAATGAACGAGATTTGAAACGGGTTATGGAGAAATGAGTGAACCTATGACTTAGGTCAGTAGAGTATGAGTGTAGTAACTACTAAAATAACTTAAGGGGGTAGCTAGGGCCCTCCAGGTAGATATTTATACTTTGGAAAATGCAATAGAGAGATAGAATCGTAAATCGATAGTACGTTGAGTATTCGAGATATAGATTATCTACAGGTTATATTGATAGGTTGCGTGTATACCTATACGAACTCTATTATAGGATGAGTGTGTATCTATACGGATGATATTATGGGTTGATTGGATACCTATACGGGAATATATTATAGGTGAATTGTATACCTATACTTATGATATTTATAGGTGGTGTGCATACCTATACGGATGGTATTTATATATTGTGTGTATGCCTATTACGTGCTTCCTTATGTGTGTGAACATACCTACGCTGCCTTCTATTCGAAGGTTTTCGCACAGAGGGTGATCCTACCTTGATGATTCCAGTGATGTCTGAATTTGTGTCCCAAAACATGGAACTTAGGGCATCTCACTATGTGTATGTATTAGTGGGACTGACAGGTCGTTTGGGTACGTTAAGTATGTACGTATCCCAGTGGCCTAGAACCATGTTCACCTCCATTGATTATGCTGATTAATTTTGGGTTTGAGGAGACATGCCGAACCATTTTTCCTTGATTTATTATGAGAGGTACATGGGCTTGATAGCAGAGTATGCAAACTCGCACCGCAGTTTTTAGCTTTGGTATGCTGGATTTTTGTATATAGATGGTGTGATATATCTATACATACATGTGTGTTCATACTACTTGTGTGTGAAAGTATTAACTATACATAGCGTATATCTAAATGTAATGTAATTATGAGATATTCTACGTAGTGTGGGATGGTAATAACGTTAGATAACGTATATCTAAAAGATGATGTGAGTAGAGCAACTTAATAAAATGATTTAATGATAACATATGTGAAATGTTAATTATGGTTGATAATAACATACGAGACATGTTAATTATTAGTGTTGTGACATCGTACTGTATGGGCGGTATGGGGGAAGTCAAAGAGATAATTAACTAAGGACTTAATGAGTAGAGATTGGAATACTGTAGCATACTGTATGGGGGTACGGGGAAGCCAAACCTGTTAGTGGATAGATAGTTGTTGATGTGACCTAGATGGTCTGGGTAGCACATCTATGTAGGAGACGTTAGGCGTGCACATTAGTTGAGAGGTGAGGAACTCAAGGGATTGTACACTGAACTAATACATGTAATCAATAACTGAATTTAACTGTGATAAATACTTGATAAATATTTTCAAATGTTTTGGGCTCTGACTCGTCTTGCAAAATATTTTTAAAACATTTTAGGTGTCCGGCCACAGGGATGCTAAGCTTAATTATCTATTCCAGGGATCCTAGCTGCAATACTTATGGATGCTTGCAGAATTCGGATTAAACGCTTCAGTTGATTCATTCCTAGACTTGGATGCAGGTTCAGTAATTCCAATTTGGCAAATCGCCCTTCAGCTAGTTCATTTCATTCAGTTTATCAAACTTTGTATTTGTGGACTCAGTTTATTTTATTCGATATTTAGTTGGACTTTTATATTGGGAACCGATGATTTATTCGATAGTATTTTTATTCAGTTATTTATCTTGTGATTGGTCAAATCTTTATTACTGAGTGAATGGCTTAGTTATTGTATTTCTATCTGCATGTTGTTACTGTTTAATAAGTAGATAAAATTTGTCACTGGCTTTTTGAATACTAGGTGGTTAGTAAACTTATAAAATATTTTCGACAATGATGCTAAGAATAAAGCAGATGAGATTCTTATTTTAATTTAATAAAGGACTGATCACCCTGTATTTAAGTGAGCGGGTTGTCATAATTAATACAATGATAATACAGTATAGCAATAGGAATATACGATATGAACATGATAATCACCCTATTCTAGAACAAGTCTCAACCTCAATCATTAGGCCCGAAGAGTTATAAAAAGGAGAAGACATCCTATGAAATTCCCCCATCAAATAATGTGAAGTCTTGACTAAATGCTCTACTTGCTCTCTAAAACTAGCAAAATCTCTATGATGATGTGAGGGATCATGTGGAGTAACACGTGTGGGTGTGTGTGCGGGAACGTATATAAGAACTTATGTGGGAGAATATCAGTAAACACGCGTGTGAGAAACTCTCCCTTGCTTAAAATAAAACTCTCTAAGGTGACCTCTTTATTTTTAATGGGAACAAACACAAATGGGCTTAGGTCTACCTTGCTCAAAACATCTAGTTTGAGCTCTCCTAGGTGGGTTAGGTCTCCTAAGTTGTTTAGGATAATGGCTATATGGATCCATCATAAACTTGGGAACAGGCTCGGGTGCGACATGGAAAGTGGATGCACCGTCATAACCTATTTATCGCCTCTCAGTATTACCTAGCATAATCGAGGAGAATCTTTCCAACCTTATGTGTCCTTTAAAATGACCTATACCTCCCGAGAACATTCAAGATCAATCTCGAGTTGGGATACATGTGTTTCAAGTTTCTCATGAGTCTCAAATGAACCTTAAAGATCTATCGCAAGATTAGACACAGTGTTGGTCAAATCGATCTCCTCCCTACCTGCAATAATTAACTGTTCACATAAAGAAACTTTCACCTTCTCGAGTTAACTCACGGATGCCTCACACTCTCTCAAAACTTTCACCTCCTTCTCTAAATCCAATACCCTAAGATTTTTCATTGTTAAATTCTCGGTGTAAATATCACTAAAGGCTTTTTGGAGTCCACTTTCTACTTCACTCAAATTCTCTTCCTCCCTCAGATTCTCTCCAGAAATATTCGAAACATCATCGTGGCACTCACGTTTAGAAATGTTCTCATTATCGTGGTGCAAACTAGAAGTACTCACGGGACTTTCCATAAATGATGTGACGTTAGGTTCATGTGGTGATTCATTCCCCGAATCCACCGACTCGACGTCACTATCGCTAAGAATGGCCTTATATGTAACTTTCTTGCCCTGTCTCTTTAGTCTAGTGGGGCATTCATGTGACTTGTGTCCTTTTCACTCACATTCTTAACATCTCACTTCACCTTTCTCACAAACACGCTTTCCTTCATTCTCCTTTTATTTTTCTCAAAAACCTTTTCTTTGTTAAAATTGAGAATTTTTTTGAATTTTTTCGCAGAAAGCGCTAAATAATGAAGCTCAAAATCAAACTCGGACTCATAATCAACAAATTTTTCTTTCTTATTTTGACCTTGAGCTTTCAAAGCAATCCCTATTTTCTTTTTCTTTTTCTTTTTAGTTTTGGAAAACTTATGGATTTCGTAAGTTTGAAGGTCTTCTACGAGTTCTTCTAAACCAAGAGTATCTAAAATTCCAATTAATTCAAAATAGTGACTTTAGGGATAAAACGAGCTAGCGGGGATCTCAAAATATTTTTCACAACTCTCATCTCAGGAATTTTCTCACCCAAATTAAAACTATAATTGATTATAATAGTCTCAAACTATGTGGTGAGGCGTTTAAAGCTTAGACGCTTTACAACATTGTTCCCCTCGTGAGTGAGCTGGAAGTATCCCAAGCTTCTTTAGATGTGGTGCACGTCATGATGCAGTGAAACTGTCAGGGGTGATAACTCCAGAAATAGCACTTAAGCCGCGAGTGATGTAATACTCTATTTAAATTCATTATCCGTCCAAGCAGTGACGGGTTTAAGACTTTCGAAGTTGTCATTGGTCGCAGTGGGTAGTGTCCACCCTTGATGATACGCAAATATTGCGTGTTTCATCCTCCGAACCTACGCGTTTTAGCCCCCTCGGGTGCCTTAATCTCTATATTTAAGCCCGTTAACCAGACAACCTCGGTTTATATTGTTAACATGCTATATGAGGTATAATTGGGCTTTTGTAGGTATTTAGGTACCGAGTATGGGATTCAGACGCATTCCGCGCAATTTCCGTACGCAACCGCACGTTCAAGGGCATTTTAGTCATTTTACAGATTGGGCACCTGGCCCAACATCTTCATGGAAATTTTAGCTCTCCTCGCAAGCTTCGCGTGGCCGCAAACGGTGCGCGATTTCGATTCATAACGAAGAAGTTATGGCGATTTCAGCGGACGAGAAAAGCTTGGAAACCAAAACAACAATTCAGTGTGCTGCCCCTGCTTGATCGATCGATCGACGATTTGGTAGATCGATCGACTATGTTAAATTGCCAAAAATTGGCCTTGGTAGATCGATCGACCAAATCATAGATCGATCGATGCTCTGTTTTCTGCAGATTTTTTTTTGCATTTCTTTTCTTTTCTCTTTTCTTTTCTAATTTAATTCCCACTTGGTATATAAGCCAATTTTGTTGTAATAAAGTGGAGAGAACGTTTTTAGGTTAGTTTTAGTTAGGGTTGGAGGGTTTTTGCTTGGTTCTTCTTCAATCTCTCTTGGATTGACACACAAATTGGTTGTAAGATTGACTATTCATCTTCCCTCTCCTTTAATATAGCTTGTTTTCATTCTTTCCTTGCTTTCTAGATAATTTCCATGCTTTATAATTAGGTTTTCTTGCTTTAATTTATTGCTTTCTTAGTTAATTAGTTTAATTTAGTTAATTTCATGCTTAGTCCGTAGATAAATAGGTTCGGGATTGCATTTCTGCCATTTTCGGGTTCGGACCTCGAAATTTAGGGTTCCGTGTAAAATCGCATTTAATTGAAACCGCGCGTATTAAAGTCGGATTATTATGCGTTTAACTTTCTTTGTCATGCAACGTTAGTTTTTATAGCGATTATCCGAATTTAATCCGCGTGTGACCATTTTTCAGTTAAATGTTTTATCTCGCAACTTTGGGTTAAATTCCTTCTTGCGTGATGTTTATGCTTAATTGTAAATGCTCGATTAGATTGCTTTCGAGCCTTAACTCTAGTTAGTAGTTGTTTCGATCCGTTTGGTAGAATGCGATCCCGATCCTCGCTTTCCTTTAATTTAGCATTAACTTATTCTTTTCTTTTGTCACCATAACCACCTATCATCTTTTACACTTTTATTCCTGAAGTAATTAAACAATTAACATCTAAAATTCAATCACTCCCTGTGGATTCTCGATACCCGACTTACCGCTTTACTTGCTTGTCAAGTGTAGCTGTAGTTTAGGTTCTATCTTTTTCATGTTGAGCGGGATCCAAAATCAACAATAGTGTCCCTACACGAACACTCGGTTTCCCTCGCATCAACCCTCTTTCACATACAAGTCAAACCCTTTCATCAATTGCTTTTAAAGTAGCCGTCGTCCTAGATTTCCAATATGCATAATTTGACCCATAAAAATTAGGAAGCTTGTTATACAAATTATCCTTAAAATCCAAATTTTTAAACATCACCAATTTCAAAAAATTGATATCAATTTTTTTGTAAAAAGGATCACACAAAAACTTAGTGCAAAAAACTCGGATACCAACTTGAGAAACTTGGTATCTCAAAATAAAATCCTTAAAAATCAGGATCACACGATATTTTAATGTAACCTGCTCTGATACCAATTTGAGAATGTCGGGATTGTATGGAATCATTTGTATTTTATGCCAAACACACACAAATTCATATTTTAACAAATTTTATCTTAAATTAATTTAGTGTGCATTTAAAGACGAAGTCCAAAATAAATAAGGCAAACATGTAAAGAAGTAAGGAAAAATCCATTTTGGGAAAAACCTTTATTTTCAGTTTTATACAAGATTTGATGGGCCTAATACGACTTATAAAATACTTAACTCTCTAACTATGACGTGCAGTTCTTTAAGTCTTGTACAACAACGGTACCGTCCAACATAGCCCACAGGAAGCAGTCTTCCCTTAATATCCACCGATTAGTCTTCTTCTTCTTCTTCAACAATAGAGTCTTTGCCCCATGAATCAATAGTAGAGATGAACTATACAAGGTCTTTTAGCAATGAAAGTGTTCTTATTGATTTGATAAAGTGATCTCTAAATTTACAAGGGGTTTGGGTGATGTTTGAAAGAGTTTGCTGACAATATGAACTCAAAAAAGGAGTGGAAAAGCTTGTATAAGATTTCTTGAAGGCTCTAATCCTACATCTCTATTTATAAGAAAGTTGGTTAAAAAGGGATAAATATTAGAGATTTGGATTAGATTTAATTAAAAAACAATTTTTCGTGCGCTCGTTCGTATGACTGGGTACCTCGTTCGAACAAAATACGAAGTTTGGTTTGAACCATCTTCCAATAACCCATCGAACGACATTCCAGTAAATATAAAAAAATCAACTTGTTTGATCGCGGGAATCCTCGTTTTAACGACATACCCAGTTTTGTTTGGAGGAATTCTAATGAGGCATCGAATAACATTCTAGATCTTGACGAATAATCATCTCGTTCGAACTATGAAACTCATTCTAATGACTAGGAGCAACTCGTTCGAATGACAAACATATATCGTTCAAAGAGTCGTCGAATTTTTCAAAATTTTCTTAAAAAATGTTTTTAAAACCTTTCGAAATGCAAACTCGTAGAAATGTAAAATCCCTTGGAAAAGTAAAGGCTTTACTAAAATTACCATAACTCTTCTGAATGTTGTTGAGACGAATAATTCTACAATCTACCAAAAGTCTTCGACTTTGACTTCAAATACGTAGAAGCAGTCATGATGGTGCAGTGTATGTGTAACGGGATATCCCAACTAAAAAATAAATCGAGAAATTATAAAATTTGATCTCAGACATTCGAACGACTCTCAACAAAAATCACTCTAAAACCATTTTAAACAAGCTTTTGAAAATTAAACCTTAATCCCCAATCTAAAAGAAATATACCACTCAGAGAAATCTCTCAAAAGATTAGTTTCTAAGAAAGAAACTCCCTCCTTTTTTAAAATTACATGAGTGTGTACAATAGCCAAATTTTTATCGATTTCAAAAAAGGATATTCTTCAAAAGCAGCAACGAAAGGCTTCAAATATCGAGATGTCTTCCTGTCTTCAAATCACAAGTTTATATTGGTAATGGACAAAGACACTCTCAGACATCTAAGTGAATTAAGATTTTGAGCTAGACTTTGTGCATGACTCAAATGTTTTGACATGATAAATATCCAACTAATATCTAATACAAAAGGTTACATTTTCAAAAACAACCAGCACAATATCACAACTATTTTGTAATTATAATTTTATAAATTTATATATATTGATTACATTTTAAGTAATGATTTACTATAGATAGCCCATTGTATTTATCCTTTCTTTTAGATGGTGGGTAGTTTAGTATAATTTTATTGTGTTTTCCTTTTTTTGTGAGATAGGGAGAGTAAGTCTATAATTTTATTGATTACGTAATTGGAATAAAAAAGTCTCTTCCACGTAGGCCATAATTAACTAATATTTTTATCCTTATGATTATGTATTGTCACATTACTTAATCTTAACATGTTTCCAACCATTTTAACACAACCCAAACCATTGAACTCGTGAATACTAGATTCTTTAATATTCATGCACTAAAGAATATATATATATATATGGGTGTGTGATTTTTCTCATCAAGAACACGCAAACCAACCGATAATTCTCTACTAAATTCATATATGTTGATCTACTAGAATGTAAGATGATGAAAAGGTGAAGATTACCTATTAATCTTTGCTCAAACCAAGCCTTCTAAAGTAAATTCGCCTTGCACCAATTACACCTATTAAAACACACTTTTTACATAAATTACAATGCCAATAACACCCACACATTTAGATACTCATGTCTGATTCAGCTAAAACCAATTCTTTACATATCTCATGAAAAACATAGAAAAAAGTTACTTATCGCATCAAATTCGCACACGCATGCTCTTTAATTTAAGAGTCTAGTTTGCTAATCTCAAAGAAAGATTAAATTCATGTTCTAAACTCTTCTCAAATATAACTCATGATCTAACCATCGAATTCGTTTCAAATTCACTTGTAAAAGACAAGTCTTGTAGAAGATTAGTATATATAAAACTCATCCTCGATATTCCACTACTTGTCTTATAAATCCAAGCATCTTCTCTCTCTCTCTCTCTCTCTCTCTCTATATATATATATATATATATATATATATATATATATATATATATATATATATCACTAAGTTTATAAGATCTATAGAGTGAATTGTTTTTTTTCTCTAACTTTAAGAAAATGGTTGATTTAAACTTTTAACTATAATATTTACCCACCCAACTTTAGTCATTTAAACTTTTACCAAATAAGTCACACTTTTAAATATTACACATGTACTCCTTATAGTTTGCAACTAACACATAAGCAAATAAAGGTTAATATAAATCATGCTTAACCACATATTTACTCAATACTTAGGGATGATATGTCACAATCTCTTCCCCTCGTAGAATTTTGTCCTCGAAATCAAGGAATACTCGTTGAATAACCACATATAGTCTTTCCTTATCTCTTCCTCCACAAATCATATTTTAACTTAATACCTTATTAACTATCTTTAACGAATGGTGAGTCTAAGGTATTTTGTGCCACGTATACTCTTTTAATGCATGTTGTTTCATCTATTATTAACTCAACCACAATACTTTTACTCGTGAAATCTTCTTACTCTTTAATAATTATCATGTCTATTTAAAAATTATACCGATTGCTCGATGTACAACAAATCATATTTTAAGTCAATCGGTTGCTCCTCTAACACGTGGCTTGAATCTCGATTGTACTTTTGTAACATGAAAATATGGAACACAGTATGTAACCTTTACAATCTTAGTGAAAATGTTATGTGATATGGAAGATCTCCAATTATCTACCTAATTCAATACGACTTTATATACCTCATACTCAACTTCCATTTTTTTCTCCAATCTCATTACCCCTTTCTATGGTTACATTTTTAAGAACACCCAATCACCCACATCGAATTCTAGTTTTCAGTGTCGGTTGTTGGTGTCACTTTTTGATGACCCTACACACTTTTCACCCTTTTATTATATTATATTATATTTATTTTCTCTATTATTACAACTATCAACTCAGGTCACAACTATAGCGGTCCACCCGCCTCATTCTGACACAAAGAATTTCGTCACTTCTCCCATATAATGACACATAAGGTGCCATGTCGATGCTCGATTTGAAACTATTATTGTAAGCAAATTCCATTAATGCCAAATGTTATCTCAATTTCGTGTAAAGTACGAAACACACGCCTTCAACGTATCCCTAGATGTCTAGATTGTCCTCTTTGTTTGCCCGTTGGTTCGGGGATGAAATTGCGTGTTAAAATTCATTTTAGTACCCATGACAACAACCAAATTGAGCCAGAAGTGAGCGATAAAGTTTAGATTTCAGTAAAAAAATAATACTCACATGTGCCCCGTTTAATATCACAACCTCATAAACATACAATTTTGAATATCTTTACATCGAATAAGTGGTCTTCATCATTAAAAATTGTGTCGATTTAATCAATCGGTCCACAATATCCCAAATAGAATCATGTTCCCATTGTGACCTCAGAAGGCGCACTAAAAAATCCTTCGCAATATTCTCCCACTTCCACTTTGGTATTGTTAATGCTTGTAGTAACCATGTCAGTTTCTAATGTTCACTTTTCATTTAGTGACGAATTAAATATTTTGAAATAGATTATCCTATCTCTCAATTTATTTTGTTTCAGCAATAAAATTATCTTTAATCTTGGTACATTTTAGTGTCTCTTTAATGCAAGTTTATCTTTCTCAAGCCATATCTTTCAATTCACATATTCAATTCTCGAAACACAAGATTACATCACCTTTAACCATAAATTCTTTTGATATCCCCTTGTGCACTTGCATTTTAATTTTCATTAATTCGTCACCCTTCATTTATGATTCACAAATTTGTTCAAGTATTAAAGGACTAACCAGACTATTAGCCAACAATGCCTAAGATGCTGACTCCAAGTCATGAATTGGATAATTTTTATTGTGTATTGTAGACGCAAGGTTTCGTATGGATAGTCCGTATATTAGGTTACGCACGCACAAAGATCGAATTTTAATTCCAAAATTTGTCTTGATTAAACTAATATGTTCATGCAAGATAAAATATATTTTAAATGTTCCAATCTAAGCAAATAATCAAACCCAACATGCGAAGAAGAAAAGGAGAAATCCCTTTTGGGAAAAACCTAGTATTCAATACCGTAAAGAGTTTGACATACACAATTGACTTATAAACTACTTAGCTCCACTAAAGCATAACACGTAGAGTCTTTAATTCTTCTACATAATACGATACAGTTCAACACCATCCACAAGAAGTCTCTCCTCACTATCCATCGATCAGCCTCAGGATGCACAATCTTATCTTCTTTAGCCAAATCAGCAGTAGAGTATAACTCTACAACATCTTGATGTAAGTTTATGGAAACTTAAGTTTGAATAAACTCAACAAATGATATAAGGGATGAACGATTTGGAAAACAAAAGTGTTTTTTAAAACACAAAGATGATAACTTTTGGTTTAGATATTGGGAATTCTTTTTCACCAAAAGTCTTGAGTAAAACTTACCAAAATAGGTTTTTATGAAAAAAAATGCAAATTTTGAGGTGGAAGTCTCGTTCAAACGAAAACACTGGTTTTGTTCTAACGATATCAAGTGTCGTTCGAACGACAACCAGTTCTCATTCGATCGACCTTCTAACGACGTTTCAAAGACTTGGTTCTGTTAAACAGAGGATTATCATTCGATGGTCGTTTGAACCTCGTTCCAATGAAACGGGACTTCCGTTCTAACGAGATCAAAATCTCATTCTAATGAGATTAAAAAAAACTATTTTTAAAATCCGTCTTATTAAAATGCCTCAATTTAAAAAGTAAATATCTCAGAATATAATTTGTATGAGAAATCAAAACCACAAGTCATATACCTCATTAAAGTGTCGATGATAAATCCAACGGCTTAAAATTTGAAAATGATGCTCGGTCACTAAAATATCTTCGAATGATCGTGGAGGCAATGCGAATGTAGTGTTCGGTTTAAAACTTCGGTTTTAATGGGATATGCCAAAACTAGAAAACCACCTATTCTATGAGCAATTATAAAATCCCTCTCTTACAAATCTCCCCATTTGGCGATTCCAGTAAAAAAAAATAATTACAATAAAGCCCCTAGGAGAATGTATCCTAATTTCCTCCCAAACCCAAAAATGGAATGATATTTAAAACTTTGTCTTCAACTGAATTTGTTCTCTCATAAGACAACTTTGTCTTCATCTTGTGTTGTCCATGAAATGATCATCAAGGCAAAAGAGACATACACACATAAAACAAAAGATATTGTGATGCATACGAGTTTTAAAGAAAAATAAAAATAAAGATCCCCCTCAATTTGTTCTCCCCCTTTTGTCCATAATAAACAAAGGGTTAAAATCTAAACATGAATAATAAGCATCACATATGGAAGCAAAAATATCACCACAAATATAATCAATAGAGCACACGCGATGAATATCCAAAAGGAACAATGTGTTCTCCCCTTGTCAAATAACTACTTTTTAAGTTTTTCAACTTTTTTTAAGTACAACAAGTATACGTATAATATGTACATATAGGTACAAAAAACATCGAGTCATCATGGAGTAACACTAAAATACCATAATCGTGAAAATGGAATGTAACTGTGTAAACATTTTCCATAGGAGAATCAACATAAACAGTCATAACATAGGTGCACGAAGTCATGAGATACTTCTAAAGAAATAAATCAATTTCAACCTTAGGTGTAAAATGTTGAACTTAAATGAAATTGACTCGACATATGCAATATGCGATGAATTTAATAATTCTCAAATTAATAACGCCAAACTATTTAATACTTTTCAAGAGAGTCGGTTGTGCAAACCAATTGATCTTCTACTTTATAACAATCTCAAAATCTCACATATATATGAATTCACTCCGAAATGTTTTGAAGATATCATAATGCTCATATGTAGTAAAACATCAATAAATATAAAATAAATGGCCTTAGCAATTTTGTTTTTATGTGTAGTTAATCTTTTAGGGCTCCTTTTCCAAATGGAGGCTTTTAACGCAAAGAGAATTTTGATCTTTCGTAGCCCCTTTCCATTGCTTAAAATATAACAATCATTTTCGAGAAATGAAATTCGGGCAATAGTTCTTACAAGCATAACTGATCTCTTTTTACATTTGGTTCATTATTTAGCATGATTGAGATGAGAACACCGTATTCGACACATAATAAGTAAGTACAATGTTCAAAAGGTCCGTGCAAGTGTGAAATAAAGGTTATAAAGAGTTTAACACGTAGAAAGTAATCATCAACGATCAATGAAATATTATCCACACATTATCAAGCACACAACGAAATAACGTCACGTCTCAAATCACTACGAAAAAATCACATTAGTGGATGGAATGTAGTGGTCATCCAAATATCTTAAATGTTCATCCATGTAATGTGAAAAATCAAAAATACAAAAATCTTTGTCTTTTTGAAAAAAAATATTGAAAATAAAATATTTTTCAATTTTACAAATTTTTTCTTAAAAATCAAAAATCTTTTTGGATTTTCAACCTTTTCGTTAAAAATAATTTTTTTTGAGAAACATATGAATACAATATAAATACAATCTAGTAATATGGATATAAGATATGAACATGAGAAACGCCCTATTATAGAAACAAGTCTTGACCTCAACCATTAGTCCCAGAGGAATTCTCAAAAGGAGAAGGCATCCTATAAAATTCCTCCATTAAATATTGTGAAGTCTTGACTAAATACTCTACTTGCTCTTAAAAACTCTCAAAATCTCTATGGTGATGTGCAGGAGCATATGGAACAACATATGTGGTGCATGCATAAACATATGTAAAAACTTGTGTGGGAGCGTACGGAGGAACACACGTGTAAGAAACTCTCCCAAGCTTAAAACAAAACTCTCTAAGGTGACCTATTTTTTTTGTAATGGGAAAAAACATAAACGAGCTTGGGTCTACCTTGATTAAAATCCCTAGGACAAGCTCTCCTTGGTAGTTTAGCTCTCCTTAGTGGTGTAGGTTGAGGCCCATAATGTGACAACCCGAATATGATTATGATAAACCATGTTTAAATGATGATTACCGTATGGGATGAGAATAATGTGTTATTATAATATATAATGTTAAGTTATTGTGTTTAGTCTAATCCTACCTTCATAACTTATGAAATATTGAATTAGTCACAAACACAAATTTGTAAAGTCTTCGGTAGGAATGTTCGAGTTTGGGACTAGTTTTGGCCGCTATAATATAATAATTGACTTGAGGTGAAAACTAGATAGTTGTATATATATGAGTTAAGTTTTAACACAACAAATGGTGTATTAAACAAAGGTTCGAGGAAGGAGTTATGCTGAAATTACGAAAAGGGGGTAAAGTAGTCGTTTAGCTTTAAGGGATATTTTGTCTTATATGGTGAGACATGTCATATTTTGATTGGGCCAAGGGGGAGGTGACTTATGCCGACTTTAAAGGCTTGAAATAATCTCCTCCTTCAGTATACTTCATTCAAGGAGGAGTTTTAGCCTAAGGAGAGAGAACCATGAAGTTTGGGAAGAGAAAGGCGAGGAAGCGTTGGAGAAAAATTCATAGGAAATTACGTAAACATCCCTAAGGTAATTCTACTTGTAAATCTTGTATATTGATGGAATTGTTGATTTAAAATGATATAAATAATCATTTGTTTACTAAAATTTTGTGTTTTGAGGTATACTTATGGGTAGATGCGGGTTTAAGCAAAGTTGAACGTGTAAATCATGTATATTGATTCGATTGGAAACTATGTGTATTCAAACTCCTATAACTTTTTGTATATTTATTGGAATTGAATAATTCAAGTTGGATATGAAAATAGACTCATATATGTATAACATATACGAATATTATATGAAAATACCAAGAAATGAATCATTGGTGATAGTTTGAAGTTCATGTATCAAATCTGCCCCAAAGGTGTAAGTATGCACACCAAGTGTTCGATGTTTTGCTTGACATAGCAACTGAACCTTAAAAATTATGAAACTTTAATTTTGTATTATTGAATATGTTTATGGATGTTGGGTGAAATATAAAAGGAAGTTATGATGCAGAAAAATTATGAAAATTCTTCGAAGTTGAGTGGACGATAAAAGAGTATATAGGGCATATTAGATTTGTAATAAAGAAATGGACACATCTTGCTCTATAAAACTTGAAATGATGTGTTGTCTTTTATATTGGGAACCTTATATGATAATAATTGGATTAGAAAGAAGAAATAAAAGAATGTTTGGGCTATGGATTGGATATGTTAAATATTTTAACATGAAATTGAATGAGACTTCATTTATGATAAATGATTAGAATGTGATGCTATGATGCTTATGAATTCGTTTAAGGTTAAGTTTTCTTTGGATTGTTAACATTATTATGATGATACTAATATTATAAGAATGAATGTGTGGAAGGGAAGAAGAACTGGTTGAACCAGTGCCAGACAAAGGCAAGGGAAAAACACATGAAGTGGCCAAGGTGAGTGTACTCACTAGTAAGGTGTATTTATACATGATTATGGATATTATATGTTGTACTTACCGGGTTGAGTATAAATATGAGATGTTTTACTTATTGAGATGATTATGGATGTAATATGTTGTACTTGTTGAGTTGATTATAAATATGAGATGTGCTACTTATTGAGATGATTATGGATAGTATATGTTGTACTTACCGAGTTGATTATAAATATGAGATGTGGTACTTATTGAGATGATTATGAATATTATATGTTGTACTTGCCGAGTTGATTGTAAATATGAGAGTTTGTAATTATTGAGATGATTATGGATGTCATGCGTTGCACTTGCTAAGTTTATTATAAATATGAGATGTGGTACTCATCGAGATGATTATGGATATTATATGTTGTACTTGCCGAGTTGATTATAAATATGACAAGTGGTACTTGTTGAGATGATTATGGATATTATATGTTGTACTTGTAGAGTTGATTATAAATATGACAAGTGGTACTTGTTGAGATGGTTATGGATATTATATGTTGTACTTGCCGATTTGAGTATTAATATGAAATGTTGTACTTATTGAGATGATTATGGATATTATATATTATACTTACTAAGTTGATTATAAATATGAGATGTGGTACTTATTGAGATGATTATGGATATTACGTATTGTACTTGCCGAGTTGAGTGTAAATATGAGAGGTTGTAATTATTGAGATGATTATGGATGTCATACATTGCACTTACTGAGTTGATTATAAATATGAGATGTGGTACTTATCGATATGATTACGGATATTATATGTTGTACATGCCGTGTGGATTATAAATATGAGATGTGGTACTTATTGAGTTGATTATGGATGTTATATGTTGTACTTACCGAGTTGTTTACAAATATGAGATGTCATACTTACCAAGTTGAATATGGATATGATACTTATTGAGTTGATTATGTTTAGGATATGTCATACTTACTGAGTTGATTATGGATATGATGTGAATGTATTATAAGAGATTTTATGGCTTATTAATAGCCAAGAGATGTTATGGCTTATCAACAGTCAAGAGATGTTATGGCTTATCAACAACCAAGATTTGTTATGGCTTATTAATAGCCAAGAGATGTTATAGCTTATTAATAGCCAAGAGATGTTATGGCTTATTATAGTCAAGAGATGTTATGGCTTATTAATAGCCAAGAGATGTTATGGCTTATCAACAGCCAAGAGATGTTATGGCTTATCAACAGCCAAGAGATGTTATAGCTTATCAACAGCCAAGAGATGTTATGGCTTATTAATAGCCAAGAGATGTTATGGTTTATTATAGTCAAGAGATGTTATGGCTTATTAATAGCCAAGATATGTTATGGCTTATCAACAACCAAGAGATGTTATGGCTTATCAACAACCAAGAGATGTTATGGCTTATTAGCCAAGAAATGTTATGGCTTATTGGAAGCCAAGAGATATTGATATGTTTTATATTGTTACATAGATAGGACTCGTTGCATTTTATTTTATGCACTAGTGTAATAGTAATGCATTCACTGAGCTATTTTGCTCACGATTCCTATGTTATGTTTTTTTTCAGGTAATGAAATGTCACTGCCAAATCTAGGAGGTCGGATGGGGTTAGCAAGGGATGCGTAAAACCATATTTTTTGTCAAATTAAAAAGGGGTAATTTAATCCTACTTCTCCTTTGAGCAAGTTTGAATAAGCACGATTACTTTAAGATTTTGAAAAGTTTTTTGTGCTATGGCTTCATATTTAAATTGAAAAAGGATACTTGTGTTTATTGTTTGGTCAAGGAAATTATGGTTTGACTCACTTTGACTTTCAACTAAATTATAAGTAACTGGGTTGGGGTGTGTCACATAAGGATCCATTACAAACTCGAGAACTGGTTCGGGTACGACTTTGAAAGTGGATGCACCGCCATAACCTATTCCTTGCCTCTTAACGTCACCTAACGTGAGACCAAGGAATATCTTTTCAACCTTCTTAGATATATCGTCTAAAGTGACCTTAACCTCTTGAGCACGTTCGAGATCAATCTCGAGTTGGGATATACAGGCTTCAAGTTTCTCATGAGTCTGCAATGAAGCTTGAAAATTTCTTGTAAGACTTGCGTCAGTGTTGGTAAAATCGATTTTCTCCCTATCAATAACAATCAACTGCTCACACAAAGAAATTTTCACATTCTGAAGTTATTTCACCGACACCCCACACTATCTCTCAAAACATTCATCTCCTTCTCTAAATCAAATACCATAAAAGATAAATATTTATTATGCCTTTTCATTTTTAAAGTCCCGGTGTAAAATTCACAAAAGGCCTTTTAGATTCCACGTTCTCCCTCACTCAAATTCTCTTCCTCACTCTCACTCTCTCCAGAATGATTCGAAACATCTCGAGGCTCTCACATTTAGAAATGTCCTCATCAGTATGGGACAAACTATAAATACTCACGTGACTTGCCATGAATGCACATAAACTAGGTTCATGTAGTGATTCATCCCTCGAATTTATTGACCCGCTGTCATTATCGCTAAGAGTGACTTTATGTGAAAATTTCCTTTTGCCCTGTCTTTTTAGCCTATTGGAACACTCATGGGATTTATGTCCCTTTCTCTCACACTCACAACGTCTCACTTTATCTTTTTCACAAACATTCTTGCCCTCATTATCATTTTTATTTTTCTCAAAAATCTTTTATTTGGAAGAATTTTCTTTGTTAAATTTGAGAATTTTTTTGAATAAAGGGCTAAATCATCCATCTCAAAATCAAATTTAGACTCAGAATCACAAAATTTTTCCTTCTTATTTTTGAATTGGGACTTCAAATCAATCCTTATTTCGTTTTTCTCAACCTTTTAATGAAACATGTGAATTTCATAAGTTAGAAGGTCTTCTACGAGTTCTTCTAATCTAAGAGTACCTAAAATTCCCAACGAATTTAGGACAGTGACTTTAGGGATGAAGCAGGGTGGCAAGGATCTCAAAATATTTTTCACAACTCTCGTCAGAGGAATTTTCTTACCCAAATTAAATATAAAATTAACTATGTCCTATAAATATGCACAAAATTCATTAAAAAAGACTAAGACTCTAGAATAGCAATAGTATCAAACTCTGTGGTAATTTTTTTTTTATCTTAGAAGCTTTCACAGTGTTGGTATCCTCGTGAATGTGATGGAGGGTATCCCATGCTTTCTTAGACGTGATGCATGTCATGATGCGGTAAAACTCGTCAAGGGTGACATCTCCAAAAATGGCACTTAAACCGCAAGAGTTAAAATTATTCAACTTCAATTTATCATCCGTTTAAGTGGTAATGGGTTTAGGACATATGACATCGCCAATGGTCACAGTGGGTGGTGTCTTCCCTCTTTTACATAAAAGCCTAACACGCTTGTCAATCGCTTTCAAAGACGACCTCATCCGAGCTTTTAAATAAGCATAATTAGACCCATCGAAAATAGATAGCCTATTATACAAATTTTCCATAAAACTCAAATTTTAAAGGATCACATAAAAAAATAGCGTAACCAGCTCTGATAAGAATTTGAAAAAATTGATATCCCAAAAAATTCGTAAAAATCATGATCATACGATATTTTTGTCCAACCCGCTCTGATACCAATTTGTAAATGCAAGGTTTCTTATGGATAGTTCGTATATTAGGTTACGCACAAAAAGATCCAATTTTTAATCTAAATTATATCTTGATTAAGTTAAGGTGTGCATGCAAGATAAAGTCTGATTTAAATGTTTCAATCCAAGCAAATAATCAAACCAAACATGCGAAGAAAATATGAAAAAATTCCTTTTGCGAAAAACCTAGTATTCAACACTGTAAAGAGTTTGGCAGACACAATCGACTCATAGACTACTTAGCTCCACTAAACATAACATGTAGGTCTTCAAGTTTTCTACAAAATACATTCCAACACCGTCCACGGGAAGCGGTGCTACCGATTAGTCTCAGGATACACGATCCTATCTTCTTCAGTCGTAGAGACTGAGCACCACAAATCAGTAGTTGATTATAACTCTACAAAGGTTTAATGCAAGTGTATGGAAACTTGGGTTTGAATAAAATTAACAAATCATATATGGGATGAATGATTTGGAAAAGAAAAGTGTTTTTATAAAACATGAAGATGAGAACTTTTGGTTCACATATTTAAAATTTGTTTTCGCTAAAAGTCTTGTGAAAAACTGATCAAAATATTTTTTTCCAGTAAAAGTACGAATTTCGAGCAGACGATCTCATTCGAACGAAAATAGCATCTCGTTCCAACGAAAACATTAGTTTCGTTTTAACGATACCAGGTCTCGTTTTAACGATAACCCATTCTCGTTTGATCGACCTTCTAACGACCTTCCAAAGACTTTGGTTATGTTAAAGAGAGGATTATCATTTAATGGTCGTTCGAAGATCATTCTAAAGAAGAGGGACTTTCATTCTAATGAGATCAATATCTCGTTCGAACGAGATTAAAATAAAAAAATTATTTTCAAAATCCGTTTTATAAAAAGTCCTCGATTTAAAAAGTAAGCATCCCATAATATAATTTATATAAGAAGTAAAAACCACAAGTCATATACCTCCATTAAAGTGTCGGTGAAAAATCCAATGGCTTAAAATCCAGAAATGATGCTCGATACTACCATATCTTCGAATGATCTTAGAGGCAATGCAGATATAGTGTTCAATTTAAAAATCCGGTTTGTAAAGGGTTATGCAAAAAATAGCAAACAACCTAAGATATGAGCAATTATAAAATCTTGCTCTTAGATGTACCTTTAATTATCTCAAAGTATAAGTAATTACCTTTACGTTCTGCATCAATACACAACCCAAAACCTAGCGTAACACATCACCATATATAATATACCCCTATACTCCATATAGAAAAGTTGACACATATAATGCATTCAATTTTGTCTTCAATAGTCGAATTTTTTTTTCACATTCACCTTTCTAATTCTACTTCACATCCTTTCATGTCAAAGTGGTCAATAGCAATTAAATAGATGGGAAAATAATAAAGGACTTATGGTACAAACCCATAAGTCCTATATAATTCCAAATATCTGATGGATCTGTCGGCCTCTCCCACGGGTCGATTTGGGCTTGGGCTGACCAGGGCTATAGCCTAGGGCAAAAAAAATATGTTAACTATGTGTAACAAATCCAGACCCAAAAAATTAGCCTACCTAGCCTAACATAGCCAACCCTAAACTCTAAACTCTCGAGCCTAAGTTGGTAAATGAATAGAGAAAATAAAAAAACACCTATTGTAGAGGTGCGTAGAAAAGTACAATTGAAAAGTAAAAGTTAAAACATCCATTTTCTCTTCCCCCAAATTCTCACCCACTGTCCTTATTTCCCCCAATAAAATATAAATACCAAATTCATTATTTTCTCCTTCATTCGGCTAAAAGTCATCGCCGTCTTGAATCTCCATCGAATTTGTATCGTCGTTGTCGTCGTCCACTGGATTGGTAAATTGTTTTCTTAACCTTTATTTATTTATTTATTAGTTTCTCAATTTTCTTTAATATTTTGATTTTTTTTATTTACTGTTAAAGTTGTTTGACTATTAACATGTAACAGTATTAAATTGACATTGTTAAACTCAATGTGAGAAAATCACGATTCACCATTTTTCCACACATTAAGATTTATTTATTTCTTATTATTTGATTTAATTTATTTTTATTATTTTATTCATAATGTACTTTTTTAGAACTATTGAAAATTAGGGTTTTATTATTATAGACTTAATCAAATTCAAGTTATTCTTCATTTATAAATTTATTTCGGTATTGTATGGTTCATTTATAAGATTTAATTAGTTATTGGCCCATGATTTTAATCAAAACTTTAAAAAATTGTTAATTTGAAAATTGGGGGTTGGGGAGGGGGTCTCTTTTACATTATAATTACCAAATTGGGAATGTTTCTTGCTTAAGGTATTTCTCAAATTACACTCTCTTGATGATTGGATCTTATTTACAATGTTTTGTAATTTTTCATTATGTTTATGAATGATTAAATGTATGATAATTATTTGATCTTATTTAATTTATTTGTAATTAATATGTTACCCTCTTTTTCATTTTTTTAGGTTATAAATAATTATGGCGTACAATCAACCACCAACAAAGAAAGGAAAAACTATTTCCTCACTTTTTTACAAGAGAGAGCATGATGAGCCATCGAGGGGGGACATACTGCCCAAGTATCTTCCTTTGCTAGTTTTGCACCACAGCCCCCAGCTGTGGAGCATAGTTCACTTGAGTTCGTAGAACCTATAGAAATTGCTGAAGTGGACCATCCCATTGGTGGTGTAAAATTTATAAACACGGTTTTCTATATATCCATTATTGATTTTGGTGCCTCGCCGAAGAGATCCATGCTGGATAGGCCTAGGGCTTCTACCTCTCCTATGGTTGTAACTCTCACCGAGGAGAGTATCTCAAGGAGCTCTAATTCTTTGGACGCAGTCGACATCGGCACTCGAAATCATGACTGCGACATCACTAAGGATGAACTAAAAGAGCTGAGAGATTAGTACTGGATCCCCATAGGAATCTTATTGAGACTACCCGATTCTGATGAAAGAGTTATGACTGGCCCAATGTTGATATATGGTTTCCCGTTTGGGCTCCCCAAGTTGGAGTCCATATACCTCTTCACTCAATTGTAAGGTTTATCTTATGGGGTTATAGGGTGGCTCTTACCCATACTCCACCAAATGCAATTAGGTTTATTCTAGGTTCAATGGTTTATTGGTAAGATCACACTGGGTTTGACCTTATTGAGGAGATATTTAGATTTGTGTATGACATAAAGGATAATGACAAGGGCAACGGGTACTATTATTTTTCCCCCTGATAGTCTTACCTGAAAATGGTGAAAGTTGCTCAGACAAGCAATCAGAGCTGAAAGAATTAATTTGTATGCATGAAGGGTAACCGAGAGTTTCGCTCAAATGAGGATAACCGATCTTATAGTGTTCCTCGCAATTGGTGTGGGCCAAATCGTAGTGGTATACACCTTTCCAACCTGCTTTATGATTTTCTTCCGACATATTCTATGTGGACACATTCTTAGGGAAAAGGTGCAGATCGATGGACAGTGAGATTGGTGTCTGGTGTGAGGTGGGGGGTCATCTCCCCCTATGGAAATGTGGATGCATTCATTTTTGACCCTAAGCATACAGTCACTCTCGAGCAAATGAAAAAAATTGAACTCCGTCTTTTGCCATACAAATAATTTTACTGATATAGTCGGTTACCATGGGTATACCCCTGATTTAAAATTCCTCAGGGGTTTTGACGCTGACGACCTGTGGAATCTAGTTCAACACCGAATGCTTGTGGTAAACTCCTAGCCAAACTTGTGTTTACATAATTTTAGAAAATATCTTTGCACTATACCGATCTCTTTATCCTCTTTTAAGGTACAATGGTGCCACCCTCTTAAGGGAGAAAATAATCTTACCAAATTGCTTTTGAGGACGAAAGAGATGCCAATGTTGAGCTTCTTACACATCATGATACTATGTCAGAGTAATTAAAGATGATAAAATATGAGTATGACAAGGTTTGCATTGAGCTCAAGGAGAGGGATACTTAGCTTATAGCGAACGTTGAAGCTTTAAGCTAAGTTGAGGTAGAAAATAAAAAGATGACGAGGCAGATCACCATTGATACTGTGAAGATCACGAGTTAGGAGGAAGCCCTAAATAAGGGGTCTGAATAGGTTGCTCAGGCAAATTATTCCCTTACGAAAAATACTAAAGTCCTTTCCTACGCTAAGGAGGAAGGTATTAGGAAGTATAAGGCATTTGTTGACCATAATATCGATCTTGTGACCATCTTCATGGAAGGATATGTTGAGATGAAGAAGATTGTCATCAAGCACTACCCTAAAATTACTGAAGTTGACCAAACGTGTGAAGGGGATGATGATGAATCCATGGCCTTGGCTGCTGAGGGGGATCCAATAGAGATTGATGATTTGGAGGATGAAGCCATCTAAGATAATCTTGGAGCTGAGGCCAACCAAAATGTTACCATTGATGCTCGCCCCATCACTCCTAAGATTACCCAAGAGACGCCTGAGGATATTCCTATGGCTGAGGTTTATATTGTCCATGCTCCTCAAGTCGTCCCAGGAACTGAAGATGCTCTTGTGGCTTAAGCTCCCTATTTTGTTTATACGACTGCTGTTTTATTAAACGTTATTTGTTAACACCTTGAATAATTATATGTAATGGCCATTTAACTATTTTTTATTGCTTATAAATAAGAAGTCAAGTTGTTCAAGATTTGTGTTTGCATGTTAATTAGGCATAAATTCTTCGTATTTATCCCCTTAATTTAAAGGCTTTTATCATCTTGTGCAGTGTAAACCGAGTTGATTTATCTCCTATTATTGCTACTGACCATTTTTATGTAGTGCATAGAGTTTCATGTATTTCTCATACATTTTGCAGGTGTTTTACACGATTGAAGAAAAGAGAAAACTTAAACTCAAGAAAGATACAAGTGAAGGAAAGTCAAGGGAAAAATAATAATTTTGCACCAGGAATTCGAACACAAAACCTGAAGGAAAGTTGAAGATCTCAAGTCGATAAGAATTTAGGAGGAAACGACATCCAAATACGATCCCCGGTTGTGAAGTTATGAAGCTTCAAAGTTGAGAAGAAGTCAAGGAGAAAAAGGAAGAAAAAGAGATAGGCAGCGAACCGAACCGATGAAACCATCACCGAACCAGTTTGCCACTCTGTAGCACCAAACTGAACTGATGAATAAGAAGTAGAACCAGTTCCCCAAACTGGTATAAACCGAACCAGTTCTCCCCAGTAAAGAAGGCAAATAGAACCGGTTCGCATGGACGAATTTTTTAATTATTTATTCCTCAAAAATCGAGTTGTGCATGGGACAAACACTTAAAATAACGTGATATATTTATTATTTTATCATACCAGACATGGAGGGCTTCTCTTTTGTTAATTTTGAGAGAGTTTTGAAGCCAAGAAGTGCAGAATTCATATTGTTCAATAATTTCTTCCTTAATTTGGATTAATTCAAGTCTTTTATTCATTCCAAGTAATCTTTTCTTTATTGTTTTCAACTGCTTTCATATTTGCTGTAGGTAATTCATTCTTCTTAGTTAACATCCTTCCTTGCATGTTTAATTTTACTTTTCACACAATTATGAATTCATACAACATAGATATATTGTTTAAACATAGTTTCATAATGTTCAACTATATTTCTAAGGGTTGGGATAAATGAACCCAACCCGATGTGGTTTGCATGAGTATAACAGTAATTCTATGAATTAAATAAATGATTGATTCGTGTTGGTTAGTTGTTACTATCTTTAACCTCGTTTGTTTAGGAGTATGACGTGAGTGTTAGCTATTCCGACACCGCTTTATTTCTATTCTTGATTATGTATGATGCGGGCTTGTGCCCTTATATATGTAATGCTTGAAATAAATAAAATCTCGGTTTGATCAATTATCTAATTCACGATTTCTTTTATATTCGGTAAACATACTAGGGTTCGGGGGATTGTAGTCCAACCTATTTTTCTCATTCATTTTTTATCCGATCACAGTTAGTTTACTCTTGCATTCATAGTTTAATTATTAGTTTAATTAATCTGCATTTAGTTAATAGATATAAAACTCAAAACCAATCATCTTTTCATTCTTTTTCTAGAGTTAAACTTAAGATTTTTCGTCTTACCTATCGTCATCACGTTCTACGTCCTATTTTCCTGAGGATTTGACCCCATCTTATCGGGTTTATTACTTACGCGATCGATTTTCACTTAAACTGTAATTAGCACGCACTAGAGACACATTTAAGTCGCATCAATTTTTTGGCGTTGTTGCCGGGGATCTGGGTAGACTTTTAGGTTTGGTTGAGTTAATCTTAAATTTGACTCCAATTCTTAAAAAGCCAAAAAAAATCATAAAATCTAAAACATTCAAAAAAATTCAGAAAGTTAAAAAGCAAAAAAATATAGCATCTCTCAAAAGCCCTTTATGTTAAATCTTCAACAAACTCAACAATCTACTCCGACATAAATTCACGAAAATCCTCTAGGAGAGTACAATCTCGATAGCCTACACACTCCAAACGTTCCTCAGTTCTGGTTTTTACAACCTACACCGCCTAACTCCATCACAAGTCACACATTGAGTCACACTCCTAGCGTGTCGAGTGAGGAATTTGAGTCAATTGGAGAGAGCGCCATGTCAGATAACGCTAGTTTTGGTACGGGTGAGGGAGATATACCATATCGCCCCATGAGAGAGCTTTTATATCCTGAGCAAACTGTCACCCATGGATGCATTCTACTTTCGTATAATGCAGGACGGTTCGACTTTCGTAATGGGATGATCCAAATTCTTCCCACCTTTCGCGGTATGGATTCGGAGAATCCTTACCTCCACATTCGTGAGTTCGAAGAGGCATGCGATACATTTAGCAATCAAGCTTGCACACAAGATGTCGTTCGCCTCAAAGTTTTTCCCTTCTCCTTGAAGGATAAAGCAAAGACATTGCTATGGTATTTATCACCGAACTTAATTAGATCATGGAAGGAAATGCAATCCAAATTTCTCTTAAATTTATTTCCCAAACATCTAACAAATTCCATCCAAGCTCAAATTCAAACATTTAGACAACAAGAAAATGAGCCATTTGATCGCTGTTACGAACATTTCAACGATATTATTATTACATGCCCTCATCATGGTTTTGAAAAGTATAGTCTCATATATTTCTTTCACCAAAGGCTAAGCTTACCTTCTAAAGAACTCGTTGAGACAATGTGCGAGAGACCGTTTTGGGAACTGGATAAACACGATGCATATGCCCACCTTAAGTTTGTTGCCGAGACAACTCAAGCGTGGGACACATTCGATCTTAACATCCAAAATCAAGTTCGACAAACTCCCACCGCTCCTTCAGTGCCCGATATTTATCATGTGGGAGATGTAGTCGGATCAAGGTTAAGAGAACTAACCGGATCCATCCGAGAAATGAAAGAGAATGTGTGTGCTATTTGTGAGGCGGTCCATTCAACGAAGGAATGCTCGATGATACCCGCCGACAAAGCAATGCTACATGAGCAAGTGGATGGGATAGGAGAATTTAAAGGTAATTTTAAGTCCCCGCATGAGAATTTTTAAAACCCTTCATGGAAGAACCATCCTGGTTTTATCTATGGGCAACAACATGCAGCGTTGAATCCCAATTCACACGTTGCCCCCCTCCCCCTCCTTATTTTCATCAAGCACCGCATATGCAAGCACCACCTCCCACATTGTATATCACCCCACCGCGAAAAAATTTCGAGGATACTATAAACCAATTCATCCAGTCCTAAAATGCAACCAATGCTAAGTATGACCGCGTGTTTACTGAAATTAATGTGAATATATCCAGGTTGCAATCATATTTAAGTATCCAAGAGAAGGGTAAGTTTCTGGCCCAAGGCCAAAGACCTCCTTAAGGTCAAACTAGTGTTAGCTATACTTCCAATATACATCAAGAGCAATGTCAAGCCGTTACCACTCTACGTAATGAGCGAGTTGTTGATTTATCACCTCCCCCACACAACACACCTAAAGACAAAGAGGTTTCTCCCCGGTACGAAAGTTGCCGAAGATGCCCCCTTGAAGGAGAGTGAAAATGATGAAACTAATGAGCCTGAAGTCGTAGTGAAACCACCCCCCACCACGCCTTTCCCTTGACGGTTAGTTCCTCCCCAAAAAGGAATCCCCCGTAACGACGTGCTAGATGTCTTTAAGCAAGTCAAGCTGAATTTACCTTTTCTCGATGCTATACAACAAATTTTCGCCTATGCTAAAGTCCTTAAGGACTTATTAACGGTGAAAAGAAGGCTAAAGGTGAAAACTAATGTCTTCCTAACACAAAATGTGAGCTCCGTTCTATTTAACGACCTACCTCCAAAGTTTAAAGATTTGGGTGACCTACTTTTTCGTGCATTATTGGGGATAATCGAATAGAAAAGGCCTTACTTGTTACTATGGAAAGAGAAGGTCAATTATCAAAAGAAGTTGGGAAAGAGACAAGAGTCAAATGGACGAAGTGTGAATGCTTTTAAAAACTTATTTTTTAAGAAATTTAATGCTTCTAAAAACTTCAAATTCATAGGAGCTAATGTTTCAGCAGAGTTATGAAGCTTATTATACTCATCTCGAATATCAAAGCCATTGTCATCGCTAAACATATCGGACAACTTATCTGAATGATGACTCATAGAGAGAAAATAAATAAAAAAAACATGAGAGAGATAAACAAACCACCCAAAACAATACAAAATAAAGATCTACACAATAACTTATTGCACCTTCTCTGATACCAATTTGAGAAGGGCCCGACATCTTAGGAAAGGATGGTAAAATAGAAATTCTATTTTTAAATTTAATAAAAAAAATTTAAACATATTGACCCAACAAAAAAATTTGCACCAATTTTAAATCGAGTTGTTGTTAAAAAACGATCTACCCAATTTTATCTTTTTAACCTAAAACATGCATATAGGTGATAATGGAAGATATAAGTAAAATAATCACACAACGCACTGATGTACGAGGGAAACCCATACGGGAAAAATCTCGGACGGTCCAGCCATACAGATCACTATGATAAGGTTTACAAAGACTACATAGTAGAATTACTCAATAACTCGTCTCCCTCGCAAACCTTGATGATCTTCTATATTCTGCCTCTCCTCCACAGTGTAACGCAGGAGTCCACCCATGCAAGAAGCCACAACGTGTGAATCCACAAACACCTCGGTATCCATCGATGAGGCTCACCAACTATCTATGAAATCAGAACACATAACACCGCTTCTTCACTGTAATGTATTAAACCACAAGTAAGGAGTCCACCATAAAAAAATTTCTCTCATTCCAAGATGGTGAGAAACAAACTTTGGAACCCAACAAAAAAGTCGAGAATGTAGAAACTTGGATCTTTAAACTCAATCGATGAAACTAGGGTTTTGGAACTTTGGTAAAAGGATAAGAAAATATTTTTTACCAAAAGTTCTTAAAACATTTGAGTCCAACACACCTATAAATAGCAAAACATGAATTTTTGGGAGGCGAACTCATTCAAATGAAAACCTATAGTTCGTCCGAATGAAAGGCTTACTTCGTTCTAACAAAACTCAGGTTCATTCGAACGAATAAGCTTTTTCGTTCTAATAAATTTCCAATGAGCTTCCAACGAGTGCCCTTCCATTTGACAGAGAGTGCCCGTTTGATGTTTGTTAGATTTCTGTTCTAACGATGTTCCAAAGATTGTTCCAACGAGGTAAAACTTCATTCCAACGAAAATCCCTTTTTGTTCGAACGAGAACAGACTCAGAAACAAAAAAAATATTTTCTTCAAAAATAGTTTTAAAAATAGTTCTAAACGTTTTTGTTTAAAAATAAACACCCAAAATAAACATCTGAGAATCATATTCAATGCATCCATACCTTCGAGATCCTCGGTAAACGTGGTACGAAATATGGCACGATGTGTATCCATTTTTGAATCTTTGTCGCTATGTCCTCATTAAATATGTTATAGGCGTACGAGATCGACAATACAAAGCCTAACCTATGACTCAAATGTTTTGTCCAAAATTAAGTCAATTATAAACAAATTGACTCGATTGGAAATTTTTTCTTACATAAAGGTGCCCAAAGCACTATTACCAATGGCTAGTTTTTTAAAACCGAATTAGAAAAGTTCTAGAATATACCCGAGTACCCTCCAAATGCTATTTTCTTCTCAGGCCTATAAATGGAACTCCTTGCCTTCACCTCGAAACATACAAGCTCTCTAAGACAATATCAAAAGTTTTAAGTTTCATTTCAGAACTTGTCGCACCCATATTTGAGTATTTAGTGAGAGAAACCAAATCATATTTACAAAGGTGTGATATTTAATTCCAAAATCTCATAATTTTTCAAATTACCATTAATTTCGTAAATGCCTGTTAAGGTGTGTAATGCTCTGATACAAATTTGAGAGTGCTTGCGCAATCTTAATGGATTAACTTATTTAATTAAGTGTCCAATCACAAATCCAATTTTATCTTATTATCCTAAAAAATGCATCTAAGTGATAAAGCGGGTAAGTAAAATATGCAATCACACGAAAACTGAGGAAAAATCCATTTTCAGGGCAAAACCTTTTATATCAGCACTTTAGAAACTTTACAAGATAGTCGACTTACAATAATACTTGATACAATCAATAGTATAATGCGCAGTCTTCGTAGAATCTCTAAAGAATACCACTCGTTCTTGAGTAGTCCACAGACGAAGATCCACCCTCGGTATCCACCGATCAGCCTTCAGCCGTGATCCTTCTGGGTTCACAAGTCAGCCGTAGAGATGATCTATCCATAATGAGTATAACATAATTAAGGTTCAAAACTATTCATAAAAATATATTTGGGGATGTGTTTGTGAATCAAATGTGTTTTGTAAACAAAAATGTTGGAAAACTTTTTCAACAGAAATGCCGAAATCGTTTTGAAAAAATTCCCCTAAAATTTAGAGACGAAATATATATTTATAGGTTGTGCACAAAATTCGAGGTGACGACTTGTTTGAATGAAATTAAAGCTCGTTCGAACGAGAAAGGCATTTCGTTTGAATGAGAGCATAGTTCGTTCGAATGAGACTCCAGCCTTGTTTGAACTAGCTTCTAACAAGCTTCAAACGAATTCAAATAGAAGGCCCCCATTGGATGTTCATTCGATAAAATATCAAACGACCCTTCAAATGAAAAGCCAAATTCGTTCGAATGAGATAACTATCTCATTTAAACGAGGTTAAAAAATATTTTTAAATTAAAAATCCAGCCTCGATTTAAATAAAAAAATAAACATCCCAAATAAAGTTTATGAAGAATTTTAGACACCAATTGATTTATACCTTGTAAGAGTGGATGTCTTGAGTGTTATAGATGTTGGAGATTCGGTTTATCATGTAGGAACCTGTCGGTTTGTATTGGGATATGCCAAATGTGCCATGTTGCAAATAAAATAAATAACAAGCCTAATCCAGACTATTTTCCCTTACAATACCCAATTCACCTCCTTCCTGGGTATATTTCGGACCAACAATTTCCATCGTTACACATTGCTAACAAGGACACACACAAAAATTTCATGTAATTTACAGACTACACTAACAAAATCCAACTAAGTTACCTTCATCAAATTTCCATGTATTTATATACAAAATGGAAAGGATGTTGTATGTACAAAAATGTTTAAACAATACAAATGTTTCGGAGCTAGGGTTTGGGGTTAAGGTTCTAGCGATTAGGGTTTGTTAAAGATTTACACCATATTATTACCGGCCAATAGAGTGGATCCATGTGGAAATACAAACCGGTAATTATAGCCTAGAAACATAATGGGCCAGTTTAATACAAATAGCTACACAAGTAACTAACAATGTCAAGACCTTGAACATGGGATGAACACTTAGGTAGCAATTATAGGTGCGTGGGTTAACCTAGGTGGGAACATTTAAAAGGGTAACCACCCAACAGTTATAATAGCAGTTTCATGGGAAAGGATTCTATAAATAAGCAGCCAAAGGACAAAGGAAAAGAGGACTCCCTCAACAAAAATCTACATTTAGTCATTTAAACTCCTTTTCCTTTGGTTTCTTTTTTTTCGTTTATTTACAATTTTTCTTCTTCTTCTTTAAAGTAGTTTTTAAGGTAGATTTATTGTAATCCTCTTTACGTTTTATGAAAAGTTCCTTTGCTTTACATTTAAACAATCTTTACTTTTCTTAGTGTACCTTTAGAAAATTATAATGCCACTTAAGTTGTTTAAAAGGTTTAAGACAATTTAAATGACTCCGAACAGTTGTTTGAGAAACTCCTTTTTTACAAAACAAAGACTAACACAAGATATGTATGAGAAGTTATGAACGAGATATTTCAATTAGGTGACCAAGTTTTGAAAAACAATACTAAGTAAATTCTAAATCAACACGCAATCAGAAGGGGATGAGAGGAAGATTAAACATGCAAGTACACATGTATTTTAACGTGATAAAACCCTACCCAATTGGGGAAACATCAACGTATGTATCTACACCTAAAAAAAATCCACTAAAAACGAGTTAACAGGTTACAAACTATTTAACAAACTAAACACACAAACAAATCTAATCTAACTCAAGAATTTATACCAACTCAATTAGGTAATTCTGACTTCTCTGAAGGATCTGAAGATGTTCTTGTTGTTCTCCCAGCTTTGTACCTTCTTCTCCCTTTTCGATTTACGTCGACTATAAAGTCAAAAATCTCTCAACCAACACTGTGTTAATGTTGTAGTGTGAAAAGTATATTGTGGTGTTGTGCCCAACACATGCATGAAACTCCCCTTTTTAGTGTAATGAGGCATGCCGATATGCTTTTGCTAAATTAAAAGGCATGCTTATTTCCTCCCCCATTATGCAGGCTCCGGATTGGGCCCTTCCATTCGAGCTCATGTGTGATGCAAGTGATTACGCTATCGGGCTGTTTTGGGCTAAAAAAGATAAGAAGGCTCATATGATATGTTACGCTAGCCAAACTCTAATCAGATCACAACTCAATTACTCTACCACAGAGAAAGAATTAGTAGCGGTAGTTTTTACCTTAGATAAGTTTCGCTCCCACCTCATCGATTCGCCTACCACATACTTTATCGACCACACGACGCTTAAATATCTCCTTTCTAAGAAGGATGCCAATCCATGCCTCATAAGGTGGATCCTACTCCTACAAGAGTTCAATCTCTCTATAAATAGCAAGAAAGGAGTAAAAAATGCTGTTGCCGACCATTTGTCCCTGCTTTCATCTGACGTGCCTAGTGATCCCATACCCATAAATGAAAAAAATTCGGATGAGCAACTATTTACCACTTCTTCTCTCCCCTATTTCGAGGACATAGTTAATTATCTTGTCATGGGAGTCGTCCCTCCCGATTAGACACCGCAAGAGAAAAAGAAGTTCATTACTTGGTCACGCATAATTTTCTACGAAGATCCATTCCTATTTAAATATTGCGCGAATCAAATTATCCGATGATGTGTACCGGATGACGAGATTCCAAGTGTCATCCGATTTTGTCATACGAAAGCATGTGGAGGCAATTTTTCAACGAAAAAGACGGCCACTAAGATTCTCTAAAGCGGTCTCTATTGGCCCACAATTTTTCGGGATGTAAACGCTTATTGTAAATCATGCAATAGATACCCACCAAGACATGATGCAATTGACCCCTATACTCGTTATTGAGATATTTGATTGTTGGGTTATCGACTTCGTGGTCCCTTTCCCTCCCTCCTTTGGCTTCTTATACATCCTTGTTGCAGTAGATTATGTGTCAAAATGGGTAAAGGCCATAACAACCAAAACTAATGACAACAAGGTGGTGATTAAGTTCTTGCAAGAACACATACTCTCTCACTTCGGTGCTTGATTAGGTACATATTCTTCATATTTATCCCCTTAATTTCGGTATTTTTATGATCCCGTGCAGTGTAAATATATTGGATTTGTCTCGTATTTATGCTACTAACCTATTTTCGATTTTTTTTTGTGTTTTTTGTATTTCTCATGTGCTTTATAGGTATTTCATGCAAGTTAGTGCGAAGGAAAACACAAAACAGTGAAAGAAACCAAGAAATGGAGAGTTGAAGGGCATTTTCGTAATTTTGTAGCCTTAGTCCAGAGGTGGGGCCATCTAGAAATTTGAAGATCTCTAAATTACAAGAATACTGTAAAAAACGGCACCTCAATCCGAGCTATGGTGAAGAAGTTACGATATTTTGAAGTTGCGCGATAATGAAGAGAAATAGACCAGAAACCATACCAATCCGGATGGAACAGGACCGATCCGAATGGAACCAAACCGATCCGGTAAGAAAAAAAAGAATTGATCTGGTATAAAATGGATCCGGGTCCGTACCGGTCCGGCTGTGCGAATTGCTGGCATTAATTATGCGGATCATGAGGTGCATAACTGGTCAAATCTTGTGCAACAAGCGATTCTAGCTGTCAAATTCGTGCTAATTGGTGCTATAAAAGACCAAGCCCTACCTCATTCCAAAGAGAGTCAAATTCTAGAGAGTATAATAGCATTTTAGAGAGATATAGAGAGTTTTTAGTAAATAAATTTCATATTCTTAGAAAAACCCTAGTTTGTAAGAACAAGAATTATTTCTGGATTCAATCATCTCTCTTGCCTAGTGCAGATTTCAAGTATCAAATTCCATTCTCTTAGTTAATCTCAATTTTTATTTTCAATTTAATCATCTTTTCTTGTTTTGTAATTTTTGTTTTTACCATGTTTCTTAGATCCACAATTATATGCATTGTTATGAAATTGTTTTCCCATAAAATCATGTCTAGCTAAATTTTCAAGGGCATGAACTCATTCCGGTATAAATTTCCTGTGTAGAAAATAGAGGGTAAATTAAATATTGACCAAATCGTGTATGGAAATTCTACGAACATAGGCGACCTTTTAATCTCTCTTGCCCTAGGTACTTGGGATGTTTAAGAACGTTATGTAAGTGAAATTGCCCATTCACCGCTTTATATTTACCTTTGATTTCATATGATGCGGGCTAGTTCCCTCATATATATAATGCTTAGGATCTATAAAGACTGGATTTAGTCAAGAATTTCAATTTACAATGCTAGTATTCTATACGATAATTTACTAAGGAATGAAGGATTGCACTCCACCCTATTTTCTCTCATATTCATATTTGGTTTCTTTTAATACTTGGAGTTTTTTGCACGTAGTTTATTTTTTTCAATCATCTTTTTCTCTTCTTTTCTTTTAACATCAACTTTTGGATTAAACTACCTTACCTTTGTCGTCACGTTCACACGTCTTAATTCCCTGTGGATTCGATACCCAGACTCGCCACTATACTCCTTAAGAAGTGTAGTTACAAGTTTAGTTTTTTTTTTGTATTGAGGTTGGAAGCCGATAACAACGACTAGCGTATTACACGGACGCTCGGTTTTTCCACTCGATCAGTGCTCTGAAGGCAATTATTAGTGATAACGGTAAACACTTTTGCAATCGACTGTTTAAAAAACTTATGAGAAAGTATGGATTCGTTCACAAGGTTAGGAAGACTTATCACCCCCAAACGAGTGGGTAAGCCGAGCTAGGAAATCGTGAAATTAAGAACACTCTCGAAAAAATCATCGATACTAAGAAAATAGTGGACCAAATCGGTTCGCCCCAAGAACCAAATCGGTTCGCCCCAAGAACCAAATCGGTTCACTGATCAGGTTGAATAACAAAATTAATAAAGTGCGAACCGGTTCTTCCCGGAACCAAACCGATTCGATTTTCTGGAAGTCTGTTCGATTCCACCAATGGTTCATCCCCCTTATCTTCCCCAATCCATTCCCTTCCCTCCATTTTCCTCACTTCCCTACCCTTTTCCTGATATTCTTCATCCCCCATTTCCCTCCAAATTCACCCCCTACACCACACCTCCCCTATAAATACACACTTCTTCTTCATCATTTCCACACCTATCAGTTTCTTCCTCTTACTCTCTAAAATTTCAAGAACCCCCAACCCCTTTACAAATGGCCAACAACTAGTGCCCCACCAAGTACAACAACACCGACATTTTGCCCTATGGCGACGGTGAATTTTGCTCTTGTCAAGAGCGGCGATGGTGTGATACTTTCTTTTCTACCTCCCGCACGATGCATATGGATAGGCAGGTCAATTGGGACCAAATTCCCTAATCAATCACTACGCTATTTCGGTCCCATGGGTGGTGCCGATTCTTCCAAAAAAACCGGGCCCACGGTGTGGGAAGAAGAGGTTAGCATGTTTTACGACATACTCGTCTGTACGGGTGAGTTCACAGCACAAGCATATGTGGATCAAACCCCCATCCCATCTTCTTTCGAGATTTTGATCCAAAAGATGCATACTAAGGGTGTCCCAAGCCCATCCCATTTTGGTTACCCCACCGGGGACCGATCGGTAAGGAATATACTTGCATCGGGCGCATCACCCATGGTACCGAGTCACCTTCCTCAACATTTACGGGTGTTTTTTGCAAACATTCAATGACTCTGCGATGCGACTTTACCAAGCCAAATTTATTTACCACCTACTTAATGCGGGCACTAATATCCACCTTGCTCGCACAATCTACGCCGACATCCTAAATGCTGCCATGGACCCCAAGGGCAAGGCTTCCTTCCCCTATCCTCGTCTCATCACATCTTTTCTCAAATACACGGGAATTGTACATCCACGCGCCGTCCCCCGTATCCCAAAACCTATTGGAGGGGAGTCGAGAACTAGGAGTGAAAGGAAATTGCATTTTTTCCATCCACCGATGGAGGGGGATGTGGATATGGAGGAGTCGGGGAGGAAGAATACGATGATGAGAAGTATTCGGACTATGAGCTGATCATGTCTCATATCTGTCACATTCTAAGAATGATATTTTATTTAGTTCACGCTTGACCTAATTTTGGTGGCCTCTGACGCCAGAATTACGTGGGGTGTGACAGATGGTATCAGTGTAACCAATTACAGAAGTGGATTTGTCATTTGTGTACCAAAGTCCTAAGTTGAGAGTACCTTTAACATATTTTATGATTCGCTTAACACACGATAAATGGCTCTCTTTAGGTGCATTCTGATATCTAGCGCATACACAAACATCATACATAATGTCAGGGCGTGAGGCAGTTAGGTATAATAAGCTTCCTATCATACTGCGATAAAGAGTGGGATCAATAGATTTCCCATGTTCATCCTTAGATATTTTTACGGAAGTACTCATAGGTGTCCTAGCATCTTTTGCATTTTCTAGACTCTCTTAACAATCTCTAAAGCATATTTGGATTGCAAAATGAATAAACGCTCTGAATTCTATTTGACTTGAAGTCATAAAAAGAATTATAACTCCACCATAAGAGACATTTGAAATTATCCATGCATAACTTTGGAGAATTTTTAACTTATGTTAAGGATGTAGATCCAAAAATGATATCATCTACGTAGACTTAGGCTATAACTACAGTTTTGTTAAAATGTTTGACAAATAGAGTTGGATCATTACCACATCTCCTTAAGCCGTTATTTAATAAAAACGTAGACAATCGATCATACCAAGCACATGGTGCTTATTTTAGACCATATAAGGCCTTTTTCAATCGAAAGACATGATTCGGATGGTGAGGGTCAATAAACCCTTTGGATTGTTCTACATAGATTTCCTCAGTTAGAATACCATTAAGGAACGAAGAATTTACATCCATTTGGTAGAGAGTGAATTAGAAATGACAAGCTATCTAGTCTTATTTCTAATGACCATCCCGGTATCATCTGTAATATTTTTGAAAACCCTGCGTGTGCTAATAACCTTTTTATTTTATGGACTGGGTACAAGATACGATACGTCACGAGCGACAAATTGAAGAAGTTCCTCCTGCATAGCACTTAGCCCCAAGGATTCACTTAGGGCTTCATTTATATTATTTTATTCTATAAGGGACACAAATCATGCATAATGAGCAAAATTACGTAGCTGGGATCTTGTACAAGCAGGCTCAGTAAGGTTACCAACCATGCAGTCTAAGGGGTGATCTTTAGAAACCCAATTAGGCACTTCAGGGGTCTCAAGTGTTAAGGGATCATCTATCTCTAGAGAGTCACAATTTAAAATATTTTCAGACTCATCCATGATAGTTGGTTTTATAGGTTTACTCTCAGTATTAGTGTCCCTAACAATCATATTAATGGATTTCGTGAGGGTTTTGGTTCGAAAATTATAGACACAATAGGCTCTACTATTGGGAGAGTAACCTAAGAAGATGGTTTTATCACCTCTAGTTTTGAATTTGGAAATGTTCTCTGTCATTACACACATAGCAAGCACTGCCAAAGGTTTTGACATATTTTAGGTTAGCTTTATTGCCATACCACAGTTCATAGGGAGTCTATTTGGTATCTTTTCTAAGGTAGACACGATTTATAATATGACAGGCTGTCCTAACATCTTCTACCCAAAAATACTTAAGAAGGCTTTTGGAATGAATCATAACTCGTGCCATTTCCTGAATAGTCCTATTCTTTCTTTCAGTTATACCATTTTACTGAGGGCTTTTAGGACCACTAAATTCGTGTTGATATCCATTATAGGTACAATATTCAATTACTCATAAGTCTTTAAACTCTCCATCTCGATCACTACAAATACGATTTACTTGACTATCCTTTTCGTTCTCAATACGTAGACGAATTTTTAGAAATTCTTGAAAGGTGTCGAACTTTTGTTTAAGGAAAGCTATCCAAGTAGAGTGGGTAAAATCATCGACCATCACTAAGATGTAACTATTGCCACATAGACTAACCGTTCTAGCAGGACCCATTAGGTTCATATGGATGAGTTCTAGAGGTTTAGAAGTCAATACATCTTTGACTTTCCTATGTGCAGACTTAACCATTTTTCCTTCTTAGCAAGGCCCATAAATAATGTTTGACATAGGATTTATCTTACCAAGACCTATAACTATTTCTTGAGAACATAGTTCACCAAGGCTATCAAAATTTATGTGACCCAACCTATTATGCCAAATCTCACTATCATCCATTTTGGCAATGTTACAAACCTTATTACTTAGATTAACCGTGTAATAATTATCTGGGGTATGAAGGTCTGTAATAATGAAGTCACCATTTTCATTTAAAATTTTGTAATTATTCTTTACAAATGTAACAGTATGGTTAGAGTCACAAAATTATGAGATAATAAGTAAATTTACTTTTAGACCTTTTACTAGAATTACATTTTCTAAAGTAGGTAACCCCTTTTCATGAAGTGTCTCTTTACCAATAATTTGGGCTGATACCCCATCTCCAAACAAAACTTTACCTCCGGAGAAGCTAGTTTTATTTAAAAGTTTGGTATTATCCCCAGCCACATGTTTAGAACATCATTATTCTAAATACCATCCAGATGCTGTGTGCTCAGCTTTCAAAGCACTGATCACGATAATACATTTCATCTGGGGTATTAATTCATCCTTTATAACCCCAATTGCTCTATTTTTAAAATTTTTGCGCTGATTAGGTCGAATAAGGTAAAATTTATGAGCATTAGCCTTTTCTTTAAAAGATTTTTGCGCAAATTGATTTTTCTCAAATTTCTAAGCATTTGGTTTAGGCATGAATCTGGGTTTCCTCTTGTTGATGATCTTTTAGTACTAGATCTTTTATTCCTATAACGATAGTTAGAGTGCTTATCTGGTTGCCTATGAAGAATATAGTTATTTCTGCATTTCCATGAAGTTATGATAGATAGGTGAACTAAAGACCGGTTTATATAGACGTTTAGAAAAACATCCATTAACAGAATGTCCATAGACATCGCAATATGAGCAATAAAGATGGCTCGTAGGAGGCGTATCTATAGGAAAGTTGTTAAACATGGATTTGACTAAAGGTTGGACTCTAGATTTATTTCTAGGGGCACGGGTTAGAAAGATGATTCGCATTTCCTTATGGGAGGACATATGTATTTAGCCTTATGTTCAACATTAAGCTTATAAGTAATGGCCTCACCAATGTCTATCTTTTGTTGTTTCAAATCAAAATCATTTTTCAGGGCTTGAAAATTTGGACAGGTTTTAATAGGTCTTTTTGCCACCGGACACAAACTTAATAGTTTCAAGATTTTTAGTTTGTTTGTTAGTACTGGGGAAAATCCTATTCCAGTTCTATCATCAAAATTGGTTTTACTTTCAGCAACAAAGTCTTCAAAAGAGTTTGAGTTATTTGCAAATTTTTTGAAGACTGTTGATGTCTTTTCTTTAGTTTGTTCCAATTCTAACAATGTCCCTTTATATTTCTTTTCTAGTATTTCATTTGATTCAGAAAGTTCCTTGATTTTTTGAGCAGAAATCTTAGTCTCATTCTCATGATCTAGACATTGAGAGATGTACTCTTCAACATTAAGTTTGATCATTTGGCTTAGGGCTTCTATTTTTTGGGTACAATCTTGACTACCTTTTCATGTTAAGTACTCTTCTTAAGGGTTTTCGTGTATAGTATGTGAATATCTGGGAGGTCCTCATTGTCAGATTCATTAAGTGTACAGTGTGCACTGTCCCCTAGCGATTCATTTTTAGGACTCACACACACATTTTCATCGTCAATAGAATGTTTCCTTTGACTCACACACACGACATTAGAACTACTAGTATTATTCTCAAGTAACAAAGCAGATAAACTATTAAGAACAATATCATTCAGCATATCATGATTAGAGATACTACTATCAGATTCAGTACTAGTCACAGGCTCGTAAGTGTAAATGATTTTGGCAAAGAATGACATACATGGGTCAAAAGAATTATATGACTCAGGCTCATTAGTTTCTGATTCACTTGAGTCATCCCAGGTCTTGCAAAATTAGCCCCATTATTTGTGTTATTCTTATTCAAATTGATTTTACAATCATTTGCCATATGTCCTAAATTCCCACATCTAAAATACTCAACATTTTTTAGGTCTTTTTCAGGTTTGTTTTGGTTATCAGTCTGATGTTTATCCTGTCTTTTCTCATGAGGCCTATTATTAGAGAACTTTGAATAAGCAGGTTTTCCTTGTCTATTTGCAACTTTATTTCAAAATTTTCTTAAACTGTTTAGACATTAAGGCAATGTGATTATCCAAATTGTCATTATAGTTCTCATCAGAGTCTAAGTCAATATCAGTCAAATTTAACTCAGGTTTGGTCAACTTAGGGGAGAAGACAGGATTAGAGTTTGACTACTTCTTTTGGGACTGATTTAACTGTTTCTTAAACTCCAATTCCATTTCCACTTTTCTTAGCTTGCTACTGAGGAGTTCAGGTGTTAAATTCGGGCCATCCATCTATTCAATGGCATGGCGCCTGTTATTAAATTTTTGTGGAAGTGACCTTAGAATTTTAGAAATAATTTCCTTCCTATCATAAATAATTCCATTACCATGCAGTTTAGTCATTATATCTGTTAATATAATACAGAAGTCATCAAATGACTCAGTCTCAATCATGACCAAAGTGTTGTACTGCTGGATTAACATTTGGGTTTTAGCAGCTTTAACACATGTGTCTCCTTCATGTGCAGTCACTAAAGTGTCCCATACTTCTTCAAAGGTAGTACATCAATACATCCTCTTGAATTCATGTTCATTGATAGATATGAATATGGCATTTTTGCCTTTATTATTATTAAGGGAGGTATGTTTCTCTTCTTTGGTGAATTCATTTAGCGGTTTCCTAATCCTCATAGTATTTCCTTCTGCGGATGGTCTAGTAGGAAAAGTGTATCCATTTTTAATAGCATCCCACACATCGTCTCCCAACGTACCTTGGATGAAAGCAACTGTTGATACCAAATTTAGTCTGCTGACGTGAACCAATCACTTGAAGACATGTGGTGGTCTACGTATCAAATACAAATACTTTAGACGAGCAACTCAGCCTCCCCGAGCTATTCAAGCGTAACGATCAACTCAAGCATACCGAGCAACTTAAGCACCCCGAGCGACTTAAGCGTTACTCTGCTCAGCCTCCCTCAGTTTCTTCTCTAACTCTTTGGAGGCAGTCACAGACTGATCTCGAGTTGCTTCAACAGACTTCAATTGCTTCTCTGAAGCACCTTTATCCTCCTCGTACTTATGACGAGATTCCCTCAAAGACTGGTTCAATCCAGTAAAAACTTCTTCTACCCCATCCGAGGAGCTTGAAGCTTTAATAGCTTCATCCTTCTTCAAAATATTGTTGAAACACGTCACAAGCTGAAAAAAAGAACTTTAAGTTAATACATGAACATAGTATTAAAAAATAAAGGGGTCAAGTTAAAGATACTTACTAAAGAAATGTGTTGAGCAGCCAGGGTAGTAAGTTTTTCGTGAAAAAAGGTGTCTTCAACACCTTGAGCTTCTAGAACAGTCCAAGATCTTAACAAGCTCACAACAGAGCTCGAAGCAATAAAAACTGGAACACTGCCTTCAATATTTGAAGGTTGAGAGATAGGTTCAACAAGTTTCTCAGTAGAACTTCTTTTCAGTTTCCTTAGAGGAGCAGGAGCGTGTTCAACTAAATATGTTGTCTTTATTGGTGAAATAACAACAACATCACTTGAAGGAGAGATAGCAACGGTCTTACTCAGAGCCATACGGGGCTTCTTACCAACTTCCTTGGCAGCAGTGGGAGGGGTACATCTATAGTCTTTGTCCCTTCTTCTGGGACATTTTGTTTACTTTTCTTTGCCTCCACAGTGGCAGAGGTAGAATTGTCAAAAAAGGAAGGAGCTCTTTTCTTCTTCATCAGATCAGTGATGAAAATGCTTAAGTCAGAGGAAGAACCTTCCACACTGGTTTCAGAGGACGGTACTTGGCCGGGATCAACCACAACGGGAAGAGCAGTAAAAGACGAAGTGTAACCTCTGTATTGCAGCAAATAAGAAGCAGATCTAACGTGCTCCTCAGTAACAGATTGATGCAAGCCCTAGATAAGTTTTAAATGCTTTATATTAACCTCGGTTTCTTTTGGAGGTTTCCTTTTACTGTCAACTGTAACAAATAAAATCAAATGTCAGTGATGCATTTTATCAAATACAAAGAAACAAGATTTTAAAAATAAAAATAACCTATCCCATTGCCATAAAGTGGACACCTGGGACGTTGGTATACATCGTCTCCATTTAATGGAGGGTGTTGCCAATTTTTCATCACAACCCCATGATCAAAATAATCCCTATTGGCATCGAGAAGATTGACAACTAAAACTTTGTTCAAAAACCTAGTTTTCAAATCGAAAGTACTGTCAGTGGTAACCCATCTGTAGTAATACATAATCTCTGGAATCCCTAAATGAGTTCCATGAAGTTGATTCAACCTATGTACGCCATTAACTATCCTCCATGTATTTGGAGATACTCTTGCAAGTATAATATCGAAATATTGGCAAAACTCCAAACACAGGGGATTTGGCGGGAAATAAAAGCCACATTCGGCTACAAAAAGACTTGGGAGCCAATGTCCCTCAGCCAAAGAAAAATAATCAGAAGGACCAGAAATTTCTTCCAAGATAACCCACGAAGGGATTGAAAACTCAGATCAAAATTTGTCTAACAATTCAACAAGATAAACCATGGTGAATAAAGAAAATAAAGAAGAAGGAAGAAAATCTTACAGAGAAAATAGAGATCAGTTGTCAATAAACGATGGAAAGAAATAAGGTACAAGATAAAGAGAAGATGAAGAGTTCGGAGATACAGATTTGAAAAGTGAAAAATGATAGGATTTATGTCGTACTTAAATACTTTACCTAGGGAATAGAGAAAACAATGATTACAAGGAAAGACGTTTGCATTTTTGGCGGCTAAAAGAAGAAAAGGGCACAAATATCGAAGTGATCGTGAAAATTTAAAAAAAAATTGAAGTCTGATATTATGCGCACAAAAAGGAATTATAAAATTTTCTTAAAATCCATGAAGATCCGTAATCCAAGCAGTTTTCAAGCAAAATGCTCCACACTCTCGTTCAACCTCAACTATAAAACATTGGGGGCTTCTGTTGATTCTGAATTTAGTCTGCTGATGTGAACCAATCACTTGAAGACATGTGGCAGTCTACGTGAAAATACCAATACTTTAGACGAGCAACTCAGGCTCCCCGAACTACTCAAGCATCCCGAGTAGGGGTGTGCAAAAAAATCGACAACCCGAAGAACCGAACCAAACTGACCTTCGTGGGTTGGGTTGGTTCGGGGTTTTTTCTCCACGGGTTAGTTCTGGTTCCAAAAAATTGAGAACCGAAGTGTTCAATTCGGTTCTCAATTTTATACCTGAACCAAACCGAGAACCAAACCCATGGAATCGAACCGAAGAACCGAACTAAAGAATCGACCCATGAACCTGAACCATTAACCATAACCATTAACCAACCCGTGAACCAGAACCATTAACGAAAATTACAAACAAGAACCACGAACTAGAATCACAAACCAAAACCACGACCCAAATCGCGAACCGGAATCGTAAACTAAAACCAAGAACCAGAACCATAAACCGATCCGAACCAAACTGAGAACCGATGGTTCAATTCCAAACCGAACCGATAAATTTTGGTTTTGGTTCTGGTTCCAAAATCATGGAACCAATCAATTTCGATTCTGGTTCTGGTTCCGTAATGGAACCGAACCGTATCGAACCAAACCATGTGCACCCCTAGTACCGAGAAACTCAAGCGTACCGAGCAACTCAAGCGCCCCGAGCGACTCAAGCGTACCGAATAACTTAAGCGTACCGAGCAAATCAGTCAGTCCGAGCTACTTAGCTTGCATAGCATCAGAATGAAAAGACAGTTGCACATTAAATGCGCATTATTATCGTACAGCTGTATATGTCAACTGGATAACAACGCATTATACTTTCATACGTACAACCTCAAGGCTATAAATAGATTGTAACCTTCTCATAAGAAGGGGACTCTGGATCTCTTGGTAAACCACTTATCAAGAATTCCGGCCAAACAGTCAGCAATACAAAGATAGTGGACGTAGGCCATTCTCATACGGCTGAACCACTTTAAAAATCCTTTATCTTATTTATTTATTACCTTATTTATATGTGATTAATTAATTAGAGATAATCTAGTCTTTTACATCAACAACAACCATCCTCACTATCTAGTAAGGGAAGTTGGTTCCATCATAGAGTGAGGGTATGTACAGGTTACCTAGTCTCTCAAAGTTCTCGTCCATTGTTTTAGTTTGAAAAAAAAAAAAATTTAAAAACTCAGGATCAAAAAGATTTTATAAAACCAAAGCTCTGATACCAATTGAAAAATATAATGCCACATAAGTTGTTTAAAAGGTCTAAGACAGTTTAAATGGCTCCGAATAGTTTGTTTGAGAAACTCCTTTTTTTTACAAAACAAATACTAACACAAGATGTGTATGAAAAGTTATGAACGAGATATTTCAGTTAGGTGACCAAGTTTTGAAAAATAAAACTAAGTAAATTCTAAATCAGTAAGCAATTAGAAGGGGATGAGAGGAAGATTAAACATGCAAGTACACGGGTATTTTAACGTGGTAAAACCCCACCCAATTAGGCAAACATCCATGGAGGTCTCTACACCTCAAAAATGAAATGCACTAAAAATTAACATGTTACAAACTATTTAACAAACTAAACACACAAACAGATCTAATCTAAGTCAAGAATTTATACCAGCTCCATTAGGTAATTCTGACTTCTTTGAAGGGTCTGAAGATACGATTTTTGATACCATTAGAGGAATTTTGATGTAGTCTCTGAGGCTCTTTGGTAGGCTAGGATATGGATCTAATTTTGTCACTATTTTCAAACTAGACAAGCGTCTATATAATGTAGACTCAAGTGAGTCGAAGATATAAGGTGCTTCGCCTTTCTATACATTCCTTAGTGTAAATTATTTTTTTTAGTTTATTTATCTTACTTCATTGTTTTATTTTAGCTCAAGCCTTCTATTCATCTTTAGTTATGAACTTTACATCTTTTTCCATATATTATAGTTCTTTAGACTTATTTAACATTCATTGTTAAGTCTCCTCAAAGTGGAGCATGTTTTTTTAGTTGAATAATTGAATGGTACACAATCACCTGATTATCGTAAGGCTAAGATAATAAATTGCTTTGCAAGACTAAAAATTTACCTGGAACGCTCGCACACAATAAAAACACACAAACAAACCAAGCTAGTGAAACATTTTTTGACACGTTATGGCCTTGCGGGCCTCGAGCGGTGTTGCACATGGGGGAACTTTGTTCTTGGATGGTGGATGCCCGGGGGTACTTATCTCCTAGCTCGTTGTGTCCCTCAGAGGTAGGATTTTCGGTTCAACATGGGTCGAAGGAGTTTTCCCCTGGAATATGTTTGACACTATGTCTAGTTTAAGTTGCACACCCTTGGTTCTTAGGACTAGGCCCAAGTGTGTTTCGTGCAATAAGGGGTTTTGATGGTTTGTTCAAAATCGCCATTTTATTTTATAAAAATAAATAAATAAAAGGTTAGACCTTTTTGTCTAATCCTAAAGCATGTGTAATTATGTGATTAGTCGAGAGATACTTATTATGTGGGTTCGAAAATCGGGTTACGAATGGGGAAGGTATTAGGCACCTCACTTGTTTATTATGCTTCCTTAAATATATGCTTATTATCACTCTTAACATTAATCAATTACTTTTTAGTTATTTTTAAACTTGTTTTAGAGACCTTAGGTTGAGAATCCCTTAAACGTAGATAGGTGCTTAGGTAGGAAAATAGTATCAGTGATAGGTTTAAGAACGTCACTTCAACCAGTGCAGGTACATAGGGCCGCTTGTTTATGACTCTGTGCTAATGTATAACGAGTGTCCATTGTTATGTATATAAGTGTGCGAGAGTTTGTGACTTTGAGACAATTTGATATCTCGTCTGTAGTATGTATGAAAGAGGGTGTAAGACAAGTGAGAGATGATTGCATCAATATGGGGACACTATATCATGAGACATATTAGCGAGACTCGAGATCATAAAAAGGACTCGATATTGATCTGATATACTCATGTGTCCATGAGATCAAAGTCTACGTAATTCGGGTGTCTAATTAATGTATATGGGGGTGCGCGAGTGATCATGGTTTTGAGATAGTTTGATATCTCATTTGTTGTGTGTATGAGAGATGGTACGAGAGAGAGGGGGGATATTTGCATCTCCGTGGTGATAATATATCATGAGACATATTATCGAAGCTCGAGCTCATTAAAAGGACCTAGTATTATCCCTATATACTCGTGTATCCAGAAGATCGAAGCCTACGTAGTTCGTTCGTATAATTGATGTATGCGTTAGAGTATTTGTAGGAATATATTTGGGAGAGCACACCTTGAGAGAGTTTGATATCTCATTTTGTGTTATTTAGATGTAATTCGTGAAAGTTATGAGATGAGAGCATCTTTACGTGGAAAACACATCATGAGACATGTTATCGAGTCTTGAGCTCACGAGAAGGAATCGGTATTGTGCCTACGTACCCAAGGGGACTTAGGATCAAAGCATATGTAGTTCGATTGTACATGTATTCTAATGTGATGTGTGTACAAGTATAGGGCTTGGCTTGTAGACATTTGTAGGATAGAGGGTGGTCCTGATAGAGGAATATTATATTATGATCTTCAGGTGATCACTAGCCAGATGGTATTATCCTTCAGAGTAGTTTAGTGGTGTAGAATTAAGGATGTCATATTTTGTAAATCCTTATCCAATGAGGTAGAGGTAGGAGTCGGGGGAGTTTGGACTGGGGACGGATGCATTCTAAGAAATAATACGCCGAGAGAAATATTATAAGGCTTGGGATTCGCGAGTTTAGTTCGGTATAGTGCCTATGTATCCAAGGAGACTTAGGGTCAAAGGCAATGTAGTTCAAATGAGGCATATGTACGAGTGTAGGCGACGGGATACCAGGTATACAATATACAATATTATGGTATTTATGGAGCCTAGTACTTAATATAGCATTTTCGTTATGTTGGATAGATATATTTATATGTTAAAGGTTGAACTAATCTGAGGCCTTCTTTTGACGAGTATTAGATATGAAAAAACATATTTGGGGTGCCGTCGGAGGGACATCCTTTGTTTGTTTGGGGAAGTGGTCGGAGTACTTGAGATTTTAGACTTTGGCTTGGTGCAAAGTTTCGGACTGACTTAGCTCACGGACACTTTCCTACGAACGGTTTTGAAAATTATGTTTTCATATTTTGTAATGGTCATTATGGTCTTTAATTAGCATTGTTTTGACATATGAGCATGTCAAGTCAATCAACAGAGATATTGGGTTAGAAGCCAAACTTTTAAATATAAATGTTGTAAAATGCATATCGAGTCCCCTAAACGGGGGTCGGACCAAAAAAGATAAAAATATATGGACAGATTATCACAAAATATATGGGGGATTTAACCTGAAGTGCGGACAGAGGTTCATTAATTTATAGGGGTGTTTGAACCAAAATTTAAGCAGAGTTTCCTTACCCTTGTAATGTGATTTCCCGGGGGAGTGTCCCCACTTGAGGTGCCCGAGGTGGGAAGGACTCCATTTAGTCAGGAAGAGCTTCATTTAGAAGTGCCAATATTCACCAAATGCACACATAGGTTTGCATCTATTTTTCTTTCGAAAGCGACTTTCTAGAAGTGCAAACCTCTTTTGGAACCAAAATAGCTTTCTAGAAGTATGAACTTTCCCGAGGGGAAATTGACTTCTCCAAAATACAAACTTCTTTGGGGATTTTAAAAATGATCTTGAGTAACTCGAACGCTCGAAGGAGAATAAAGTGAAAAAACCATATCGAGCTTGGGTTGTGGTGCCCATTTCAAGGTTGGTGAGGACCTCCTTTTATAGGTGTTTGAGTCAGGCTTTCTACTGAATGGAAGAAGGTCTTGGACCATAGATTTTGGATAGGGGTATGTGTATGGTAAAGAAGAGATTCGATAAGATTTTTCAATCATTACCTGGGGAAGGACATTACCGATCGGTAAAAAGACTGGGAGGGACTTTTGTCGATCGGCAGAAGGTCCTAGGTGGGCTTTTCTATAATTTTTTGGTTTATACTCTGACCCTGACAAGTTTTATTTTGTGGATATTTTGACCTTTTGGTATCTTTTAGGGTAGTTTTACCTTTGGGACTTTGGCGGGGTCAGGTTTACAGTGTCCTATCGAGTGGAATATAATGATACACCCCTCGATTGTAAATTAGGGTGTCCACATAAGCGATCAACTAAGAGTGTGCACAGGCGGACACTCTTCATCGAAATTGGGGGTCTAAAGATAGGATGGGTAAGAAACCCTAAGGTTGAAAGTGAGTTTTTTTTTTTGAAAAAGAGGGCTTTGACAAATCGACAGAAGGTCTAATTGGACCAGCCTGGGGTTTAACCGAATAGAACAAAGTTTTGTGACGTTTATCGAAATGGTTAAAGGACTCAGAGTCCGAAACTTATTTAATGCATCTTCAAGTTTAATTTATTGAAAGGATACTCTTACTCATTTTTAGATATGCTTGTTCCCAAATCGACACTGCCACCTTCTTCGAATATATTTTGTGCACGTATTAGTTTTGATCCTATCTCCTTAACACCTAACATGGACAGAGGTAGCTATTTGAGTTTAGGGATTCTAGATGTCCCATTCTTGTTGTCACTGTCAGGTAGTCTCTAGGTGGGGATGCGAGTGTCTACTTCGATACCGATTGTCCTGATAGTAGCATGGGATTCCACTTCTATTTCATTAGGTTCCGATATTCCATCTTCATTGGCATCTCGATCCAATCGCTACACAATTATGGTGTTACCATCCTATTTCATAGTGGTCCTTCATGGGGATGACCAAGTCATATATATTCATCAACTTGGCTCCACCTTTTGCATGATGGCTCCGTCTTTAGACCCCGCCCTTTTTGCGAATGATGTGAATTTTTAATTTTTCCTATTTTTTGTACATATTTGCTTGTTTATTCATCTGTAAAGTTTGATCGAGTTTTGCATTTTTACAAACTTTCAGGAGGTATTGGTTGACGTTTCCCAGCTATGGGAGATGCTGACGCACTAGTCGTTGGCACATTTGGATTTACACCAATTGACTGCAGTGGTTTTGAAAGATGTTGACACTGATTATCTTCGATTGTCAACAGGTCTAGTACCGGGTTCAAGTGGGTTTTCATATTTGACTATAGTGTCTGCGTTGGGTGTGAGGGCTAGGGTACTAAGTCCGGGGACTGTAGACGAGAGTCATTCCACTTGTCATTCTGGAAAGAGGTCTTGTGCCTGATAGTATGGCGGGGTAATATTTTTGGGTGAGCTTTCAGATGGGATTTGATGTAACTCCCGAAAATGTGTGGTTTGTGGTTTTCTGGTTAGGGTAGGGATCCGTTTGTATTTATGTAGCTTATTCCCTTGGGGGAACTCGAAAAATCATCAATACACTTTTTGTCATGTGTGGGGATTTTCATCATACATCATTTATATAAATAATTGCACTCTACTTTTCAGTGAAGAAATAACTCATACTTTATTTTTTTCAACTTTTATTTTCTATGCATCAGAATAATTGATAGTGTATGCATGGAGATAATGAGCCTAAGCTCTTTTTATTGGTGATGACACATGTCTACATAGGTAATAATAATAATAATAATAATAATAATAATAATAATAATAATAATAATAATAATAATAAAATAAAAGGGATGCATAAATAAAAACAAAAGGGAGTCTAATCTCTTTCATTAAAAATAAGGTGATATGAAATAAAAAAAGCACATATGTATATGGGAAAAAGCGCCCCGTATCTTTGAGACTTTTCTTTTTGGATAGAGCTAAATTTTTTCTAGTGATGAGCCCCTTGTCTATACTGATGTCAGAGTGGTAAGGGAAAGAAGTTACCCTTTCCTTTGCTAGATGATGTGGTAAGATCCTTTTGACGTTCATCCCTTGTCCCAAATAAGGTGCCATTTTTCGAGGAGACTTTAGTGAGTCTATCTCTTGGTGATTCATCTTGGGATGCGTGGTGATTTTGAAGGGATAGTGTTCGGTATTTATTTTTCTGGGAAAAAATGCATTCTCCATTTCTAGCTTCTTTTAACTATGGCGTTCATAACATTTGCCTTTATGTGACATATTTATATAAGGATGACCCTACGGAGTCTTAAAAAGCCTTTAGAGCACCCTATTTCATCATCTGGTGTTTTAGTTTCTTTAGATCATGTTGTGTCTTTTTTAGTGAGGTCAAAATGACTCTAAGTATAGTTTTCCCATAACATAAGGTTTTTCGGTGTTTATTTGGATGGGGCCCGTAGTGATAGCTCGGGTTGACTACGTATATCTGATTCAAGGATAACTAGGTGTCTGTATTGGTTGTATGTGATAAAAATATAGGGGAGAATTAGGTCTACGTATTTCTCTCCAAACAAAAAAAGGTTGGGGGCTTAAAGCATTTTAGCGGAGTTCAAGCGAAAGGTTGGTGGCTCAAATGACATTTTTTATGTAGGGATGGGAATATGTATGGGCTTGCATAGTCTTCCCTTCCCACTACGACTGATCATTTTGGTGTTAAAACTGGTCTTTTCCTTTTTTCTGTTAGCAGGCTTAAGGAAAGAAATTATTTAATTAGTTAAGATTGAGGGGTTCGAAATACGTGACTCCATTGAGATCAACTAAGGTAGCTGCCCAACCAGAGATTATTTTGGCGACGAGGTAGGGTCCTCCCCAGTTGGGTTATATTTAACCAAGTTTAAGATTCTCTTTCAGGACTAGGTCGCCCTCTTGGATGTTTTATTTCTTGACCCTTTTGTTAATGATTCGCAATGTGTTACTGATAACCCTGATTGTGATAAACGGCTTTCAGTCTCCTCTAGTCGAGGAGAGCTAATTTGTCTTAACGATCTTGAACCCAATAGGTTTAGGCCACTTGGATTTTGAACATAACCTGTAATGAAGGTATCTCAAGTTTTGTGGGTTGGACTGCCTTCATGCCATAAACTAAAGAGTAGGGGTGGCCCTTATTGAGTTTTGCTCAATAGTACAGTAGACTTAGAGGGCGTATGTGAGTTTATCTGACTAGTCATTGTAAGTTTCAGTCATCTTATTGATGATCTTCTTGGCGTTATTGTTAGAGGCTTCGACTTCTCCATTGATTTATGGTCTGTATGGAGATAACTTATGTCGAGTAATCCCATATTCATGTTGTATGTTTGATACCTCTTTCTTAAAATGAGACCCATTGTGCGATAATATCTTGTGGGGCACGTCGAAGCGGCAGATGATGTTTCGTCATGTGAATTTAGCTACTTTTTTAGCATTTAACACCACGTAAGATTCAGCCTCCACACATTTTGTGAAATAGTCTATTGTGACTAGGATGAATTCGTGCCCGTTAAAGGCCTTAGGATTTACCTTCCCTATGATGTATATACCCAAGTAGAGAAAGGTCAAGGTGACGCTATGCAGTAAAGTTCTCGAAGATATATATTATGTCATGGGCATATAGTTGACATTTGAGGTACCTTTTGACATAATCTTTGCAATCGTGTTATATGGTTATCCAGTAGTATGACTGTCTGAGGATTTTCCTGGATAGGGTGTGCCCACTAATGTGCGGGCCACATTTGGCTCTATGAATTTTGTTAATGATTTCTAGGGTTTCGTCTTCGATAAAGCACCATAAGTGTATTCCGTCGAACCCTCTTTTATAGAGTTGACCCTATTGATAATAAATTGGGTTGCCAATCATTTTAAGGTGAACCGATCACGTGTAGACATATTGGGTGGGTAGTGGTTCTTATTGATCAATTTCCAGATGTCGGGCTACCAGATAATGTGCCCCACAGTTATTTCTTCGATGATTGATCTCAAATCAATAGGAAATGGTGCTTCGACTGGTTACGATAAACGAGATTTTTGGAATCCCTTCTAGCATGTCTATTATGGAGTCAAGGGTGGCAAGTTCGTCTACAAAATTATTTTTTAGCCCTTGGGAGGAAGTCATAGTATGGCAGCATCTTGTCGTCCCGTATTTTCTATTTACCTAGTATTTGATTGATTACTAGGTTAGGATCTCCATAGGCTTTTAGGTCGGTGATACCTATTTCTAAGGCGATTTCAAGATGTATGATGCAAGCTTCATACTTGACCATGTTTCCAGTGCATTCGTATGTAAGTTTTATGTCCATGGGGAGCCGCCGTGAGTCGAAAGATATCGGGAGAATTCCGATGTCGAATCCCCTTTTATTGGAGGCCCCGTCGAAATAAAGTTCCCAAGTTTCTCTATTACTTAGGGAGAAGAGATCCTCGTCAAGTAATTCTTCCTTATTTTATTCTTCTTCAACTGTCAAGGGTTGTCCCGTGAGAAATTTAGAGATGGCTCGCCCTTTTGTGGCCTTTTGCATGACTTACATGATCTGGAACTCGAATAACATCAGCAGCTATTTGGCCATTCAGATAAAGATAACAGGTTTCTTAAAAAGGTATTTCAGGGGATCCATCCTAGAGATGAGTTGTACGCTGAAGGACATCATATAGTGTCTTAGTTTCTGAGTGATCCATACGAGAGATACATAAGAATTTTTCAAGGCATTGTATTTGTGCTCATAGGAAACTAGCTTTTAATGACATAGCAGATGACACATTCTTTTTGAGAACTCTCTATATATTGGTACAATGTAGTTCCAGCACTCGTGTCGGTTATGATCATGTAGAGTAGAAGAGGTTGTCCCGATTGGGGAGGTTTGAACATCGATGGGTGGGTGAGGTACTCTTGTATCTTCTTGAAATCTTATTGGTATTGAGTGTTCCATTATTTTAATGAGCCTTTCTCAAGTGTTTGGAAGGTGGGTTCGCAGATGGTGGTAAGATGGTTGATAAACTTGCTTATGAATTGTATTTGTCCTAGGAACTCTCTGGCCTCCTTTTCTAATTTTGGTGGTGGCATTGCCCATATGGATTTGACCTCGGTGGGATCTACCTCAATTCCATACTTACTAATAATGAAGCCAAGCACTTTTCCTTTAGTGTCTCTGAAGACACATTTTTGTGGATCCAACCTCATTTTGAAGATCCATAACCTCTGGAAGAATTTTTGGAGTGTTGGGATGTGTCCTTCTCGATATTTGAATTTAATTATCATATCGTCCACATAGACCTCCAGTTCCTTGTTTATGAGAATGTGTAGGAAGGTTGTGGTGGCTCTTTGGTAAGTTGCACTGGCATTCTTAAGACCGAAGGGCATGACTATATAATAATATGTTCTCCATGGGGTGATGAACTCAGTTTTCTCTTAGTGGTCAGGGTGCATTTTTATCTGGTTATAGCTTGCTAACCCGTCGACAAAGTACTTAAGCGAGTTAGTGGTTGTACTAGGTACTAATAAGTCAATGTGAGGTAGAGGTAAATCGTCTTTGGGGAAGGCCCGATTAAGATCCCTGTAGTCTACACACATTTAAAATTTGTCATTGGCTTTGGGTATAAGTACGATGTTGGCTAGCCAAGAAGGATATTGAATTACTCGAATGAAGCCGACACTAAGCTATTTTTCTATTTCATCCTTTACTTTCAATGACCATTAGGGTGTCAATTTATGGAGTCTTCGCTTTACGGGTTTAGTATCATGGAGACTGGGTATCTCATGCAAGATGATGGTTAGGTAGATGTTGGGCATAGGCCTGTCAACGGGTCGGAGCCGGGTCGGGTATAGGGATATCCAGATCCGTGTAATCAGGTCTTCATCGGGTTCGGGTCCGGGTCTTCATAGGGTCTATAATATTGGATCCAGACTCGGATCCATTTGGGTCTTCGGGTCTCGGGTTCGGGTCCGGATCTGGCCAAATATTTACATTCATTTTATATTTATTTTATATTATCCACCTTCTTTATTTTTAATCTTAAATTAAAATATTTTGTAATGTATTATAGAATATTATTAGTTTAAATAAAACATATATTATATATATTTATTATATACATAAATATATATTTTTATATATACTACTTACATGTTATATTGATAAGATATATTTATAAATATATATAAATTTATAGTATATGTATATATATTTAACAAAATAATAATGTACAATATGGGTCGGGTCTTCGGGTCCGGGTCTTGTATAAGATCCAAACCCTACCCGTTTAATAAATAGGTCTTCGGGTCTTCGGGTCTCGGGTCCAAAAAAAATATGCTCAGACCCTATCATACAGATCGGATCCAGGTCGGGTCCGGGTCCAGACCCGACCCATTGACAGGCCTAGTGGGCATGTCAACGTGATACCAAGAAAATACATCTGCGAAGCCGGTTAGGAGATATGTGAGATCCTTTTGGTCATTTCTTGTCTAGGGAGGACCCTGTTTGTAACTGTTTTAGGGTTTTGAGGAGTGCCTAAGCTTATGGTTATTGTGTCATCCTCATTGGGAGATAGACATTTATTTTGACTTTGGTCATGTTTTTGGTCATGTTTTAAGTATTTTAAGTCCGTGGAGTTATCATTATTAGGTGTGAGTTCTAATCCATCAATGGATTCGTAATCATCACATGCAACACATATAGGAAAATATTGGAAATGATTATTTGTTATGCAATCAAACGGAGGCAACATAACATTGATTATAGCAGAAAAATCTGCTTTATAGAGGGAGACATTAGGAGAGGGGATAAGGGGGATTCTTTTGTTAACGTGATAGACTCAAAGGGCCTCCGGATGACAGGCACCATGATGCATTTTACAGAAGTCTAGTTATCGAGTACTACAGATCTGGCAATGTTGGTGATGAAGTGGGTCGGATTCTCTCAGAGGACTTTTGGAGTGGTCCTTAGAGGCCCTGGGACCTTGTCACTAACTGCTGGCTGGGCAGGCGGTTGTTATTTCCTAAAACTAGTACACTAATTGGGTCTAGAAAGCGTATACTAATTATAAATAATAACATATAAAGATATATAAATCATAGAAAAGCTAGTCTAGAGTAAACCATTGAGAGAGATGAGATAAAGGGAATGGAACTAGATTTGCATGGTTCGGGCCAAAGAGGTGACTACATCCACAGGTGCTAGTGTTGATTGTATAGATAAAATGGGGAAAAGCCATTGATGAAGACTGAATACAAGCTTTCAAGCTCACTCTATATTTGGACATCATAAAATTATGGAAAAATATCTCGATCCCCTCAAAGTGAGGGAGTGTGTTTTATTTATAGGCTATTAGAAGAGAGAGTTCCATGTGTCATGCCTTTATAGTCTAGGAAGGTACACACTTTACATGTAAGTGTGGGTAATAATCACGAATTTATCACATTCACATGGGGGAAAATATTTACATATCTCCCACATGTGTGTATGTGATGTGACTACTGCTAACGTATAGTGTTAAGTTAACGTTGAACTAACGACATTAGTTAACGCTGAACTAACAATATCAGGATGGACTGTTGGGACTGTCTGACCAAACTCATAGTTATGGCCGACGAGAGTCATTACTGAGATGACCTCCTTGCTATTATACAAGAGGCCACGTGTTGTTTTCTGAATGGTCCATGAATTGTTCCATATTTATGGTATAATAAAAGTCCCCAAGACTTTTCTCACAACTTGAATAAGTACTATCTTCTATGGACTGTTGGATCTTCTGATCAGTTGCTAGGTGAATTGAGTGAATGAAGATTTTGGTCATCTTTAAATCTTCTCAGCGCACGTCGAGAAAATTGACTTGTGGAATTTTTCTTAAAATATTGAATTTGACACGTGTTGAGTATCAGGGAGTATGTAAGGTGTGATTGTGGCGCACATGTCTGGGGCAGTGTATGTCAGTCTGCGAAACTCCAGTTCCATTACCTAGGCATGATGCCATGTGTTTCATTAATAGGGGTAATGATTACCACCTAAAAAGGTATAAAATCCATATTTAAAATTATTTCAAACTTTACAAACTCATTTCATTCACGTGATTGCTTTAGAGTCAAAAATATTTTTCCTTCTTGCAAACCCTTCCTTCTCCAATAAGATCTTCCTACTTTTTATTGTCTCTAGCTGGATTCTCGTTTGAAAAACTCTTTTTCGACGAGCCTTTCCAGCTTCCTTTCATTTATTGATAGAGATTAAGTATTGTCTAAGTCATCTTCAACATCTTAGGGTTTCAGGTTTGTCGTTTCTCTCTCTTGTTTCTTCTTAGGGTTTTCTTTGGGATTTTTTTATAAATTTCCACATGATTCCATCTTCTTTTACCTGTTTGTTGCTGCATTTTCTTACTGTTGGTGTTTGATTAGAGAATCTCATATCTTTAGGTGGCCATTGAGTTGGTTGGCCTAGGGTTTCTCATTTTTAGTTTCTTAGTCCTAATTCCATTCCTTGATGAATTACGAACCTTGGGTTCAGAGGTGTTTATAGCATTTGATTGAATTAGAGCAATCTTGTCCTGGCATCAATGCTAGAAGGTTTCCTAACCCTCTGTAGGTTATTCGACCCGAGGATGAGCCTGATCACCCTAGGTATACTCCCACAATAGCCTTTTTTATAACGTTCTGCACCACAAGCTCAAAATGTGGAGCATAGTTTTGCTAAGCTCACGAAAATTGAAGGCGTTGCTAAAGTGAACCACTAAACGGGTGGTGAAAAACTTACAAACACGATGTTCGATATATCCATTGTTGACTTAGACGCCTCACCGAAGAGAGTTGTGCCTAAAAGTCCCAGGTCTTTTACTTCTCTTGTGGCCATACGCCTTACTGAGGAGAGTACCTCAGGAATCTATGATTCTTTGGATGCAGTCGACATCGATGCTCAAAGTCATGGTTACGATATCACTGAAGATGAATTAGAGGAATTAAATGATAATTATGACCTTCCCATTGGTATTTCATTATGACTACCTGATTGAAATGAGAAAGTTTATGATCAGCCTATTGTCGATGAGATATGTTTTCCAATTTGAGCCTTCAAAATTAGAGTTCGGTTGCCACTCCATCCGATTATAAGGTGTATCCAAAGGGATTATGGAGTGGCTCCGACCCAAATTCCATGAAATGATTATAGTTCCACTTTAGGGTCGATGGTTTATTGGGAAACCCGCACTGGTTTTGACCTTACTGGGGATATCTTTAGATTTGTGTATTGAGAATTGCTCAACCAAGTTATTAACAAATGTTAATGATTAGGTAAGCTCCGATTAAACTCTTAGAGGAAACTCCTTTTGATTAAAAACACAAGATGTGTAACAATGTAAAACAGAATCCAATTTAAGATTCTTGGTAAACCAATTTTAAAATATAATCACTATTAAGCCTTATTAATCCTTACCAGTTTTGCTAGAAATAAGAAACTAAAACAGTAAAGTACACACGATGCTTTTACGTGGTAAACCCCAAATTACGAAAAACATCCACGGTGACTCTATGCTACAAACCCAAAAAAATCCACTAAAAATAAAGAAAGATTACAATATTATAACTATAACACGGAATCAAAATATAAATAAGTATACCTAAATTGAGCCACACCTCCAATGTTATTACTTCTGTTCGGATCTTTCCCAATAGTGGAACTCTGTCCTTCTCCTTTTGAGCTTTACGTCGACTCAGTCAAACAAGCCTCTCTCTCAATAACACAATTTGACTATGTGATGTGTGTGTGTGAGAAGTAAAACGTTTGTGTATAAATATATGCAAAATATAAACACACTCACAATTAATTATTACAAACCAATCCTACAAATTACAGAAAGTTTATATGCTCTTTATTTTAAAAGAATCGAAAATCAGACTTCAAAAATACAAGACTGTTTTAGATCTAAATACTTTAGATCTTAAAAAACTAAGATCAAATATCTTATTTATTATAAAAAAATTACAAAATATAAAATTAATAAATCAAAATAGATCTAAGACATGAAAAAAGCTTTAAGTTTGTTTTTCAACTTTTCAAAACAAAACAAGATGGATTCAAAATTTTCAAAAGTATTTTTACAAAAGATCCACATATAGATAATTTATACTTACGAAATAAAGTAGAAATTACAAACAACAACCTAAATAGTGCGTGCACTGTATCACTTTATTGAAATTTCAAATTTCTAGAAAGAAAACGAGATATTCAACATTGTGAGGTTGTTGTGATAGAGATGAGTTTTCAGAGGTTTGGATATACGATTTTCTTACTCAAAATCACTCTAACTAAACTCACAGAAACCCTAGTGGTTTTTAAAATGGAAGGGATATCCTTTTCTTTTATTTTGAAAACCTAACACACTTCTTGGAAGAAATTTTTTTACAAATGATTTGAAAAAATTTATACTAAAAATCTTTTGCGCTCTCTAATATTTCTCTTCTCTCTACTCTTTGTTTTTCTTCTCTCTCTAGACTGGCCAAAGTCTCAAAATGCTGAGACGACATCTGCTTTTATAGGGAGTAATGAAGATTCTGGGACATGAGAGAGAAATTAAGGGCTAAGATATAGTCTAATGTTTGGATCTAAATCCTAAGGTTAGGAATGCACCACCCTAAGGTCTGCGAACCGTTTATAACCGATTGCATGATATGCTATGTGATTAGTTGGTTTATGTTGCACTGGGATTAAGCCTAGGTGAAATGTAGATTGTTGATAACTAAAGATCTACGGTTGTAATGTAATCTCAGGTTTGTGAGTAACAAAAAACACAAATTGAACCAATCAAATACGAGCAGATGTAGCACACGCATTGCACCAGGATAGACAATCAAACGCGGGTTTTTTATGTTTGAGAAATACAAGTTTCACCCCCAAAATTATGTGTCGGTTTATATTCAGTCCAAAAGGTTTCTTTGGATTTTTTTGGAAATATTAATTAAATCCCAAAAACTTTTTTTAAGCAAATATTAATTATGAAAAATTAATTTTAAAAAGTTTTAAAATTCCCAAAAATGATTAAAAATAATTTTAAACACACTAAATGCAGTATGAGTGAAATGTATTCCCATAGTGTGATGTTTACTACCTGTTGCCTTTGAAATCGTGATTGGGATTGTTGGAGTTATAATTGATGCTTCATTTTGTTTTTCCATGAAGAAGAGAGGCTCAATTCTATCTATAAAGCATATCCAAACGAGTTGAAACTCCTATATGGCACAGACTCCTACTAAGTCAATCATATAGTGTGTTTCGCATATGGCATGAAAGATATAGCCAATGACAACGGGGACTGCTATTTTACCCCCTAAAGTCTGACCTGAAGATGGTGCAAGTTATTCAGATGAGAAACTATATGTGACGACACAAATTTTCAATTGAGTCTTGTGTAGTGTTGGCTCAATTCTGGACAAAACGATTTGAGTCATAGGATAGAAGTTTTCCCTATCATGCCTATGACGTGTTTGAGGAGTTGAAGACGTAGCGATCCAGAATTTAAAGGCTTCATCATTGAAGATTTTCGTGCCAAGTTTCACGTCATCAACATGTGGATTCCGATGTCTTCTAATGGTATGAATTCATTAATATATATTTATAGGAGCTTGGAAATTTATTTTGGGTGTTTATTTTTTTGTTAATTTTTTTCGAATTCATATTTCTAAAGATTTTGTTCTCGGACAACTTTCCGTAGAAAAATCATATCAAATCCGAAAAAATCAGAAAAATACAAAACTGGAAATTCTCTAGAACCATGGCCTAAAATCTCATTAGAAAGGTCGTTTGAGAGACCTCGTTCGAACGAGATTTCTAACGAAATTTCAGTTTTGTCGGTTTTTGTCATTTTTCATTTTTAACCACCCACTACCCCACCACTTTTTACCAGTTGTAATATGTGCGGGAAGTCACTTTTTGCTAAGACTTTTCATACTTTTCTAAGGTCTCTTGAGAGAAAAAATTATCTAAGAAAGTTCTTCTTGGTTTTTGTTAAAAATGATCAATCCTTAGAATAAAACCAAGTATTTCACACCCATAGTTTTAGTTTGTTTATTCCAAGATTTTCATATATATATATATATATATATATATATTTGCTTGGAGTGTTTGGCACTCAGTTCTGCTCTACCCTTTGAAGAGTTTGTTTAGGTTTCCTTTTACATCCCATAAAGAAGAAGACTTTATTTGATGTGGTGTTCCCACTCGGAGAAAGGCTTCGAGTGCGAGTTGACGGTTGACCAAAAGCTTCATTAGAGGATTCCAAGGTTTCGGTGGAGTTCGATATTTTCGACTAGGCGGAGGTAGTTACAAGAAGACGCGTCAAGGCTTGGACGGAGTCAAGTCGTGTGTAATAAGTCAGCTGTCTTGTAAACATAAAATCGTACTTAGTGGACTTAAAGCTAAGGGCCGTCCGAGGTTTTTTCCATTTGGGTTTTCCTCGTACATCGTAGTGTAGTGGTTTGTGATTTATTTTATGTTGTTATATCACTTAGATTCATGATTAGGACTAAAAGATAAAATATGGTTTAAATCTCTACTCATGCTTAATTTGGTGCTAAAATTAATTTGGGTAATATTTAATTAATTTAGTTCAAGTCATTAATTTGAATTTGATAAAGTTTGGTTTGGCCTATGTAGAAAAATGATTTGATCTTGTTAGGCAAATTTTAGGACTTGAATTGAATTAAGTTGTTTAAGTGAAAATCAATTTGTTGATTAATTTAATGTCACTTTTAGTTTAGTTTAGTTTAATTCGAAAGAAATTAAAATTTGAAGGTTTTGTGTGTTGTGTTGAACCATCCTATTCCGCACCTAAAGAAAATTCATATTTAATTTTAAAATTGGGGGCCTCGTATTCCAACAAGTGGTATCAGAGTGGGTTACACTAAAATATTATGTGATCCTAATTTTTAGGATTTTTTTTTGGGAAAATATGCACTTTTCAAAATTTTCAGTTTCTTTATGGTTCTAACATGCTAGTTCATAACTCTTCACTTGCCATATCCTATGAGTAATGGCTTTCATATTTTCATACTCTCGTTTATGTGCATCATGATATATTCTTTTACTAGTTGTATGTTTTTGTTTGTCACTTTCTAGCTTATGTCTCTTTATATATGCGTTGCTCGATTTTTGACTTGTTTAATTTTTGGTATTATGTTCCGTTCATTTTAGTTTTCATTAAATGAAAAATAGAAAAAGATTTTATTTATCATTGGCATTTTTATTTTTTAGTTATTTGAGCTTAATGAATAATACGAATGGTTTTTGTTTGTCTTTTGAGTTTATTTTTTGTGTTTGGTGAAAATTTTCAAAAACTCAAAAGATTTTTTTTGTGTTTTATGTGTATTTTGGTTTTACACACTCTATGTGGCATATACTTGCGTATGAATACTTTCTCTTTTCGCTTCCATGTGGCTAGAACTTTTGATTAAGATTGTCAATCCCTAAAATGTTCTTTTTCATGCTTGCATGGAGTAGTTGGACTTTGTGTTGCCTAATTGATTCTATTTTTTATATGCCTTTTCACACACATGCACGAGCTCTTTTGACATTTTAACTTCATATGTATATTTGAGCTTTGTGAGGTGTTCTCCTACCAATCTAGTCATTTACATATCTTGTGACCTCGGAGGATTTGTGCATGTTAAATCTGTTGCACGTGAGATTTGTGTGATAAAAAAAATTGATATATAAATGTGAAAGGGGAAGGGATCCGAAAGGAAACATTATCCTTTGCGAGTAAGCTGCCATTTGATATGGACCTAAAAGAAATACGTGGTCTAAAGGCCTAAAGTATATGGCATTAAAAAGAAAACATATTTATCCAAGGCTTGGTTTGTTTAGATTGATTCATTCATTCAAAAGAAAAGATTAATGCATATTTTGAGGGAGTTTGGATGGTATATCAACGACTTTGCACAATGTTCCTTTAACCTAGTTGCGCTTTCATTGTCATGACTTTATTGGTTTGTAGAATTATCAATATGATAGGCTTGTATGCATTGTGATTGTTTGTTCATAGAGTTCACTTTTTCTTGTCACATAAGGCTATATCGAAATGTGATAAAGTTTTGCAATCAAATGAGAACTCTGTGAACATGTTTTAAGTGATTAGGTCGAAATTTAATTGTTACTTGTTACTTGTTCACACCCATACACTTTAGTTTACCATATGTATTTGGACACATTTTTTCCGTACGAGTGTGAAAAGCTTAATATAATTAGTGTCATGTGTTGTGTTTATACCTTTGTATATGTGCATGTGCGTTAATGATAATCATTGTGTGTGTGTGTGCATATATATATATGTTTTTTTTTAGTCCTTGCCTTGCTTGCTAGTCCATTTATGCTTTTAATTGATAATTAGTATCCATCCTGTTGCGAATTTTGGTTGATATCCCATGCTTGTGTTGAATACATTTTAGTTGGTATAATTTGTTTTAGCGCATCATAAGTTGGTATCTATTTACTCATGTTATGAATTAGTTGTGCGTCATTATTGCCCATATGCTTTAATGTTCTTATCACTTTATGCACCATCATATTTTACTTGTTTATCCATGTTTTATATCCCTTGTGTAGTTTTAAGGGGGATAAATATTATATGCTTTAATTGAGGGAGACTTAAGTAATATTTTAATTCTTTAGCCTTTGTCTATTCCTGAATAAAAAGGGGGATAAATAGTATCTAAACCTTTAGTTTAGGAGATCTGACTTAAGGGAAGACGTCACCTTTTAAGTAGGCCATTGTTGATAAAAAGGGAGAATTACTTTAGGGGGAGTATTTATTTAAATTGAATTTAATCTCTTGATATTACCTATGCGTTTAATGGTTTGCTTAAGTGTGTAGGAATTTCTTTTAGCGACATTTTTTTAAAGCGACAAAGTACATCCTTGGGTCGTGTCAATAGCGTTTGTATTTTTTATTTTATTTGGGTGGGATGTTGTGTCTAGACGAGATTGACGGCCCTTTAGGATTTTTGGTTTGGTTTTGTCCCGGAATAGCCAAAGGGGGACATTTGTAAGGACACAAATTTTCAACTGAGTCTTATGTATTGTTGGCTCAATTCTGGACAAAACGATTTGAGTCATAAGATATAAGTTTTCCATATCATGCTTATGACGTGTTTGAGGACTTGAAGATGTAGTGAACCATAATTTAAAAGCTTCATCATTGCTGATTTTCGTGTCAAGTTTCACGTCATCAACATGTGGATTCCAATGTCTCCTAAAGGTATGAATGGATTAATATATATATAGGAGCTTGGAAATTTATTTTGGGTGTTAATATGTTTTTGTTAATTTTTTTCAATTCATAGTTCTAAAGATTTTGTTCTCGGACACCTTTCCATAGAAAAATCATATCAAATCCAAAAAAAATTAGAAAAATACGAAACTGGAGGTCACGCGTTCGTATCAAAATTCTCTAGAACATGACCAGAAATCTCGTTAGAAAGGTCATTCGAATGACCTCGTTTGAACGAGATTTCAAATAAAATTTCAGTTTCGTCAGTTTTTGCCAGTTTTCATTTTTAACCACCCACTACCCCATTACTTTGTACCAGTTTTAATATGTGCGGGAAAACACTTTTTGCTGAGACTTTTCATACTTTTATAAGGGTTCTTGAGAGCAAAAATTCTCTAAGAAAGGTCTCGTTGGTTTTTGTTAAAAATGTTCAATCCTTAGAACAAAACCAAGTGTTTCACACCCATAGTTTTAGTTTGTTTGTTCCAAGTTTTTCATACATACATACATATATATATATATATATATATATATATATATTATGCTCTACCCTTTGAAGAGTTTGTTCGGGGTTGCTTGTAGATCTCACAAAGAAGAAGATTTTGTTTGCTGCGCGTTTCCACTCGGAGAAAGGCTTCGAGGGCGAGTTGACGGTTGACCAAAAGCTACATTGAAGGATTCCAAGGTTTCAGTGGAGTCCAGAATTGTCGGCTAGGCGGAGGTAGTTACAAGAAGATGCGTCAAGGCTTGGACGGAGTCAGGTCTTGTGTAGTAAGTTATTTGTCTTGTAAACATAAAACCGTACTTAGTGCACTTAAGGCTATGGACCGTCCGAGGTTTTTTATTTGGATTTTCCTCGTACATCGCGGCGTAGTGGTTTGTGATTTATTTTATCTTGCTATATCACTTAGATGCATGCTGAGAACTAAAAGATAAAATATGATTTAAATCACTATTCATGCTTAATTTGGTGATAAAATTAATTTGGGTAATATTTAATTAATTTAGTTCAAGTCATTAATTTGAATTTGATAAAATTTGGTTTGGCCTATGTAGAAAAATGATTTAATCTTGTTAGGCAAATTTTGGGACTTGGATTGAATTAAGTTGTTTAAGTGAAAAATAATTTGTTGATTAATTTAATGTCACTTTTAGTTTAGTTTATTTTAATTTAAAGAAATTAAAATTTGAAGGTTGTGTGTTGTGTTGAACCATCCTATTCCGTATTTAAAGAAAATTCATATTTAATTTTAAAATTGGGGTCTCGTGTTCTAACACCACAGCTGGAAGAATGAGTTCATATACATAAAGGGTGATTGGGAGTTTCGTTCTAACAGGAAGAAATGATCTTCTAGTGTCTTTGTCGACTGGCGTGGGCCAGATCATATTGGTATACATCTTTCAATTGTACTTTGTAATTTCCTCCTGACATATTATGTTCTAACATTTTGTTTTTTCTCGGCCTTTGTGTATATAAGAAAGCTCCCAAATAGCCAACAACTCTGAAACAGTTAGTGGTGAACACTTGCACGCCAAATTTAGTTGAATTTGAGAAACTTTTTTCTCTGAGAAAGTTTATAAATCTTGGGTATTACACTCCTCCTGAAAGTGCTCCCCCTTAAGAAGATCAGGTTGCCTTAGTGGTTGATGGTAACATTTCTGTCGACCAGGAAGAACAAGCTCAGAAGGAGGTCAAAAAAGGTGTGCCACTTTTCACCTTTATTAGCTTGTCTTTAACTTACCACATTGACTCTGCTAAATGATGCGCTCTCGTGCAACTTCCATTCCCACTTCATCATCTTTTTGAGTTAAACCATTGTCCGGCATGGCCCTTTACAAATTGACAGTGCTACTATGGAGTTTTCTCGGTAGAGAAAACTTAACGTTGAGGCCAAAAAGATGATGATCGATGTCGATGCTAGGGCAAAAAATAAAGTTAAGTCCGAGAAGAGGGCCAGCGTTGAGTTTTGGAAGAATGATGAGTATGTTGCTAGAAGCTAAGCCGAAGCTGATGTTGTTATCGCTGCTAAAATGAAAGGCAAGAGGAAGGTTGTTGCCTCAGATGATGTGCCACTAGCTTGTAATAAAAGGCATGTGGATGGTCCCATGTCTCAACATGATCCCAGATACCAAAAGACCAACGTTCTAAGGGAAATGATGCAGATATGTGGATAGACAGATCGGCGTTTGGTCCGAAGTTGGAGATCATTCTCCTCTACTGTGAAGTGTATCCATTTACTTTTGACCCCGGGTATTCTATCACACTATAGGAGCTAAAAAATTATTCAAACTCCACTTTCTGCCCCACGAACAATGTTGTTGATATGGTCGATTATCATGGGTATGCCCATGATTTTTAACTCCTCGGGGATTTTAATGTTGAAGAGTTGTGGAATATACTGCAATATCGAATGCTTGTGTTAATTCTCAGACGGACTTGTATTTCCTTGATTTTGCTAAAATATTTTTGGCACTGTGTTGATCTCTTTGTATTCTTTTAAGGTGCAATTGGTGCCACTATCTTAAGGGATCAAGTAGTATCGTACCAGAACGCCTATGACGATGAGAAAGAGGCAATTTATGATCTCCTTATCCATCATAAGACCATGTCAAGGGGATTAAAGACTGTGCATGATGACTACGATAAGGTTTGTATTGAGATTAATGAGAAGGACAAACAACTTATAGTGAATGTTCAAGCTTTAAGCCAGTCTGAGGTAGAAAATAAAAAAGTTATAGGAGCAGATAAACATTAATGCTGCGAAGCTCAAAAGTTTGGAAGAAGCACTCAAGGAGGGGTTTGAGTAACTTGTTTAGGCGTATGATGTTCTTAAGGAAACCCTTGAGAAGGCTAATGAGGCCCTTGCCCACGTTGAGGAGGAGGGTGTTAGGAAGTATAAAAACTGTGTCGAGCATAACATTGACATGGTGACCATCTTACTGGAGGGTTATGATGAGATGAAGAATATGGTTATTAAGCATTACCCTAACATTATTAAGGTTATCAAAAATGGGAAGGGGACGGTGATAAAGCCAAGGCCTTGGCTACTGAGCGATAGGCGATGGAGGTAGATGACTTGGAAGAATAAGTTATCGAAACTAGTCTGAGGCTAAGACCTATCATAATATTACTACTGATGTTCCCCCTGTCACTCCTGAGGATACTCCAGTGGTAGGAGGTTGATACTTTTCACGCTACTGTGGCTTGAGTTTTTTGCTCTGCTTCCGTTATTGTTATTTTTTGTTGAACTTTGTTTATAAACACTTCAAATAATTGTTTGTTATGAATGTTCAACTATATATGCTTGTTTATTAATTAGAGGTCAAGTTGTTAGAGATGTTTTCCTGCCCGCATGTATTGTTGGTTCATTATGTTTGACTTTTTGCATGTTATTTTGATTGGCTAGTTTATTGGTCTTCACTTTTGATAAAGTTATTATGGTCGGTTACATCCGACTTTCTAGCATTTATTAGTCGTATAATTATCTTTTGCCAACTTTACAAGACTTGCAAACTTTATAGGGTGGACAAACATGAGTTATCCTAACCTAGGATCTACCATTGCTTGCTCTAACTTACTAGTCGTATGGATGGATCTTGTCATCGAGATCATGTGTTAAACATTGGTTTCCATGTCGGCTAGGTGTACTAGGATATATCCTTGCATTAGTCCTCTATGTGACTGCAGTGGATTTCCCAATTTTGGCTAAGTGTGTTGTGATATATCCTTGCATTAGTCATCTATCTGACAACACTAGATTTTTTAGTTTTAGCTAAGTGAACCAGGATTTATACTTGCATAAATCATCTATGTGACTGCACTGGATTTCTTGATTTTCAACTAAACTTCTTGATCGTGACTTGTCTGAGACGAGGTCATTTAGGAAATGTTAATCAGTTACTCTAATAGGTTCGGTTTTGAGATGTATTTGGCCCGAGCTTCTTGCTCATCTGTCAAACTGACGAACTAGGCAATGAATAAAGAAGAGAACTTGAAAAAACAACAATATACGTAGAGGAAATTATGATTTTCATTGATCACTAAGAGACTATTACAAAGGAATGAAAAATAGTTTACATATATGATCTCTTAGTCTCACTAGTTTGTTGTGTGATTGTCACTATTGATAATATTTCCTCAAGTGCTCGGTATTCCATAGGTTCTTAAACTTTTCACCTTCTTAGGTCTCAATTATATAAGTTCTCGATCGGTAGATGGCAGATATCCTATATGGGTCATGCCAATTGGGTTCCAATTTGTTCCCCTTTTTAAATGACCTATTTTAGCAAGTAGTCCCCTTCTTTTAAGGTGCTCGGTTTTACCCTTTTATTATAAAATTGAGAAGTATTTTTCTGGTAGGCTACCACTTGTAGTGCGATATTTTCCCTCACTTCTTCTACAAGATCAAAATTAAGACTTCTCATTAGATCACTCCAAAGTGAGTTAAAGTTGAGTACCCTATGGCTGGGTAAGCCGATCTTAGTGGGCACTACTATCTCAGTACCAAGCATCAACATGAATAGAGTCTTGCCTGTTGTCATTCTTTATGTCATCCTATATGCCTAAAGTACTCTATGTAGCTCGTTGATCTAGTTCCCCTTAGCGTCATCTAGTCTTTTCTTCATTCTGTCCAGTAATGTTTTATTTGTCACCTATGTCTGCCCATTGCACTGTCGGTGAGCTTGTGCAGAGTGCAACTACTTGATCCCAGACCGAATACAATAATTTTCAAATTTATCATTGTCAAACTGAGTACCGTGGTCCGTGATGAAGGAATGGGACTTCCCCTAAAGGCAAATAATGTTCTTCCATATAAAATGGAAGACTTTTTCATATGGCATTTCGACCAAGGGCTCGATCTCCACCCACTTAGTGAAGTAATCCACTGATACGATAAGATATTTAAATTTTCCACTCATCTTCAGTAAAGGGCCGACCAGATTAATCCTCTACATGGCGAAGGGTTAAAGATATGTGATCGGCGTTAATGTGGCTCCAGGCCTTTTATGAATTACGACGTTCTTCTGGCACTTATCGTACTTTTACGCATAGCTTGCACAAATTTCTTTCATAGTGGGCCAATAGTACCCTTGAGTGGATACTCGTTTCACCAACAATCTGCCCACTGAATGATCCCCACACGAGCCCTCTTGCACTTCCTTTATCAAGTCATTGACCTCAGCGGTATTAGCACACCTAAGTAATTATATAATAAATTCTCTTCTGAATAAGATTCTCCCTTCCAGTACGTACCTCACCACCTTGTAGATGAGTCTCCTTGCCTCATTTGAATCTTTCAAAACTGTGTTGATCTCCATTTATATTCAGATAGAATCCATCCAAGATGGTCCCATGCCTAACTCCATCATAAAAATGCATTCTTCATATGTATTGTGATGAATAAAGACTTTTATACGTACTGTTCTTCTCAGTTTTGTTCTAGTAGATGACACTAAAGGCGAAAATACATTTGCCCATGTATTTTCATACCTTCGTATTCTGACCATTTGTACAGTCGAGAACTTTAACAACAATGCTTTCACTTTTTCCAGGTACTTCATCATTTATTATTCTCTTGCCTCATAAACTCCAATGACTTAGTTTACTACTAGTTGAGAGTTACTGTGCACTGATATTAGCTCGGCGCCCAGTGACGATGCCAGTGAAAGACCTGTTATGGGAGCTTCATACTCTTCCTCGTTATTAGAGGCTTGAAAGTGGAATCTGAGGGCATACTCCACATCATCCCCATCATATGTTATAATTATCAAGACTGCTCCGCTGTCGTTAGCGTATGATGAGCCATTTATGGACAACTACCACACCGGAGGTTCTTCTTTAAAGACACCTTTAACTAAGCATGCACTCTGGAATAATTTTTTCATTTCCTCCATATCATGAGTCCTTTCTTCTTGTCGAGCCGATGACTCTGTTTTATAACTGATCTGATTTGCTATCATTATTATTAAGCTTTTTTCGTAGAAGTTTGATAGGTTGGCTAAACTGTTGAGATTTCTTCCATAAAAGTCTGCTCGATTGGCTTCAGTTCTAAGTCCTCTTCCGCAGAAGTCTGCTTTATTGTCTTTACTGTTAAGCTCTATGTCGTAGAAGCCTGTTTGACAGTCTTTTCTTCATAAGTAAATTCCGTAATAAAGTTAGTCACAGCCTGGACTTTCATTTTCGTTATAGGTTCATACAGTGTGTCATACTCTGCCAGTTCTACTGCCCAAGTCATTAGTCTGCCTTATTTTTTAGGTTTATGAATACCTTTTCTTAGAGGAAGGTCTGTGTAAATGATAATTGTATATGCTTGAAAATAGCTTCGTTATGTAAGAAACTTCAATAAAAGCCAATGCTAACTTCTCCAAACTAGGGTATCAGATTTTAGCTCCACGGTATGCCTTACTAGTATAGTAGACGGGCTTCTACACTCCACCTTATTTTCAGACCAGTGCTGAAATGACCGTTGAATCTAATACTGCTAAGTACAAATAAATATTTTCACCTAGGATTGTCCTTGATAGCAAGGGTGCAAATCCCAAGTACTTTTTCCATTCTAGGAATGATGCTTCACACTCATCGTTCCACTCAAAAGTCTTTCTGAGCACCTTAAAGAATGTAAGGAAAATGTAAGTGGCTCTTAAAAAAATAATTCGGCGCTGCTACTCGCCATTTTAACCTTTGCATCTCTCTTTTCCTCTTGGGAGACGACATATGAATCAATGCTTAGATCTTGCCCTAATAATCCTTCATACCCCTCTGGTTGACTATAAAGCCCAAGATCTTCCCTTTCTTGACTCTGAAAACACACTTCATCGGGTTTAACTTCATTTGGTACTTTTCAGTTGGTCAGAAATTATCCAAGGTCACTGATGTGGTCGAAATCTTTCTTGCTCTTGGTCAGCATATCATAAATTTAGACTTCCATAGTTTTGGTGTTTTTATTTCAAAAACTTTATTTAATAGCCTTTGATGTTTTTCTCCTCATTTTTTTATCCCAAAAGGCATAATGTTATAGCAGTAAGTACATCAGCTAGTGATAAATGAGGTTCTCTCCCGATCTTATGGCTTCATCTTTATCTGGTTGTAACCGGAGTAAGCCTCCATAAAACTGAGTAGCTGATGCCTAGTAGTTGCATTAACCACTTGATCAATCCTAAGCAGAGGATAATGGTACTTAGGGAAGGCTTTATTAAGATATGTGAAGTCGACACACATACGCTAGTTGTAATTTTTCTTCTTGACCATAATCACGTTTGAAAGCCACTCTAGATAGTTGGCGTATTCAATGAAATCTGCTTTTTCTAATTTGTCAACCTCCTCCTTGATGGCCATTTTCTTCTCCTAGATGAACACTTTGTGCTTTTATTTGACAGGCTTTACGTCCTTCACTATACTGAGCTCGTGGTAAAGGAATTATGGATCTATCCCAGGCATATCTTTATGGATCCATGCAAACATGCTCTTCCGCTACCTCAGAAAGTCAGATAATTCTTTCTTGAAGGTATGGTATAATGATAACCAATCTGAATCGTCCTCCCGGTGCTCGTCATACAGAATCACCAATTCAACCTTCTCTACAACCTCACCAGTGACCAACTTATCTTCATCTCGAGGATCCAAAGCCTTAATTTGATATGTGGTGGTTAGCTTTTTCTGCTCTTTCTGTAAAAGTATAGTAGCATTATCATGCTTCAGTTTGGTTACCCTTGACCACACTAACTCCATAATTTATAGGGAATTTTAGGTACTCATGGATAGTGGAAGCCATGACTTTAAACTTCTATAGACCAATCCTATCAAAGATAATATTGTAGGTTGAGTGAACGTTCTAGTCCATGATAAAGAAATATATTATCTTTGTTCGAAAGGTTGGCCATGTGCCGATCACAACCTCAAGCTCAATCATTCCTAAGAGGAACACTTTCTCCCCTAAAAAATCGACAGGAGTCCTGTGATATGCCTCCAACTTTCTATCTCTCAACATTAACATCTTAAAGCGAATGTAAAATAGAACATCATTAGAACTGCCATTGTCGACTAGAATCCTCGCTACCTGACTTTCATACACCATTATTAAGACGACCAAAGGGTCATAATGCGGATACAGTACATCATCTTTAGAAAAACCAATAATAGTATGATCTTTATTTACCTCTTAGGATGAGTCTCCACAGCTTAGGCCAAATGAATATGTCTTACATGAGCACAGGCCTTTGCCACGTTGAGGTAGGATTTCCTTTTTACTGGTTCATCTCCGCCACTAGTGTCACCTCCTGCTATAAATGACACCCAAAAGAGATCATGGTTACTTCATGAACAGGCCCATTGGGCTTTTTGGGAGATCTAGATCATTCTCTGAATTATCATCTCAGCCCTATTTCTTCTCATTCGCCTTTTTACAAGGGGATATTGATCGTCTCCTGGTCTTCTGCTTGTCTTGCCCACTTAATCGACCATCTTTATCAATATAAATCGTCGGTTTGCCTCGTTTGATGATATTTTAAATCTCATTTTTAAGGCTAAGCAATTGTTAGTGTTGTGGCTGTGATCCTTATGGAATTCATAATACTTGCTCTTGTCCTTCCGATTTAGTGGAGCTTTTAATTTACCCAGCCATTTCAGGTCGTTGCTTCCTCAAATCTCATCGAGGACGTGGTGCACACCTACAGTAAATGGTGTGTACTCATTGAACTTCTTTGGCCTTTGAGCCTTCTTGTTGTCCTTAAAATCCCTCTGCTTCTTTGAGCTCTTGCCAACATCAGACTTAGGATGTCTCAACTCTTTTGCTGTCATTGCCTTTTCATCATTCATAATCTTTCCATCCTTAGCCAAGAGATCTGACATTAAGCTTGGTGGCTCCTTGGTCAGTGCCCAATATAGCTTTCCAAGTAATAAACTGCTCAAGATCACAGTGATTTCTATCTTCTCGTCGTAGTCAATTACCTCAATCTTTTTGGTATTAAAATGTCTGATAAACTCCCTAGACATTTCATTATGTTTTTTATGGAAGTTTAACAAGTGATCCACCCTTTTGCCTGGACTTATACCAAAGCATAAATTACTGATGAAGAGATCGGCAAGCTTTTGGAAGTTTGAGATATGCCCGCTTGGTAAGCCCTTGTACCAAATTTGAGTTGATTCAGTGATGATACTGGGAAAATGCTCTCAAGTGCATTTTATTGGGGATGGAATAAATATCAATAACATCTTAGTACTTCTCCACATGCAGCATACGATTAGACTTGCCATCGTATTTGGGGGTGATGACATGCAGATTGAATTTTATGGGCGTTGAATAACCCATAATCGATGCTATAAATGGTGATACCTGAACAAAACCCCTCTATAAAGGGTTTTTCTTATTTATAATCTCGCCCAAGTGATCCTCTAGGTGTTGGATAGACCCTTCCAAGGTTGTTCCTCTTTCTCGACCTTAACCGACACTGTCTTTCCTTCTCGATCTTGGATTTCAGCTGAGCTCTCTTCTTAAGAAGTTTGCTCAGCTTTGGTCAACCCTTGCTTACATGACCTAGATTTTTATCGAGCACTCTATCCTTCTGGTCTCAGACCTCTTGGACTCTTCCCTGTGCTCTCTTATCCCCCTGAACTGGTGTGCCCTCACCACTCTCGGGCCCAGACGATCGAATGCAGAGCCTCTACTCAGCCTTTCCAAAATACTTGGTCAGTCCATGGAGTAGGTTTATTCATCATCGTAACTAGTCATCCTGATGGTGGAGGTCACCTCTGGGCGATAGGATATGTCATCTCATGATACAAAGTATCTGGACCTGTTACCTTCTCCTTTCAAACCAAAATCCAACCGATTTTGGTCTTCTACAGCTCTCTCGTGGTTTGCCCACCTCATGTCCATGTATGGGGCTAGAGAAGGCATCTCACATCTTCAAGCGGAGCTTTGACCCCTTATCGGGGTGACTAGGTTCTCTTCGAGACTGTTTTGCCCTGCCATAATACTCAATGCTAACTTTTGATGCTCCTTGCATAGTCTATTGCTCTCTAGACAAGTAATGTAATATTCCCTGTAGATCGCCCATACCCGCAGGCATGAAAGGCGGAGCTCCCCCGATAACTTTACTACTTTCTAGGGTTTCACCCATATTCATAGAATTTCCAAAAAAATAAACGTAACACAGAAAATAGAGCATCACAATTACAATACAAAAAGTTATAGAAAAAGCAAATTTAAAGAAGGGGAAACTAAATCTGATGGTGAATATAAGGGATCAAAGAGAATTGAAAGGAAATTTGTAGATGATTGGGCTCTAAACCAATGAAACACAGGAAAATTTAATTGTGATTCACTATTTCCTTATAATTAGGTATCTTCGAGCTTCAGAAATCAATAATTGTAATAAATGAATTGCCATTTCCCAGAGACACTGCTATTCTGTTATCACTTAAAGCTTGTATACTAATTGGGTCTTAGCAAGATTACACTAATTATAAACAATAACAGATAAAGAGATATAAATCATAAAAAATCTAGTCTAGAGTAAATAGTAGAGATAGATGTAAGAAAGATAATGAAAACACATTTATGTGGCTCACCCTAAAAAGGTGCTACGTCCATAGGTGCTAGTGTTGATTGTATATATTAATGTTCAAAAGCCATTGATGAGGACTGAATACAATATCTTAAGTTCACTCTAGATTTGGATACCATAACATTATGGAAAAACATCGTGACCCCTCAAACTGAGGGTGTGTGTGTTATTTATAGGTTGTTAGAAGAGAGATAATAGAGAGTGTCAGGTGTTATGCCTTTATAGGTTAGGTAGGTACACACTTTATATGCAAGTAGGGGGAATAATCATTATTTTTACACCTAATGGGGGAGAATATTTGTATAACTCCCACATGTGTACGTGATGTGACTAGTACTGACATCATTATATCACATGACACATGCTTTAAAAAATGGTGTTAACTAACGACATTAGCTAACGATGAACTAACAGTGTCAAAACGGGCTGCTAGGACCGTATGGACGACCAGATTCATTGCTGAGTTGACCTCTTTATTGTTGTGGATGATACGACATGTTGTCTTCTGAATGGCCCATGCGGTGTTCCATATTTATGGTATGACAACGGTGTTCTTTAGTCGAACTATTTTTTCTTCACAGTTTGTAACGGGATTCTTTGTTGGGACGACCATAGGGTCAATATCTAGAGTGGCTCGAAGATGGATTGGAGTAAGAGTTGAAGGCTCATTCCATTGATAGTCCCAAGAGGGTTGGCAGATCATATCCTAATGCGCGACTGAAGGCGATGTTTCGGTGGGCGGGGCTATCGAGTCTGGTATTCGGAGGTAGAGATTGAGTTCAGGGATGTTGACTAATCATCCTTTTTTAGTAATAATATCTCAGGTGATCGAGGCGGTGTATTAGTCATAAAAGTGTTCTGCGAGAGTTAACTATAAGTTTACCAATATGTATATTAGGGAAACCTCATCAGGAAATAGCATAGGTAGTTCTCACTCTGGTTTGGGCTCGGAGTTCTTTATGTCTTACTTAGTGACTTATGAGACATTGAACTCGTTTTGGCTGACCATGTGTAGATTTCCATAATCTACATACAGTCTTTCCTCGTAGAGGATCTCCATCCCTAGTTATAGGGATTTCTTTGCTTCATTCCACCATAGTTCATGAAAAGTCTTCTCCTTGGAGATAAAAATGACCATTCCAACCTTGATGGGGGTCTTTAGGAGCAGGGGATGGATTTTTTCTATTAGGGGTATACCTAAGACTAGACTTTCCCTTATACTTTATGGCAGTGATAACTTCAAGGGTTCCTTGTTGGTTTTCTCCAAGGTTGAACCTTATCATGTAACCCATGTTGTGGATGATTTGGGCAGTTACACTGTGAATAACTAGATCCTTTTCTATCATATGAGCAAGTGGGATGACTCAAAATCCGCTGAGGCAGATGTCGCTGCTATCTTGGTAGGCATCCAGGAGGTTAATGATAGTAGTATTGATGATTGTGGTCGGGTCGTCATCCCCTTGGATTGTGATGACTTTCGTGTCGAATGGGAACTTGACTTTCATGTGCAACGATGAGGGTAATGCCCCCGTGGGGTGTATCCAAGCTCTCCCGAGTAAAAGGTTGAAGCTGGTTGGGATATCGAGTACTTAAAACTCAACATTATATTAATGGACCCTATTATAAGGGTGAGGATAACTGCCCCTAAGACCTCTCGGCGAGTGTTGTCATAGGCTCTGATTCATCGTAGAGTATAGCACTAACTCCGAGGAAGTGTGTCATAAATCGATGGTTATACATTGGGGGCACACGTTGATGGTGTACCCATTATCTATTAGTACCAGGGATATAATCTGTCTATAGGTGGTGATGTGTAGCGTGAATCAGTGATTACAGTCCTCGATAAGGAGGTCTTCATCAAAGAAGATAATGTGTTGCTCTGTGGTGATGGATCCGATGGTAGCTGACATCTCAACCAAAGTTTGGTATGTAGGCACAGAAGATTAGAACACAAGATGGATGAGGGAGGATCAGTGTTCTCGATACGTAGCTAACAGTTCTCGGATGGTGATGTTAGTCGATGTTTATCGAAGTTGCTCTTAGATCTTGTTATTTTCCTGAGGAGGCGGTGTGATAACTCTTTCAGGGGATTTCCTTTTACTAATTAGGTTCGGAGGAGTGGAGGGTCAACGTAACCTAGTGAGGAAGTTGACCTCTTTGTCAGGAGATAGTATGGGTTCTTCTCGGGTTTGTGTTTAGCTTTTTCTAGACAGAGTAGAAGACCAGGTAAAGATGCGGGGCTGCTGGTAGGCGGTGTTGCCTTAGGGGCCATTACCTTTGTCCAATCTAAGATAAGGGATAACTTCAGGGCCTTTGGGAGCCTTATTCTGATTTTTGGTGGGACCACGATACATGAAGTCATCAATATGTATGGCTATATTAGATCTCTTGGTGGATGTGAGGATTTTTTCCACTGTTGCTAGGACTTGGCTATCGATCGAGTCAGATGTATCAGGTAATGGTTGCGTGGACATGGATGATCCTGCTCAGATATCGTTATTAGAGTTTGTCCCTTCATGCTCATCCTTGTCGGAGGAGGTTTCAGGTTCTCCTGGGACCATTATTTTCCCGATGCTAGCGGCCTCGTAGAAGATGACTTTATAGTAATATTCGTATTTTTCATATTTCGACCCCCAGGGCGAGACTTCTTACATGAATCTAGCATAAACCAGTGTTGTCACTACGTACTGTAGGTTGCCTAAATTTCGTTGCACGTGGTCATGGGGAGCAAGGTTGACTACTTCCATCTCGGTAGTATATGAGTGTCTCCGAAGAACATTTTGTTAGAGGATGGCCTTGACGGGTCATCTCATATTGGAGTTCGATTATGCCCACTATGTTGGTGGCATCCAAGTAAGTGTTCTCTTGGCTACATCCTATATTGGTGTAGTGGTGAGTCTATGGTAATACCCCAAGCATGAAGAGGTCAAATGCTAGTTGTAAAATAAGCACGTCGAGCTCACTTTAGGGATCAATGGAATCTTCCATCAGTGGATTGATTTTAGGAGGGAAAGAATTGATCTCTATGGACCCACAGATGGCATTTTGTGTTTTCAAGGGCAAGTCTCCACACTCGATAAATGGAATGTTCTGGTATACATCAATGTTGGGGTGTTTAAGTTCCCCCTAACTGTTGAAGAACTAGAGGGGTGGCCCTTTATATGAAAGGCTTGGTTGTAAACTATCTCTGGTGTAATCTCATTTTTGTCATGTGATAAGTTGAGTGCTCATGTTGTTCAATTCGGTCAAGTTCTTTCGTGGTAGATCTGTACCCGATCCAGGATGATGGGAGCTTCGAAGGATGTAGATCCTTATTCATGGAGTTTGAGTCCTTTCCTTAGGTAATACTCCCATTGTGTCAGCATTTCTAGATTTTAGGTTTGAGAACATATTCATCTCCAGACCCAGGGGAGGTGCTACCCTCGGTGATTAAGAGGTGGCCAAAGCAATCCGTAATGCCATGATCGGGCAGGTGGGTGTAGTAAATTGGCTCAATTTTTGTGACTACAAGATTTAGGGTGGGCTTCAGCTTATCGAAGGCGGTATTTCTCATGGTAGAGTTTAACACAGGCTTTGTACCTATCAGTCAAGAAGGAACGATGCTACATTCGACATCTATTTTCATCATGTGAATGCTACCCATAGGGAAAACTCGTGATCCATTTCCTGAAGGATGGTCTTGGGAGGTCATTCCTCATTGATTATTATATTGAACATGGAATTATGTTTGAGCATCCAAGATCCATTAGTCTTTGCGGAGGAGGTTCCATATTTCTTTAGGAAGTTCGTGTGTTGGGAATGTGCTATTGGTCCATGGTTAGTCCTCAATTAGGACCTCCAAAGACATCCTTTTGAGCAATATCGGACCTGACCCTCTCTTCCACTTCTCACAAAAATTAGTGATGGGCTTGGAATTTCTAAATGATGTGGTCATCTGCCCTGATTTGTGTATCTCATTCACTCATTTGTGTCGGAGAGCTAGGATATCTAGGCATATGAATTATTGGTCCCTCTTCCTGGTGGCTGGCAGAAGTGGTGCCCCCTGTATTTCTTAGAGAGTAAATTAAAAGTGTGTTGGATGTAACGAACAAGTGGGTACCATTATTGGTTCTTGAATCCGTGAGGGCGAATAGGTTTGCCTCAGAGGTGGATCCTTCCCATCCGGAGGATTGTATTGGTACTGTGAATGAGATATGTCCAGTGGCTTAGAGAGCTTCATCGTATATCTCTTCCCATTCGGCTGAGTGATTTGCTTCTTCTGGAAATGGAGTGAGGAGTCCGGGATATTTTGAGAGCATGAATTCTAGGACCAAGAGCAAGTCTGGGATGTAGTGGTTAGTTTGCAGGAAGTGTATGGCCATGATGAAGAATTACATATGGTCGATGGTGTGCTTAGTTTCTGCAATGATTTTTAGGGTAGGTGATGGTGCCCAGAGGGGTGGATGTTTGGATTTGAGAGTGTGTCCTCATTCTCAGCTTGTGATGAATGGGGACTATCAGGGTGGAGGGGTTAGTGTTTAAAATGAAGTATCTGATAGGGCCTTGGTGCTAGGGATGGGATTATATAATAAGGGTTACTGGTGACATTCATCTTTGGTGGGATGAGGCCTCCAGCATTGATGGGGCCTTGGATGGAAAACCTCAGGGCCCAATAATTATCGATAATGTGGCTGGGTTCTTGATGGAACTCATAATAGGCGTCGGCCCGCCAGTTCTTGTCTAGGAACGCAGGGGGTGGTCTAGAGTTGATAGGTCTCAGGCGATCATCCATTTTCAGGACGACGTTGACGTCGACATGTGGGATGCATGCGAGTCCACGTCGACTGCTCTCAAGAACTTCACCGCCTCAACATGGCTCTTATTTCTAATTGATAGTCATAATATGCTCGTAAGTGAGAAATATTCCGATTTGATCTACAATTTTGTTTTGAGAATGATATTTTTCTTCGGTCTCCGTCCAAATCAAACAATTATCTACTTGATTATAGGATTTAGCAATAATCGTATGGTTTTTATATGCATGATCGGAGAACACGTCATTGAAAGATAATTTTAATCATCAGAATGGAAGAGAGACTTAACATGTAATTTAATGGGGGAATTGAAGTGAAAGGGACAGGGACGTAGAGAAAACCCAAGTTATGGTATGGAGCATTCATAGGTGAATCTTTCATTTTCATATGTTGTTCTTAATTGCATGTAGCTTTTGAAGCCACGTGGAAAAGCTTAGTTTGGATAGACCATTTTTAAATATACTATGTTGTAGCCCGGTGCGATGAGCAGGTGCTTTATAATTTTTGTTATACAATGTAGTGCTTTGAAATAATAAAAAATATACTAACTATATGTCTCATGTAATTATGTAATTAGGATTTATTTGTCAAGCTCGGTTGAGGCGAGCCTGAAGATTAGTGAACTGCCTGGGGGAGCTCTGAATTCTCTAGGAGGAGGCATAGATTGGTTGTTTCTGGGAGGGGGTCCTAAATGAAAAGGTGCAGCGGTGACTATCATATCTTGGGAGGTATTGGCACCTGAGAGTGTTCTTTATTATGAGTTGAACATGAGGGTGGTGATGTGAGATTTAGAAGCTTCAGGTAAGTTCCTTCTGGTGGAGAACTGTAATGTGTGAGGGGGGTGTAAGAGAGGTGAGAGATGCTCGCTTCTCTGTGGGGGACCATATGAGATAAAGCATATTCTCGAAGCCCGAGCTCACAAAAAGGACTCGGTATTGTGTCTATGTACTCATGTAGCCACGAGATCAAAGCCTATGTAGTTCGACCCGTATAATTAATGTATGCGTTAGAGTATTTGTAGGGATATATATGGGAGAACACACCTTGAGATAGTTTGATATCTCATTTTGTGTTATTTAGATATAATGGATGAAAATTAAGAGATGAGCACATCTATATGGGGAAAACACATCATGAGACATGTTGTTGAGGCTTGAGATCACGATAAGGACTCGGTATTGCTCCTACGTACCTGTGTATCCACAAGATCAAAGCCTACGTAGTTCGGGTCGTACGTGTGTTCCAATGTGATGTGTGTGAAAAATAGGACTTGGTTTGGAGAGGGGGAGGAACCATCAGTAGGGCAGAGGGTGGTTCCGGTAGAGGATCGGATTGGGAGTGGGCCCGCAGATTGTTGATATATGCATATTATATTATGATCATCGGGTGATCACTAGCTGGAAAGTATTGTCCTTTAGACTAGTTTAGAGGTGTAGCGTTTAGGATGTCATGTTTTAAACACCATCAGCTAGGGAAGTAGAGGTAGAAATCGTGGGAGTTTGGACTGGGGACAGATGCATCCCTAAGAAATAATACGTCGAGAGACATATTATGAGGCTTAGGCTTCACAAGTTTAGTTCAGTATAATGCCTATGTACCCAATGAGATTTAGAATAAAATCCAACATAGTTCTATCAAATGGGACATATTTACGAGTGTAGGAACGGGATACCTGGTATACAATATACAATATAAAACATTACAATATTTATAGAGCCTAGTTCTTAATATATCATTTTTCATTGTGTTAGATTGATATATTTATATATTAAAAGTATGTTTACAAAGGTCGACGTTTAACAAGTATTTGACATAAAAACACGTGTTTGGGGTGCCACCGCGGGGATGGTCTTTGAGCGTTTGGAGAAGAGGTGGGAGTAGTCAAATTTTAGACTTTGGCTTAGGGCAAAGTTTTGGACTCACTCAACTCATGGATATTTTCCTCAGAACAATTTTGAAAAGTATGTTTTTATGTTTTGTAAGGGTTATTATGGACTTTGATAAACATTATTTTAGCATATGAGCATGTCAAGTCAATTTACAGAGGTGTTGGTTAGAAACTAAGGTTTAAAAAATAAATGTTGTAAAGTGCATACTCGGTCCCCTAAACAGGGGCCGGGATAAAAGAGATAAACATATATGGTTAGTTTATCACAATATATATGGGGTATTTGACCCGAAGGGCAGATGGAGGTTCTTTAATATATATGGGGTGTTTGATCCCAAATTTGGGTAAAGTTTCCTTACCCTTGTAGTGTGTACTCACTTGAGGTGTCTGAGGTGGGAAAAGCTCCATTTAGTCGGGCAGAGCTTCTTTTAAAAGTGCCGACATTCATAGAATGCGCACATAGGTTTGCCTCTGTCTTTCTTTCGGAGGTAACTTTTCAGAAGGACAAACCTCTTTTGGGACCGAAGTGACTTTTCGAAAGTAAGAACTTTCCTGGGGGAAAGCGAATCCTACGATGTACGAACTTCTTCATGGATTTTCAGAATGAGCTTGAGTATCCTAGATGCTCGGGGGAGAAAAAAGTAAAAAAAAAATAGATCGAGCTCGAGTTTTGGTGCCCATTTCAAGGTTGGTGGGGACCTCCTTTTATAGGATTTTAGGTCAAGCCTCCTACTGATCGTCAGAAGGAAAAAAGGTCATTATATTTTTAATAGGGGGCACGTGTACGGTGGAAAAAAAATTCGGTAAGATTTTGCAATCATTACCTGGGGGTGGGGATTACCGATCGGTAGAAGGATTGGGAAGGCCTTTTCCCGATCGACAAAAGGTCCTAGCGAGGCTTTTCTGCAATTTACTAGTTTGTACTTTAACCCCAGAATGTTTTATTTTATGGATCTTTTTCCCTTTTGGTATTTTTTTTGGATAGTTTTACCTTTAAGGCTTTAGTGGGGCCTGGTTTACGGTGTCCTATTAGTTGGGATAGAATGAGACACATCAATTGCAAATTAGGGTGTCCACACATGACCGTGGGATAATAATGTTATATTATTATTTATCTTGGTTAGAACAATGGTACAAATAATGTTGGTGAAATTAGTTCAACTAGCCAACATGTCACCACCACAGAGTAAACAATGATCGAAACCAGTCAAAAGTTAAGACTAATAACTCAAAAACAAGAGTTGAATGTGACAAATGAAAATGTTGGGTCATATGGATTCACTTGTATCTTAGGTCCCACATATAATTATTTAATTTTTACCCAAATTTTATATTGTTTAGAATTAAGTGTGTATGCAAGAAAATATCTAAGGAAAAAATATGCCAAACCAAGCAAAAGAATAATTGAGAAAAAAAATCATTTTCAGGCAAAACCAATATTCAACACTGTATAAGAATTTGACAGACTCGGATGACTTACAAACTACTTTGAGATCACTATGTATAATTCACAGGGTCTTCAAATCTACAATGGAATGTGATGCAGTCCAGCAACACCCACAGGAAACAACTCTTCCCTCAGTATTCATCGATCAACCTCACGATAATAAATCCTTTCTTCTTTAGCAGTTAAGTAACAACTCCACAAATCAGTAGTAGGGAAAACTGTGACACCCTGCTTATTTTGACCACGGGTGATCAATCCTTTATTTAAAAAACAGAAATCTCAGTTGGTTCATTCTTAGCATCACTGTCAAATACTTTTCAAATTACTGACCACCTATGTTAAATTAAGTCGGTGTCAAATTTTATCCTGTATTAATATAACGACGTGCGAAAATCCAATACATTCACCAAACCATCCACAATATATATAATAACCTCAACCAATCACAATATAAATAATTGAATAAATAATACCGAATAAACCATCGGTTCCCAAATAAAATCCAACTACAAGTCTAAGGCAAATAAAGTTTGACAAATAAACTGAAGTACTAAATAGTCTTAAGGGGCAATGCACCCAAATGAAAAACTGAATTAAACTCCTAAACTAGGAAGGAATAACTGAAGCGTCTACATCAACTCCTGCAAGCCTCCACAAGTGATGTAGCTACACATCCCTGAAAAGAATCATCAAGCTTGGCGTCTCTATGGCTGGACACCTAAAAGGTTTTGGAAAATGGATTTGACACGGGTCAGAGCCTAAGAAAACTGTTTGAAAATATTTTGCAAGTATTTAAATCACAGTTTGAAAATAGTTATTAGATACACATGTTAGTTCTGTGTACACTCCCTTGAGTTCCTCCCCCCTCATCGAAAGTGCACACCTAATGCATCCTACCTAACTATGCTACCTAGTCCAACTAGATAATGTATCTAACTACCCATAATAGGTCTATTTAACTTGTATTACACATACAACACGCTACCACAGTATCAATTATATATTATTCATGTATTATTATTGAGATATACACAATCTATCGGTTCTACTATTACACATAAGTAGATAAATTATGCTGGTATATATTTATCACACATATAATATGTACAACTGTAGCATCACCCGGAATGACCCCCGTGATGCTGGCATAATCTGTTATCATGTTTATGTACCTCTCGTACCAAATCAACGACTAATGGTTCGAAATGTCTCCTCGAACCCTCAATAAAACAATACACAATGGAGGCAAACATAGTTCTAAGTCTTTAGGCTACGCACATACCTAACGTACCCAAATCACCTGGCAGTCCCACTAATACATTGCACATAGTGAATAGCCATAAGTTCTATATTCTTGGGCACACATCCAAACCTCACTGGAATCGTCAAGGTGGGATCGCCCTCTGCGCGGAACCCTCCGTGATAGCACGCAGCGAAGGTATGTTCACACACATAATTATATCACAACAATAGGTATTCACACTACCTATATATACATATTATTCAATAGGTATGCACACAACCCATCATATAAATTTGTACTTAGTATATATCTCTCGCATACTCAATGTACTCATTATAACCTATTTTCATATATTCCCGAGTATCACCCGCTACCCGAAGGGTCCTAGTCACCCCTTAATCAATATCAGTAGTTAATATCTCTTTATCCTATTGGTTCACAACTTGGGTTTACTCACTCTCTCCGTAACCCGTTCCAATTCTCAAAATTTCTTAAATTTCACATCATGGTCAAAAGGTCCTAGCGTTATTTCTCTCATTTTGGCTAAACCGAATCCTTTCCATAGCCTACTAGAATTTAATAGGTCCTTCCTTATAGTTTAAGAATAATACACCCTCCTTATTGATTATTCGTGAAGTTTAGGGCATAAACTAAAAATTTGCCAATATATGAGCAGTCAAATCGATTCAGTGAAGAACCCGAATCGATTCACCTGCCGAATCGATTCGGTCATCAAGATGAATCGATTCGCACCTGACAGTTTCGTCTTCTTCATTATGATGTAACAAGTTTTCTATATGATAACTTTCTCAAACCTCTATAGAGCAATCCCAAACTCCCAACGATTATAATCAAACATCAAATATATGTACATGTTTGATTTCGAACGTAAATAACTCATTAAAATCATACAAAATCTATCCAAGAACATATTTAAATGCCACAACCTTCAAAACCCTAAGTTACGGTGTTCTTCATGTGTAATCAACAAGATACCCAGATTTCTCCCACATTATTCATTAAAAATCTCAATTTTTTTCATATAAATCTTAAGGGATTAATCCTACATAAATTTCCTACCCTAAATCATGCATTACACCCTCTAAATCCCAAGAATTCATCAATTAAATCATGCGATTAAATCATACACTACATGGGTATTATAAAATGCTTTAAAAATTACAAGATAAACACTTGACTTTACGGTAGCAGGTCTGAGTTCGTTTTTTTGTGATGAAGGTGTTCTTCCCTCGCTCCGATCACGATTCCAGCGAGTTTGGTGATGATAAAAGGTGTGACAAAGCCTAGGTTCTTATCTTCTTTCTCTCCTATGAACTCTCCTCTCTCAAGATTCTATTAACACTAGCCTCTAACTCCAAGGGGCTGATATAACATTTAGAAATTCGTAGCTCCTCCAACCCTAGTCTCCCAAATGACCAAAACGCCTTCATATTTAAAATTTCCCCGGGACCCAAACAATACACCCAGGTATACTATTCCGACTATTTAGACCCTTTAGGAATCAACCGTGACCTCGAAATCACCATCCGATTCACTATAAAATAATTTCCTAGCTCGACCTCATATAGTCTACACACGACACCCGATTGAGATATAATACTGTCACCTCACTATCACTCGCTATGACGTAAAAATAATTATTTACTATTCACTTAGTATTTATATTCGATGAACATTAATCATTATCTCTCTCGATTAACATTTTAACGAACACGTAATATTTAATTCAATTAAATACAGGACACGTGTAATTTAAAATGATCGAATTAAATAAATTTTAAATACTCATAAATACGAGGTGTTACATACTTCCTCCTTACAAAGGAATTTCTTCCTCGAAATTAGGACGTACCTACGGTGAATAACTTTGGATACTTCTCGCGCATGTCATCCTCCCGCTCTCATGTCAACTCGTCAACATTGTGGTGCACTTACTGAACACGAACCAAAGGTACCACCTTAGACCAAAGCTTACGCTCACTACGATCAAGTATTGCCACCGGCTTCTCCTTATATGAGATGCCTGGCTGCAAGTCGATCTCCTCTAATGGAATGTGCCAAAAAGCCCTCTCGCTCCTCTGGTACCTCTTCAGCGATGACATGTGGAACACATCGTGAATTTACTGTAAGTGCTCTGGTAGTCCCAGTCTATATGCTACGGTTTCCACCCTCTCAATAATAAAAAAAGGTACCATATATCTCGACGATAGCTTCCCCTTCTTGTCGAACCTCATGACCCCCTTCATAGGAGATGATTAGGCGCATATTCTTCATATTTATCCCCTTAATTGCGGTATTTTTATGATCCCGTGCAGTGTATTTAGCTTGGATTTGTCTCTTATTTATGCTACTAACCCTTTTTGGCAAGTATTTCTTGTTTTGTGTATTTCTCATGTGTTTTACTGGTATTTCACGCAAGTTAGTGCGAAGGAGAACTCAAAACAGTGAAAGAAACCAAGAAATGGAGAGTTGAAGGGCATTTTCGTAATTTTGCATCCTTAGTCCGGAGGTGGGACCAACTAGAAAGTTGAAGATCTCTAAATTACAAGAATACTGGAAAAAATGGCACCTCAATCCGAGCTACGGTGAAGAAGTTACGATGTTTTGAAGTTGCGGGATAATGAAGAGTCTGGATGTGCGGATTTCTGTCATTAATTATGCATTTATTGCAGTGCAACTCTTGGAAAACTTGTTCCACAAGCACTATTGGTTGTCAATTTCGAGATTTTGTGCTATAAAAGCCCATGACCTACATCACTTGAAGAGGAGTTGCTAGAGAGAGGCTAGGTTAGGAGTAGGTTAGAAGTGCTAGATTGAATTTTAGGGTTAGATTTTGAGAGCAAATTTTCTATTCCTTCAAGAGTTGTATGAACCCTAGTTTGTATTCTGAATCTCAATTCCTTGTTGCTGAATTCAAGTAAACTCTTTCCATTCTCTTATTTTATTACTTGCAAATTATTTACCATGTTTTGTAGATCCATAATTTTGTGTATGAATTTGTTTTTTTTATCCAATCATGAGTAGCTAATTTCTCAAGGGTTGGGGTACATGAACTCAATCCTAATACAAATTATTTGTATGGAAAATTAGAAAATAAATGAAAATATTGGTTGAATCGTGAATGAAAATCATATATGCATTGTCATATCTTTTAATCTCTCTTGCCCTAGGTACTTGGGATGTTTAAGAATGCTTTGTATGTATAATTTGTCGTTCACCTCCTTATATTGATCTTTGATTTCATATGATGCGGGCTTGACCCTCATATATGTAATGCTTAGTGATGATAAGGACTGGATTTAATCAAGAATTTTGATTTATAATTCTAGTATTCTAAAGGATAATTTGTTAAGGATTGAGGGATTGTACCCTACCCTATTTTCTCCCATTTGTCAGATCTAATTTCTTTTGCACTTTTCAGTTTGTTTTTCTTAAGTAATTTTTTAATAGAAATTTTCCCAATTATCATCTTTTTCATTTTTATTTTAGAAGTAATAAATCAATTAAATTCTATAAAACATTCCCTGTGGATTCGATACCCAGACTTACTACTATACTCCATAAAAGTGTAGTTAAAAGTTTAGGTTTTTTTTTGTATTGAGGTTGGAAGCCGATAACAACGACTAGCGTATTATACGGACGCTCGGTTTTTCCACTCGATCAAAATGGCGCCGTTGCCGGGGAATGTTTTGTTATAGATTATAATTGATTTACTATTTCAAAAGATTTTTTTTTCTTTGGATTTTTTTTACCTTTTTTGTAGCCTTGCACAATTGAGCGCCAAGAAACGTAGAATCCTCAACCGCACACCTTTGTACTCAAATTTCCATTTACATACTATTCGGTAATAATGTCTTTTCATGGTGAGTTCGGTAATTATAATGGTTCATATGGTAATCGTTTTCAAACTTTTTATTCTCAAGACTCCGCGGCTCGACCTATTACCATTGGTGAGGCCGTTCTAACTCTGGAGTGTGAAAGGCTTGCAAATGAATATAGGAGAGAAATTTATATTAATTATTCTCAATAATTTGTGCCTCGGCCTATTACCATGGGTGAGGCCTTTCTAAATCTTGCGTATGAAAAGCTTGAAAACGAATATCGAAAAAAAAATCATTTTGGGGAATCCAATGAAGATTTTTTCTCCAATATTTGTGAAACTATAAAAGGTTTTCAACCAAAAGAGGAATCCGAGGTTCTAGAGCCAAGGGATCCTACTTTGGAAGAATACACGCTTTTTCTAACCAAAAGAGTACTGGATTTTCTTTCCACCCAAAGCACAAAGAATATCGATTATGGTCTTGTGAAGGAAATGGTCGCACTTTGCGATGATGTGCGTTCTATTTTGGAAAACAAAGAGGAGGTTGAGACTTGTGTGTCACCTCAAATTTTTGAAGAACATATCATTGAAAGTGAGTCTTGCTCCCTTGAAATTCAATCTCCAAGTGATGATGAATCACTTGAGATTAAGTTTATTTCATCACCATTTTCGTTCACGGTTATTGAACCATTAGAAGTACCGCTAGATTCCTATGAGTCGGTTGAAAATTATGAAACGTTTACACCTTTTACCGACAAAGACACTTTGCTAGAATTGTTTTCTAATATGGAATGTTCCTTTTTGTGTGCCCCTCTCCCCATACTACTTGAAAAATCTTTGGGAGGTGATTATATTTTTCTTGGATCTCAATTGTACTTGTCCCACCTAGCATCCAAACCACCCATCATCCCGTTAAATTTTTTAATTGGTGATGGTTCATTTTCTCCATCTCACACATGCCTTCCGTTTTTCAAACGGAATTCTTGTTTTTCGGGAGGCATGCATCCTAGTGAGGGCACACCATTAATTCCTCAAAGTCAAATTGTATTTTGGGTGGACCCTCAAATTTTTCGACTTCTAGTGTATGATTTATTAGCCGTTCAAATTGTAGGTTGTACATAATTATTTTTTTTTTCTTTTTCTTTTTCTTTCCGTTTTTAATAGTGTAGTGTCATTAGTTAAAGTTTTTGTTATTATTTTTGCTATGCTTGGTTCTAACATGTTTTGTAGATTCAATGGACTCGCACTCATCAGGGATCGCTCCATTTGGGTAATATCTTTATTTTCCTCTCTTTATGTTGTGTTCTTGATTCGCATTGAGGACAATGCAACATTTAAGTTAGGGGGTGTGGGATATTCTTCCCATTTATTGTTTAGATTCATTGATTCGATCACATGTTCTTTCCAAGTGTGTTTTAAAAAAAAAAATAAAAAAAAATAAAAATAAAAAGCCAAAAATATTTTTTCAAAATAAATAAAAATTGGAATTTAAATTTTCAAAAATATCACCTTTATTCTATTTAAAGTCTCAAATTGTACAATTCAAAATGCACTAAGCCAAAATTGACCGAAGATGGAAATTGAAAGAAAATTGACGACTTTACGAATAAGTGTGGAGATTAGTCCAACCCGGTGAGATTTCGAGCCTATCGATCTTTTTGAGTTTTTAAATCAATCCGAGTTTATGATTAACTCAAAGTTCTTTTCAGCGTTTTAATAAGTCGTTGATGATCTCAATCATTTGTTTTGATCGGTTATGGGAAATGTGTGAAATGTTGTCTCGAAATTCGTGCTAATTATATCTCTAAACTTAATTAATCTCTAGATGCATATGGTAATGTGATTAGCAATTTGGACAATGAAGTAGGCCCTCGTTTGTTACCCAAAAATATTGGCCATAAAAAGTTGTGAAAAACAAAATTATCCCTTTGCAACCCAAGTTGAGCCTAATAAATATTTTCCTTTCGTTTGATAACCCAAAAAAACCAAATAGCCCGGAATTACGAAAATGAAATATTCATTAAGTCCGAAAAGTGCAACAAAAAGGGGCAAGAGAAAAACAGAAAAAATGCTCAGCAAAAAAAAAAAAAAAAAAAAATAGCTAGAAAAGAAAAAAAGAAAAAAATGAAAAAATGAAAAAAAAAAGAGAAAGAGAAAAATGAGCAAATGCCCGAAAAAGCACAAATGGACGTCATAAGGACATTTTCCAATTTCGAACATTCCGTTTATTCCCATTTTTACCCTTTACACCTTTTAACCCAAAAAGTCCTAACTGAGTCCGAATGGCGAAATTAGTTACCGCGTGGAGAGCTAAGACGTGAAAAGATAATATGAGAGATTAAAATGGTGTGAATTAGAGGTGATGTTTGAGCTAAGACATGAAAAGATAATATGAGAGATTAAAATGGTGTGAATTAGAGGTGATGTTCCCATTTCCTAATAACCGTAATCCGATGATGAGATCTTTTCACCATAAATTTCCTTCTTTTCAATTTTGTATGCATGAATTTGTGTCCATTATATTTACTCTTTATATCATGCATACCGAGAGAAAATAGCCACAATTCGAGTGATTCGTTTGTGAGTGCATCCGTAAGAATTTGAATCAAAACGAATTTTTGGAAAGTAACGTAATGCTCAATCGGTGGAAATTTGAGGTTGAATTTTTGGTTTTGCACACACACTACGGTTTGAAACAGTTGAATATGAGTTGATGGTGATTATTTTTTCGAAAAGTTTAAATTGTACAATTTTTAAGTATTTTGATCTTTATTTGAGTCAATAAAGAATTTTGTGGGTAAATTCACTGCAAACCCTCACGAGACAAAACTCGTCCTACTAGGGTAACCTAGAGGTTTAAAGGCTTGTTGCATACGCTAAATGCAATCGCTTACCTGCGAAAGTGGAATCTTATTTTAATAAAAGAATTTTCAAGAGTAGAATTTTGGCTAATTTCATTTACATTGCTCGGGACGCGCAAAGTTCTAAGTTAGGGGGTGTGATTAGGTGCATATTCTTCATATTTATCCCCTTAATTGCGGTATTTTTATGATCCCGTGCAGTGTATTTAGCTTGGATTTGTCTCTTATTTATGCTACTAACCCTTTTTGGCAAGTATTTCTTGTTTTGTGTATTTCTCATGTGTTTTACAGGTATTTCACGCAAGTTAGTGCGAAGGAGAACTCAAAACAGTGAAAGAAACCAAGAAATGGAGAGTTGAAGGGCATTTTCGTAATTTTGCATCCTTAGTCCGGAGGTGGGGCCAACTAGAAAGTTGAAGAGCTCTAAATTACAAGAATACTGGAAAAACGGCACCTCAATCCGAGCTACGGTGAAGAAGTTACGATGTTTTGAAGTTGCAGGATAATGAAGAGTCTGGATGTGCGGATTTCTGTCATTAATTATGCATTTAATGCAGTGCAACTCTTGGAAAACTTGTTCCACAAGCACTATTGGTTGTCAATTTCGAGATTTTGTGCTATAAAAGCCCATGATCTACATCATTTGAAGAGGAGTTGCTAGAGAGAGGCTAGGTTAGGAGTAGGTTAGAAGTGCTAGATTGAATTTTAGGGTTAGATTTTGAGAGCAAATTTTCTATTCCTTCAAGAGTTGTATGAACCCTAGTTTGTATTCTGAATCTCAATTCCTTGTTGCTGAATTCAAGTAAACTCTTTCCATTCTCTTATTTTATTACTTGCAAATTATTTACCATGTTTTGTAGATCCATAATTTTGTGTATGAATTTGTTTTTTTTATCCAATCATGAGTAGCTAATTTCTCAAGGGTTGGGGTACATGAACTCAATCCTAATACAAATTATTTGTATGGAAAATTAGAAAATAAATGAAAATATTGGTTGAATCGTGAATGGAAATCATATATGCATTGTCATATCTTTTAATCTCTCTTGCCCTAGGTACTTGGGATGTTTAAGAATGCTTTGTATGTATAATTTGTCGTTCACCTCCTTATATTGATCTTTGATTTCATATGATGCGGGCTTGACCCTCATATATGTAATGCTTAGTGATGATAAGGACTGGATTTAATCAAGAATTTTGATTTATAATTCTAGTATTCTAAAGGATAATTTGTTAAGGATTGAGGGATTGTACCCTACCCTATTTTCTCCCATTTGTCAGATCTAATTTCTTTTGCACTTTTCAGTTTGTTTTTCTTAAGTAATTTTTTAATAGAAATTTTCCCAATTATCATCTTTTTCATTTTTATTTTAGAAGTAATAAATCAATTAAATTCTATAAAACATTCCCTGTGGATTCGATACCCAGACTTACTACTATACTCCATAAAAGTGTAGTTAAAAGTTTAGGTTTTTTTTTGTATTGAGGTTGGAAGCCGATAACAACGACTAGCGTATTACACGGACGCTCGGTTTTTCCACTCGATCAGGAGACACCTGCACTAATACTTGGTCACCAACCTCAAGCTCTATGTTTCTCTTGTCTGCATCGGCGTAACTCTTATGCATGTCTTGAGCTATATGGATGCTCCCTCTAATCAGCTCAATCTTGGCAATGGTGGACCCAATAGCTTGTTGTCCCCCACCTCTAACCAGGAAGCAGGTAAACAACAAGACCGACCTTGCAATGCCTCAAATGGTGCCATGCTGATCGTGACCTGGTAGGGGTTATTATACGCAAACCCAACCAAAGGAAGATATTACTCCCATCCTCCCCTGAAGTCAAGTATGCGCATACGCAACATATCTTCAAGCATTTGATTAACGCTCTCTGTCTTCCCATCTATCTGTGGGTGATATATTGTACTCAAATGTAAATCTGAGTCCATCGCCTCTTGAAAGCTCTGTCAGAAATGGGATATAAAGATCTTGTCCCGATCAGACACAATATTAATCAGAACCCCATGTAGCCGTACTATCTCAGCAATGAATAACTGTGCATACTGTCTCGTCAAAAAATCCGTACGAACCAGAAGAAAATGGGCCACCTTAGTCAATCGATCCACTATCACCCATATGTAGTCTTGACCTTGCTGCGATATCGGTAGCTCGATAATGAAATCTATGGAGATACTCTCCCACTTCCACATGGGAATCTCGAGTGGCTGCAATATCCTTGTCTGTCCATGGTGTTCTACCTTAACTAGCTAGCAGGTAGCACACTTCAAGATAAACTCTGTTATGTCCCGCTTCATCCCTGACCACCAATAATGTCCGTGCATATCCTGGTACATCCTATCCCCATCGGGATGTACCGAAAACCTAAACCTGTGAGACTCTGACATCACTACATGTCTCAAACCCTCATCCTCCGAAACCACAAGCTTCTCATTAAAATGCAAACCTCCCTCTGAAATGATAGAATAAGTCTCTGCCCCATCAGCTAATAACTAGAGAACTCTGTCCTGACAATACTGATCCCCTTCTTAGGTTTTCACTACCCTCATAAAAATCTCGTGCGTGATAGAAAATGCAGACATACAAGCCCTGTCAATCTCGTCAATATGTCGAAGCTCTCTTCACTTCGCCTTCCAACCTCCACTATCTACCCAGCAGGTCGTTGGCTCAATGCGTTTGCCACCACGTTGGCCTTCCCAGGATGATACTGAATATCAAATTGGTAATCATTCACGAACTCTAACCATATCCTCTGCCTCATGTTCAGATCCTATTACGTGAATAGATACTGAAGTGATTTATGGTCTGTGAACAAGATAAACTGCTCCCCCAAAAAATAATGCCTCCAAATCCTCAAGGTAAACACAACTGCAGCTAACTCTAAGTCATGGGTGGGGCAATTCCTCTCATGGGTCTTAAGCTTGCGGGACGAATAAGCTGTAGCCCACTCCTCATGTTTTAAAACACCCCCAAGTCCCTACAAGGACGCTTCTGTGTAGATAATAGCGGATTCAGGATTTGGAATGAAGTGGGGTGAAATCTTCTGACGAAGACCATGGCTTCAGAAGCAGGAGCACCTGAGGTAATTTTTTTGCGGTTGTTTTTACTTATTTTTTTTACACTTTTTAACCTTAAAAATGTTGAGGTATTAATTAACTAAATTTGGATTCCTAATTTTATTCGTTTCGAATACGGTTGAACCTCAGCTTCGGATTGAACGTCAGCTTCGGATACGGTTGGTGTGTTGTCTCCTCTTTTCCATTTAAAAAATTTCTCCATGACTTACTATATTTACAACAAATTTAATTTAATTTCGAACAAAAAACATACATTATAAATTTAATTTGAGACTAATTTTGCATTATAAATTCAATTTCAAACTAATAGATTCTAGGGATTTTAATTATAATATTCATTATAAATTTAAACACATATTATAAACAAACACATATAAAAAAAATAAACACATATAAAATTATACCTCTTCTCTGTTTTGTAGTCTGTAGTGAGATGAGGGAGCTCTGCCTCTGCTTTTGGCAGCAGTAGTAAGGCCCAGGGCATCCGCGAGCAAGGTGGGGGCAGATGAGGACTGAGGATGCAGGTCGGGTGAGGTGAGGATACAAGCAGGGGGTGATAGGTGAGGGAGGATGAAGTTCGGGTGGGGGGAGAGAAGGACGATGCAGTTCGGGTGGGGGGAGAGAGACGAATCGTCAACGGTTGGGGTGGGGTGGGGAGATGACGACGGGTATCGAGAGAAGAAGAGAATGGGTTAATGTGTTTGTCATAACATTTTTTTTAATTTATTACACATTTACACCCTTTACTTTATAAATAATAAGAAGTAACCTCTAAGTTTGAATATTTACCAAAAAACTCTATTTTTTCTAAAATTGAACTGGGGCAGCCACCCCACCTCGGCCTGGGATGGAACTTCCCCTGTGTGTAGACATGATACTCCACTCCTCCCCTAGGCACTGCAAGCACAGGTGTTGAGGTTAATTTGTCCATTGGCTCATCGAAAGCAAACTGACAATGTTCGTCCCAAATAAACGACACCCACTTGTGAGACAAATTCATCAACGGACCTGCAATCTTCTAGAATCCCTGAATGAATCTCATTTAGTATCCGGCCAGCCCCAGAAAACTACGAACCTCGGTAGGTGTCGTGGGCTCTCCCCACTCTTCACCACCGACACCTTTCTCGGATCAATCGCAATACCCCTGTCAGACACAATGTGGACCAGAAACTTCACCTACCGAAGTCAAAACTCACACTTCTCAAATTTGGCGTATAACCGGTGCTCTCACAGTGTTTGTAAAACCATCCGTAGATGCTCAGGATGATATTCCTCCGAACGGTTGTAAACCAGAATATCGTTAATGAACACAATCACGAAATGATCAAGGAACTCTCTAAAAACCTAGTTCATTAGATCCACAAACACTGTTGGGGCATTGGTGAGACCAAGTGGCATCACCCTAAACTCGTATGACCCATAAAATGTCAGAAAAGCAGTCTTAGGAACATCCTCCTCTCTGATGCACAACTGATGATAACCGGACCTCAGATTTATCTTGGAGAAGTAAGTTGTTCCCCTCAGCTGAACAAACAGATCATCGATCCGAGGCAGCGGATACTTATTTTGGATTGTGACCTTGTTCAACTCCATATAATCGATACACAACCAAAGCAATCCATCCCTCTTCTTGACGAACAACACCTGCGCACCCCACGATAATGTACTCCATATGATAAACCCTACCCTCATCTTATATGGGGCCATGTGATAAGGTGCTTTGGTGATAGGCCTCGTACCCAGCGCTAGGTCGATAATGAACTCAATTTCTCGACTAGGATCCAACCTGAGTTTTTTCTGGAATACGTCCTTAAACTCCCTCACCACTAGAATTGAGTATAGAGAGACAACCACCTCATGTGAGGTCTCTTCCTCAATGTAATACAAATGTGTGCCCCACCCTCCCTCAGGAAGAGGCATATCCACAAAGAACATCTACTGCCTTAAAATTGAGAACACAATAGTCCTCCCAAAATAATCCACCGTCGCCCGGTATCCATCTAACCAATCCATATAAAAAATGACGTCATACCCCTCCATATCTAACATAAGAAGGTCGGCGGCTAAACATAATCTACCCACATCGATATCCACACCCCTACATATCGAGTGTATAAGAGACCAACTACCCAACGGTGACTCCACACACATAATGAGACTATCGGTTGTCCCTGCTAGGATAGTAGTTCATGCAAATTTGGTCGATATGAAAGAGTGTGATGCTAATGTATCAAATAAAGTCCTACCATCAAGCCCGTGAATAGGAAACATACCCTCTACTGCCGGTGGTGCCTGTGGAGCTTGTTGTATGGATGCATCTCGAACATTATAGACACGTTTGTACTGTAACTTCCCCTATTATGGTGGGGCGGGTGGGTCTGGTACTACAGGTAGTATCTGCGCATGCTGCCCCTATCGGGCACCCTACTGTTATAGTGCTCTACCCTGCAATGGGAAATCTCTCCTCTTGTATCCCGTCTATCAAAAAATAAAGCACTAGCTCAGAAAATCTTTCTGCTTTTGACCCTGATGGTGATGACCCTGATGGCCTCGGCCCTGCTGGCATCCCCGTTGTTCCTTTGGCCCTGATGGCCCTTAGGAACCTATTGTTGTTGAGTATCATGATGGCCCTACCTGAAACCTCGATCGGGTCGATAGCCCTAGATCTAAACCTTTTGGCCTGATTCCCCGATCGAGAATCTTGCCCCCGGTATTTTCCTGACTGTTGTTGTTGTTATGGTGCTTCGCTAACACTGCTCCCCCTACTTCGCCCGGATGGCTAGGCTCACCTCCTCTTTTGCTTCCCTTCACATAGAAGCGATGGTCCTGGTAGTGTAAAAGTGATCCATTAACGACATTTGTGTAAGTCACCAATATAGGGTTTCCAATCAAATACTGCCTGATCCTCGAGGCTAGTCCATCCATAAACTTCAGCTTCTTCTTTTCTTCACTGTTCACTTCGTTGGGCACAAAATTAGCCAAACGAGTGAACTCCTCCTCGTACTTAGCTACTGAGCGATCAACCTGAGTCACCTCAATCAACCTATTCGCGTCTCTCTTTTAATGGCTGGCAGAATATACTTGTGATCAAACCATACCCAGAACTCGGTAATGGACATCATGTCCCTCTCCTCGATAGTAGTAACTGACTCCCACCACTGTAATGTTGCTCCAACAATCCTAAAAGTGTCCAACATCTGCTTCTGCACATCGCTACACTCAACTATACGCAGGTGATGCTGAATATCTTTCTTCCACTGGCATGCCAAAATCACGTCTGAGCTATACTGGAACTCGAGTGGATGGACCTTCTTAAAAGCCTCCATAACTCTCTGCCAATCTGACTGCCCTAGGTGGGCCTGGACAACCGGTGCCATTGGCTGCGGTGGCTGCTGGGCCTGAGGAAAATGGAGAGTCATGGCAGTCATAGCATCATTAACGGCATGCGCCACAATCGTTGCCACCTCTGTCGTTGATACTGACCCCTGTGGTGGCTGTGGCTGCGGGGCCTTTGGCTTCTGCTGAGCCTCCCTCACATTGTCTTTAGCTGCCGCTCTCGTCGCTTGTCTGCTCTTGGGTGGCATCTGAAAACATATCGAATTGTATGAGTTCATAGTCAATACAAATATAATAATAGATGAATGTAATCTCAAATACATAATCATGAATGCAACCGTCCTAAAATAGAGATCTATGTCAAAGAACGCTACGCTGAAATCATAGTAAGTCGTACAGATCCTATGGACACTAGAACCTGATGCTCTGATACCATCTATGACACCTAAGGGTGGCAATTTTGGAAATGACACGACAACACGAAACGACACGAAACGAAATTAACACGAAATTGACACGGCATATCGTGTTTGGGTCGTGTTCGGGTCTGGGTTATTAGACCCGCTGTCGTGTCGTGTTCGTGTTTAATTTTGTCCACGAAATTGACCCATATTAGACCCGTTAAAGAGACGATAGTGACTACGTTAAGATCCATTAGGGACCCGATTGAAAACCCATTATTAACCCATTATTGCCCCCATTAGGACCCATATAAACCTATTAAAAAAAATAAAAGGCTTTTATCAAAAATCCCAACCCACGAATCCAACTCTGGTTAAGAATAAGCTTCATAAAAAAACAACACAAAATAAACCCTAGCCACAATTTAACATAGTTCGGCCGTCTCTTCTCTCTTCACCTTGAGCCACCCACACACAAACTCTCACACACTATCGCCGGCATCTCCCGCCTCCGGCAGCGCCCTTAAACCCCCTCTCCCTTCTTCATCATCTCCCCCGCCCACCCATTTCTTCTGTCCGGCGCCGATTTCATCATCAGCTCCGTCAGTCCGGGTTCGACACCCATTTCTTCTGTCCGATGATCGTTTCTGTCCGGCGCCCATTTTCGTACGGTGACTTCACTCAAAATGAATTAGAAATCAATTTCATACAATGATAAAATCATTTGAAGTTGGTGGGGGAGAAAAAGAGGGTGCAATTTTTAGAACCCCTTCTGAATGAATTAGATGAAATTGAGGTGTGTATTTTCTACTCTGTTGGTTTTATTTGCTATTGTTTATTCAATTGAAGTTGTTTACGTCTGATTGCTATATTTTTTTGTGGTTTGCGATGTAATGGTTTGTGATATAATTTTTATTTGTGCATGTTTTGGAACTTTTGAAGGTTGACATTTAGCATCAAAAGTATTGTAGTATTGTTGATAAAAATATGTCATGGATAATTAAATTGTGATGTAATTATTTTTTGGATGCACTTGGAAGCATGAATTGGAAAAAAAATTCTATCAATCGTGTCGTGTCATTCGTGTCGTGCCAATCGTGTCGTGTTAATCGGGTTTAATCAGATAAAAATTATAAATCGTGTCAGTCGTGTCATGTTAGAAGTGGGTCGTGTTCGGGTTGTTGAAAAGTAACACGACATCGTGTCGTGTCGTGTCGTGTTCGTGTCACTAAAATATATTTCGTGTCGTGTCGGGTCGGTCTTGAACCCGACCCAATAACACGATTTGCCACCCCTAATGACACCCATCCTATTATAACCATGGGTGATCAGTCCTTTGTTAAAACAAACAGGAATCTCATTTGGTTCATTCTTAACATCACTGTCGAAATCTTTTTAAATTACTAACCACTTATGTTAAATTAAGTCGGTGCCAAATTTTATCTTGTATTAATATAACGAGATGCGAAAATCTAATACATTCACTAAACCATCCACATAATATAATAATCTGAACCAATCACAATATAAATAATAAAATAAATAATACAAAATAAACCATAGGTTCCTAAATAAAATCCAACTAGAAGTCTAAGGCAAATAAAATTGAATCTGAATAAAGTCTGATAAATAAACTGAAGTACTAAATAGTCTGAAGTGGCAACAGGCCCAAATGAAATACTGAATAAAACTCCTAAACGAGGAATGATTAACTAAAGCGTTTACATCAACTCCTATAAGCCTCCACAAGTGCTGAAGCTACACATCCCTGGAAAGAACCATCAAGCTTGGCATCCCTGTGGCCGGACACCTAAAATGTTTTGGAAAATGGATTTGACACGGGTCAGATCCCAAGAAAACCGTTTGAAAATATTTTTCAAGTAATTAAATCACAGTTTAAAAACACTTATTAGATACACATGTTGGTTCTGCGTATACTCCCTTGAGTTTCCCACCCCTCATCTAAAGTGCACATCTAACACATCCTACCTAGCTATACTACCCAGCCCAACTAGATAATGTATTTAACTACCCATAACAGGTCTAGCTCCCTTGTATTACACATACGACACACTACCACAATATCAATTATATATTATCCGTGTATTATTATTGAGATATACACAATTTATCGTTTATACTATTACACATAAGTAGTAAATCACGCTGGTATATATTTATCACACATATAATATATACAACTATAGCATCCCCCGGAATGACCCCCGTGATGCTGGCATAATCTGTTATCATGTTTATGTACCTCTCGTACCAAATCAACGACTATCGGTTCGAAATGTCTCCTCGAACCCTCAATAAAACAATACACAATGGAGGCAAACATAATTCTAAGCCTTTATGCTACGCACATACCTAACGTACCCAAATCACCTGCCAATCCCACTAATACATTGCACATAGTGAGTCGCCATAAGTTCTATATTCTTGGGCACACATCCAAACCTCACTGGAATCGTCAAGGTGGGATCGCCCTCTGCGCGGAACCTTCCATGATAGCACGCAGCGAAGTTATGTTCACACACATAATTAAATTACAATGATAGGTATTCACACTACCTATATGTACATATTATTCAATAGGTATGCACACAACCCATCATATAAACTAGTACGTAGTATATATCTCTCGCATACTCAACGTACTTATTATAACCTCTTTTCATACATTCCCGAGTATCACCCGCTACCCGAATGGTCCTAGTCACCCCTTAATCAATATCAGTAGTTAAAATTTCTTTATCCTACTAGTTCACAATTTGGGTTTACTCACTCTACCCGTAACCCGTTCCAATTCCAAAAATTTCTTAAATATCACATCATGCCCAAAAGGTCCTAGCCTTATTTCTATCATTTTGGCAAAACCGAATCCTTGCCAAAGCCTACTGGAATTTAATCGGTACCTCCCTATAGTTTAATAATAATACAAAAGTCCCCCCGTTGACTATTTATGAAGTTTAGGGCTTTAACTAAAAATTTACCAAACTTTGGGCAGCCTAATCGATTCGGTGAAGAACCCGAATCGATTCGCCTGGCGAATCGATTCGTTCATCAAGCCAAATCGATTCTCACCTAACAGTTTCATCTTCTTCGTTATGTTGTAACGAGTTTTCTACATGCTAACCTTATCAAACCTCTATATAGCAATACCAAACTCCCAACCAACATAATCAAACATCAAATATATGTACATGGACGATTTATAATGTAAATAACACATTAAAATCATACAAAATCTATCCAAGAACATATTTAAACGCCATAACCCTCAAAAACCTAAGTTATGGTGTTCTTCAAGTGTAATAAACAACATACCCATATTTCTCCCACATTATTCATCAAAACTCTCAAAATTTGTCATATAAATCTTAAGGGATTAATCCTACATGAATTTCCTACCCTAAACCATGCATTACACCCTCTAAACTGGAGCTGATACTAGGCTATTTTTCAACTTTTCAAAGTTGTGCTGACATTCATCACTCCACACAAATTTCACTTACTTTCGGGTTAATTTAGTCAACGGTAAGGCTATAGATGAAAACCCCTTTATGAATCTTCTATAATACCTAGCCAATCCTAGGAAACTTATTATCTCCATTACATTTCTTGGTCTTTCCTATTACACAATTGCCTCTACCTTCTTAGGGTCAACATAAATTCCATCTCTAAAAATAACATGCCCCAGAAATACTACCTGATTTAACCAAAACTCACATTTGCTAAACTTTGCAAACAATTGACTATCTCGCAAAACTTGCAATACAACTCTTAGATGCTTCTCATGTTCCTCTTGGCTAGGTGAGTATATCAAAACATCATCGATAAATACAATCACATATGAATCTATGAAAGGATGAAATATTCCATCATTAAATCCATAAACACCGCAGGAGCATTTGTTAACCCAAATGGCATTACCAAAAATTCATAATGACCATAGCGAGAACGAAAAGTTGTCTTATATTTAATCCATCTCACCAAAATGAAGGCAATATAGAATACTCAAAATAGGGGAGTCAAAGATTTCAGCGCGGTAGAGGGACTGGAAGCACTTTTAAGGACAACAGGAGAATGAGAACGGGCAGTCTAAGCCTGTTACATGCTATTTTTGCAAAGATGAGGGCCATATCAGTCCAGATTATCCCAAGTTAAAGGGGGTAGAGTGTTATCACTGTCATCAAATTGGTCATACCAAAAAGAAGTGTGTTATGCTAATAGGAGGGACTTAATCAGCTACTGCTAATCGAGGTTCATTACCTGGAGGCATAGGGAGAGGAGGAGGTAGAGGACAGGCTAGTGGTTCCGGGGCTCCGAGAAGGATATTTGTTATGACTTTACACGACGCTCAGGCTACTCCAAAGGTGGTGGCAGGTACATTTTATGTCATGGATAAACATGCTTATTTGCTTATTGATCCAGGTTCTACTCATTCATTTGTAGCACTGTGATTTACCATGCATTTAAGTAGACCATGTTCTTATCTATACCGTGGTTTATATATTTCTACACCTATGGGGGATGTGATGTTAGTGGAGCTTGTGTATAAAAATTGTGTATTGTATGTGGGGGAGAGGGAGTTGACCATTGATTTAATTCCACTAGATAATCGAGATTTTGATATAATCTTGGGTATGGACTGGTTATCTTCCTACCATGCATCGATTGACTGTTTTCGCAAGGAAGTTATACTAAATATACCGGGGGAGGAAGAATTCAAATTTACTGGGGAAAGAAATGTGGTTCCAAATTGTCTTATTTCTGCCCTTCGGGTGAGAAAATTGTTAAATAAAGGTTGTCAATGATTTTTAACGTATATTGTGGATACAAACAGCGAATTATAAAAATTAGAAGATATCCCAGTAGTTAAGGATTTTGTAGTTGTGTTCCCAGATGAATTACCAGGGTTGCCACCTAGCAGAGAGGTAGAGTTTACTATTGATTTAGTGCCTGGTACAACTCCAGTTTCTATTTCTCCATATAGAATGGCACCTGTGGAACTAAAGGAGTTAAAGGTTCAACTGCAAGATTTGCTAGATAAAAGTTTTATTCGACCAAGTATATCACCACGGGGTGCTCCGGTATTATTTGTGAAAAAGAAAGACGGCACCATGCGACTTTGCATCCCAATAATTAACCAATTAAATCATGCAATTCAACCCTACACTACATGGGTATTATAACATGCTTTAAAAATTATAAGATAAACACTTGACTTTACGGTAGCAGGTCTCAATTCATTATTTTGTGATGAAGGTGTTCTTCCCTCGCTCCGATCATGATTTCGGCGACTTTGGTGATGAGAAAAGTTGTGACAAAGCCTAGGTGCTTCTCTTATTTCTCTCATATGCCCTCTCCTCTCTCAATATTGTATTAACCCTAGCCTCTAACTCCAAGGGGCTGATATAACACTTAAAAATTCGTAGCTCCTTCAACTGTAGTCTCCCAAATGACCAAAACGCCCTCATATAGTGTCAGGTAGGGCTGTAAATCGGGCTAGGTGAGTCGGGCTTGAGCTGCTCAGGCTTGGCCCGAACTACCTTACCCAGGCTCAAGCCCGAGCTCGGCCCGAACTAAAATTTTCTACTTAAGCCCGAACTCGTCTCATTAATATTTCGGGCCTCAGCCCGATTTCGGGCAGGCCCGAATTCATTTTTTTTTCTTGTTAAAAAAAGTTTGAATTAATGTTTTTTCTTATGTTTCCATCATGGGGAAAATGTATACACTAAAATCTAATTGATATTCCATAAAATAAAGTATATAATGATAAAATGTATTAAACTAAAATAAGGGAGGTAAGAATGAAAACCTACAATGACTAATTATATTTCATACATATAAAATTAGTTAACATAAATATGTTATATTTTTTAATATAATTTATTTATTTATTTATATATTCAAAGTTCGGGCTTCGGGCCCAATTCGGGCTTGGCAAAGTTCGGCTCAATCTCGACCCGAAATTTATTCGGGCTTGAAATTTTGACTCAGGCTCGGCTCGGCTTAAACTCAAATAAAGCTCAGCCCAAAAATAGCGGGCCGAACGGGCGGGCTTCGGGCTTGCCCGGCTCAATTTACAGGCCTAGTGTCAGGTTGTTCTAAAATTATCCCGGGACCCAAACAATACACCCAGGTATACTATTTCGACCCTTTAGGATTCAACTGTGACCTCAAAATCACCATACCCTCACTCTAAAATAATTTCCTACCTCGACCTCATATAGTCTACACACGACACCCGGTTGAGATATAATACAGTTATGTCACTATCACTCGCTATGATATAAAAATAATTATTTACTATTCACTTAGTATTTATATTCAATGAACCTTAATCATTCTCTCTCTCGATTAACATTTTAACCATCACGTAATATTTAATTCAACTAAATTACGGTACACGTGTAATTTAAAATGGTCGAGTTAAATAAATTTTAAATACTCAGAAATACAAGGTGGTACAAAAACACTATAAGGGTTTGATGTAGTTTATGGAACTAGGTTTTGAAAAACTCAACAAACTATTCTAGGGATGAAGATTTGGAAAACTAAGGTGTTTCTTTGAAACAAAGCTTGTGGGACTTTTGGAACTAGTACAAAATTTCTTTTTTGCCAAAAGATATTAGAAAATGAGTCCACAAAAGTCCAATTTATAGAAAATACGATTTTCAAGGCGGCAGACTTCGTTCAAACAAAAATGTCACTTCGTTCGAACAAAACCTCATGTTTCGCTCTAATGAAGTTAAGTCTCATTCAAATGAACTTCTTAGTTCGTTCCAATGAGCATCCAGTGGGTGCAGTTCTATTAAACTGAGAAATATCGTTCCAACAAACTCAAACGTTCTTTCCAAAGAAGATCCAACCTCGCTGGAATGAGAACAAGGTCTCATTATAATAATATGTCAATCTCATTCTAACGAACCAAAAATAAATTCTTTTATAAAAGTGCCTCGTTTTTGAAAGAAAATATCCCAGAATAAATTTGACTAAGTTAACTCATAAAGTTATGTGACATATACCTCCATAAAGTTATGTGACAGTTTCAATGGCTTGAACTTCAAAACATTGCTCGATCACTAACATGTCTTCAAAGATCAAGGAATCATATGTGGATGTGGTGTTCGGTTTGTAAAGGCATACGCCAAAATATCTAAACTATGAGTAATTATAAAATCTCGCTCTTACAAATCTCCCCCTTTGGCTATTTCGCTACAAAAATAAAAATCAAAACAAAATTAATACCCAAAGATAATGAACTACTAATGGCCTCCCAACCCCAAAAACGGAAAGACATTGGAGACTTTGTCTTCCACTAAAATTCTTCATCTTGTGTGGTCCTTGAGATTATCATCAATGCGAAAGAGACCTACACAAATGAAGCAAAAGAAATACCGTGACGCTTACGAGAGTTTAAAGCAAATAAAAACTCCCCCTCGATTTATTCTCCCCCATTTTTTCCGTAATAGACAAAGGTCAGAAATTAATCATGAAATACTAGCATCACCCGAATCCAAATGAAATAACATCACAAAGATAATCAAGACAAAACATATGATTAAATTTCGAGGAAGCATACCAACTATTTTTGAAATTTTTTAATTTTGATTTTCTCAAGTACAAAAAGTATATACATATAGGTACAAAAACATCACACCATGGAATAGCACTAAAATATCCGAATCGGGAAAGAAAAATGAAATTGTGTGAACATTTTTCATAAGCAAATCAACATAGGCATTCATAAGTCATGAGATAATTATAAAGAAAGAATTTAATTTCAACCTTAGGTGTAATACTGTTGACCAAAATGAAATTGACTCAACTTATGCAACATGCCATCAATTTAAATGCTTCTCAAAATAATAATGCCAAACTATTTAATACTTTTTAAGAGAGTCCCTTGTGCAAACCCATTGATCTTTTACCTTATAACACCTTCAAAATCTCACATATTTCAGAATTCCCACTCAAATTTTTGAAGATATCATATGTGACACCCCGCCTAATTAAATACCGGGCGATCACTCCTTTATTAATTTAAATCAAGGTGAACAGTTTGGTTCATTCTTAGCATCACTGTCGTAAAAATAAAATTTCCAATTTAACACCCTAAATAATTAAGCTAAGTGTCAAAACCAAAATTAAACATTACTTTCAAAATTTTATAAAAAAAAATATTTATTTATTTATTAACAAAGTTTCAATAAATAAGATTCGCACCACAATAAACCTGGAACAAAAATCCAATTAATATAAAACATTCATCAACGAATGTCAATCATGCGAGAAAAATAAAGTAATACATCCATCCTGAATAAAAATCCCATAATAACGGAACTATGAAATAACTGGAATAACAATGTCCCAAGATAAAGAAATAATGAAAAGGGCTACACATGCCCATCTGAATGAAAATGCTAAGAGTGGATCTGAATGGACGAAGTCGTCTAATCAAGAGACCTGCAACTCCCACCTAAGCTGCAGCGCGTTCCTTCCAAGAGATCCTAAGCAAGACGCCCCTGTGGTTGGGCACCTGTAATACATATATATATACAAGAGAGAGAGAGAGAGAGAGAGAGAAAAGAAACGGGTCAGAGCCCGAAAGTGTGTATGATTTAAAATTTGTTTAGAAAGTAATTTAAATTGATACAGGCCAATGCAACAACATATTAATTCGACACTCTCTTGAGAAATTCTCACCTCTCTTCTAATGTGCACGCCTATCGTACTAACCTTCCTAAATAATTTAGTTTATCTTAACTTACTCATAAGTTTTCAAAATCGAACGATGACAATGTTTTAAAAAGATACTTTCAATTTGTAGCACTACTCTCGTTTTAGCTTCATTAAATTATAAAGTTTCCCAGTGTCTTCTCATACTTTCACAAAACAAGTATTTATTATTGCGTCAACAACTATGTCCTACTTATCAAATCACGGTAGGCAGTTTAAAGTTTATAACCTCATATATATATTAACTACTCGTATAATATATATATATAACAGCACCCCAACTAAACTATGGTGCGGGCATACTCTGCTATCCAATCCCCGTATCGCTCACACAAAGGGAAATACAAGTTCGGAATCACTCTCGAACTGTATTAACATATACAAAACAACGTTGAGGCGAAGCATAGATTCCAAGTCCAAGAGGTCAGTACATACCCACACGTCTCTTAGGACCGTCCGACTATCAATCTGATAGCCCGTACCTAGGATCTCTATCTTCTAGGGTACGAATCAATATCCCCCATAAAGCAACACAGGATAAGATCATCCCAGCGCGGTAACCTCAGGGATAGCAAGTAGCGCGGGTACGTTCTTATCCTGTGTTGCTTTATATTGATTATACGACTTCGTCCATTCAGATCCACTCTTAGCATTTTCATTCAGATGGGCATGCGTAGCCCTTTTCATTATTTCTTTATCTTGGGACATTGTTATTCCAGTTATTTCATAGTTCCGTTATTATGGGATTTTTATTCAGGATGGATGTATTACTTTATTTTTCTCGCATGATTGACATTTGTTGATGAATGTTTTATATTAATTGGATTTTTGTTCCAGGTTTATTGTGGTGCGAATCTTATTTATTGAAATTTTGTTAATAAATAAATAAATATTTTTTTTATAAAATTTTGAAAGTAATGTTTAATTTTGGTTTTGACACTTAGCTTAATTATTTAGGGTGTTAAATTGGAAAGTTTATTTTTACGACAGTGATGCTAAGAATGAACCAAACTGTTCACCTTGATTTAAATTAATAAAGGAGTGATCGCCCGGTATTTAATTAGGCGGGGTGTCACATCATAATGCTTATGTCTAGCGAAGCATCAATAAAAAAAATGGCCTTGGAACTTTTGTTTTTATATGTCTTTAATCTTTAAGGCTCTTTATAAATGGTGGCTTTTAATGTAAAGACTATTTTCCCTTTTGTATCCACTTTCCATTGCTTAATATAAAATAAATTTTTCTGTAAAAGAAATCCAAGCAATGGTTCATACAAGCACAACTTATCTCTAGTACATTTGGTTCATTATTAAACATTATTGAGATAAGAACACCGTATTCGACATATGATAAGCAAGTACAATGTTAAAAAATTCGTGCATGTGTGCAATAAAGGTGATAAAAAAAAGTCCATCATGAAGAAAGTAATCATCAATGAACAATAAAATGCTAGCCATGCATTATTAAGCACAATAAAGGAATGAAGCCATGTATCAAAATACCATGAAAAAGTCACATGAATGGATGACATTTAGTTGTGATTCGAATATCTTAAATGCACATCCATATATGGTAAAAAACAAAATACAAATATCTTATTGAATTTTTCAAATTTTTTATCAAAAAAAATATATTTTTTGAAAATTTCAATTTTTTTTTCTAAAAACAGAAAATCTTTTTGGATTTTTCAAAAAATTTCAATAAATGTAAACATACATAAATATATTAATACAGTCTAATAATAGGGAAATAAGATAGAAATACGTTAATCACCCTATACTAGATAAAATGCCCAAACTCAATCATTAATGTGAGGAGCTCTCAAAAGGAGTAGATATTCTTTGAAATTCCTCCATCAAACACAGAGAAGTCTTGACCAAAAACTCTACTTGCTCTCCAAAACTAGTAAAATCTCTATGATCTTGTATGGGAGAATGTGGAGTACCATGTATGGGAACGTGTGTGGGAACCCATGTGGGAGCATGTTGGGGAACACGCATGTGAGAAACTCTACCTTGCTTAAAACAAAACTCCCTAAGGTGACATCTTTATTTACAATTGGAACAAATATAGATAGGTTTGGGTTCACCTTGGTCAAAATGTCTAGGTCAAGCTCTCATTGGTAGGTTAAATATCCCTTGTGGGTTAGGTAGACGTTCATAAGGATCCATCACAAACTAGGGAACCGATTTGGGTGAGGTGTTGGAAAAGGATGCACTGTCATAACCTATTCCTTACTTCTCGTTAAAACTTAACGCGGGATCGAGAAACATCTTTTCAACCTTCTTAAATGTGTCCTATATAGTGACCTTGACCTCCCGGACACGTTCGATATCTTTCTCAAGTTAGAAAACATGGAATTCAAGTTTCTCATTAATCTCTAAAAAGGCTTGAAGATCTCTCGTAAGACTAGCCACAATGTTAGTCAAATCGATATTTTTCCTGCCAACAACAATCAATTGCTCATACAAAGAAACTTTTAACTTCTCAAGTTAACTCACAGACGCCTCACACCCTCTCAAAACTTTTAAATCCTTCTATAAATCAAACACCCATGAGTCAAACATTTATTTTTTCTTTTGGTTCTAAAAGACTCTTTATAAAGTTCGGTGTAGGCGCATTGAATTCTACCTTCACCCTCACTCAAATTCTCTTCATCACTCTCACTCTCTCTAAAATGGTTCGACAAATTATCGAGGCTAAATCAACTTAGTTTTTAGGGATGGTGTTGAATATGTGAAAATAGAGATTCTCTCTAGCTAGGGAGACCTAGGGTTGCATGGCTGCTACTACTGCCTCCAACGTGGAGGCATCCCCTCTCCCTCCCCCTCCTCCTCTCCCTAACCTCACTCATCCTTCCAAGTCCTTTGCATCAGTTGTTGGTAATCAACCCTCCTCGTCTTTTGCCTTAAAAGAAGTGAGAAACTATAAAGGTGAACCTGCAATATTTTTCTCAGAAGATGATATTCAGAAGCTTGCAGCTCCTTTCAAATACTCTCTCGTTGGTAAATTCTCTCATGGAAGGCCTGCCATCAATGATATTCGTAAGATCTTCTCTTCTCTTGGTCTTAAAGTTGCTTTTAACGTTGGGTTAATTGATAACAAAAATATCCTCATTCGTTTATTCCATGAAGAGGATTTTCATAGAGTTTGGCTTAGAGAAACTTGGTTCATTCAAAGATTTCCTATGCGCATTTTTAAATGGTCCCCAGAATTTCATCCTAATGCGAAATCCACAATTGCACCTGTCTGGATAAATTTGCCACTCTTACCCATCCATTTGTACAATAAAGATAGCATCTTTTCCATTGCAAATGTGGTGGGAATGCCTCTTAAAATGGATACTGCTACAGCCTCTCTTTCAAGGCCTAGTTTAGCTAGGATTTGTGTGGAGCTTGACCTGTGCATGGATCTTCCTAAGAGAACATGGATTGGAAACAGTGATAAAGACATTGGATTTTGGCAACATATTGAATACGAGAACATCCCCGAATATTATCAATATTGTAACAAGAAAGGCCACAAACAAGATATGTGTAAATTTCTCATCACTGAAGAAGATAGAAGAATAGGACCTGCAAATTCTAATAAGAAAGACATCCAAGAAATCATTACAAAACCAAAAGAACGTACGAAAGAGTGGGTCATAAGAAAATTCCAAAAGCCAAATACTATAACTGAGGTACTTCCTTCTGTTACTGAAAAAGACAACGTTAGTGGCCAAGAAGATGGTTCAAAGACTGATCAGGACATGTCTGTGTCTCCTTTCAAGCAGGCAAATGAGCACCAATTGGTTACTGCTCAAGATCATACAAGGAGTAAAAACGAGGAAGTTGAAAAGAGATCTATTATTGTTCCTGTCAGAGAAACTGAAAATGAAAAAGATGGTGTTCAAGAAGAGTTTCCAAACAATAACCAGGTCAGGTCTGTGTCTCCTTAAAAGCAGGCAAGTGAGCAACATTTGGTTATAATTAAAGATGTCACAAGGAGTAAAAATAAGGAAGTTGCAAAGAGAGCTGATATTGTTCCTATCAGAGAGACTGCTGTAATTATTGAAAAAGGTGAAATAAATGATGGATTCCCAATAAATGATGAAAAAGAGATTCAAGAAGTTGTTTTCACCACTGTTACTAGGAAAAATAGTGGTAGAAGTAAGAATTGTAGTCCCACAACTGCTGATTTTGTATGCAGGTCTGCCTCTTTATCCCCAATTCGAATTCTATCAAAGGGAGGCCCCCATCAAATGACCCTAAGATCAAATTCAAGAAATAAATTTGATGCTTTATCTCAATGAACAGCTTCTTAATTTGGAATATCAAAGGTATTGCTAAGAAAAAAGCTATGAGAAGGCTAAAAAGATTAATCAAGCTTCATAAAATATCCGTGTTGGCTATTCTAGAACCTAAACAGCAAGGGGCTGTTATCTCTTCCTATAAACCTAAACAGCAAGGGGTTGTTATCTCTTCCTATATGGTGAGATTAGGTTTCAAGCAATCTCTTTTCAACTCTAACAGTAAAGTTTGGTTATTTGTGAAAGATGGTCTTGTTAGTGATGTGATTGACTCTTTTGACCAAGCTCTTACGGTATCTATTAACAACCCTCAATTTCCCCATCAATTTACCTATAGCTTTGTGTATGCCAATTGTTCAAAAGTTAGTAGAAGGGAATTGTGGGATCACCTGACTCATTTTGCCATTGCATACCCTTGGCTAGTATGTAGAGATTTTAATACAGTGGCTTATTCTTGGGAAAAAACATGTGGCAATTCTATTGACCAAAATTCCTCTCTGGAATTTATGGAATCCAATAACTTGGAAGATTTGGGGGTTTTAGGATCTGCTTATACTTGGTTTAATAAGAGGGAGGGTATGGACAGAATTTGGTGTAGGCTTGATAGAGCTCTAGCTAATTCAGATCTTTTTCAAATGGGATTTGGTGTGCATATATCTCATTTAAATAAATCTGCTTCTGATCATGCTCCTTTGCTCCTGGATATGAAGTCAGCTGCTGATAATATCATAAAACCATTTAGATTCCTTAACTTTTGAACATCAAATGTATCTTTCATGGAGGTGGTTCAAAAGCATTGGAACTCTAATATTTCAACTAATCCCATTTATTCAGTGGCTCTAAACCTTAAAAATCTCAAATACCATTTGGCTAGATGGAGTAGAGAAACATATGGGAACATTTTTCAATCAGTTAAAGATACTGAGGATAAGCTGTTCGCTGCTGAAATGGATTTTGAATATGGACCTAGTGAGGAACCTAGAGAAGCTCTGGCTAGAATGGATGCTGAATTTACTTTGAAGGCTGCAATTGAAGATAACTTTTGAAGGCAAAAATCTCAAGACAAATGACTAGCAGAAGGGGACCAAAATTCCAAATATTTTCACAATTCTGTTAAAGCTAGAAGAAAGAAGTTGTTTTTGCACAAAATAAAGAATGAAAATGGTGAGTGGTTACAAGGAGTAGAAGATATTGCCATTGAAGCTATCAAATGCTTTAAAGCTGCTTTTAAGGACAATGAGACCTATGAAGGTGCTGAGATGTTTCTAAACTATATTCAACCTTCTATATCTGAGGCTCAAAGTCATTTCCTTACTGATTATCCTAAAGAAGCTGAAGTTAAGGCTGTTGTATTGGAGCTTAATGGTAATAGTGTGGCTGGTATGGATGGCTACTCAGGTCATTTCTTCATTAAATGTTAGGATATTATTGGAAGTGATGTGGTCAAAGCTGTGCAAGGTTTTTTCTTAGGTATGAATATCCCAAAAATTATTTCTTCTACTTCTTTAATTCTTGTCCCAAAAATAGATTTCCCCCAATCTCTTAATGATATGAGACCTATTAGCTTATCTAATTTCTTTAATAAGATCTTTACTAAAGTTTTGGCTTCTAGACTTGGGATTATTCTACCTCAGATTATTTTATCTAATCAAAGTGGCTTCATTAAAGGGAGAGATATTACAGAGAACATTCTTATAGCTCAAGAGATGTTTCATATGATCAACTCTAAAAACTTTGGGGGAATTGTAGCTATTAAGTTAGACATGGCTAAAGCTTATGATAGAGTCTCCTGGTTCTTCCTAATTCATGTGATGAGGAAATTGGGATTCAATGAAGTTTGGATTGATATGATATGGAGAGTCCTATCCAATAATTGGTTCTCCATCCTGATCAATGGAGTTCAAAAGCGGTTTTTTAAATCTGGTAGAGGTCTCAAGCAGGGGGATCCCTTATCTCCAGGTCTTTTTGTCATTATGGCAGAGGCTTTCTCAAGGAATTTGAATAAATTAAACTTGCAAACTTCTTTTAAGCAGTTCAAAACTCCTATATGGGCTCCTAAGATTAACCACTTGGCTTTTGCTGATGATCTCATTTTATTCTCCTCTGGGGATATCAGATCCTTAAAGAAGCTGATGGGGGTAGTGGAAGGCTATGAAAAATGCTCTACTCAGAAGGTTGATAGGCTAAAGAGCTTTATGTCTTTGTCTAATAAATTTTCAGTTGGGGCCAAAAATAAGATCTCAGATTTTCTTGGGTTTAAGATAAAATCCTCCCCTATTTCTTATTTGGGATGTCCTATTTTTGCAGGGAGAAAAAGAAACATATATTTTGAGCTTTTAGTGGCTAAAATAAGTGATAAAATAGCTGGTTGGAAATCTAAGATGCTATCACCTGGAGGTAAACTTAGCCTAATCAAACATGTTTTATCATCTACTCCATTATATATAATGTCTGCTTTGATGCCTATAAAGAAAACCATTAAAACCATTGAAGAATTGTTTGCTAATTTCTTCTGGAGCTCTAGTGGTGGAGATCATAGACATCATTAGTGTAAGTGGAGTATGATTGCTAGACCTATGGCTGAAGGAGGTTTGGGAATTAGAAGCCTTGCTGATATGAGTAAAACCTATGCTATAAAGTCTTGGTGGAAATTAAGAAGTCAAGATTCCCTCTGGTCTAAACTCATGATTGCCAAATACTGTAGAAAATCTCACCCTTGCATAGCTAATGGAATTTTGGGCTCTCAATCTTGGAGAATAATGTGTCAAGTTAGAGATATAATGGAAGATTGCATCCTATGGAGAATAAGTGATGGCTCTCATAGTGCTCTATATGACTCTTGGTGCTCTGTTGGACCTTTATATCAGTATACCACATCCAATGCTCCTTTCAAAGTTAAAGACCTGTGGGATGAATGTAATCGATAGGATATTAATAAGATTTCAGAATTGTTCCCCAAGATATATATTATAAAATCATGGGATCTTATGTTAGTAAGGTTGCTCAGAAAGATGAAATTATTTGGTCAGCCTCTATTGATGGAAAGTTCTCAACTTCCTCAGCTTGGGATCTTATCAGAAGCAGATCTACAACCAGGTGGTCTTTTTCTTTGGCATGGCAGAGAGCTATTCCTACAAAAATGTCTATATTTGTACGGAAATTTCTCTAGGAGTTCCTTCCCATGGATGATAAACTGATGTCTATAGGTTGGAATGGTCCTTCTAAATGCCACTGCTGCGTTTTATCTAAAGCTGAGAGTATTAACCATGTGTTTGTTCAAGGAGAGATAGCTGAATCAGTGTGGTATCATTTTGGTAAGGTTTTAGGAATTCCTTTAATGATATCTGATATCATAAGTAGGTGTTTACTGTGGTGGATTTCTGCCCCATCTAATTTTAGTGGCATTTGTCAAAAAATGATGCCTATTATAATTTGTTGGGATTTATGATGTAATAGGAATGATTGTAGATTTAATGGTGTGCCTCCAAATGCATCAAAAGTGATTAGAAATATCGAATCTCTATCTTCCTCCATATTTAAATTAATCCCTCATTCTCCTAAGCAAGTTTCTATTTACTCTCTGGGTGAATTCAAGGTGATGAAGGAGTATAGGTTTGTGAAGTGGCAGCCTCCTCAAACTCATATTCTTAAACTTAACACTGATGGTAGTTCAATTCTTAATCCATGTAATAGTGGAGGTGGTGGTATTCTGAGAAACTCTAATGGTGATGTGCACTGGGCATTTAGTCATTACTTTGGTGCTAGAACCAACATTGAAGCAGAAGCATTGGCTATTTTAGATGGATTAAAATTTTATGGGGACTTAAAGGATTATGAGATCATTGTAAAATCTGATTCGAAGATTATCATTGATATTCTGAACAAGAAGTTGCAATGTCTTTGGAAAATCAGAAATATAATAGAAGATATCCAGACAACTTGTGAAGATTTCATCATTTCCTTTGTTCATGTGTTTAGAGAAGGCAATCAACCTGTAGATATTTTGGCCAAGTTGGGTATTCAAGATCATCGTTCTCTTTGGTCTCTTCACCTGGATTCTTTCCCTTCTTCCCTTAAAGGAGCAGTAAAGATGGATAAATGGGGCCTCCCTGCTGTTAGAGTTTCAAAATTCATTCATTAGAATCTCTTTAGCTCTGTTAGATGTTTTGTAAGGGCTTTAGTTTATCAAAAGCCTTATTTATATCTTTCAAGTTTATGCTTTGGTTTGTTATCCCCTTGATCAGGGCTATTCTGATCATGGGTTATTTATAACATGTCGGGGGTTTAATTCCCTCTTTAAAAAAAAATTATCTAGGCTATCACAATTAGAAATGTCCTCACCGGCGTGGTATGAACTAGAAGTACTAGCGTGAGTAGCCATGAATGCACAAAAAAATAGCTCATGCGGTGATTCATCCCCGGAATCCATATGTAAGAGTGGATGTGTATGCAGCTTGGCCTTGGCTTTGTCTCTTTAGCCTAGTGGGACACTCATGGGCTTTGTGTCCTTTCCTCTAACATTCAAAACATCTCACTTTATCATTCTCACAAATATTATTTCCTTCATTGGCATTTTTGTTTTTCTGAAAACTCTTATTTTCTTTGGAATCTTAGTTTGAGAATTTTTCTGAACTTTTTCGCAAAAAGGACAAGATCATCAAGATCAGAATCAAATTTCTATTCAGAAAAAAACTCTTCTTTATTTTTATAATGGGCTTTTAAATCAATCCCTTATTCTTTAGACTTTTGAATTTTGGGTAATATATCGATTTCATAAGTTTGAAGATCTTTATGAGTTATTCTAACCTAAGAATATCTAAAATTTCCAACGAATTAAGGACCGTGATCTTAGGGACAAAACGGGACGACATGGATCTCAAAATCTTTTTCACAACTTTCGTCTCAGGAATTATCTCACCCAAATTAAAGCTAGAATTGACTATATCAGATTAACGTGCATAAAACTCATCAAAAGTCTCAATCTCTAGCATAATAATGGTCTCAAACTATGTGGTGAGATTTTGTAGCTTAGAAGCTTTCACAACATTGATACCCTCATGAGTGAGTTAGAGGGTGTCCCATGCTTCCTTAAACATAGTACACGTCATAATCTGGCGAAATTCGTCGGGGGTGACTGCACCAAAATTTTTGCTCAAGCCACGAGAATTAAAATTACTCCATTTGAAATCATCCTCTGTCCAAGAAGTGATAGGTTTAAGACTTATGACATCATCATTAGTCACAGTGGGTGGTGTCCACCTTATTTCACAAGCAGTCCAAACTCTGTCATCAATCCACTTTAGTGCCGACCTCATTTGAGCTTTTCAATATGTATAATTTGACCCATAAAAAATAGTTAGCCTAAATTATTTATATAAATCCAATTTAAATATCACACAATAAATTAGTGTAACCAGCTCTGATACCAATCTAAAAACACTAGGTTATATGGATTTACTTGTATCTTTGGTCACACACAAAAATATTCAATTTTTACCCAATTTTTATCTTGTTTAGAATTAAGTGTGTATGCAAGAAATATCCAAAGCAAAAATATGTCAAACCAAGAAGAAGAAAATTTTAAAATAAATCCCTTTGGGGCAAAACCTATATTCAGTAGTGTTTAAGAATTTGGCAGACTCAAATGACTTATAGACTACTTAGAGATCCACCAAGTATAATGCACAAGGTCTTCATAGAATGTGATGCAATCCAGCACCACCAATAGGAAGCAGCTCTTCGCTCGGGTATCCACCGATCGGCCTCAGGATACGGAATCCTTTCTTCTTCAGCAGTAGAGTCACAACTCTATAAATGAGCATTATAGAAAATTATAAGAGGGTTTTATAGGAGGGCTTGAAGGTAATCTTTGAATTAGATAAATTAATAGAAGAGATTTAAGAGAAGGTAATAGGATGAAGACGGTGAGGCAGCTCAACGATGTAGCTCAACGAGGAAGCCCAATAAAGCAGCCTAACGAGGAAACTGGATGAGAGAGATCCTCTTCATCTTACTTTATTACTTAGTCAAATTTTACCTTTAATGACACCATTTTTTGTAATGCTGTAACGATTGTAACATTAAGTGTGAGGTCAAACGATACTCGCGAGAGACCAGTCCTGACAGGGCTTGGGAGAGCTTACATGCTCTATCGAATTACCTTACCGTGGGAACTTCAGAGGAACTTAGTTTGGAGGATTGAGAAGTGAGGCAGCATTAGATCTTGTCCTGATCATCTTAGATACACCTGGTCAAACACTGAGAGATCTTAGATCGTGGAAGCTTGTGCAGAATAGGCATTGAGTTCCATTGCATATTGAGTTCTATCGGAGATTGAGTTTTGAACCAAACAACCCTCTATCAAATGTCACATCTACTTTAGGTGAGGTCATTAGCCATTTGAGCACTGTCCAATCCGCACTTGAGTAATCCACTGTGGTATTGGGGCTATCAGACAGTTTGGTGAGCCACCTCTGTTCTCATAGTCCTCTGACGCACGGTGGTTGGACAAAATGCATGTCATGGAATTTAATGTTTATGACGTAGGACGGATTGGCCCATCATGCATTTAATTTTTATGACGTAAAGTAGGACGGTATGTATTTCACAACTAAGAAGGACTGAGGTATCTCGGGAATGATGTGGGGCTATTTATTGGCCTAAACCACTTCTGAGAGAAGGAGGTCTTTTTAGAGATTTTATTGCCAGAGCTAGAATATATCATAGAGAAGTTATTAAAAACCAGAGTGTTTACTCACCCACCATTGTCATTTATTGTGAAGATTTTAATAGCTAACCAGAGATCCTTCAGAGGTCGTTGGTGTATTGGTTGCCTGCCGAGGTGTATCTAGGGTGCTTACTTCTCTCTCCCTTTAACTGATTGACTTTTGAATTCCTTTATTATTATTTGATTTATACACGAGTGTCTTGTGATTTCAATCTGAGTGTTAATTATATACAATATTGTATGTTCATTTTTATTTATTAAAGAGTTATTGGGTTGTTGTTTATCACCATACCAACCTCCATCTATACTTGAACTACCCTCTTACATTTGGAGACTCCGTTGGGGAGATATTCTTTGAAAAGTATGGCACAAGATAACGTTAATCTTACCATAGATTTTAACGGTATTCATCGTAACGAAGAGCAAGCAGCGAGGGAGTCTGAGGCTACCAGGGATGGGATTCCTCGAGTGGAGGTACCCCCAGTTCAAACGACAACAGGAATCCCAACGGTGACACAAGCTTCTACGGGTGCCGTGATGGGACAAGCACAAATGGCCAAATTTATTGAGTTCTTATAGACTCCTAGCTACAATGACTTTTGGGAGATTTGACCCCAGCTCCTTCATAACATCAATAGCAGCTCTGATATCCCCATCGAGCTCATCTCCAATGGTATTTGGCCCCAGGAACACACTACCCACCCCTATCCTAGTGGTGGGTATCACAAGTGTGGCAGGCATTCCAGTTGTGGTAAATATGTCAGGTGTAATAGGTATTACACCTGTGGTCACTTAGCCTATTACTCCAGCAGCTGAGAAAACACCTGCATGTGCCTTGGAAGAAATGAGGAAGGAGATGCAAAGGGAGATGCTAAAGATGATAGCAGCTTCCTCGCAGTCAGCCTATGAGGTAACATCGGTGTACGATGACTTTCGTACTCCTTACCCTCAGGAATACAACGATCATTCCTCCTATTTTTTACAAGAACACGGGAAAGGGAGGAAACTCGAAGGAGCATATAAAATGCTTTATTGGGCATCTGGGGGCTCATTGCAATAACTAGAAGCTAAGGTTGAGGGATTTTTCCCAATCCCTAATCGATAAAGCTTACACTTGGTACGCTCACTTGACACCAAAAAATGTTTTAACGTGGGAGGATATGCATGTGTTGTTTGTCCAAAAGTTCTTTCTGGAAGAAGATGAGTTCACGCTGACCCAGTTGGGCAAGGAGAAGCAATGACGAGGGGAGAACTTGGTAGAATACATCCAAAGGTTCAGTGAGAGTTCTCTCGACGTAAGAGAAGAGGATAAGGATTCCAAATTTCTTTATCTTTATGCTGAAGGTTTGCTCCCTAAGTACATCTTCCATCTGATAAACAAAATACGTGAACAAACTTTTGCGACGTTCCTAAAAGCTGCCAGAAACATCTCTCTGGCGATACGCCCAAGCCCCATCGCGATGCCAATGATATTCAAGCAGGAAGTACATCCCGTTGGGGGATGTGGCCAGCCACCATGAGTGGGTTATGCCAATGGAGGAGGATTCAAATAGCCAAGACAAGATAACAAGAGAAAATTTGGTTGAGATAAAGAGGTTCCACTACCTTTTCCTTGTTTCACTGAGGATGCGGTTAGATGATATAACGCCATATTGCGAGGAGGAGCATTTTTAGTCACCTCTAAGGTGTGATATTTTGAGAAAAAACTTAGCAAGTGTGTCTTCAGTGTTAAGTAAGATTTTAAGAAAAATCTGAACAAGTGTGTTTTCATTATTAGTTAAGATTTTGAGAAAAACCTTAGCAAGTGTGTTTTTATTGTGGTGTTTTCATTGTTCAGTAAGATTTTGAGAAAAACCTTAACAAGTGTGTTTTTATTGTTAAGTCAGATTTTGAGAGAAACCTTAACAAGTTTGTTTTCATTGTTAAGTCAGATTTTGAGAAAAACTTTAACAAGTGTGTTTTCATTGTTAAGTCACCTCTAAGGACCTTAACAAGTGTGCTTTCATTGTTAAGTCACCTCTAAGGTGTAAGATTTTGAGGAAAATATTAACAAGTCACCTATAGGGTGCTTACTTCTCTCTCCCTTTGACATAATTACTTTTGAGTTTCCTTTATTATTGCTTGAGTTATACACGAGTGACTCGTGAGTTCAATTTGAGTGTTGATTATATAAAATATTGTGTGGTCATTTGTATTTATAAAAGAGTTCTTAGGTTATCGTTTATCACCATACCTATAGGGTTACACCTCCATCTATACTTGAACTACCCTCTTACATTTGGCGACTCCACTGGGGAGGTATTCTTTGAAAAATATAGCCCAAGATAACGTTAATCGTACCATAAATTTTAATGTTATTCACCACAACATAGAACAAGCTATGAAGGAGCTTGAGGCTACTAGGGGATGGGATTCCTCAGGTGGAGGTACCGCCAGTTCAAACGGTAATCGAAATCCTAACGGTCACACAAGTTTCTACTAGTGTCGTGATGGGGCAAGCACAGCTGGCCCTTCTCATGGGAAAATTGCTTGGGTTCTTACAGACTCCTATAACTGCAACGGCTTTGGAGGGATTTAACCCCAGCTCCTTCGTAACACCAATGGAGGCTTCGATATCCCCATCGAGCTCGGCTCCAATGGGAGTTAGCCCCATGAACACAATACTCACCCCTATCCCAACGGTGGGTATCATAGGTATGGCTAGCATTCCACATCTGATAAACACGCCATGTGTAATAGGTATTACACTTGTGGTCCTCCAGCCTATTGCTCCAATAGCTGAGAAAACAACTGTATTTGCCTTGGAAGAAATGAGGAAGGATATGCAAAAGGGGATATTAAAGATGATAGCAGCTTCCTCGTAGCTAGCCAGTGAGGTAGGATCGGTGTACGATGACTCTCGTACTCCTTACCCTCACGAATATAATGATGAACCTTTCCCAAAGGACTACATTCCTCCCATTTTTGACAAGTACACAGGAAAGGGAAGAAACTCAAAGGAGCATATCAAATGCTTCATTGAGCATCTGGGGGCTCATTGCAACAACAAAAAGCTAAGGTTGAGGGAGTTTTCCAAATCCCTAACCAATAAAGCTTACACCTAGTGTCTCAACGTGGGAGGAAATGCATGTGTTGTTTGTCCAGAAGTTCTTTCTGGCAGAAGATGAGTTCACGCTGACCCAGCTAGGCAGGGAGAAGCAACGGCCAGGGGAGGACATGGTAGAATACGTCGAAGGTTCAGGGAGAGGTCTGTCGACGTAAGAGAAGAGGCCAATGAGTCCAAACTGCTTCATCATTGTGCTGAAGGTTTGCTCTCGGAGTCCAAACATAAGAATTACTTATGAGTTTCCTTTATTATTATTTGAGTTATGCATGAGTGTCTTGTGAGTTCAATCTCAGTGTTGATTATATACAATATTGTGTGTTCATTTGTATTTATTAAAGAGTTCTTGGGCTATTGTTTATCACCATACCTATAGGGGTCACACCTCTATCTATACTAGAACTACCCTCTTACATGTTTGATGTAGTGTATTGGACTAGGGTTCGACAAATTCAATAAATCATTATATGGATGAAGATTTGGAAAATAAAAGTGTTTATTTGAAATAAATCTTGTAGGACTTTTTGAACAGGTATAGAATTTCATTTTTGTCAAAAGATCTCAGAAAATGAGTCCACAAAAATCCAATTTATAAAAAACATGATTCTCGAGGCGGCGAACTTTGTTCGAACGCAAATACCACTTCGTTCGAACGAAAACCCATATTTCATTCTAATGAAGTTAAGTCTCATTCGTACGAACTACTTAGTTCGTTCCAACGAGCATCCAAGAAGTGCAGTTTTGTTAAATTGAGAAACCCCATTTGAAGTTTGTTCCAATGAACTCAAACATTCATTCTAAGATCCAACCTCATTTGAACGAGAACAAGGTCTCGTTCTAACGAACAAAAAAAATAGAAAATTTTATTTTAAAATTCTTTTATAAAAGTGCCTCATTTTCAAAAGAAAATATACCTGAATAAATTTGACTAAGTTAAATAAGAAATCTAAATGCCATATACCTCTATATAGTTATGTGATGGTTTTAACGGATTGAACATTGGAACGTTGCTCGGTCACTAACATATCTTCAAAGATCTTGGAAGCATATACGGATATATTATTTGATTTGTAATGAGATACACCAAAATATCTAAACTATGAGCTATTATAAAATCATAGTGTTACAAACAATGACTCTAAGGGTCGAAATGAAAGTGAAATACCTTTTATAGGTTTGCCTTCAAACTCCCCGTATTAATTAATACATCAGTTAAACCCAGTACTTGCAATCTTAGGAATATAATTAGAAAATTAGTACAATGATTACAAGAGTAACTGGTAGTTTGTCTCCTCCTACTGTTATAATATTTAATGATCAAGCGTACACACCATAAATTGGCGTAAACACGACCACACAACCCAATCACTTTAACATTTTTTATTATTGACCCAATAATAGGGAAAAAAACTTGGAAACAATCTAAGGATGGGAAATTACACTGCTAGTTTAGGTGTGAATAACCCACTAGAAGGTTTATGAACATCTAAAACTTACCAACAAATGAGTTACAATAACCCAATTGGGAGAATACCTATCCCAAAATTGGGAAGGACTAGGACATACTCCTGTGAGACCAATTTAGGTTTTCCATGGGATTTGAACTGTGTAATAGTCACCAATCCTATGTTCGAATATGAACCCAGGGGGTGGGAAATACTAAAAGATTTGGTAGTGAGCCTGTCCAAAGGAAAAACAACTAAGTTCCTCAGGAAACTCGACCAATGCCTTTTTAAATGCACCAAAATGCTTCTCCACAGAGCCCACCTCCATTTGTACAACCAATACTAAGGATGAACCAAGAAGTTATCCAACCAAACATCCAATTAGCTTTGGGAGTTAGGAAGAACGAGATTTTGGATTTTATATATGAGATTTGTGAACTAATGGTTGGGGGTGCAGAATCCAGGCTATAGGGAGCCACATACCCTGAATGGGTAGATATGATTGAACCTCCAAAGGGCTTTAAGTTCCCAAATTTTACATTTTTTTAACGAAATAGGAGTCAATCCACGGTGGAACATATAGCAAGGTTCACCAGTCAATGTGTTGATGCAGGAACTAATGAATACCTCAAAATACATTTGTTCTCTAGTTCCTTCACTGATACAGTCTTCTCTTTGTTCATAAGCCTGCTAATTAATCATGTTCAAACTAGATAACAAAAGGAAGATAAGTTCCATTCATAATTCTTCCAAACTGAACCATAAGTGTCTATGGTGGACTGGGCTAGATTAAGTCAAAGGCCAGATGGCAAAGAAACCAATTTCGTAAATAGGTCAAAAAAGACTAGGAACAAGTGCAAGATAGTATTACCTGAGTTTGAGTTTGTCAAGTTGGCCCCAAAAGGGATGGAATTTAGGCTTCGAAAGAAGTTCAATACCACTAAATTCATAGATTTGTTGGAATGAACTACTAAAGTGTCCAAATATGAGGCTCTTTTAGAGGAAGAGCATGAGATAAACACTTCTTATTTCAAAACATATTATAAGGACCCATATCGAGAAATATATGTTACTGAAATAATTGGAAATGAATCTATAATCTATGAACCCTTTGTTCGAAAGAACACAACAACAGAGTCCTATGCACCAAAATAAATAAAATAAAAGGATAATCAAGAAATATTCCTTTGATATCTATAAGGCGGAAGAAATCTTTGATTATCTCCTAAAAGTTAAAATGATAAAACTTCCCAACGATTTGAAAATGCTAAGAAATGAATGGGAAAAATTATTATAAATGGCATAATGTGTATTCCCACTCAACTAATGTTTGTTATGTTTTTCGTGACATGGTGCAAGAGTTCACCAGAAAAGGGAAAATCAAATTCCTTAGGAAAGAATGAAATATTATGAGGGTTGATGAAGACCCATTTCCCATTGTAAAATAAATGGGACCAATATTCAATCCATACTATTACCAAGGAATAAAGGGCATGTGTAATATCTCGTAATTTTAAACTGGTAATAATATAATTTAATTCGGAATTCAAATAAAAATTTTGGATTTAATTTAGCAACTTAATATGTTGGATTATATTTATGGAAAATATGATTTTAATCGGAATTGTAATAGGGGGATAAATCGAGTTTTTATTTAAATATATACATTTTGGGGGAAACTAGTGACCTGAACAGGTCCGAATTTCGGGCTTGGAGGGCGAATCCATTCGGATTGGTTAGTGTTACCAGTTTGTGGTTTTGTTAGAGTTTGAGTTAATTAAAATACTTAATCCTTTTTCCATATAAAATTAACTCGGGGTTAGACTTTTCTAAACACTTTTTCACCAACTTTTAAACCAGAAGTCTTCCACATCTTTACCACCTCTTATCTACAAACCCTAGCCCCAAATTAAATCAAGATTCAACTCAATTTTTGAAGGCTTAAACTGTGTTTTCTCAAGATCGTTCAAGAACAAGTCTTTATTGATTTTCGAGAGGAACACAACCATTCAATCATAATTTTCAATCAAATTTTCATCAGGCATGAATACTACTATTCTCTCTCTTTAGTATTATGCATTTTAAAAATCTCCTAAACCTTAATTACATATTTTTCTTAAAATAAATTAGCACCTTAATTAGGGAAAGTGAAATTTATATTGGGACTGTTTTTATGAAAAATATTAATATGAATTAAGACTCATAACCCTTGTGTGCTTAGGTAGACGTTGGATTCTTATTAATATGGGTGTAGGTTTGCATGTAGAAAACCATAGTGGCCTTATTTAAATTAAAAAGGGACTTGTGAAATCACGTAAAATTATGTAGGTATGAAAAAGGAAAATTTTGTTGCGTGCACCACAAAACTTACATGATGTTGAAATTACATTATTTGCATAATTTTTTTTAATTATGAAGATGGATTGGATGAATTAAATTAGATTTATTTGTGATCGTACAAGAAAATCATAGAATTGTTGTTAATATGTCATATGTCAATTATTGGTTTGATTATAATTATCACCGCGGGGATGACGGGATTTTTAGGTAGTTACGCTCTTACCTTAATTTTAGGAGTACTTGCTAGGTATGGAACTAGTGAGTATGCCTTAGTTGTGGTTGACACTTTCTAGGTATGGGACTAGTTAGTGTAGATTTTTACAGATGAGATATTCCGGGGTGGGGCTGATTTTTGTGTCGTTCCGTTGATTCGATAACCTAGGCACGCACTACACCAAAATGGCCAAATTGTCACCATTCAGCTGGCCACCCTTGTCAAGGTCATTGACCGTGACACAAATCTCGCGTTTTGTGTCACGGTCATTGACCTTGACACGACCGTGACACATAATTGTCACGGTCTTTGACCGTGACAAGGCCGTGACAAATTTACTTGTCACGACCTTATCACGGTCAAAGACCGTGACAATTCTATGTCACAGTCGTGTCAAGGTCAATGACCGTGACACAAAACGCGAGATTTGTGTCATGGTCAATGACCTTGACACGACCGTGACAATTTTTGCAGCAAAAAAAGCCCTAGGATTCTTTTTTCCCACCTCTTTTGGTTTTCCCCCTCTCTCTCTCTTATCCGCGATTTCTGCTCTCTCTCTCTTTAAGGTATATTTTTTTTCCTCTCTTTCTCTTTCATTTCTATATGTATGTGTATGTGTATGTGTATGTGTAGGTGTATGTGTATGTGTATGTGTATGTGTATGTGTGTATATGTATATGTGTATGTGTGTATATATATGTGTAAATGTTAGTGATAGTTAGAATGGTGTAAATGTTAGTGATAGTTAAAATTGTGTAAATGTTAGAAAAGTTCTAGAATTCATATGTTAAATTTAATTATATAAATATTTAAATTGATAATAATTTTATTCATAAAATTAATTCAATTAGGTAAAACCCTAGATAATTTTTTAACAGAATTTGATAATATTATATAAAGTTTAGTAAATTCACAAAATGTTGCCAATTGTATGTTTTTAGGAATATCATTAGTTACTTTCGTGCCCAACTATGTAGAATCCATACACATGCATGTTGTTAGAAAGTCTTAAATTTAATTCTCACTTTAATTTGTAGAATCTCTGTACTTGGTTGGATTTATCCCTTTATGATAATGAAATTTATGCTCCAATTATAATTATCTCATGTCATAATTTTATTGATAAACAATAAATGTAGTTGTCACGGTCGTGGTGGGGGAGGGGGTGGGGGTGGGGTGTGTGCGTAGGTGTGTGTATGGGGGAGGGGGTAGTGGGGGTGGGGTGTGGTGGGGGAGGGGATAGTGGGGGTGGGGTGTGGTGGGTGGAGGGGGTGGGGGTCGTGGTGGGTGGAGGGGGTGGGGGTGGGGGTGGGGTGGTGGGGGTGGGGTGTGTGTGTGCGCGTAGGTGTGTGCGTGTGTGCGTGGCGGGGGGAGGGGGCAAGGGGTGTCTTGGGGGTGGGGGTGGGGTGTGGAGGGTGTGGAGGGGCAATTTTAATAATTGTATATCTTTAATTAAGAAATTGTATAGCTTTAATTGTAATTTTAATTGTATAGTTTTAGATGAAAGTAAATTAATAATTAGTGCCAATTTCATATGAAAGTAGGATTGTCCCTCATTATAAATTAATAAATTAATAATTGTATACTATAATTGTTAGTTTAATTGATGAAATGTTGGGTTGGTTAGTTTTAAAAGTGGCATGACGTGTGCGTGTGTGTGGTGGGGGTGGGGTAGGGGTGTGTGTATGTGTACTATTAACATTTTTTTTTTATCTGTACTAATAACATTTTTTTACAGCAAAAATGTCTCCTTCAGATATTAAGGCAAAGATGATGATGTTGTTTATGATGATGTCGTCTGGGCTCGGTGGTAGCGGAGGCGACGAGGGCTCCTCCGCCCCTAGGCTCCCCAAATATGGAAAATTTGGGATTACCGTCGAGAACAAGTCGGAGCTATTAGCGAGATCCCTCGAGCTGCTAAAGACGGTCATCGGCCCGGGGTTTATGAGTTGGAAGGAGGTTCCATATGAGCTCAAGTTAGCTGTTTGGGCGGCACTACAGGTAATATATTTATATTTATATGAATATGAATATTTCAATTTCAATTTCAATTTCGATTTCATATTTATATTTATATTTATATTTATATTTATATTTATATTTATATTTATATTTATATTTATTCGCAACTAACATTGTATTTGTTGGACAGGAACAATTCAACTTGGATCCAAATCTACGCGATCCCGTCTTGGAGCAGATTAGGGAGCAACTCAAGTCGTGGAAAAAAAATATGCGGGCACGGTACTTTGGGAAAACAAGAGAGTCGACTATCCAATGGCGTGAATCCGTCCCCCCCAAGGAGCCGATCTCATTGGCACAATGGCAGAAGTTCATTGACAATGAGATCGAGGATCGACAATTGGCATCTCGCCAATCGGGGAGGGAAAATCGGGTAAAAAAGACGGACGTGCACTACTCCGGTCTGACCTCTTACGCCGAGGTGGAGCATAGGATGCAGGTAAGATTTAATTTTTCTATAACTACAGAAATATATTATTCTTCATTATTTTACTTTGCGGGGCCGATACTAATTTTACTTTACTTTATTTTATTTCAGGGGGTAGGGAGTGGGCCAGGGGGTAAGCCACATAGGCTCGATACTTATGTGGCTCTTCGGATGAAGAAGGGGAAGGACAAGGAGGTGTCCCCGAGCGTCGCGACCACGATTGTAAGTAATCCGACAGTTTAATTTTTGTTAATTACGTTATAATTTTTTAGTTTACTTATTTTACTAATCATGTGCTTTTTGTCGTTTCAGGCAAAGCTTAAGGAAGTGCATGAGTCGCAGTCTGATGCCGACAAGGCATCTTTGTCCACAGACGCACTCAGCCAAGTGCTTGGCTCTGAACGCAAGGGGAGGACAAGTGGAGTGAGCTCGCGGGTGGCCAAATCTAGGATCATCGGATTGGAGACGAGCGACACCGGGTTGGCTTGAACGGTGGATTCACACGACGCGAAGCTGTCCCGTTTGGAGGCGACGGTCCAAGATATGTACGCATTCATGAAGCGTACGTTGGACGGAGACCGTAAAGGTAAAGGGAAAGGGAAGGAGAAGGCGGTGGAGGAGGAGGTGCGGGAGGACGAGGCGCGGGATGACGAGTATGTGGACCTCGCTGCTTCATCACTGACACGTTCGTACTTCGATGATCCGCTTCCCTATTTGGCGCCCTTCAACAGACCATTGTCGACACTTTGTTGGCCGAGCGTGTTCATATTGGACGTATTTGATGGCCAGCGGATAGGGCGGGGGTTGAGGGACCCGAATATCGTCGAGGGTGGAATAGTTCATGGACGTGCGCTTCAAAAGATGGAGTCCAGGGTGCTCGTCACGCATGTCATACCCGGGAAGGAGAACTCCCTATTGTGGTTGCGCGAACAATGCGGCACGACGTATATTAGTGGGTGCGTCAATTCGTATGTCGTGTGGCCTACTCACCTCCTCACATTTACCCAAGACATGTAGTAACATTATTTTTAAGTTTGTCCATTTTAATTATATTTGGATTATATCGTCATGTATATTATTTCTATTTTGAATATTTGGATTATATCGTCATGAATATATATTTGCATTATTGAGAGTGCAGCTGCAGCGGAAATATTGCGACTTCTCAAATAACATTCAATTTTAATTAAACCCAAATTTTAGTTAAACCCTAAGACATGCATCTAGATGATTTATCAAATAAAATATAGCATGCAGGATAAAACAAACAATTTCAGGAAAAATCCCCCAAAGGGGCAAAACCTTTTATTTTCATTATAATATTGTAGCATACAATTTCGGATTACAATGAAAATACAGTGACTAAGAATTACCCTCAGGTATCGGATTCTGTAGTCGGCGGCTGGAAATATCCCTTTCCAGGAGGGCTGCAATGAAGAAGAGAAACGGCTTCTCCACAAGGTTTGAACTGCAAAAGTGCGTTCTTGAGTTGCCAAAAGGTGATTCACGAAGGTATGGAATTTGTGTGAATCAAGGGTATGAATCAATGGACTCAAATACCATGAAGACTTTAGAGTTTTGGAACTCAGAAAATCGTTTAGAAGTCTTAGAAAACCACTTCCCGTAGTGGGATTAAATAGGAGAAATTGAGCCCTAAAATTCGGAACATGATCTGAACACGATCTGTTTGAAATTATCCTCGTCGGATCGGTCCGGTCTCTTTAGGCGGATCGGTCCGATGACATCGGATCGGTTCCTTTTTGAAGGCGGATCAATCCGGTTGGCATCGGATCGGTTCGGCTTTTTAGCTTCATCGGTTCGCTATGGAACCGGGGTACACTGGCCTCACCTCAGCAGGCGGATCGGTCCGGAGGAACCGGATGGGTTCTTTTATTTGGGCCAGATCGGTCCGGTCTGATCCCTGATTCCTTTTCTGCCTTTGATATTCGGATTCCGTTGATGAGAGTATGATTCTTGAATTTTCTCAACGGTGTAACGGCGTACGACACATAAAATGCTAATGGACAAAAATGTCCTTACAATTATCTTTAGTTTGTTTGGATATATGATGTATGGAACAGGTACGACGTTGCTATAATAAGTACAAATATACTGCTGGCCAGTGGCAATGGCCATACTGGCCAGCAGATTTTTTTTAAATTCTGCCCAGAATTGTCACGGTCATTGACCGTGACACGTCCGTGACAAAAAGTTATCACGGACGTGTCACGGTCAATGATCGTGACAATTTTTTTAAAAAGGGGCACGGCTTTGTCACGATTTATAACCGTGATAAACATGTCACGGTCATTGACCGCGACACGACTGTGACACAAAACGCGAGTTTTGTGTCAAGGTCAATGACCGTGATAAAAAAAGTTGTCTCGCCTCGAAATGTCACGATCATTGACCTTGACAAAGTTGGATTTGTCAAGGTCAATGACCTTGACAAATGGGCAGATTTGGTGTAGTGGCGAGACTAGGAGGAGATTAATAGTTTAGTTTTATCCTATATAACAGGGTAGGACGTACTTGTGTTTGGAGACCTCTAGGTATGGGACTAGGGTTAGGTTTGAGGATTGATCCTCTATAATAGGATGGGGCTAAAAAAATAATGAGAAATTGAGAATTAATGCCTAAGATAATCAATGGGTATTAAAATGGATTGGCGTCGCCAATATGTGCAGTGCTGACAAAATATGGGCGAACTGGCTATAGTGACGTGTCGTGTGTGGAACCTCATCAATATGTGCAGGACTGACAGAATACGGGCAAACTGGTTGTAGTGAGGGGATGGTGTGTGGTGTAGATTTGTGGGTGCGCTAGCAATATGTGCAGGACCCGGGAGATGGTGAACGGGCTATACTGGTGTCGCATAAATTAAATATGAGAAGAATTAATTAAATTAAATTATAATAGTTAGTTAAATATTGTCACGTGAAAATTGTATTTAAATAATGGGTTGGCCTAGTTATGTGGGTAGTTAGTGACAATTATTTTTATTCGCATATTAATTTATATCTCGTTTAAGTTAAAATACTATATTATGGTGTTTATCATGTATAATGCTATTGTCTGGGTTCGCGGACCCTATTGGGGAGAGTAGCTTGTATTCATGCAGTGAGCTCGTACCCATTACGTTGACTAACAATTCAGGTATAGTGCTAGAGCAGCTGCATAGGAGTGATTGAAGATATTTTTGGAGGTGCAGCTGGAGTTTATTTTAGATGTCGTAGTAGTTAGATTTATTTTCCTTTCCATCGCATTTATTATGAGACTTTATTTATGGATTTGCTGGGCTAATCGGTTCCACAGTTTTTTATGATTTTATTCAGATATTTACAGTTGGATCATTTCATTTGAGTTTGTATTTATTTGGAATTGGATTTATTTTAGAGATTAGCATGGTGATGGATTTATTATTGCATGAATGATTATTATTTATTGAATTAATCTGATTGTTATCTTGTGGAATAAATTTTCAAATGTCTCATATATTTGTCACATGCTAAGAATGATAACTTATTTAGTGACCCCCGGCGTAGTTTGGCGGCGGTGGTTGGCCGCTTCATTTGCCAGATTGCGTGGGACGTTACAACATGTTGAGTTCAAAATGAAGACAAAGGTTGATTCCAAGGATTTGAATCCCGAAGTACATGCTGACCCAAATCAAAAGATCTTATTTTTTGCTATAAAAGGGAAGCAATAATAAAAGCCTAAGAAAATTAAAAAATGGTGGTTATTCTGCTAAAACCTAGGATTTCCGGAACTAAGAGTTCAAGGAACAAGCCAAGAGGATATGAGGCTATTCAATAGCCCATATTATCCTAAAGGAAACACAAAGACACCAAGGAACTACCAATATAGCAGACCAGGTTTCAATGAGGGAAAATAAGGTTAATTCTTAGGGCCTCTAAGGCCTTGAGGGTTGCAAAATTAGTTCTTATGGTGAAGGCATTGCCATATTGGTTCGTGTATCAAGACCCAAAGGTTTCCCAACAGTTAAATAATATTCCTCATAGGCCAAAAAATATGAAACTTCAATAGGTTTATCCAAGGATGTGTCGTTTTGTGAAGCCACCAAAATCAAAGAAAAAGGAGTCAAAAATTGTGTTCTCTCGCACTCAACAAAAGGCGAATTCAAAGAAAATTGAGGGACTAACAAGAGGCCTCAAAGATTTTGTGTCTAACTGGATCAGAAGGAATTGCATCTTCATATTTTAAACCGAACTCAAGGTTCTATAAAAAGCAAGAAGAAAGCCAATTTTCTTCGAACATACTGGTCGAGAAGATTAAAGAGTTGGAAAAGGCCATAAGTGTGGATGAAGATATCATATCTAAAGAGATTTCCCATGATGAAGAAGAGAAAGAGGAGATGATGGTTGTAGATACAAGATGGCCTGCTCCAGGGATTGCGTAATAAAAATTCATCCAATTTGGGTCTCTACCATAACAAGTGCCAATCAATATGGAAGTGTTCCTCCCATAGAGGTTTAAAGTTGGAGATAGCCAAGTCCCAAAAATAGAGATGGATGAAGATGAGCATTCATAGGTAGATAACCTTGATTTATTTATGTCTGCTTTAAATCTCATATATAAATTTAAAGAGCCTACTAAAGATATGATCAACCACATTAAGACTTTAATTATAAAGGCTTGGGTTAATTAAGTATTAATAAGTAAAATATTGGTAGATAATGAAGTTGTTGTTAGCACAATGCCATATTCCATGCTTTCTAGAATAAATAAATAAAATACTAAATTGGTACATTCTCAAATCATAATATCTTATTTTATTTTAAATAAAAAGTTGACCAAAGGTGTGCTACGAGTAGATATTGAAGTAGGCACAAAAAAATTTAAAACTATTTTTTTATCATCAATGGTAAATCAAGATTTAATGATTAAATTAGTAGATTTTGGATCCATTCTAACAAATGTATCCATTCTTCCATGCATCAGAAACTGTTATTTATGAAGGAGTATGGAAACGTGGAAAAGATGGAAGAAATCCTTTGCCATTCCATACCATCTCTAATAGTGTTGAAGCTTAACTCTACCAATAAAATATGTGGCTTATTAAGGTAGATGCATTAATATCCGAGACATCAAAAGAAGAAGTCTTAGATGAAGCTTGGGAAGAACTAGACTTTGGTTTGATGGGACCAAATGAAAAAATAAAATATTTGATTGATGGGTATCACACATGTTGATTTATAAACGGTTAATGAAACTTTGTCCATTGTGTTGTATAAATTTAGAGAATTCGACCTGAATACCAATATCGGTGAAGAAAATACCATAAATTGGTTCGATTATGAGTTCTAAGAAGATAGTAATAAGGAAACACCTCAGGAAAATGGTGATTTATCAAGTTTGCCAATATAATATGAAGAACTCATGGTAAACCAACAGGATCCTTGTTGGAAGTAAACTTAAGAATCGAGCAAAACAAAAGGGTGACATACATTAGTGTAAAACTAAACAAAGAAGACCAAGAATTGGTTGTGGACCTTTTACATTAGTATGAGGACTGTTTTTCTTGAGAATATGATGAGTTTCTTGGTTTAGATAGAGAATTAGTGGAACATAAACTGCCAATTAAGGAAGGATACAAATATATTAAACAACTGCGATAACATATGAGTCCAGAGGTCACAATAAAAGTAAAAGAGGAAATTGAAAGGTTGTTGAAGTCTTTATTAATTATAACTTCCAGGTATATTGAATGGCTCTCTAACATAGTGCACGTTATTAAGAAAAATGGCAAGCTAAAAGTGTGCATTGACTTAAAAAACTTAAATGCATCCACTACAAAGGATGAATATCCAATACTAGTCATGGACTTACTGGTTGATAGATCAGATGGTCACGCTATCATGTTTATGATGGATGGACGCTCATGATACAACCAAATATGCAAAGAAGAAGAACATATGCATAAGACTGATTTTAGGTGCCCTGGTTATTTGGGGGCCTTCGAATGGATTAAAATGTCATTTAGATTAATGAATGAAAGGGCCACTTACCAAAGGAGAATGGATACCATTCTTCATGAAATAGTTGGCACCTTTTTAGAGTGTTATATTGATGACATAATCATCAAATAAAAAATAATGACTGATCATATAACACGCATTCAAAAGTCCTTCGAAAGTATAAGATTTATCAACTTAAAATAAATCCTTTAAAATGTTCATTTTAAACTTCTGCGGGGAATATCCTGGAATATTTAGTATAGAAAAAGGGAACTCAAGTTGATATCAACAAGGCCATAATTAAAAGCACGTCCCCAATAACAAAATAGAATTACAAAGGTTTGGGGGACAAGTTAATTTCCTTCATATATCTAATGTTAAAGGAAAATATAAAGTATTTTCTCCTTTAGTGAAGCTAAAAGATTGAAAAGAGATGAATTGGAAGGAATAACACGCGCCCGACGCTCAAGAGATATTTGGATAAGCCAACAGTGTTGGCACCTCCTAGAGAAAATAAGACACTAAAGCAGTATGTTTCTGCCTCTGATACCTCAATTAGAGTTGGCACAAGATTGTGAGAAACACAAGGAACATGTTGTGTATTATTTAAATACATGTCATAGTGACTCTGAAGGTAAATACTCTGTAATGGAAAAAATATGTTTAACCTTATATTTTATAGCAATGAAATTAAGATAGTACTTATTACCTAGAGAGACGTATATCATTTTGAAATTTGATTTGATAAATTTATACTAAAAGCCTTATTTTATGTAATAGGATTGGTAAATGGTTGTTAGCTCTATCTAAGTTTTGTCTGCACTATGTACCTCAAATGGCTGTAAAGGTCCAAGCACTGACTAACTATTTGGCAGATCATCCATGTAAGGATGAACTGGAAGGTGAATACGAAATATAATTCATATCCTTAAGTAATTGGAAACTATGGTTTTATGGTTCGAAGACTGAGACAAGGTTAGGAATATGGGTAATTATTGAGTACCCTTAATATATTAAAACCATAAACGGGTATACATTGGAATAAAACACATGTTCTAATAATCAAGTGGAATATGAAATTATTATAATGAGGGTATAGATCCTTCGAAGCTGTAATGCTTTTGTAATATAAATTTGTGGGGATTCTCAACTGGTAATAAGATAGTTAATTGATGAATATAAATGTATAAATTATTATTTAACTTTATATAACCAAGTGGATTTAAACTTACTGTCCAAAATTGATGACGTCACATTAAACTATGTTCCTAGATTTTTAAATGAAGATGCCAACGAAATGGAGCAAAAGGCTTCAAGTTTTAAGCTTGATGATAGTTCGAAGCAATGTTAAAGTTAAGTTCCATTATTAGACTCATACTACAACCTAACAATAAATGGCCTTGGGTTGAAATGAAAAACATAGATGTTCATGAGGATTGGAGAAAATCATTAATTGAATATTTAATTGACTCAAATATTAAGACTAATAGGACTGCCAGACTAAATACAAAAAATTATAGTATGTATGCTGGAAAGATATTTAAAAGAGGTGTCGATGGAATGATCCTAGAGTGCCTAAGAAAAGATAAAAGGTTTAACAACCATTGCCCAAACCCATAAAGGCATATATGGGGATCATCAAACTGGTCCCAAGATGAGATGGTTACTAAGAAGGCAGGGTTTTTATTGGCCTTCCATTTTGAAAAATATCATATACTTTACTAAAGGGTGCTAAAAATACAAAAAATATAGCATTCTAAAGCATTTGCCTACAATTAATTTGTAATATGTGGTGAAATCTTATCCATTTAAAGGATAGATGACTGATGTCATTGGTAAAATATATCCTCCATGTTCCAAACTACACAGTTTTATACTCGTAACACCATATTACTTTACTAAATGGGTAGAAGCTAAGGTGATCCATCCTTCTTTTTCATAAATAATATGGGAGCAATCCACGATGATGTACTCCGATGGAGAAAGCCCTGGCCCAATAGCTGCTGAATTTGGTCCCTCAACTCTTGCATCTCCATTGGAGCCATACGATAAGGAGCACGTGCTATCGACCTTGTCCCTGGCGCTAAATCAATAACAAACTCAATCTCTCGGTTCAATGGTAAACCTGGGATCTCTTGGAAAACATCAATAACTCCCTCACCACTAGGATCAAATCTAACGAGATGATAACTCCCTGCGAGGTCTCCTCTTCAATATAATAAAGGTGCATGCTCGACCCTCCATTTGTAAGAGGCATTGCCACTAAAAACATCTCCTGCCCTGGAATGGCGAACACGACGGTCCTACTAAAATAGTCCACCATCGCTCTATAACCTGCCAACCAGTCCATACCGAGAATGACATCATATCCAATCATATCCAGCACAGGTAAATCGATGGTTAAGTATAGTCTCCCTACATCTATACCCACTCTTCTATAAATAGAACGGATAAGGACCCCGCGACCCAATGGTGAATCAACGCACATAATAGTATTACTGACTGTATCTAATAAATCGACTGCTAATGAAAATCCAGTAATAATAAATCAATATGACGTCCCTATGCCAAATAAAACTCGACCCATGTGCTCATGGATAGGAAACATACCCTCTACAATTAGCGGCGCCTGTGGAAGCATAGTATTTTAGATGTTGTACATATGCCCATACTATAACCATCCATACTAGAGTGGGATTACTGGAAATGGTGGTGTTGTCGGTAGTAATGGAATATGTGGTCCTTACTGTGCACCCTGATGTTGTCCTCCAGCCCACTGCGAGCAAGCTCACCGCATGTGGCCCTGCTCTCCACATATGAAGCACCTACCCATGAAATCCCTCTGTATCTGTCCCTGTTGGCCATTTCGGGGTCGTCCTGGTCTCTGTCCCTGGTGGCCTCGACCATAATGGCCACCCCCATTATTCCCTTGGTCCTACTGGCCTTAAGGAACATGCTGCTAGCCCTGATGGACCTATCTGAATCCACCGTCTCCTGGTCGAAATCCTTTTAATCTGAATTTCTTAGTCGGATCCCCCTGTTGGGTATCTCGCTTATATTGTCTGCCCTACTGCCACTGTGGTTCCCCACTGGCACCGTTACCTCCAGTCTTATCCTATTGGCCAGACTCCCTAACTCTCTTCGCTCCCTTCAGAAGGAAGCGGTGATCCTGGCAGTGTAGAAGTGCGGCATTGACGACATTGGGATAAGTCTCCAATGTCGGATTATCTAATAGATGCTTCCAGATGCTCCATGTGAGTCCATTAATAAACTTCAGTATCTTCTTCTCATCCGTATTCACCTCGTCTAGCACGAAGTTTGTCAAGCAGGTGAATTCCTCCTTGTATTCGACCATAATCCGACCCTCCTGTGATAAGTCTAGAAATTTCCTCCTCATCTCCGTCTGAATGAAAAATAGAAATAATTTGCGGTCAAACCACAACCAAAACTCCCTGATGGTTATGTTATCTCTCTCCTCAGATGCGGTCACCGACTCCCACCCTTGCAATGTTTCTCCCACAAGATTGAAAGTGGCCAAAATTTACTTTTGAGCGTCATTGCACTCAACCATACGTAGACGCTACTGGATGTCTTTCTTTTATTGGCTGGAAGTTACAACATTCGTGCTCCCCTGAAACTCTGGCAGATGGCCTTTCTGAAAGGCCTCTCTAACTCATTCCTACACCTATGGCACTTGGTGGGCCTGAACGACTAGTGCCACTAGCTCCTGTGGCTGGGCTTGGGGAAACTGGTGCGTCATGGCAGTCATCGTGACATTAATCGTCGTGCAATTATAACGGCAACCTCAATATCTTTCACCGTCCCCCGAGTGACATGTGGCTCCGACTGAGCCTCTCCTCCTATGGACCTCCTAGCGTCCCGAGTTGGTCATCCTCTCATGTTTGTCATCTAAAACCAAATCAAATTTTTATGAGATCACAAGTAAAATATATAACCAGATAGCATAAGAACGTAGATGCACAAATATGAATGCAACAGTCCTAATAAGAGGGCTCTATATTAAAGAAAACAATGTTGGAAACGTAATGAAGTCGCACTAATCCTAAGGACACTAGAACCTGATGCTCAGATACCATCTATGACATCTCCCATATTCTAATACCAACAGGAATCATATCTGGTTTCATTCTTAACATCACTGTCAAAAACCAATTAATTAACTAATAACCTATTAAGTCCGGTGTCAAAATTTCAAAACTTATTAATATGTTTTATCAAACCATTCAACCATATAAGATAAACATCCATAACAACAGAACATAATGAGTACTGATAGTATAAATAAATAACTGAGTAATTTCTCGATAAATCCTAAATAAAATAATCCAACTGCTAAATGAAATAATATAAACAAAGTTTGTTAATAAAGTTGTCCGACTGTGGGCGACATTACCAAAACAAATACTAGAATAACTTTCTAACTAGATGGAGTGGGAATAAGAGTCTAAGTAAATCTTGCATGCATCCACAGCAACTGTAGCATTGAGTGAGTGGAATAAAGACTAACCCTGGCATCTATGTGGCTGATCACCTAAAAAGGTTTTGAAATATTTTTTATATGGGTCAGCGCCTAAAACATTTAAAAAACATTTGCAAGTATTTAAATATATTAATAAATATGTGGCAAGAATTATTCATGTTCATCTAGTATCGCACTCACATGAGATTATCCTCACCCCTCATCTATAGTGCATACCTAATGCATGTATTTTAGTTACCTAGTTGTGCCACCCCACCTAACAAGTCTAGTTATTCTTAACATATCCTAATATGCTAAACCTCTAGCCCAATTGTTCTACTCGTATTTTAACTTTACTTTTTTATCATGTAGCTATCACATAAGCTATAACGTAATATTTCTCTATCATACTCATAGAGTTATATAATCAATGTAACTATACACTATTTATAATTTAATGTTCATACAATCGTTTGAGTACACTGATGAGTTCATTATTTTACATATTTCATACCCAATTTTATACCTTCTTAGTCCCATTTTATTTCATTTAATAAATTCTTAAGATCATTTTATCGAAAAAGGAAAAAATGCAAGAATGGTTGAATTTGGATTGAAAATGGCAATTCTAAGTAAAAAATGGGCACTTCGATAATTTTATAATGTTCTGGTACTAATTTGTGAAAAAAATTACCTAGTGAAATTTTTGCAGGTAATGATGGGATTTGGAACAAATTGATGATCAATTTGAAAAGGGCGCGAAAAAGCTAATTTTTACAGTCGTTCAAAAAAAGTTGTTTTATACACTTGTTGAATCCTAAAAAAAGTCGGGAATTTTTATTCTCCGATTTGGACGAAACTCGGTGTGCGTGTTCATCAAGAAAAGATAAGAGTTTTTGAGTGGGGATAAATTCGATCACTTATACCGATCCAAATATTAAAGAGTATAGAGATAGCTTCCAACACTATTCGACCAATCAGGGAGAGTCCCACTACAACTCAAATACTTTACCACTTGTCCTACAAAAAGGATCATCGGGCTCACAATTTTAGAAGGAATTTTTGGGGAACAACTTTGAGCTATTGTAATCAATTTGAGGGCCAAGTTTTTATCATTTTTTAGAGCATTGAAGATTATTGTGAGAGAAATTACTGTAAGTTTGTTTTATTAATGAAAATCTCTACTCATTCTTATAATTTCTCTTTCATTATGATATCTTGATTCTTCTATTAGGAGTAGGGTGAATTTTATCATAGTTATCTAATATTGTCACGTTAATTTGATTGTTGTCCATTCCCTACTCGTTTTAATTGTTATCAAAGATTAGGTGTTCATTTTAAAACGACACGAGAGTGTATTTTAAAACTTTCAAGATTGTTTTGTCAAATCAAGTTTTGAAATTTAAAAATAGTATTTTTTTGATAGATTATGTTTGCACTTTGATTGTTTTGATAGTCCATGCTTAAATACGTTTGCGAACTTTGAAACTTGTATTTTATAAGGGAATAGGGATTTTAGTCGTCTATTATAAACGTTAAAAATATTTCGAACGTACCTTGCATATTTTTCAAATTAAACGCGACGAGAGTCGGTTTAATTTGAATTATTAAAAGGGAATGATGATATTAAATTAGTGTGCAATATTAGTTACGTGATAAATGGACCTGAAACCTAATTGTTTACAAATCTCTTGTGTCGCCCTCATTATCTGTAACTAATTATTTTCTATCCCATTTATTCTAGTTTAACGGTTGCAATTCTTTTAAAAGTTAAAATTGACAAATCTCTGTGGGTTCGACCTATACTTACAAATTATACGTATATTGATTAGTCGCGAATATGTGCTCCCGTTACTTATGCATTCACGGACACTTGTGTCCGTTAATTCCCTTATTTAAGCTCACTTACTGTATAACCTTTGATTTCGATATACTAGTCCGCATTTTAAGAATGCGGACCGAACATGTGTCACTAATGGTGCACATAGAAATTATCGCCTAAATTATAGGCACACTCTCTCTCTCTTTTGGGCTCACCGCCAGGTGACACATATCCGATCCGCATTCTTAAAATGCGGACTAGTCCGCACAAGAGCAGGACTCTATATATATATGTATATATATATATATATATATGTGTGTGTGTGTGTGTGTGTGTGTATGTTTTGCGAGGTTTATTTAAGCTTTTGTAAGGATTAGAATGCTAAACGGTGCAAGTGCATGCTTTCTGGGGAAGTTATAACGCATTATGCAACTTCAAGGGAAATTTAGTCATTTACGTGTTTGAGCTTCGTGCCCTAACTCTTCACAAAAGTTCTATATCTCCGATTCAACTACGCGTGGCCTCCAACGGCACGTCAATTCGATTCCTAACGACCAAGTTATGGTTAATTTACTCTGAGGCCCCTTGTGTAGAACAAAAGAAGAAAAGAGTCCAAGATTCCAACGCCCCGATCGACCGGCCCCTGACATGAGATTGACCAGTTGTTCAGGTTTTACATTTGATTTGAGGGGGGAGGTTTTTCAAGACCCGATCGATCGAGCTCTGACCCGCGGTAGACTGGTCCCCCTAGATCTGCGAATCTTCTCCCTTTTTAGTTTTGGTTTCCTTTATTGGTTTTGGTTTTCACCACTCTTGTTTGGTAGTTTGTAGATATTTGTGATATTTGGATTTTTATGAAGTAAGAAAATCAAATTTTATTTATAAAGTGTATAAATGCTCTCTTCTCTCTTCTAGGTCAAGAAATTTATGATTCTCCCTCTCTTGTTAAGCATTGAATACATCAATATAGTTGGATTCATTGCATTTCTTGCTCACCTACTTTATCTTGGCTTGTTCTAGTTGCTTTAACTAGTATTTATTTATCTATCTATAGTTGGTTGGTTTATAAATTGATGGGTTCTTCCTTTGTGAATGTCTCTTGCATGTTTTACTTGATTTGTATAATGAGTGGCTAGTCCTTCAGGTTAGGTATCATGATCCCACCTTGGATGCTTGAAATTTATATTTAGGGGTTGATTTACAGTTGCTCTAATGTAACTTCATGTGTTGGTATTGGAGTATCCTAGTTTCTTAACTTCTCTTGTCTTGCAAGGGTAGTATTTAAATCTTTACTACAACCCCAACCCATTTATCACGATAACTAACTAACCCTTAATCCTCCAATAATGAATTTGGTCTCTACAGGGTTGATATTCAGAGTTAATTAGGTATGCTCGATTAGAATAAATTTGAAACAAATCCCATCATCTTCTTTGCGAGCCCAAGGTAGGAGAATGATCCTCAATCCCTTTTCTCTCTCAAACTCAAGCTTTCATAAGTTTGTTTCATAGTATCTTCATTGTTTACTCGATCTTTAGTAATTAAACACATGTTAGTTTAGTGGTTAATTAATATCACCACTTCAACCAACAAATCATCTTTTTTTCTTTAGATTTTTTACGCTTAGATAATATCCTATAACCCATTCTAGTTCTCTTAGGAGCGTTCAATCACTGAGGAATACGATTTCGGACTTACCCGAATACTACTTGTTGTGAAAGATTTGAACTTGAATCATAAACTATTTATAGAGCATCAAGTTTTTAGCGTCGTTGCCAGGAATTGGCAATAATTTTAGGTTATAAGATGTTCCCTTTACACTTTTATGTTCCCTGTAGTCACCGTGGCAATGCAGTTTCCAAAAACTAATCTGAAATTCGATTATGCAAGACGCGAGCGATAGCACTTCAAATCTTATACTTGAATCCTCATCGTCTAATGAACATTCGAACTATTGGAGATCAACTCCAACTCCTTCCATTTCAATCTCGTCTCATACCAGAGCCCACTCCGAGCCTAACTTCATGGCCGACAATCAAAGAGAGCACGGTAGTCAAGGGGAAGTCGTGCCTCCCTATAGACCCATGAGAGACTATTTACAACCAGATATGACCTTCTCTCCATCGTGCATCATCTTTCCTTATAATTATGCTTAATTCCATTTTCGTAATGGAATGATTCAACTATTACCCACCTACCACGGCATGGAGAGTGAGCAACCATACTTACAAGTGAGAGAGTTTGAGGGGGTGTGCGCTACCTTTAGATATCAAGACTTTCCTCTTGATTTCACATGACTCAAAATCTTTCCATTATCTCTCAAGGATAAAGCTAAAACTTAGCTTTGGTCCTTAGCTCCAAACTTTATAGGAAGTTGGCGGGATGTGCAAGCCCAATTTTTGAAGAAGTTCTTCCCCACCCACCGTAACAAATCTCTTAAGGTTCAAATCCAAACCTTTTCCCAAGGTTAGGGTGAGACCGTTAAGAGATGTTGGGAGAGATTTAATGAGCTTTTGAATAAATGCCCCCACCGCGGTTTCGAAAAATGGAGACTCGTCTATTTTTTTCACGACGGGCTTAAACTCATGGCTAAACAAGTGGTGGAGACCATGTGCTCCGAAGAGTTCTTTGGTTTAGATCTGGATGATGCTTGGGTACATTTTAAGTATTGTGCCGAAACCACCCAAGCTTGGGATACTTCGAACCCGAGCAAAGACAATTCGCGTTCTTCTATTCCACCTTCCTCTAGCCATGGTATATATCACCTCGCCTACGGGGATGATTTATATTTGCATGTAGCTCAACTAGCCAAGAGATTCGAGGCTATGGATGCCAAAATTCGAGACTCCATCGCTCCTTATCCGTCTTGCATTGAGGAGATTTGTTCCATTTGTAACATTGAGGATCACTCTATAAAGTATTATCCTATAATCCCGGCATATAAAGTGATGCTTCGTGATCAATCCAACGCAATGGCCACATATAAAAAGTAATTCATGACTCCTCTCAGAAAAGGATACAATCCTTCTTGGGGAAACCATCCTGGTTTCTCCTATGCTCAACCCCAATAAGCCTAAAATAATCCTCATTCGAACTATCAAGGTCCTCATGCACCTCTGATTTACCAACAACCGTACTTGTAACCTCCTCCTCCCAATGTGCATATGCAAGGTCCCCCATCGAGATCTCCTCATTCGGTTATTCCTCCCTACGCACACCCTAACAAGAAAAGTCTTGAAGATACCCTTCATGCTTTAATAAATGCTCAACAAACGATTAATAATTAAAATGCGCAAATCTTTGCGGAGCTTAAATCTTCAATATCTAAGTTGACCACCGCTTTATGCATTGAAGAAAAGGGTAAGTTTTTGTCACAACCTCAACGGCCCATTGGGAAAAATAGTGTGAATATCGAGGTCTGAATCCACCTCCCGATCAAGAAAAAGTTATTACCATCCTAAGGAGTGGGAAAGTCATCGATAAGACTATCCCTACCCTACTCCCAATCACTAAGGAAGTCTCGCCCGACCCAATAGAGGTCGAAGACACTTCCTCGAGAGAGAGTGATAAGGAGTCGATAATAGAGTCGAAGGTAGTTGCGAAGTGTCCCGTACCCGTGCCTTACCCTCAAAGGCTTATATCCCCTAAAGGCAATGCAACAATGTCAATGTCTTGGATATGTTTAAGCAAGTAAAGATTGACATCCCCCTCCTTAATGCAATACGCCAAGTTCCCGCCTACGCCAAGTTCCTAAAGGACTTGATTACGGTGAAGCGAACACTTTTTATAAGGAAAAAGGCATTCTTGTCCCAAAATGTGAGCTCGATAACTCAATCCGATCAACCTCCCAAGTACAAAGACCTTGGTTGTCCCACTATATCTTGTGTGATAGGGAACTTCAAAATTGAGAAAACCTTGCTCGACTTAAGCACGAGTGTTAACTTGCTACCATACCTGGTGCATGAACAACTCGACTTAGGAGACCTCAAACCCACCAAAATAACTCTCCAATTAGCGAATCGCTCCGTTAAGGTTTCAAGAGGGTTTGTGGAAGATGTTATCATTCAAGTTGACAAATTTTACTTCCCGGTAGACTTTGTGGCCTTGGGCACCCATCCCATTGCTCCCGGTAGCAACAATACCCCCATTATCCTTAGTCGTATATTTCTAGAAACCTCTAATGCCTTGATTAACGCTAGAAATAGACAAATGAATCTCACATTCGGGAACATGACCTTGGAGCTTAACATATATAATATTGCTAAGCAAATGGGTGATGACGATGATGACCTCATTGAGGAGGTAGTCTAAGAGCATTTTGATGCCACGTGTTGTGAGAATTATTTAGAAGCTTGCCTAGTAAACTCACTTGACATGGAGGTTGACTATTCCCCTTATGATCATGAAGTCAAGTTGGTGAATTAAATGTTAAATGAGGTGGAGAGAGTAGAGGAAGTAAGCTGGTGTACCAATTTTGAGGACTCGCCCCCCACCCCCCGCGACTCGTACAAGGTACCTTCGGATGTGAGATTTGCCAAGCTTGATCTCAAGCAATTGCCTTCCTAACTTAAAAATGCATACTTGGGTGACAATGAGACATATCCCGCCATTGTCTCATCTCACCTAGAAGGGATCAAGAAACATAATTGATGGACTTCTTGAGAAGGCACAAGAGTGCCTTTGGGCAGACTATAGTGGATTTAAAAGGAGTGAGCCCTTTGATATGCACTCATAAAATCCATCTTGAGGAGGGTGCTAAACCCTCCCGTGAAATGCAGCTTAGGTTAAATTCGATGATGAAGTAGGTAGTTAGAGTCGAGGTGATTAAACTTCTTGATGTTAATATAATCTACCCAATATCGAACAGTAAGTGGGTGAGTCCGATTCATATGGTTCCCAGGAAATCGGGAATCACCGTTGTCAAAAACTTGAAAGGAGAGTTGATAACCAAACACATCACCACCGGGTGGCAGTATGCATTGATTACCAAAAACTAAACGCCATGACTTTGAAAGATCACTTCCCCCTTCCGTTTATCGATCAAACATTAGAGCGTGTGTCCGGCCACCCATATTATTATTTCCTCGATGGTTATTTAGGCTATAACCAAATCGAGCTTGATATCCAAGACCAAGACAAAACCACTTTTACATGACCTTTCGGTACATTTGCCTATAAAAGGATGTCTTTCGGGTTGTGTAATGCATCGGCTACGTTCCAAAGGTGCATGTTGAGCATGTTTAGCGATATAGTAGAACCAGGGTTAGAGGTATTCATGGACGACTTTAGCGTCTTTGGTAACTCCTTCAACTATTGTCTTTACATTCTTGAGAGGGTTTTGTCTAGGTGCATTGAGAAGAATCGCGTCTTAAACTGGAAAAAGTGCCATTTTATGGTCGCTAAGGGGATTGTCCTCGGGCATATTGTCTCCTTTGATGGTATCAAGGTGGGCAAGGCAAAGATTGAGGTGATTGCCAATTTAGCCACTCCAAAATAACTTAAGGACGTAAGGTCTTTCCTAGGGCATGCGGGGTTTTATCGATGATTCATCAAGGACTTTAGCTCCATTGCTAGGTCTTCTGTAATCTACACTCAAAGGAGACCCCGATTGAATGGAGCTATATTTTTCAAATAGCTTTTGAGGACTTGAAAAGCATGCTTACCACCGACCCCATAATTCAAGCCCCGTATTAGACCTTTCCCTTTGAACGCATGTGCGATTCTAGTGATTTTGCGGTAGGAGCGATTTTAGAGCAAAAGAGCGACAAAAAGCCCCATGTTATTTATTATGCTAGTAGAACTCTAAATAGTGCTCAATTGAATTACTCTACCACTGAAAAGGACTTGCTAGCAGTTATTTTTTCCTTGGATAAGTTCCGAGCTTATTTGTTGGGATCTCCCATTGTGTGCTTCATATACCACGTGATATTGAAATACCTTCTTTCAAATAAGGACGCCAATTCGCATTTGATTAGGTGGGTCCTCTTACTGCAAAAATGTAATCTAATGATAATAGATAAAAAGGGAGTAAAGAATGTTATTGCCAATCACTTGTCTCAAATAACATTTGAGGCACCTAGAGATCAAGTTCCCACCAATGAATTCTTTTCGGATGAATAATTGATCTCCACTTCCTCTCTTCGGGGGTTCGCTGAAATTATGAACTACCTCGTGACGGCATCCATCCCTTCTCATTGGCCCCTTCAGGCAAAAGGGAAGTTATTAATTTGGGTGCACATGTTCTTCTTCGATGACCCGTATTTGTTTGAGTACTATGTAGACCAAATCATTCGAAAATGCATTCCGAATAAAGAGATTTTAATCGTCATTTGTATTTGCCACTCGGAAGCACATGCTAAAGGAAAACCGCAGCAAAAATCTTGCGATGCAGATTTAATTGGCCCACACTTTTTAAGGATGCACATGAATTTTGCATCTCGTGCGAGCATTGCCAAAAGTTAGGCGCTATTACTCGTTGGAACATGATGCATATGTCCCCCATAATTGAGATAGAATTATTTGATTGTTAGGGCATTGATTTCATGGGCCCATTCTCCCTCATTCGGTAACCTCTATATCCTTGTAGCGGTTGACTATGTTACCAAGTGGCTGGAAGCGACCGCTTCACAAACCAGTGATTTTAAAGTTACTAAAGGAACACATACTTTCACGATTCGGGACTCCGAAAGTGATAATCGGTGACAATAGAACCCATTTTTGCAATGGTCCATTTGCCAATCTAATGCAAAAATATGGGGTTGTTCATAAGGTTGGAATGACCTACCACCCTCAGACAAGTGGACAAGCCGAGTTGGCCAATCGAGAGATCAAACATATCCTAGAGAAGATAGTCAATCCTGATCGCAAGGATTGGTTTATAAGGCTAAATGATGCTTGTGAGCCTATCGCATGGCTTTCAAAACGCCCCAAAGTATGTCCCCCTTTAGGCTTGTGTATGGAAAAACTCGCCATTTACCTGTCGAACTTGAACACAAGGCCTATTAGGCAATTAAAAAGTTAAACTTTGAGCTAGATAAGGCCGAGAAGAAATAGATGCTCAAACTCAATAATTTGGAGGAAATTCGTAATGATTCGTATGAGAGTGCGCGAGGTGAAAGAGAAACATGACAAGAACATTTTACAAAAATAATTTCACCCTCTCCAAAAGGTCCTATTATTCAATTATCGGTTGCATTTATCTCCAGGGAAATTGAGGTCGAGGTGGACGGGTCCGTAAGTTGTGAAGACCATCTTTCCTCATGATGATATTGAGATTGAAAGCCCGAAAGATGATAGCGCGTTTAAGGTGAACGGTCAACGCCTTAAATAATTTCTAGAATTATTTGACTCGTCAACAGAATCGATTCCATTATCCGACCCCGTTTAGGGGGCCGCATAAGTTCCCCCAAGCCTTATTTTTTGTGTCGAGCAACACCGGCAAGTGAGGGGTTGCACTTCCATTTTCTTGGGATTGCCACATTCTTTTTCGGGTTCATGGAAATCGTGCATTATTTCATGTGTATATATATTTGTTTAATCCTCCCTAGGCATCCCAATTTGTTTTGGACCATTTTTGTATGGGTTAGGAGACATTAGATGAAGCGGGGTAACAAGGGTGAGGAGAAAATAGGGTCCTCGTCAACCGACTTCCAAGTCGCGATCAACCGGTTGGAAGTTAGGAAAGCCTTTGTCCCAGGCACTAGGAAAAAAATAGGATAAGTGGTCGACCGGCTCCCAGACCGCGGTCGACCGATTCAAAGGGTAATTATTTATTTCTAGTTCTAGGCAAAATCAAAAATTCGGTCGACCAGTCCCCAGACCGAGGTCAATCGGTCCCAGCTTCCTACGCGTATTGTCTAGGCTCTAAGGAAAATTTAAAAAGGGCGGGCGACCAGTCCCCCTGACGCAATCAATCGGGGGTATCAGCTATTTTCCCCAAATCGAATCATTTCTTTTGTTTCACCCTTATTTCTCCCATACTCTCCTCACACCTCTCCATCTGAGATATCCCAAGACTCATCCCTAGGCCCTTTTTCTTAATTTCCTCCACAAAAACTCCTTTGATTCTACCATTTAAGTTCTAAGGTATGATTTATCACTCTTAATTGTTGGGTTTGTTTATTTTTTGTGGTTATTCATGATTCTGGGGTAGATGTATTTGTGGGAATACTGGGCAAAACTGACTTGGTCTTTGCATGTGTTCCTCACATCTACTTTTATACACACACACACACACACCTTCCATTGTTGATTACTTTCTTGTTGTGCACTAGGGATTGAAAAACACTTTGTTTATAGAATTTTCGTTCAAAAATCTAGTGTGCAAGTATATGTCATGTTGGCCCAAAGTTTTGACAAATTCTTACACATATGCTTGCACACTCGATTTTTGGATGGTGATTGATGAGGATTTATTTGAATAATTGGTATGATTCTTGGTTCAAATTGGGATGTTTGTGTTGCTATATTTTATACATATTGCACCATTTTTTGTATACTTATTTCAACTGTAATTGTTTGTCGCAAACCCATTCATGTGCATAAATTGCTGTGTATTCATGGGATTGCTATGAATGGGGGGGTTGTTAGTTTAAATGTGTCCCGCACAATTGTTTTTCCACATCGCACGCCAAGTGTATGTCCACATGCCTAAATGATTTTAACTTCGATCTATGGACATATTCTTGCGTAGTTTCACACTTTTCAGCGCATCAGATGTTATTTTTTCCGTCTTCACCTTACCATTATGATTTTAGTATTCAATTACATTGTTGTACTAATCTCTATTTTGCAGGTATCAATGGGTGAAACCGAGAAGTACAACCAATCTCGATGCGTGCCTGCAAAATGTGTTGAGGGATTTAGGAGCGCACAAGAAATGCAATGGTGCGAGGCCTATTTTTCCAGTTCAAAGTGCCCACTGGCCCATAACTTTGCATAGAACATGGACCACATTCCTGCCAAGGCATTGATAATACTTAAACGGTATAACTAAGACTCCTTCCTGGCACAACAAATGAAGATTAAAGAGGACTTGGTACGGATCTTCTAAGCTTTGTCAATCCAATACAAGGGGAGAAACATATCTTTGAGTTATATGTTCGAGGGGTACAGGTCAATTTTCAATGCAAGAATATGGCACGCTGGATAGGAAATATGGCAGACCTAAACCCATATGTAAGCCTCTCTGATAAGGCGACCTTTGACCTGGACACCCTCATTGAGTTTCTAGTGCCAAGAAAGGTTTGGACCAAGAAGGTGTTCCGATCGGCCCAAATGGATGATCTGCCGAGGCTCCTGCACAGCATAAACGTGCACTGTTTGATGGTGATGAACAACTGTTATGAGGTTTATCACAAGCACACCATATTCTACTATGCCTTGCTAAATCAGTCTGGGGACATTAACCTACCCACGTACTTTATGGATTATATGTACTGGGCAATAAAGGAGAAGGCGTGGAACTTCTCCCTTCCTTTTCCCGGAGTTATCACGCATATCTACCATCTCTCCAGATGTTCGAAGTATCCATCTGATAAAATTGTGGAACCTAAGGGTCTCCTAACCAGGGAGAATATCGGGAGTTATTTGGGGCATTACTAGGGAGAGCCAACAGTTCATAAGCGTCCGAGGGTAGTGATATAGGATGAGGAGACGGAGCTCAGGAGGGATGAGTAGGGGTCAGAGCAGTATGCAGAGCAGCCTCACTCATTTTTTTATGCCCGCTTTGCGACGTTCGAGGCATTGTAGGACTAGAGTTGGGAGGATACCCAGATGAGGTGGGCTACATTGGAGTCCCTCCTTGATCGGGACCGTTCAAAGCAGTGCCAGGAGTTCCTAATGATAAGAGATTTATATATGTAGCACCAGGGTCCAAACGCGATGCTCCCGCCTCATTTCAAGAGTCCGCATGATTAGACTAGCTCGGGATCCTCTAGTGGTTCCGACATCTAGACAGGGTGTAAATGGGTTTATTTTTGTATGGTGCAGTTACTAGGTCGGATGATATATTGTATTTACCTTTTTCTTTTATTTAATTGATTAATTTATTTTCTTTTGAACTCTATGAAATTGGAAATGATAATTTAGTATTTGTTGAATTATTAGACCTTGATGAGCATACACTTTTTTAAATCAAATGTCCACCATCAATTATCTAGTATTTGCACTTCAACCCCTTTAGACTATTGTGACTTATGACATGATTTATTTTAACTTAATCATTTTGGTACATATTTTTGTTTTTCTTATGTTTTTATAGGGCGCATATTGACAACCTCGGGGATCGCTCTAAATTGGGGTGATTTCTTTTTATCCCTCTATTTATCATAATATTTTTAATTACATTGAGGACAATGTGCGATTCAAGTTAGGGAGTGTGATTAGGCACCTCAATTTATTTTTATACATCGTGAGCCTATTTATATATTTATTAAAAAAATCAAAAAAATTAAAAATTATTTTCTTTATTCCTTTTCTCTTTCTTGGCCCTCTCGCCCCAATTTCCTATGATAAATGCAATAATTTCCCCACCCAATTGCTAGTTCAATGATTCATTTTCTATTTTTTTATGTTATTAAACTTTAGTCCCCAAATTATTCAATATTGGGAATAAATGCATGAATTAAACCTTGAAAACCCATGAGCACTTTAGCATATTTTCTAAATGATTCGGTAGGACAATTATCACTTGGTATCTGTTTGTTGCTTTGTGTGCACAAAAACCTAGAGAGCGTTGTGCTTTTCTTCATTTGTGAGTGTTTATACACTACTATTTCCTCCTTAAAAACGTTGATTTTGTCAGTAATCTCACTATTTTTTCATTTGATTGTTCATTATTTGAGTTCATTTATGAAATGTGTTGCTTGACTCTAATTTTCAAAGTTGTTTTGACTCGAACTGGACTCAAAATTTACCTAAAATGGTCATGCAAAAGTACTATGACCTGAGGAAATGACCCAATACATGTTGGTCATTGCCAGGGTGGACCGCCCATTATGCGCAACCTTCAACGATAGCATAACTAGAGTAGGTATGTTCACATAAAGTCAATCACACACACACACACACGCACACACACACACACACACACACACACACACACATATATATATATATATATATATATATAGGTTTCAATCGATAAGTATATATATGTAAAATTCGCTAACATGCGTAATGTCATTCGTAGCACTAGTTTACCAATCCCTAAAGTCTTTCCCGACTTCCTAATTTTTGTCAAGCATTCACTTACTTATGCTTAACTCTTGAACTTCACATTTTTGGGCAACATGTTATTTTACCTAAGCACTTAGCCTAATCATTCCCGAAATCCTAACCCGATTTCATAATTATCACCCGAGTACGTTTACCTTATTATACCTGTAATTTCTTACCCGAAATATGTCCCCGGACCCCATAATCCATGCTGATACCTAACCGGTCTAAGAAAAACAACCAAAGGCAGAATATCATCCAGCCACACCGAACCGGTTCGCTGGCTAGACCAAACCGATTCGAACAACATCTAATTCATAAGATCGCCTAATTTACATCAAGAATCATGCATGGTTAAAACCCCAATTCAAGATTCAATCTTTTATTTCTTAAATAAATAAAGAACTCATGTTTTACATTATAATCATATCATATATATTATATTATCATCACTAGATTCATCTTCAATGATTTCTTTAATCAAAACCCATTTTTTCATGATTCTCCTTATCCCAAAAATTGTATTTCCCCTGTACCAATTAGCATGAATATTTGAAACTACATAATGATAATTAAAGCAAGTTAAATACTTTCCTTGAAAGTGATGGATTTATGATATTTTCTTCTTTTGTGTTCCTCTCTTGGCAATGATCTTCAATCCGGATGAACTTGATCTCCAACCCGAATCCCTTTTCTCTTCATTTTTCTCCCTTTTCTTCATATCTTATCTCTCCTCTCTCAAAACCCTAGCCTCTTAGATGGTTAGATAGTTACCCCTTATATCCACCTTGCTTAAATATAAACCTAAACACTCCAAATCTCGAAATTAAGTGAGTCCTCATATGTAAAATGACCCAAATTCCCTTGTACTGCCCCCCGATTAGCCTAAAAATCCCCCGTAACCTAATTGTAATCACCGGGTACCTATTTGGACTATCTTGACCCATTCTGGACCATTGGCGTGCTCAAAATTACAATATGAGTTATTTAACATTGATTTTCATATCATGCCCGACACGACTCTAACTGCGTGTCCCAAATGAGACATCGCTAAACCCGTCGCTTTAACCCACCTACGACGTAATATAATTTAACATGTTTTCATTCACTTATCACACAAGTAAATATATTTACACATAAATATTTATCCTTTTATTCACTAATTAATATTTATTTAAGTCACTTTATTTCTCGATTTAATTAAATTACGTGCACACGTGTAATTTAAAAATGCTTTAAAAATACGGGATGTTACAGTGGCAAGACCATAAATTTACCTGACACGCTCGCACGTAATCAAAACACATAAAAAAACCAAGTCATCAAAACAAATGCATGTCGTACATCCCCAAACCTAAACCCTAAATCCTAACCCCAAGCATGTTTATGAAATCCCCAGTCTAAACAAGAAAATAATAAATCAAGGGAAGATATGGACATTCTAAAACCTGAATGGGGAAAATGAATTATTGGGGACATGATTTCACAAAATTTTGAGGCCCGTTGTAGTATCACTTTCACATAAGTATACATATAAAATTGCTTAGGGTGAAATTCAGATTTCAAAGATTTTAAAATATACAATATGATTTATAAATTTCTACAATATAACTTCTCGATAGATTTTAGAGCAAAAATAAATTCATGTCAAAACTAACCTTGTACTCTAAGAGGTACAAGATCTCAATTTTGTACACTACAAAACATTTGGGTGAAATATAAAAACTTTCAAACTTCAAACTTCTCTGCACTTCACGAATCTCATTTGATAAATCTAGTTGAGATCCCTTTAAACATGTAAATTTTGTGCAAATTCGACTTCTGTTACGATAAGTATTTCATCTTAAAGATTGATCACAAAACAACATATACATAAAAGGACCTTTTAAACATTAAAAAATGATCATATCGTCTATACTTATTTAGATATGCCACTCTGTCCAATATAGTTTAACGAGGGACCTGTGGGTAAAATTTTTAAAAATAAATTAGTGCACCACTCTATAATAAATACGAAAACTGTTGTTACAATCATAAGTATTTATATTATGAAAGAAACCCTCTAGGGTTATTTTCACAGCGTGAATTAAATACCATATAACATCTACACTTGAAAATACTTATCTATTATAATTATGAATGTGTATTTTTCATAGCACATATGAAATAAGTTATGATTTAAACATTTGCACTAAACAATCAATCTCAAGTGAGGTCCTTGAATGGTGACTATTTTTTTAAATAGTAAAAAAATATTCGTTTTGCTGATTTTTTTAAGATGATTTAAATATTCAGTAAAAATAAATTGGGAAGGGGGTTAAATGAGAAGTTGATTTATATGTTTCATTTTCGCCCGTTGAAACTTTAAATTAGGCGTGTGTTTCGGTCAGATCGGATTGGAAAATACCTCTTGGGAAAAAATTCCAATTTTTTCGAAGATAAAATAATTATTCTGATTTTCGATCCGAATTTTTTGGAAACTTTAAAAAATTCCGAATTCAAAAAATCTAAAATTCACAAAATATATTAAAATGCGGAAATTTCAAAAAATAAATTTTCTATTTTCCATTATTCGAAATTCTCATTTTAAAGAAACAAAGAAAATGATTTAACTCAACATGTAAAAACATGAGGATTTGACCCATTTTTTAATTTTTATAGAAGTTAGGAGGATATTCTTCTTTTATAGAGCACACTTTGGAGCCCTCTCACTCTCCCAACCGATGTGGGATGTGGAAAACTTTCAAAAAATCAGAAAAATTAGAAATTGAAAAATAATTCCGAAAAAATAAAAACTAATTCGGAAAAAAAAATGAAAAAAATTTGGAAAAATCGGATCGAAAAAATCAAACAATCAGAAATTCAGAATTATTTCCGATTTTCGATCTGATTTTTTTCAAAAAAATCGAAAATAGGCAAAATCGGAAGTTCGAAAAAAAAAATACAGCCTTACTTTAAATGATCATTTGACCCACTTTCGAGTTAAGTTTTTTGATAAATTATGTGGAGGTCATCTCCAATAAATTTAATAATTTTTTTTTACTATTTAAAAAAAATGACCCGTGTTTAAAGTTTTATCTAATAATCTCACATGAGCCTATTACATTAGATATTTTTTGTAAAAATAATATACCTCAATTTTTTTAGTATATAAAATATACACTGTCTTATTGCATATCCACACCTAAGTAAAATAAAGATGCACAATTTATAACACTAAGGTTGCGTTTGTTTATCAGGAAAGGAAAAAAAGTGAAGGAAAATAACTTTCTTGTACTTTTTGTTGTGTCTAATTTGCAAGAAAGTTATGGAAAAATAGTCCTCAAATTTTTCAATAGGAAAAACTGTGAGGTGCAAACCGAAGTGGCCTAAATTCCGGCACTCCAAACAAGCCCAACCCGTAGATATGAAGCGTATGACTCAAGTCGGGATTAAAGTCACGTGAAATAAATTGGAAAGTTCATTATTGTTATCTATAATCTCGGAGGAGATCACAATAGATCAACAAATGAGCCAATCAACAACTGAGAGAGTTTGAATGAGGCTCAATCACTCCCATCATCCTTATTATACCTCTAATACGATAGTGTTAGAGGTGTAAATACTAATTAATGCTAAACCCCATAATTTAGATGTTCATCATTAATTAGCCTCTATTTTCATAAATGTCTCTCTCAACTGAGGACTTTCTATGTCCATCTATATTCCCTTCATCTCCTCCCCTCTTCATCCCTTCTCATTATTCCATACAACCCCTACCTCTCCTCTTTATAATCCTAACACGCGACTCTCTTTCTGCACCTATAAATTGAGTACTTTCTTTTTTTGTCTGTTCTTTTTTTTCCTCTCCTTTTCTATTTAGTGTTGTTCTTTGTGAATTGGTTTTGCAGATCAAAGGTATATTTTCCAGTTAGTTTATTCTATGTTTGACATCGATGATCTTCATGTGTAGGTTATTATTAGTATATGATATTCTTGATTTATATAAAATATGGACAGATGTATGACGGTATTTACAATGGGAGGTCTATGACGATATCTACGATAACTGAAAATGGACTGGTGCTTGACGTGAAGTTGTTACAGAGATTCCCATAGATAATGAAGCAACAACCTTAGGACATAAAAGAGAAGATCAGAGGTTCCAAACACCAATTTAGTACACCCAGAGCATTTGGGTTTCTCATGTCTTTGGCTTCTAAGTATCTGATCAAATTTGTTAAATGGACTTTACTCTCTAATTTGGTTTAGGCTTAAGATAAATCCTCACTAATGATCTGTATTTTTAATAATTTGTTTTTTATATTCGTTTCAGAATTTTGGGGTTCACTTGTTTGAATTTGGGGTTGTGTCCTCACTAATAATATTTATTTTCAGTAATTTGGTTTTTATATTGGTTACTATTTTGTGAAAACTTTACCCAAGTCGATCGCTTGGCAATATGTAAGTTTAAACATTTTTTTTGTTGCTTAAATTATTTTAATTTAATTCTTTTGGATCTTGATATGTGTATTAGAAGTGATCAGATATGTTTTGGGTCATATCTTGGTATGTCTATTAATACGTTATTGGGCAAATGACCTCGTGAAAGTAAAATTATTTAAGGAATCTATTAAATATTATAAAACAAAAGACTCTAATAAAATTATTTTCTCATGCTATAATTATAGAAAAACCACATTTTTTCAAGAAAGATTGGTTTACCTATGGGGAAAAAGAAAGGGTAAAAATAATTTGAATATTATTATTGATAAGATAGCTTTCACTATTTATTGGATTGTTCACTATGAGTGATGGATTTGTGATATACTTTAACATGTATACACGTATACGTATACAACTTACTTAACAAGGTGTGGGATTCGTTTTCTTTAGTTTTTATTCAAACTTAACTATATCATTATATGGGTTTGGGTTGTTCATTGTGACTCTTGAATTTATGATTTATTGATCCTCCTCTAAACATTTTATTCTGAAGCACTTCTTTATAATTATTATTTATTTATTTCTTATGATTTTTCAATTTATAGGTCATAAGTAATATTGTAATACACTCACACATCGCGCGGGGTATGTGTTAGTTATAAATAAAATCCTTACTCTGGGGCAAAGGGACATGTAATTGTTTATTAAGAAACTCTTAAAGAATTATTCTACCTTGAAAAACACCCCGTAAACGCAGAGAGTTGTCGAACCACGTAAATCATTTGTGTCGTGATATTGTTTTACTCATTGATTGTTTCTCTACTGCTTATAACCATTAATTGTGATTATTTGCACTCACAATTGACGTCGTCTATGGAAAAGGATTCTTTTCTCTAAAGCAAATCGAAACCAACGAGTTAAGCAATGTCTCACCCTCACAGTGCAATAGATTGGCTAGTAGGTGAGAGTTTTGCAAGGAGGCGGACCATCTTATTTTGCATTGTTAGGTGGCGAGGGATTTAGGGGGGACGTTCTTTGCTCTCAGTTGTACTCAGTGGATTTTACTGGAAATTCCTAGCTATTTGATTGCATCTTGGCAGGCTCCTTTAGGATGGAAGGTTGGGGGGAGTAATGTTTTGCGGATGGTTCCGCATTGCATTTTTTGGACGTTGTGGCTTGAGAGAAATATGAGGTGTTTCGAGGTGCAAAAAATAGATCCCGCTAGACCGTGTTATGTGTTTTTTAGCACGCTAATCATTTGGCTTAAGAAGGATCTGATGTTATCTCTACACCTGTGAAGGCGATCTGCGAACTGGGCTCTCATTACACAAAATCATATCTGAGATCCACCGGAATCAAAATCAGATCGTCAACCATCCACGATTTTACCCACAAGAGAAAACTTATGAGCTGAGCAATGAGCAACCCAAATCAACGCAAATTTCGCGGCTGGTCGATAACTATGAGGAACGACTCCATCAATAAGAGGAAGCAATATGCCTCCAGGTGGAGAAAAACACACGTCTCAAGTGATATCTGGAAAAAATGGAGTGAGAGCTCCGTGGAGATAACTACAAGCGTCGTGGTCGAATCCCTAGGCCTCAGGCTAGTCAAACTCGCAGTCGAGGAAGGAGTTCGTGCCTCGAATGAGATTACTCAGAGCATGAAAGTCATTTGATAAGGTGAAACCAAGATGAAAGACGTCAAAAGAATAATATACGAAGTATGATCTGAAGATAAATGGACCAACACCTAGCTAATCGAAGGGATAGATTAACTAAGTAGCTAGCAAGGAGGGCACTCATCATTCAAATGCAGTCCCCCTTTTCAGGAGCGATATAGGAGGAAGATCCCTGGAAGAAATTTGTAACCTCGAGGTTCAAAATATATGACGAAAAGACCGATCTCATCGATCACGTGCGCCAATATAGGCAAGCGATGACCCTATGGAACTATAACGATGCTCTCATGTGTCATATATTCCCATCTAGACAAGGAGATGTATCCCAAAAGTGGAATAAAAGGCTGCCTCATAGGTCGGTCAAGAATTTTAGGTCACTCGTGAAGGCCTTCATAGATCACTTTATAACAAGTAGTTTACACTCAAAGAGGATGGATTCTTTCCTCACTACGAGGAAGAAATCCCAGTAAACTTTACGACATTATGCCAGGCGCTATTGAGAAACCTTTAATGAGGTCGAAGGTTGCTCGGAGCAGGTTGAAACAGTATCATTCAAAATAATCCTGCCCCACAACTCCATCTTGTACCAGTCCCTCACTAAGAAGGAGGCAGACACCATCGATGATCTTATGTCATGCATTTAGAAGTATGATAAGGTGGAATATGTGGTCGCCCTCAGCCAAGGTAAGAATGGTCGCGTGATAAGGCGTAAATATTTCATATTTATCCCCTTAATTTTGGTATTTTTATGATCCCGTGCATTGTAATTAACTTGGATTTATCTCATATTTATGCTACTAAGCCTCCTTGGCGAGTATATCATGCTTTTTGTTTCTCTCATGTGTTTTATAGGTATTTCATGCAAGTTAATACGAGGGAGAACTCGAATCAGTGAAAGAAACCAATAAATGGGGAGTTAAAGGGCATTTTAATAATTTTTCAGCCTTAATCCGAAAGCAGAGCCTAAAGAAAAGTCGAAATTTATGAAATCATGAGAACACTGGAAAAAACGGTGTTCCATTCTGAGCTACGATAAAAAAGTAATGAGCGATCAAAGTTGAGAAGGAATTCTAAAGAAAAAAAGAAGAAGAACCAAGCAATGCAACAAGTTTTTTTTAACCAAACCCCAAACCGATTCGAATCCAAACCGGTTTGTCTATGCACCTGAACCGATTCAATTCACCTGATGCACGAAATTTCTTTTTATTGCTGATTTTTCTTAGAAGTTATATTAGGTTAGGACCCTTGCAAAACGACCTTATATTGTTGTAGTTTGACATTATACCAAGTTTTAATCAGTTTTAAATGTAGAATTATAGGGAGGAGGAGCCAATAACCCTAGCTTTAAATTTCTTCATAAAGCTTATACTTTTATGGATTAGTTCTCGAGGTTTTCATCAATAAAGTTTGTCTTTCTCTATCTTGTTCTTGAAGTTAATATTCTTTGCATGTTTTGTTTATTTTCTGGAATTCCAAGACCGTTATACATGCTTAGTTATAGTTTCATTATGGTTTTGATTACATGCAACGCAGAAATTATGTTTTCTAGTAGTTACACCATGTTCGGCTAAGCTATTAGCGGGTTGGGGCACATGAACCCAACCTAGGTATTACGAATGGATTTAAAAGCGAATAAAATGTAATTACCAATTAAAGGGCTTGATTTATTACCGAAATAAATATTGTAGGTCTTTTAATTCCGTTTACCCTAGGTAACCGGAATGTTTAAAGATGCAATATTAGTTCCGATAATTTGTCATTCCGGTCAAATACAATTTTTGATTTGATATTGTGAGGAGTAAAATCCGCATATGTCGAATGCTTAGAAAGTATTTGAGGTTTCCTTGAATTGAGAATTAGATTTTTGAAGTTTATATGTTCTAAGTAAGAAGTGACGTTCGGGGGAATGTACCTAACTCCATTTTCCCACATTGATTTAAACTCATTTACGACATTCGGGAGAATTATATTTTTGAAGTTTAATTAAATTGAATTAGTTCATACGAAAGTTACAAAAAATCATATTTTCTTTCTTTATATGATTCAACCAAAAGGTTAATCGTCTTTCCTTCTCGTCGTCACATTCTGCGTCCTTTTCCCTGAGTTCGACATCCGGTTTATCGATTATTACTTTAGCAATCGGCTTGCACTTGAGCCGTAATCACACGCGTTAGAGACACTTTTTAAGTCGTGTCAAGTTTTTAGCATCGTTTCCGGGAACTAGGTAGACATTTAGGTTAGATCGAATTAATCCAAAATTTAACTCTGACGCTTAAAAAGAAAAAAAAAATCATAAAATCAAAAGTTCAGAAAAAGGAAATGAAAAAAAATATAGGATCTCTCTACTCCTTTTATGCAAAATCCTTAACCAACTCCTCAATCCACTCCTACCATAATTTACGAAAATCCTATAGTAGAGTACAATCCCGATTGCCCACGTATTCCTCGCATTCCACAATTTTGGTTTCCACCTCCTACACCGCCAACTCCATCACGAGTCACACTTTTGAGTCACACGTCGAGGGTGTCGAGTGAGGATATCGAGTCATTTGAAGAGAGCACGATGTCTGATAATGCTAGTTATGGTACGGGTGAGGGTGAGATGTCGTATCGCCCCATAAGATACCTCTTATATCCCGAGCGAACTGTCACTTCGGGATCCATTATATTCTCGTATAATGCGGGGAAATTCCATTTTCACAATGGGGTGATTCAGACTCTTCCCACTTTCCATTGTTTGGAGTCGAAAAAACCATACCTCCGTATCCGCGAGTTCAAATAGGCATGTGAAACTTTTAGCGATCAAGTCTGCACCCAATACATCATTCGCCTAAAACTTATTCCCTATCCCTGAAGGATAAGGTCAAGACTTGGCTATGGTCTTTGGCACTCAACTCGATTAGCACATGGAGCAAGTCTCGAATTCAAGCGTTTAAACAACTAGAAAATGAGCCTTTTGATAAATGTTGGGAGTATTTTAATGAGTTACTTAATATGTGCCCGCACCACGGTTTTGAGAAGTGGAGATTTATCTCCTTTATCCATCACAGGCAAAACTTAATTTCCAAACAACTCATCGAAACCACTTGTTCTGGGGAATTTCTATGGTTAAAAGCGGACAATGTCGAGGCTCACCTTAAGTACGTCGCTGAGACTACTCAAGCATGGGACACATCTGATCCAAACACCCAAAATTGAGCTTAACAAATGTCCACATCTCCTTCTACATTCGGACTCTATCATTTGGACAAAGAAGACGAATTGAAGCTTCAAATCATCCAACTTTCTAAGAGGTTGAAAGACGTAGTCGAAATGAGAGGAAGAGAAACATACAACTCCACTTAAACACCGATAGATGAGTTGTGTATGATTTATGAGATGGGACATCCAATAAAGGAATGCCCGATTATAACCGCTTATAAAATGATGCTTCAAGAGCAAGTGGACGCGGTAGGAGCTTTTAAGGGTAATTTTAATGCGCGTCACGGGAATTTTTATAACCCTTCATGGCGGAAGCATCCCGATTTAAATTATGGGAAACCACACACAACGATGAATCCTAATTCACATGTTGCCCCACCTCGGCCACCGCTCCCACATTTCCAACAAGATCCCCCTATGCAAGTACTACTTCCGGTGCCTTATATCACCCCACCGCGTAGGACACTCGAGGATAATTTTAACCAATTTATGCAAAACCAGACGACGATTCACGCTCAAGATGCCCAATAATATGCAGAATTAAAAGCATCGATCTCTAAGTTGCAATCATCATTAAGTGTCCAAGAGAAGGGTAAGTTTCCAGTCCAAGGCCAAAAACCTCCCCAAGGTCAAACTAGTGTTAACTCTACTTCCGACGATAATTAAGAGAAATGTCAAGTCATGACCACTCTATGTAGTGGTAAGATCGTTGAATTATCACCTCCCCCGCACGACGAGCCTAAAGATTAGGAGGTTTCGCCCGACACGAATGAGGCCGAAGATGCCTCCTTGAATGAGAGTGACAACAATGACACTAGTAGGCTCGAAGTTGTAGTGAAACCACCCACTTCTGCGCCTTTCCCTCAACGGTTGGTTCCTCCTCCTAAAGGAGCCACCCGATGTTCTAAAGAAAGTCAAGCTTAATTTACCTTTTCTCGAGGCAATCAAGCAAATTCCCTCCTGTGCAAAGTTTCTTAAAGACTTATTGTAGAATCGCTACAGCGGAAATATTACGACATCTCAAATAAAATCCAATTTTAATTATTCCCAAATTTTAGTTAAACCCTAAAACATGCATCTAGATGATTTATCTAATAAAATAAAGCATACAGGATCAAACAAACAATATTAGGAAAAATCCCCCAAATGGGCAAAACCTTTTTATTTTCACTATAATTTATAGAAACGGTTATACGGATTACAATGAAAATAAGAGCAACGTACAAAATACCCTCAAGCGTCGGTTTCGATGTCTCGGTTGAAATCTCCGCAGGAACTCCAGGTGGTCAACAATGAAGAAGAGAAAACGAATTCTCCATAAATTTGTTGGGTGGAGCTTTCTCTTTCCAAGAGAGCTGCAATGAAGAAGAGAGCGACTTCTCCACAAGTATGAACAAAAGCAAAGCAGTGTTCTTGAGTTTCAAAAGGATTCACAAAAGTATGAGAATGATGCGTGAAACAAAACATGAGTTTTTGAGACTCAAAAATATAAAGACTTGAGCTAATAGAACTCTCAAAATCGTCTCTCCAAGTCTTGAAAAATAACTCCCCCGAAGTTGGCTTTTATAAGGAAACCAAAAAGAATTTTGAGTCATTGGGACTCTTACCAGCGTCAGGAACCCCGAATCGGTTCGATATGTACCTCAAACCGATTCGCCCCCCGAACCAGTTCAGTGTTCGGTTCACAGAACTTCGCTGGTTTTGGGGCTAAAATCACACAGCATTCTCCTTAATGATTTTTCTCTATTTTCAAAGGGCCGTAACTTCTTCACCGTAGCTCGAATTGAGGTGTCGTTTCTCAAAATATCTTCGTGACATTGAGCTTTTCAACTTTCCATTTGACCAAACCTCCGAATAGTGGCTATAAAATTACCAAAATGCCATTAAACTTTCATATCTTGCCTTCTTTCATTGTTTTAACTTCTCTTGCGTATCACTTGCATAAAATCCCTAAAATCGTGGAACGTGAAGTCATTGAGGCAGATGTGGGAACTTGATGGAGATGTTGAATTCTTGATCCCTAGAATTCAGATAGAGGCCGTCATGTGAGATCGTGAAGTGACGTGCCCTTTGTAGCGGCGTACGACATACATAAATGTAAGATATCGGACTTGAGAAAAATGTCCTTACAAATCTCCACCTATATTTATGCCGGTACAAAATCAAAATCCAAATTATTATCATTCAATTGAACTATACAAATCTACCCTCCCATGAACCCAAAATTGGAAAGATACAAATGAGTAAGTCTTCATCGTTTGTTCTCCAAATCTTCAAAGTCGCAAACCTTTTCTCATTAGGGTGTGCAACATATGATCATCAATGTAGACATATGAGAAAAAGAAAAATACCAAGTGACGTATCGAGTTTGAAATGAGATAAACACACATACCAATGTACGAGAAAAGCATAAGTCAAATCTCAAAAACTCCCCCAAAATTCAAACTCCCCCATAAAATGATAATTCTTTCTTCCCCTTTTTATTATGTTCCCAAATAGACAAATGAGAAGAATAAATCAAACAAGCTAAGTCGGTGTGTCATCCTATTCGAAACAAGGCATCAATCAGATGGTAAACGCGCTCTTGCAAAGAGATACTCAAAAAATCTTCACAAACTATTTTTTATTTTTCAATTTTTTTCCATACAAAAATAAGATACCACAAAAATTACACCATGGATTTAAACCCAAACAACCAAGTCATGGAAACGGAATGCATGGGTGTGAACACATCCAATAGGTAAATCAACTCAATCAAGCATATGTGCACGATGCATACGTGTACCCCTAACGAATGAACATCAAAAGTATCCTAAGGTGTAAAAATTGTTGAATTTAGATGACACCATCTTATGAAAATCAACAAATCAAAGTCAAAGTGATTTCCACCTCCAATAAACGTCCAAAACTATGTAGCACTTTTTCAAGACTTTTAAGGACGTGTAAACCCTTTTTGATTCACCATCCAAACACCCTCATATATATTTTCTTTTAGAGGGGTATAAATTAAATTCTCAAACTTTGGAGAATTGGTGCAAAAACCTAATTGGCCCATAATTGGCATGAATTTATTTTTATTACCTTTAAATTTTTTCGGGCTCTTTTAAACCTCTTTGGAACCCGGATAATAAAATTCCTCAATTTTTTAGGTCCAATTAAACGACAGCTTAATCGCAAAGGATAGATGATAACCTTTTGTAGCCCTTCACCATTTTCAAATAATGCACACAAACTCACAAACATGGTTCAAAGGTGCACACTTTTATTATCTTGTTTTATCGCACTTGGTTCGTTTTAATGACAGGATTGAAGTGAGAATACCCACCCAACATGTGATAAGACAAGCACAATAATCAAGCAAATCAGTGCATGTGTGCAATAAAGGAAATCATAAGTCAAACATGTAGGTAGTAACACTTAATTACATCTTAATAACTCCAAACTTGATAAAGCGCAAGGATGAATTGACATATTGTCTCAAAACACTATCAAATAGTCACATGAAAAATGGAATGATGTTGTGATTCGATCATCCTAAGTGTTCATCCATAAAAGATACAAACAAAATACAAAAGTATTTTTGAATTTTCAAAAATTTTATCAAAATAAAATCTTTTTGTATTTTTCAAAATTTTCAAACAGAAAAAAAATATAAATACAAAATGATACAACCAGTAATAGGCATATAATATCAATATGAGCAACATCCTATGCTAGCAAACAGTAATCACATAAGAGAATCCATAATGAAAGCATATGTGATAAACGAGCAATGCAGTGTTATCAATTAAGCATAAATACCAAGAATAACTTCATATAAACTATCCAGAAGCAACCCATCGGCACCAAAAACCTATACATATGAACACTGGGTATTGAAAACAGAAAGAAAGCAAAAACAGAATTTCCAGACAGTTCTCTTTAACAACTTAGCTCTGTCGCTTGAACGACAAGGGCATGTCGCGAGATGCAACTTCGCGCGAGACAGAGTTGCCGCTCAAAAGACATATAGATCTCGTCGAACGAGAAAATAAAAAAATTCCCAGAATGCCCAAAAAATCATACAGTTTTACCCAGTGCAAAAATTTCATGAAAATAATATCTGTAAGGGGCAAACATATCCAAAACAGTGCTAAAACAGTAGCGAAACACACAAATGCAACAAATAAATCAATGTGCACTACGTCAAAGTGAGTCATAACACTAGAAAGAATATAACATGATGCATATCTAGTGTATGACAAACATCCAACACCATAAACCAAAAGATTTCACATGGGGTGAATCACTTGCAAGCAAACGAGAGTTGTGAACAAGAAGACTATATGCCTCTAAATCTGATTTTCTAACCCAAATAGATTAGTAACGACACGTGGGGGTTTGGGGAATCGAATTTATTCTTTTATTAACCTTCCTAGGTCCATTTAGAAACTTGTAACAAAAGCGCCTAAGATGACCTTGCCTACCGCAATGTGTGCAAGTATAAATCGGGCGGTGTGTGTTACATACAGGTGGCCCTCTCCTCAAATTTCTCGGTTGCTCTCTCTTAATTTTCCTAGGTGGGTCTCTCCTAATGATCCTAGGAGGTTCTCTCACGATGTTCCTAGGGGGATCTTTCCTAAAAACTTAGGTGCATCTTTCTTAACAATCCTAGGAGGCTCTCTCACACGTGTGGGAATGGGTGCAATATATTTTTTAAGACCAATCCCACCCCTATCCGTTTTGATCTCGACGGTGCCTAAAATCTTATCAAGTTTTTCAGACCTAAACTCCAAATCAAATTTCGCATTACTTGAATCTTTAAATTTCACCTCAAGTTCACCTATCCTAGATTTAAGTACACGTCTAGAATCCTCAAATTCTAAAATCTCCCTTTTCATAGTCTCCATCAACCCTCTAAGACTATGTCTCTCACCCTCAACGTACTCGAGCTTCTCTTTCAAAATTTTCTCATGTGCCCTAAGTTCTTCAATTAAAAAATCATTATTTTCTAAGGCACACTCTTTCAATTGAGCTTTCAATTTCAAATTTTCTTTCTTCGTTTTCAAAGATTCAGCATAAAGTTCATTGAACGCAGTTAGCAAGTCACGCTCATCTACACCTTCATCCTCACTATCATCACTAATCACATGGGTGGAAAGCTCTCACCTAGAAGAATAAAAAACTTCTTTTTCCGAAACACAATCACTAAGGGTAGAAACACGAGAAACCGATTTACTTAATTTTTTCTTTAAATTTATGGTACACTCATCTAACGTGTGACAACACCCTCATAACAAGGACACCTCTCATATTCGTTTTCAACAGATGATTTAAAACAAGAGTTCGTGTGAATTTTCCAATTAACTTTTTCAAAAATTTGACATCGAAAATCATCAAAACCACCAAAAGCCATTTTTATGAAAAATCAGGATCAAAACACAATAACTTAGTGCAACAGGCTCTGATACGAATTTCTAAACGTGAGTAGACAAATTGTATCAGAAAGTAAATCCTCAAAAAATCAGGATCACACGATAAATTGGCGTAACCCGCTCTGATACCAATTTGACGACGTGAGAAGTCAAATTGTATATAAAAATAAAATCTTGAAAAATCATGATCACACGATAAATTAGCGTAACCCACTCTCATACCAATTTGTAGAGTTGCTACAACAGAAATATTGCGACATCTCAAATAAAAATCCAATTTTAATTATTCCCAAATTTTAGTTAAACCCTAAAATATGCATCTAGATGATTTATCCAATAAAATAAAGCGTGCAGGATAAAACAAACAATTTCAGGAAAAATCCCCTAAAGGGGTAAAACCGTTTTATTTTCACTATAATTTGTAAAAACGGTTACACAGATTACAATGAAAATAAGAGCGACATATGAAATACCCTCAGGCATCGGTTTCGATGTCTCGCCTCAAATCTCCCACGGGAACTCCAGGTGGTCAGCAGTGAAGAAGAGAAAACGGCTTCTCCATAAATTCGTCGGCTGAAACTTTCCCTTTCCAGGAGGGCATCAATGAAGAAGATAGCGGCTTCTCCACAAGTATGAACAAAAGCAAAGCAGTGTTCATGGGTTTCAAAAGGATTCACAAAAGTATGATAATGATGTGTGAATCAAAACATGAGTTTTTGGGACTTAAAAATATGAAGACTTGAGCTAATAGAACTCTCAAAATCGTCTCTCAAAGTCTTAAAAAATAACTCCCCCGAAGTTGGCTTTTATTAGGAAACCAAAAAGAATTTTGAGTCACTGGGACTCTTGCCAGCATTAGGTACCCCGAATCGGTTTACCCCCCGAATCGGTTCAGTGTTCGATTCGCAGAACTTCACTGGTTTTGGGGTTAAAATCACGAAGCATTCTCTTTAATGATTTTTCTCCATTTTCAAAGGGCCATAACTTCTTCACCGTAGCTCAGATTGAGGTATTGTTTCTTCTAATATCTTTGTAGCGTTGAGATTTTTGACTTTCCAGTTGACCGAACCTCCGAACGATGGCTATAAAATTTCCAAAATTCCCTTAAACTTTCCTATCTTGCATTCTTTCATTATTTTGACTTTATTTGCGTACCACTTGCATAAAATCCCTAAAATCGTGGAACATGAAGTCATTGAGGCAGATGTGGGTCACTTTAAGGAGATATTGAATGCTTGATCCCTGGAATTCGGATAGAGGTCGTCATGTGAGATCGTGAAGTGACATGCCTTTTTTAGCGGCGTACGACATACACAAATGTAAGATATCAGACTTGAGAAAAATTTCCTTACACTTATTGATGGTGAAACGTAGATTAAAGGTGAAAAAGAATGTTTTCCTAGCACAAAAACGTAAGCTCGGTCCTTTTAAGTGACCTCCCATTGAAGTTTAAAGATTCGGGTGCACCGACCATTTCGTGCATCATTGGAGAGAATCGCATTGAGAGAGATTTATTAGATTTAGGGGCGAGTATTAACATTCGCCGTACTCCATCTATAGGCGATTAGATTTGGAGCACCTTAAGCCCACTAAGATCACTCTCTAACTCGTGTACCGTACCGTGAGGATACCTCGAGGGATTATTGAGGGCGTGATAGTCCAAGTGGATACTTTTTACTTCTCGGTAGATTTTGTCATTTGGGACATGGAGCCCTCCATCGCCCCGAGTAATCATGTTATCGTCATCCTTCCGCCTATTCTTAGCTACGACTAACGCATTAATTAATACAAAAAATAGGCAACTGCAACTCACATTCGTGAATATGACCCTTGAGACAAACATCTTCAACATAACCAAGCAAGTGGGTGATGAGTATGAGTTTCGCGAGGTGGATCTTATAGAGGAGGTAGTAGATGATAATATATCGGGAAATTTTAGTGGGGATTCGCTAGAAGCATGTCTTATTTCGGGTAATGAAAATAATAGGACATACATCGAGTTCAAAAGGGAGGTGAGTGAGTCGAGAGAGATTTTGGATGAGAGTGAGACGAATGAGAATGTGAGAGACATTAGTTAGGTTTCTAGGTTTGAGGAATTACCGCTGAGGGAGTCGCACGCGGTTCCCTCCGATAAGAAATTTCCCACCTTCGAATTGAAAAAACTACCCTCAAACGTAAAATATACTTATTTGGGAGAGGATGAGACATTTACCGTTGTTGTCTCCTCGAGTCTAGATAAAGAGCAAGAGGATAAATTATTAGCGATTTTGAGGGAGCACTGTAATTCTTTTGGTTAGAGCATCGCGAATTTGAAAAGTATAAGTTCCCTAATTTGTACCCATAAAATTCACCTCGCGGAGGACGTGAAGCCTTAGAGGGAGATACAAAGACGATTGAATCCCACGATGAAAGATGTCATGAGAGCGGAGATTATTAAGTTATTGTACGCGGGCATCATTTACTCCATTTCGGATAGCAAGTGAGTGAGTCCTATTCAAGTCATCCCGAATAAGTCGGGAATGACTGTGGTCGATAACGCAAAGGGTGAGCTTATTCCACAACGTACCACCACTAGGTGGCGCATTTTCATTGACTACCGAAAGCTCAATGCCGACACTAGGAAAGATCATTTCCCCTCGCCGTTTATCGACCAAATACTAGAGCGAGTAGCGGGACACCCATTTTATTTCTTTCTTGACGGTTAATCCGGGTAAAACCAAATTGAGGTAGATGTGCTAGATCAAGAAAAGACGACGTTCACATGTATTTTTAGCACGTTTGCCTACAAAAGTATGCCTTTGGGATTATGTAAGGCACCCGCGACTTTTCAAAGGTGCATGCTTAGTCTTTTTAGCAATATGGTTGAAAGGGGACTTCAGGTTTTTACGGATGACTTTAGTGTCTTCGAAACCTCTTTTGACCTTTGCCTCGTTAATCTTAAAAATGTGTTAGCCCGTTGTGTGGAAAAGAACTTGATGTTAAATTGGGAGAAGTGCCATTTTATGGTTACCGAAGGAATATTTCTTGGCCACATAGTGTCGTCCAAAGGTATTGAGGTAGACAGGGCGAATATAGATGTCATAGCCAATCTTCCCCCACCTAAGTCACTAAAGGACGTGCGCTCTTTCTTGGGCCACACGAGTTTCTATCCTAGGTTTATTAAGGACTTTAGTGCCATCGCTAGTCCCTTAAGTAACCTACTTGTGAAAGATGCCCCCTTTGAGTGGAATGAAGCATGTAAAAGTGCTTTTGAAAAATTGAAGAGCAAGCTCGTATCTGCTCCCATTATGCAAGCTTCAGATTGGTCCCTTCCATTAGATCTTATGTGTGATGCGAGTGATTATGATATATGGACTATTTTGGGTCAAAGAAAAGATAATAAGGCTCACATCATCTACAATGCTAGACGAATGTTAACCGGACCATAACTCAATTACTTCACCATGGAGAAAGAATTACTAGCCGTAGGCTTCGCCCTAGACAAATTCCGCTCTTACCTCGTTGGTTTGCCAATTACTTTCTTCACCGACCACGCGGATCTTAAGTACATCCTTTCCAAAAAGGATGCTAAATCGCGCCTCACAAGGTGGATCCCACTCCTACAAGAGTTCAATCTCTCCATAAAAGATAAGAAATGAGTACAAAATGTCGTAGTCGACCATTTGTCTCGGCTTTCGTTCGATGTACCTAGTGGTCCCATACCCATGGACGAATACATTCCTAATGAACAATTATTCACCACTTCTTCTCTGCTTGGTTTGCGGATACAATGAATTACCTTGTCACGAGGGCCATTCCCTTCGATTGGACACCGCAAGAGAGAAATAAGTTCTTAATTTGGTCGGGAATGTTCTTCTATGATGATCCCTATTTGTTCAAATATTGCGCGTACCAAATCATTTGAAGATGTTTATCGGATGACGAGATACCTAGTGTCATTCATTTTTGTCATACGGAAGCTTATGAAGGACACTTTTCGACGAATAATTAGGTCGCTAAGATTCTCCAAAGCGGTCTCTATTGGCCTATAAGTTTTTGGGATGTTAGTGCTTATTGCAAATCTTGCGATAGATGCCAAAGGATGAGAGACATCACTCGATGAGACATGAAGCCTTTGACCCCTATTCTCGTCATCAAGATATTCGATTGTTGGAGCATTAACTTTATGGGTCCCTTTCCTCCCACCTTTGTTTTCTTATACATCCTTATTGTGGTAGATTATGTGTCCAAATGGGTTTAGGCCATATCTACAAAGACAAGTTACAACAAGGTAGTGAACAAGTTTTTACAAGAACACATACTCTCTCACTTCGAAGCTTCGAAGGCAACCATTAGCGATAATGGCAAACACTTTTGCAATAGGTCGTTTGAAAAACTCATGAGAAAGTATGGGGTCGTCCACAAGGTTTTGATGACTTATCACCCCCAAATGAACTGAAAAGCCGAATTAGCAAATCTTGAGATTAATCACATTCTAGAAAAGACTGTCTATCCTAATTAGAAGGATTGGTCTCTCCGTTTGAACGATGCGCTATGGGCTTATCGAACCACGTACAAGAACCCCCTCCGAATGTCCCATTTTCTCTTTGTGTACGGAAAGCCTTGCCATCACCCCGTGGAGCTAGAATATAAGGCATATTGGGCGATCAAGAGGTTGAAATATAACTTGGATTAAGTCGATGAAGCACACAATCTTCAATTGAATGAATTGGAAGAAATACGCAACAATGCGTATGAAAGTGCCAAAATATCTAAAGAAAGAATGAGACTCGCGCATGAGCGAACTATCCATAAAAAGGAATTTCATTCGGGTCAAAAAGTGCTTCTCTAGAACTCACGTTTACACTTTCTCAGAAAGTTACCTTCGCGGTGGACCGGACCGTTCGTTGTGAGAGAGGTGTTTCCCCATGGAGCCATTAAGTTAGAAGATCCTTAGGGCGGAGACACATTTAAAGTGAATGGATAATGCCTAAATCCATATCTCGAGGCGTGTGTTGAGGAAGCCAACATAATTTGGTTGTCGAACACCCCGTTTATAGGGTTGAGTGAGCTTAAAAGGAGAGGTCGTCATACCCCCAACGTGCATGGGGAGAGTAGGTAGTTTAGAAGTCCATAGAGGTCACGAGTTAGGAAAGGTTTGAGCAGTACGTTGAGTGTTCACGCACAGGTTAGCGTACACGTATTTTGAGAGCGAGGGTAAGGTGTACTGGGGGTCCTGAGTGTTTAAGTAGGCTTGAGGTACATTAAAGATGAGAGGAGAAGGGTTGGAACACTTATAATATGAGAAACAAGGCAAATTTGTGTTCAAATGCAGAGACTTTACCCAAATCGCAGGCCGAACCGGTTCACCTGCATGCCCGAACCGGTTCGAAGCACCTGATCAGATATTCATCCCTTTTTCCAAATTCATTCCCTTTTTCCAATTCATTCAATTATTTTCACCTTTCCATTCCCCACAAAAATTCATCCCTCCAAACTCCCCCAACCCATTTTTTCAGCCTTAAAACTCCCAACACCTTTTCCCACCACCACCCATTCAATTTCCCTCCAAACCCCCACCATCCCCACCTATAAATGAAACCCCTTCTCCACCCCTTCATTCGCACCTCACTTATTCTTCACTCTCCTATAAAATTCTTAATACTCCAAATCCTACCTCCACCATGGCTCCCCACCGCCACCTCTGTCCCTGCAAGTAAACTCCACCATCATCCACCACGAGGAGGCTGACCATGAATTCCGCTCTAAACAAGAACATGATTGGTTTCACGAGTATTTTCGAGCCTCCCTCACTATCCACGTTGAGCGACGGGTCATTTGGGAAGAGCTATTCGACGAAGTCACCGCCCTCTTCCATCGCCGAGGGTGGTGAACTTTTTTGACCCCGACGAGCGAGGATCGGGTCTATGAGGAGGATGTGGCTATTTATACGCAACTCTCGTTCGCAAATCCAACACCCTCCACGATCCATTCAACCACAGCATTCGCATCCCATTCTCCGTTGCCATTATCGAACAAAAGATGCGAGAAAAAAGGGTTACTCCACCTTTACCATTTTCCTACCCCACTAACGGAGCACCCCGTATAAAATCCAAGTGCATCGATTGCATGGCACCGGGCGAGGAATGTGTGCAAGATACATTCCCAGTGGGTAGGATACCGGAGATGGTTCGCTACACGCACCTAATCACTTGCGGCGCAATCCTACAAACTAGCAATGATTCAGTGGTTCTCCAACGCCATGGGAATTTTCTCTATCATTTCCTCGACCCAGAGAACACAATCAATCTTTCCTATCTCTTTTATATGAAATCATTGATGCCGCTTATGACGAGAATGGAAAAGAGGCCCTTCCGTATGCATGCCTCATCATAAATATCATACACAATGCCGGTGTGCGGCCCCTAACTCGCACTTCAAAATTCCAAAACCGATTGGGGCTACGTCCGCTTCCCAACGAGCCCGTCAAATGCGAGTGGCCCACCCCGTGCCGTCTATTATTATTGATGATGAGGAGGAAATGGGGCACGGCGCCCCAATGCTGGAGGTGGGTGATGTTCCCGACGAGGAAGAATACGACGAGGATGAGGACTCTGATTACGAGCCGAAAGGGGAGGGCATTACTCATCGCAATGATGCACTAAAGGCATTTTGAAGGCGGGTCGTCAAGCCTATCAACTCGAATCAAGTGTGATGGCCTGCCTACAAGCTGAAATGTACCGATTGCAAGTCGGGCCAAATGTCTCACTTCCGACATATTTTTACGATCTTTATGACCCGAGCGTTCGCGGTACCTCCCACCCACCCCAACAGTAGCCATCCCGTTGTTGATATTTTTGAGGTGTTTCTTTTATGTAGTTCTTCTATGCTCACATTTCCTGATTTTTTTAAAGAACTATGTAGTTGTAATCCCTTTCTAATCTTGTATGTATTTATTGGGTTTTAATGAAAAATATTTGCATTTTGAACATTTGTTTGTTTTCTTTATCGCACTTATTATTGTTTATTCTTTAGATTTTAGTCCTTTTGATTGAGGACAACGCAAAAGTCTAAGTTAGGGAGATTAATTGAAAAAAGTCGAAAAAGCCAAAAATATTTTTCTTCAAATAAATAAAAATTGGAATTTAATTTTTTCAAAAATATCAGTAAATTTTTGTGTTAAGTGTCAAATTGTAAAAATCAAATACACTAAGTCGAAATTGACAAAAGATGGAAATTGAGCGAAAATTGACAACTTTGCGAATAAGTGTGGAGATTATATAATCCGCTGAGATTTCGAGCCTATCGATTTTTGTGACCATTTAAATCAATCCGAGTTATAATTAACTCAATGTTCGAATTCAATGTTTAACTAAGTCGTTGAGGATATCTATTCCTTTGTTTTGATAAGTTACGGAAATGAGTGAAATGTTGTCTTAAAAAATGCGCTAAAAATATCTTTAAATTAAATATAATCTCGAAACGCGCATGGTAAAATAACTAGTAATTCGGACATATCAAGTTAGGCCATCGTTTGCTACCCAAAAATATTAGCCAAAAAAAGCAATGAAAAATTATCCTTTTGCTATCCATTTTGAGACTAATAAAATTTTTCAATTTCGTTTGATAACCTGAAAAGTCCATTTAGACCGGAGTTGTGAAAATCAAAAAATTTATTAGTAAAGTCCAAATGGTGCAATAAAAAGGGGCAAGAAAACAAATAAAAGCAAATTACTCAACAAAAATAGCAAGAAAATAAAAAAGAAGGAAAAAAAATAGAGAAAGAGGAGAAAAAGAGCAAATGCCCGGAAAAGTACCTAAGGGCATCGTTAGCAAGCAAATTTTCCAACTCCAAAATTTTCCAATTATTTCCATATTTCCAAATGCACCTTATAACCCGAAAAAGTCCTAAACGAGTCCGAATAAGAAATTAATTATCGCGTGGAGAGGCTAAGACACGAAAAGATAATAAGAAAGATTAATTGGTGTGAATAAGGGGTGATATTTCCAGTTTCCCAACAACCGTCGATGATAAGATCTTTTAACCTAAATAAATTTCATCTTTCAAATTTGTATGCGTGAATTTGTATTCCATTATATTTACTCTTATAAATCACGTACACCGATAGAAAATAACCACATTCCGAGTGATTCATTTGTGAGAGTATCTTGTGAGATTTTGAAATCAAATAGAATTTTCGAAAAGTAACGCACTGATCAATTGATGGAAATTAACGATTTAATTTTCGGCTTCGTACACACACTACAAAGTGAGACTATTTAATATAAATTTACGGTGACTATTTTTGGGGAGTTTAGGTTTTACAGTTTTTAAGTATTTTGATATTTCTTTGAGTTAAAAAATGAAGTTTGAGGGTAAATTCACTGCAAATCCTCACGAGACACCACTCGTCCTTCTAGGGTTGCCTAGGGGTTTAACGGTTTGTTGCATATGCTAAATGCAATCGCTTGACCGCGAAAAAGGTATTTTATCCCAATAAAGTTTTTTAAGGGTTCGTAACTCATATTCTCATTCTTTTACACTGCTCATGATGCAAAACGTTCTAAGTTAGGGAGATTTGATAAGGCGTTAATATTTCATATTTATCCCCTTAATTTTGGTATTTTTATTATCTCGTGCATCGTAATTGATGATGTTGTAAACAGCACCGCCAGTATGAGGTATTGGTAAACTCAAACTAGCAATAACAATGGCAGCACGGGAGTAAATATCTAGTTGAATGTGGTAAGGAGAATAGGAGAAGCACTAGTATGTAAGTGGTTCAGCCCATCTGGCCTACGTCCACTTTGAGTGCGTGAGTAATTTCACTATAATGAGGGCACTAATGGCATGTGATACAATCTCTCACTTTCTCTTTCTACTGTGTATACCAACAAAGTTTAAGCTAGGGTTATAATTATCGATCCCCTTCCAAGGTAGGATAAGTCCTCTATTTATAGTGTTTAGGGGGTGTAAAGCAACCCTCAAGCATGCATAGAGCATGTATGAGTTGTATACACTAATCATAAGTGGACACCTGGCTGTGCCATATGTAAGGAATAATGACCAAATATTCCCCCACGTGAGGGGAATGATTCGATTATAACTGAATTGCCACGTGCTCCAAGTCTTCCATGCGCATGCATATGCTCGGACCTGTAATATCACCTGTTGTAGCCTCGGCCTAGTCGAGTACGAGGTTGGAGGAGTCCGATAGTTGCTTTGTCCTATCAATCATTAAAGAGTGCGCTTTTGTTCAAATAAAGAAATTATTTAATTAAACTCAGTTTTTCAATTAAATCCTAAAACATTCATCTAGTTGTGATTGAAGACAATATGATCATGCAAGAACATTCAATCACAAACAAACACACAAATGAGGAAAAATCCCCCAAAGGGTAAAAACCTTTTATTTTCACTATAATTTGTAAAGAACGGTTTACACGGATTACAATAAAAATAAGAGTGACATACGAAATACCCTCAGGTGTCGGTTCCGATGTAGTCGGATAGAATCTCTCGCAAGAACTCCAGATGGACAGCAATGGAAAAGAGACGGCTTCTCCACAAGTTACTCCACATGAGTAAAAATGATCATCTTTAAGGTTTAAAGATTCACATACATATATGGGAGATTATGTGAATAAAGAAGGCATGAAACCTTAAAACATGAAGTCTATTTTCTAGGCTGTAAAATGCAGAGCTCGTGTGCGAAAAAAACTTGGAAAATGTGTAGAACGAACACAGATATTTATACGAAAATCGACGCAATGACATCACTCGAACGCGATCGTGCGACATCCTCATGTCGCTTGAACGACAGAGAGATGTCGTTCGAACGAGTTCACGCGGCATGCTCATGTCTCTCGAACGACAGAGCAATGCCGTTTGAACGAGCTCGTCTACCGAGGCAAGTTCACTTCTACATTTAGAAAAAAAATTGCTTTTGATAAAAACGAATCAGACTTCGAAAAAATATTTTCTGGAAAATTCCCAAATATTTATGCAAATATAAATAACTCCAATAAATCATTTTACCCATTACGCGAAGTGGGTTAGTGGGAATGGTTGAGAAGCACGTCTCATGAAGCATAATGCACGTGTGAAGATGATGGATGCATGGATTCAGATTAGGGCCGTCGAGGATGATCGTGTTGACGTTCCCAAATGTAGCGGTATCAGACATACATACTGTGATCTAGGACAGATAAAAAATTCCTAGATTCTACCCCGAACATTTATAAAATTATGTCCTTTTAAATTTCCCCCTATGTCTATGCCGGTACATATATAAAAAATTCTAATTATGCAATCTCCATAAAGCAAATGACATACAAGATAATATCCCCATTAAACCCTCAAACTGAAAATACTAAATGACTTGTCGACAATCAAACTTCAACATCTTCAGCTTCAACTTTTCAGAAACTCTCAAAGTTTTTCTCATCAGGGTGTGCAATCCAATAATTATCAACTTTGTACCTACACACATGAGATAAAGCAAATACCCGTGACACGCAACAATTTGAAATATAATGATATGAAAAAATCAAAGATTAATTAAGCTTGAGCAAATCATTGATAAATCAACCAAACAATTCTCCCCCATAATTCATAATTCATTCTACCCCTTTTTATGATGTCCCCAAATAGACATATATGAGAAGCACGGATATATACAAATGGAGAATGTCACAAGGTAAAAAAAAACTTTATATTTTTGAATTTTTCAAAATTTTTCACGCAAAATATACAACATAGAATCACACCATGAACAAACAAAAAAACAACCAAGTCGATGATTGTGGAAATGTAAGGGTGTGATCAAATTCGATTGGAAAATCAATGCATACAAACATGACATATGTGCATGATGAATATCGGATACTTCTAACGAATGAACTCAACATCTTTCTTAGGTGTAAAAAGATGGAAATATGAGACATTGACTCAATCAAATCAGCAAAGCTCAAAGTGATTTCCACACCTATATCGTTCAAAACTATTTAATGCTTTTTCAGGACTTTTAAGGAAGTGCAAACCAATTCTCCAACCAAACTCCCTCAGATTTATATTTTGAATAGAGGTGATCTAAATTCTCAAACATTGGAGAATTGATGGTGAAACCTAATGGCCCATGTTCGGTATGCATTACTTTTTATTGCCTTTAAATTTTTTCAGGCTCTTTTAACCTCTTTGGACCCCGGATAATTAAAATTTCTCAATTTTTTAGTTCCGATTTAACGGTGGCTTAGTAGTCGCAAAGGTTATATGAGAACCTCTCGCAGCCCTTCCCCGTTTTAAAATACCACACAATCTCACCAAACATTTTTTACATGCATTCCAATCTTGTCAAGTTTTATCGCATATGGTTCGTTGTATAGACAGAATTGAGATGGAAACACTCAAGCCAATATGTGATAGACAAGTACAACTATCAAATAAAGCCGTGCATGTGTGCAATAAAGGAGATAAGGCGCCAAACATGTGGAAATATATCACTAATCACATCTCAAAGACTCCAAATAATGTAAAGCACATGGATGCAATGATGTAGCGTCCCAAATCACTATCAAGCAGTCACATGGATAAATGGATTGAAAGTTGTGACTCACTTATCTTAAATGTTCATCCATAAAAGGTGTAAACAAAATACAAAAATCTTTTTTGTGCTTTTGTTAAATTCTTATAAAAAGAAAATCTTTTTGGATTTAAAAAAATAATAATAAGAATACAAATGATACAAACTAGCAATATGAATCATATGATATGAGCATAACTATACATCCTATCCTAGACAAGGACCATCCCTTCAGTCAACTGTGCAAATTCCTAAATACTTCCTAAGACTCTCGAATATAAGGGCATCTAAAGGTTTCGTGAAAATATCGATTAACTGAAGGTCAGTGGATACAAAACTCAGGGATACGACTTTTTCCTCAACTAACTGACGTATAAAGTGCTCGCGTATCCTGATGTGCTTTGTGTGCGAATGATGGACTGGATTGCGGGATATGTGTATCGCGCTCGTGTTATCACAGGAGATGGTCATGGTGTCCTGTGATATCCCATAATCCTCCAGCATCTGCTTCATCCACAGAAGTTGTGTGTAGTAACTTTCGACGGCTATGTACTCAGCCTCCGCAGTGAATAAAGAGATGGAGTTTTGCTTCTTACTCAACTAAGAGACAAGAGCAGAACCAAAGAAGAAACACCCACCAGAAGTGCCCTTATATCCATCTGCATCCCCAGCCCAGTCAGCATCCGAGTATGCGGACAAACGGTCAGTGGTATCAAAGGAATACCTAATGCCATGGGAGAGAGTCCCACTCACGTATTTGATGATACGTTTAAGAGCAAGTAAGTGTGACTCTTTAGGGGATGCCTGATATTGCGCACAAACTCCAACACTAAAGGCTATGTTGGGACGACTGGTAGTTAAGTGGAGAAAACTACCTATCATACTCCGATATAAGGTTTGCTCTACGTCCTTGCCTGAAGCACGGATGACATGCGATGGCCAGTAGTAAGCGGACGGACTCCAGCCTCGCAACAAGAGCAAATGTCTCCCCAAAGTCTACACCCTTTATCTGTGTGTAGCCTTGAGCGACCAACCTAGCCTTTTTTCTGATTATGGTACCATTTTCATCCATTTCATTCTTGAAAATCCACTTGGTACCTATCACATTCATCTCACTAAGTCGGGGGATAAGTTTTCAGACATTATTCTTTTTAAACTGAAGCAACTCATCCTACATCGCAGAGATTTAATGTTCATCATGGAGTGCTTCTTTATAGTTATTGGGATCGACTTTAGATATGTAGCAGACATGGCTAACAACATTCTCTAGCTGAACATGAGTCTTGACCCCTAAGGTGGGATCTCCTAAGATAGAAGTAGGATTATGACTCTTGCGAACCCAAGTAGGTGTGTCCCCTAGAACAGGAGTAGGATCCACCCTGGATACGGGAGACACAGTGGGATCATCAAAAAGGGGTGTGTCATCCTCACTTAAATGGGTGGAGTCAACAGACGTTGAAGGTTCGTCATCTTGCACAGTATCGTTTATTGACTCCATCACTTTAGATCCCTTCAGATTAAAAACCCGATACGCTCTACTATTTGATGAATTTCCTAGCAATATTCCCATATCGCTTCGGGAGTCGAACTTTCCTAATTGCTCTCTACCCTGTAGGATGTAGTATTTAATCCAAAAAATATGAAAATATGCAAGGTTGGGATTCTTTCTAGTCCACAATTCATAAGACATTTTAAGTGTGCGTGGACGAAGGTAAACCCTATTCACCGTATGGCATGCAGTAGACACTACCTCTGCCCAAAATCTCCTAACAACTTTTTGACCTAGAAGCATAGATCTATCCATTTCCGGAATCGTCATATTCTTTCTCTCAATAATCCCATTTTGCTGAGGAGTCTTCACAGCAAAAACTCATGTTTGATTCCTAGGCTATCACAATAAAGATCTACTTTTTGCTTCGTAAATTCAGTGTCGTTGTCACTACGCATTCTATTGACAGTGACACTGTGTTGGTTTTGTAGGACACGACACTTGGTCGTTAAAAAATCTACAGCATCGAATTTCTCTCTCAGAAAACCTACAATCGAATATTTGGAAAAATCATCTACCATCACTAGGATGTACCTCTTACCACCCAGACTCTCTGTACGAGTAGGACCCATGAGATCCATCTGTATCAACTCAAGTACCCGTGAAGTGGTAATGGAATTCAACTTCCTATGGGGGCTACGGTTTTGCTTTCCCAACTGACAGGGTCCACACACCGTGGAAGTTGGTTTTCCAAGTGTTGGTAAGCCACGTACTAGGTCATTTTTAACTAAACGCATCAAATCTCTAAAGTTTACGTGACCTAGACGTTGGTGCCACAGATCCATAAAAGTGATCGTGGCGCTGTTGCAGACAAGTGAGGATTTGGGCACAGTCCCATAGCAGTTATCCTCTGTCCTCACCCCTTGCATTAAAAGTTTATCGGCTTGATTATAGACATTGCATGAGTTCTAGTCAAACTTTACTGCAAAGTCAGTGTCACACAACTGGCTAATGCTGAGAAGGTTTGCTTTCAAACCTTTGACGTACAAAATATTCTCTAGCTTAGGAAATCCTGGTAAATCTACTGTACCTCGTCCTACGATGCTAGACTTGCTCCTGTCTCCAAAGGTGACTCTACCTTCCTTATAATCCTCTAGGTAGGTAAAAAATGAGGCATCACCGGTCATATGTCTGGATCGCCCACTATCGAAATACCACTGTGAGGTATTATGTGCTTCGAGAGAGATATGAACAACAAGAAACTTTTCGTCTTTCTTAGGTACCCAATAAGTGGTAACCTTTTATTTACCCAATAAGGGATACGGGAAGCATTCACTGACGACAAAGACATCCGTCGAAATTCTTCCATCAAACTCTGTGATGTGGCGGTTAAAAACTCATCACGCTCTCTCAAACTGGTAAAATCATCAGTACGATGTGGTGGAGCAGTAGTACGTCGTGTCCGACCCAAACTATAGCAAAACTCCCTGAGTTGGCCTTTTTTTTACAGTAGGTACAAAAGAACACAGTCTTAGCCGGACTTTAGTTTACTTTTCTTGGTCGAACTTTCCTTCATGGTTTTTTACAATGGCCATATGGAGTTGTAGTAAACTCAGGAACTGGTCCAGGTGCTATTTGGGACATGGAGGCACCATAAAAAATCTATTCCTTGCCTATCACCAAAATCGAAAGCGAGATCGAGGATCATCTTTCCCATCTTTCCAGATCTGTTCTCGATTTGAACCTTGACTTCCCGTGCTCTCTCAAGATCATGAGTAAGCTGGGATACAAGATCTTCAAGTTTCTTTCGAGTCTCCAAGGAGTAATGGAGCTCACTCGTAAGACTAGCCACTTGATTAGTCAAGTCCCCTTTCTCTTTCTCAAAACACTTCTCTCTCTCTCCAAACAGTCTCTATCTTTCTCTAAACCGACTTTCTCTCTCAACATAGGCAGACTCTCTCTCTCTCTCTCAAGGTAGTGCAGGTGGAGGACACTCTCTCTCTCACTTTTCCTAAATCTTCCTCTAAAGCGGTGATCTTAAGAACTAACGCTTTGTTGTGCTTTTTGGTTTTAAATGACTCAGAATATAACTCAGCGTAGGCGTGTTGAAGATCACTCTCGCTCTCATTTGCATCATCCTCCCCCTCACTCACTTCGTTCTCACTGTCGAGGTGTCCTTGTGAAGCAACATCCTCATTATCGTGAGGAGCACTAGAGGTACTCACATGACTAGCCATGAATGCGGTGAAGTTACACTCATGCGATGACTCGTCTCCAGAGTCCACCGACTTGACCTCACTGTCGTCACTAAGGGTAGTATTAAGGACAGCTTTGCCCTTTACTTTTACAATTCTGTTCAGCCTAGTAGCACACTCAAAAGCTCTATGACCCTTACCGTCGCACTCATAGCATCTCTCATCGTCTTTCTTACGAGAATCTTTAAAAAAAATCATTTTTCTTTTCAAACTTATTTTTCTCAAAATTCTTTTTATGTTTGAAATTTCCATTTTTCTTGAAATTTAGAATTTTCTTTAAATTTTTTGCAAACATGGCCAAATCATCTAAATCAAGGTCACACTCAGAATTTGATGTTTCTATCTCCCTTCTTTTAGATGACTCTACACTCTTTCTTTCCGACCCCTCACTCTTCCTATCTTGGGCATTAAGTGCAATTCCCTTATCTTTAGGCTTGACAAATTTAGGAAACATGTCAATTTCATATGTCTGTAAGTCTCCTACTAGTTCCTCTAATTTAAGCGTGTTTAAATTACCCATAGAATTTAGCACAGTGATTTTAGGGATAAAACGCTTAGGCAGTGATCTTAGAATCTTTTTAATAACTCTATCATTAGGAATGTGTTCACCAAGATTAAAGCTAGTGTTTATAATATCAGATAACCTAGAATAAAATTCATCAAAACATTTAGTCTCAAGCACGGTCATAGTTTCAAATTGAGTTGTTAAGTTTTGCATTTTTTATTCTTTCACGACATTAGTTCCTTCATGGGTAAGTTGCAAAACATCCCATGCCTCTTTTGACGTGGTACACGTCATTATTCGTCGAAACTCGTCAGGTGTGACGAGTCCAGAAATAACACTTAGACCCATAGAGTTAAAAGATGACCATTTAAATTCTTCTTCACTCCATGCAGTCACGGATTTTAAATTAGTCACGTTATCAATAGTGATGGAGGGAGGTGTCCACCCTCTTTCAACCAAAATCCAAACTATTTCATCAATGGCTTTAAAAGAAGATTTCATGCGGGCTTTCTAGTAAGCATAATTTGCCCCGTCAAAAACTGGCATTTTATTATATAATTTCTCCATTTTGAACATGCCCTTTTTCAAAAAATCAATTTTTCAGAAAATTGATATCTTACAAAAAATTTCGGAAAATTACAGGGTATAATTGTGTAATTGACTCTGATACCATTTTGAAGAGTGCGCTTTTGTTAAAACAAAGCAATTATTTAATTAAACTTAGCTTTTCAATTAAATCCTAAAACATGCATCTAGGTATGATTGAAGACAATATGATCATGCAAGAACATTCAATCACAAACAAACACACAAATGAGGAAAAATACCCCAAAGAGGAAAAACCTTTTATTTTCACTATAATTTGTAAAGAACTGTTTACACGGATTACAATGAAAACAAGAGTGACATACGAAATACCCTCAGGTGTCGGTTCCGATGTCATCAGTTGGATCTCCCGTAAGAACTCCAGATGGGCAGCAATGGAAAAGAGACGGCTTCTCCACAAGTTACTCCAGATGAGTAAAAACGATCCCCATATATGACATACATATATGGGAGTGGTTATGTGAATAAAGAAGTCATGAAGTCTATTTTCTGGGCTATAAAACGCAGAAATCGTGTGAAAAAAAGACTTCGAAAATGTGTAGAATGAACACAGATATTTATACGAAAATCGAGGCGACGACGTCACTCGAACGAGATCGCGCGACATCCTCATGTCGCTTGAACGACAGAGAGATGTCGTTCGAACGAGTTCGCGCGACATGCTAATTTCACTCGAACAACAGAGCGATGCCATTTGAACGAGCCCGTTGACCGAGGCAAGTCCGCTTTTACACTTAGAAAAATTTCTGCTTTTGATAAAAACGAATCAGACTTCGAAAAAATATTTTCTAAAAAATTCCCAAATATTTATGCAAATATAAATAACTCCAATAAATTATTTTACCAATTACGCAAAGTGGAGTAGTGGGAACGGTTGAGAAGCACGTCTCATGAAGCATAATGCACGTGTGAAGATGATGGATGCATGGATTCGGATCAGGGCCGTTGAGGATGATCGTGTTGATGTTCCCAAATATAGCTGTATCAGACATACATACTGTGATCTAGGACATATAAAAAATTCCTAGATTCTACCCCAAACATTTATAAAATTATGTCCTTATAATCATTAATATGTCCTTGGCCTGAAGACTGGTCGGGGTTATATGCGAGATAGGATGTAACGTCGATTGAGGCAGAGTACAATATTGGCAATAGTTTGAGCCCATGAGACGCTGCTAACCTCTGCTGATGGACAGCTGAGATTGGTGAATAAAAGGTCGACCTTCTAGAAGACGACCTTTCTAATCGCTGTTATAAGCTTCTTGTCAACTCGACTGTGAGACAAGTCGAGGTACGTGACCATGAGTACGAGGGTGAACTTTGGGCATATTAATCACCCCCTAGACCTTAGTCTCCTACGTGAGTAGGTGATTGAGGGGTATGTAGGTGAGGTCGAGGCTGAGTGGCTTTTGGTATCTTGGGGCGTGAAGTGATTCCTTGACACATGTCACTTATTGAAGTGACTAATGTACTCCCCAAGGTATGACAATTCTGACAGCGTCTTTTGGGTTCTCTAGGGTAATGATGGGTGCCTTGAAAATTATGCCCCATTATTGAGGAGGTTTAAATCCCCTTCTTTCTCCTCGTTTTATCTTTCTTCTTTCAGCTTTCCTGCCTATAGCTTTTCTGCAACTGTAATTTTCTCTCAAGCCCCCTATTATTTTTCTGCAATTCAAGGTTTTCCTTGCCTCTTAATCTCTTCCACCCTCACTCGCGACCAATTAGGTATTGCTCTTCGACCTTTATTTTTCCATTTCTGGTCATTACTTTTATAGTTTAGTTTTTCGGTGATCTTTTCCTTTTTTTGGCGAGACTTTATGTCGTTGTTAAGTGGCTATAGGGTTAGTTTTATGATACTTGAGTGACTTTGGGGCCATACTAGGTCGTCTATGGGTTGTTTCAGCCAAAAACACTTCCTTTTTGGCTTCCCAATGATCCTCCGGTCATCTTCTCCGGTGACCCTTATTTGGGAGTTCTTAGTGTTCTTGTTTAAAACCCCTCGGGATTCCAGGTTTTAATCTTTAGCTTGAGTAGCACAAGTTGTTTTCCTATTTGTCCTATTTTAGTTCGAACTCTCTAGTGTTGTCTCATCTTCTGAATGCTCAGACCTTTGTATAAATTAATTGAGGAATTCTCGTCTCTGTGTGAGAATACCTTTGGAAAGATTAGGCAGGTAGATCTAACCCAGGAGGAGGCTCGTAGGGCTTAGGCCTTTCCCCTCAGACTAATATTTCCTCCACCCTTAAAGGTCATATACCCTGAGCCTGCAGATCCTACAGAGGTTCCTAATCCAATGTCTGAGGATAACGTTTCTTCAGATCCAATGTCAACGTTTGAGGCGGGAGAGTCTGCAGACTCTTTTCAAGAGGCTATGGATTATTCTCCTAGGCAAGGTGAGATTCTGGAGGGAGCCGAGGTTTCAAGCCGTGCCTCGTCCCATAGAGGCGCTAGTACTTCCCGTAGATTCCCCTCTATAGAAGTTGTAGGGCCCTGTATAGCAATTCCCCCTCTTATTGATGTCGTTCCTCTATCGACTTCCATCGGGGTTGAGTTTGTGAAGAGGTTTCTTGAAGGTGCCCCTACCACTGCCCAGGCCGGAGTTACTGGGGATGTTGATGATGATGAGGGGAGCGAACTTGATACCTCTGCAGTCGCAGAGTATGAGAGTACTGTGAACGAGTACGACCTTCTTTCCTTTAGGTACCTCTATTTCATAGATTCCTCAATCATTATTAGGAAACCTCTGAAGGACGAAAGGGCCTTCGATAGCCGAGATGGAAAAATCTGCATCTATGAGCAGATGTTCAAGTTGGGTTTTTGTCTTCCTATCCATCCAACTATCAGAGATATACTTTCACACATAAATCTTGACCCTTCTAAATTCCTCCTAATACTTGGAGGGTTTTGATTGGGGCCATCGTCCTTTAGAAGGCTGTTCACCATTCAGACCTTCCAGTTATAGTCTTTGTTGCTTGTTACGTCCCCTCATCTGCCAAAAATCATCCCGACTACTATCACTTCTTGGCCAGGAAATCTGAGAAGAAGATGCTCTTGGTTACCCAAACTTCAAATCATAATTGGAAACCATGGTACTTCTCCGTTTCTAAGGCATGGGAGTTTGGTTCAGCCGAGGCTTCTAGAACGTCGATTCCGATGACCCCTCTGAGGTGGGGTAAAGTCTCCCTCGCATCTAAAGCCGACCCTAGACTCAGCCAGGACAATTATAAGAATATTGATGACCTTCGTAATCAAGGAGAGAAAGGTCGTCTTGTTAAATATGAACATCTGATGACCCCCTATTACCTTTCTCAGACAGGTTTGGGGGGTGGTCCCCTAGAAGAACTTCGTAAGTCTCCACATTTTTCTTACCCAAGTTATGTCTCATATATTTTTTTATCTCTGGCTGACTAACTCGAAGGTTTGTCTTTTACAGAGTGTCCAACAGGCATACCAGGCGAGTTTTGGGAGATGTCTGCTCTTAGTCTTTTGAAGCTTATAGAGAAGCGAGATGGAAAAAATGTACCCCCACTTAACACAAAAAGGAGCGTCGACGTCTCTAAGGTCGATGCTAGCAATAAGAGGAAGCCTTCCACTGAGCTGACGCATACGAGGCCGAATAAAACTCAGGCTAAAGATTGTGCCATACCCATTTCTACTAATGATGCATTGGCTGCTCGTTTATCTCAACTCAAAATTGGAGATAGCGTGATTGGCCACAATCTGAAAGCTGTCGATGTTATTGGCACCATTATGACTGAGGAAGACAAGCATTTTCTTCGTGCCTTGGATGTCCCTTTATTGGTCGAGTTCGCTCTTCACAAATCGATCCACGTATCAGCTTTTAGCTATCTTTCTCCGAAGTGTAACCTCGGATTTTTAGAAATTATAACTCATAAATTCGTACGTCTGATCTCCTTCTGCAGGGTGTCTTATCTTTTCAGCGTCTTGTTGAGTGGACTTTAAAGAATATGCCCCTTATAGAAAAGGGTAAGGAAGCTGAGAAGGTTGAGGCCTCTCTGAATGCAGAGGTTGAAAGGTTAAACGGAGTCATCAAGGAGAGGGACACCCAGGTGTCTCAACTTAATAAGGACCATAACAAAGCTCTGAAGGCAAAGGATGACATCCTATAATCAAAGGTTGATCATGCGACCAAGGCCGCATTGAAAGATGCCGCAGAGAAAGCAATTGAGGACTACAAGGTCTCTGACGAGTTTGTCAGCTTCGACTTTGAGTACCTAGAGAGGGGTATCAAAGCGACCAGTAGATGGGCGACCATAAAGCAGAGTGAATCTGGGAGCTTGACTATCGAGGACTTTATTGGTCTCGACTTTGCAGATCCTCGATTTACTCAGGCTTTAAAAGAGGTTGAAGAGAGTGACGCTACCCCAGCCGAGATTGCACCTCTTGAGGTCACTGAGATAAAAGACGGTACCCATCACGATGATGAAGTTGAAGTTAAAAATGTCAGCCTTGACCAAACGACTGCGGTTGCTGGTGGGTCGGCTCCAGTCGAGGCATAGGTTCCCTTGCTAATTAACAACTTTTCCATGTGAAGCTTTTTAATAGTTGTACTTTTGATGAATTTCGTCTATAATTCTTATTTTTATGAACTCTGATGGTAGCTTCTCGATTCTGAATCCTCTTTATTCTATGATCATAAGTAACTTGGCTTCTTCTGATGCTATTGCTTCATATGATGTTTTGTTGTTCTATAAAACAACACACTAAATTATGGTGTTTACCCTTATATTTTCACCAAACTAATTAAAGGTCCGAGGTCACCAAATTATGGTGTTTCACCTCCATAATTTTACCAAACTAATGATGTTAAAGGTCCGAGGTCACCAAATTATGATGTTTCACCTCCATAATTTCACCAAACTAATGATTTTAAAGGTATGAGGTCACCAAATTATGGTGTTTCACCTACATAATTTCACCAAACTAATGATGTTAAAGGTCCGAGGTCACCAAATTATAGTGTTTCACCTCCATAATTTCACCAAACTAATGGTTTTAAAGGTCTGAGGTCACCAAATTATGGTGTTTCACCTCCATATTTTTTCCAAACTAATGATGTTAAAGGTCTGAGGTCACCAAATTATGGTGTTTCACCTCCATATTTTCACCAAACTAATGATGTTAAAGGTCTGAGGTCACCAAATTATGGCGTTAGACCTCCATATTTTCTCCAAACTAATGATGTTAAAGGTCCGACGTCACTAAATTATAGTGTTTCACTTCTATATTTTCACCAAACTAATGATGTTAAATGTATGAGGTCACCAAATTATGGTGTTTTACCTCCATATTTTCACCAAACTAATGATGTTAAAGGTCTGAGGTCACCAAATTATGATGTTTCACCTCCATATTTTCACCAAACTAATGATGTTAAAGGTCCGAGGTCACCAAATATGGTGTTTCACCTCCATATTTTCACCAAACTAATGATGTTAAAGGTCTGAGGTCACCAAATTATGGTGTTTCAGCTCCATATTTTCACCAAACTAATGATGTTAAAGGTCTGAGGTCACCAAATTATGGTGTTTCACCTCCATATTTTCACCAAATTTGATCGTGTTTAAGGCCCGAGGTCACCAAATTAATGATGTTTACCCCCATATTTTCACTAAATTAATGGTGTTAAATACACGTGCATTGGAACAAAAGCATTAACATAATGTTGCTACTTTTTCATTAACATTATCTATATAAGTTGATACATGTATTATAAGAAGATCTAATTGCGACATCATAAGTAATATTTTTTCAAGTGGTCGGCATTCTAAGGGTTGGAGAAGGGCTCCCCTTCTATATTTTCTAGTCGGTAGGTACCAGGTACAACCTCGTCAATTACCCTATAAGGACCATGCCAATTATGATGGAACTTATTTGTTTTCTGCCACGTCTTCTTTAAGACTAGATCTCCCACAGCTATCGGCCTTGACTTTACCCTCAGATTGTAGAATCTCACAATTCTCTGCTGATAGGTTACCTGTCTTATCTCTGCATCCTCTCTTATTTCCTCGATTAAATCGAGATCAAGTCTCCTCTCCTCTCCATTCCTCTGAGGGTCATATATCTGAACTCTATGAGTGGGAAGCCCTATCTCTGCTGGGATAACAGCCTCTGAGCCATGGGCTAGCATGAATGGAGTTTCTCTTGTGGGTGTCCTTACTAACGTCATGTAGGCCCAAAGTAAGTCATATACCTCTTCTATACACCTTCCTTTGGCCTCTTCCAACTTCTTTTTTATCCCATCAAGGATTGTTCAATTTATGACCTCGGTCTGATCGTTTACCTGGGGTCGATTAGGAGAAAAGAAGAACAGTTTGACCCCTACCCTTTCACAATACTTTTCTAATGAAACATTCTTGAACTCTGTTCCATTATCTGAGATGAGGGTATTTGGAAGACCATACCTGTATATGATGTTCTTCCAGATGAATTGGAAGGTCTTCTGCTTAGTGATTATGATCACTGGCTCAGCTTCCACCCATTTGGAGAAATAATTAATTATCATGATTAAGTACCAATAGTTGTATATAACCCTTGGCAAAGGTCCTACCAAATCAATGCCCTATACTAAAAATGGCCAAGGGGAGCTGATAGAAGTCAAAGTCTAGTGAGGCTGATGGGGAATGGTGGAGAACCTCTAGCACATATCACATCTCTTCATATACGCAACAACATCTTTGGCCAAGATCGGCCACCAGTACCCTTGAGTGATTATCCTCTTAGCCAATGACCTTCCTCTAATGTGGATTAAGTAAGAGCCCTCATGTACATCTTACAAGATATATGGAAACTCTGAAGGGTGAACACATCTGAGAAGAGGGAGTAAGAATCCCTTCTTGTACAAAACATCTCCTATAATGGAGAATCTAGCAGCCCTGAACCTCATCTTTCTCCCTTTTAACTTTGACTCTGGCAGCTCTCCCTCTCTGATGTATCTTATAATAGGGTCCATCCACGAGGCTCCCATACTCAAATTTAAGCAAGGTCTAGCAACCTCTTCCTCTTCGATGGTCGTCTTGAGCAGAATCTCAACTAGTACTGTTCCCCTTATGTCTGTTCTTTTTACTGAAGCCAACCTCACGAGTGTATCAGCTCGGCCATTGTCTAGCCGAGGTATCCTTTCCATCTTTACTTCCTTGAAGCTTTCTAGCATCATTATCACTCTCTTCAGTTATCTGGACATCCTTTCATCTTTGGCCTCATACACCCCCAAGATTTGGTTCACGATTAATCTTAAGTCACTGTGGACTAGGAGCTAGCCGACATTGAGGGCTTTTACCAAAGAGAGACCTGCTATTAATGCCTTATACTCTGACTCATTGTTAGGAGCTTTAAAGTTAAACCTCAATGCATATTAAATATCTATACCATCTGGTGCTGACACTATCAGCCATGCTCCACTTTCGCTTTCACGGGATGATCCATCAACGAAGATGTTCCAAATGGTTTCATATGAAGAGAAGTTGCCCTCTGCTAGGGTCCCCTGCCTGAAGAGGTATTTCTCTTCTTTATTCTCAACTATTCTTTGTCTGATAGCACTTGTCTTGGCCTCATCCGACATTCGACCGACGTTTCTTTCTACTGGCTCATCTACAACCTCGTGACTCTTCTCAACAATGACCTCATCCCAGGTAAACTCGACCATAAAATCTGCGAAGTGCTTGTCCCTTGATATCAACCTTGAATTGATAAACAATATCGTATTTTTCGATATTGTTTATCAATATACGTACAGCTTCGCAGATTGCCCATCCCCTACCCCATACGAAGTTAAGAATTTTAGCATTTGGTGGACCGTTGAAGGCACGACCTCAAATTCCTTGAGGGCTACTCGTCCCATGATGAGGTTGTAGGTTAAAAAGACATTTTCATCCATCACAAAGAAATTGATTTTTCTGGTCAACCTCTTAGGCCATTCATCTCCCATTCTTACATCCATTTCATACATACCCAATGGATGAACCTTTTCACCGCTGAAGCCAATCGAGGGACGATGATAAGGGAAAGCCTAGCTCTGCTTACACCCAAGCTCTTGAAATAAGGATAAAATATAACGTTTACAAAACTTCCCCCATCAACCAGGATCCTATGGACTTCACACCCATGCAGCCTTGTGGTGATGACTAAAGGGTCATAGTGGGGAGCTAAGATACCCTTGAAATCAAGTCGTGAGAAGCCTACCATGAGGGTATCCACATCTACCTTCTTTATCTTCTCACGTTTAACTTTTGTATATGACAAGTTCATAACCTCGGCTTTAGCCACTGTTTTGGCCTCTGCCCATGGGCCTTGCGATCAGATACTTCCGAGCCACCCTCTGCTAGTCCTCCACGGTTAGTGTTCACACCGAAAGAGATCATATCAACCCTCTTTACTGGGACATTATTATCTTTTGGTGGGAGGTCAGGTTCATCGTCATCATCATCATCTGAGTCGTCAGCTCTTCTGGCAGGGGCATCTTCCCGGTATCTATCATTTCTTTTCTTTTTAGGGTCGTCTCTTTCCCCCTTATGATTTTCCAGACTTTAATATTTTTTCGATCTCGTCCTTCAGGTTGAAACGTTTATCAGTTAGATGACCGTGATCTTGATGAAACTCGCACCATAAATTCTTGTTTCTCTTATACGAGGGAGCCTTCATCTTTTTTGACCACCACAGAGACCTATCATTCTTTATTTCGTTGAGGATGTGTTCGCAGCTCACAGTTAAAGGAGTATAGTTTGCAAACTTATCGTCTGCAGTCCTCTTCTTTCCATCCCTTTTCTTTTGAAATTTCCCACTACTACTTCCATTCTCATCCTCATACTTCGCAGCCGTTGCTTCTTCTACGTTCATGACCTTTCCAGTTGTTGCTAATAGCTCGACCATCGACTTAGGAGGATCTTTAGCGAGATTCCAGAGTAACTTTCCCTTCTGAAGTCCTCCAATGAGGGCTGTCATGGCTATACTCTCTTCATAGTCTTTTACCTCCAATTTTTCCTTATTAAACCTCGTGATATAGTCTCGAAGGCTTTCATTTTTCCCTTGCTTTACATAAAGCAAATGGGTCGTCTTCTTCTGAGGTCTTAACCCAAAACAGAAGTTGTGAATAAACCGTTCGTCCAAGCCTTTAAAACTCTCAAGTGAATTTTTAGGAAGAGAAGTGGACCAGATATGTGCAGCCCCAGTTAGAGTGCTTAAGAAAGCTCTTCACCTCATCTCATCAGAGATTGAATAAATGTCTACTTAGATTGATACATTTTAATATGATGCACTGGGTTGGTACTTCCATCGTACTTGGGAGACACCACTGGAGGTTTGAATTTAGCAGGGGTTGGGAAGTTGACAATCCTTTCCACAAAAGGTGAACCCTCTGAGTACCCCCTCTGTAATAGGTCTCGGCTTTTTATGAGATCCCCTATCTTCTCTTCCAGCCTTTCAATAGAGTCCTTACAGGGCTTAGCAACATCGGCTTGGCTGAGGTTGTCCCCAGCCACCTCCAAAGGGTGGACTGAGGGTTCCCCAACTGCTGCACATCGTTGACTGTTGACCTCCCCTTGACAGCATTCTCGGCCATGTGGGGGTCGACCTTGATGAGGCCGATGATATCCACCCTCTCTTCGTGAGCCAACTATGCTTCTTTACTTGGACAGACTCTCTCGTATATCATTAACTGAACCGAGACTTTCGAAGGCTGACCCTCTACTCAACCGATCAAAAGCTGAACCTCTTTGACGGGTATCACAATCTCGTCTTTCACCTTGACCTCTGCTCTGCTGAATAGGACGTATAGTGTTGTTTGATAACTCATATGGCTCTAAACAGTCAACCGGAGCATTTTCGGTCTCTATATCATCATACCTATTCTTCGAGCAAGGGTCTCCTTGCCTCCCCAGGCGTAAACGCCTAAGGTCAGCAACATCCTTCTGACGTTGAGGAGGAGGTAGGTCTTTTTGTGGTGCCTGGGGTGGTCCCCTGGCCTCATGTAGCCCCTGATCAGCCACCGGAGTAATCATCTCCGGTGAGCCCCCAGGTGGTCTCATTATTATGTTCTAGCCGAGCTGAGCAAATTTCTCTTGCATCGCTTATTGATTTGCTGCTAAGAACTTCAAGGCTGCTTCCACCTCAGCCATCTCGGACTGAGGTGGTGCCTGGCTGGAACTGGGTCCTCCAACACCAGATGGTAGAGGTGGTAACTCTGGTGTCATGTAAAAAGACTAAAGAGCTTGTAAATTAAAACATTAGAGAGCTTGGTACCTTTAAGGAGCTTTTTCAATGGTGAAATAACACCACGAGATGGGGGAGGAATGGTGCACCACTAGAGTCTCCGGCGAGGTCAAGCTTCAAGAAAGAAGAGATATAGCTTCTCGTTCCCACAAACGGTGCCAAAATGATGATGCTATAAATAGCCCCACCAGTATGAGGTGTTGGTAAGTTCAAACTAGCAATAACAATAGCAGCACAAGAGTACATATCTAGTTGAAGCTGGTGAGGAGAAGAGGAGAAACATTAATATATAAGTGGTTCAACCCATCTGGCCTACGTCCACTGTGAATGTGTGAGTAATTTCACTATAATGAGGGCACTAATGGCCTGTGATACAATCTCTCACTTTCTTTCTCTACTGTGTATACCAACAGAGTTTCAGCTAGGATTATAATTATGGATCCCCCTCTAAGTTAGGAGAAGGCCTCTATTTATAGTGTTTAGCGGTTGTAAAGTACCCCCCAAGCATGCATAGGGCATGTATGAGTTACATATACTAATCATAAGTGGACACCTGGCTGTGGCATATGTAAGGAATAATGATAAAATATTCCTCCACGTGAGGGGAATGATTCGGTTATAACTGAATTGCCACGTGCTCCAAGTTTTCCATGCACATGCGTATGCTCAAACCTGTAATATCACTTGTTGTAATCTCGGTCCGGTCGAGTACGAGGTTGAAGGAGTCCGATAGTTGATTTGTCCTATCAATCATTAATATGGCCTCGGTCTGAAGACTGGCCGAGGTTATGTACGAGGTAGGATGTAACGTCGGCTGAGGTAGAGTACGATGTTGACAATAGCTTGAGCCCATGAGACGCTGTTGACCTCTGTTGATGGCCAGCCGAGGTTGGTAAATAAGAGGTCGACCTTCCAGAAGACGACCTTTCTGATGGCTGTTATAAGCTTCTTGTCAACTCGACTGTGAGACAGGCCGAGGTACATGACCATAAGTACGAGGGTGCACCTTGGGCATATTAGTAATTAACTTGAATTTATCTCATATTTGTGCTACTATCCCTCCTTGGCGAGTATATCGTGTTTTTTATTTCTTTAATGTGTTTTACAGGTATTTTATGCAAGTTAGTGGGAGGGAGAACTCGAAACAGTGAAAAAAACTAAGAAATGGACAGTTAAAGGGCATTTTAGTAATTTTATAGCTTTAGTCCGGAAGCGTATCCTCAAGAAAAGTCGAAGTGTACAAAGTTATGAGAACACTGAAAGAAACGACGTCCCATTCCGAGCTACGGTGAAGAAGTTATGAGCGATCAAAGTTAAGAAGGAAATCCAAAGAAAAAAAAGAAGAATAACTATTACGTATATCCTGTGTTGTGTGTGATTGCCATTCTTTTCGATTCTTTATTTATTCTCGTGATTGCTTTTATTTGTTATTTTGTGCTGAAAATATTTGTCACCATAATTATAATAATAATAATTATTATTATTATTCATACCAATACGCTAGTTATTGATATTTTTATGAATTAAATATTCATAAGTTTTATTTCATATTTAATAATGTTTGATTTAAATAAATATTTATTATATAAATCATACTTTTTGGTAACTGAAATAAGAAATATATTTTTTTTATTATAAAATTATAACTATATATGTGTATATCTATATAATTTTTTTATTTATATATTTCTTACAAATTCTTCTATTTAACTAAACACAAATAAGAAAGTAAATTTAATTTTTCTTTAATTCACTTAGGTTCACTTTTTTCAAAAATTATTTTCCCACTTACGGCTCATTTGGGAGTTTTTGAGAGAAAAGAAATGAAATAAAATTTTTATTATGAGATAAAAGAAAAGAAGAGAAAGTTAATAAGAGAGAAAAATAAAGAATAGAAGAGAAAAGAGTTTGGGAGAAAAAAACAACAACTTTCTTTTTTGTGTTTACAAGTTTGAAAGAAAAATAATTTTTTTAAGGAAAATAATTCATTAAAAAACTTTCCTTCTCTTCATTTCTTTTCAATTTGAAAAAAAAAAAGATTTTTTTTAAAATTTTTATTTTCTCTCAATATAAATTCAAACGAAAAAAAATCACTTTCTTTCTTTCGTAAGTAAATTTCCAAACAAACGAAAGAAAAGACACTTTTCATTTTCTTTCTCTCTCCAAAATAAGAACTCTTCAAACAAAGGCGTAATTTTCCAAAATGAATTATTATGTTTATTGATATACACAAAAATCATAGCGGGGAAAGGTGTGTCCAAAAATCATATAATGGAGGAACCTGAATCCACCGTTGATGAGAGAAAGAGACCCGACGCATTCGGCCGGTTCGGTAAGTTTGGTGGGAAGTATGTCCCTGAAACCCTAATGTACGCACTCACCGAGCTCGAATCGGCGTTTCATTCTCTCGCTGGGGACCAACATTTTCAGGTTTCTTATTTAACTCTAACGTCCCTTCATTTTTTACTTGCATTGGATAAACATAAACATAAATATAAATGATTGAATGCAGAAAGAGGTAGATGGGATATTGAAGGACTATGTTGGTAGGGAAAGCCCTCTTTATTTTGCGGAACGACTTACTGAGCACTATAAACGTCCTGATGGCGAAGGCCCACACATATACCTTAAGAGGGAAGATCTTAACCATACCGGGGCACATAAGATTAACAATGCCGTTGCCCAAGCTTTGCTTGCCAAGCGATTGGGAAAACAACGCATCATAGCTGAGACTGGGGCTGGTCAGCATGGAGTAGCCACCGCTACTGTATGCGCAAGGTTTGGTTTGCAATGTGTCATATACATGGGTGCTAAAGACATGGAGAGGCAATCACTCAACGTTTTCAGAATGCGCCTTCTTGGAGCCGAGGTAGGTTTCTTACTATTGTCTTTTTCTTTTATACTTACTTCCTTTGGATTATCTAATTTAGCCCTTCTTTGTCTACCTCATTCTCCATTACTGCTGATTAACATATCCGGTAACATGTTCTTATGGTTCTCTTCTTCATTATTAGCACGGATTCCTGACTGAAATATTGTGTTTCCAATGCTGTACTTCCCTTTCCATATTCCTTTGTAACATTAACGTATCTGGGAATATATTAAGTATCAGCATCTTCCTCCCGTGTATGCTCTACTTGAATAATTTTGTTGATAGAATTGAAGGAATCATTTGGTTCTACTTGCTGACTTACAATCTGGTGATAAGTTCCCCTTCATTCAACACATTATTGTTCTGGAAGTATAAAGTTTGATCCACTTAGGCTTGTTTTGTTATAAATGAAATGTTCAACTGGCCTTATTAAGGGTCCACTGACATCAGTGAGTAGTTAGTACTGAACTGCTCAGGTGATGTTTATTAAAACCAAAAGAACCGCAGGAATTAATTTTGATGTTGTTACAGAATAAGCAAAAGAATCTCAAGTGACAAGAAAATATTGTAGAAAAGATTCGATGGGCTATATTCAGTGAAAGCCCTTGTTGCAATGACAGCAGAGGCCCATGGATTCAAAACTGCTGATAGTAGGCAATGCCCAGGAACAATGGTGCCTCAGAAAAGACCAGGGATCACCCACTGGAATCATGGAATGAGCCTATATTCAGAAGTTGAATCCAAAGCATGTTTATTAATTGCAAGAAAACATTTAGGTCTTGTAGGAGAGGATCCATTTTCTTTTTTCTATAGAATATTCCGGCCGTAACACACATCCGGTTATCATTTACATTTTCTTGGAGTTAATTTTAACTCCCACTTTGACTTGCATCCCTAAGATGGGTGTAATTTCAAATTTTATTTTGGGGGTGCAATTCAAATTCAAAAGTCACTGTTAAAGTCAAATTACCCCTCCCCCTTCTTTTATTATTTACGAATAAGGTTTACAAAGGTTCTTTTAAAGAAAGAAAGAACCTTCAGGGGTTTAGAGCTGAACCATCCATATGATACTACGCTTACATTGCTCCTCCCCCTCCCCATTTTCACATTGCTCCTCCCCTCCCCCTTTTGCCTTTATGCTTGACTTCCAGCATCATCTATACATTTTTTCACTCTCTATCTATAGCTGTTAAAGTCAAAATTGTCTCCAAAGTTCATTATATTATTCCCGATGTAGGATGGTGTTCTTCGTTGGGTAGGATTAGGATAGTTACTCCTCAAGAGTCGAGATGTAAACTTTTTTGGAGGATGTACATAGGAATGCTGTAGGAAATCCGAGAGTAGGTGGAACGGAGTGCGAGAGCACATGCACTTTTGCCAGAAGTGTTAGGAGGTAGTCTAAATACAATCTGGTAAGGTTGTCAGAAGTGTTAGGAGGTAGTCTAAATACAATCTGGTAAGGTTGTCCATGGTGTTAGAGGATAGGTTAGGGAATTAATGGGTTTTGGTGAAGGTTCAGGGAATGTTCTTTTAAGGTATCTTAATGGCAATTCTCTGTAATAAATGAGGTTGAAGATGGTATGTATTAAATGAGAGGTGATACGTGTGCACCCCGCCTATTTCAATAACGGGTGATCAATCCTCTATTAAAATAAAACAAGAATTTCCTCTAAAAACAAGAATTTCCTCTGGTTCATTCTTAGCATCAATGTCGAAATCATTTTTTGTTACTAACCAGTGCCAAATTTTTATCTTTTATTAAATACCGAAAAGTAAACCATTCACCACAAACCATTCAAAGTAACCAAATTAAAATAAACCATCACTGTAGTAAAGTCTAAAAGCGGAATAAATTTAATATCCAAATACCGAATACACCATCAGTTACCAAACAATCTAATACAATCCACACTAGCTGAATTAAATAAAAACTGAATGTAAAGAGTCTGATAAAAAGGGTGACATGCCCACAAACAACTGAAATGGAACCTAACTAGAATACCAAAGATAGAACCAACTACTCAAAAATATGCAAGAATCCATATCTACTGCAGCTCCGTAAATCCTGGAAAGAGTGATCACGCTTAGCGTTCCTGTGGATGGACACCTAAAAGTTTTGAAAATATTTGATACGGGTTAGATCCCAAAACCTTTTGAAAATATTTGATACGGGTTAGATCCCAAAACCTTTTGAAAATATTTAGCAAGTGAATAAAATGCATTAATAAAAATGTACAACATTTTTCCATATATAAACCGGTAGCGCACTCCCATGAGACTCGCACCTCATTTATTATGTGTGCCTATCAGATACATTTTAAACACCCTAATTATGCTACCCTGCTTAACTAGTACCAACACGTATCTTAGTCCCATACGCTAACCTTCTACCCAAACTGTGTCACATACATTTGTTCTATGCTTTATCTCTTATTTAACTATCACACACACTAAATCATTTTTAAATTCCATCTTAATTAATTCACATTACTTCACCCAAGTTATTCATTCCATACTCACATATTAATATTATTCACCCGCATATAATTGTCACACATATATACGTGTATTCGTATCACATATTGTTCACATACATATATATCACTCACTATATACGTATAATCGCAATATATCACTCACTATATACGTATAATCGCAATCCCTCCGAGCATTTCCTCATTGGGTGCGAAATCACTAACATGCCATCAAGCTCGAAGAATGTCCACCACAACCCGGGCAATCGGGTCGAAATCTCACCACTGAACCCAAAATGAAAACGAAAATCGGAGGCGGTCATGGCCTTGAGTTCGTGGGTCATAACCATACCACATTATTCCACGGGACTCCAAACCTTCATAGGATGATCGTGCACATACCTATGACCAAAAGGAACGGTACTACCTATGGGATTCGCCAGAGTGACATTCCACGGCGCGCAACATCCACCGATAGCATATCCGCTAGGATGGGTATGTTTCACATAAATATTATGTTCATATTCATAAGGATCTGACAAAGTTTTACGCTGGCTGTCATTTCACATAAATATTATACACCCAAATATTATTATTCATATATACACTGTCCCTATACCCGTATATATATATATATATATATATATATATATATATATATATATATATATATATATATATATATATATATATATATATATATATATCCGCATAATTCGGCTAATCGGTGCCCATCACCCGAAGCACTAGCCTAAATGTTTCGAGTCTATCCCCGACTTCTGAATATTTAATTAACCACTAATATTCACAAAATCCGGCTAATTCGTGCCTATCACTCGAAGCACTAGACTAAATGACCCGAATCTATTCCCATCTATTAATTATTTAATTAACCCCTTGCTTAATAGAATTCACACCTATATTATTTAATCTGGATGCTAAGCCATCCCCGACCAGCTCGTATCCTAAATTAACCCAATTTCCAACTGACTTCGTTGATCTATTTTCTCGAGTGTTGTTCGTCCTAAACACTTAAAAATATATTCTGGGTTTTATTCCAACTAACCCAAGGTAAACCAAGGTCCCTATATTTTCAAGAAATCCTAATTTCATCTACGGACATCCCAAAATAACCTGAACCTTAAACCAAACAATAGGGGAGCCGATTCGGTTCGGCCAGTGGGAGAACCGGTTCATACCTATACGTTAGCCATGACGGGGCTGCCAAACCTCTTACGAATTATACCCATATTTCCACCCCCAAATGAACCCCAAACTTCAACCAAATGCATATTATCATATTTTTATCAATTACCAACATAAAGACACATGTTTGATTGTTCCAATTCATCAAAAACCAAACTTAATAATAGGATTCAATCATCCTTTTTCTAGAATTAACTTACCCTTAATTCTAATACAATTTCTAAATCCATAATTCAGGATCACAACTTTTAATGGTTCAATCTTAGATTTTTCAATTCAAGAACACAATATAACTTTCTCATTCTTAGGTTTAGGTTTCTATATCAAGAACTCACTTTTCATATGGGATTTAATCATCAAGATCATATGGAATTATCACAATTTTCATTCTTTCTCAAAAACCCATTTAACATATTAATCCCACCGTAAAACTGGTTTAAATTCTATCAATTATGATATGACGTAAATAACTACACAAACAACATTAAGCAAGTCATTCACTTGCCTTAGATTTGAAGAAGACTCTGAATCCTCCTTTGTATGTTGATTGAAGCCTAGCAATTTCCTTCAAAACTTCTTCCAATTGGCTTCCCTTGATTTTCTTTGTGTTCTCGTTTCTCCCCAATACATCTCTTAGATGTTTGATTATGTAAAGTGGCTACCCACAGGCCCCTAACCTCTTATTTCAATACTCTAATCCCGAAATTAGGTTAATTAATAACATTAAAATGACCTGAATACCCCCGTACAGGTCCCGTATAGCTTAAAAAGTTCTCGGAACCCGATTACAACTCCTGGGTACCTAATTCTGACTATCTCGACCTATTTCGGATCATCCGTGCACTCGAAATCATCATCCGAGTCACCTATCATCAATTTGCCATCTTATTCACAACACGACCCCACACGCGCATCCCTAATAAGATCCTGTCGACCCATCGCTTTTACCCACTTACGACGTAATATAAAATAATATAATTTCATTTACTTATCACAAAAGTAAATATAATATTAATAACACATACATATTACTCCATTCTTCGCTAATTAATATTTATTTAATTTACTTTATTTTTTAATTTAATTAAATTACTGCGACACTTGTAATTTAAATATTCTAAAAACTAGGGGGTGTTACATACTTCCCTCCTTGTAAAGGAATTTCGTCCCTGAAATTCGGATATGCCCGGTACTAAAAAGTTCGAATCCTTACACGCACTGCATCCGAATGTTTTCAAAGTCAACTCGTGATAATATATTGGTGCCTTCACTATGCACCCGCTAGTGGTACCATTCTGACTTGGGGCCTACTCGCTACAATCCAAGATTAGTAACAAGTCCATTTAAACCATTTCATACTGATATATTCCATTATTCTTAAGGTCTCACTTATACAGTGATAAGCAAAACTATCGTGAATCCGCTAACAATGCTTCAAAAAGACGAGTCTGTACTCCACTAACATTCTCATCTCAATGTTGGGAAATACCCCACTTCTTTAGGTGCTAACTTCCATTGTTGTCCAAATCCCATACTTCCTTCGTGGGAGATACCCGCAACAGTTTCTCTCTCTGTCGGTCTTTAGCTATTCGGTTCGTGACGACGTAACTCTTACGACGTTCCTGAATTATACGAAAATAACTTCGATTAACTCAATCCCTGCTGACTGACTCTAAATCATGTCCGGCCCGCGGAACTTGTTATCACCCCACCCCTAATCAACTATAGGGCGGACGACAAGGTCTCCCGCACCAAATCTCAAAAGGTGCCTTGCCAAGGATAAACTTGTACGCGTTATTACACGCAACTCTACACACGGTAATTACTCCTCCCAATTATCTTAAAATCCAGAATATGCATTCTTCGCATTTTCCACCATCTTAGTTACCCCTCTCGTCTACTCCTCGGTATACGGGTGACACACCTGACTTAAAACACTACTCCCCATCGCTTCTGGTAATCCCTATCGGAGGTGGGACTCAAGGATCTTTTCTTGATCCACAATAAGTGCCGCCTCATTCTCTTTCTACAATAAAATGTTGGGCACACTGCCCGATAGTGTAACTCATCTAAATTAGTGCTAATTGCTCCATCTTGGTCAACTAATTCCATAAACCCAAAGGAATTCTTGATTTTACAAAGAACTCCATCGGTCTGCCTATCCATTTCGTCACTGGAATTTTCGATTATTGAAAAAATTCCGATTGATCACCTCTGACCAACCCTTTTCCTCTCTACAAGTGGTGCACTCGGAGACAACTTCGCTATGTCTCACTCCACACCGATCCACATGCTTTATATCCCACGTCACGTGGTACATTTTACTCCCCCTCTTGGGGTACGCCAAATGCCGTGACCCATGCGTCTACCCTAAAATTGCACACCTCCTGGGTCATTTTTGCCTGGTAGAATCAACATCCTATTTATGCGCAAGCCATCTTCAGAATTGACTGAGTAAGGCTCTACTCTACTTCCCAAAAATGTTGGATCCTCTCTTAGCAAGAGATATCCTTCGCCTGTGTCTCCATAGTCTTTCAACCCCTCTCGGGTGTGATAGTTCCCCTTGTTATACACATATCCGGATTATCTCCCTTCCTCCGTCAAAGTTCAGTCGATCTTACTTTTCCACGCTGTTCCTAACTTCCTTATATGAATACGATTCAACACCTTTATTCCCACGTTCCTTTATCTCGGACGATACTGAAAATCGAACTAATTAGGGCGCCTATACACCTTATATCCCTTCCCATTCATATTTGCACAATTATAACAAACATAACATATTTATTTCAAACTCGGCCCCGCATGCTCGGCGTGGCTATACAGTAAGGGTATACTTGATTACCCTACTAATCGCATACTAATCGCATCGTAATTATTCTCGAGATTGCTTCATCGATCTACTAGTGGTGCAAACGTTCCATAATGCTTCCTGCACAACACTTGACTCCACTGGCCGTGAATCGTAAAGTAGCTCTTAGCTCAAAGTGTTATCCATATACATGTGTAATAACTGAAGTACTAAATCCATGCCCTAATGTCCAACATGTCCCCCAACTTCCGATACACTAGTACCTAGCATTGTCTGTCATCGAGATCCGTAGGCTCAAAGCATAGAATCGGGACACCTAAAATCCTGTCCCCAAACGTATAAGTCTAATCCGCAACTCCTACATCACTAAAGGAGTCGTACAATACGACACTCACTGTCACTACGTTCTCAGCTCTAAGTTAATAACGAGCTAAACCTCTCCCCTCGGCGGTAAACCCGATAGACCCTAAATCACATTAGTAAAGTTCCTACGGACCGGGATCAAATATAGCTAGACTTCTATAATTTCCGAAGTCTCCTCTATAATATAATATGTATGCGAGCTCGACCCTCGTTCAGATGAAATCTCGCAAAACTGTACCTCCTACTTGGAATAACGGATACAATAGCCTTACTGTAACAATTTACCATTGCTCAGCCATCGCTAATTAGTCAATACTTAGGATAACATCATACTCGCATATTGCATCTCTCCAAAACAAGTAAATACACAAATATATCCTCTCAGTGTCCACACCCACTCCCCGTAGAAGGAACTAAAGAGAGCCCCACTACCCAACGGTAAATATATATGTACACACAGTAGTGATACTAACGATAAATCCACTAAAACCGTCTAACGTGTGAATCTAGTGCTAACGAAAATACGGCGACGCACTGGTGTCACGTAAGACTTACCCCGTTTACCCAAGGATAAAATCCTACCTTCAACCGCCAATGGCACTGGCTGATCAACCGGTTCCTGAACGTAATACTCGCGTCTGAACTTTCTTAAGAACTGATGCAATTGTTTCTACCTACTGGGCACCTTGCCCCTGTCCCTTATCTCGTTGCGGACAACATCGACACATGTAGTCCTGCTCTCACATATAAATTACTTCCCTGTGAAACCCCCCCGTCTCTGGCCCCACTGGCCACGTCGATGCTGCTTTACTCTTTGGCCCTGGTAGCCTCAGCCTTGATGGCTATCCCAGTTGTTCCCTTGGCTCCGCTGGCCTTGTGGAACACGGTTCTAACCCTAATGGCCTTGTTGGAATCCACATTCACTCGATGGGAATTCCCTTGATCTGAATCTCTTAAACGGGCCCCTCTACTAGTTAACCCCCATGTGGTGTCCCACTAACACCATTACGTCAAGTCTTGCTCTGCTGGCTAGACTCTCTAATTCTCTTAGCTCCCTTTGCATGCTAGCATTGTATTGGCCTTGTAATTGTAAAAGTACGGCATTAACGACATCAACATAAGTTGTCCAAGCCGGATTTCCCCATCAATGCTAGTGTATTCTACTACCCATGAGTCCATCATCAACTTAAGGACCCTTTTTTTCCTTCGTATCCACCTCGTCGGGTACGAAGTTTGCTGAACAAGAACATTCTCTCTCATACTCGGCCACTGTCCGACTCTCCTGTAATAAGTACTGAAATTTCCTTCGCATCTCTGTTTAAACAGCAGATGAAAGGATTTGAGGTCAAACCCACCTCAAATTCCTCTATATTCATGGTATAGATGTGGTGACTAACTCTCATCACTACAATACTGCTCCTATGAGCTTAAAAATCTCCCGAAATTTAATCCTGAGCATTACTGCACTCCACCATAAGCCAATTCCTTTGGATGTCATCCTTCCATTGGCTAGCTAATATAACGTCTGCATTTTACTTGGAACTCTTGCGGATGGCCCTTCTGAAAAGTCCCTCCGGCTCTCTCCCATACCAATTGCACTGGGTGAGTTTGGATTGGCGCCACCATCTGCTGTGGCGGTACTTGGGGTTAATACTGCGCCCTAACGGTCATCGCAACATTAATTGCCTAAGCGGCGACCCTGCTACAGTCACCGTCCCCTGAATAGTTTGCGGCCTCGGCCTCTCCTTTCCTCCTGCGTTCCTCCTAATGGCGGCATACAAAACTCAACCGAACTCGTATAAGATTCACTTCAATTATACATAATAGCAGGAAAACGTAAATCGCAATTGGAATCGACAGTCCTAAGCATAGGGCTCTACATCAAAGAAAAGCAACGTTGAAAACGTGGTAAGTTCGCACAGATCCTAAGGACAATAGAACCTGATGCTTTGATACCATCCATGACACCCTGCCTATTTCAATAGCGTGTGATCAGTCCTCTACTAAAATAAAAGAGGAATTTCATCCGGTTCATTCTTAGCATCACTGTCAAAAACATTTTTTTTGTTACTAACCACCTATTATTAAAACAAGCTGGTGTCAAATTTTATCTTTCATTAATTACCGAAAAGTAAACCATTCACTACAAACCATTTAAAGTAATTAAATTAAAATAAATCATCATTGCAGTAAAGTCTAAAGGCGGAATAAATTTAAAATCCAAATACCAAATACATCATCGGTTACCAAACATCCAATACAATCCACACTAGCTGAATTAAATAAAAACTGAATGTAAAGAGTCTGATAAAAGTGGCGACATGCCCACTAACAACTGAAATGGAACCTAACTAGAATACCAAAGATAGAAACGACTACTCCAAATCTGCAAGTCTCCACATCTGCTGTATTTCCATAAATCCTGGAAAGAGTGATCACGCTTGGCGTCCTTGTGACAGGACACCTAAAAGTTTTGAAAATATTTGATACGGGTCAGAGCTCAAATCCTTTTGAAAACATTTATCAAGTGAATAAAATGCATTAATGAAAATGTACAATATTTTTCCATATTTAAACTGGTAGTGCATTCCCATGAGACGACCCTCATCTCTCATCTATTTTGCGCACCTATCGGGTACATTGTAAACATCCTAGTTATGCTACCCTGCCTAACTAGTACCAACACGTATCTTAGCCCCATACGCTAACCTTCTATCCAAACTGTGTCACATACTTTGGTCTATGCTTTAAATCTTATTTAACTATCACACATGCTAAATCATTTTTAAATTCCATCTTAATTAATTCACATAACTTCACCCAAGCTATTCATTCCATACTCACGTATTAATATTATTCACCCGTATATAATTGTCACACTTATATACGTAAATCCATATCACATTGTTCACATACATATATATCACTCATTATATACATATAGCAACAATCCCTCCGAGCATCTCTTCGCTGGGTGCGAAATCACTAACATGCTATTAAGCCAAAGTGTAAGGACATTTTTCTCATGTCCAACATGTTACATTTGTGTATGTCGTACGCCGCTACATTTGGCACGTCACCTCACGATCTCACACGACGACCTCAATTCGAATTCCGGGAATCAAGCATTCAACATCTCCATTAATGTGTCCCACATCTGCCTCAACGACTTCACGTTCCACGATTTTAGGGACTTAATGCAAGTGGTACGCAAGAGAAGTCAAAACAGTGAAAAAAGGCACGATAGGAGAGTTCAAGGGCATTTTCGTAATTTTATAGCTATAGTCCGGAGGTCTGGTCAATTGAAAAGTTGAAGAGCTCGCCGCAACGAAGATACTGGAAGAAACGACACCTCAATCCGAGCTACGGTGAAGGAGCTATGACCTTTTGAAGATGGAGAAAATTCCTTGAAGAATGCTGTTTTTTTTAACCCCAAACCAGTAAGGTACCGCAAACCGCATGGGGAACTGGTTCGGGGTACCCCAGAACCGGTTCGGGGTACCTGACGCTGCAAGAGTCCCCAAGTTTTAAAACTCTTTTGGTTTCCTTATAAAAGCCAACTTCGGGGGAGCTGTTTTGCAAGACTTTGGAAGACGTTTTTGAGAGTCCAAATACCTCTAGTCTTCATATTTTTGAGTCCCAAGACTCATGTTTTGATTCACACAATTGTCAAACCTTTGTGAATCTGTTAGGTAACCTAAGAACACAACCTTGTGTTTGTTCAAACCTTTGTGGAGAGATCTTTGCAACCGAGGGTCGCGTGTCATTGCTGAGGGAGTCTCTACAAAGTGTTATGGCTGCGTGTCATTGAGGAGAGCTGCGGTTCTTTCTTTGTTAATTGGACTGCGAGTCCTTGGAGGGTGCTGCGTGTATTCTCTTGCTGAGTTCAAGACTGCGTGTCTTTGTGGGTTGGCTGCGCGTTGATCCATTGCAGATTTCTCTATGTAATTGTAAGTTGCGATTTGTATATTCATAGTGAAATAAAGGTTTTACCCGAAAAGGGTTTTTTCCTGAAATCTGTGTCTCAGCATATTTACCGTGTCGCATGCTTTTTATTTGATGGGATGATTTAGATGCATGTTTAAGGGCTGAATTTATTTGATTTAAAAGTAAACTCTAATTAAATAAGGGTTACTTGGAAACTTGCGAATTAATTTAATCAATTATCACACACCGAACCTATTCGGTTTTTCACAAAGGAATGTCCACCACAACCTGGCAACCAGATTGGAATTTCACCACCGAACTCAAAATGAAAACGAAAATTGGAGGCGGTCATGACCTTAAGTTCGTGGGTCATAACCATACCACATTATTCCATGGGACTCCAAACCTATATAGGGTGGTTGTGCATAGACCTATGACCAAGGGGAACGGTACTACCTTTAGCGAATTCCAGAGTGACCTCCCATGGCGCGCAACCTCCACCGATAGCATATCCGCTAGGATGGGTATGTTTCACATAAATATCATACACAAATATTATTATTCATATATACACTGCCCCTATACTCGTATATATTCACATAATCCGACTAATCCGTGCCCATCACCCGAAGCACTAGCCTAAATGTTCCGAGTCTATCCCGACTTTTGAATATTTAATGAACCACTAATATTCACAAAATTCGGCTAATCCGTGCCTGTCACTCGAAGCACTAGTCTAGATGACGCGAGTCTATTCCCGACTCCCAATTATTTAATTAATCCTTTGCTTAATAGAATTCATACCTATATTATTAAATCTGGATACTAAGCCATCCCCGACCAGCCCGTATCGTAAATTAACTCAATTTCCAACCGAATTCGCCAATCTATTATCTCGAGTAGTGTTTGTCCTAAACACCCAAAAATCCATATTTCGAGTTTTATTCCAACCAACCCAAGGTATACCAAGGTCCCTAAATATTTTCGAGAAATCCTACTTTCATTAACGAACATCCCAAAATAAACCAGACCTTAAACCGAACAACGAAACAATTGAAGAAACAAACTAGGCCAAGCAGGGGAGCTGAACCGGTTCGGCCTTCGCCCCTATACGTTGGCCATGACGGTTTCTAAATCCATTATCCAAGATCACATCTTTAATGGTTCAATCTTAGATTTTTCAATTCAAGAGCACAACATAAGTTTCTCATTCTTAGGTTTCTCTATTAAGAACCTACTTTTCATATGGGATTTAATCATCAAGATCACATGGAATTAACACAATTTTCATTCTTTCTCAAAGGCCCATTTAACATATTAATCCCACCCCAAAATTGGTTTCAATTCTACCAATTATGATATGATATAAATAAGGGAAAATTACAATTAGGTTCCTTGCTAACAATCTTTGAACATTTAAGGACGATTTACTATTAGGCCCACTTGTTATGCCACTAGCGTGGACTTCTACAAGAAGAGAATTAGTGGACCTAAGTGTTTAAAATTTGTTAAAATTCCTTTAGTGTTTAAAATTTGTTTACGAGGGACCTAAGAGTATTTTGCTATATAAATAACTACACAAATAACATTAAGCAAGTCATTCACTTGCCTTAGATTTGAAGAAGACTCCGAATCCTCCTTTGTATGTTGATTGAAGCCTAGCAATTTCCTTTAAAACTTCTTTTTTCAATTGACAATCCTTGATTTTCTTTGTGTTCTCTTCTCCCCAGTACCTCTCTTATATGTTTGATGTTTGATTATGTAAAGTGGCTGCCCACAAGCCCCTAACCTCTTATTTAAATACTCTAATCCTGAAATTAGGTTAACTAATAACATTAAAATGACCTCAATACCCCGTACGGGTCCCGTATAGCTTAAAAGTCATCGAAACCCACCCGATTACAACCCCCGGGGACCTAATTCTGACTATCTCGACCCATCCTTGATCATCCGTGCACTCGAAATCACCATCCGAGTTTAATTTACCATCTTATTTCCAACACGACACCACACACGCGTCCCGAATAAGATCCTGTCGACCCGTCGCTTTTACCCACTTACGACGTAATATAAAATAATATAATTTCATTTACTTACTTACACAAGTAAATATAATAACACATACATATTACATCATTTTTCGCTAATTAATATTTATTCAATTTACTCTATTTTTCAATTTAATTAAATTACTACGACACGTGTAATTCAAATATTCTAAAAAATATGGGGTGTTACAATACGCTGTCAGATAAGTACTTGAGAAAGGAATGGTGTGTGGGTTGATGTGACAGAAGGTGGGAGGGGGAGTTAGAGGTTGTAAGTTGCATTAAATAGGGTAGTGATGGATTTTAGGAACGGGTATATCGGTACTTAAGTTAGCACACCGAGATGGTGTGTCTAGAGGGGTGAATCAGTTTCGAGTGAATCGGTTGGAATGGTGTTTCAAGAAGGATGAGTAGGTTGGTTTTGATTATGCCTTATATCTTGTGAACATCGTGGTTGGCTAATTGGGAGCCCAACGATCCCCTTTGCTCTTTCCTCCAAACAACATACCCTTGAGATTCTCGAAGGAGTATCTATCGAGTTGGCCCTTAGTCCCTTGAGTTCTGCCCAACTCAAGCTCTTTAATGTTTGGGGAACCGATATATACCTAAGAGAGAACATACCTGCGGATTGGTGAAATTAGGATTGTATCTTTAATGGATTTTGGTGAATCGATACATTGATGGATCAGTGTTGTGGCAGATCGATCTACCCTCTCCTACACCTGAATATTTGTTCTTAAATAAACCTTTTCGTTCCTCAACATTTTGACATTTGATAATTTTTTTTCTGAAAGTGATGTGATCCACGATGAGGTGGTATTTTTGTCATTTCTATTCGAGTCCTATTTCATATTTGTTTATTTTTGTCTTTTTGTGATTTTTCTTTGTTAGTTAATAGCAGTTAGTTGCGTAAGTGAGGGCTGGAATAAGTAATTTGTAATGGGAATGTTCAAGTCCATGTGATGTTTACCCCATGACATCACATGTGACCTAAGCATTTCTTAATGGACAAGTAATAGTCTATTTCTAGATCTTTATCTTATTCATATAAATAGTGTAATACCCTATTGGGGAAATCATTTTTCAAGTATTAGTTAATTTTGAGTATTGCTACTCTTTGTTTGAGTGTAATTTCTTTGTGTGTCATTGGCACCGTTTACGTTAATTGGTATCAGAGTCTAGTCGCCCCACCCAATATTGTTGTTGTGCAGCAAAATTGTAAACATCGCAATGATGGCGCCGAAGACGAACACCGAAGCCGAGCGCACCCAAATTGACAAAATTCTCGTCTATCTCATGGCGTAAATGGAGCACGAACCTGGCCTTTCTTATACAATTGAATCTTTTTTTAACAACTTTTACTAGCACAATATATTATGCAGCACAATATATTATACATGAATATAATTTAGTATATAATATAGATCCCAATACATAAATCATAAATTATCACTATTTTTGTGTTGAAATTTTTTGTAATAACAACTTTATCAATTGTAATAATTAATTTTTAACCTAATCAATTATGAAAAAAATTATATTGGGCCCCCTCAACTTATATTCCTGGCTTCGCCGCCGAAGATCATTCTTAGTGACCGCTGCTAGCCCATCACCACCCATCATTCCAACTCCACCATCGCTACCCGTGGCTCCACCACTCACCCAGTTCAACCACAACCACCCACCAGACCCAACAAAGTGTAGAACCACCCTCATTCTACCCCGTTCCAGTCAACCATCACCTTAAACCATGCCGCCTCCACCTCCCGACCACACCAATTGGGCAAACAACTGGTCGAAGAGTATGACTCCTTGCTGTCGACCCGTCGAAACCCTGGATCCGACCTCCCTTTCCAACCCGTATACCCACAAAACCCTAGCTGAGTCCTTTTGTTGCCCAACCCGAATAAAACCCTAGGCCGACCACTTTTAGACCTTTCGATGAACCCTCAGCTCCCTCCTCACAAGGCCACCGTAAACCAATCCTAAAGCCTTTGGTTCGTGAACCTTAACCCTCCACCCCCAGATCTAACTCTATAGCAGCCAAAAGGCTCTGTGGGACACCTGCACTACTGTCACTGCCCCCGTTGATCCCCACAACACCGCTAGGGGTTACAAATAAAAAGTCAAAGAATGGCTCCAACAACCTCTCATCCTCAACCGCCACCTTATTCAATTCAGTTACTATGTTGGAGGTGAGGAATTGCCTCCTACACACGCTTCACTTTATGGGGATGGTAGAGTATCCGTTCCGAAAGAATGGAGGACGGACATGTCTCCATTTGACTCTCTCAATCCAAAGGCGGTCCTATTCGTACCAATTGAAGATCATATTCGCTTTCTATGCCATGAGAAGGGTCATTAAATGGATTATTGCCCCTTTAGGCAACCGGAAGAAGGCGTCCCAACTCCGATTGATGAAATACCTCCTTATGAGCCTCCCCCCCCCCCCCCCCCCCCCATCCCCGACTTCTATTCCCATGGCCTATGCCCGACCCCCTTTTGATAATTTCGAGGATGAAGATGATGATGCCATAGATCCTTCATCGAGAACTGATCAGCTCACTTATGCGTTGCAGCTACTCTTTAAAAGCCTAAATAGAGACATTAGGGTCGATATCCCTATGTTTGATGGTCACCTTCACCCCAATGACTTCATTGATTGGTTGGATGCGATGGGGAAAGTTTTTGAATATAAACGCATATCAGGGTGTTAAACTAGCAGCGACCAAATTTCAGGATTTTGCCATGTTTGATGGAATGACTCGGCTCAGAGGCACGCTTTAACTCAGCAACCCCGGATTGCCTCTTGGGCTCAGATGAAGGGCGAGATGAGCGCATTCTTCGTTTCCGAACTTATGAGAGAGATATCTTTTCACGGAGCAGTTTCAGTTGCTAAGCACTCGAGCACGTTTGGATGAGAGTGAGGAACATCCGCCGAGATTTGAGCCTCACAAAGATTCCAACTTTTGTGGAAGCCGCTGAGTATGCCATCAAATTGGAAGAGCACCATCGGAGTTCAACCACCCTTTCTCGTCTTCCGAACACCACTCCTCTACCTCGAGCACTGGATGCCCCATTCACTGTTATGAAATACTTTATATGTGGAGTGGTTGGCTACCGAGCATCCGAATGCCCAAAGGGGAAGAAGAGGGCCCTCCAAACGACGGATGAGTTTGAGCCGCCCGACGATGGAGAGGTGGAGCACCATGAGGCCTTGATTGCACAGTTCATTCAATGGTATTCCCCTTTGATTTCGAGCAAGAAATCTTTTCATGGAGGGAAAAGTGATATGTTCCATGATGAGGGGGCATTTTCGTCATTTCTATTTTTGTTGAGATTTTTGTCTTTTTGTCTTTTTGTCTTTTTTCCTTGTTAGTTGATAGTAGTTAATGGGATAAGTGAGAGCTAGAATAGGTAATTTGTAATAGGAATGTTCTAGTCCATGTCATGTTATTAGTGATGTCACCGCATGACATCACATGTGAACTAAGCATTCCTTCTTAGTAGGTTAGTAATTGCCTATTTCTTGGTCTTTCTCTCATCCCTATAAATAGTGTTATCCATTGGGGCAAATCATTTTCAGGTATTAGTTAATTTCGAGTATTACTACTCTTTGAGTGTAATTTCTTTGTGTGCTATTGACATCGTTTACATTAGAAAGTCATGTTATGTGTGTCATAATAACATTTTAATTATCATCTTCAAAGTACAAGTTACTTTCCAATAGCTTATTGTCGTTGTGAATCTTGATAAACTATATTTTTTTTGGGTTGGGACACATTAAGATAAAAATTGCCATGTATACTGTTGACCTATACATTTATCCCATCCAGTTTCTGCAAATGTGGCCGATGATAGCTTTTTACCAGCAATGCTCCGGATTCTAAATTCCAATTTGCAATTTGCAGGTTAGGCCCGTTCATTCTGGGACAGCCACGCTGAAGGATGCCACATCAGAAGCCATACGAGACTGGGTGACCAATGTGGAAGAAACCCATTACATTTTGGGATCTGTTGCGGGCCCACACCCATACCCCATGATGGTACGGGAGTTTCATGCGGTGATTGGTAAAGAAACGAGGAAGCAGGCACTGGAAAAATGGGGCGGAAAACCCGACGTGCTGGTTGCGTGCGTTGGCGGGGGATCAAACGCCATGGGTCTCTTTCATGAGTTTGTTGATGACAAAGACGTTAGGTTAATTGGTGTAGAGGCCGCAGGTTTTGGCCTGGATAGTGGGAAACATGCCGCCACTTTGACCAAAGGGGAAGTTGGGGTATTGCATGGAGCTATGAGCTATTTATTACAGGATGAAGATGGACAAATAATTGAGCCTCATTCTATTAGTGCAGGGTACAGAAATATAATTTTATTTTTGTTAATAATTTATTTATGATTCCTTTTTCGCAATATTCTTGATATGCTGAAATGCTTTATAGCCTGGATTACCCCGGAGTAGGACCGGAGCATAGCTATTTGAAAGACATAGGACGTGCTGAATATTATAGCGTCACTGATGAAGAGGCGCTCGAAGGTATGTAATTTACATTTATCCCCTTATTTTCTGGTCTGTATATTATTTGCGATGCCAAAGATTGTTTGTGTGGCATAAATTGAAATTACATTCGTATACACGACCCTCACTGTCATTGTTAGCGGTGCCGGTGGTTGTAGCGGTGGTACCATTGTCTTTAAATTCACTGTCTAAGATTGTTAGGTATTTTGATTTTCAATAATTCTATTTGTACATAGGATTCGTACATAATTGTGTACAGAATGACGTGTCGTGTCTGTATTGATCCGTGTCTTGAGTGGATCCAAGGCGCGGACCAATGTAGACACGACACGTCACTCTGTACACACGATTCTGTACGAATCCTCAGTATGTATAGAACTACTCTTTGATTTTACATCCGTTTTGGTTCCCGTGAGATAGATGAAAGTGAAATACTTTTCAACATGCGCAGGTTGAAAAATATTTTATTCCAAACCAAATGGGACTTTAAGTAAAAGGAAAAAGACATAATATATGTTTTTACATCTACCCTATTTTCTCTCTGTCCATCCGTTCCGTTGTAATTGACTTTGTTGTCCCCTTGTACTCAGCTTTTAAGAGGTTATCTAGACTAGAGGGTATAATCCCAGCACTGGAGACATCTCACGCGCTGGCTTATTTAGAGAAGCTCTGTCCAACTCTACCAAATGGAACAAAGTTGGTGCTTAATTGCAGTGGTAGAGGAGATAAGGATGTTCAGACAGCAATTAAGCATTTGCAGGTTTGACGGTGCTGCTTGTAACATCATGAGCACTTCTACAGGGACCGATTTTTTGACCGAATTTTAGCCGACACACTGACGTGTCGGCTTGGTATTGGTTGGTTTTGAGGTCACGCTGGCGCGGACCCCACAAACCAACCAATACCAAGCCGACACGTCAGTGTGTCGGCTGAAATTCGGTCAAAAAATCGAGCACAATAGTATTTTTGTAACATCATAATACCAAAAGAGTTGTCATCTTCTACATTTTTTATTTAAAATTTTGAACTTACGAGTGCCTGGGAGATGTCTCGTGTTGTAATGAATGACAATCAATCACTATTCCGCGTCTCATATAAAATGTGATTCTTTTTGTTTTGCTTTCAAAGAAAATGGCTTCTTTCATCTTAGCATGTTTTTTCTTAGAATAATGCTATGGGTACAAGAAAATTACACAAGTTACACTGATGTGCATTGCGATGACGTATTGTACATCAGTCGCTTCAATATAGTGTGCAATGCCACTTCAGCTTGTGTAATTTTCTTATACCCATATCATTTCCTTGTTTCTTAAGGTTGGAAATTGAAATATTGTTAATGTGCCATTTTTAGTCTTTTTACCCTTTTAAAGTTATCTTCGCTAGCAAGATACATCTAAATAAGATACCGAGTAATTGTATTTGCTAATATCCTTTGCTTTTCAATTCCATCTTAATCAGTGCTTTTCTAATGCACAAACACTAAATACTAAATCCCAAATCCTTGAAAAACCATAAACTATAAATCGCAAATAACCCAAAACACTGAAAAATAAGACCCATAAGCACCTTAAAAAATATCTAAACCCTAAGACCCAAACAATAAACCTAAAAAATCATAAAATACAAAGTTACCCATAACCATAAACCCTAAAACAAAGAACCATAAAACATTTTATCACGAGTAATGAGCAAACGAAGGCCCCCAATTTTAAAATCAAAAATCTTTTTATACTTTAAAATCAATTTCCTTGTTAAATATATATGCGGAAGAGTAAAGGTGATGATTCAATTAAAACAATTTAACCAATTATAATTTCTTCCAAAATTAAGATAAAACCAAAGTGAAATTAAATTAAACACACACTTATTTAAATTTCACTTAAACCAAGTTAATTAACCCAAGTCCTTAAAAATAGCCCAAGTCATATTTTTCATTTAATTAAATTAGGCCAAATCGAATTTTATCAAATTAAATTAAATGACTTGAATTAATTAATCGTTAACATTATCATTACCCAATATTAATTTGCATCAAATTAAACACGTAGTGATTAAATTAAACCAATTTTATCTTTTTACCTAAACATGCGTTTTAGGTGATTTTGCAAAAGATAAAATAAACAATTAATCCACTACGTCGCGATGTACGAGGAAAAAACCACAACGAAAAAAAATCTCGGATGACCCCAGGCTCAAATCCACTAAGTACGGAATTTATAAATACAAGACAGTAGACTTACAACACTCGACTCGATCCTTCTCAAGCTCCGATGCTCCTTCTTGTAGACACCTCCACCTAGCGAATAACCATGGAGCTCCACCACGGTCTCGGAATCCACCGATCGAACTTTATATGGCCACTGTCACCCGAACTAGGAGCCTTTCTCCAAGTGGGTAAATCAACGCAAACCTCTTCTTCTTTGTGGGATTTGGAAGCAAACCCAAACGTCTCTTCAAACGGTAGAGATGGAAAACCGGTGCCAAAACTCCAAGCAAGTACAAATATATCCATGGAAGCTTGGATAAACAATATGGGTGTAAAACAAGTGTTTAAAACATTTTTCTTGAAAAACAACCCTTAAACAAATAACTTTTTCTCTTTTTATTTCTCTCTCAAAACACTCTCTTAGAGGTTGTAGGATATGAAAAAGTTGAGTTACAAACTTTGGTTCCCGCACTATAATAATCTGTCAAAAGTTAGTGGGGTAAAGTAGTGGAAAAAGTTGGAAAAATTGCTCAAAACTGCCAAATACCTGTTCCCGCCAAATCTCGTTCGAACGACATTTTCGTTCGAACGAGATTTCGTTCGAACGAGTCTTCTAACGAAGTTCCAGTGTGAACTCGTTAGAAATCTCGTTCGAACAACATTTCGAACGAAGTTCCAGTGGCCAATATGGGAACTCGTTGGCAAACTCGTTCGAACGACTTATGATTCGTATGAAAATCTCGTTCGAACGACACTTCGAATGAACTCCCAGAAAGTTTGAAAAATTCGATTTTTGCCCAGAAACTTTATATTCTTTATTTTAAAGTTTAAATGAAATCTTTCTGAAATTAAACAACAGTTTTAAATAAACGTTCACCCATTATAAAATGTTCCAAGCTCCTATATATATTAAAATGCATTCATACCTTAGGAGCATTGAAACCATGTTGATGACATAGAAACGAGGTACAAACAAACTCGGCAATGTGATGAAGCTTTATACACTTGGCCGCTACGTTTTCAACAAACACGACATAGGCTTGAAGGATGATCAATATACTATATCCTATGACTCAAAACGTTTTTGTCCGGAATTGAGCCAAAACTACAAAGGACTCAATTGGAAATTTGTGTCCTTACAAATCTACCCCTTTGGCTATTCCGAACAAAAACCAACAAAAATTCTAAAGGGCCATCAAGCTCTACTAGACTGACAAAAGTCCCACCCAAAATAAAAATACAATGCTTGACTCAACCAACCCAAAGGATCAAAATCTTTGCCGGTGAAAGTTGCCACTTATAATATAATTCCTGCACACTTAAGCAAACACATTACACGCATAGGGAATATCAAAATATTTAATGCAAGTAAAGTAAGTACTCCCCCTAAATTAATTCTCTCGCTTTATCAACAATGTTCAACTTAGAAAGACAACCCAGGGGGTGTGGTGGAGTGGTAGGGACTCCTCCTCCGTTAACCAAGTGTCGAGGGTTCGATTCCCGCCTTGGGCATAGAGTAACCTTAAATCTCTGGGCCAGTTTTCCCACCCTAAGAGGTGCCTACAATCAGCGAAGGGATTAGTCACTGTGGTACAATGGACACCCTGGTATTACCAAACAAAAAAAAACTTAGAAAGACGTCTCCCCCTAAGATAAATCTCCCCCAAACTAAGATACGATTATAATAGGTTTAGATACCATTTCTCCCCTATCAGTCTCCCCCTTTTTGTTTAGGAATAGACAAAGGTTAAAGAATAAAACATGTAATTGTGCATAAAGTGATGAGAACATTAAAGCATATGGGCAACAAAAGCTCAACTAATCCAACAAACAATAACGGATACCAACTAGGATGCAAGAAAATGATACCAATAAGATACATAAAGTATTAAGCATGTGATATCAATAAAGAATGCAACAAGATAGATACCAATTATGAATTAAAGCATATATGGACTAGAAAGTTCGACAAAGACTAAACAAAAATATCAAATATATGTATACATAAGATATAACTAATAGACGTAAGTACACATATATAGATATAAACACACAAATGACACACACAAAATATAATAGGAGTCTTTCACACTCGTATGGTAAAAATGTGTCATATGAAAACAAAAGTGTTGGGGTGTGAACTAGTAACAATTAAAGTTAGACCCAAACACTTAAAACATCTTCACGGAGTTCTCAATTGATTGCAAACTTCATCACATTTGAATATAACCTCATGTGACAATTTAGATTGAACTCAATGAACAAACATACACAATGCATACAAGCCTAGCATGTTGATGATTCTACAAACCAATAGAGCCATGACATTGAAAACGCAACTAGGATAAACAAACATTGTGCAAACCGTTGATATACCATCCAATCTCCCTCAATAAGCAAATATATTATTAATTTTGAATGAATATATCAATCAAACATAGACCTTGGTAATTATTTTTTCTTTTAATGCCATATGTTCTTTCAGGCCTTTGGACCAAGAATTTCTTTTAGGTCCAAACATACGGTGGCTTACTATTCGCAAAGGAAACTAAGTCCTTTCGGAGCCCTTCCCCGTGCACATTTATATTTATCATGTTTTTATTTTTCACACAAATCTCACGTGCAACGGATTTTGACATGCACTAGTCCTCCTAGGTCACAAATATGTAGATGACAAGATTGGTAGGAGAACACCTCACAAAGCTTAAATATACATATGAAGTTAAAATTTCAAAAAGCTCGTGCATGTGTGAGTAGAGGCATATAAAAATAGAATCCATTTAATCAACACAAAATCCAACTACTCCATGTAAGCATGGTAAAGAACATAATAAGGATTGACAATCTAAGCCAAAAGTTCTAGTCACATGAGAGCGTAAAAGATGAAATTCTAACACAAGTGTATGCCACATAAAGTGTGTCAAACTAAAATACACACAAAATAAAATCTTTTTGAGTTTTTGAAATTTTTAACCAAAAATAAAAATATATACTCAAAAGACACAAAAATCATTTGAATGTTTCATTAAGCTTTAAATTATCAAGAAATAAAAATCCAAATGATAAACAAAAATCTTTTTGTATTTTTCATTTAATGCAAACAAAATGAAGAAATAAAATACAAAAGATAAACAAGTCAGGATTTCTAGCATGAGATATGAAATAAACAATGACTAGAAAATGACTAAATAAGCATACATTTAGCATGAAAATATAGCATGAAGTACAAAAGCTAAAGTATGCAAATAAAACTAACACATTCAACCTTTAGGTTTTGCAAGGGAGGAAGCATGTGAAAGTAAATGAGAATCAAATACCCTATCTTGTAAAGCTACCAAGTCGGATCTCCTAACCCAAACTAATGATGAGTGACTATCTTGGGGTGTAGGAATCTTGGCTACCTTGGTTGCCTTACATTGGGATTTTCTAGAAAATCTTTTAAGATCAAAACAATATTTCTTAAGATGACCTTTTCGACCACAATGTGCACAAGTAAAAACATGTTGAAAAGATACCTAAGGAGTGATCTCTAAAGGCTTTCCTAGGCGATTCTCCTAAAACATTGGTTTTGGCCTTTTGAGTTGGTTCATCACAAGTATCGAAGCCTAAACCGCAAGTGCCATTTTTAATTTGGACCGTTCCTAATATTTTATCTAATTTTTTTGAACGACACTCCAAATCAAATTTGACATTACTAGAGTCTTTTAATTTATTTTCTAATTCTAGGATGTTACACTCTAATAAAACATTTCTCTCTTCGACCACGAGAAGCTCCTTTTTCAAGGATTCCATTAAACCTCTAAGGCTATCTCTCTCGCCTTCCACATATTCTAGCGTCTCTCGAAGAGATCTCTCTCGTGTCCTAAGGTCCTCAATCAACACACTATTATCAACGACCTTGACACGTTTTTTCAAACTAGCTTCTAACTTCAAATTAGCTCTTTTTAATTTAATTGATTCTTCATATAATTCTTGAAAAGCATTTTGAAGTTCATTCACATTAACCTCTTCTTCATTTTCACTCTCTCTTTCTTCTCCACTCTCACTATCATAAAAAATAAGGGAATCATAAACAATGACCTTGGAAGTGTCATGTGTTAAAATCTCATCAATAGAGGAATGTTCACTATCACTCACATGACTAGCCATAAAAGCCACAAAGTTGGCTTAGTGGGGGAATCGGGTCCCTCTTCCTTATCACTATCACTAAGGGTTGCATTATATGAAATGGGTTGCTTACCCTCTCTCCTTAGTTTAGTGGGGGCACTCAGAAGCCCTATGGCCATAACCCTCACAACCAAAACACCTACTTGACTCGTCCCTATTTAAAATTTCATTATTACTTTTAGGGATCCTCTCGGCTTTGTCATGCTTAGAAGTTTCAAATTTCTTAAAATCATTTTTAAATTTATCTTTGTTAATTTTAAGAAATTTTCTAAATTTCCTAGCAAACAAGGCATATCTTCCGAGTCACTATCACTCTCGCTCTCTACTACTTGTTTATCCTCTTTTCGGGATTTTAAAGCAATGCCCTTTTCAATTTTCTTTTCAGTTTTAGAGGGAAAAATGTCCAGTTCATAGGTTTGTAAATCACCTACAAGCTCTTCTAATTTCGTAGAGGCTAAAGTTGGTAAATAATTTAAAACGGTCACTTTTGGAATAAATCTATCGGGTAGGGACCTTAAAATTTTCTTTACAACTCGGTTGTCGGGTATTTTCTCTCCCAAGTTAAAAGATGAATTAACAATATCGGAAAGTCTAGCATAAAATTCATCAAAAGTTTCTTTTTCATTCATTTTGATAGTTTCAAATTGAGTGGTGATGTTTTGGAGTTTCGAAGCTTTAACGACACTTGTACCTTCATGAGTGAGTTGTAAAATATCCCAAAATTCTTTAGCGGTCTCACACGTCATAATGTGTCGGAATTCATCCGGTGTGACAACGCTGAACAAGGCATTTAAACCACGGGAATTAAAGTTTGAAAGTTTAAATTCACCCTCACTCCATCTATCGACCGGTTTGGAAACACGTTCATTTTCAACTAAATGAGTTGGTGGGGACCACCCGTTAACTACAAACATCCAAACCCTCTCATCGATAGATTTAAGTGCCGATTTCATACGCGCTTTCCAATACGCGTAATTAGAACCATCGAAAATAGGAAATTTTGAAAATGAGAAAAAATCCATTTGAGCCAAAAATAGTTAAAAGATCTTAGCGAAATAATTTATCATTTTTGGCTCTGATACCAATTTGAGCAAACGAAGGCCCCCAATTTTAATATCAAAAATCTTTTTATACTTTAAAATCAATTTCCTTGTTAAATATATATGCTGCGTAAAGGTGATGGTTCAATTAAAACAACTTAACCAATTTTAATTTCTTCCAAAATTAAGATAAAACCAAAGTGAAATAAAATTAAACACACACACTTATTTAAATTTCACTTAAACCAAGTTAATTAACCCAAGTCCTTAAAAATAGCCTAAGTCATATTTTTCAATCAATTAAATTAAGCTAAACCAAATTTTAACAAATTAAATTAAATGACTTGAATGAATTAATCATTAACATTATCATTACCCAATATTAATTTGCACCAAATTAAACACGTAGTGATTAAATTAAATCAATTTTATCTTTTTACCTAAGCATGCGTTCTAGGTGATTTTGCAAAAGATAAAATAAATAATTAATCCATTACGCCGTGATGTACGAGGAAAAATCCACAACGGAAAAAAACCTCGGACGGCCCTAGCCTCAAATCCACTAAGTACGGAATTTATAAATACAAGACAGTAGACTTACAACACTCGACTCAATCCCTCTCAAGCCCCGATGCTCCTTCTTGTAGACACCTCCACCTAGCGAATAACCACGAAGCTCCACCGCGGTCTCGAAATCCACCGATCGGACTTTGTATGGTCACCGTCACCCGAACTAGGAGCCTTTCTCCAAGTGGGTAAATCAACGCAAACCTCTTCTTCTTTGTGGGATTTAGAAGCAAACCCAAACGTCTCTTCAAACGGTAGAGATGAAAAATCGGTGCCAAAACTCCAAGCAAGTACAAATATATCTATGGAAGCTTGGATAAACAATATGGGTGTAAAATAAGTGTTTAAAACATTTTTCTTGAAAAACAACAACCGTTAAACAAATAACTTTTTCTCTTTTTATTTCTCTCTCAAAACACTCTCTTAGAGGTTGTAGGATATGAAAAAGTTGAGTTACAAACTTTGGTTCCCGCACTATAATAATCTGTCAAAAGTTAGTGGGGTAAAGTAGTTGAAAAAGTTGGAATCAAAACTGTCAAATACTTGTTCCTGCCAAATCTCGTTCGAACGACATTTTCGTTCGAACGAGATCTCGTTCGAACGAGTCTTCTAACGAAGTTCTAGTGTGAACTCGTTAGAAATCTCGTTGGAAATCTCGTTCGAACAACCATCTCGTTCGAACAACATTTCGAACGAAGTTCCAGTGGCCAATATGGGAACTCGTTGGCAAACTCGTTCGAACGAAAATCTCGTTCGAACGACACTTCGAACGAACTCCCAGAAAGTTTGAAAAATTCGATTTTTACCCAGAAACTTTATATTCTTTATTTTAAACTTTAAATGAAATCTTTCTGAAATTAAACAACAGTTTTAAATAAACTTTCACCCATTATAAAATGTTCCAAGCTCCTATATATATATTAAAATGTATTCATACCTTAGGAGCATTGAAACCATGTTGATGGCGTGGAAACGAGGCACAAACAAACTCGAGAATGTGATGAAGCTTTATACACTTGGCCGCTACGTCTTCAACAAACACGACATAGGCTTGAAGGATGATCAATATACTCTATCCTGTGACTCAAACGTTTTTGTCCGGAATTGAGCCAAAACTACAAAGGACTCAATTGGAAATTTGTGTCCTTACAAGTAATGCTATGGGTACAAAGTAACTCTACAAAATCTCCACAAAAAGTAGTGTTATTGGTCCCCTAGCGGGATCTCATACCACAAGGCAATGTTTAATAGGCAAATGAGAGAATAAGTGGAATTCACGTCAGATTTTGTGAAGATTTTTATACTCATATCATTATTCTTTTATCACATTCATTGATGATTGTGCTAGATATTGCTATGCGGGACTTGAAATGTTTACTTTTTATATAAAACTTAAGTTTCAAAAGGACTTGAAATGTTTACTTTTTATAAAACTTGAGTTTGAAAATTTACTCAATAAAAATATTTATTTCTTAAGATTTGATAGAGGGAGGGGGGATATTCACAACCTTTAGATGGATTTTGTGCACAACATGTTATGATGCACCAAATGGCTGTTGGAAAATAATGGTCTTTGAACATGAAATGGGGTGACTTTTGATCTAAATAAAAGCGGGACCCACACACCATTTGGGTCGGGTCCACATACCAATAAGTTTTTCTTCGTAAGGAGATTGACGTGATATATTCACATGTTCAAAATCATAAAGAGGTGAATGAGAAATTAGCCTCGAAGTACCCCATTTGAAGTGGGTGAACTAGTGTTTAGTTGGGTGAAATGCGATAGTTCCAAATAGAAAAATAATAAGAAGAGTGAGTAGTATATCTACTCATGAGTTGACCTTAAGGCATGGATGCCCTTACGGCATTAAAAGAGAGAGAGATAGAGAGTTCATCATAGAAACCTTGGTTCGTAGGCAAACTAATTAAAATACTGTTTTCGTTTGCGTGACCGTTGTATCCCGGGGGGCAGTTGTTCAAAGAACCTTGAGTACCACAATGCAAACGTAATTGCCTTAAGGACATATTCTCCAACATTAACCTCAATCAAAATATGCATTTGTATATTGTTACTCCAACCTTTAAGGCTTTACAGTTATCCATTTGTAATACAATGTTGATAATATAATTACTGTTTTATTATTTCTGTCAATTTACATATTAGTTTAAATAGTCATGTTTTTAAATATGTTCACTCAATCTAACACTTCAAACTTTCAATATTTACAAAATTAGCTTCAAAATTTCAAACAATATATTTTGTGCCTAAACTTTCAAAACTTGCAAAACAGTTTTTGAAGTTTTCTAACGCTTTATTTGGTCCTTGAACTTTCAACATTTTAATATTTCACGAGTCTTTGTGGCATGGAGGCAATGGAGACTTAAGTATGTATAAATTGAATAATCGCTAGTTACCGTATGTTAGAGTATCCGCAATAGTGATATAAAAATCCAAGAGGTTTTGTTGTTTTGCAAATTGTGATGGCTTCAATGGGGGGAAAGGGGGGCACGATTTGTTGTTTGATTTGTAGGTGTTCTCCAAATTTGGAGAATAAATAGAAATTCTATAAACAATTCCTATGAACTTCAGAAGTTCGTTGGAAGTGATACGAACTAATGAAGTTTGTAGGAACTAAGTTATGAACTTTAGTAGTTCGTTGGAAGTATTTACAATGGTTATATTTTAACGAATTGTTTTCTTACACTACACCAAAAATAGGAATCTGACACGGTTTAATACTGTGCCAGATCAAATCTGGCACGGTTTTGAACTGTGCCAGAATTAGGTGTTCCAAAATGACCATTTTTTTCTGGCACGGTTTAAAAGTGTGCCAGATTTGACCAAACAGGAACACTTCTGACACACTTTTAAATCGTGCCAGAATTTGATATTTCTGGTACAGTTTTGAACTGTACCAGATTGAGCACATTTTCATAAAAATTTGGCACATTTCAAAACGTGCCAAAATTTGATCACTTTTGGGATGGTTTTGAACTGTGCCAAAATTTTGGATAAAAGAAAAAAAAAAAATTATTTGAAAACAATAAAATTCACAAATTGCAAATCTTGCACGTTGTTGATAAACTAATGTACATACAAACTTCAAAATATTACAAGTCTTAGTAGTTCACAGACTAAAAAAAAATTGGGTAGAGTTTTCTCTATTTTCTGAACATTCTAAAATCTGCTAATATAAAACCTGCGTGATATAAAGCCCGCACGACCACAAAATATAACAATAAGCTTACAAAAGCCCGCACGGACATAAAAGTTAACAATAAAACTACAAAAGCCCCCACGACCATAACACAAAAAATTAAAATCATGAATATTAACATCATTAAATAAATAAACCCCTTGTTGTAAACCATTGATTTCTCCGTGTGTTCCACGCGAATAAATGCTAACGATAAAATGTTATCCTTAAAAAAAAATAGGATACAAAAAAAGACGATATCAGTAACCAAGTAATTTATAAAAAAGGCTTACTCAAGCTAAAAAATTACATATAAGAGTTGCAATTATTATTATATTCTAAAATTGAAAATCGTACGCAAGTTATGACTGTCTGATCAGTTAATACGAGTTACATTGGTCTCGTGTGAGGTGTTAGTGCTTCTTACGGGATCGTTTGGGGGCTGATTTGGGTTTTCACCCTTCAACGGCTTGTTTCTAAGCCTAATCCATATATTATCAAATTATCGTCATATTCTCAAACCAAGAGGCCTGTGACTACGCGGTTAGTTCCTACAAGTTACATTGGTCCTGTGCGAGGTGCTCGTGCCTTTAAGGAGGCCATTTGACGGCTGGTTTGAGTTTTCACCCTCAAACGGCTTTTTTAAGCCTAATCTAGATATTTCCAAATTATCACCATATTCTCAAATCGGGAGACCCGCGATTACGCGGTCAGTTCCTACAAGTTACATTAGTCCTGTGGGAGGTGTTCGTGCCTCTTACCGGGCCGTTTGGCGTCTGGTTTCGGTTTTCACCCTCATACGGCTTGTTTTTAATCCTAATCTAAATATTTCTAAATTATCGTCATATTCTCAAATCGGGAGACCCGCGACTACGCAATCAGTTCCTACAAGTTACATTGGTCCTGTACGTGGTGTTCGTGCCTCTTACGGGGCCGTTTGGAGGCTGGTATTTTCACCCTTTAACTGCTTGTTTTTAAGTCCAATGTAGATATTTTTAAATTATCATCATATTCTCAAACCGGAAGATCCGTGACTACGCGGTCAGTTACTACAAGTTACATTGGTCCCGTGCGAGGTGTTCGTGCCTCTTACGAGGCCGTTTGGTGGTTGGTTTGGATTTTCACCCTCAAACGACTTCTTTTTAAACCTAATCTAGATATTTCCAAATTATCGTCATATTCTCAAATCGGGAGACTCGCGACTACGTGATCAGTTCCTACAAGTTATATTGGTCCCGTGTGAGGTGTTCGTGCCTCTTATGGGTCCGTTTGGGGGTTGGTTTGGGGTTTCACCCTTTAACTGCTTGTTTTTAAGCCTAATTTAGATATTTTCAAATTAGCGTCATATTCTCAAACCGGGAGACCCATGACTACGCAGTCAGCTCATACAATTTACATTGGTCCCGTGCGAGGTGTTCGCGCCTCTTCGGGGCCGTTTGACACTTGGTTTGGATTTTCACCCTCAAACAACTTATTTTGAAGCTTAATCTAGATATTTTCAAATTATCGTCATATTCTCAAATCGGGAGACCCGCGACTACGCGGTTAGTTCCTACAAGTTACATTGATCCCGTGCGAGGTGTTCGAGCCTCTTACGGGACCGTTTGGGAACTGGCTTAGGTTTTCATCCTCAAACGGCTTGGTTTTAAGCCTAGTCTAGATATTTCCAAACTATCGTCATATTCTCAAACCAGGAGACTCGCGGCTACACGTTCAGTTCCTACAAGTTACATTGGTCCCGTACGAGGTGTTTGTGCCTCTTATGGGGACGTTTGGGGGCTGGTTTGGGTTTTCACCCTTTAACTGCTGTTTTTAAGCCTAATGTAGATATTTTCAAATTATCATCATATTCTCAAACCGGGAGACTCGTGACTATGCGGTTAGTTCCTACAAGTTACATTGGTCCCGTGCGAGGTGTTCGTGCCTCTTACGGGACCGTTTGGCTGTTGATTTGGGTTTTCACCCTCAAACGACTTATTTTTAAGCCTAATCTAGATATTTCCAAATTATCGTCATATTCTCAAATCGGGAGATCCACGATTATGCGGTCAGTTCCTACAAGTTACATTGGTCCCGTACGAGGTGTTCGTTCCTCTTACGGGTCCGTTTGGGGGTTGGTTTGGGTTTTCACCCTTTAACTGCTTGTTTTTAAGCCTAATTTAGATATTTTCAAATTATCGCCATATTCTCAAACCGGGAGACCCGTGACTATGCGGTCAGTTCCTACAAGTTACATTGGTCCCGTGCGAGGTGTTCGTACCTCTTACGGGGCCGTTTGGCAGCTGGTTTGGGTTTTCCCCCTCAAACGACTTGTTTTTAAGCCTAATCTAGAGATTTCCAAATTATCGTCATATTCTCAAATCGGGAGACCTGCGACTACGCGGTCAGTTCCTACAAGTTACATTGGTCCCGTGCAAGGTGTTCATGCCTTTTACGGGACCATTTGGGGACTGGTTTGGGTTTTCACCCTCAAATATGAAAATTTCTATGCTCCTCTGATCGATCTATGTAGCATACCGTTGAACCCCCAAGTGTATTTGATACGAGTGAGACGATCCAGAGAGAACTAATGAGTTTGAGTTCATGAGTTCTCATCCCATATCTTCCCTCACAAACGTTGCTTGGATGGGTTGGTACGTATGGAAAGACAAAAACATGTCCATTTTTTAAGCTCACATTTCAAAGCCTAAAATCATTCTGGAGAATTTCTATAATTCAAAGGCTGAATTTGAAATGCCGTTGGTTACTACCCTTACTGCCATGACAAGCGATTCCCAAGTGCAAAATGATTCGAGATGGACTCCTCATCCTATGTGACTGCTCAAATTTAGTTGCGATGGTGCATATAGAACAAACAATTTAAAAGGAGCGATTACAAGTATTTAACGTGATTATGATGGGAGACTTGTGGGAGGTTTTGCTAACCAAACCAATGCATATTCAACGGTTATGTCTGAAGCGGAAGAGATTAGATCAACATGTTTTTTGTCAAAGCTGACAACATCCAAGAAGTTTTAGTGGAGAGTGACTGCAAGTGTGTTACTAACCTGTGTTTTTTAGATTTAGACTCTCCTTGGGAGTTAAATGCTTGTATTAGTGACATACGGATATTTAGCATCCGCTCTAGTTGAACAACTAATACTAAAAGGGGGAGTAAAACTATACCACTATACTTCATAGTTAAAGCTCAAGAAGTATGCTTTGAGAGGATTTAGAAGTTTTAACAGATACCATATAGAATCTGGAGGGTAAACAATAGTTTTAGAGGTTTTAGAAGTTTTAGAGGTTTTAGAAGTTTTATCTTTCCATCTAGAGGTGTAGAAAATATAAACCGAAACAAAAGGCATATGTACGTCATCAAGAGCAGATGAAGTCTCGAGAAAACCAAAAACCAAAATGACAAGCTTAAAAGTATCCAAGACTTGAAGTAATAGAATTGTTACCTGAATGTTTTTCTTTATAATAAGAGCATACAGAGTAGACAAGAGCCTTGTAACCTTCAAAAGTGTACTGTTTTGTACAAGTTGCAGCATCCCAAACCTAAACTCACCAAGTATAAGACAAGGACTTGCACATCAACCACTAATAAATAATAATAAATGTAGTCTACAATTTGGTGAGTAAAAATCAAACACGATTTATGCACAAATCTAGAAAACTTTCTCTCATTGAAATACAATGGTTTACCAAAGCCTTATTTATAGCCTAAAGTAACCGCTAAAAACAAGAATACAGAGGGCACATTAAGAATATATAGGGGAACCTCAGGAACTAGATTAATAGGCTAACTCTCAAGATGAAGTACAAACTATCCTGGTGATCAAGATGAACTCAAACTCGATGGTTCATTCATAATACTCTTTATCTCATAGACTATCCTATTGTTCATGTTGATATGAGAACATAAACAACAGGTGTAGCGTGTAAAAACATGAATCATTAGACTTTATGTGTGAATATACCATTTTAGAATTCTTAAAAAGCCCAAACACTCGAACCAATTGAGCATTAAGCGTTCATGGTTTTAGGAGGAAAATGAACTTACCAGCGAGAAATAAAGGAACAAGGAAATGAATTAAGCAATTCGTGACCCATAATCAAAGGACCACTATCGCTGTTAGGCAGTTGTTCATTAGTGATGAGCCAATCAGACCTATAATGACTTGTGAATATGATCGCATCTCTTTATTGCATCTAAAATATCACTTTTTGAGCTCCAGATTGCCAAAATTGCAAGCTCTTTTGGATACTGTGGAAATTTAAAAAGATGTGATCCAAAATATTTCCAAAACATCAAAAACTCTAATTGCCTTAGACAAAACCACTATAGAATCTTGTGAGAAATGGATCCGATTATTGTAACTTATATGATCAAGGTCCCTCAAACAATTCACCCGATGTTGATAAAAAACAAAAAGCATCACATATCCACGAAGTATATAAATCATAACAATAATTAGGATTTGGGAGACTATATAACGAGTTTGTGTTATTTGAATCATATCACATAATTGGTAATGGATTGATGATTCAAATTTTATGATTTAGAGTCTTCTTGTTATTACTTTATAATGCAAAGAAATGTTAGTTTGTGATGGTTATTAAAAATAAAGCATTGAATGTCTTATGCAAATTTTGACAAAAAAAGTTTATGTTGGCACTATGTTTTATGCAACTTTGAATGTCTTGTGCAACTTTTAGTACCATTGTAAATGAATCAAAATAGAGAACGGTACAAAAATAATGAATATGAAGTAGAACTAGTTTTCTTACCATTGTACACATGCTCCCTTTGTCTGGTAGAACAAGGAGCATGTGTACAAGCCGGGTGACATACACAAAACATGCCGAACTTAAGTCTGCATATCTACTTGTTGAACCTTATGCTAACGCCTCAAATAGAAGACCAAATTCGTGGTTAACTAGAACAAATGCCAATTTTCTCTCTTAATCCTCGGTAGCCTTCTCCTCTTCCTGTAGAATGGATGTTGAGAATAATAGAAGATCATTACCATAGCATCAAAGATTCTTAGTAGCATAATGTAGCAAAATAAATGTGATGAATGCAATAACAAATGTTATTATAGGACAACATAATGATGTCGATGAAATACTAAGGACAATCATGAACACATTCGAATTACATATGGATTTAGTCTTTAATCCCTCAATATAGATATAAAAAGCAGAGTCTGGTTCACAATGGTTTTGACTTTGGGATGTGGTCCTCACTCCGTAAATATAACTATCATTGCTTATAATATAACTACAAGATGTAAATATACTATGTAATATGTGAGTCTATACATAATATATTTGTATTGTGCAAAGTAATAGTTATAGCATGCACAGTGATAGATGTATAGGTAGAGTGGGAACATATATTTAGAGGCAAAATCATCATGGACTTTCACCCACCCTATTCTCTTAAGCACATGGAAGTGATTTTTGGATATTTGAGATGAATATAATCAAGTGGGAAGAATGATTTACCTCCAAATAAGGGAAGATGATGAATTACCTAAACAACTAACATCATAACACCATTCCTGTTTAGAAGCATTGAATATAATCATGTGCATGTCTTTGTTTCATCTTGACCAAACTGCAAAAAAATATTAACAGAACATGAAATTTGTATAGATGATCATACGCATTGCAATAGATTCTAAATTTAAAGGAACATTCACAAAGAGAATGATTTAATCAGCCATATGTCATTTCAGTAAGTCGTTAGTAATACTCAATAGGTCATCCTACAAGCACTAAAATTAACCGATAGGTCATCTCTTTCGAGAAAGACTTAAGACTACACTGGGTGACATCCTCTACGATCGAGACCCCACATTATTGCTCAACAATTTTATTCGAGCAATTTGATTTTTGATTATATAGGGTGTCATGTCCTACGGGCAGAGTGCTAAATTAAACCCCGCATTATCACTCGATAGTTCATCTGATCAATGATATTTAACCACACTTTAGAGCTCTCGATAATTTATTTGAGAAACATAGTCAATCAAAAACTTGAGTGGACCAAATCAAAGCAGGATACTTAATCAAATGCCAAAATTAAATACATTAATTAAGAGCATAAGTAACTAAAGTAGTCAACAACAAAAATAAATAAAAGAGCTCTTTACATACCATAAGTAGTTTGGTAGATTTGGCCATTTCCATAGTTTCTACCGAGCACCTGTCCTTCTATAAACAGCTATCGCAACACCAACATGAACATCACTAAGTTGATTATGGTACATATGTTTCTACGATTAGGCAACACTAATATACTTAGTATCTTTAATGTGTCAATTGCTTAATGAATACAAATAATTTAAATCATAAAAAGATCTTGAAGTCAACTGAAGTATATACATTGAATTCAAATATACTTAAAGAGCACATGGAAAAATTTAACTTGCAGATTTTACCCAAATCAACATACTAATAAATTGAGATGTGTATCACTTGGAGAGTCGAATATGTCAAAGCTATCCAAATTTGAATTCCAATAGCTACAAATATATATTATGTTAATACAAACATTACGGTGAATGTTGAATTAATTAATAGTAAAGATAGTATATTATTTTTCTATTAAAAAGATTAAACTCTAATAATCATAACAAAGTTGAAATCTTCTATAAGATCCATAAAATACAATGACAAAATATTATTATATGCCTACAAAGAAATTAGAAACGTAGAAATCCATGTGGATCAGCATAACAAATTGCATCCAAGAAAAAAAACATTCACAATCTTCACATTCAATCATTCAACTGTCAATAGGTCACACCTTACCATGTAGACAACACAAAGTAAATGATTTATTTGAACATAGATGCAGGAAACTACTAAAAATGTAATAAACATAGTAAGACAACATTTGAAATAGTTAATACATGTTTGCAATACTACAAAATAAATACAAACCTGATTTTTTAACTCAATAATGGCCAAATCTTCAAACTCATATTTCGAAAAACCTAAGACATAAAGTGAGTTAGTTAGACTATGGAAAATAGAGACCCAACATTCAAAATCAAAAGAACCATAAATCAAAACACAATAAAATCTATACATAGACACACAATAAAAATGAAAAAGATTATACCTAAATCTATAAATAGACACAAAATAAAATCTATAAATAGACAACCAGTCACAAAAAACAATTAGATCCAAAAACATAAATTACAAATCCCTATATTACAATGCCCTAAATTACAAAACCTAAATTACAAAGGCCTATATTGCAAAGCCCTAAATCTATACACCTAATATCTGTACACAAATCGCACATAACAGACCATGAATGTGGTCTGTTTATTAGTAACAGACCACGCAAACCATGTAGAAAATATCTCAGACCTGTAAAACCAAAACTCAAATCGAACGGGAATGTTAAAAAATGCATATAACAGTAAAATACATATAACAATGCAAACCAAAAATCAAACCAAAACTCAAATCGTGTAGAAGAAATCGATCGGAGATTCAGAGTACATGGAGAGCTGACCAAAAAGTGAGAGAGAAAGAGCCGAGTGGGAAGGTTAGAAAATGCGAAGAATGAGTGAACGGGATACTCAAAGTGACTAAGTGAATTTTTTTAGAGCATTTTATATTTTAGCAAGTGTACTCAATTTTGGCACACCTAAAAGCAGTGTCAAATTTTGGCACTGTTTTAAAGTGTGCCAGGTTATCATTAAACCGTGCCAGAATTTGACATAGTTTAAAACTCTGTCAGATTTTTAATATCAGGGTATGCCAAATTACTGTTTTTGGTGTAGTGTTACCGCTTGTATGAATAAGTTCCATATAGAATGAAAAATTATATTTTCAACCCAACCTTTGGTGCAAACTTTGAGTTGATTTTCTAGTTTTTCAAATTTCTCCAAAAAATTGCCATCCTCTTAAAAACAAAATGTGGGTGGTTGTAGCTCTAAACCCTGCTAACCAAATATGGCTCACAAAGAAGACGAGATTCTTTGTTTCATTTATAAAAAATACATGACTCGAAGCATAAAAGGAAACTCGATACCGCATGGGACGTTTTGGGATATTGTCTTGGAGGAATAAATCAATACAGATGCAATTGCTATTCAATGGATGATAACTATGCTTTCAATGCACTTTAATCATATATCATAACGTGTAATTATATATGCCGTAAAGCTTTCTCACCAACTTGATAATCAAGCGAGCGACACATAAGAGTACAATGTGGTGAGATAAACTTACTTTGCATTTGTGTTATTAATACGGACAACGTGATTTGATATCAATGTTTGACATGTATCATTTAAATAATTATTCCGTAATAATGCAGATCTAACAAGCATGCGAGGTATACCGAGAAGAAACCAACAAACAATTCATATTTCATAATTTCTACTAAATATGAAAAGATTTGCCAAAATTTGACTTGCAGAACACAACGATGAACAATTCTAATGCTAGTCCCACGTCTATGAACTCTAATTGAAGTCCCGGTGTTTAGGAGGTTACGTACAGACCCTCGAGGAGAATGGGAAGAAATAACGTACTCGTCAACGTGCACTTTTCGATAGTTTGGATTCTAACACCGTTGTTCTGAAGGATTGCGAAGGTTTCAATGATATGTTTAAAAGCAAGAAAGAGTGCATGGTGAGTCGAGAAATGAAATTTGATTCTCAAATGGATGCGTTCATAAATATGAAGCGGGTTGATCAACTTACAAAAATAGAAGATCAATTATTGCGTCTTGGGCGTGAGTAGTTGTACATCATAGAGTTGGATATGACCAAAATGAATGTTGTCTAACAATAATTTCATCCTAAAAGGTTCAATGACCTTAAGGCAATGGTTGCTGTAATTGAATCTTTCATTATAAGTCTAGAGTCAAACTCTATCGGGACGTCGGACCAAGAGTCGGGTCCATTTGAATCAACTACTGACTAGGATTGCAATTTTATTAGGTTTATATTACTTTTGTGTTGTTTACATAATGTAATGTCATGAGTATGAATGTAAAGAGTTTTCTATAATATTTACGCTTATTTCCATTGACTTATTTCTAATTAATTATAATTATGAAAACTTTTATTATAACCAATGTAATTGAAAACATACAAACTCGTGGGTATTATAGCCTCCCACTACGACTATCACAAACATGTATTGAAAATTCATTTTAACAAACACAATTACTCCCATCCTTGAATATAATTCACCCGCCATTTCATTACCGCTATTGTTCCAAATGTGCTCTACCAAATCATCTCATAACTTTTGATGTCTATCTCCATCTCTCATTAGGGCATACCGTAATAGGTAATCATAGAAATTAGTCAAACCCCAGAGTATTTCAGGCGTTGCTTCGCTTTGTTCATTCATATTCATTCAACCATGGATAATCTTTACGTTCATCGTCAAAAATCATATTATTCATTATACTGTACGATTTCATAATAGTGGTTAAGGACGCCCTATTCCACAGTTTATATGATTCACGAATGAAGGCAAACCTTACTTGTGTTACACCGAAACCCCTATCAACATCTTCTCTGCAAGCCTCCTGGTATCTGCAAAATAATTTGTATTTTTGTGATACATCTTCATGACTCCTTGATCGGGTGCGAACCACATGCTCATGTAAGTGCACTATTGCTGTTTTCCGTTCGCTGCCTCAATGCAAAAACCTAAACTACAACTACACTTGCAATACAAGTATAGCGGTACGTTGGATATCGTAAGAAATCCACAGGGAATGTTGTATAGATTTTAATTGATTTATCACTTCAGGAATAAAAATGCAAAAGGTGATATGTAGGTTATGGTGAAAAAGGAAAAAGAAAAGTTAAAACAAAATTACAACTAATTAAAATGAGAGTCGGGATCGCATTCCCGCCCCGGGATAAACAACGCATAGTTAGAATTTCGGTTCAAAAGCTATTTAACCGAGCATTTCAATTAAACATAAACATCACACAATAAGGAATCCAATGAAAGTTGCGAGATTAAACATTTAACAGAAAATGATCACACGCAGATTAAATTCGAATTATCTCTATAAACACTAATGTTGCATGACAAAAAAAGTTAAACGTATAACAATCCGACTTTGATACATGAGGTTTCAATTAAATGAAATTTTACACAAAATTCAACTTTCGGAGCTCAATACCCATTAATGGCGGAAACGCAAGCCCAACTCGTTAAACTACTCACTAGGCATGAATTAAACTAATTTAAACAACAAACAACTAAATTACACAACAAATAAATGAACTAAAACAAGATATCTAGGCATGTAAAGGAAATACATAAAGGAAACTAAGTAAGAAGATAATAAATAGTAATGGAAAATACTTACAAACAAATGGGCAAACACCCAAAATGGAGGAGAAGGGCAAAGCTCCCAACTAAAACCCTAAAAACTAGACAAAATGAAACATATCTCTTCAAAATGAAGAGGAAATGTTTATATAGTAACCCTAATGGAAATCTAGTAATAAGAAAAGTTCAAAATCTGCAGGACCGAATCGATTCAGTTGTGTCCGAATTGATTCGAAAACAGGGAAAATAAAAAAAATTATTTCTGGTGCCAAATCGCAGGTCTACAACTCTGTAGCTTTGTCCAATAATAAAAAAATTATCGTAACTTCTTTGTTATAACTCGAAATTAGGCACGGTCAAAGGCTATGCAAAGATAACTCAGAGGTCCACAACATCCAAGAAGACATTAGGCCAAAATCCCAAATGATTAAATGACTAAAATGTGCCCTTGAGTGTGATTTTGAAGACAAACCATCCTAAAAATGCCATAACTTCTTCATTACAAATCTGAATCATGCACTGTCGACAGATACACGAAGAGAAATCAAAGGGGTTCAACTTTCGTGAAGAGTTCGTGATTAAAACCCGAATGCTGGAATTATTAAAATGCCCCTGAAGCTGCCATATTCAACGAAACTTCATCGCAATGCTACCGAACTTCACACTAAGCACTTTAATACCTAAAAAAGCTCAATTATACCTCATATAGCATGTTAACATATAAAACGGAGGTTGTCTAGTTAACGATCATAAATATAGAAATTAAGGTACCCAAGGGGGCAAAAATGCATAAGTATAAGGGTGAATAAAAATAATATTCGTGCCGTATCACACCCCTAACTTACACATTGCTAGTCCCTGGCAATGAAGAACAAAGCAAGAAGAACAAATGTTAAACCAAAAAAAGGAGATATGTACAAAGGGGATAAATGCCACTTTCGTGGGTGAACGATTGCATTTAGCATATGTAATAAGCCGTTAAACCCCTAGGTTGCCTTAGTGAACGAGTGTCGTCTGGTGAGGCTTTTCAGGGATGAAACCCACAAACATCATATAGTTTTATCAAAATGTGCCCAATCATCATGTGACAAACTCAATAATAACGAATAAGATTTCAACATGTTATTATAAAAGTGAATGAATTCACACAAAAGTCCGTAGTTATTAACATTATAGAACGAAATTCGTCGAATTGAAACCTTAAATGTGGGAGGGGAGCGAGCACATGCAAAATATGATTTGGTAAAAACTTATATAAATCAGATAAACATAAAAACATGCATATATCAATCCTCACCGGGCATTGCACTCAACAATTGAAATCACTATGAAAGGGGAGGTAATACATGGGACATGCGGGCACGAAAAAAAAATGTAAATGAAAACTAGGCCGCGCACATGTCACATATGAAGAACGCTGTATATAAAATGAAAAATGTGTAATCTTGATGAAAGATACCGCTCATTAAAGGAGGCAAAAAGTATTTTCACATATTATCAAAACTATTTAAACTTTTAAATTAAATTCACCCTACGATCACATAGGACTTTATAGGGTTGTAATGTAGGTTTGGGGTTGAGGTTACGAAACGAAAGGAATATGAACGGACTCAAAGTTGTTCGGGGATGAAAATCTTGGGATAATGGAAAATGGTGGGAAATTTCAAAATTGGAAAATAATTTCCATAACAAGCATTAAATACGAAATTGGAGAGCGAAAAGGATTTTTGAACACTATATACAACTTTATCTTTTCTGTTCTTTTCTTCTTTTCTTCTTTTGGTTTATTTTGTTTTTCACTTTTTCCTTTCTTTTTCATTATACTTTCTTTTCTTCACTTTTCTCACTCTTTTCATGCTTATTTGCAACCATAAGACAATAACATCATTCAATCCCAAATATTGTTCCAAACAAAGGTATGGAAAGTAATATGTATGGTTTATAACTCCAATGTGGCGTTGGTTATGGGATTTTGGGTTAAGAAACTAAAGGCTATATTAAGGCTCAAAGGGGTTGACTAGGGAAAACATATAAGGTGAAGTCAAGGTCAATATGGGTAATATAATAAAGATGGCCTATGATCATATCCTAAAGTTTACCCAATTCTCGAGTCAAAACAACTTTGAAAATCATGCTCAAGTAACATATTTCAAAATAGAACTCGAATAATGAATGATCAAATAAAAGAATAGTGAGATTTTGAGGAAATCAACATTTTCAAGGATGAAAGAGTACTGTATAACACTCACAAATGAAGATTTGTCTCGAATCTCACTTATGTAAGTATATATAATGCAACAAAAGATTACCGAGTTATAAAAATCTTAAACCAAATCAATAAAACAAGAAAAGCGCATGTGCTCATGGGATTAGAGTTTAATTCATGAGTTTATTCATAATATCAATGATTTGAGGACTAAAGTCAAATAACTTCTAAAATCGAGGACATGCATCATTGAAATGTTTATTGGATCGGGCAATTATTAAAATTTATCATCGGAAACAAAGGCAAAAGCCCAACAAAAGAGAAAAAAGAAAATATTTTTGAAATTTTCAATTTTTTAACAAAAAGGCACGCTTAGTAATAACATGTGATCCAATCAATGAAACAAAATAAAGAATGGATAGATTATCCCATACCCCCTAACTTAAATGTTACATTGTCCTCAATGCGCATTAAGAACATAACATATAGAGAGGAAAATAAAGATATTACCCAAAGTTGAGCAATCCACGAATAACACAAGTCCATTGAATCTACGTAACATGTTAGTAACAAGCATAAGAAAAAGAATAATAAAAAGTTTAACTAATTACACTAGACTATAACTAAAAAGAAAGAATAAAGAAAGAAAGAAAAGAAAAAAAAAATTAAAAAACTAACTATTTACAACCTACAATTTGGACTTATAACTAACTATACACTAGAAGTCTAAATTTTTGAGGCTCCGCCCAAAATACGATTTGGATTTGAGGGATAAGCGGTGGAACCTCCCTAGAATGCATGCCTCCTAATGAAAAACGAAAGGCATGTGTAAGGCGTAAGAAATAAACCATCGTCAATTATCAATTTTTGGGGGACGAAGGGTGATTTGGATAAAATGGGGGACAAGACCAAATTGATCTTGGTAAAATTAAAATCACTTCCCCAAGGGTTTTCAATTGGAAGGGGAGGTGGGTCTAGGTAAAGTGAATAGCCTATGAAATAAAACATCTCAAAATAACATTCTCGTTCAAGAATCGGGTTTAAGTCCTCAAGACTTTCAACCGATTCTTGTGATAAATTTAACGGTTCGAGAATAGTAGGGAATAAAGGAAAGGAAGGACCATCAACCTCAATACAATTGAAAGAATTAATAAGAGGTTGAAATTCGAAAGTGCTTGGATCACTCTCAATCATTTCTTCCTCAAAAAGGGGTGGAGGTGAAACGCAAGTTTCAACCTCAAACCGGCTTTATAAAGAAATGATATCATCACGTTTGGCGTTATTTTCTAAATACCAAGATTTAGAACTCTCGGACCGGTCATTCAATTCCTTAGTCATTAACTCATGATCAAACGAACAAGAAGACATATCATATTCTTGTGCGGTTTGCTCATAGCTAACGGATTCCCCGCTTCCCAAAGTTTCCTCACAAGGTGATGAGGGATTACTTACAAAATCTTGACTTTCATGCTCAATGCGCTCATCTTCAAGAATCTGTAGGCATTCTCTTAGAGTCTTAGGAGTATAACTTGAAAAAATATTCTCATAACAATTAAGGTTATCTAAAGAGTTATAGAGAGACATTTCAAAATAGGCAATGCAATAAAGCGACAAGCACCAAAATTTTAATTTCTCGAAATAATCTAGCGCAAGTCAAAAAGGAAGGAGAAAATAAAGAATACAAATATAACGAAAAGAATACTACGAAACAATAAAAGAATTACAATCTATAACAAACACTCCCCGGCAACGACGCTATTTTTGGTTCCAGCGCGAACCGTGTGCTCGTGTAAGGGCATTGTCGTTATTTTTGGTTCACCGCCTCAAAACAAAAACCTAAACTATGACTACACTCGACAAGGGAGTATAGCGGCCAGTCCGGGTATCGAGAATCCACAGGGAGTGTTGGACAAATTTGTAATGGATTTATCACTTCTAAAATAAAAGTGGAAAGGTGATGGGTGTAAAAAGGGAAAAAGGAAGAATAAGAAGTTAACTATGCTAAATAAGACTAAACAAGAATGAAAAACGGGAATAGCGTCACATCCCCGCCATGGGATAAACAATGCATAATTAGGATTTCGGTTAGAAAACATTTAACCGAGCATTTTTTAGTTAATCATAAACATCACACTTGAAGGGATTTTAACCCAAAAATGCGAGCTAAAACATTTAATCAAAAATGGTCACACACGTCTTAAATTCAGATTATCGCTATAAACTCCAACATTGCGTGACAAATAAAGTTAAACACATAACAATCCGACTTTGATACCCAAGGTTTTAATTAAACGCAATTTTAAACAAAATCCAACTTTCGGAGCTCAATACCCATTAAAGACGAAAAAGCAATCCCAACTCGTTAAACTACTTACTAGGCATGAATTAAACTAATTTAAACAACAAACAACTAAATTACACAACAAATAAAGAACTAAAACAATTATCTAGGCATTTAAAGGAAATACATAAAGGAAATAAAGCTTGGAAACTAAGCAAGAAAACAATGAATAGTAATAGACATTAATACAAACAAATGGGAAAACACCCAAAATTGAGGAGAAGGGCAAAGATCCCAACTAAAAACCCTAAAAACAAGACAAAATGAAAGATATCTCTTCAAAATAAAGAGGAAATGTTTATATAATAACCCTAATGGCAAACTAGTAATAAGAAATGTTCAAAATCTACAGGACCGAATCAATTCGGCTGTGTCCGAATCGATTTGAAAACATGGGAAATAAAGAAAGTTGTTTTTGGTGCCAAATTGAATCGATTTGGCCTTGTCCGAATCGATTTGATTTAGCAGATCTGCAATTTTGCAACTTTGTCCAATAATACGAAAAATAGCGTAACTTCTTCGTTATAACTCAGAATTAGGCACGGTCAGAGGATATGCGAAGATAACTCAGGGGCTAAAACATCTAAGAAGACATTAGGTAAAAAAAATAAATAATTAAATGGCTAAAATGCCCTTGAATGTGCCCTTGAGTGTGATTTTGAAGACAAAATCATCCTAAAAATGCCATAACTTCTTCATTATAAATCGGAATCATGCACCGTCGGCGACCACGCGAAGAGAAATCAAAGGGATTAAACTTCCGTGAGGAGTTCAGGATTAAAACCCGAATAATGAAATTACTAAAATCCTCCCGAAGCTGCAATATTCAACGGAACTTCTCCGGAATGCTACCGAACTTCACACTAAGCACTTAAATAGCTATAAAAGCTCAATTATACATCATATATCATGTTAACATATAAAACGAAGGTTGTCTAGTTAACGATCATAAATATAGGAATTAAGGTACCTAAGGGGGCTAAAATGCATAAGTATAAGGGTGAAGAAATATAATATTCATGCCGAATCACTATGAACATCTTAACGATTGAAGCATATGGTGGGTATATTCAATCAGTAAGGTGGTACCCCATGTTGTATGCATTTTAGTTGATTATTTAATTAGTGGGAGCTGCAGTCCTATTGTGTAATTCTCGGAAGATGCTAGAGTAACGTAAGACATTTAAATCCTTACAAGAGCTAGACTTGCTAAAGAAAGGCTTCGAAATCTATAGGTTATACTACACCACCGCCTCTAGGATTATAATTGGTAATTATTTACGACCACTATATTGGGCGTGCCCTGCTGTTGGATAGTCTTTCCAAGGCCAATGGCAATGCATGCAGTCTAGCAGCCTGGTGACGTCACCTGCTATGGTATTTTGGGGATTGAAAATGGCCACAATTACCTTTTCAAATTTGATAACATTTTCAACCGTTAGCAAGGCGACGAATATCACCCATCACTTTTTGATGAGTGCTTAGACCTTAACGGCCACTCACATCTATCTTTTGAACAAAGTATTTGTCATGATTCCGAACATATTTCATGATACGATTTAAAACACCATACCACATCCTGAATCTCCTCCTGAAGTAATTCTCGTTTATATACCCTGTTTTCACCAAAATAATATTCCCTCATTGTTGCATATCCCATTTCTCTTATTCGGTCTACCCAACATCGTGTGAGTAGCTCTTTCCTATCTCGATTTACATTATGTTATGCAATCCACCGCTTAAGCTCCATATAAATTACAATTTCTTCATTTGAATCATCAAATGATTCATCCTAACTATTTTCATATTTTAGCAAAAGAGTTCTTCCTTTGTCATCGTAACTGGAGGAGGCCAAATTTCAAAGTTTTATTGTATCCATGAAAAGAAGATAAAATTTATGTTCGTAAATACCCTTATCATCAATCGCAAATTTGTACACAATTTCAATACAAATTCCACATGTTAAAATCATACAAATACCAAAGTTTGGAGTAAATGTATGACACCCCATAAAATTTAAGCTAAATTGATCAGGCCTAAAGTAAATAAAATAGGAGCCTATAAACAATTTCGTATTGTTTTAAGCATGACTGTAAATAAAACTGAATGCATAAATAAATAACTCAACATAAAAGAGGAAAACCACACAATCTCTAGTACCAAACTAACAACAATAATATAATCATTGCATACTACATTGTCTCAAAATAAATCCCAAATCAAGCAAATAATAATAATAATAATAATAATAATAATAATAATAATAATAATGACTCGAGAGAATAGTAAATTGAGTGAAAGAGTTAACATGCAGACTCGACGCCTACATCATATAAGATCAACAACTAAGAAGAAGACCACGATGTAATACCCCGTATTTTCGAAGATTTAAATAATTATGTGATTTATTATTATTGTGGGATTAATTAAATTAAAATGTGAAGATTAATTATTAATCCGGATTAAATTTGAATATTTACTAGCGTGATGAGAAGTTAGTAATTATTAATATTACTGTGAGAATAAGTAATATGGAATGATGATTTAAAAAAACTTGTCGTGAGAGAGAAATACGACAATTTGGTATATTAAGTCGGGGACACGCGTGTGACTTGTGTCAGGACTAATTAAGCGGTAAATTATTTTAAGTAACTCGTATGATCATTTCGAGTGCGTCGTTGAGTCCGGAGGGGTCGAGATAGTTAGAAAACTCTACCCGGGTATTTTATTTGGACTCCGGGATATTTTTAGGCCAAGCCGGCACCCGATAGGGGTTGTTTTGTAATTTGAATTTTTGAAGGAATTAAATGGACGAAAATTGGAGAAATAATATATCAACTAATTGGGGACAATTGGGGTTAGGTCACACCAAAATCAAGAGAGAGCCACAGTGGGTGAGGGAGAACAAATTCCAAAGGAGGAGAAGCTGTGTTCACTATCTTGCACAACCACCACCACCATCGTGTAGATCGAAACGCGAGGAAAGCATTCATACCAATAACAACAACAGATCAGACCTTCGAAATCAAGGCAAGTATTTATTTCTTTCTTTCTTTAACGATAATTGTGTTAATGTTAGTCTAGGTTAATAAATCTTTGTTATGAAAGTTAATTTTGGGTGAAATTGGAGAACTATATTATAATCTAGGGCTGATTTGATAAGAATTTGAATCCCATATGTAGATAGGATGATGCCTACGAATTTATGATGATTTCTATGAACAAATCTGGGGTTAATTTAGAAGTTATGCATATCAATGTAAGAACTAGGGTTCTTGATAATAAATTGGGGATTTCGAATTATATAGATGATTGGTGATGATTTAATGATGTTAGGTTATGGGAAATCACATATATATGTCAGAATAATGTTTGGTATTGATTGTTGGAAGTTTGGGCTTGATCTTTAGAGGTTTTTAGGAGTAAAATTGATGAAAAACGGAGCTGTCAAAGGTTGAAGACGAAACAACACCATCTCGCGCGATGTCGCGCGAAGTAGTTGTTCAAACGAGATTGAATCTCCCGAGAAGTGGATTGAGCGATATAGAGGTGTCGCGTGAAGTTGCGCGAAGACTGGTTCGAGCGACATGTGTAAGTCGTTCAAACGACTTGGTTTTTTGGTTCGAGCGAGATTTCTAATTTTGAGGGATTTTCCTATTTCACCCCTATTTGCGTAAACAATCAATTTGAGTGAGAAAAATTAGTGTTCGATGAACCCAAAATAGCACAGAATTATTGGGAGTTGTTTAGGTGTAATGATTCAAATATTTGGTACGATGAATTTACTTTGAAGATTGCGGGAGAGATATAATCGTAATTGTAAATGCGTCGAGAGTATTAAGTGATAAATACTTACGATATTAGTTATGAAGATATGGAACTTATAAGAATAAAAATTAGTGGGTACTTGTGGGACTCCTTATGATTTTGTATTAAGGATTTTCAGGTGACATATTATCCTTATATATATTACGAGAGAGGGAATATCGTGATTTAAAAATACGTTGATAGTATTTAGTGATGGTAATACTACGTATGGAATATGACATTTTATTGTGTGTATACCATTTGATTTGATGGGTTGTGTGTATACCTATATTTGATATTATGTGTATGACATACCTAGCTACTTGCTATCGCGGGGGGTTGTGTAGAGATTGTCTTATCCCGAGTGACCTTCAGGGGGATATTTGACTTGTATCTCAGAACATAGGACTGTGAAGACTTATTTATGAGTTGATAAGTCGTTGACTATGGTAACGTAGGTATGTGTGTGCCCCATAGGTATGTGAACTATGTTCGCCGCCAATACGTGTGATTTGTTTATATGGTTCATGGGAGATTTCCGAACCGATAGTCCTTATTTGAGTATGAGATGTACCAGGACATGATAGCAGAGTATGCAATGCACTACAGGTATAGCCTTGGGGTGCTGTGTTAGTATATATATAATAGTGGTGGATATTTATATATACTTGTGTTATACTTACAATGTAATATTTGTAAGCTATTAAGATTGGGTTAATATATATATAATAGTGAAAGATATATATGTATGCTTTTGGTATACCTAAAATGAGATAATATCAGATTATTAAGATAGTGAAATCTTTAGTAACGTAAATAGTAAATACTTAACTTTAGTGTGATAACACTTATTTAAAATGATAAAAGTCGAGATCAAATACGGGATACTACTACGAGGGGTAACTAGTAGGATAAGCCTTTTCCTAGTTAATATTGTGTCAGATGTCTAGGTTGGATTAGATGTAAGTTAGGCGTGTACACTAGTCGAAAGGTGAGAATCTCATGTGAGAGTTCGAACTAACATGCATATGATACTTGCTTTAATGTAGTTTTAAATACTTGCTAATAAATCTTTTTAAAACATCGGCCTCTGACCTGTCTCTTGCATTTCTTATCTCTTTTGCTATATATATATGTATTAGTATAGGTGCCCAGCCACATGGACATCGGTTCTAGATATTTGGATGGTTTGACGAGCTGCAGCTATTGTGGAAGTTGCGGGTCATTAAAATTAGATGCTTCTCTCAGTTCATTCAGTTCCTAGTTCAGATATCTCAGTTCAGGCATGTGTCGCCCATTCTCATTAGCGGAGTTGTACCCAGTTTACTTTGTAGTTCCTTTCAGTTGGATTGAGTTATTATGGTTTGGTTTGTGGCTTTGAACTGGAAGATTTTTATCCAGTCTTAATTATTTAGTAATTGATTCAGTCAACATTCAATTCTTGTGTATGGTTTATAATTGCATGTTCATAAATTAATTAAATTAATTGGCTTTAAGTTTAATTGGAAATATTTTGACACTAGCTTAATTAAATGTTAGGTAATTGATTGGATTTGAGTTTTCGACAATGATGCTAAGAATGAACCAATCGAACATTCTGTTATAAATTTTATAAAGGACTGATCACCCGATATTTAATTGGGCAGGGTGTCACACACGACTGGGTCAGGGGTGATGTTGCACTGGTGGTATATATCTTGATAAATGTTAATATGATATTGTTAGCATCAAGTCTAAGTAGTATATAAATATAACTGATTCTGGGCTACAATATAATTACGGTTCTTCTTCTCGTATGTTAGTAGTTTTTAGGTAGTCCCAAAATCCAACAATCCTAGATATCACACGTATCTAATATCATACCCAAGTGAATCCCATGATTACGTATTATGCATCTTCCTTGAATATTAATCTACACATAATTAGCTTATAATTCTCAATCATAAACATCAACTAATCATAAAACACCTCCCTACATGTATATCCTCATAAGTACGATTCATACATAGTATATTATAACTGGACACTGGAGTACTGAAGCGCTCACCGTCGCACGACTTGGGATAAATCTCGTCTCTCTATATCGAGATACCGAAGTGGCATTATCGCCCGACCCAGGGTACGAGACATAAGTATACCATCGCATGACTCAGGGTATGACCCGCTTCCATCTACCGGGATACCGAAGTGGCACCGTCGCATGATCTATAAAAATATACAATCTAGAGTATATCACTTAAGTACTCATGTATGCTATGTTGTATATAAACTACATTACTAATAAATATAAATCTTTCATTCATGTACTTACTTATTTTCTCACTAAGTATTTTAGCACAAATTGTTAAAGGTTTTAGATGAATATATCACTATAGACTAAGTCCCAAACCTCATCCCACATTTCATTTTTCTCAATTTAAGAAAAATCACAAATTTGCCTATACCGGGCGTACCCCACCAAAACACAAACGTTCGCACGACGTAACTCAGAAGCGTCACTGAATTCTTTTTACTTCAACCTACAACCCTGTAACAATTCCTATGTGCATAACCAGTGTTTTTAGCCATTCTTAAGGCCATACCACCCCATATTTAACCCAAATTGACATGAAACATTCCTAATTCTAACTCTATATATCTTTCCTTAACTTTTTAGTTGATTTACTTAAGAGTTTTAAGAGCATATACCCCATAATTAATATTTTCAGAACCATAAGTTAGAAATTCATCTTTAAATCACAAATTATCAATCAATCCATGAAAAAGGGGCTTCTACTCAATTTCACGCTTATAACATAATTCAACTATCAATTTATTCAATCTAATCCAATTTTCTAGAGAATTGTACCAATTTTCATTGAGTGATAAAAATTTAACTTTTACTAATTCAATTCAATTTCAAATTGGTTACTTAAATGATCTAATTCAAGAGATTTTATATTAAAATTTACAGTCCAATGAATAACTATATTCTAACACCAAAATAATCATATTACTATACTAAATAAATTTTCCTAGGTTAAATAGATGAATCCTCAATTCTAATTTCTCTAATTCTCTCCTTCTCCAATGTCCAATTGTTCTCTTTTCTTCTTTTCCAAGTAGCCTCCTTATTCTCTCTCCAGGGTTTCCTTTCTGAATTGATAAAATGATCAAACTTAACCCTAATCTCCTTTTTGTATGGTTACTCACGAAATTAGGTTTACACCCCACATTGACCCTGACTCATTAAACCCATAGTCCTATTCAAATAGTCCAAAGTCCAACCCAAACTATACACTAACCCTTAAGGCTTAAAACCCAATATTTTAAGGTCTATCCGAACATTCCACATTCCCCACAAGTCACCCGAAACTAACCCACCATATTTTTCACGGTTCGATTTATTTGTTAAATAATTATTAGTTCAATTACAAATAATAGTTCAAATAGAAATAATAACCACACATACACACATACGAGAAAATAGTTTTTAGTGACGTCACCATTGATAAACATACACAAATTAAAATTTATTTAATTCAGTTTATCCTAATTCCCTTTAAATTACGGGGTATTAAAAAATGAAGCAATATGTGAAGGTTGTCCTATAGGTGGCACAACCCTCTATCAATCAATCCATCTCCCTCCCATCACAGGTTGTTCTATAGGTTTATTATATGCCCCATATGAAAATAATACACGTTTATTCTTCATTTCTCCACATTAATCCGTGCCTACCCGTCGGACGAGTGAGTGTTCTCGTCGTAAATACGATTATATTGCCTAAACATGGGGGGGTATTACTTCCGTTGTAACAGGACGTGATGATGATTTCGAATCGTGCCTTTTTGGTTTCTCGATATTCAAGTATATTTTTCCATTTGTTGCCATTCATTTTCACAAAAAAACAACAAACATCAACAAAACTAAAAATGGAGTATGGTATTATTGAAGGCCTCTTTAAATATGGGTTGAATTGAGCAAAGGAGGGAGACAAACGGTGTAAATATTGCTGAAGTGAGGCATTTATAAAAACGTTAAAGGAGAATATGGCTGTTTATAGCCGTTAGAGTTTTTACGAACTTTATTAGTTCATAGAAATTCCTACAAACTCCAGAAATTCTTTGGAATTACTACAAAATAATGAAGTTCATAGGAAGCCCCCACCATCAGCATATTTACCTTTCGTGGCGGCTCACCATTATGGATGCTCTTAAGGTCTGCATGCAAATACATCATTAATACCATGCAGACACATCATTAATACCCTCAATTAATTCAAGTACTTACTTACTATTTCAAAACTATCAACTATTAGAGACTCTTAATATAGTAACAATGACTTAAAATTCATATTATTTAAGGAAAAAAAAATCCTTGAACAAATTGTATAAATGAGTGTGTTTAAGATTTGTGTATTATATGAATTTATTCTTCCGAAAAATGCACTCACATTAAGTTTGCTCGTTTCTAATTAAGTATAAATGTTTAAAAATGATCCCCTTTGTGTAATCGGGGACAACTTGTTTTCTATTTCACTTAAAAAAAATATTAACTTTTGGCCTCTTTTTAATAATATGCAAAGGGAAGAATGAAACACATATCATTTTCCCCTCAACCTTTGATTAACAGAGCAATTAGGGGGAATCCTGTCTAATCACTTGTACAAGATTAAATACTCTCTGTTCAACTCATTATCACCTTCATGTAGTCCATCTCAACAATCTCAAATGCATAATGGATCCTGAAAGCCAGCTATGCCAACACAGAAAACACAACAAATCTCAACACTGCCTCTATTTGTTCTTCTCTCAATTATTCTACATTGACGAATCTAACATGCTCCTCTCATCTCACTGCTTTGCCTGTGACAAGAAAAAGAATACAAAAAATCAATAATCTAGACAATTTGCTTATTTACAAATAACGGGTAGGGAACAAGAGAATAATTATTATTCTTTTTTTAGTTGACATTTTTTATTATCTATGAGATTGTGGAAGTAATGAGACACAATGTTCTTATCTATCCAGAACCACAGAGCTAAGCATTATTGACTTAAAAAGATGGAGGATTTATTGCACTTAACATGACGGAATTGAAAACTAAGATTCATGTAGTAGCCCCCCAAAAAATTGAGAAATGACCTTGTTGAGTTGAGTATATGCCACAACAAATTGGAATAGTTAAAGAAGTCTTGTGGTATTGTTACTGGATAACCCTAGGTTGAAGAGTTGGTGACTGCAATTCTTGTAATAAAAAATTTTATAGCAGCAACTAAAGAAGAAGAAAAAAAGCAGGTGAACAAATTGACTGAACCAAGTATTTGAATCTGACCCCTAGGAACAGTGGCGGAGCCAGAAATAAAAGCTGACCTAGGCACGTTAGGAAATTTACGGGGGTTTGGGGGCGGTAGCCCCCGATTTTTTTTTGGAGTAGTACTTATAAAAATCTTTTAACTGCATAAAAATTAACATATAAATAGATGAATTACAATGATTTAAAAAATAAAATATCATTACAAAATGATACTAATGTAAGTTCATACAAAACTAGATAGTTGTCATTACATTCTACAAAATTCCTCTACGATTTTTCATTTTCTGAAAACGATTCACGATTACATCATTGGAAATTACATCAAACACATCCTTTTCAATGTATGCTATGCAAGTATCACTCAACCAAGCATCCCCCATGTGGTTTCGGAGATCAGTCTTGATGATATTCATTGCGGAGAAGGCCCTTTCAACTGAAGCAGTAAACCGGAAGAATTAATGACAATTTCAAAAGCCCGTAGACCAGTCCATATGCTAGATGTTTTCCTTTCTCAACCATCTTCTTAGCCAATCCACTTATTCCCTCCACTTCATCAAAGTGCCTATTAGACTTAACATCAAATTCAAAATTCATAAGTTCATCCCGAAGTTCAATACGTTCTTCCTTCGTAAAATCTTCAGTATAAAACTCAGAGAGACGAACCAAAAAATTTACATCAAAAGCAGCAAATTGAAATTTAGGATTAAATGCGGTCATACATATAAGCAATTGAGAATTCACCTCATCAAAACGGTGGTTAAGTTCAACAAGTTGCTTATCCACACATTGGTAAAATATGTCCACTTTATGATGATGTAAATTTGTTACCACTGGACCTCTCCTTACCCTCCCTAAAAGACAAAAATTATCTTCCATGTTGGGAACCACAATCTCATATTTAGTACAAAAGGAAGATACTTCCAACAATAAATTACCCCACCCCTCATCCCTCATTGTTTGGAAACGACCCTTAGCAACTCTCACACAATCCATTGCATTTACAATATCTTGATCCTTCTTTTGCAATAACTTAGAAAGTATATTAGTTATTGAAAGTACATTCTTCATCAAATGCATGTTGAAGACAAAATCAAAAGTTTTCATCTTCATTTGCAAGGCCACTGCTTCACCTCTTCTATCCGTACCATTATCTCCCAATTCATCCAAAACATCCACGACGGACCCAAACATAACCATCAAATTAATCAAAGTCCCATAATGTGAATTCCATCGTGTATCGCCTGGTCGTTTTATGGAAGTTTCTTGATTTAACCCTCTACCACTTGATGTCTCACCGAGTTCTAACTGACTGAAAATTCGCTCAACCTCTTTCTCTCGTAAAATGTCTCGTCGCTTACATGATGCACTAGACATATTCACTATCATATTCACACTAAAAAAGAACTCATCAATGTGCTTAAGATCTTTTACGACTTTTACTAGTGCTAATTGAAGTTGGTGTGCAAAACAGTGTACATAGTATGCCGACTTGTTCTCCTTCAAAATAAGTGATTTTAGCCCGTTATATGTCCCTTGCATATTACTTGCCCCATCATATCCTTGACCCCGAAGATTTTTTATACTTAAGTTGTGTTTGTTGAAAAATTGATCTAGTGAGGCCTTTAATGACAAAGACGTAGTGTCAGGAACATGGACCATGCCCATAAATCTTTCAATCACAAAACCCCTCTTATCCACATAACGCACAACAATAGCCATTTGTTCTTTAATTGACACGTCTCGTGCTTCATCAACTAATATCGCAAATAAATCCCCCCCAAGATCATTTAATATTTCTTTAATAACTGCATTTGCCATTGCATTTACAACATCTTTTTGAATATCAGGAGATGTCAATTTTAAATTTTTAGGAGCATTGTTAAGTACAACATTATTAACAAATGCCTCCCTACGAGCAAGAAATTCCAGGAGTTCAAGAAAGTTACCTTTATTCCTCTAGTTTTCTGATTCATCATGAGAACGGAAAGATAACCCTTGCCTCAACAAAAATCGAACCACATCAATTGTGACAACTAACCTTCGGTGGTACTCAACTCGACACTCCTTCGATTGCTTATGAATTATTGTCTCAACATGTTGATCTTGATTCATCAAATTCCGACTCTTCATGTACGCCGTGTGATGACCAATACTACTAGCATGCTCATTTAGCCTCCATTTGCACTTCCAATTACTAAATACACCCCTAACAAATACATCACTTTTATTTCTGTCAGGAAACTCATCAAAAAATAAGTAACAAACCAAACAAAAAGCGGAGTTCTCCTTCACACTATATTCCAACCAAGTAGGAAATTCAGCAAACCAATCAGTGTTGAAACGACGAATTTTGTTTCCAATATTTGTTTTAGGAAATGTATGCGAATATGGTTGGCAAGGACCCAATTGCAAGTATGATCGTCTAATTTTATCTTGATCATTAACATCATAATCTGCAATGCGCGGTCGTAAAATAGGACCGGAGGGAAGATTTGACAAGTCAATACTAATGCGGCTTCGAATGATTCTATTTGGGCTAGGGTTGTTTTGAACAACATTGGTATCAGATGGAGTGGATACTGGCGCTTCGACTGAGTCTTCACGAGCCCTTTTAAAAAATCTCTCCATTTCTGAATAAATAAAATTCAACAACATTTTCAGAATAACATATTTATACAAAAAAAATCCAACAACTTCATCAAAATGTTTATTAACAACTAAAAATTAACAGCAAAAAACATACCCAAACATACCCAAACATTTCTATTAAAAAACATACCCAAACATTTCTATTAAAAAACATACCCAATTGTGGGTACCCGAAATTTAGAACCATGGGCTCGGACTAGTAGCCCAGTCCTGGCGGCCCAAAGTCCGGGCCCCTCATCTCTTATATTGATCCGGTCTCCCCCACGTTTCCACAATTGGAAGTTATACGGGAGATGGAAAATGTGGAGAAACCCATCACCTCCACTTACCTACATGTACATGTATATATTAAACCCTAGGTCCGGGGCAATTCCGGGGCAAAAGGACAAGTTGTATTCTCTGTAATTACTCTCCGGAGTGTATAGAAATAATATCAACTGCACCACCGTGGACATAGGCACATCCTTGCTGAACCACGTACATCCTTTGTTGTGTGATTGGCATCTTATATTCCTTGTTCTTTCTTGATAATTGCTTCTTTCGTATTTATTTGTGTTGCATAATAATTGTCTCCACAATTGGCGCTGTCTGTGGGAAGCGTTCATCTTTCCCTGAGAAGAGCCCACGTCAAGAAAGGAGTTTAAGATGTTTGGTCACAGCAACAATGCTCCCCAAGCGGGAGATATTCAAGAGCCACCTGCTCCTCGTAGGATTAGGTCTGAAGTCCGACGTTCAGATCAGAGAGCTCGCCTGGAAAGACCAGCCTCAGAAGAAAGTCAGGGACCAGCGAGGTCCACGCAGATATCCAGGTTGATTGATGCGTATGAGGCAAGGCTCCACGAGCAGAGGGAGTCTTCTCGCAGATACGAGGCTGAGAATGTTCGCTTGAAAAGAAGACTGGAAAGACTGGAGAGGGAGCTTCGTCCTGATAATAGGAGACACCCATATCGCACTCCTAGCCCTCAGGCGAGCAAATCTCGTAGCCGAGGAAGGAGCCCTAGGCGAGAATCTCAAAGGGACGAAGGAGGGGAGTCAGACGATGACCTCTGCGAACAGCTGTGAAGAGATCGCCGCTACCAGAGCCCTGCTCGCAGCGACGAGAACATACAAAACATGGTCCGCAGGGAGATGGACCAGCATCCCGCTCACCACGGAACAAGATCAACCATAGAACTCGCGAGGCGAGCTCTCAAAACCCAGATGAAGTCACCTTTCACAAGAGAAATCGAAGAGGAGGAAGCTCCCAAGAAATTTGCCATTCCAAGGTTCAAGATTTACGACGAAAAAACTGATCCCATCGATCACGTCAGGCAATACCGACAGGTCATGACCCTCTGGAGTCACCGAGATGCCCTGATGTGCCGCATTTTTCCCTCGAGCCTTCATGATGTAGCACAGAAGTGGATCGAAAGGCTCCCCCACCGGTCGATCAAGAATTTCAAATCCCTAGCCGAAATTTTTACGGCCCGATTCATTACCAGTAGCTCCCATCCCAAAAGGATGGATGTTCTGCTAACAATGAAGAAAACGCCTCAAGAGACCCTCCGAGATTACGCGAAGAGGTAATGGGAGTTATTCAATGAGATCGAGGACTGCGCGGAGGAAGTAGCAGTGGTCTCCTTCAAAATTGGGCTCCCTAGTTCTTTCCTCCTCTACCAGTCCCTGACGAAGAAGGAAGCTGTGATTATTGACGATCTAGTGGCCCGAATCGAGAAATACGCAAAGGTGAAAGATGTCACCCGCCCTAATACAGGAGAAAACGGTCGAGCTAAGCTCACTACCAAGGTAGGTGAGAAAACTGAGAACCAGAGGAAAGGAGGAAAGAACGGAGGCAAAAATGGCTCCAAGAACGGGGGGAACCATGACGCGTCGAAAGTATTCCAGGCGGTCAACACCGTCTTCAAAGAACCAATTTACAAGATTCTTGCGAAGATCAAAGATGAGCCATTCATCAAGTGGCCCAGGAAAATGGGAGGAGATCCCTCGAAGAGGAACAATGCGTTGAGATGCGCTTTTCACAAAGAGGGAGGACATAAGACCTAGCACTGCAAAGCTCTTAAGTATCGCCTCGAGGAGTTGGCCCAGTCCCGGCATTTGAATTACTTTGTGGAAAAAAGGGCAGAGAAAGTGGCTGCCAACAGAGAGGCGAGACCCGACAATGTGCTGGAGGATGATGCTGGACACGAGTTCGCAGTAATCCACAGAGTATCTAACGTCAAGCAAAGTATCACCTCGAGGAGTTGGCCCAGTCCCGGCATTTGAATTACTTTGTGGAAAAAAGGGCAGAGAAAGTGGCTGCCAACAGAGAGGCGAGACCCGACAATGTGCTGGAGGATGATGCTGGACACGAGTTCGCAGTAATCCACAGAGTATCTAACGTCAAGCAGATACAAGGGAACTCAGCTCGAATGGAAATGAAAAAACTTACAACGGTAATGCAGGCTTTTCAAATCGATCCAGCTAAGTCACAGTCAGGAAAGCGTCGACGAGCATAGGACGTCAACTATAACAAGCATATTGTTTTCACGGATGAAGATTTGATGGGATTAAGGATACCACATCATGATGCCCTGGTCATTACACTCAGGATAGCCAACTTTGACATCAACAAGCTGCTCGTCGATCAAGGAAGTTCATCCGAAGTAATGTACCTCGACCTATTCAGGAAATTGAAGTTGAGCGTCACCGACCTAAAAGAAGCTACTATTCCTTTGGTCGACTTCGCTGGAAAAATGAACATGCCCTTAGGCAAGATAGTGCTGTCAGTTCGTGCTGGGAACGTCTCCAAGATAATTGAATTTTTGGTAGTTGACATTGAATCACCGTACCAGGCCATCCTCGGCAGAGGATGACTTCATGCAATGAAGGCGGTCTCCTCGACCTACCATCAGAAGCTCAAGTATGTAACCGAGCGCGGAGTAATGGAGATCCACGGCGACCAAGCGATGGCGACTAAGTTCTTCATAGCAGCCATCCGACCAAAGCCAGAGAAGAAGGCCGGTCAACGCAGCGAGAAAGTTGAAGAGGGTGTGATACCTTCCAAGTAGCAATTAAAGTATGGAAGACCTGGAGTAGAGGAGACCAGACTCCTCCCCTCCGAGCGTGTCGTCGAGAACCTGGTAGAAGTTATAGCCGAAGTTGGTGACAGTAGTAGAGTCTTCTTGATTGGAGCATCTCTCACCGACCAAGAACATAAGGAGTTGACGACCTTGCTGAGACACAACGTAGATGTTTTCTCATGGGAACCATACGAGCTGCCTGGCATCGATCCTGATATGGTCTGTCATCAGCTGCACGTCGACCCCACATTCAAGCCAGTCACGCAGAAGGCACGAAGAACTACACCCGAGAAGGCTAAAGCGGTCGAAAAGGAAGTCGAAAAACTGCTAGATGCAGGATCCATACGGGAAGTGCAATTCCCCAAGTGGTTGTCCAACCCAGTAGTAGTTCCGAAGAATAATGGGAAGTGGAGAGTTTGCATCGACTTCACTGATCTCAACAAAGCATGCCCTAAGGATAGTTTTCCCCTCCCAAAGATAGACCAACTAGTAGATGCCACTGCAACTCACGAGCAAATGAGTTTCCTGGACGCATACTCAGGATATCACCAGATCCCCTTGTATGCCCCAGACCAGGACAAAACGACGTTCATCACGACAGTTGGGTTATATTACTACAAGGTCATGCCATTTGGGCTCAAGAATGCGGGGGCAACCTATCAGCGGCTGGTCACAAAAATGTTCAAGGATCAAATGGGAGACACAATGGAGGTCCACATCGATGACATGCTCGTTAAGAGCAAGAAGAAGGAAAATCACCTTTCAGACCTGTCAAAAACCTTCGAAATCCTCAGGAAGTACCGAATGAAGATTAATGCGAGCAAGTGTTCCTTCGGTGTCCAGTCAGGAAAATTTCTTAGATACTTGGTCAGTAAGAGAGGCATAGAAGCTAATCCGGACCAGATCGATGCAATCAACAGGGTACAACCCCCTCAAACAATCCAGGACGTGCAGAAGCTCACTGGAATGCTCGCCGCCTTAAATCGCTTCATCTCCAAATCCTCCGAGAAGTGCAAACCTTTTTTCCAGCTTCTAAAGGGGAGTAAACTGATAGAGTGGAGCCCAGACTGCTCGCGAGCTTTGGACGGGCTCAAGTCCTACTTAAGCTCTCCATCGCTGCTTGTCATACCACAACAAATGGATTCTTTGTACCTGTACCTCTCGGTATCCAATCACACTGTCAGCTCTGCATTAATATGCGAGGTTGTAGGAATCCAACACCCCGTTTACTACGCAAGCAAGACCTTATTAGATGCCGAGCAAAGGTACCTGCCATTGGAGAAGCTCGCCTTTGCACTAGTAATAGCCTCGAGGAAGCTGAAGCATTATTTCGAAGCCCATACTGTCATCGTCCTTACATCGCATCCCCTTAAGGCTGCCCTAAGGAAAGCGGACTTGTCGGGCAGACTGTCTAAGTGGTCAATCGAGCTCGGCCGGTTTGACATCCAATTTTAACCAAGGACAGCTATCAAGGGTCAGATCCTTGCTGATTTCATAGCCGAATTCACGGGCGAGGAACTCTCCGACCAACCCCAACCAACAAAGCAAAAGAAGAACCAAGCAACAGAAAGAACCTGGAAACTCTTTGTTGATGGAGCCTCTAACTCAAAGGGGGCAGGGGTAGGCATTGCCCTCATCACTCCAGAAAACACAATCCTCGAACAAGGAATCAGGCTTGGATTTGCAGCGTCCAACAACGAAGCAGAATACGAAGCCCTAGTAGCCGGTCTCCAAAAGGCACAAACTCTAGGAGCAAAACATTTACAGGTGTTCGGCGACTCTCAGCTAGTCTCCTATCAGATAAGTGGAGATTACAATGCAAAGGATGAAAGAATGATAGCCTAACTCGCCTTAGTGAGAGAATTAATGTCAAGCTTTGAAGAGATTAACATCCAGTAGTGTCCCAGGGGGCAAAACAGTCACGCTGATGCCTTAGCAGCCTTGAGTTCGGCAGTTGACTCTGACCTTAAGAGGGTCATCCCCATCGATTTCCTCATTTGTTCGAGCATTAACCACAACAACAAGTTACTAAACGTGGAACAAGTACTCCAGGTGGGATCAACCCCTAGCTGGATGGACCCCTTAAGGGGCTATTTAAAGGATGGCACGCTCCCAGATGACAAGAAAACTGCCCACCAGATAAGAGTCAAAGCTGCTCGCTTTCACTTATCCACAGGAGGCGACTTGTATAAGAAATCCTTCTCCGGTCCCTACCTTAGATGCGTCCACCCAGGTGATGTCGAGCAAGTGCTACACGAGCTTCACGAAGGAATCTATGGAAGTCATATCAGAGGAAGGTCTCTAGCCTTTCGAGCAATGAAGGAAGACTATTGGTGGCCATACATGCAAAAGGACTCCGCAGTATATGTTCGCAAATGCCTGAAATGCCAATTCCACGCTCCTATGGCCCATCAACCCACCAGCGATCTGAAGTCCCTGTCCAGCCCATGGCCCTTCACCCAATGGGGAATGGACATTGTGGGACCGCTGCCTACCGCCGTCGGCAATCGCAAATACCTGTTGGTTGCGACTGACTACTTCACCAAATGGATCGAGGCTGAATCCCTGGCGAACATCCGAGATGCTGATATGATAAGGTTCATGTGGAGAAATATAATCACTCGATTTGGAATCCCCAGAACCATCATCACGGACAATGGAACACAGTTCGAAAGTGGCCCCTTTCAGAACTTCTGTAACGAACATGGGATCAGAATCCACTTCAGCTCGGTAGCCTACCCTCAGAGCAATGGCCAAGCTAAAGCTTCCAACAAAACTGTGATCGACGGATTAAAGAAGCGATTAGAGCGAGTCAAAGGCGCATGGGTAACAGAGCTACCCCATGTTCTATGGGCATACCGAACCACTCCTCGGCGAGCAACAGGAGAAGCCCCATTTTCGCTGACATATGGCATGGAAGCAGTCATCCCACTAGAAGCAGGTTTGCCAACAATGAGATCCAACCTTGTCGACCAAGGCCTGAATGATGAAGTATTGCTCGCCGAACTCGACCTAGCTGACAAGCGTAGAGAACTGGCCCTGGTGAAGCTAGCGAACTATCAGTAACAGCTCGCGAAGCATTACAACAAAAGGGTTAGCCCGAGGGCATTCCAAGTTGGGGACTATGTTCTAAGGAAGGTCCTGGGCAGCACATTGAAGTCGTCAGACGGCAAGCTAGGCCCAAACTGGGAAGGACCCTTTAAAGTAACTAAAGACGATCTGCAAGGTGCCTATCACTTGGAAACGATGGAGGGCAGAGAAATACCACGAGCATGGAACGCAACTAATCTCAAGAATTGTATTTCTTTTGTTATGAAAACAGAAGTTCATTTTTTTTATTACTAATGAAAGTTACTTAGTTGGTTACACTCTGATTGGTGATAGCTGCATTCATCGCACATCTTTTCCAAATAACAAGCACCTTGATCACTACAACAGGGGAATACCCCTCCTCAGGTCATCATCATAAAACACGAGAGACCTCTTAGCGTTGCCCCTGGAAATATATAAAGCCCTACAAAGGATTCTTAGGCAATACGACCAAATCTTATACTGGTCATCAAACCTACTTCGGTTGAACAAAATCCTGATCGGATGAAGACATCCAACACTAGGTGTGTCCTCGCCAATTTCCCTACTTAGGCCTAAGGGAGTGTGACGACACAACCTAAAAGGTAAGGTGGGGAATAATGGTACTTTGATATTATACTGGACTGGGGGGACACTTGCATAACAAAACAAAAGAAATCATAAAGCAGCAAGGATACGAAAAGTAGGATATACACATTTATTTGGCAAAATTGCCCCAAAACACAAACTTTTCATTAATCCATCTTATAACAATGATAATACATGTTTAGTCGGTGAGCTCGCCCAAAGCATTTACATTATCAAAAATAAAAAAAAGTATATATATAACAACTGGCAAAATCTCAAGGGGTTGGAAGCCTCCGAGCAAGATAATCATCCACTCGAGCTCTTCGTCCGTCATCAGGAGAAGGAGCAAACTCTTCCACAACCTCATTCGCATCCGATTCCAATAATTACAGAGGAATAGCATCGATGGGGGTCCATCGATCGTCCCTCCTGAATGGGTTGGGCATTAGAGTGGAGGAAGACATCTCATGACGATACCATAGCACCGAGTTCCTCGAAACTTGCAGCTCCTTCAAGGCACTTAGCCATCCCCTGATGAAAGAAAGCTCCTCGAACTCAGATAGCCTTGTTGGAGCATCCGACCAGCCTTGATCATAACCATCAGCCCACGCTTGCCGAGGACCTTTCTTGAATAAGTGCCGCAACCGGGTGACGTCCCTTTGAAGCCCATCAGCGATTACATATGCTCGCTGAACATCACCGCTGAGTTCTTCCATTTCCCTATCGCGAAGTTATTCTCCTTCCCTGCTTCTTCTCCTGGTGCTCCTACTAGCTCGCGGAAGGGGAGGGCGGGTGAGGCTTCGCGACATTGGAGGGGTAACATTATGATCAACTCCAGCTCGCGACGATGAGGAGCCTTGTAATACTGCTCGAACAGTGCTCGGTGTGTGCTCCCTAAGTTGTAAGACTTCCCTCCTCAGGTCTTCATTCTCCTGCTGAAGGAACTCCCCAACTTGGTTGACCTCGGTGGCCTCTAGGAGTCTTGTTCTCAACACATTGACTTCCTCTTGCATTGAGGCACCAATGTCCTCCATCTCCCGGAGCCTGTCCTTCAGCCTAGCCACTAGCTCGGATTTCTCCTTATATTTCTGATTTCTACACCTGAGGGACTTGCAAAGCTTAACAAAAGCCTGGCGAACTTCAGGGCTCGCATTGGGACCAAGGGTCCTACCCAACTGGGAAGTAGCAGGAATGTAATCATCCACATCAACTAACTACAAGTGAAAGAAAGATAAGGGAGAGAAAGAGATCAACACTAGCAGAAAGGAAGCTTTTTCATTAATAAAAATTGAAGTTACATCAGACTGAAGAAAGAAAATTTACAGACTAGAAAACGAAAAAATACAAAGACCCTATCAATTAGCAACCTCAGGAGGCCCAGAGGTGGATGGTCCTTTCTCCTTATCAGTATCAGCAGGAGCACTGTCCTCGGCAGGGATGACCTCTATCCCCTCAGCAAGAGAAACGCCAGCAGGAGTCGCCTGAGGGACATGATCAGGGCCTTCAATAGCTGGGGCAGGGTCCTCGTCTATGACTGGCCTCGGCCCTGGGTCGTGCTCGTCGAAAAGTGGGGATGCAACATCCACCCCAGAAGCTACGAGAGCCTTATTCCATCCTTTCTTGAAGTTCAGACTGCTGATATAGCCTATCTGAACTTCAGCATCTTCGTATGCCGCAGCCCATCCGGAGTTGTAAGAGCCTTCCTTGGCAATGACAGCCTCGGGCTCATTCTTCTTCAGCTCTTCAACAAGCACCCTTTTCTCCTCCAGCACAACAAGTTTTCTAGAGCAAACTTAGTCGTAGGCCCGCCTCAGCTCCCTTAGATCTGTGATCGCCGCATATTTCTCCTTGTTCGCAGTAGCAAGAGCCAAATCGGATGAGATCCGAGCAGAGTCGACAGCCTTAAAACTGGCTTCGAGCTCCTTACCCTTCAGCTTCAGGGCAGAGTTTTCTTGCTCCAGTTCACTGTTCTTCTTCACCATATCGTCGCGTGAACGATACAGCACGACGAAGTCAGTAACAAACTGCGAAAAAGAGAAGATATTAGAAGAGGAAAATGAGGGAAGTCAGAAAAACGTAAGAGAAAAAGAAACCTTACCAGAGCAAGCCTCTGACTAGCCTGAAGAGCCAAGTGATCCGAACCTACTACCCTTTAGCGATCAGCCGGGAGGACAGCTCTCTCGAGCAGAGCCGGGGCCAGTTGAGGAGAAATTACCACGGAGGCCCTTCAGGCAGAGTAGATACTGGGACTAAGGCCTGCCCAGCTTTCGTCCTCGCCTCAGCCCTTCTCTTCTCTTCCTCCTTCTCGCTCTCCCTCTTCTTCCTCTCCTCCGATCTCCTCTTCTCTTCTAACTTTTTCCTCCCTTCTTCCTTTTTCCTCTCTCTCTCTCTCACCAGCTCCTCTTCCTTCCTCCTCCTCTCTTACTCCTGAGCGGAGGACCGGGAACTAGTAACCACGGCCCCAGAAGTAGCTTTTTGTTTCTTCGACCTCTGTGCAAGGAGCACGTGGTCCTCATCATCATCGTCTCTAATCAAGTTCTTCCTCGGAGGAACCATGTCATCACTTGAGCTGCTAGAAGTGCTCGACGATCTCCGAGCTTCAGAAACTTCCTCACGATCAGAGGAACTGCTACTATCAAAGCTCCTTCCACCCAAATTGCTCACGATACCTGCAAAGTCACTCTCAGAGCTGCTCTCCTCCTCGTCCAGTTGGATAGGCTCTGCAGCAGTATCTTCGAAGGAATCGAACTCTGGTATACTATCCACAGGCCTCGCTATGAAGCTGGAGCCAACGTTCTTATACTCGAGCAGGAAGGCAGCAGACCTGGGGTGCTCGCCGTCACCTAAGGGCTCCCTCATTTTCCAAGCCATTACCAATTCTGAAAGACGGACCTCGTTGAGTGCAGGTTCCAAGTTCTTTGACTTCGCTGCGCAAGAAAAAGCAAAGAAGAGTTAGAAAGGTCACAAATCAGCAAAAGTTGAAACAACAGTACAATGTCTACCTATATATTCCTCCCCGTAAAAAGGAACAGAGAACCTCTCAGACCTCGACCCTTCAAATTGGGGAGGGAACTGCCAATTCCTAACAAGGAAACCTTCTTGCCAGTAGTCCTTATGGGAATCAGGTAGGTTTAATACCAATACCCTATCAGGGATCCTAGCTTTGAGGTATAAGACACCTGAACTAGTTCGAGAAAAGGAGTAACAGAAACAGACCTCGGCAAGTCCTAACCTAGTACCATACAATCGATTTATCCTATGGATGCCATTTACTATTTTTCACACATTGGGCGAGCATTGTGCAGGAACAATATTGAAATAGCCAAAGAAATGCAGGAACAAATCATTGGGAGGGAAAGTGAGTTCCCCCTGGGAAAGTAACAGAACATGGATCCAGTGAGCATCATCTATATCCCTAACATTCCTAGGAGGGGAGGCACAACACTCAATATCTACCCACTCAGGAATGTTGTAAAATTTCCTAAATTCAGAGATTGACCTATTCCCAATCTTTTGCCATTAGAAGACCCAAGAAAAGCTACAAACCAAAGAGAAAGTACAAGGAAAGGGCACAGGAAACTTACAAAATAGAAGATCGGTTCAGGTGATGAAGAAGCACGAGCTCAGACAACTAAGAAACAATGGAAATGGAAATTGAGAGAAGAAGGTACGAGGCGCTAAAGTTCTCAGAAGATAGAAGAGTACTGGAAAGGCTGAAGCGACGAGAGAAAAAGTGGCTATCCCAACAAGCCTTCAAATTCTAATCATAGCGCTCAATAAGCGAAGCGGGTGCCGCCAAATCAACTTCACAGTTTTCGAAGAATCGCAAATCAGCCATAATGGCTGATCATTTATATCCATTGAACCCATAAACATGGCCCAACAAATTTAGGGGCAATTGTGGGTACCCGAAATTTAGAACCATGGGCCCGGACGAGTAGCCCAGTCCTGGCGGCCCAAAGTTCGGGCCCCTCATCTCTTATATTGATCCGGTCTCCCCCACGTTTCCACAATTGGAAGTCATACAGGAGATGGAAAACGTGGAGAAACCCATCACCTCCACTTACCTACATGTACATGTATATATTAAACCCTAGGTCCGGGGCAAAATGACAAGTTGTATTCTCTGTAATTACTCTCCAAAGTGTATAGAAATAATATCAACTGCACCACCGTGGACGTAGGCACATCCTTGCTGAACCACGTACATCCTTTGTTGTGTGATTGGCATCTTATATTCCTTGTTCTTTCTTGATAATTGCTTCTTTCGTATTTATTTGTGTTGCATAATAATTGTCTCCACACCAAACATTTTCAGAATAAAATTCAACAACAATTTCAGAATAACATATTTATACAAAAAAAATTCAACAACTTCATCAAAATGTTTATTAACAACTAAAAATTAACAACAAAAAACATACCCAAACATTTCTATTAAAAAACATACCCAAACATTTTCAGAATAAAATTCAACAACATTTTCAGAATAACATATTTATACAAAAAAAATTCAACAACTTCATCAAAATGTTTATTAATAACTAAAAATTAACAACAAAAAACATACCCAAACATTTCTATTAAAAAACATACCCAAACATTTTCAGAATAAAATTCAACAACAATTTCAGAATAACATATTTATACAAAAAAAATTCAACAACTTCATCAAAATGTTTATTAACAACTAAAAATTAACAACAAAAAACATACCCAAACATTTCTATTAAAAAACATACCCAAACATTTTCAGAATAAAATTCAACAACATTTTCAGAATAACATATTTATACAAAAAAAATTCAACAACTTCATCAAAATGTTTATTAACAACTAAAAATTAACAACAAAAAACATACCCAAACATATCCAAACATGTTTATTAACAACTAAAAATTAACAACAAAAAACATACCCAAACATATCCAAACATTTCTATTAAAAAACATACCTAAACATACCCAAACATTTCTATTAAAGAGCATACCCAAACATTTTCAGAATAAAATTCAACAACATTTTCAGAATAACATATTTATACAAAAAAAATCCAACAACTTCATCAAAATGTTTATTAGCAGCTACAAATTAATAACAAAAACATACCCAAACATACCCACACATTTCTATTAAAAAACATACCCAACAATCAGCATCAACAGCTACCAAAATCAGCACCAATAACTGTCAAAAATGCCAATGAAAATGCCAAAATCAGCAGGAAGAATGGAGTCTCTTTAGGGAAGAGACGAAAGAGAGAGAAAGACTAAGGAGTGGGTAAGTTTGGTTTGCTTTTAATTCAAGGACCATCCGTGTTTTTTAGGTTTGAAAGATTTTGTTATTTTTAAAATTGCCCCAATATCTTTAAAAATTTATAAATCATACCTGTACAAACAAAAAAAAAAAAAGTTACCTTTGCTGGCTTGGGCAAGTGCCCAGGTCATAAGCACAGTCCCTCCGCCACTGCCTAGAAAAGCATTATATTATGTACAGGGGCACAAATCTTACTGTTAAAGGTGCCAATTGTCATCCCTAATTTTTGAAAATATAAAATAACAAGTATATTAATCGTTATTAAAAAAAGAGAAGAAGTTTAATAATATAAAAACTTTCCTCCGTGTAATATAACACTTCGCCCCTGTTTAATGGGACAAAAAGAAATATGACATCACTTTTTACCTCCTTACGAGAAATTGTGGCTTTTCAACCAGGTATTAAATCAATCTTTTTCGTTTTTGTTCACACACACACACATATCTGTCTGTGTTTATAAACTATACAATAAATATGGGATGCCTTGGACTGTACCACTGGTCCACTACAAAAGAGGAAGCTCATCGCTCATTCTGCCAGTGGGAGACGAGGAACAGTTTTAATTGTTCAATTCAAAACTTTTGCCATTGTATCTAACATAACTTGTCCATGACAAAAGAACACGTAACAAAGATATATCTTCTATTAAAATTTGAATAATTTACGATGAGGCTATTACATGATATTTATAGGGTTAGGTATCATTTGAATATTTTAAATGAATATCCAATCTCCACACTTGTACCAACAAGCAAATACTAAATAAAAAGGAATTAAGGGGTCACTAAAAGAGCACTAGTATAAAATATAACAAATGCGTCTATACTTCTTAGTTTACATCAATATCGCATTCACTAGCTTGAGCAAACTATAGGTCTTACTAAGATCGTAGGCAGTTTCCATAGAGAACTATCACTAAATTATGGACAATTGCACTCAATTCTAAAAGAAAAATGAGCATTTGCCTGGGAATACAAGAAGGTTCCCAGGACTGCGATGGCAGCTCCAAGGGCATTGAGGGGTTGGACGGCTGTACGGAAGATGATGATGGAGGAGACTATGACAGATATTCGTTTCATGGTGTTTCCGATGCTAAACGTCAAAGGTGAGATCTCATCCAGAGAGGTGATAAAACACACTCTGGGCCGCCCCCCACCTATATACAGTGCAAAACTATCAGCCACACAAAACATTTGTTAGCAACGTCTTGTTAGGGAATTTTATTTTGAAGCAAATATAAAGGAAAAAAAGGTAAATTATATTTCTTTTTCTTTGTTCAAGAGTTTACATAAGAAAGAATGTTATTTTGTCACTTTTCGTTATTTTGAGAGTTTACATAGAAGAGAAAAAATAGGAAAATTTTTTAAAAAAATTTCCTTCCTTTCTTTTCAAAACTTTCCTTTCAAATTGGAAAGAAATGGAGAGAAAGAAATGGTGAGAAAGAATGTACTTTATTTTCCTTAAAAATATTATTTTCCTTCCAACTTTCAAATACTAAAAAAAAAAATTATTTTATCTTCCTTTCTAAATCATTTCTCTTCTCTTCCTTTTTTTTCTCTCTTATAAATTTTTCTTTCTTTTCTTTTCTCTTTTAATAAAACTTTCATTTCCTTTCCTTCCTCTAAAAAACTCCCAAACAAACTGTAAAAGGCAAATAGCAATAGAAATAAAATTTCAGTCTTCGAAATAAAATGAAAGAATTCAGAGCAAGGGCGACTTGAAACTCGTTTGGCATGTATTCAATATGGAAGCATACAATTAGATCATCTTTATTTTTATTAATTATCGGAATTTTGGGTTGCTTTAGGCATTGTAATTATGTAGTATACTCCTTGCAGAATTAGGGTTATATTTCTCTCATATGATTAAGTTGTAATTTCTATAATTTTCCAGACGTTATTATTATTGACATTGATTGATTATTGACACTTCAGATTATTGCAGTTTTTTTTTCTTTCTTTTCTTTCCTTTTGGTTTTACATACAATCATTTAAATCGTTCCTAAAACGGTCACTTGTAAACAAAAATTCTAATGAGGAAATCTAACATTGAGAAAGGCACACATCACGAGGAAAGGCCAAAAACTCTGTGCATAATTACTGGATGATAAAAGACACTACCTTTGAAGCTTAATCTAAAGAAGTAACGACCAGCGTATTTTTAATAGTTTACTTTGATAACTATCATCAAATTTATATATAATAATTCATACTCTCTTAGTCCCAAGTTAAGAGTCTCTATCTTAACTTTGTATAGATTAATGATACACTCATTTAATGCCAAGATCAACACTAATTTACTATTATGAAATTTGGTTAGTTGATTATGTTCAAAAAAGGAAAGTGGACTATTAATTTGGGACAATCCAAAAATAAGTAGTGGACTCTTAATTCGAGACGAAAGTAGTATTTAATATTTTTTTTATTATTATAATATATCTCTAAACATATTTTCTTCGGAATAATAAACAAATTAGGACATAACACATACACAAGTATAAATTCCATACATTCTTAACTTCATACTAGGCTACATTGATAGGAGTACACATTGTGATTGATAAGATTAATCCCTGAAGATCAGGTTATGGAAATAATTGGTTTGGTGAAGTGGAATTGAACATCTGTGGGTCAACACATACGGAAAAATGACCACACAAAGGCTCTCACCATGTGCATCAATTAAAGAGATTCAAAACGAGACATGGCGGTTCAATCATGGAAGATTTCAGTTCAAAACAAGATAAAATGAACAGTTGTTTCAGGTGTAATAAAATAAAACCAATATACACTTGATAGGATGGATGGCTATTTGATAGTTAGGCTCAACACTTACCTAAACATGTCATATGAATTAGGCCATACGAGTAATCATTATCCTAAATATTCATCGCAGTCAAGATTATCATGAATTAGACATGCTCACCGTCGCCGCCATGTGCCCTATTGTATGCGCAATAGCAACCTAACACACAAAAATTTTACATTGCAGTATACGATAAGTAAAATATATCAGAGCCATAAAAAAAGGTAATTTGCTTACGGGGAAAAAGGTTTTCCAAAAGTCAAGATCAGTCTTTGGTGCGTGGACGATATTAAAGGCCCAAGAGATGACCATAATGAGTGAGCTAGCGGCGAGGGAGAGAGTGGAAGTTAGCCATGGAAAAGGAAAATCATTGAGGACTTTCTTGTTATATGCATTGAGTATGACGTTCAAAGCGTTCAAAGCCCACCACATTGCGAAGTAGATGCCGATCTTCACCGTCCTCGCAGATTCAGCTGGCGTTTGTGGTTACTCCATTTGATCGACCTTGCATGTGATCAATGAGGACTTGTGATCATTTCTTGAAGGTCTGTTTAAGGGTCCAAAAATTTTAATTAAATAAATATAAAGAGGTTTTGCTATTGAAACAATTGAGAACCGCTGATTTTTGGACATGGGGAGTGGTGCTAGAATCGAGAATTGCTGTTTATGCAACGGAGAGTTTCGTTGTAGAATATGGGTGCACGTCGATTGCTTCACACGATCATGCTGTACAAACTTAAAGTTCTATCCAAAATTGTGAGAGAGGGACTCAAAGATAAGAGTGGTGAAAACTTTAGTAACCAAAATAAGTTAGACTCTTCACAACTATGCCATTCTTTAACGTTTAAGTTTGCGTTTGTTTTTTCATTTGAATCTGAAGTATGAATTTGAAATCAAAAGACTAAATCTAAAGTCTTAAATCTGAATTTGAAAAATATGTTTGTTATTCAGACTTCAGATGTAATTCCACCTCTTAACCATTAAGAGCCAAATATAACCGTTAGCCGCATAATCATTTTAAAAAATAAACACTTTTTCTTACCTCTTAAGTCAGATTTAAGAGGTAAAAATAAATGACACCTAAGTATGCTCACAACACACACGGAACAAAACTAGCTAATTCTACCAAAATACCGAGTTTTTTTATAAGAGAGAGAGAGAGAGAGAGAGAGAGAAAGACAGTACAGACGAGTCATCATAAATGTCAATGCTGATTCTATTGATACGATTTTGGGGTATATTATGACGAATTTTGCCAGTATTGGAAAGTAACTTGGCTCGAATCTGGCCTGTCAGTTGGTCCAAAATGGTAAGCTGACTCATTCAAGAATTGGTCTTCTTGTTGTATCAATTACAAAATTAATAAAAGAAATACTAATTTAAGGTTTGACGCTCATTAATTCTTTATATTGACTTTAGCCATAATTATATTATCCTCTTGAGGTTTGATCGACCAAAGATTTATAGTGATGTATAAACTGCTGCAAAAAACATTTTTGTAAAACTTTTAATACCTATTTATCCACCAAATAATTTGAAAACTCAATGAGTTTTCTCCAACACACATCTTTGAAAACAACAAGGTTTCAACACCAATTTCTCGAAGTAAGTTTTTAACACCCTAATTAGGGTGTCGATATTCATTTTTCTTTCAAAACTCCACTAGTTTTAAAAAAAAAATTTAAACACACTTTGAATTATGTGGACTTTGATCTCTTTTTGAGGATATGTCTGTCTTGTATTTGCTTTGAAATTCAAGTCCAAATTCATTTCCTTTATTTTGTTTTCTTTTTCTCTTTCTCCCTATATGTGCTCATTATTCCATATGATAATAATATCTTATGTATTTTTGTAGTAACTTTATCACCCATAATGACTCATTTTACAGTGGTTCCATGGTAAAATTATTTTGCTTACATTTTGTTCCTTTCGACTACTCATAATCACTTTCTCTATGATGATGTCATGACAAACCCCTACTCTCTTTTACTCTCTTTTACTAGACTACTCACACTCATCCCCTGATACATTTTATGTACCTTTATACATATCAAAACACACACTCTGCACTCATTCTCACACACTTGCACTCACACACATGCATGAATGCACAAGATCAAAAGAACATGTTTAATACCCATAAGAGATCGAAAGGGCAGAAGGTTGCCAAAAACCTTCACTCTTCATAACTTAGTCTCCAATTCAATATCTCATTGATCTTGATTTGATCATTTGCCTTATACCTTCTTTTTAGTAGTTATTTTTTTTGCCTATTTTTGTTAAAAATAGGCTGGTGACTCTGAGTTTTAGATAATCACACAGCTTAGTAGCCATCTTCATTTGGTTGAGAGATCTTTTCTCCCTAAAATCCCTTACCCCTTTTGACTCGACCGCGAGGAGGAAAGGAAAGTGCATGATTACATACGCACAAATATACACTCAAGTTGGAACAACTTTATCGCGAGGGAGGTCAAACCCCAAGATAGCCACCGCGACAACTCTCTTATGGAACATTTTAAATAGTAGACTTTAATTTTACATTGGTTTTCTTACTCCATCTCTTTTATCGTATGCAATTTATATATACACCTCTTATTGCGTGCTATATGTACATGTATCTCTTATCGCATAATATTCATATCTTCTTCATGCAAGAGAGTAATGTAATCCGAGGTATTTTGAGTAAATAATAAGGCATAACCCATTTAGCGGTGGAAATATAATATTTAGTCTACCAAAAGTAATGGAAACCGAGTTTAATGGTTATCACAATAATGAGAAATAAATATACGAATGATGGATAATAAATAAGGGCCTTTGGTTAGTGCTGATATAGAGGGAGAGGGAATAAGCACTCTAAATACACACTAGCAAGTAGTTAAGCACCAATGGGTGAACGAGGTGAGTGTTTGGGAGTAATAAATTGTGGTTTTCTTCTTGAGAATGAAATAAATGCACATGTGATTTTCTAAGTTTAGAATGTTTTTTTTGGCTAAAGGCTTTCAATGAGGTAGCTTGATGATGTGATGAGTAATAGGTTTGTTCTTTTATAGGTAAAAAAGGCTTAGATGAACCTCTGAGTGATATTAAATGTTATACAAGTCTACTACACCTAACATGTCAAGAGCATTAAATGCTAAGAGAAATCACAAAGGACCAGTCAGCTTGTGTCAGATGTCACAGTGCCCTGTCAACGTACTTTTAGCCACTAAACCTATCGACGTTCAATCTAAGGTATGTTGTTGATTTGACACGTGTGTAGCTGAGAATGTATGCTAATGAGATTGTTCGAATGATGCTAATTCAAATTTCCTTGGTACTTTACTTGATGTATTTATAATGGTTTAATCAAATGTCTTAACGATGCCTTGCTCTTTATCCTCCAAATTAGTTACCTTAAAGAGTTCATGAGTAAGCATCCTGGATAGAGCATGTAAGCTCTCCCAGGTCCTGCCAGAATTGGTATATTGTTGATACCGTCAGATCTCATTTATTGCAAGATAAACTATAATTATACTTAAGGAAACGACTTGATGCTGAGTCATTGTATTTTTTTTGAAAGGCTTGAGTGTAGTTCACTTAAGCTCTGCCTTGTCTTGATCTTCTATTGGTGATTTGATGGGGAGGTTTATCATTAAAACTCTACTACAATTCCCCCCTCATAGATAAATTTATTGTGTCAACAAGAAGAATCTATACGAAACACCTTTAGTCGACACACCATGTACTGAAGCATCTTGTCTCTGTGCATGCTTGCCAAGTATTTAATGTATCTCTACTATTTAATTCTAATATCCCATCATCGATTGTTTATGTTTTCCAGTAACATATAGCATGACAATATTGATTCTCAATTGTTTTTAGGTGCACACACAATCATCATTTTTGCCCTTGTTTATAAGTTTTTCTTAGGTTTACCAATAGACAAGCAATATAATGTCCGCTTATCCTTTCATTATAAATACTTTATTATCTTTATTTTCAAAATATTCCAAACTTTTTTCCATTTAAGATAAACTAACGCCCTTTGTCTAGAGAGAGAAAATAGTTTGTTCTTGAGATTTCTTCAAGTAACTAGCTATTTTTCCTTATGATTTACATGCCATTTTCCTCTTTTTCTCCAATGTTGAATTAGAGGGAAAGAATGGTTCACCTGATGGTTTTGCTGCTTGGTCGACATATATAAAGGGTAAATACATGAACTATCTCCTCAAGGCTGGTTTAATACGAGTAGCCACCTAGTTTGGGGACTATACTCTGTCCAAGAACAATTTCAACTCTTCATTTCTCGATAGAGCGTGAACATCCACACATTGGTTACATCTTGGGGAGAATTTAGCATCACCCTTGAGGATATTTGTGAGCTATTTATCTTAGATCCCTGTGGCATATTGCCCTTTAATGAGCGTGACAATTCATATATTTTAACACTAGGGATGATCGCTTCTTAACATTAAAATGTATGTAATAACCCTCGCTTTTGAGAACCTATTTTATATTTACTTGTTAGGTATAGTAATTATATAAAATGTTGGAATGGGGAGTAAGTATTTATTTAGTGAAGAAAAGTTAATATTTACTATGATGCTGCATATTTACCTTATGTGTGGGTGAATATCACCATGTAGTATTTTATTATGTCATAAGAATTAAAATGACATTTTGGTTTAAAATGAAATCGGAACATAAAATGAGTTATAAAATTTCCAACTGATAAATTGGAGAGCGTAGTTAGTTCCGGAAGGTGCGAGATAGTCAAATTATGTGCCATCTTGTATTTTGAGGTTTTGGGCACTTTTGACTGGTTTTGGTTTAAATATGTAGTTGCGTATTATTTTATCGCGGTATTTATTAATTAAGTTGGTAATTAAATACTATAGCACGTTTTATGTCTTGAAATCCACTTATTCCTCTTAAGTGTAATTAGTGACCTAGAGAGAGAGAGAGAGAAGAAGAAAAAGCTAAGAAGAAAAAAGGAGAGATTAAAGGTTTGAAGTTTTATCTTGCCTACATCTTCATCAAATCTAAAATTTGCACCGTTGAGGCAAGTTTTCTACTTGCTAATATGTGATTTAAGTTGAATAAGTATTATTGATAGTTGTGGATAAATTTTGGTTTAAGAAAGTTGGGGTTTCTTGTTGGATTTATGGGCTTGAAATCTTGGAGGTTGATTTGAATGGTTATTGGTGTAAATTATGGTTGATTGATGCATTTAAGACCAGTTGGTGGTAATAAATGATAAGGGGTTTTGTGGTTTGGAAGAAGATAGGAGTCATAGGTCTGCTATGACCGGTCGACCGCGGTTCCAGGACCGGTCGATCGAGCCTTAGGGGGAGGGCACACTGCTTTCCTATAAAAGTCTAAATTTTAGAGCGCGGTCGACCAGCCCCCTTTTTCCTGGACTTCCTGATTTCCTTCGTAGGCTAAAAATTTGAGACACGGTCGACCGCGATCTCAGGACCGGTGGACTGGTCCCTTGTTTTCCACCTTTAAATTTTATTTTTGTTTTCTTAGATTCCTTCTTTTAATTAGGTACTAGGAACCTTCTTGTATGAAGTAAACTTATAGTCCTAGAATTTTTAATCGAGTTTGGTCGATACCCTAGAGTTGAACGGGCTTCGCTTGGGGTTAAATTCCATAGGTACCAAAAGTGATGTTTAGGCATTTCTTTTCTTTTCGCAGGATATTAGGAATTAAGATAAAGAGTTCTAAGCCCATATGTGGAGATTTTGGAAGTCCTTTTGAGGTATATAAAACCTTTGGATTTGTAAGATGTGGATGACCATAACGAGAATAATACGGGGGGATATTAATGAGAATCTTAAAGGATTGTGGTTTCAAATAGAATGAAACATACATCTGATTAATGAAAATAATAATGAGATGAAATGGGTAAATGTTAATTTACTTACACACACACCTCTCTAAATGCTATCATAAGGGAAACTCGCGTATGAGGTGATGTCCCCTGACTAGTGAATGCAGGGAGACTATAGTCCTCGGCCATATCAAGGATTTTTTATATATATATTTTTTCTGAGCTAGTGAGGTAATTCTGGGTGTGGTTATGACTCACTTGCAAGTATATGGCCACTTCCCGACGTGCGATAGGTGCCCAAGTTGTCTTGTATAGATAGGCCATGGAAGATGATAGTCATTTAGGGGCTCACCCAGTGGGGAAACTCGGAGGGGGGGGGGGTCTTAGAATAGTTATATGTATGAGAATATAACCTTTCTAACTCAAGTGGGACTTGATGTATGTAAATTTCCATAAGAAAATATGATGGTAATTATATTCCTGTTAAGGAATGGAAAGAAGGAAAGACATGGTGAATAATGAGGTTTAAATTATGTTCTCTTGCATAAATTTAACAACTGTTAGAAATATTTAAATTGCTTTATTATACTTGTGTGACACCCCGCCTAATTAAATACCGGGCGATCACTCCTTTATTAAATTAAATCAAGGTAAACAGTTGGTTCATTCTCAGCATCACTGTCGATAAAAATAAATTTTCCAATTTAACACCCTAAATAATTAAGCTAAGTGTCAAAACCATTTTCATACATAACTTTCCAAATTTCATTTTAAGAAAAAGATTTATTTAATTATTAACAACATTAACTAAGTAAGAATCACACCACATTAAATTCTGCAACATAAACCAATTAATAGAATACATTCGTCAATCGAATGTCAACATGTGAAATATAAAGTAACACAATTCAAACTGAATAAATCCCATAACGACAATACGAGAAATAACTGGAAATACAAATGTCCCAATAACAATGAAATAGTGGAAAGGGCGACACATGCCCAATAAATGAGAATGCTAGAAGTGGAGTCAATAAAGGAAGCCGTCTATGCAAGTGACCTGCAACTCCCACGTAAGCTGCAGCACGTTCCTTTCAAGGGATCCTAAGCAAGACGCCCCTGTGGCTGGGCACCTGAAATATATACATATATATACAAGAGAGAGAGAGAAAAGGAAACGGGCCAGAGCCCGAAAGTGTGTTTGATTTAAAATACGTTTAACAAGTATTTAAATTGATACAGGCCAATGCAACAACATATTAGGGCGACACTCTCTTGAGAAAATCTCACCTCTCTTCTAATGTGCACACCTATCGCACTAACCTTCCCAACGGTTTAACTTATCATTTTATCATACTAACCTTCCCAATAACTTAGTTTATCTTAACTTACTCATAAGATTTCAAAACCGAACAATATCATTGTTTAAAAAGATACTTCCAATTAGCAACACAACTCTCGTTTTAGCTTTATTAATTTAACAAGTTTCCCAGTGTCATATTATACTTTCACAAAACAAGTACTTACTATTTGAGTCATCAACCATGTCCTACTTATCAAATCACAGTAGGCAGTTTCAAGTTTCCAAATCTCATATATATATATATTAACTACTCGTATAATATATATATATATAATAATAGCACCCCAAATAAAAACTATGGTGCGTGCATACTTATACTATCCAAACCCCATACCACTCATATCAAGGGGAATACAAGTTCGGAATCACTCTCGAACTGTATTAACACATACACAAACAATATCGAGGCGAAACATAGATTCCAAGTCTCTAAGAGGATGGCACATACTCGCGTCTCTTAGGACCGTCTGAACTATCGATTCGATAGCCTGTACCAAGGATATCTATCTTCTAGTATACAAGTCAATATCCCCCATAAAGGTCCCATCGAGATAAGACTGTCCCAGCGCGGTAACCTCAAGGATAGCAAGTAGCGCGGTATGTTTTTCACATGTATATAATATATGTACACACAATCATATAAATATACCACTTTTATCATATCAATATAGGTTCCTCTCGTTACCCATAATTACAACATTTATCCTTAATTTCACATTATTAGTATTACGTATAAGGTTTCATCTCTAACCTTAACTCGAAGGGTTTCCTCACTTATTTCGTGACACTCGTGGACTCTATTCTTCCAAGTAGAAAATTCAGTAGGTGTCATATTTACGTTTCATCGTAACTCTCTTACGCGCCTCACACTTTAACATATCAATTTACTAACCCTAAAGTAAACATCCCATAAATACCATTCTCGTCGAATATTAATGATCCCAACATTTATTTATACGCCTTACTGGTCCTCTATGTCTCCCAAATCATTATACTAAGAATGCCCAAGAATTATATCATGACAATTCAATTTTTAAATCATTTACAAAGGGAAATAGTAGTCTGCCAGGAGGGGTCGATCGATCGAGGTTTGGGTCTCGATCGATCGATCCTTCGATCGATCGAAGCTCTAGGCTCGATCGATAGATCAAGCAGGTCTGCGAAAATCTGCAGAATTGCAGTTACGGGTTCTACCAATTTTCTTCATCCAAAACCATGTTTTTCCATTCTAAACGTCCCAAAAATCCTACTACTAACATTATATCAATATACTAGATGTTTTCAACGTAAACCATGTGTATATCTAACATTAAACATGGATAATTAACCCAAAATCTCATCTAATCATCAAGAACCCTAGAGTTTTTCTTAATCATGGTTCTAATCTGTTTTTACCAGAATTTCCTTCTAATATATCATCAAAATTTCGTGGTTTAAATTCCCCTACATGGCAAGGATTCCAGAATTTTCATATAAATCAATACTACATGCATTTTCCTAACACAAATTGGGTTTTCTTCCATATTTTTCATCTCTAATTATTCCTAAACTAATATGAAGATTGCACTAACGAAAATAAGCAAGATAAATACTTGCCTAGGATTTCCGACGTTCTGATTCGCAGATGATTTTGGTGTGGTTGCGTAGCCCGTTGCGCGATCTACGTGGAGGTGGTGGTTGTGGTGCAAACGGATGACTTTTGGGGCTTTGGATTGCCTTGGAGCTTTCTCCTTCCCTCTCCTATGGCCGTCACTTGTTTTTTTGTTTTCTAACCCTAGATGACTAACCTAAATGGCTGATATAGGTTGCTGAATTTCGTGGGTTTAATTACCCAAATATGTAAAATGACCAAAATGCCCTCCCGGGGTACTAACTAGGCCTAGAAACGCCCCAAGACCCAAACTACACCCCCGGGTACACTTTTCTGACTATCTCGACCCTTCCGGACGCGTTGACGTACTCAAAACGACCATACAAACAACTTATAAAATATTCACTTTTTATTTAACAAAATTTAGTCCCGACGCGACACGGGCGCGTCCCGATTCAAATTTCCAAAATTATCATTTTATTCACTCGTGACATTCAATATAATCAATATCATATATTACTTTGCTCATTAGTAATATTCAACAAATTTCCCATAATTACTAACTCTCGTCACGTTAATAATTATAACATAATTAATTTCCAGATTTTTATTAAATAATTCACTCACATTAAATTTAATAAATCCCCAAATTAATATAGCATAAAAATACTGGGTATTACAACTTGGTGACTAGGTTGTTAGTTTTCATTTACATCATTCATGATTAACTGTCCACATCTATCATGTTTCTTGTTCATCTGGTAATCATATATAAACCGAGCCCTGACCCGTTCACTTTTTATGTTGTGCATGTTATTGTATCCCCTCAGGTGCTCCTCCGCAAGGGTGCCCGTTGTGATATTTTCATTACTTATGCTTTCGAGGAGCTGTAAGATTTTACGAATTATTACAAGATGTTTTGTTAGACGCCCTAATTTTTGTACTCTAGATATGATCGGGTCTTTCATCGGGCATGTGTCCCTAAGCTTTGTAATTGCTTAATGATTGGATTATGTAAATTATCGAACTGTTGTTATACGTTGAATGTAACTGTTGACCGATAGCTTATTCGGTCCTTTCATTGTATGTTGCTTTAGTATTTTTATAAGTTCTTTGGAACTCCACTTTCTCTTCAGATTTGGGTTGTTTAATTTATGTCCTTAACTTTTATTTAAACTAAAATTTGGCAACCCGTTTTCTGAATTAATGGGTGGTTTTCCCGCATACTTATTTTATATGTTATGATGCTAAGGATGATTTCCATTCGTGACTTCCGTTACATTTTGAGGTATCGGGCTGGCCACCCCTTATTTCGGATGGCGGGTTGTCACAATGCACAACTTGTAAAAAAATTTAAATATCATTCCCAACATGTAAATAAATAAAACAAGTAACAATATATGTCAACAACATGATAAAACCTAAAATACATAACTCATAAGATGCATCATCAACTAAGATAGATTAATAGATATCTCTACACCACACCATCAAACTCAAAGTATAACAATACAAAATCTCAATCCAAAACTTAATTCAAATGAAATATACATGCCAAAGTCCTATCTGAATAATACATGCCAATTGGATCCATAATACACAACTCACACCACTGAAATAAGTGGATAAAACATGATCAATATGAACCTACACCGATGCTCCTGATGATAATGTCTAGAAAGGAAACGAGGTAAGATATGTTTTAGCTGGAGAGAGAGCCTATATGTGCGGACCAACCCTAGCACCTAAAAGGTTATCACATATAAAACGGGTCAAAACTCAGCAAGTCATAAAAACTACGCGACTTAGAAGCAACTATATATATAAGTGATAAATCCACAACTATCAAGCCTATAACGGAAATCAACCCTGTGCCATGGGACCTAACAATCCATTTTAATTAACTCATTGGTTTCAATAATTAATTAATCTCTTGATTAATTAAATCGTAACCGACATGTGCCCCTTCTCCCCGACCATCTCAAGAACATATGATATGAACACATACAACCGTTACACATATATACACCACATGTTATTCCTATAGCCATAAATATCAACAACCTGTGTGATGCACAAATAAATCCCATCACACATCCAGTTGCCACATGTTAATTGCATGGACAGTAAAATCAACAACCCTTGTGATGCATAAAAACTACATACCTCCCATTCCAAATACTGTTATGCCGACTGATCACTACCTCATCATAGCTTGGCTGGGACAAGGAACATCTATCGTGATGCCCACGTAATAACCGTTCCTCCTTAGTATGCACAAGTAAGAGTGTTCCCTCTCTCAACACGCAACCATAACCTCATCGCTTAATTATCTCATTTAATATTCATAACATTATTATATCACTGTCTTCCCATATTTCATGTTTAGCTTATCATTATATTATTAGTTTCCATTACCCCCACTCTTAGGGCCACTCTGTAAGGACATATTTTTATAAGTCCGTTATCAATTTGTTATGTCATATACCGATACACCGTCGAAGAGCATTCAAGAGCAATCTACATCAAAAACAGATTTGAATTAATCATGTTCTTCATCAAAAAGACTCCGCGAAGTTTACTTTGGTAAGGTTATGTTTTAAACAACTTCACTTTTCACTTAGATCTTTTGGGAGATTTTTACAAAATATTTTCTAAGTGTTGGAGCGGACTTTCTCGTCAAATATTGAGAATGAGTATTTTTTCTAAATTTTGAAGCGGACCTCGATTTTGACGCCCAGGTCATTCGTTGCGAGATCAGCATCTCGTTCGAACGAGATTGGAAGTCGCGCGATGTCGTTTGAAAGACATACGTACTTCGTTCGAGCAATATCTGCTTCTCATTCGAACGAGCACGTTTTTTAAGGCGGTGAATTTTTGTATAAATACTCATTAAATGGTAACATTTTCATTAAGAAGTCCATACACTTTCCAAAACAGAAACACTGCGAAAGCAAAATCCTTTTTGGCTTCTTCATTTAGGGTTTTAATCCCTTTTTTTGGTTTTCAATTCACAAAACTCCCATATGCTTGAGTGAATTGTTTTGGTTTACAAGAACACTTTGCCTTTGTTCATCTTTTGTAGAGTGCGTCTCTACACCATATGGCAGTGTGTCATTGAGGATCTTGATGCGTGAAGATTCTTTGCTGAAGATGTAATACCCCGTATTTTTATGGCTTTTAAAATTGGGGATTTATTGAATTTAATTGAGATATTAATTTAATATTAATCCGACATTTTATTTTAAATATTTACTAGCGTGACGAGAGTTAGTAATTATTGGAAACTTGTTGAATATTACTAGATGAGTAAAGTAATAAATGAGATTGATTTTATTAAAATTGTCACGAATGAATAAAATGGCAATTATGGAAATTTAATTCGGGATGCGCCTGTGTCGTGTCAGGACTAAATTGTTATTATTAAAGTGAATAAATTATAAGTCGTTCGTATAGTCATTTTGAGTGCTCCAAAGTGTCCGGAAGGGTCGAGATAGTCAGAAAAGTGTGCTCGGGGGTTTAGTTTGGGTCTTGGGGCGTTTTTAGGCCTAATTGACATCCCAGGAGGGTATTTTAGACATTATGTATTTTTGTGTAATTAAACCCACGAATTTTCTTAGTATTTATTAGCCATTTAGAGTTTTCTCTTGGGGTTAACAAACATGAAGCCTAAGCCAGCCATTAGAGAAGAAGGTGAAGTGATTAGAGAAAAAGGTGAAGAGATTTGAGAAGAAGGTGAAGAGTCTTCAAGCAATCCAAGGCCTAGAACTCACCCGATTGCACCGTCACCACCACCAAAACGTAGATCACACGATGAGGAATGCAACCATATATTTTTCATCAACAAATCAGACCCTTGAATCCGAGGCAAGTATCTATCTTGCTAAATTCCAAGTTAATATACCTTCCATGTTAGTCTAGGAATGAAAATCATATGTTTTGATGGAAAAATTATATATTTTGGAAGAGAATTTATGTGTTGTAGGGAGAACCCATGTAGTCTAAAATCTTGATCATATGTAGAGGATTACCCATGAATTTATTATAATATTTGGGAAGAAAATCTTGATTAAAATAGAGGGTGGTGATTATTCATGCAAAATTTGATTTTATAAAGAGATTTGAGATTAAACCCCTTTTTGATTGATTCGTTGAGGATTTATTGATGTTGTTACGTTAGAACTCATATATATATATATTGCTTATATATTTGGATAACTTTTATGGGAGTTTGGGAAGAAATTATATAGGTTTGGAGGGGTTAAAATGGTTGAACCCGTAGGTTGAATATTGTAGAAAACTGGGCAAGAACTGCTTGATCGATCTACTCAAGAACATCGATCGATCGTCCCCTTTCCTCGATCGATCGACCCCTCCTGGAAAACTGCATATTTTTCTCCTTTTTATTTAATCCGGTTAAGATAAGTAGGAACCCTTGATTATTATTTATGGAGTATACGGGGTTATGAAAAGGACCAATAGGGTCTAAGTAGACTTCATTGAGTGAAATTAAAATGAGAGGAAATTATGGGTTAACGAGGGAGTTATTCAAATATTGGAAAGTGTATGTACATATACTAAAAGAGTGAGACTCATGAAGGATTTAGACACATGGGCGTCATGCTTAGGTTCTTTGGATTGGACGTGCTGCAATTTATGTGGGAGTTGCAGGCCCTTGCTTTAGACAACTTCATCATTGAATTAATTCCTACTTTAGATCTTCGTAGTTAGGGCATGTGTCGCCTGATTTCCTATTCCGTTTGGATCTTGTCAGATATTTATGTTCATTTATATTTTCAGTGTTCAGTACTCCTCGGGAGTTAACTCTTGTCATAATGATTTCATTTATAGTTCAAAACTTGGTTTGGTTTATCTAGATGGTTTAAATGGTAGTGTAGTTATTGTTATCCTTTTTTTTATGTGACTCTCAAACTGTTATTATTAAAAAGGTTTTCCTATTGGTATTTAATAAAGGAAAAATGAGGTTTTGAATGGTTTTGACACTTACCTTAATTATTTAGGGTGTTCAAATTGGAAATATTATTTTGCGACAGTGATGCTGAGAATGAACCAACCGTTCACCTAGTTTTTAATTTAATAAATGACTGATCACCCGATATTTAATTAGGCAGGGTGTTACAGAAGATAGGGTTGCGAGTCTTTGGAGGGTGCTGCGTGTATTCTCTTGCTGAGTTCAAGACTGCGTGTCTTTGTGGGTTGTCTGCACGTTGATCCATTGCAGATTTCTCTATGTAATTGTAAGTTGCAATTTATTAATTCATAGTGAAATAAAGGTTTTACCATAAAGGTTTTTTTTTTTTTCCTGAAATCTGTGTCTCAGCATATTTATTGTGCCGCATGCTTTATATTTACTTATGGGTTGACATACGCACTTTAGATGCTTGTTTAGAGACTAAATTAGATAAGGTTTGATTGGAAACTTGCGAGTTAGTTTTAATTGGTATCACACCTTCTACAAATTGGTATCAGAGCAGGTTGCGCTAATTTATCGTGTATTCCTATTTTCTGCAAAATTGAGTGATATTGATTTTTTTTGAAAAATAAAGTTTGTGAAAAATCGCAATTTTTCAATGGAACCTTCATTTAATAAGGTGCCTATTTTTGATGGGAATAATTATGTCTATTGGAAAGCTCGCATGAAATCTAGTTTAAAAGCTATTGGCGAGCGTGTATGGTTGCTTTGTGAAAATGGGTGGACTCCTCCCACGGTCACCGTTAATAACATCACCTCTTTAAAATCAGTGTCAGCCTGGACTGAAGATGATTATAAAATATCTAATTTTAATTCTCGTGCTCTGGGTGCTATTTCTAGAGCTATCACTCCTGATGAGTTTCGCCGAATTATGACGTGCACCACGTCTAAAGAGGCATGGGATGTTTTGAAATTGACACATGAGGGTACGAACGCAGTTAAGTCCGTTATAAATTTGTTATGTCATATGCCGATACACCACCGAGGAGCATTCAAGAGCAATCTACATCAAAGACAGATTGGAATTAATCATGTTCTTCATAAAAAAGACTCCACGAAGTTTACTTTGGTAAGGTTATGTTTTAAATAACTTTACTTTTCACTTAGAGCTTTTAGGAGATTTTTACAAAATATTTTCTAAGTGTTGGAGCGGACTTTCTCGTCAAATATTGAGAATGAGTATTTTTTCTAAGTTTTGAAGCGGACCTCGATTTTGACGCCCAGGTCGTTCGCGCGAGATCAGCATCTCGTTCGAACGAGATTGGAAGTGGCGCGATGTCGTTTGAAAGACATACGTACTTCGTTCGAGCGACATCTGCTTCTCATTCGAACGAGCACGTTTTTTGAGGCGGTGCATTTTAGTATAAATACTCATTAAATGGTAACATTTTCATTAAGAAGTCCATGCATTTTCCAGAATAGAAACAATGCGAAAGCAGAATCCTTTTTGGCTTCTTCCTTTAGGGTTTTAATCCATTTTTTTGGTTTTCAATTCACAAAACTCCCATATGCTTGAGTGAATTGTTTTGATTTTTACGAACACTTTTCCTTTGTTCATCTTTCTTGGAGTGCGTCTATACACCATATGGATGCGTCATTAAGGATCTTGCTATGTGAAGATTCTTTGCTGAAGATAGGGCTGTGAGTCCTTGGAGGGTGCTGCGTGTATTCTCTTGCTGAGTTCAAGACTGCGTGTCTTTGTGGGTTGGTTGCACGTTGATCCATTGCAGATTTCTCTATGTAATTGTAAGTTGCAATTTATTAATTCATAGTGAAATAAAGGTTTACCCGAAAGGTTTTTTTTCCTGAAATCTGTGTCTCAGCATATTTATTGTGGCCCGTGCTTTATATTTATTTATGGGTTGACACACGCACTTTAGATGCTTATTTAGAGACTAAATTAAATAAGGTTTGATTGGAAACTTGCGAGTTAGTTTTAATTGGTATCACACCTTCTACACACTCCAATCTAGAACCTAAACTGATAGTTACGTCATTTCATTAAAGACTAAAGGGATTATCGAATCACTTACGAGGATGTATAGATGGGGCAACCATTAAAACATTATAATTAGTTAAGGATTTATTAGTGCAAACTAAATTAGGGATTAAACAAACTAAACAACCAACTTCCATTTCTAACTGTATCCATCCACATTATCCAACAACGACCACAAACCAATAAGCTAACAATGTTTATCTTGTACTCATTCTAATTCATCTACTCAATTAATCCATTTCCAATAGCATAAAGAAAATAGTCAAAGCGATTGAATTGATTCCACGTAAAATTAGGTTCAATTCTCAATTTCAAGAGCATAAATCAATAAAAGGGATTTCATATACATTTATGATTATAAACATGGGTTAATCAATAATCATGTATTCTCATAAGTAATTATGCTCTAATTATAAATTAACATGCTTAGAATTTCATCAATTAGGCATTTATTACCAAAGGTACTACTTATAAATTTAAAAGTACAACCCTACTTAGAACATATATTTTTAATACTAATTAAGTGTTAATTATTCAATATATCTTCAAATTAACATGCAAGATAAAATCTCAACTCCTAATATGGAAGTCTACTACCAAGGGTTCAATTTTCAAATTCATTCAATAACTAAGGCCACATCCTAAGATATAACATGTAAGACTAAGCAATTTTACTTAAACAAGATAATATAATTAGGGATATCAAAACTTTAAGGGTTACTAACACAATTTAAGCCTAAGATTAGGATTTAGGTGAAATTAACAAGTGTATATACAATAAGAGATGAGTTGTTTAGTAACTTGGCTCAAAAGATTAAATAAAACTTAATTTAAATGTGTAAGAGAAAGCCTTTAAGCTGATTTCTCTGAAATCTTCCTTTGAATACTCACTTAAAAAGCTTTGAAGGTATATTTGTTTTGATTAATGTAAGAAGGTTGCTTAGAGAAGGGTTTAGTGAAAACCTTAAGATAGAAGACTCTCTAGGTTTGCATGAGTCAACTATTAAGTGCTCAACTAGTTTAGATTATTTTTGACAAAACACATGTTTTATTCGGTCTACCCTAGATTTCATTCAAACCACACAAGTCTAAGAAAAGCAAGAAGAGCCGAGAAAATATTCAGCAAGGGTCTATAAAGGTAAAAAGACCATTAGGTTAATTGCACACAACTCACGTACATACACAAAAAAAATTGTATTTCTTTTTCATTATTTGACATTAATTAATTGATTGAGAGAGTTTTAATAATTTCACATTTTTGAAAAAGTCAAAATAAAAATTTATTTGGAATTGACAAAATCTTTTTATCATATCTTATTTTCTGAATTAAAAAATTTCTTTTAAAAAATTTAAAAAATAATGTTTTAAATATATTTGTATGTGCTCACATCTTAGAGAAATATGTAATACCCCGCATTTTTATCGATATTTATTTATGGGATTAATTAAATTAAATGTGAATTAATTGAGAATTAATCCGGATAAAATACTAACGAGATGTGAGTTGGTATTTGATTATAATGTGTATATATATGGTAATATATGAATATTGGAAATATTGAATTAGTCGTGAGATAGAAATACGGCAATTTGGGAAATTTTGTTGGGACGCGCGTGACAGTCGCGTCAAGAAAATATTTAATTTAAGTAAAAAGTGAATTTTATTTTTATTAACCGTATGGTCATTTTGAGTGCGTCAACGTGTCCGGAAGGGTCGAAATAGTCAGAAAACACTAGCCGGGGGTTAAGTTTGGGTCCCGGGGCATTATTGGGCCATACTGGTAACTTAAAAGAGCATTTTGGTAATTTCGGAAATTTGGGAATTAAAACCCACGAAAATTAGAAATAAAATCTGACTTATTCTTTATCCACTAAACCCACTAACTACACTAAATGACTTAATGGGCTACGGGAGTTATTGGAAGAAATAGAAAAGAAGTTCCTAAGGCAACCTCTAAACCTCCATTGTCATCATCTTTAGAGAAGAACTTGTAGAGAGAGAGAGAAAAGAGAATTCTCCAGAGAGAGAGAGAACAATTCAACCTTCAAGATTCAACATCAAATTCATAGAAATATTAGAGGCAAGTGATTTAATTACAATTGATTCAATGTTATGCTTTTCCATGTTTAGGGAAATTATCGAATTTATCTTGGAAGATTGATTTAGACCCATGTATTTGAAGATTAAAACTATGAACTATGTTAGGAATTGCATGTATACATATTCTGGACGAATTATGAATTCAAAATATGACCCTTGATGATCTAAAAACGGATTTAAGAAGAGATTTATTAATGTTCTTGAAAGAAATAGAAAACTAGGATTCTTAATGAAGTTTTGATCCAAACAAAACCCTTGGTTGATGAATTATTGGTTTTAGAACGATTACAATGTTGTAGGATGATATTGTAATGTTAAATTAGAGTTTCATGCATTATAATGGTGTTTTGGGACGAGTTGAGGACTACAAAACGAAGCAGTCCGTAGCCTACCTGGTGCAATCGATCAATCGACATTCATCAGTCGATCGATCGACCACCATCGATCGATCGACCACCATCGATCGATCGAGGTTCAAGGTCGATCGATCGACCTTCCCAGAAAGAGTAAAATTTTCCTAGTTAAAATTTAATGATGTTAACCCTTAGAAATTATTATTGGAGACTTTATGAATATCCTTAGACTTAAGGAAGACCAGTAGGTATGGTTATAAACTTTGGACCTTAATTAGAATTCAATTTGAGGAATTATTCTAAAAGCTAATGAAACTCGACGAGTGAGATAATATTAGGGTTAAAAGAGTAAATTTGAATAAATTGATGAAATGAGGTTTGGGGCAGAAGTAAGGACCTTAAGAATAATGATGTTATATATGGGAATAATAGGAAACTTAATAATCCCTTTGAGATAAGTTTTAAGTACAAGAATCTATGACGTGAGATGTGTCGACAGTCTACCTTATATATTATCGGAAGACTTAAAAATGCATAAAATTGGAATAATGGTATAGGGATGTAGAATATACATTTATTAATATTAAGATATCTAAGACGTGTGAATGCTTAGTATATTACTTATGTGTATGACATACCTACCATACTTATTATCACGGGAGGTTTACGTTCGCTTAGGGCCATCTAATCTTTGTGTGCCCGGATTTAGATTGGTACCTTAAGAACATAATACTAGAATGACTTATTTGTGAGTTAATAAGTCAGCTGACTATGGATCGTAGGTATGTACGTGACCCATGGATATGTTGAATTATGTTCGCCTCCATTTTTGTGTGTTGTGATTATTCTAACAATTACTGAGACATTCGGAATTTGTAATCCTTATGTACGTGATGTACCGGGATGGATAGCAGAGTATGTGCGAACCGCAGCTTAGCCTCGAGGTGCTTATATTGTATATTTATGATGTGAATAATAGACGGTTAAATGAAAAGGAATTTGTTATGTTTATTTATGAGAATCATTTATAGTAACTCCTTGAGAAGATAAATAAGGGGATAACCTCTAGTAAACGGTAATGCTAATAATTGAGAATCCGAGTTCAAGTAAAGCTATCTATTTAAGTGATAACATTGGGAATTCATATTGTTAATCGAGTAGTTGGGTTAGAACTTATGATGGTTTAGTTAGATATAAATAACACATGAATGGGTACAGGAACGTTAGGAGTGCACAGTTAGACGAGAGGTGAGTATTTCATGTGAGAGCACGTCCTAACATGTATCTTGCATTCATTGTTTTAAATGTTATTAAAGAACTTGCTGTTTTTAAAATACTCTACACTTTCGGGCTCTGACCCGTTTGCTTTCAAATCTATTTTTGTAAAAACCTTTTTAGGTGCCCAGCCACAAGGACACCATGCATATGATTTCTATTCAGGTGACGAGCTGTAGCTGTTGTGGAAGTTACAGGGCTTCGATATTAGACGCCTCATTTTCCAGTCTTGACTCCATATTCAGTTTCATCATTTGTAGGGCATGTCGCCCATTTCTATTAGAGACTTTTTATATTTCAGTTATTCAGACTTTGGTTTGTAATTAATTCAGGATGCAGACTTGTTTCATCTATTTCCATATTGAGATTGTTGTGAGGAGTATTTCCTCCAGACTTATTATTATTTGTTGGTTACTTTATTGAGACCTTATGGTGTTTGGTGATGTCATTCTTTTACATTTCATTTATCGCATGTTAATCAGATTTAATCTAAAATTTGACAACTTACTTTTTAAATACTAGGTGGTTAGAAATCATTAAAATGTTTTCGACAGTGATGCTATTAACTGAACCAACTTGGCATCTTGTATTAACTTAATAAATGAGTAGCTACCCGGTATTTAATTAGTCGGGGTGTCACAGGTGGTATCAGAGCATCAGGTTCTAGTGTCCTTTAGGATCTGTACGGCTTATTATGTTTTCGCTGAGCTTTCTTTGATGTAGAGCCCTATATGTTAGGACTATTTTTTTCCTTTATGTATGCTTCGCTCTTTAGCTATTTTAAGTTTATAACTGCGAACTTATAAACTTTACTCTTATTTCAGATGCCTCCACGACGTGCGCAGCGAGTTCCTAGGGATGCACAGCCCGAGCCACAGCCAGCTCCAGTACAGGGCACCATGAATGCCGCCGAGGTTGCAGCCATTGTAGCCCAAGCTGTAAATGCCGCTCTCGCCGTTGTACATAAGGCACCACCCCAGGCACCAGTAGCCGCACCAATTCAGGCACATGCATTCCCGTCTACTTGGGAATGTGTTCGAGATTCTTTTCAGAAAGCACACCCTCCGGAGTTCGCAGGTAGCTCTGATGTTGTGGTATCTAGTCAGTGGAGGAAAGATATTCAGAGGCACTTGAGGATGTATGAGTGAACCGATGTTCAGAGGTAGATACTAGCTACTTTCAAGCTAGTGGGAGCTGCATTGCAGTGGTGGGAGTCTATTACCACCGCATAGGGGAGAGATACTCTCACGATACAGGAGTTCTGGGTGCGGTTCGACCGCAAATATTTTCCGTCAGCTGTTCACACGGAGATGAGAAGGAAGTTGATGAGCCTCAAGCAGGAGGGAAAGACTGTGGCCGATTATGAGGCCAAATTCACTAACTTACTGAACATTGTACCGGATGAGATACCGACGGAAGAGAAGAAGATTCAGAAATTCACAGATGGATTGACTTGGAGGATCCGTCAGCATTTGTTAGGGAATCTCTCTTTAGCCACTTACTCTGATGTGGTTAACGTTGCACTGCTACACTGTCAGGATCATCGCTTTCACATGTCTGAGAGCAAGAGATCAGGGGACTCCAGCCATCAGGGCCGGACCGGGGGAAATGGTGCCAGCGGGGCACATTCTACTCAGGGACAGTACAGGCAGGGTGACAAGGGTTCCCAGCAGGGGGATTCTAAGAGATTCCGATCAGGGGGTTTCAGGAACGGTCAGGGAGGATTCCGAAATGGCCAGCAGGGTCAGAATGGCCATCAGGGCCAGCAGGGTCAAAATGGTCAACATCAGCAGTTTCACCAGGGCCAGCAAGGCTAGGGCAGAAATGGTAACGGTCACCAGGGTCGTGGTCAGCAGGGACAGCGAGGGGGAAACTTCCAGGGGAAGTGTTTCATTTATGGTAAGATTGGCCATAAACATCAGGAGTGTCCTGATAAGGGCAGGGCCCCACAGCAGCAGCAACAGGGTGCTCGACACGAGCCGTAGAGGCCTATGTTTCCCGCCGCCCTCCAAGCACCACCGCAAATGGCAGCATTACCACCCATTCCTGCAGTACCAGTTCAGTAGGGACAGCTTCAGTATGGGAGAGTGTATCAGCTCCAGTAGGTCGTAGCCCCACAGAATCCACCGGCCATTGAGGGTATGTTCTCTATTCAGGGGACTGTGGGGCGCATTTTATTTGACACAGAGGCTACACACTATTTTATTGCTATGAGATTTGCACGCACTATTGGGTTGTTAGACACCGCAGAGAGCACCGCTACTTGTGTAGACTCACCGTTGAGTAGGGGTTCCATGATTTCTCTTATGTATAGAGGTGTGGGTAAAGAGATCGGGAGGTTTACTTTACCCGCTGATATGTTAGTGTTAGAGATGACCGAGTATGATGCCATTATTGGTATGGATTGGCTAGTTGTGTACCGAGCCATGATTGACTGTTTTAGTAGGAGTATTATCTTTGCCATTCCCGGGCAGGAGATTTTTTTAGTGGCGATGCCTCGCCCTAAGGGAGGATCGTCCACTCATTTGTACTACATAGAGGAGGAGACCTCTAAGGAAGTGGTGATACCACTTGATTCGATTCTGGTTGTTCGAGAGTTTGCCGATGTATTTCAGGATATACCTGGATTACCTCCGAGTAGAGAGATAGATTTTGTGATTGATTTGACGCCGGGCACTCGGCCTATTACCCGCGCACCTTACCGTATGGCTCCAGCTGAGATGAGAGAGTTACGGGATCAGATTGTGCAGTTGTTGGGTCAGGGGTTTATCCGGAGGAGTACTTCGCCGTGGGGTGCCCCTGTGTTATTTGTAAAGAGGAGGGATGGATCGTTGAAATTGTGTGTAGATTACCAGGAGTTGAATAAGGTCACGATACGGAATAAATATCTGTTGCCCCGAATCGATGACTTATTCGACCAGCTGAGAGGAGCTTCTTTTTTCTCGAAGATTGATTTGCGATCTGGTTACCATCAGTTGCGTATCAGGGAGGAGGACGTCTCGAACACTGCTTTCTTAACGAGATATGGTTCCTACGAGTTTCGAGTTATGCCTTTTGGTTTGACCAATGCTCCAGCCGTGTTTATGGACTTGATGAATAGGGTGTTCAGAGAGTTCCTAGATCAGTTCGTTATTGTCTTCATTGATGATATTCTGGTTTACTCCCAGACAGAGGAGGAGCACGCCGAGCATTTGAGGCAGGTTTTGCAGACGCTACGTCAGAACGAGCTGTATGCAAAGTATGAGAAGTGCGGGTTTTGGCTGAAGGAGGTTCAGTTTTTGGGGCTTATTATTTCCGACCGGGGGATATCTGTTGATCCGGGAAAGGTATCCGCGGTGAGGGAGTGGGGACAGCCCACGACACGGACTGAGATCCATAGTTTCTTGGGCTTAGCAGGATACTACAGGAGGTTTATTCGGGGTTTCTCCAAGATAGCGGGTCCCATGACACATCTGACTCGTAAAGGTGTGCCGTTCATTTGGAGTGATGCCTGTCAGTTGGCATTCGATGAGTTGAAGGACAAGTTAACCTCAGCACCTGTGTTAGCATTGCCGAGACCAGGAGTTGAGTATCTTGTTTACACCGATGCGTCCTTACAAGGACTTGGAGGTGTACTGCAGCAGGAGAGTCAGGCCATAGCTTATGCTTCTCGTAAGCTTAAGCCTCACGAGAAGAATTACCCCACCCATGACTTGGAGTTAGCGGCAGTGGTATTTGCCCTTCGGATTTGGAGACATTACCTTTTGGGGGAGAAGTTTCGATTGTTCACGGACCACAAGTCCCTACAGTACCTGTTCACGCAGAAGGAGCTGAATATGCGGCAACGAAGGTGGATTGAGTTTGTGAAGGACTATCAGTTTGATATCCAATATCACCCGGGGAAGGCTAACGTGGTAGCAGACGCGTTGAGCCGTAGGACAGTAGATGAGGTGGCAGGGGTGTGGAAGGCAAAGTGGAAAGAGTTGGGACACCAGGATGCAGTGGCCCAATCGTTCATGTCTGTGATGACTGTTACACCGTAGATTGTCACGAGAGTGGTGAAAGCACAGGCAAACGACTCTTTCTGTCAGGAGCAGATAGTTCGATTACTATCAGAGGGAGCTGAGTCCTATACCGTTAGCTCAGACGGGGGATTACGCTTCAATGGCAGACTGGTAGTTCCGGAAGGAGAGGAACTCCGACACGAGGTGATGGCAGAGTCGCACGGCTCACGGTTCGCGGTACATTCCGGTGGGGACAAGATGTACCAAGATATGAGACGTCAGTATTGGTGGAGCTAGATGAAGAGAGATATTGCCGTGTTTGTTTCTAAATGCGCCACTTGTCAGCTAGTAAAAGTGGATCATCAGAGACTGGCAGGACTTCTACAGCCATTAGAGGTCCCGATGTGGATGTGGGAGAGCATCTCCATGGATTTTATGACGGGGTTACCTACGTCACAGAGGGGTCACGACTCCATTTGGGTAATTGTGGACAGGTTGACCAAAGTTGCTCATTTTCTACCCGTAAGGACCGACTACACTACGGGACAGTATGCCCAGTTTTTTATTACAGAAATAGTGAGACTTCACGGTGTGCCCCTAAATATCATGTCTGACCGAGATAAGATATTTGTTTCACGGTTTTGGGAGAGTTTTCAGGACGCCATGGGCACGGAATTGCGGTTGAGTACGGCTTATCATCCGCAGACCGATGGGCAAACCGAGCGTACAAATCAGATGTTGGAAGACATGTTGCGGATGTGCATCATTGACTTCGGGGGTGGATGGGAGCAGTATCTTCCACTGGTGGAGTTTGCTTACAACAACTCCTACCAGTTCACCATTGGTATGGATCCATTTGAGGCGTTGTACGGTAGACCTTGTCGTTCCCCAACATGTTGGTTGGTGGTGGGGGACAACAAACTACTTGGGCTGGAAGTAATTCAGGATACTTCGGCGAGGATAGAATTGATACGGAGTCGCATTTGGGTAGCTCAAGATCGGCAGAAGAGCTATGCTGATGCGAAGAGGTTCTTCAGTGAGTTCCAAGTGGGGGACCAAGTTTTACTCAGAGTATCTCCTATGAAGGGGATTATGCGATTTGGAAAGAAGGGGAAGTTGGCACCGAGATATGTGGGACCATTTCCTATCTTCGAGCGGATTGGGTCTGTTGCGTATCGACTTGGGTTACCGGAGCATTTGCACAGGATTCATGATGTGTTTCATATTTCCTCGCTAAGGAAATATCTTAGAGATGATTTGGCTCATTCTCACATTACTTTCGAGGACATCGATCTCCAGCCCGATAGCTCCTACGAGGAGGGGCCGATTGCTATTTTGGACCGAAGTGAGCGGAAACTGCGGTCAAAGATAGTTCCGTTAGTGCGTGTTCAGTGGCGACATCACAATGTCGAGGAGTCCACATGGGAGCGCGAGGATGAGATGCGCGAACGTTATCCAGAGTTACTTTTACCAGGTACTTTTTAATTCCGAATTTCAGGACGAAATTCTGTTATTAGGGGGGAAGTATGTAATACCCCGCATTTTTATCGATATTTATTTATGGGATTAATTAAATTAAATGTGAATTAATTGAGAATTAATCCGAATAAAATACTAACGAGATGTGAGTTGGTATTTGATTATAATGTGTATATATGGCAGTATATGAATATTGGAAATATTGAATTAGTCGTGAGATAGAAATACGACAATTTGGGAAATTTTTTTGGGACGCGCGTGACAGTCGCGTCAAGAAAATATTTAATTTAAGTAAAAAGTGAATTTTATTTTTATTAATCGTATGGTCATTTTGAGTGCGCCAACGTGTCCGAAAGGGTCGAAATAGTCAGAAAACACTAGCCGGGGGTTAAGTTTGGGTCCCGGGGCATTATTGGGCCATACCGGTAACTTAAAAGGGCATTTTGGTAATTTCGGAAATTTGGGAATTAAAAACCCACGAAAATTAGAAGTTAAAATCTGATTTAGTCTTTACCCACTAAATCCACTAACAACACTAAATGACTTAATGGGTTACGGGAGTTATTGGAAAAAGTTTTAAGAGTTTCCTAAGGCAACCTCAAAACCACCATTGTCATCTTGGAGAAAAACTGGTAGAGAGAGAGAGGAAGGAGAATTCTGCAGAGAGAGAGAGAGAGAGATCAACCTTCATCAATTCAACATCAAATTCAGAGAAAGATTAGAGTCAAGTGATTTAATTACAATTGATTCAATGCTATGCTTTTCCATGTTTAGGGAAATTATCAAATTTATCTTGGAAGATTGATTTAGACCCATGTATTTGAAGATTAAAACTATGAACTATGTTAGGAATTGCATGTAGACATATTCTGGACGAATTATGAATTCAAAATATAACCCTTGATGATCTAAAAATGGATTTAAGAAGAGATTTATTAATGTTCTTGAAAGAAATAGAAAACTAGGATTCTTGATGAAGTTTTGATCCAAACAAAGCCCTTGGTTGATGAATTATTGGTTTTAGAACGTTAACACTGTTGTAGGATGGTTGTATGATGATATTATAACATTAAATTAGAGTTTCATGCATTATAATGGTGTTTTGGGACTAGTTGAGGACTGCAAAATGAAGCAGTCCGTAGCCTACCTGGTGCAATCGATCGACATTCATCAGTCGATCGATCGAGGTTCAAGGTCGATCGATCGACCTTCCCAGAAAGAGTAAAATTTTCCTAGTTAAACTTTAATGATGTTAACCCTTAGAAATTATTATTGGAGACTTTATGAATATCCTTAGACTTAAGGAAGACCAGTAGGTATGGTTATAAAATTTGGACCTTAATTAGAATTCAATTTGAGGAATTATTCTAAAAGCTAATGAAACTCGACGAGTGAGATAATATTAGGGTTAAAAGAGTAAATTTGAATAAATTGATGAAATGAGGTTTGGGGCAGAAGTAAGGACCTTAAGAATAATGATGTTATATGTGGGAATAATAGGAAACTTAATAATCCCTTTGAGATAAGTTTTAAGTACAGGAATCTATGACGTGAGATGTGTCGACAGTCTACCTTATATATTATCGGAAGACTTAAAAATGCATAAAATTGGAATAATGGTATAGGGATGTAGAATATACCTTTATTAATATTAAGATATCTAAGACGTGTGAATGCTTAGTATATTACTTATGTGTATGACATACCTACCATACTTGTTATCACGGGAGGTTTACGTTCGCTTAGGGCCATCTAATCTTTGTGTGCCCGGATTTAGATTGGTACCTTAAGAACATAATTCTAGAATGACTTATTTGTGAGTTAATAAGTCAGCTGACTATGGAGCGTAGGTATGTACGTGACCCATGGATATGTTGAATTATGTTCGCCTCTATTTTTGTGTGTTGTGCTTATTCTAACAATTCCTGAGAGATTCGGAATTTGTAATCCTTATGTACGTGATGTACCGGGATGGATAGCAGAGTATGTGCGCACCGCAGCTTAGCCTCGGGGTGCTTATATTGTATATTTATGATGTGAATAATATACGGTTAAATGAAAAGGAATTTGTTATGTTTATTTATGAGAATCATTGATAGTAATTCCTTGAGAAGATAAATAAGGGGATAACCTCCAGTAAACGGTAATGCTAATAATTGAGAATCCGAGTTCAAGTAAAGCTATCTATTTAAGTGATAACATTGGGAATTCATATTGTTAATCGAGTAGTTGGGTTAGAACTTATGATGGTTTAGTTAGATATAAATAACACATGAATGGGTACAGGAACGTTAGGAGTGCACAGTTAGACGAGAGGTGAGTATTTCATGTGAGAGCACGTCCTAACATGTATCTTGCATTCATTGTTTTAAATGTTATTAAAGCACTTGATGTTTTTAAAATACTCTCCACTTTCGGGCTCTGACCCGTTTGCTTTCAAATCTATTTTTGTAAAAACCTTTTTAGGTGCCCAGCCACAAGGACACCATGCATATGATTTCTATTCAGGTGACGAGCTGTAGCTGTTGTGGAAGTTACAGGGCTTCGATATTAGACGCCTCATTTTCCAGTCTTGACTCCATATTCAGTTTCATCATTTGTAGGGCATGTCGCCCATTTCTATTAGAGACTTTTTATATTTCAGTTATTCAGACTTTGGTTTGTAATTAATTCAGGATGCAGACTTGTTTCATCTATTTCCATATTGAGATTGTTGTGAGGAGTATTTCCTCCAGACTTATTATTATTTGTTGGTTACTTTATTGAGACCTTATGGTGTTTGGTGATGTCATTCTTTTACATTTCATTTATCACATGTTAATCAGATTTAATCTAAAATTTGACAACTTACTTTTTAAATACTAGGTGGTTAGAAATCATTAAAATGTTTTCGACAGTGATGCTATTAACTGAACCAACTTGTCATCTTGTATTAACTTAATAAAGGAGTAGCTACCCGGTATTTAATTAGTCGGGGTGTCACTGGTGGTATCAGAGCATCAGGTTCTAGTGTCCTTTAGGATCTGTACGGCTTATTATGTTTCCGCTGAGCTTTCTTTGATGTAGAGCCCTATATGTTAGGTAGGGGTGGACAAAAAAAAGACCGACCCGAATTGTCCGATTGGGCCGAACCGGACCGAACCGAAAATTAAGGCTATTTTGAAACCGGTCCGGTCCGCGGTCCACTATATTAAAAGACCGATTTGGACCGGACCGGACCGATTCCTATATATATAAAATAAAAATAATGTTATTGTGTTTCTTATGTATAGTTTTTGAATTAATGTATATAACTTATTAATTTAATTTGGAACATTTTATATATGTATAGACATTTTTTTATTTGGGTTAAAAAAAACTATGTAAATATCACTTGGAGTTTCGAGTATTATTTTTTTGTATATATATTTGTGAGAAAAATAGATAAAAACATTCATAAAATGTACATATATATAAAATAGGGTCAGGACCGAATTTTACCCCGGACCGGACCGGAAAAAGCCTGGACCGAATTAGTAGGTTAACCGAATTAATCGGTCCGATCTTGGTCCAAAAAAATTAAGGACCGAATATTCGGTCCGGTCCAAAAAATAGGCAAAACCCGAACTGGACCGGACCGTGCCCACCCCTAATGTTAGGACTGTTTTTTTCCTTTATGTATGCTTCGCTCTTCAGCTATTTTAAGTTTATAACTGCGAACTTATAAACTTTACTCTTATTTCAGATGCCTCCACGACGTGCGCAGCGAGTTCCTAGGGATGCACAGCCCGAGCCACAGCCAGCTCCAGTACAGGGCACCATGAATGCCGCCGAGGTTGCAGCCATTGTAGCCCAAGCGATAAATGCCGCTCTCACCGTTGTACAGAAGGCACCACCCCAGGCGCCAGTAGCAGCGCCAGTTCAGGCACATGCATTCCCGTCTACTTGGGAACGTGTTCGAGATGCTTTTCAGAAAGCACACCCTCCAGAGTTCGCAGGTAGCTCCGATGTTGTGGTATCTAGTCAGTGGAGGAAAGATATTCAGAGGCACTTGAGGATGTATGAGTGCACCGATGTTCAGAGGCAGATACTAGCTACTTTCAAGCTAGTGGGAGCTGCATTGCAGTGGTGGGAGTCTATTACCACCGCATAGGAGAGAGATACTCTCACGATACAGGAGTTCTGGGTGCGGTTCGACCGCAAATATTTTCCGTCAGCTGTTCACACGGAGATGAGAAGGAAGTTGATGAGCCTCAAGCAGGAGGGAAAGACTGTGGCCGAGTATGAGGCCGAATTCACTAACTTACTGAACATTGTACCGGATGAGATACCGACGAAAGAGAAGAAGATTAAGAAATTCACAGATGGATTGACTTGGAGGATCCGTCAGCATTTGTTAGGGAATCTCTCTTTACCACTTACTCTGATGTGGTTAACGTTGCACTGCTACACTGTCAGGATCATCGCTTTCACATGTCTGAGAGCAAGATATCAGGGGAATCCAGCCATCAGGGCCGGACCGGGGAAAATGGTGCCAGCGGGGAAGTATGTAATACCCCACATTTTTATCGATATTTATTTATGGGATTAATTAAATTAAATGTGAATTAATTGAGAATTAATCCGGATAAAATACTAACGAGATGTGAGTTGGTATTTGATTATAATGTGTATATATGGCAATATATGAATATTGGAAATATTGAATTAGTCATGAGATAGAAATACGACAATTTGAGAAATTTTGTTGGGACGCGCGTGACAGTCGCGTCAAGAAAATATTTAATTTAAGTAAAAAGTGAATTTATTTTTATTAACCGTATGGTCATTTCGAGTGCGCCAACGTGTCCAGAAGGGTCGAAATAGTCAGAAAACACTAGCCGGGGGTTAAGTTTGGGTCCCGGGGCATTATTGGGCCATACCGATAACTTAAAAGGGCATTTTGGTAATTTCAGAAATTTGGGAATTAAAACCCACGAAAATTAGAAATAAAATCTGACTTATTCTTTATCCACTAAACCCACTAACGCATAAAGAGATAGGAAAGTCGAAGCTAATGGGTATTACTCAGGGTGTCAGCTTATGGATAGGAAAGTCGAAGCTAATGGGTATTACTTGCGGTCATACTGGGTTGTCCTATAGGGTCAACACGCATAAGGAGACCACAAACTCAGCGTTGGAAAATCTCTAACAAACTATGAATCATATGTTCGAATGGGTCAGATGGGCATGTATGGATAAGGGGTAGGAGAAGGGTAAGGAAAAGGTTAAATGATAGGGTAAGTAGAAGGATGGTGAGGGGACCTTTACTCCACCCACCTCACCGACTCCAACCATCCAATCATCCCCTTACGATATATAGTCTACCCCAACCCCACTGATTAGGCATAAATTCTTCATATATATCCCCGTAATTTAGAGTCTTTTAACAATCTGTGCAGTGTAATTCGAGTTGATTTATCTCATATCATTGATACTGACATTTTCTAACGAGTACGCCGAGTTTGGTGTATTTTTCATCGATTTTGCAGGTATTTATTACACGCAAGAAGAAACCAGAAGAAAGAAAGAAGAGAAAATATGAAAATTTAAAAGGATAAACAGTAATTTTACATCTAGAATTAGGATGAGAAGCCTAAGAAGAGTTGAAAATCTCAAGTCTACAAGCACATAGGAAGAAACGACATCAAAATTTGAATCCTGAATCAAAAGTTATGAAGCTTTGAAGTTGAGAGAAAATCACAAGAAAAAAATGTGCTAAATAAACCAAACTGAATCGATGGAGAGGAAAAAAGAGCCGGTTCGGTGCTGGTAAATTTTCTGTATAAGCAGAATCAAACAGATGAAAAGAAAAAATAAACCGATACGGTGCTGCCAGGTCTTCTGTATAAAGCAAACCGAACCGATACCCCTAGCCCGGATCGATTCGTCTGAAATTTTTTTGAATTATCTTTCTTCTAAATTAGAGTGGTACATGGACCAAACTCTTGTAAAACACAGTGTTTTTATTCCAGCTTGTTATCAGACATTAAAGAGTTCCTTTTTGCATAGTTTAGAGAGAGAAAAAGGCCAAGAACCCTAAGAAGTCAAGTTTATAATTTTATGGTTTGCAATTTAAGAATTCTGCAATAGAGTCTGTTATTTCTTCTCCTTTATTGTTTGAAGATTATAATTCATGCATGATTTTTTTATTTCTAGAAGTTCTTAGATTCTCTTCCTTATCTAGGTATAATTTCATAATGGTTTTGAATATATGCACAGTAGAAAACATAGCTTTAATTAATTGCACCATATTAGGCTAGACTTTTAAGGGTTGGTATGCATGAACCCAACCCAACGTGGTTTGCATTATTATAAAATTAGTTTCCTGAATTAAATAAGTGATGGAATCGTGTTGTGTAGTAGTCACAACTATAGTAGTTTTTTTACCTCGTTTGCCTTAGGTAACCGGGGTGTTTAAGAGTGTGATACGCGTGTTAGCTATTTCGACACCGCTTTATTCTTACTCTTGATTATGTATGATGCGGGCCAGTACCCACATATATGTAATGCTTGATATTAATAAAGAGTGGATTTAATCAATTATCTAATTCACAACTAGTTTTATATCTGGTAAACATACTAGGGTTCGGGGGATTATAGTCCAACCTATCTTTCTCATTCATAATTAGTTAATCACAACTAGTTTAATTCTGCATGCGTAGTTTAATTCAGTAGTTTAACTTAAATTGCACTTAGTTAGTAGATCAAATTAGAGTCCCATCATCTTTTTGTTCTTTTTCACAGACAGCTTAGGATTAGTCATCTTACTTATCGTCGTCACGAGAGATCGTCCTATTTCCCCGAGGATTTGACCCTGTCTTACCGGGTTTATTACTTACGTGACCGGTTTGCACTTGAACCGATATAAGCACACACTAGAAACACTTTTTATGTCGTGTCAAGTTTTTTGCGCCGTTGCCGGGGATTTAGGTAGACTGTTAAGTTAGGTTGATTTAATCTAAAATTTGACTCCAAATCTTAAAAAGCCAAAAAAATCATAAAATCAAAAATCCAAAAAAAAAATTCATAAAATTTAAAAGCAAAAAAATATAACATCTCTCATAATCCTTTCATGCAAAATCCGCAACAAACCCCTTAATCAACTCCCACCCTCATTCACGAAAATTCAACAGTTGAGTACGACCCCAATAGCCCACACACTACTAATGTACCGCAGTTTTGGGTTCTAGATCCTACACCGCCTAACTCTATCACAAGTCATACACTGAGTCACACTCCTAGCGGGTCGAGTGCGGATACTGAGTTAATTGGAGGGAGAGCCATGTATGAGCACCCAAGTTTTGGTACGGATGAGGGTGAGATGCCATATCGTCCCATGAGAGAACTCCTCTGTCCCGAGAGAACTGTCACCCCGGGATGCATTCTACTTCCGTACAATGCTGGACAATTCCATTTTCATAATGGGATGATACAGATTCTTCCCAAATTTCACTGGTTGGATTCGAAAAAGCTTTATCTCCACATTCGTGAGTTCGAAGAGGCATGTGATACCTTTAGCAATCAGGCTTGGACATAAGACGTCATTCGCCTAAAGCTTTTCCCCTTTTCCTTAAAGGATAAAGCTAAGACATGGCTTTGGTATTTATCACCGAACTTAATTAGATCACGGAGGGAGATGGCCTCAAAATTTCTTTTAAAGTTCTTTCCCCAACATCGAACAAATTCCATCCAGACTCAAATTCAAACATTCTGACAACAATATAATGAGTTATTTGATCGATATTACGAATGTTTCAACGAGCTAGTTAGTACATCCCCTCATCATGGTTTTTACAAGTACCGCCTCATACCCTTCTTTCACCACGGGCTAAGTATAGCGTCTAAACAACTCGTTGAGATAATGTACGAAAGTCCATTTTAGGAATTAGATGAACACGTGCAGACGCCCGCCTTAAGTTTGTCGCCGAGACAACCCAATCGTGGGACACATCCAATCCTAATACCCAAAACTGGGTTCGACAAAATCCCACCGCTCCTTCAGTGCCAGACCTTTATTATATGGGAGATGTAGTCAAATCAAGGTTAAGATAATCCACCCGACGCATGAAAGAGAAGGTGTGTGCTAATTGTCAGGCGGGCCATTCAACGAAGGAATGCTCGACAATACCCGCTTACAAAGTAAGGCCACATGAACAAGTGGATGCAATAGTAGGATTTAAAGGTAATTTAAATGCCCCAAATGGGAATTATTACAACCCTTCATGGAGGACCCATCCTGGTTTTAGCTACGGGCACCAACATGCTGCGTTGAATCCTAATTCACACGTTGTCCCACCTCCACCTCCTCATTTCCAACAAGCTCCACATATGCAAGAACATATGCAAGCACCACCTCTCGCACCATATATCACCTCACAGCGGATAAATCTTGGGCATAATTTAAATCAATTCATCCAAGCTCAAAACACAACCAATATTAAGTATGATCGCATGTTCACTAAAATAAATGAAAATATATCTAGGTTGCAATCATCTTTAAGTATCCAAGAGAAGGGTAAGTTTCCAACCCAAGGTCAAAGACCTCCCCAAGGTCAAAATAGTGTTAGCTCTACTTCCAATAAACATCAAGAGAAATTTCAAGCCATTACCACTCTATGTAGTGGGTGAGTTATTGATTTATCAGCCCCCCACACGACACACCTAAAGACAAAGAGGTTTTTCCCTAAACGAAGGAGGACGAAGATGATCCCTTGAAGGAGAGTGACAATGCTGAAACTAGTGAGCCTGAAGTCTTAGTGAAACCACCCACCGCCGCTCTGTTCCCTCAATGATTGGTTCCTCCCCCAAAAGGAACCCCCGTAATGACGTGCTAGATGTCTTTAAGCAAGTCAAGCTGAATTTACCTTTTCTCGATGCTATACAATAAATTCCTGCCTATGATAAAGCCCTTAAGGACTTATTGTTGGTGAAAAGAAGTCTAAAGGTGAAAAATAATGTCTTCCTAGCATAAAACGTGAGATCCGTTCTACTTAATGACCTCCCATAAAAATTTAAAGATTCGAGTGCACCTACCATTTCGTGTATCATTGGGGAGAATCGAATAGAAAAGGCCTTACTTGATTTAGGGGTGATTGTCAACATTCTTCCCTACTCCATATATAGGAAAATCGATTTGGGGGACCTCAAGCTCACAAAAATCACTCTCCAACTCGCGGATCGTACTGTAAAGATACCACGAGGCATTATTAGAGATGTGATAGTCCAAGTTGACACCTTCTACTTCCCGGTAGATTTTATCATTTGGGACACGGAACCCTCCATAACCCTAAGTAATCATGTTCCCGTCTTTCTTGGCCTTCCATTCTTAGCTACGAATAAGGCCTTGATTAACACTCGAAATTGGCAAATACAACTCACTTTCGGGAACATGACCTTAGAAATAAATATCTTCAATATCGCGAGTCAAGTGGGTGATGAGGATGGTTTTCACTCAGTGGATCTTATAGAGGACATAGTAGAGGATCACGTAAAGGGAAATTTTAGTGGAGATGCCTTAGGGGCATTCCTTATTTTGAGCAGTGAGTGCGACAGGACGTGCACCGATTTTGAGAGAGGGATAGAAGAGTGTAGAGCGGCATTAAATGAGGAAGAATCATATGAGGATGTGAGATATGTGAGTTGGGTTTCTAGATTTGAGGAACTAACTCCGAGGGAGTGGCTCACGGTCCCCTCCGATGAAAAATTTCCCACCCTTGATCTAAATAAACTGCCCTTCAATGTTAAATACACTTATTTGGGAGAGGATGAGACATTTCCTATTTTTGTCTCCTCTAGCCTAGATAAAGAGCAAGAGGGTAAAATTTTAGCGATATTAAGGAAGAACCGAAGTGCTTTTTGTTGGTGCACAACAGATTTAAAAGGTATAACTCCCTTGATTTATACCCATAAAATCCACCGCGAGGAGGACGTGAAGCCCTTGAGGGAAATGCAAAGGCGATTGAAACCCACCATGAAAGAGGTAATACGAGCATAAATTATTAAGTTATTGGACACCATGATCATTTAGCCAATCTCGGATAGCAAATGGATGAGTCCTATCCAAGTCGTCTCGAAAAAATCGGGAATGACTGTGGTCGAGAATGCCAAGGGTGAGTTAAATCCCTAATGCACCACCACAGGGTGGCACGTTTTCATTGATTATCGAAAACTCAATGCGAGCATAAGGAAATATCTTTTCCCTTACCATTCATCGACCAAATTCTAGAGAGAGTAGCGGGACACCCATATTATTGCTTCCTTGATGGTTATTCCGGATATAACCAAATAGAGGTAGATGTTCTTGATCAAGAGAAGACGACTTTCACTTGTCCCTTTGGCACATTTTCCTACAAGAGTATGCCAATTGGATTATGTAATGCGCCCACGACCTTTCAAAGGGCATGCTTAGTCTCTTTATCAACATGTTTGAAAGAGGCGTTGAGGTATTTATGGATGATTTTAGCATTTTTGGCCCTTCTTTTGACATTTGTCTTGCAAATCTTGAAAAAGTACTTGCCTGGTGTGTGGAAAAGAACTTGGATTTAAATTGGGACAAATTCCATTTCATGGTAACCGAAGGAATAATTCTTTGCCATATTGTGTCCTCCAAAGGAATTGAAGTCGATAGGGCAAAAATAGATGTCATAGTCGAGCTTCCCCCACCTAAATCACTAAAGGATGTGCGCTCCTTCTTGGGCGATGCGGGGTTTTATAAGAGGCTTATAAAGTGTTTGAGTGCCATTGCTAGACCCTTGAGTAATTTCCTTATGAAGTATGCCCCCTTTAAGTGGAACAAATCATTCCAAAGTGCTTTTGACAAATTGAAAAGCATGCTCATTTCCTCCCCCATCATGCAAGCTCCGAATTGTTCCCTTCCATTTAAGCTTATGTGTGATGTGAGTGATTATGCTATAGGGGTTATTTTGGTCCAAAGAAAGGATAAGAAAGCTCATGTCATCTATTACGCTAGTCGAATATTAACCGGACTACAACTCAATTACTCCACCACGGAGAAATAATTGCTAGCGATAATCTTTGCGCTCTCATACCTCATCGGTTCACCCATCACATGCTTTATTGACCATGCATCGCTGGAATATCTCCTTGCTAAGAAAGATGCTAAGTCGCGCCTTATAAGGTGAATCCTACTCCTACAAGAGTTTAATCTCTCCATCAAAGACAAGAAAGGGGTAGAAATTGTCTTTACCGATCATTTGTCCCGAATTTCGTCCGACGTGCCTAGTGATCCCATATTTATAGACGAATACTTTTTGGATGAGCTATTATTTGCCACTTCTTCTCTCCCCTGGTTTGCGGATACAGTTAACTACCTTGTAACGGGAGCTGTCCCTCCCGATTGGACAGCGCAAGAGAACAAGAAGTTCATTACTTGGTAACACATGTTTTTCTATGATGATCTATTCCTATTTAAGTATTGTGCAGACCAAATGATCCGACGTTGTGTACTGGACGACGAGACTCATAGCGTCATCCGTCTTTGTCTTACGGAAGTGTGTGGAGGCTAATTTTTCACGAATAAGACGTCTACTAAGATTCTTCAAAGCGGTCTCTACTGGCCCACGATCTTCCGGGATGTGAATGCCTATTGCAAATCTTATGATAGATGCCAGAGAATGGGAGCTATCACCCGATGAGACATGATGCCATTAAACCCTATACTTGTCATTGAGATCTTTGATTGTTGGGGTGTTAACTTCATGGGTACTTTCCCCCCTCCTTTGGCTTCCTATACATCCTTGTAGCGGTAGAATATGTGTTGAAATGGGTTGAGTCCATAGATAAAAGGATAAATGACAACAAAGTGGTGATCAAGTTCTTGTAAGAACACATACTCTCTCGTTTCGGTGCTCCGAAGGCAATAATTAGTGATAACGGTAAGCATTTTTGCAATTGGCCATTTCAAAAGCTTATGAGAAAGTATGGTGTCGTACCCAAAGTTGGGATAACTTATCAATCCCAATCGAATGGGTAAGTCGAGTTAGAAAATCGTGAGATTAAGCAAATCTTAGAAAAGACCATCGATCCTAATTAGAAAGATTGGTCCCTACGCTTAAATGATGCACTATGGGCTTATCGAACCGCATACAAGAACTCCCTAAGGATGTCCCCATTTCTCTTTGTGTATGGAAAGCCTTGCCATCTTCCCGTGGATCTAGAACATAAGACATATTGGGCTATTAAGAGATTGAACTATAATTTGGATAAAACCGGTGAAGTACGAAAGCTTCAATTGAATGAGTTGGAAGAGCTGCGCAATGATGCATATGAGAATGCCAAAATATCCAAGGAAATGATGAAACTTTCCCATGATCGAATTATCCATCGAAAAGAGTTTCATTCGGGCTAAAAGGTGCTTCTCTACAACTCTAGGCTACACTTATTTCCCAAAAAATTACGGTCGAAATGGACTGGCCCATTCATTGTGAGAGATGTATTCCCCCACAGATCTTTGGAATTGGAATATCCAAAGGGGGAAAATATATTCAAAGTTATCTGACAATGCCTAAAGCCATATCTAGAGGCGTGTGTGGAAGAAGCCTCCACTATTTGGTTGTTGTAACCCATCTACGGGGTTGAGTGAACTGTAACGGAGAAGTCGTCGCACCTGACGTGTATGGGGTGATTCTTGTGTATTGTAGTAGTGTGTTGGTTAGGGTCGTTAGGCATTCGTAGGTGAAAGTTGTGAGGGGATAGGACCTCAATCACACAGTTCGAGAGAGCATAAAGATCTTCGAGGGAAGTTATTGCGAAGTTCGAGGTAATTTTGCATAGGAATAATTGAGGAAGTGACCGAAAAATCGAGAGATAAAGAGTATATACTTAGAAGAGATGAGGAGGTATTTACAGCATACCGGATCGGTCCACCCCTAGAAGGACCGGATTGGTTCAGTAACTAAAAAATGAATAAAAAAGAGAGAGATCGGACCAGTTCACCCCTGGAACCATGACCGGTTCGCTTTCTGCAGATTTTTCTGTTTCCCTAAGTGAAACCCCCTTCGCCAAATACATTCCTCTCACTCTAAGTCTGACTTTCATCCATTGCTCAACCCTTTTCCCTCCATTATTCCCCCTTTATTTCCCTCCAAATCCTTCCACCCCTCCACACACCACCTATAAATACACATCATATCCCACCCATTTCTCCTCACACCATTCACTTCCCTCTCTTACTCTCTCCCTCATTTTCCCCATAGCACCAATTTATTTCCAAATGGAGAACAAGGCTCTACCCATCAAATACACCTCCGTTGAAATCCTCCCCGATGGCAACGGGGAGTTCCGTTCTCATCTAGAGCGCCTATGGTGCGAGCAATTTTTTAGTTCTTCCCGCATATTACACATCGTGCGCCAAGTCAAATGGAACAAGTTACCTCACCCCGTAACAAACCTTTTCCTTCTAGGGGGTGGTGCCAATTTTTCCACGAGCCACATGGAGTAGTTTGGGAGGACGAAGTGCGTTATTTTTATGACTCTATCGTTCGCACGGGTGAGTTTAAAGATGAAGCTTATGTCGACTCGACTCGAGTACCCTTCTCTTTGGAAATTATGTCCCAAAAGATAGAAGATAAGGGGGTTCCGAGCCCTGACCGGAACGGGTACCCCACTAATGCCCCCACAATTTCAAAAAGTATGTGCATCGCCTGCCTTGCACCTGTAGAAAATTGGGCTCGGGAGACTTTTTTGGTGGGAAATAATGACAAAGCCCGCATCACTTTCCAAATCCTATGCGCCAACATCCTACAAACTTCAAATGATTCGGCGATGCGCCCTCGCCAAGACACCCTTGTATAGCACCTCTTCGAGCCCAATACCACTATCCATCTTTCCCGAACCTTCTACAGTGATATTATTTATGCGGCCCTGGATCAAAAGGGTAAGACCCCTCTACCATATCCCCGACTCATCACCTCAATCCTCATCAATACCGGTATTTCCCCCGAGTGGTTCCCCGTCTTCCAAAGCCCATTGGGAAGGAATCCCGCACAATGAGTGAAAAGCAAAGGGACGTGATACGTGCCGCGATGGTGTATGATGATGATGATGATGAAGAAGAATATGCGAAGGAGGAGACTGCGAATGGTTAGGTGGAAGAGGGCAGGGAAGATGAGGATGACAAATAAGCTGATTCGAATTACGAGCTGACGAGTGTGGAGTTCGATCGTCGCATTTCTACACTTGAAACACGCTTTGACGGGTTCATCAACGAATACCATGCTGATCGCGAAGAGGACTATCAAGATTACCAGCGTGATACAAGCATGATGCATCACCTCCATGTCGAACTTTATCGCCTTCATATGGGAGTTCCACCGCCGACGTACTTTTATGACCCGTACGACCCCACTACTCCCGGTACCTGCCCTGTTTTCTTGATGTTGTGCTGTCTTGGGTTTCTTTATGTAGTTCATTGTTTGTTTTGGAATATTATTGAATTATCACAACGAGCTATATATCTCTCTTTCAAGTTCATGTAATCCGTAATTTAGTAATACTAAAAAATTTGCATTTTACCTTTGTTTATTTTTACGCACTTTCCTTTATATTAGATTTTGGTCCTTTTGCATAGGGACTTTGCAAAAGTCTACGTTAGGGGGGTACGCATGCACTTTAAAAAGTTCACAAAGTCCAAAATGCTAAAAAAAAATTAGAAAATTTCAAAAAAAAAAATTGAAAAATTTCGAACAAAAGCAAAAATGTTTTTCTTCAAAATAAATAAAAATTGGAATTTAAGTTTTTCAAAAATATCACTAAAAAATTGTTTGAAGTCTCAAATTGTAAAAATTCAAATGCACCAAGCCGAAATTGACCAAAGATGAAAATTGAGCGAAAATTGACGACTTTATGAATAAGTGTGGAGGTTAACTAACCCGGTGAGATTTCGAGCCTATCAATCATTGTGAGTTTTTAAATCAATCCGAGTTAAAATTAACTCGAAGTTCAATTTTTCTATAAAAAAGCCATTGAAGATCTCTATTCCTTTGCTTTGATCGGTTATGGGAAACGTGTGAGATGTTGTCGTGAAAGCGTGCTAGAGTATCTCTAAACTAAAATTAATCTCAAGACGCATATGGTAATGTCATTAGCAATTTGGACAATGAAGTAGGCCATCATTTTCTACCCCAAAATATTAGCCATAAAAAGTTGTGAATTTTTTTCCTTTTGCAAACCCAACTTGAGCCGAATAAAATTTTTCCTTTTCATATGATAACCTGAAAAAATCCATGAAGCCCGGAATTCTGAAAAGTGAAAATTCAGAGATTTATTCCAAAAAGTGCATAAAAAGGGGCAAGAAAAAAAAAGAAGAAAAAATGTTCAACAAAAATAGCAAGAAAAGGAAATTCTGAAAAATTGAAAAAAAAAGAAAAGACAAGAAAAAGTGAAAAGTTCGAAAAAGCACTAACGGATATCGAAGTAAAATTTTCCAATTCCGAATTTTTCCAACCATTTACATTTTACCCATTACACCTTAAACCTGAAAAATTCCTAACCAAGTCTGAATTTTGAACTTAATTGCCGCGTTGAGAGCTTAGATACAAAAAGATAATAAGAGAGATTAATTGGTGTGAATAAGAGGCGATATTTCCCGTTTCCCACTAACTGTACTCCGATGAAGAGATCCTTCTACCCAAATAAATTCCGCCTTTAAAGTTGTGTGCATGAATTTGCGTTCCATAATATTTACTAGTTTATATCACGCACACCGAGAGAAATAAGCCACATTCCGAATGATTCGTTTATGAGAGTATTCCGTGAGAAATTTGATCAAAATGAATTTTCAAAAAGTAACATAATGATCAATTGGTGAAAATTAGAGGTTTAATTTTAGGCACCTTATTTATGGTGACTATTTTTAGAAAGGTTTAAATTGTAGAGTTTTTAAGTATTTTGAAATTTTCTTTGAGTCAAAAAATGGATTTTGTGGGTATATTCTCTAAAAAACCCTCACGAGACGCAACTCGTCCTACTAGGGTAACCTAGGAGTTTAAAGGCTTGTTGCATACGCTAAATGCAATCACTTGCCCGCGGAATAGGTATCCTATCCTAATAACATGTTTGATAAGAGTTTGACCTTGTTTTGATTCTTTTACATTGCTCGGGATGATCAAAGTTCTAAGTTAGGGGGGGTTTGATTAGGTATAAATTCTTCACATTTATGCCTGTAATTTAGAGTCTTTTAACACTCCGTGCGGCGTAATTTAAGTTGATTTATATCATATCATTGCTATTGATATTTTCTAACGAGTACGCTGAGTTTCGTGTATTTTTCATCGATTTTGTAGGTATTTAGTGCATGCAAAGAAAGGAAGAAATCGAAAGAAAGAAATAAGAGAAAAGAAGAAAAGTCAAAGGGAAAAATAGTGATTTACATCTGGAATTTGGATGAGAAGCCTAAGAAAAATTGAAGACCTCAAGTTTACAAGCCTATAGGAAGAAATAACATCAAAATTTGGGTCTCGGATCAAAAGTTATGAAGCCTCGAAGTTGAGAGAAAAATACAAGAAAACAAAAATGTGCCGAGTAAACCAAACCGAACTGATGGAGAGAAAAAAAGAACCGATCCAGTGCTGGTAAATGTTCTTGTGGGGACCCTGAATTTAACACCATAGGCCTGGACGAGTAGCCTCTCCCTAGCGGCCCAAAGCCCAGGCCCATCACCTTCGTATTAATCCAATTACCCCACGATCCCAGGAAGGGAAGTTGTGGGGAAACACGATTCCATGTAGGGGAGATGGCTAATAAGAAGGAACCCATCACCCCCACTACTCCAACACATACATGTATAAATAAAACCCTAAGTCCGGGGCAGAGGACAAGTTGTATTCTCCGTACTTATTCTTCAGAATATAGAGAAATAACACTGACTAAACCACCGTGGACGTAGGCACTTCTTTGCTGAACCACGTACTCCCATTGTTGTGTGATTGGCTTTTTATTTGTCTTTTCTTGGTTGCTACCTCTTTCATATTTATTTGTGTTGCATAATAATTGTCACCACAATTGGCGCCGTCTGTGGGAAACGTTTATCTTTCCCTGAGAAGAGCCCACACCGAGAAAAAATCTAAGATGTCTGGTCGCAGCAGCAACGCTCCTTAAGTAGGAGATATTCAGGAGCCACCCGCTCCTCACAGGATTAGGTCTGAAGTCCGACTTTCAGATTAAGGGGCTCGCTTAGAAAGGCCAGCCTCAGAAGAAAGTCAAGGACCAGTAAGGTCCACTCAGATATCCAGATTTATCGATGCATACGAGGCAAGGCTCCACGAGCAGAGGGAGTCTTTTCGCAGGTATGAGGCTGAGAATGCTCGCCTGAAAAGAAGACTGGAAAAACTGGAAAAAGAACTACGTCCTGATACCAGGAGACGCCCCTATCGCACTCCTAGCCCTCAGGCGAGCAAATCTCGCAGCCGAGGAAGGAGCCCTAGGCAGCAATATCAAGGGTTCGAAGGTGGCGACTCAGACGTCGACCTCCGCGAGCAATTGAGAAAAGCTCACCGCTATCAGAGCCCTGCTCGCAACGACGACAACATACGGAACCTAGTACGCAGAGAAATGGACCAACATCCAGCTCACAGCGGCACCAGGTCAACCATAGAACTTGCCAGGAGAGCCCTCAAGACCCAGATGAAATCGCCCTTCACGAGGGAAATTGAAGAAGAAGAAGCTCCCAAAAAGTTTGCTATTCCAAGGTTTAAGATTTACGACGGGAAGACTGATCCCATTGATCATGTCAGGCAGTACCGGCAGGCAATGACCCTCTGGAATCACCGAGATGCACTGATGTGCCGTATTTTTCCCTCGAGCCTTCATGACGTGGCCCAAAAATGGTTCGAGAAACTCCCTCACCGATCCATCAGAAATTTCAAATCCCTGGCCGAGCTCTTTACGGCCCGGTTCATCACCAGCAGCTCCCATCCCAAAAGGATGGATGCTCTATTGACGATGAAGAAAACTCCTCAGGAGACACTTCGAGACTACGCGAAGAGGTACTGGGAGTTATTCAACGAAGTCGAGGACTGCGCAGAAGAGGTGGAAGTGGCTTCATTCAAAATTGGGCTACCTAGCTCTTCCCTCCTTTACCAGTCATTGATAAAGAAGGAAGCAACCACCATTAATGACCTGATGGCCCGGATTGAGAAATACGCAAAGGTGGAAGTTGTCACCCGCCTTAACGTAGGTGAAAACGGTCGAGCCAAGCTCGCCACAAAGGGAAGTGAGAAAGTTGATAACCAGAAAAAAGGAGGAAAGAATGGGAGCAAGAGTGGCCCCAAGAACGGAGGGAGCCCTGACATTGCAAAGTCGTTCCAGGCGGTCAACAACATCTTCAAAGAACCAATTTACAAAATTCTCGCTAAGATCAAGGATGAGCCGTTCATCAAATGGCCCCGGAAAATGGGAGGAGACCCATCAAAAAGAAACAATGCGCTGAGATGCACCTTCCACAAAGAGGGAGGACATAAGACCGAGCACTGCAAGGCTCTTAAGTCCCACCTCGAGGAGTTGGCCCAATCCGGACATTTGAATGACTTTGTGGAAAGGAAGGTAGAGAGAGTGACTGTCCACAAGGAGGCAAAACCCGACAACGTATTAGAAGACGACACCGGACACGAATTCGCAGTAATCCATGGAGTATCCGATGTTAAGAAAATCCAGGGCAACTCAGCTCGGATGGAGGTAAAGAAGCTGACAGCAGTAATGGAAGCTTTTCAAATAGATCCAGCGAAATCACAGGCAGGAAAACGCCGGCGACCAGAGGACATCAACTACAACAAGCATATTGTTTTCACGGATGAAGATCTTGTGGGAGTGAGGACCCCACATCACGATGCCTTAGTCATTACACTCAGGATAGCCAACTTTGATATCGACAGGCTGCTCGTCGATCAAGGAAGCTCATCCGAAGTAATGTACATCGACCTGTTCAGAAAATTGAAGTTGAACATCGCCGACCTGAAGGGAACCACTGTTACTCTGGTCGGCTTCGTTGGAAAAATGACCATGCCTCTGGGAAAGATAGTACTACCAGTGCTTGCTGGAAATGTTTCAAAAATGATCGAATTCTTGGTGGTCGACATCGATTCACCGTATCAAGCCATCCTCGACAGGGGATGGCTTCATGCAATGAAGGCAGTCTCCTCGACCTACCACCAGAAACTCAAATATGTCACCGAGCGGGGAGTGATGGAGATACATGGAGACCAGGCGATGGCGAGAAAGTGCTTCATAGCGACCATCTGACCAAAGCCAGAGAAAAAAGACATTCAAACCGGCGAGAGAGGGGAGGAAGGTGCAATCCCTTCCAAATAGCAATTAAAATATAGAAGGCCCGGAGTGGAAGAGACCAGGCTCCTCCCCTCCGAACGTGTTGTAGAGGACCTGGTAGAAGTAATTGCTAGAGAAGGCGACAACAACAGAGTCTTCCTGATCGGGACCTCACTCACTGACCAAGAGCAAAAGGATTTGTTAACCTTACTCAAAAGCAACATAGATGTTTTCGCTTGGGAACCCTATGAGCTGCCAGGAATCGATCCCAATATGGTCTGCCATCGGTTGCACGTCAATCCCACATTCAAGCCGATAGCACAGAAGGCACGACGAACTGCTCCTGAGAAAGCCAAAGCAATAGAACAAGAAGTCGAAAAACTGCTGGATGCAGGATCCATACGGGAAGTGCAATTCCCCAAATGGTTATCCAACCCAGTGATAGTTCCAAAAAGCAACGGGAAGTGGAGAGTTTGCGTAGACTTCACTGACCTCAACAAAGCCTGCCCCAACGATAGCTTCCCTCTTCCGAAAATAGACCAACTAGTAGACGCCACTGCAGCTCACGAGCGAATGAGTTTCCTGGATGCATACTCAGGCTATCACCAGATTCCCCTATATGCACCAGATCAGGATAAAACGACGTTTATCACGATGGTTGGTTTATACTGTTACAAGGTCATGCCTTTTGGGCTAAAAAATGCAGGGGTAACCTATCAGCGACTGGTTACTAAAATGTTCAAGAATCAGATGGGAGACACGATGGAGGTCTACATCGACGACATGCTCGTCAAAAGCAAGGACAAGGAAAATCACCTCTCGGACCTGTCAAATACCTTCGAAATCCTCAGGAAGTACCGAATGAAATTCAACGCGAGCAAGTGTTCCTTCGGTGTCCAGTCAGGAAAGTTTCTTGGGTATTTGGTCAGCAAGCGTGGCATAGAGGCTAATCCGGACCAGATTGATGCAATCAAAAGAGTGCAACCTCCTCACACAATCCGCGATGTACAGAAGCTCACCGGAATGCTCGCTGCTCTAAACCGCTTCATTTCTAAATCCTTCGAGAGATGCAAGCCCTTCTTCCAACTCCTGAAAGGCAGCAAAACAGTAGAATGGACCCCAGATTGCTCGCAAGCATTAGACGAGTTTAAGTCCTACCTAAGCTCCCCACCACTGCTTGTCATACCACAGCAAATGGACCCTTTGTACCTCTACCTCTCTGTATCCAGCCATACTATCAGCTCAGCGCTAATGTGTGAAGTTATAGGGATCCAATATCCAGTCTATTACGCGAGCAAAACCTTACTAGATGCCGAGCAGCGCTACCTGTCATTGGAAAAGCTCTCATTCGCCCTAGTAATGTCCTCGAGAAAACTGAAGCACTACTTCGAAGATCACACGATCATTGTCCTTACATCACACCCCCTCAAGGCTGTCCTAAGGAAGGCGTATTTGTCGAGCAGACTGTCTAAATGGTCAGTCAAGCTCGGCCGGTTTGACATCCAATTTCAACTAAGGACAGCTATCAAGGGTCAAATCCTTACTGACTTCATAGCTGAATTCACAGGCCAAGAACCCTTCGACCAGCCTAAACCAACAGAACAAAACAGCCGGGCTACAGGGGGAAGCTGGAAGCTATTCGTTGATGGAGCCTCCAACTTAAAGGGGGCAGGAGTAGGAATTGTTCTCATCACTCCAGAAAATGCAATCCTCGAGCAAGGAATCAGGCTGGGATTTGCAGCCTCCAACATTGAAGCAGAATACGAAGCCTTAATTGCAGGTCTCCAAAGGGCGCAAATTCTAGGAGCAAAACATTTACAGGTATTCGGAGACTCGCAACTAGTTTCCAATCAGATAAGTGGAGACTACAACGCGAAGGATGGGAGGATGGCAGCCTACCTCTCCTTAGTAAGAAACTTAATGACGAACTTTGAAGAAATCAACATCCAACAGTTTCCCAGGGGGCAGAACAGCCACGCTGATGCCTTGGCAGCCCTAAGCTCGACAGTTGATTCCAGCCTTAAAAGGATAATCCCTATCGATTTCCTTAGCTGCACGAGCATTCACCCCAACTGCGAGCTGACAAAAGCGAAACAAATACTCCAATTGGAACCAGCCCCTAGCTGGATGGATCCCTTAAGAGACTATTTGAAGAACGGAACGCTCCCAGAGGATAAGAGGACTGCCCACCAGATAAGAATCAAAGCTGCTCGCTTTCACTTATCCATGGGAGGCGACTTGTATAAAAGATCTTTCTTCGGCCCCTACCTTAGATGCGTCCACCCAGGATATGTCAAGACAGTGCTTCACAAGCTTCACGAAGGAATCTGCGAGAGTCACGTCAGAGGAAGGTCTCTAGCCTTCCGAGCAATAAAGGAAGGTTACTGGTGGCCATATATGCAAAGGGACTCCGCAGTATATGTCCGCAGATGCCTAAAATGCCAGCTTCACGCCTCCATGGTCCACCAGCCTGCCAGCGAATTAAAATCCCCGACCAGCCCCTGGCCTTTCGCCCAGTGGGGAATGGACATTGTGGGACCACTGCCCACCGCTGCCGGCAATCGCAAATACCTGTTGGTCGCCACTGATTACTTTACCAAGTGGATCGAGGCAGAACCACTGGCGAACATCCGAAATGCTGACATGATGAAGTTCATATGGAGAAATATAATCACTCGATTCGGGATCCACAAAACCATCATCACTGACAATGGGACACAGTTCGAGAGTGGCCGCTTTCAGGACTTCTGCGACCAACACGGGATCAGGCACCACTTCAGCTCGGTAGCTTATCCTCAAAGCAACGGACAAGATGAGGCTTCCAACAAAACAGTGATCGCTGGATTAAAAAAGCGGTTAGAGCGAGCAAAAGGCGCGTGGACTACCGAGCTACCACATGTCCTATGGGCATACAGAACGACTCCTAGGCGAGCCACAGGTCAGACGCCATTCTCATTAGCATATGGTATGGAAGCGGTCATCCCATTAGAAGCAGGATTGCCTACAATGAGATCCGACCTTGTCGAGCAGAATTAGAACGATCAGGCTTTGCTCGCTGAACTCGACTTGGCCGACGAGCGCAGGGAACTTGTACTAGTAAAACTAGCGAGCTATCAGTAATAGCTCGCGAAGCACTACAGCACAAGGGTCAATCCGAGGAAATTCGAAGTTGGGGACTATGTTCTAAGAAAGGTCCTGGGCAACACAGTGAAGCCATCAGACGGTAAACTGGGCCCGAACTGGGAAGGACCTTATGAGATAATTAGAGACGATCTGCAAGGTGCCTATCATTTGAAAACGATGGAGGGCAGAGAGATACCACGAGCATGGAACGCAGCTAATCTCAAGAAATTCTACTTTTAGGAGTTCAATTGTTAGATCTTTTATTGTACTCATTATGAGAAAAGACAGTTTATTTCTCTATTTACCAATAAAAATCTCTCAGTTGATCACTCTCTAAAAAGTAACAATTATATCTTATTGCACATCCTTTTCAAATCATAGGTATAATGGTTGACATAGCAGGGGAACACCCCTCCTCAGGTCATCATCATGAAGCACGACAGACCTCTTAGCATTGCCCATGGCAATATATGAAGCCCTACAGAGCATTCTTAGGCATCAAACCTACTTTGGTTAAACAAAATCCTGATCGGATGAAGACATCCAATAACAGGTGTGTCCTCGCCAATTGCCCAACTTAGACCTAAGGGAGTGTGACGACACGACCTAAAAGGTAAAGAAAGGGCACAATGGTATTCTTAATACTGGACTGGGCGGACACTCACATGACAAGATAAAAAAGATTGTGAAGCTGCAAAAATATAAAAAAGATTGGATAAACACGTTTAGTCGGCAAAATCGCCCAAAAGTCAAACTTTCCATTAAATCTTTTACATTTACAAACAATAATAGTACATGTTTAGTCGGCAAAGCTCGCCCAAAGAATTTACAATTATTAAAAAATAAAAAATCAAGAAGGTGGAAGCCTCCGAGCAAGGTAGTCAGCAACTTTAGCTCTCCTCCCATCATCAGGAGCAGGATCGAACTCCTCCACAACCTCATTTACGTCCAATTCCAGTAATCGCTGGGGAATAGCATCGATGGGAATCCATTGATCATCTCGCCTGAATGGATTGGGCATCAGAGTAGAGGGAGACATCTCATGCCGATACCAAAATATCGAGTATCTCGGGACCTGCAACTCTTTGAGAGCACTCAACCACCCCCTGATGAAGGAAAGCTCCTCGAACTATGATAATCTTGTGGGAGCATCCAGCCAGCCCTGATCATAGCCATCTATCCACACTAGGCGAGGGCCCTTCTTGAATAGATGCTGCAGTCGGGTGATGTCCCTCTGAAGCCCAGCAGCAGTCACATAAGCTCGCCGGACATCACCGCGCAGCTCCTCCATTTCCCTCTCACGATGCTCCTCAACTTCTCTACTCCTACCCCGCGTACTCCTACCAGCATGCGGGAGGGGAGGCCGAGCAGCTCGTGACGAGGAAGAGCCTTGTAGGACTGCCGAAGCGGTGCTCGACGAATGCTCCTTAAGCTTCGAGACCTCCCGCCTCAGGTCATCATTCTCCCACTGAAGAAAATCCACGACTTGATTGATCTCGGTGGCCTCCTGTAACTTTGCTATCAGCTCGCTAACTTCTTCTTGCACTAAAGCTCCGATCTCTTCCATTTCCTGGAGCCTGTCCTTCAATTTGGCCACCAGCTCGGACTGATCCTTATATTTCTGGTTCCTTGACTTAGCAAACCTGCAAAGCCTAGCAAAATCCTGGCGAACTGCAGGGATTGCATTAGGACCCAGAGTCCTACCTAATTGGGAGGTAACAGGAATATAGTCATCCACATCAACCAACTACAAATAAAAGAAAGAGAAGAGAAAGGGATGATCATAAACAAAAATAAAGTCTTTTCATTGATAATGAGCGAGGTTACATCAGATCAAAAAAGGAAAAAGTTACAAAGAATCCCTATCACTTATCAACCTCGGTGGATGGACCCTTGTCTTTATCAGCATCAGCAGGGCATTACCCTCTGCAGGGGTATCCACTACCTCCTCGACCAAAGGAGCGTCAGAAGGAGTCGCCCGAGAAATAGGATTGGTGCCTTCAGCAGTTGGGGCTGGGTCCTCATCCACGACCGACTTTGGCCCTGGATCATGCTCGTGAAAGAGTGGGGATGCAACATCCACCCCAGTGGCCACGAGGTTCTTGTTCCACCCTTTCTTGAAGTTCAGACGGCTAATATAGCCTATCTGAACCTCGGCGTCTTCATACGCAGCAGCCCAACCAGAATTGTACGAATCTTCTTTAAGGGTGGCTGCCTGGGCTTTCTCCGCCTCCAGCTGCTTGGCAAGAACCCTGTTCTTCTCCACAAAGTCCAGCTTACTCGAGCAGACCTGATCATACGACTTCCTCAGCTCTCCGAGCTCCCTGACAGCATTATCTCTCTCGCGAGCAGAATTAGCAAGGGCCGAGGCAGATGAAGCTCGAGCCACATCAGCAGCCTTCAGATCGGCCTCCAGCTGAGAACCCCTGGCCACCAGAGTAGACTTCTGCTATTCCAGCTCGCTGTTCCTTCTCAACAGCTCGTCGCAAGAGCGATAGAGCACAGCAAAGTCAGTCACAAACTGCAAACCAAACAAAGGAAGGATCAGAAAGAAGAAACCATCAAAACGGATTAAAAGAAGTTGAGAATTAGAAAAGGAGCCTTACCAAGGCAAGCCTCTGGCTAGCTTGCAAAGCCAGTTGATCAGACCCTGATGCCCTCTCACGATCTGCAGGGAGGACTGCCCTCTCAAGCAGCGCAGGGGCGAGCTGAGGAGAGGTGGCCACCGAAGCCCCCTCAGGCAAAGCAGATACTGGGACCAAGGCTTGACCAGTTTTGGTCCTCAGTTTCATCTTCCTCCTCTCCTCCTCCTTTTCTTTCTCCCTCCTCTTTCTCTCTTCCACCTTCTTCCTCTCCTCCTCCTTTTTCTTCTCCCTCTCCTTCGCCTGCTCCTCCTTTCTCTTCTTCTTCTCTTGCTCTTGAGAGAAAGGTCGAGAACAGTAGCTATGGCCCCGGAGACAGTCTTCGATTTCTTGGACCTCTGTGCAAGAAGCACATCATCATCATCATCATCATCATCATCATCATCATCATCATCATCATCTCGGATTAAATTCTTCCTGGGCGGCATTTCTTCACCTGAACTGCTGGTAGTACTCGAAGAACTGCTACTATCAGCACTGCCTCCACCCAAATTACTCACAACACCTGCAGGCTCACTCTCCGAGCTGCTCTCTTCTTCGTCCAATTGGACGGGCTCAGCAGAAATCTATTCGGAAGAGTCAAAGTCCGGAACAGTATCCACAGGTCGGGCTATGAAGCTGGAGCCTGTGTTCTTGTATTCAAGCAGAAAAGCAGCAGACCTAGGATGCTCGCCGTCACCCAAGGGTTCCCTGATGTTCCAAGCTTTCACCAGTTCCGAGATACGAACCTCGCTGAGAGCAGGCTCCAAGTTCTTTATCTTCGCTGTAAAAGAAAAAGCAAGGAGAAGTTAGAAAAACCACGAAGTCAGCAAAGGTTGAAATAATAATCTGGCATCTACCTATATATTCTTCTCCATAAAAAGGAACAGTGAACCTCTCAGACCTCGACCCTTCAAATTGGGGGGAAAGTTGCCAATTCCTGACAAGAAAACCTTCTTGCCAGTAGTCCTTATGGGAATCAGGTAGATTTACTACCAATACCCTATCAGGGCTCCTAGCCTTAAGGTACAGAACACCTGAACTCGTTCGAGAAAAGGAGTAACAAAAACAGACCTCGGCAAGCCCTAACTTCGTGCCATACAATTGATTTATCCTATGCACGCCGTTCACTATTTTCCATACGTTGGGCGAACATTGTGCAGGCACAATACTGAAGTAGCTAAAGAAGTGCAGAAACAGATCATTGGGAGGGAAGGTAAGTCCCCCCTAGGAGAGCAACAGGACGTGAATCCAATGTGCATCCTCTATATCCCTAACGTTCCTAGGAGGCGAGGCACAGCACTCAATCTCTACCCACTCAGGAATACTATAGAATTTTCTAAACTCATCCACTGACCTATTTCCAATCTTCGCCATTGGAAAAATACAAGAAAAACTACAAACCAAAGAGAAAATGCAAAAAATCACGAGAGACTTACAAGACAGAAGATCAGGTCAAATGGCGAAGAAGCAACGGAAGTTGAAATTGAAAACAAAGGGTACTAAGCGCAAGAGCTCTCAGAAGATGGAAGATTGCTGGAAAAGCCTGAAGCGACAAAAAGAAATGCGCCTTATTCCAACGAGCCTTCAAGTCTAATCATAGCGCACGGATAGCGAAGCGGGTGCCGCCAAAGTAACTTCACAGTTTTCAAAGAAATCAACCATAATAGCTGATTATTTAAATTCATTGGACCTGAAAAGATGGCCCAACAAATTTAGGGGCAATTTTGGGGACCCTGAATTTAGCACCATAGGCCTGGACGAGTAGCCTCTCCCTAGCGGCCCAAAGCCCAGGCCCATCACCTTCGTATTAATCCAATTACCCCACGATCCCATGAAGGGAAGTTGTGGGGAAACACGATTCCATGTAGGGGAGATGGCTAATAAGAAGGAACCCATCACCCCCACTACTCCAACACATACATGTATAAATAAAACCCTAAGTCGGGGGCAGAGGACAAGTTGTATTCTCCGTACTTATTCTTCAGAATATAGAGAAATAACACTGACTAAACCACCGTGGACGTAGGCACTTCTTTGCTGAACCACATACTCCCGTTGTTGTGTGATTGGCTTTTTATTTGTCTTTTCTTGGTTGCTACCTCTTTCATATTTATTTTTGTTGCATAATAATTGTCACCACAATTCTGTATAAGCAGAACCGAACCGATGAAAAGGAAAAATGAACCGGTTCGGTGTTGCCAGGACTTCTGTATAAAGTGAACCGAACCGATATCCCTGGCTCAGATCGGTTCTACTGAAAAATTTTTGAATTATTTTTTTTCTAAATAAGAGTTATGCATGGACCAAACTCTTGTAAAAATGTAGTGTTTTTATTCCAAATTGTTATGAGACATTAGAGAGTTTATTTTCGCATAGTTTTAGAGAGAGAAAAGGCCAAGAACCCTAGGAACTAAAGTTTACAATTTTATGGTTTGCAATTTATGGTTTCTGCAATAGAGTCTGTTATTTCTTCTCCTTTATTGTTTGAAGATAATAATTCGTGCATGATTTATTTATTTCTAGGAGTTTTTATATTCTCTTACTTATCTAGGTATAATTTCTTAATGGTTTTGAATATATGAACAGTAGAAAACATAACTTTAATTAATTACACCATGTTAGGCTAGACTTTTTAGGGTTAGGATGCATGAACCCACACCGACGTGGTTTGCATGACTATAAAATTAGTTCTTTGAATTAAATAAGTGATGGAATCGTGTTGTGTAGTAGTCAAAACCGTCATAGGTCTTTTTACCTCGTTTGCCTTAGGTAACTGGGGTGTTTAAGAGTGCGACGCGCGTGTTAGCTATTTTAACACCGCTTTATTCTTACTCTTGATTATGTATGATGCGGGATAGTAACCTCATATATGTAATTCTTGAGATTAATAAAGACTGAATTTAATCAATTATCTAATTCGCAACTAGTTTTATATCCGGTAAACATACCAGGGTTTGGGGGATTATAGTCCAACCTATCTTTCTCATTCGTAATTAGTTAATCACAGTTAGTTTAATTCTGCATGCGTAGTTTAATTCAGTAGTTTAACTTAAATAGCACTTAGTTAGTAGATCAAATTCGAGTCCCATCATTTTTCGTTCTTTTTCCGAGTCAGCTTAGGATTAGTGATCTTACCTATCGTCTTCACGAGAGATCGTCCTATTTCCCTTAGGATTCGACCCCATCTTACCAGGTTTATTACTTACGCGATCGATTTGACTTTGAATAGATATAAGCACGCAATGGAAACACTTTTTAAGTCACGTCACCCACTATCCCAACCCCCTTTAAGACAGACGGGGAGATAGCTTATATTAGTGACAAGCAGAGAGGATTGTGGATTGCCAAGGGAGAGAAGGATCCGAGAGACAAAATAGGTGCCATGGTGCACAACTATCCACTACAACATTATGAGTCCCAAGTTGGTGTGATTGAGGCAGTGTCGAGATAAGAGAATGATGTCTTGTGGTTGGGTGAGCAATGTGGTGTTCGACATATTGACGACGTGGTGAGGTCGTTTATCGTTTGGATGACTTTTCTACTCGAACATTATTTATCTTTTGTATTTTTATACTTATGATTGAACTTGTTTAGATATAATGTAATTAAAGTTGTGTACTTAGTTTTTCTGTAATTAAACTTGAATTTTATGTAATTTGGGTTGATTGTTTAATTGGGGATTTGGTTCCATTACTTTTAATTGCACATTACATTATGGTTGTTGTTATTTTTTTTAACAAAATAGGTTATTTTTGGCTGTTTTGAAGTACATTTTTTGCTGTGCTGTAGCTACTGCCCAATATTTTTTTAGGGTTACAATTTTATCACTGTCTTTTGCCATGATTAGAGACAATTATCACGATCCTTGATAATGACAAAACTACAACAACAGAGTATTTGTCATGATCCTTGACCGTGACACGATCGTGATACATTCCTTTTCTCATGGTCAAGTACCGTGATAATTTGAATGTTTAAGTGTAGTCAAGTCTTCTCCACAAGCCCAATGATTAACGTGTTTCCTCTGGGATGCCTAAGGATAATGCAATGGAATACAAAGTTTAGTGAAAAGGTATTTATTCCTTTAATTGATAATTACGCCTACTCCAATAGTCGTTCATACTAGTCTTTAAGTGTCCATATATGGTCCTTCTTTAACTTGGAGTTGTTGACTGTACAAGTTATTGGGTTTGAGGAAGCTGTTTCAGCTTATATATCTTCTATCATGTTTTTGGCTACATCCTAGTCATATTCCATTTTACACTGAGTGGGATTATGAAAATGAAGCATATAATCCGCACAATTGTGACAATAATTTGGTTATGAATAAGCCATAATGGAGGAAGTTTATGGAAATAACATGGCTGGTCATTTATAACTCCTTTTAATACTTTACTCATAATTATTTTATGGTTTTGACCATAGAGAATGATGAAAAGTTATCCATTCACGTTGAAAAAAGAGAATGTCAAGCATCTTTGGGCTAATTCAGTCACTATTGGCTCCCTCAGATCCAAGTATGCCATGAGTTCGTTTAGTCTGAGTCTATTTATCCACTTGTTGAGAGGTTTGGTTCCAATAAGATAGATTTGAAAAATAGCTCAACAGTTTATGTCGAGTTTCCACTTAGTTTAATTAAGGAGCCTCATTCTGCTTAGTTGCCTCATCTAGTTTCCACTGTTGACATAACTCCAGAGCACAAGTATGATTAAAATAAGGCTGATGTTGCTAATGGTTTGAAGAGGAAGGCCTCTACTACTGTTGGTCCCTCTCAGGGGGTGGTGGATTTAAACCCTAAAAAAATCCAAGAGTGATAATTGCGCATCTAACCTTAGTGTAATTCCTCCAAGTAAAGTCAAACCTATCGACCCAACCTTGGTAGAAATAGTAAAAAAACTTATGTCTAAGTTTATTTCCTCAATGGAGACCAAGGATGTATATATTGTAGAGATTGCTGCAGGTCTAGAAAGAGAACCCCTAATTGACCATCTGATTTCCTTTCCTCAGATTATTTGGAAAACTACTATGCAAGAGAAACACGTGGATGGGGTTCCTCTAGTCGTTGTTTCAAATCCACATCATAAGAAGTTATTGAAGAAGCATAGAAGAAAATGTGTAAACCCTACTCCTGCTTCTTCAACTTTATCTAAACATACTACAAAAATGAATTAAGATGCTTATTTGGTGGATGTGCCTACTCCTGATCGTCATCCATTGACCAACATTCAACTATCCAAGGTGAAGATTTCTTTGTATGTTTGCCATGCTTTTATTATAAGAGTTAAACTATTTTGTACTTACTTTTGTCCACCTTATTTCTTACCAGGACACCACACCTCAATATGCTAGGTATGTAGAAGCTTTGTGTAGCGTTGCTGTTCTTCAAGTTGCTAATGACACTCCTCTTAAGGATAGTACCTCAAGCTTTGTTGTTGAGCATGCAAATGTTTAAGCTGTTGGAAAATATGTATGCAAAGGAAAAAAGTAACTCTTCTATTTATAACAACAATTTCAACTTCAATATAATAGTGCAAACATCTGAAAACAACTTATGTTTATCTTCAAAATAATTCTGAAACTTCAAGGTGTGATGTCACTTTCCTAAATACAGTATTGGCCCCACCAAGATAATTAGGTATACTAATGGTAATCTATAAATCCGTACTCAAGATACAATGAAGTAATTGCACTATCTGTATATTGTATGTTTGAAGATAGCCCTTCGCTGCAGCAGTGAAGAACAATCAATCAAGTTCTTATGATGTTTCTGTGCAGAAAATAGAATAAGATAGTTTTTGTATATCCTAAAAATGTAAGTGAATAATTGTTTGGGTTTGGAAAATTTGGAACCGGGTTAATCTGAGTAATGTGCAATTTTGAATTAGGTAGCCTTCATTTATAGAAAGTGAATGGATTTGTCTTCAAGAGTCATGACTGTTGAATTAACAGTCTTAATTAATTTTGAAATGGTAGGACTTTTAATTACCAACAGTCTTAAGCCATTTTCGAACAGGTATAATTAAATCGAACTGGTTTTACATGGACCACGTAAAAAGTGACTGTGCCCGAGCCGAACGAATCCCGACAACCCTTTAGTACAAAGTGTAAGGTGCAAAATGTGCTAAGTGCAAAGTGTGCAAGGTGAAAAGTGCGCCACTAGCCCCTCTACAACCCAGTTCCTCACATGTGGCGTGCGTACGATGCTTCGCACCGTATCGGAGATCTCTTGAATAGCCCTCTTAAATACTAGATGAAGTAACTCTTTATCTTCCATTTGTACTTATTAAGTGAACACTTTCTTTATATTTTTCCAATGTGGGACAAAAGGTTGCCCACTCCTTTTATAGCTTAGTGGGTATCACTTAGCTTTACTCATTTTCCAATGTGGGACACTCTCCCTTTTATATTGGGTTTGTTTCCCACTTTTCTCCACATACTTCCATGGGATAAGATTTTACTCCCAAAGCTTTTACTCACTTATTTTAAAATTCTCCAACACAAGCTTCCTCACGACCCCCATCCTCAATGACAGAGCTTGTCTATAAAGGAGTGTAAGGTAGTGATGGACCTATCTTACTAATATCCATTATAAGAAAATGTGTAATGGTGAAAGAGTCTAAAGGTGGATCAAGTACTACTATTGCACTATCATGTTCATCCTCTCCCCGAATTTTTTTAGAGTCACCATTAACTTGTTCGACTAGACCTCCTTTTGAACTGGTAGATTTTATTTATCAACACTTATTCTTTACAAAACCTTCTAATTTTTTGTGTTTTTCATTTATTCTTCCTGCCTCGTTTTACGTCTAGGTACCTTTAGGAAGCAATGGATGCTGCGAGTGGAACTTTTCTCATTGGGTTGCTTTTATTAGTGAAATCACTTCATGTTGGAAGCCTCGCACCCAGTTTGACAAAGAAAATTCTTCCCCTTTTATTTCCAGTGGTAATTCTCGCTTCTCGTCCCCACTAACATTTTTTCAAGCTTGAGTTAAGGACATTCGGTGACCAAGTATTTCTCTTTATTTTGTTTTGCATATGTTATCTAGTTATTCTCTTCTTCATTCTGATCTATCATTTTATGATGTATTATCTTTTTGAAGTTGCTGAGAGGGAGAAACTTTCTTCCTCTATTGAGGTTGATCCCATCCTAAAGGGATAAAAAGTGTTAAATATTGTTGATACACCTATGATGGAGGTCCACGTTGAGATTGTCTCTCCTACCCCTCTACCAATAATGAACCATGTGGATGAGGTAAGTCTTTTGCCTTACATTTTGAATATTTGGGTTTATTTAAAATACCTCGTCAATGTAATAAGTCAATAACATGAACGTTTTTATTGGTGCCTTACCCTTCTTGGGTAGTACTAAAGAAAAATAATTTCACGTGCTTGGTGAATCAACCAACTTGGGTGCTTTGGTGGTAAAATATTATCACCTGCCTGGTGATGAACCCTACTTGGGTGTGCTTCTTCTTTTGAATGATGCATCTGCTTAGTGACTTGCTTAATATTTGTAAAGTTTTTGTGCAGAATTAACTGCTTGGTAGTTCATAGTACTCATTATGCCTGTATGTTTAGGACTTTTATGCTGAGTATTTTATTCTTTTGTGACATACATTAGAAAGGAAAACTTTTCCCACATATACCATGACCAACTAAGTTTGTTCATAAATCTTATGCCCAAACGAGGAATATAAAAGAAGGCCATGCTGAGCTGGAGAGGCATGAGGTGACTGATCGCTGTGATCAATGATCTATGGCAAGTGTGAACCGAGTGAATCTGCTTATGGTTCCCTATTCCTGATATGGCACCAATAGAGTATTGTCGTTAACTTATATGAATCAATTTTTCTTTTCCAATCCATATATGTGGAGTGATTTATAGATTATGTTCCTTTCATCTTTAAAGTTTCACACTTGAGTGCCCAAGGATGACCGATTTGCTAATGGTGTACTAGTTGCAAGGTATGGCAACCGTGAGAATGAAATGTGAGTTTATTAGATGCCAACCTAGAGGGGGTGAAACAATTACAAAGTAAATTTGCCTAATTTTAATTTTCAAACATCAACTAGCATCCTAGATTTAAGAATTTTCAATTTTAGTAATTAGATCTAGATCAACTAAGATGAAAATAATCACAAACAATAATCAAACAATAAAACAATCGCACAATACCGATTTACGAGGAAAACCCCCAGCCTATGAGTAAAAAACCTCGGTGTGTCTTGGTTTCTTATTAAATTTGAAAAGTTCCTTTATACAAAGCAAGCACATAACTCTCTCATGCACTCACAAGAAGCTACCTATAAACCCTGAGGCTCTCCCCCGTTCTAATAAGAAATCCAATCAAAGTTCTAATGATCGAATATAAGAGTCACATTCTTCATCCTTGGACCACACCATGCTTGAACTCTTTACTATCTCAAACACCTTAGTTGAGATCTTGGAGTATAAATCATATGGAATAGAAGTAAATCATATGTAAATCATTTCTATTGTGGATTTAAACCTCTCAAATCACCTCTCAAGTGTAGATTTAGGTTTAGATATAAAAATCTCTCAATTTGAATTGGAACACTTGATTTTAAAAGCTAAAGTAAAGAGATACTCTTAAACAAGAAAATCTCCTCAGAGTAAATCTATTTTAAAATGAGGAAAGGTGTTATTTATTTTGAGAGGAAACAAGGTCTATTTATAGAAATTTTGAAATATCAATGCCCCCGTGAGCATGGGTGAATATAGGCACTATGGGCACGATTTTAGGCAAAAAAAACTACCAAAAAAACTTATGGCCGTGTGCACGAGGACAAATCAACGTCGTGCGCACGATATTAGGTTGAGCATTTTCAAAGCCTAAAAACCATGCTTCGTAAATATGTTAAGGTATAAAAAATGTTATAATAAAACATGCCTTTCAAATCCAAAACAAAGACCTTATCCCCTTAATGAAAAATATACACATACTTTTAAGAAAATAAAAAATCCTTTTAGAATTTATTTAACACATTTAAAAGATTGTGAGTGTGTTCATAGAGAAATGATAAATAAATGAAATGTTGTAGTTAAGGATAAGTTTAATATATTAGCAACGGAAGTCATGAATGTGGATAAGCCACAATATCTTCAAACCTCAATGTCCATAAGAACTAGAGCAAGACTCTCTATTACACAAATTGCCAAATGCATCAAGATTTTAAGATTCATATAGTGCTTGATTTAAATGTTTTGACACAAAACTAATCCAACCTAACTATATATAAAATGATTACATTTTCAATCTCCCCATTTGTCTATTCTATGGTAAAACCCTCAAACCCAAAAAACTCTTGATTACAAAAAGCAAGACTGATGGGAATTAGGGTTTATTGTGATTTTCCCTTTATTTTTAGTGCTTAATTAGTTTCCAAGCATGTTGGGGACTAATATGTCATTTTTAGTTATTAGTTGCCTTTTTAGTCATTTTGGGTATTATCTTGATTAGCAAGCTAACCTCTCCTATAAGTAGGCCCCTTGGCCCTCATTTGTACTTAACCTTAAATATTGAGAATTGAGAATAGAAAGACAAAGAAACCCATTTCATTTCTTTAGTTTAGTTGTTGTTGTGTAGTGTAATTTTTATGTAGATAACTTCTTCTTTTTACGTTTTCGCACCTTAGATTACATCAAATTGGTAGCAGAGCGTAGTTTTTTCTTGGTTCAATGATGTTCGTAGAAGATTGGGACTCCGATTGGGTTCACCCGATTGATTTTCAGATAAACCCTAGCCTTGGTATCTCACTGTCAACATCTTCCACCATCGGTGGCCCACTTGCGCAGGCAGAACCAACCGCGGTAGTCCCTGATTCCGGCCAACTGTTATCGATGGATTACAACTTAGTTTTGGACAACAAAACATCCCCTCTGCCACCAGACCCAAACACGATCCTACCGATACTCGCTGCCCACCGTCGCAGCCCTACTGCTATCGCGACCTCAAGAACAGGTGCTGCCGGCTGTTCGACCGTCAAATACCTTCAAATTAGCCCCGAATGGTCTGTAAACCAGCCCAGAATGATATCCATTCCCTCCGGCACTAAAAACCTAATCAAGAAACAACCCATAATAATTCAAGAATTACCAGAGATTCAAGACATCATTAACCACAACCAATATTCATGGCCTACTACTTCTAACCAATCCATGATCCTTTCTAATGCAAACCCTAAATAAATTCAACAACAAAAAAAATTGATTCCAAACCCTATTTACCCCAAATTGAAGAAACCCTAAAACCCACTTTATCTAAAAATCCTAACACTAATAGACATTCATGTTCATCCCTGATAATCTCCACCCACATCACAAACCCTAACCAAAATTTTCCACCACCCGGACCTCTTCAACACGCTAATTCCCTACCCATTTCTAACAATTACAATTTAGCCCCTGAATTTTCTAAAAATTATAAATCTGTCCCAAATCTATCAAGATCCTATAATTTAATTCCTTCCTCACCCGTAGAATACCTTTCTTCCAAATTATCGTGGGATGGTACCAAATACAGACTCGATATGAATGCATGTGTTGATTTCGACAAGGTAAGTTGTGACATCATCAAGAAACTTCAAATTCTTCTAGATTCTTGGGCCACGACGGATTCATATTTATCTCAAAAGCTTCACACATTCGCGTATAGTGCTTACTCCATCGGGAAGTATGAGATGTACCATCAACACCTAAATAGATGTCGAGATGAGTATCTTGAGATTGATATGGCATACGAACAATGGGTACGTACACGAGCGAGACATTTGGTCCCATATTTCGAGTACTTATCCATCGGTGTACCTCCTACTACATCCGATGTCATTCCCATGAACACCGATGATACCATCTCTTCGGTTATGCTTTACGAGGATGTCTACGAGGTTGTTGAGACACCGAAGATGCTTGATAATGACTATGTGTGGATCACTCACACCCGATATAGGGATTTGGAGGCATTTGAGATTGTGGACTTCATTCCTATCTTTGGAATAAAAGATGATGGGTATTTTCTATGTGATTTTTTTGATTTATTTATTAAATACAATTGGGAGACTCGCATTCACTATCGCGAGGTGGAAATATTTGATTTGACGAATTTCTTTCCAATTTTTGGTCACGATGATGAGTTTTGTGACGATGGTTGGGTAGTTGTTTCCTTTGAAGAGTATATGTTGCGTGAGGAGATCACGATTGATGTGGGATTTGTGGACCTTTTTTGGGTTAATTATGAGGAGCGCTCCATGACCCATTTACATGATTTGATGCTACGGAGGATCATCACGAAGAAATAGGATGACATTTGGCATCAATGGCCCTCTCTGCATCGATCGTGTGTTAGCTCTTCATTTGGATGGATTATAGGCCACATTCCTATTCATCGTCCATGGCATAAATTTGTGGTTTATCTTTGAGGATATTTTGTGAGTCGTTATGCGGGGCGCTTCAAAGGACGACTACCCTTTCAAGTAGGGGAGCTCGCAGATGATGCCCTAACACATACTTTCTTCGCTCGGGACGAGCTCTCTCAAGTAGGGGAGAATGATGGGAATTAGGGTTTATCGTCATTTTCCCTTTATTTTGAGTGCTTAATTAGTTTCCAATCATGTTTGGGACTAATATGTTATTTTTAGTTATTAGTTTCCTTTTTTAGTCATTTTGGGTATTAGCTTGATTAGCAAGTTAACCTCTCCTATAAATAGGCCCCTTGGCCCTCATTTGTACTTAACCTTGAATATTGAGAATTGAGAATATGGAGAGAAAGAAACCCATTTCATTTATTTGCTTTAGTTATTGTTGTTGTTGTTGTTGTTGTTGTTGTTGTTGTTGTGTAGATAACAAATATGAATGATAAGGTTGAGAGATATGATAGAAACATCATAACGTAATGAATCTCCCCCTAAATTAAACATATAAACAAATGTTTCAACAAATAAAATATTCTCCCCTATGAAGATCACATATATATCAAACACTATTCAAACAAATATCCCCCTACACATAAATCTCCCCCTTACTCAGATTTTCTCCCCTTTTTATCACGGAACAAATAACCAAGCTAATGAAGAATATGTCATAAAACAAGGTAAAAGAACAGTAAAATCAATAGCTACAAGTTGATAAACATATAGAAATCAAAGTAGAAGGACCAAAAAGTAAACTGCTAAATACCAAAACAAGGGATCATACGCACGGGGTCAATCAGAGACCGTATGAACGAAATCAGGCAGATATCCTCACAAACCAATACAAGGTAGTCGTGCGAACACAGTAAATTTGAACCCATGTGCACGCTTTTTAATAGCACATTCAAAAACAACCAAACTTCCGAAGTCTTTAACTCAAAAAACACTTCCATAAATGTTTTCTCGCAAATGTCAACCAAACTATGAAAATCATGCAAAACAACATGCTCATAACTAAGATAAATGAAATATCAATAGCTTAGCCAAAAATATTATAAAATATATGAAGACACAAGAAAAAATATAAAAATTAAAATCTTACAATATGGACTCACTAGAGATTTGTCAAATAAATTGTTTACGCATTTTGAGCAACTAAAACTCAATCAATTCACATTGGAAACACAATAAAATTATGATATAAATCATTTAGGCTTGAATGTTCATATAAATAGAAAAACACAAAAATCAACAAACAATTGTATTTCTTGACACATTAACAATTCTTTATACAAAAAATACAATTCGATCATGAGTTTAACTTTAAGAATAACTTTATCTACGAAAACTCCTTCACCACAATGTTGTATGATTTTTTTGAATGCCAAACTAAAATAGATAAATCGTTTAAATTTGATTTATATATCTATCGTATTTTTAATGTCACTTAAACTCTTAGCTTGCGACTCTTTTTAACATGCAGACTTTTGTCGTTGATTGGATTTTCACACAGTTTAGATGATACCTACCCAAATGATACTTAAATTCAAACCGAGTGCTATTGCTTTAATGGTAAACCTTATCAACTCATAAAAAATGATCCATATTCAACTCCATCAAACATAAACACTCAAAACCTCATCAGTAAAGCATGGAGTACTTATTGAAACTCATACAAGATAGATTTTTGCCTTAAATTTACAAATCCTTGTAGAAATAGAAATTAATACTTTCATTTGTTAATTCATGCGGTGTAGTGAAACACAAGCTTTTAAATCATTAAAATCGAACATATGTTATCATTTAACATGATTATATTTTAAAGGATTAATTTTAAAAACACATTCAACAATCTCTTCAACAAGTCAAAATAATCAATTAAACACCATTACATGCAATCACAATGATTATCTAATATGTTTAGAATGAGTTTTAATAAAAAATACACAATATATAAAAAATTATTTTTGCATTTTTCAAAATATCAACAAAAATATATACAAAATCAATAAAAAACAAATGTGTAAATATATCTATAACAAAATTCACCTTTCACTCCAATGAAATAAAATCACTCGATTTCAACTAATCCTAATCAACCTCTAAGGTAACGAAACTTAGAAATGCTCGAAGGCTTTATGAATATATAGACTAATTATTTCTCGACAGGGATAAAGTTCATGTTAATGATGTTTTGCTCCAATAAATCCTTGATGAAGTGATGTCTCAATTCTATCTTCTTTTCCCTAAAATATTTTGCCGAATTCATTTAAATGTCTATTATGCTCATATTATCGCAATAAAGTTCCATTATTTCTTAATCTAATCCATAGCCTTTCACCATTTGATTCATCCAAATCAATTGGGTTCAATAACTACCCACGATATTTGTCTTCGGTCGTGAACAAAGATATTGAATTTTATTTTTTTAAAATCCAAGACACCATTATAGTTCCAAAGAAGAAACATCCACCCAACGTGTTTTTTCGATCAGCAACGTCACCCGCCCAATTGAAATTCTAATATACACAAAGTGAGTAACTAATATCATATGGATACCACAACCCAATCTGTTGAGTACCACTAATATACCGTGTCACTCTTTTAACCACTTGTAACTGTGATTCCTCAGATTTTGCTTGATACCTAGCATACACTCCTACACCATAAGAAATATCAGGATGACTCATTATTAGGTATAGTAAACTACTTATCATGCTTCCATACAACTTCTCATACACATCTTTCACACTCTCATCTTTGGTCAATTTGTAATCAATTCTTTTTGGTGTGTTAGCAAGTTTGTCGGTTCCATGCCAAACTTTTTGACCAACTCCTTGGCATACTTAGTTTAAAAATTAAAAATCCCATTATAAATTTGTTTTGACCTGTAAGCCAAGGAAAAATTAGAACTCACCCACCATGCTCATTTCAAACTCCTTCTTTGTCTCCTCCGAAAAACTATGAGCATATTTCCCAATTGTTGATTCAAACAAAATGTCATCCACATAAATTTGATCTATAAGGATATGATCCCTAGAGTTTCATACAAAAAGTGTCCTATCTACTCCTCTTATAAAATAACCTTTCAACAGATAGGTGATCAACCTCTCATACTAATCACTAGGAGATTGTTTGAGACTGTATAAGTCATTATGGAACCTTAATACATAATTGGGAAACTTAGGGTTTTCAAACCCCTTGGGTTGTTCAACATACTTTTTTTTCATTCAAAACCCCATTTAGAAAAGCATTATTGACATCCATTTGACAAACCCTAAATTTTATAAAACATGCAATGGCTAACAAAAGTCTAACACTCTTTAACCTTACAATGGGGAAAATGTTTCGTAAAAATCCACACATTCAATTTGATAAATTCCTTGAGCTACTAGTCTTGCTTTATTTCTCACAATCACACCATGTTCATCCAACTTATTTTTCTGCACCAATTTAGTACCTATGATGTTTTGATCACGTGGTCTAGGCATTAATTCCTAAACCTGCAATCTTTCAAATTGATTTAATTCTTCTTGAATTACACAAATTCAATGTTCATCTTTTAAATATTACTTCATATTTTAGGTTTAATTTGAAACGTGAAGCATTGAAAATTGAGTTCATTAAGAAGTTTATTTCTTATTTTCACACCACATTCAAGATTACCTATGATTGTAAATGGTGTATGCTCTCTTTGAACCCACCTAGGGATTCATCTCTCTCTCTCTCTCTCTCTCTCTCTCTCTCTCTCTCTCTCCCCCATTGAGTCTCATTTTGGGATGAAGTTACCTCAACATTTCTCATAGAAGTACTATACTCTCCTACATCAACATTCCTACTCTCAATAATATTATAATATAAATCCTTTTCCTCAACTTCATCATCCAAAGTGATGACACATGATACATCATCATCATCAATAACCTCATCGCATGTCTCCATCATTTTCTTGATTTCCAAGTTATAAAATCGATATGCTCGGATATTTTATGAATAACCAAGATATATCCCTTTCTTGCTTCTTGAATCAAACTTGTTCAAATACTCCCTATCTTTAAAAAGGTAGAATTTACCACCAAACACTTTGAAGTACTTAATAATAGGATTATTTTCTTTCAAAAGCTTATATGGAGTGTTTTTTGGTTAAGGGTCTAAGAAAATCCCTATTGGATGTATGAAAAGTCATTTTCATAGCTTCGACCCAAAACGTTTTAGGCAAGTAGCCTTTTTCATAGCTTCGACCCAAAACTTTTTAGATAAGGTTTTACTTTCTAGCATGCAACTTGCCATTTATTCCAATGTTCACACTATACCAAAATTCTAATTTTGTGACTGCTAATTGGGGTGACAAACTTATCACTCTCGGGAGAAGTCACAAAATTATTTGTCCCATTAGGAGGGATAAAATAAAGGGTAATACAAAATTTGAATCAATTAGTTTGTCACTGCTAATGAGAGTCACAAATGTTACCATTTAATTAATTTGTGACTTCTATCAACAGTCATAAATTTATCAATAAGCGTATTTTATGACTCTTATGAGCAGTCACAAATTTATAACTGCTGTGAGGAGTAACATTTTTTGACCTAATACTAAATTTGTAACTGCTGGTAGCAGTAATAAATTTTGGTGTAAGACTTAATTTATAACTGCTATTGAAAGTCATAAATTTGTAATTTATCCCGACACTCACAAATTTTGGCCTACTTTAATTTGCAATTGCTAGGAGGGGTCACACAAATTTTAATCTACTTTAATTTCCCTCTTCTCTCTCTTTTATCTTCTCACTCTTTCTCACAACCGTACCGCCACGCACTCTTTCTCTTACATTTTGGTGAACATTTATCCCGCCCATGCATTCATTGAGTTTTTGATTTTGGTGAGTTTTCGGTTTGTTTTTGATTTCGATTTCGTTGAGTACATACATGTATGTTATTTTTTCTTTGTATAATCATCAACAATACAATAAATTGAAGAAATGAAAATGAAGCTCTAAAGGAGTTTAATTATTTGCATTTTGATAACTCTAAAGGTGATTGATTTCGATTTGTTATGTTAACCCCACAGTTTATTGAACGTTTTGCAAAACGAAACCCGAGTTTCAAATTTTAAACCGAATCAGAGGCAGCGCCAAACAATATGAACTCTGATTCCTTCACACCTATGGAAGGAATCAAAGTTCTTCGATTCACTCAAGAGTCCTGATTTGTTGCCAAAATGGTTTTTTGGCTATATTGTTAATAGCAATGATAACCAAAATATGTTAGATTTGTTGTACATATCATACACAAAATAATAAATATTAAAGTAATGATTGTAGCAACACAATTTGCTACTCAACGAAGGATGGAGTTGGCATAAGTGAAATTTTGAACGCAATTGGTGAAAAGATCGCCCCGCCTCGTGATTTTGCACAACGGCCTTTGATAGTTACTATGATTCTTATAGGGGTTTTGTTGCATACTTCGGAATCATTGATGGTAATATTAGGAAATGTGATCGGATCTTTTTTTTGGCTAGTGAGAGGAGTTATTTCGCTGATGAAATTGGAGTTATGTCTCCCAATCAGTTGCAAGTAGATGAACTATGTGTTGGTGAGGTAGGTTACCCTTTATCTAAGATAAGGTCAGTGGCAGATGCCAGGGTGGGTGACACTATCACACATCACAGTAGAAGAGCAGGACAATCGTTGTCAGGATATAAGGAGGCGACACCAATGGTTTTTTGTGGTCTATTTCCTATTGATTCAGACTAATTTTTGGAGTTACGTTGATGATACTCACTGCACGTGATATATGGATCTAATGTGTTGAGAGGAGAGATTGAAGATCCTCCCCCCAGTTAAATCTAGCTTGTCTAGAGATAATGCACGCGCGTGCGCACACACACACACACACACACACACACACACTTAAGTATAGATATATGAACACAACCATGGACATGCTATAAATTTAGATTACCACCGGATGGTGACTATTTAGGACTTTGACAATGAGTGTGTCTCCATTTTATACATCTAAAGTTGGCCTGGGGAATTGCCCATTTACTATGATAATGAAAAGGTCGAGGAAGATGCCATTGCACCATGGCTTCATATAATTTCTATAAGCCTTTAATTTTACTTTCACCCCTTTCCTAACTCAGCTTTGAAGTTGTTATGATAGTTTTACATTGCATGATGTATTAGTTATTCATACAAGTGTAATGATTATTTTACTTGGAAATTTTTAACAATCAATGTATGTATACATGGGCCCAGGATACATGAGCACATCCCACATGCTAGAACACTCTACTCTATTAAATTTCCTTTTGCCAGGATATACTCCAACTTTAAGCCTAATTATACTTCTACCTTGGTTACTGATTTAAACTTACAAAGCTTCAGACCTTCTAAGACTCACCTTTCGATTTTGAGAATTTGTATTAACTCCTACATAGCAAGCGTATGACCAAATCGAAATCACCTTTCGATTTTGAGATTTGGGTCATACAACGAATTTAATTGAAATATGTAGTAGTCTCACAAAGCATTGTCTATTTTAAAAATTTATTATTTCGATTTGCTCATTGATAAATTTTGGTGACGATTTCGATTTCAATTTCATTTTGCTCATTGTATTTTTTTTGTAATAAAAAGAAATTACATAGATAAAGCGGATAAGAGCCCTCCGTCGATGGCTTACATCAAGTATGAGTAATAAAAGCACCCATGTATTGCAAAGTTTATAAAATATCCAAGCAAAATCGAGTTTTAGCATCTTTGAAAGGATAGATGTGAAAAACCATCCTAATTTCTTCACAAATATGCTCTGAAATCAAGTTATCCTTCATAGTAAGTCCTTCAAAGAAAGCTTTGTTCTTAGCACACCAAATATGCCAACAAATCAAAGCAGGAATGATACCACAAAGAACACTCCTAATTTTGTTGCCCCTGGAATTAATCCATCAATTCATTAAATTACCACTAAGAGTGAAAGATGACATCCTTAGGCCCAAAACATTAGAGAATTTAAATCAAACCTCTTGCGCCACCTCTCATTTCCAAAAAATATGATCCTTATCTTCTTCACAAAAACTTCCACAGTACTTGCACTTAGAGGGTAGGTGAATGTCAAGCTTTTTAATATACTCATCAATAGCTATCCCCTTATGAAGTAACCTCCTCATGAAAACTGAAATTTTGGGACAAATCCTCCTATCCCAAATAAAAGAGAATGATCTTTGAATACAACCATTATCCATCACCAACTGCCAAGCCGATTTGATACCGAAAGAGCTGTCCTTTGATAAAGTCCACTTCTTTGAAGAAAAATCAAAATTATCCGAAAAAACCTCCCAAACACTTTATATCCTCTTCCACACATGTGAAGGCATAGAGATTGAACCCTTAAAATTATGGGGTAACAATTTCTTATATTTACTATGCATGAATCGGGACCATAGGTAATTGGCATTAAAAAATTTCCACCACAGATTTTAAGTATATGCGAGGGATAAATTAAACATGCACATTAAATTTAATCCACATTCTTCCTTACTTTTTCAAATGACAACCCAATCTACCCAATGAAACTTGTTTTTGAGATCATGCTTACTCCAAAAAAACCTAGCCAGTAATTTATTAATATGACTAAGAACCATATTAGGGGGATTAATGGCAGCCAACAGATGAAGATGCATACTTTTCGGCCATTACCCACACCCCTAACATTCCAAAAGAGAAATTGAATCATTTAGGAAGATGAGGTTTTAAATTTTGAGTGATTTTACCTCCGGATCGAGTTTTAGAAAACTTGGGTTTGCTTGCTGAATAGTCTTTTCGAGGTTTCTTTTTCTTGTTCAAGGATAAAGCTTCACTCTCCACTATTAAATTTGGATAAAGGTCTTTCCTGTCAAGTCTAGGGAATCTGTGAGAATACCTTTGGAAAAATAGTTCCAATCATCATTGAGTTCCTTCACCAAATATGCTTTCGAGTCCGAGGCGTAAATGGGACGCCAATCATCCATTACGGAATTCTCAACACAACATCTTGGCGCTCTTGGAGAAAGGCCATTATTTTTTATGACAGATGGATCAACTTTAACTATTTTAAGTTTGGGGACGTCATCGATACTAAAATCCCATTCATCAGGAGATTTTTTATGGACATCTTCATGCAGATGAGAAACAGTGTTAGGCATATCAGATTTAGAATTATGACATGTCTTATTTCTTCAATTGGAACTAAAAAAATTATATAATAAAATAATTTTTCCATTACATTTTCTTCCATCATTAATACTCAAGGTATTAGACTTTAAAAGAGGAAGAGTTTCTGCATATTTTCAAACCATGAAATAATTTTTTTATGATATTGTGTATGGAGTCTTATATTGTGATTGATACATGTGATAAAATTTTTCATACCGAACATAACATTTTATATGAAGTGGTTGAGTCCTATTGGAACTCAACCATTTCCATATGATTTGCATAGTATATGAATGTTTGTCTTGAATGATTTCCATATGATTTTCAGCCCTAATGGGTTCCAATCGATTATTGCTACTGATTCAAGGTTATAATTCATGTTTTATTTATTTGGGTACTGATTCAAGTTTTGTTCATTTGGGTACTGATTCAAGTTTAATTTTTCAATTTGTTTTAAGGTTTCAAAGTTTCAAGGTTTTCTTCCAATTGATTTCATCCCCAATCAAGCATGATTAAAGGAAATGCAACTGATCATTGCAACTAATTTTTTGCAATTTTCTTACTTTTTGGTTGTGATTATGATGAATAGTGATTATATTGTTGTTTAGGATTCTTGAATTATTGTTAACTGGTGAATTTGAACATTTAGGTGGCCATTGAGTTGGTTGTCCCTAAGCATTTATAGCATTTAGGTTTTTTCTGGGTTTATGTACCCAATTGCTTCAATTCCATAAAAAATATCATATATTTTCATTAATTGGTTCATTCATAAATGCTACTGATTGATTATTCTGGTGTTTTATTTGTTTGGGTATGGATTCATGTTTTGCAATTTAATGACCCAATTTTATGATTAGTAATTATTAGCGTCTAAATATGAATTCAATTTTATTGATATGATATGAATTTAATTATTTGCATTTTGGTAACTGCTAATTGGATTCGTAAGTGGGTTGGATATGAATTATAATAATTCAATCTTTTTAGAATATCACTTCATTTTGCTTAGTAAAATAATAAGAGATTTTAGTGTTGGCTTATAAAAAAATAATAAGAGATTTTAATGTTATTAATTTGATATGTTTAATCTTTACTCTTAGAATATCACTTCATTTTGTCTATATACATAAATGTTTTAGCACGACATGAATAATCTTAAATTACACACATAATATATATATACATATAATACTAAATATATCACTACTCAAACATATGGAAAAATATGTAATAACTAAAATACTTGTGATACGCATATATGTATGTATGCCATTTTTCATTTAAGGGACATACTCATTTAGTTTTATAATTTACTGAGTTTCTATTTGTTTGTATTGTAGAATTAATGGGGTTTCCACAATATAAAGAGTGGACAGGTGAAAGTTTTAGACTGGGGCAAATATACGTTAATGGGGTGAAAGACTTTGTGAATTATGCAATGAAGAATCTCAAAACTGATATTATCCCATGCCCGTGCATTCATTGTAGAAATAGTAAACGTTTTAAAGGAGCGGATGTAAAATTACATTTGATTCAGTGGGGTGTGCAAGCTGATGACACATTTTGGAAATTCCAAGGGGAGAGGGATTTTACGTATATTCCAGAAGAAATGGTTATTACAGATAGTGATCCGTTAGCACATGATAGGTTAAACAATCCCATAAATGATACATATGAAGTGCATGTAGCACAAGAAAAGCAAGATAGTAAAGGCCATGGTTTAGGTTGTGAGGATAATGTTGACAACAATACTGACCAAGATAAGGATTATATACGATTAAAAGTAGCATCCGCAACCCCATTATACCATAACTCCAACCCCAACAACACAATGTTATATGCCATAATTGGGTTGCACAGCTTAAAAAGCAAGTTTTGCTTGTCGAGAAAAAGTGTGACGACAATACTCCTTTGGGCAAAATATTTGCTCCCCAAAGAAATTACAAGCCAGTCAATTATTCAATCATGAAGCGTAATTTGAATAAAAATCAATTCATTATCGCAAGTATGATTGCATTTTATACTATTAGGAGCGTAAAGACAAACGGGCTTGTCCTGTATGTAAGTAACCTAGATATGAACAAAAAATGATAGTACATAATAAACGTTGGTTGAAAGTAGATACGCAAATACCTAAGAAGGTGTTAAAGTATTTCCCTTTAGGTCTTCGATTGAAGATACTTTACACTACACATTGGATAGCAGAGGCAATGACTTGGCATGGGTTTAATCCGTTTGGAAAATTAAGCGCAGATAAGAGTATATGGTCGGTGTTTATGACGCCTTTAAATTTGCCCCTATCGTTATGCATGAGAAATGAGTTCTCAATTTTATCATTGTTGATACCAGGTCCAAAAGCACGGGGTAATGACATTGATGTTTTCTTAGTGCCACTAATAAATGAATATAATGAGTTATAGTTTGAAGGTGTGAGAGATTTTGACTCATACAAAAAGAAGGAATTCACTTTGAGAGCTATGTTGATATGGAAATTCATGATTTTCCTCCTCATAGGACATTATCTAGGTGAAATGTACATGGTTTTAGGGTTGTCCTATTTGTAGAGAGGAGACTGAAAACAACTGGGTTAAGAAAAGTGGTAAACTTCTTTATCATAGTCACCAAAGATTTCTTCCCCAAAGTCATAAATTCAGGTCAATACGAAGTAATTTTCTCCTAAAAGGCACTGAGACGAGGCCACCTCCACCAAGACTTTTTGGTTTGGAATTAAAGAAAGGTCATTAAAGGCTGATCAAAAGTTGAGGGGAAACACAACATAATTTTGGCCGAAAAGCGTAAAAGAAAGGATGTTGATGTGAAGACGACGTGGTCAGGAGATCAATAATATTTGATTTGCCATACTAGAAGGAACATCCCATGTAACATGTGATAGACATTATGAACGCTGAGAAAAATATTATCGATCATCTCATAGGCACATGCATTGGTGGTTCTCACTCCAAGGATGGAGAAAAAGCTAATGAAGATCTTCGTTATTTAAAGATTAGAAGATCATTATAATCGAAGAAGATCCAAACACTATGAAAAGCATATGCAAGTTGCATCTTATACTTTGAGCATTGAAGAAAGAAATATGTTCTTAGAAACATTAAAGGGCTTGAAGGTCACTTCTAATTTCTCATCCAATTTCCACAGGATTGTCTATGATGCAACAGAAGATTTGGAAAAGTACAAGTCTCATGATTGGCATGTGATAATGCAACTTGTCCCTCTATTGTTCGGAAACTATTTTTCGGAACACAAAGATATTCGAAGGTCCATTCTATAAATTAGCTTATGTTTATACCTATTGTGTGAGAAAGTTGTCAACAAGAAGCACATAATGGCAGCGAAAGAAACTTTGGCCGAGGCTACATGTGTTTTGATTAAATACTTTACTCCCTCATTCTTTGACATAAGTACACACCTTTTAGTGCATTTATGCAATGAAGATCTTTTGTGTGGACTAGTAAGGTACCAACGGATGTATCCGTTCGAACGATTAATGAAAACTTTTAAAGATCATGTTAAGAATACATGGTATGTTGAGGGGTCCATTATTGAGGAGTATATTATGGAAGATGCTTGTATGCACATGAATATATGACTAACCCAAACATTGGAGGTCGTGAACGCTTTGCTAACCAGTTAAAAGAGTTTGCAGATGAGGAGGCTATGGGGAAGGATAAGGTAGTGAAGCTAACAAGTACACAATATAACCAATGGCTCGATTTGTATTTGAGACGCATGAAGACATAAATAAATGGAAAATGTGAGTTTATTTAAATTATTTTGTAAAATATTATAAAATGTTTATGTTATATTCATAAGAAGTTAATATTGATTTTTTTGACCTAGGCAATATAATGAGTGCGGGAGTGTCAAGAGGAAGAAGGGAGGCACAAGCGCAGACAATGACTTTAGGCATTAGGTAGCTTTCGAGGTGACTACAATAATACCTCACTTTTATTTACTGTCTTTGCAACATATTCACAATGCAAATACTTTCTTAGTTTTAGTTATTGAAAGCTGATGAAGTATCGATGAGGCTTGTACGTCTAAAAAATGGGCCTTGTTTATAGCCAAAGAGTTTGGACAATATCGTGTCAATGGTTTTGTGTTCTCTTCAAGAACACACGACCTAAAACTCACTTGGGAAAAAATAGCAACATTTCATATAAAGCATTAACCAATTTTAGGGCAAGCGCGAAAGATAAATCTTGATAGAAGGTGAGATGACGTATACTGAGATTATAAAACAAATTGTTATATTAGATCATATATCTTTCAATATACATATATTTTATAGTGATTATGTGAGAGTGAAGGACAAGAATTCATGTATGGTCGACCCTGACATCCACATGGTGAAGATTGATTTGGCCAAGTTGAAGAGTAAAGATAATGTGAATGATGAGCCATTCGTTTGTGCATTCCAAAACTTAAAGCAAGTGTTTTATGCAAAGAGCCCTAACAATGATCCACGGTATGTTGTTTTACATTCCCCTAAGCGCTTGACTACATCGATATACGATATAGAGGCACCTATCGAGATTCAGTCTATTCTGGATGACAACCCAAAATTAAGGAAATTACTAGACACATTAGAGTAGTAGATGTTTAATTGTAGCATGTTCTGTTATTTTAAATGTTGACTTCAAAGTTATGTATAATAGCATGTTTCAATTATTTCGTAGCACTTATTCATAGTTCCTTTTGTTCACAAGTTTATTATTACTTTTTCCAGGATGACATGTATTGTATATACATGCAACAACTTTAAAAATAGGTCTTTATAGAGAACACATCAATTTATCAGTACGGCTATCAAAAAATCAAATAATATAATTACTTGCGAGATCATGGGTGGAACATACCTCAAACATATTTATTTCAGTCAATACTATGCACACTACCTCAAATTTAGGATGAAGCAATTGAAAGGGTTCTCATAAAACACAATCAAATTAATGTGATTCAGTTAGTAGAGTTTTGAGAACTCGAGTGGATAGAACTAAAGAGGATAAGGATTCGTTCAAACTCTACTGTGAGAAAAAAATATGCATAACAAAGTTAACATATATTATCGTCTTAGGAGAGAAGGCATACATCTAAACATGTTCAGTGTCAGAAATGCATTTATCAACACACTTGCACAGACATGGCCAATAAAATTTTTGCATGAAATGATGAAGTATGAAACTTATGACATGGTCAAATAATCAAAACTTTTAGAATATCTTGAAAAGGTATAGCTTATATTATATTTTTGTATATTATTTTCTTACTCTTGTATTAACATATGGACCAATGCATAAATATATAAATGCAGAAAATGGCGTCCAAGAATACAATTCCATCATCCAGGCCAGAAAGTTCTGTAAGGACATAGTCCGTCACAATTAATTATGTCGTATACCACTACAAGTCGTCAAGGATTGAGGAATATTAGATCTAGAAAAGACAGATCCGAATTTCAAGTGGACTTCAACATTTAAGCCCAATAAGTTGATTTTGGTAAAATTATGTTTAAAGTTCCACTTACATTTCATATTAAAAGTGTTGGGATGTTTTTCTAATTATAAAAAAAATAGTTTTTGAAATTTTTTAATTGGTTTTTGTAAAAGTTAGTATTTTCAAAAACATTTTCTTATAAAAAATTTTAATTTTTTTTTATAATCCCATAACAAGTTTTGGTTTTTGAGGTTTCCAACTTGTTTCAAAGTCTGAGGTTTTTTTGGGATCACCGCCTGGTCATTCAAACGACGACGCATCTCGTTTAAACGAGATTAGGTATCGTTCAAAAGAGAATGTATGCCATTCGAACGACGTCTATTTTAGTTTGTCACATCACCGACTCAATTTTTGCTATATAATGAGTGTGAGACTATTTGTTATAGGCGTGGAGAAGCACTGTTTTTGACAAAATACCTTTTTTTAGTGTTTGTATTATTCTCCAACCATTTAAGGGTTCAAAGCTTTTATTTTTCAATTCACAATCCCAATTACTTTTATGTGAGTTGTTTTGTGGAACCCAAGACATATTTTGCTAGGATTTTATCCTGTTGTTTTAGGTGCCTTTTGAGGTACTAGGCTTATAATATGTGCCATTTGAGGGAGGTACTGGGCTGATTGACTGCGTGTCATAGGGAGTGCTACGATGTTCCTGGGCTGATTTGAAGTGTGATTTTTGTGGTATAGCTGCGTGTGAACTACTGCAGATTTCATTGTAATCCGTGTAAGTTGCTTACTAATAATAGTGAAATAAAGGTTTTTATCCGATTTTTTTCCTAAAATATGTCTATGTCAGTTTATTCACCGCATGATTTATTTTTTGATTTGATTTGACACATAGATGCATGTTTAGGGGCTGAGTAAAATTGGTGTTTGGTTTGTACAAATTTAGACATCCAATTAAATAAGTTTGAATTGGAAAATTGTGCATTTATTTGAATCAACATCGTACACGGTATTTTACAAATTGGTATCAGAGCAGGTTGCACTAATTTATTGGGTATTCCTATTTTTTGCATAAATTGTGTGATATTGATTTAAAAAAAAAAAAACTATTTTGTGAAAAATGAAACTTTTTTTATGGAACACTTGTATAATCGAATGCCTATTTTTGACGGGTCCAATTATACCTATTGGAAAGCCCGTATGAAATCACAATTAAAATCCATTGGCAAACGTGTTTGGTTGCTTTTTGAAAGAGGGTTGACTCCTCCTACTGTCACTGCTAATAATATCAGCTCTTTGAAACGTGTGTAGAATTGGACTGAAGATGATTTTAAAATGTTTAATTTCAATTCCCGTGGTTTGAGTGCTATTTCTGGAGCCGTCACCCTAGAAGAGTTTCGTCGAATTATGACATGCACCACGTCTAAAGAGGCATGGTATGTCCTCCAATTGACACATGAGGGTACAAACACGGTTAAAGAATCAAAGTTACAAAATTTGGCCACCCAGTTTGAGACTATTACCATGTCTGAGTCCGAATGTTTTGATGAATTTTATGCATAATTTTCGGACATTGTTAACACAAGTTTTAATTTAGGTGAACCAATTGATAAGATCTCTCTCAAAATTTTTTATTCCTAAAGTCACCGTTCTGAATTTGTTGGGAAAGTTAAATTCACTTAAGTTAGAAGAGCTCGTAGGAGACCTACAAACTAATGAGATTGACATGTTTCCCCAAACCATCAAGGCTAAGGATAAAGGCGTTGCTTTAAAGACTCAAATTAGGAAGAAAAAAAATGATAGAGATTGCGAGTCTTATACTGAGGCAGAGTTTAGTCTTGACCATGTGGCCTTGTTTGTGATTTTTTTAAATTTTTTTCTTAAAATGAAAAAAAAATAATTCTTCTAATAAAAATTCTTTTGAGAAAAATAAAAAGAAAGTAAAGGCCAAAGAGGGTAGTGAAAAAAGAGAAATGGTGATAAAGAGGAAAAGAGTGAGGAAGATTTAGATGATATGATTTGTTTTGAGTGTAAAGGTAAAGGACATATAGCATTTGAGTGTCCTACTAGGATAAAGAGAAAAAGGAAGAAAGTATCCATGCCTGCTACTCTTAGTGATAGTGAGGGAGATGAGTCCGGTAAAGGTATAGCACATGGGATGTGTGTAGATGTTTCGAGTTGTGTGAGCACACCCACTTTATCCCACAATGATTTTGTTCATGAGAGCGACAGTGATGAGTCGAGTGTTTATAGTGGAGGTGAGAGCGAGTTTGAAAGTGGAGATGAAAGTGAGCTCCAAAAAGCTTTTTAGGATTTGTACTCCGAGACCTTAAAAATAAAGAAATATAATAAGGATTTAGGTCGTAGGGATTTAGATTTGGAGAGAGAGAAAGAAGTTTTAAATATGGAAAAGTGTGACTTGACCAACACGGTGTCTTATCTGATGACACTTGTATCCCAACTCGAGAGTGATATCGAACGTGCCTGGGAGGTCAAAGTCTTTTTAGAGAATGCATCTAAGAAGATTGAAAAGATAGTTCTCAATGCCATTTTGGGTAGTGGTGAGAGTTTAGGAAAAGGTCATGACGGTGCATCCACATCTTTTATTTCATCCGATCCGGTTCCTACTTTAGTGAGAGATTCATTTGGCTCTCGACCCGAACCACCTGGGCGTCCATACCTGTTAGGAGAGCGCGTAGGAGACATTTTGATAAAGGTGTACCTAGACCAGTTTACGTTTGCACACACTGCAAGAAGAGAGGACACCTGAGAGAGTTTTGCTTTAAGTTGGGTTATGTGTCACGTTATGCTACTACACGTGTCCACACACGCACTCTCACCTGACGCTCCTGATGACTACATGAGAAAGTTTGCACATATTGGGGAGCAGGTAAAGTTTTTGATCAAGACTTCACATGACTTGATGGAGTTGTTTCAAAAGATGTCACCAACTTTGGAAAACTCCATCGCACCTACCGGTTGAGGTCTAAACATATTTTCTAGCATAAGTTGATTTGGATGATGTTATCTTATGCCTATTGCTAGTATGTACCATTTGTTTTGTACTTTTTTAGCATATAACTCTTTAAAGTTTTTTTTATTGCTTTTATTAATTTTGTTACTGTTTTAGCACTGTTTTGGATATGTTATCACCTTCTAAGTATTTTTTTCTGAAATTTTTTCCACTAGGCAATACTGTTTAAAATTCTGGGCAGAGTGGGGGATTTCTGTTTCTCGTTCGAGCGAGATCTCCTGTCGCACGAAGCTGTCGTTCTAATGACAAGCGCTTTCGTTCGAGTGATATTGAGTTTCGTTTGAACGACCTAGATGGTTTTCTACATTTATCTGTTTGCAGTCCTCTGGTTCATATTGTTATATTATTTGGTACTGCTGGGTTGTTTCCGAATAGTGTTCAAAAAATACCAAAAGATTTTCACCTTTTTTGATAAAAAATTTGAAAAATCCAAAAAGAGTTTTGTATTTTTTTACACCGTATTTGAGTGATCATTTAGGATGACCAAGTCTTAACTTCATTCCATATCCGTGTGACTATTTGATTGTGTTTTGAGACAATATGTTGTGTCATTCATGTGCTTTACGAAGTTTGGAGTTTTTGAGATGATATATAGTGTTGCTACCTACATGTTTGACTTATTTGTCCTTTATTGCACACATGAATGGATTTGTTTGACTTTTGTGCTTGTCTATCACATGTTGGTTGAGTGTTTCCATCTCGATTCTATCTGTACAACGAACCAGATGCAATAAAACTTGATAAGAAAGTAGTGCATGTTATAACCTGTTTGTGAGTTTGTGTGATTTATTTTGAAAAATGGAAAAGGGATGCGAAAGGTATTTCATTTTTTCCTTTGCGATAAAGCCACTGTTTAAATGGACCTAAAAAAGTGAGGAATTGAAAATTATCCGGGGTGCAATGAGGTTTAAAAGCGTTCAAAAAAAATTGAAAGGCAATAAAAAGAAATATATTCCAATAATGGGACAATAAGTTTTAGTTTCATCACCTCATAAGAAAAATCAAAAGCATTATCTTTTAATGAGGGAGTTTGGATGGAATTTAAAATGGTTTGCACGTCCTTGAAAGTCATGAAATAGCATTACATAGTTTTGGACTTTATTGGTGTGAAAATTATTTATACTTTGATTTGTTGATATGATTAAGACGATGTCAGCTAAAGTCAACAATTTTACACCTAAGGACAATTTTGATGTTCATTTGTTAGGAGCTCACTTATGCATCGTGCAAACATGTCATGATTGAGTTGATTTTTCAAATCGAATTTGTTCACACCCATTCATTCCATTTCCATGATTTGGTTATCTTAGTGTAAATTCATGGTGTGTGATTTTTGTAACATCATTTTTGCATTTTTGTATGAAAAATATGAAAAATAAAAAATAATTTGTTTGCCTTGTTTACCGTGACGCCCCGATTTGATTTGTGTGATTTATTCTTTTCCTTGTTTATTTCAGAAAAATAAAAAGGGGGAGAACGAATTATGATTTTATGGGGGAGTTTAAGTATGGGGGAGAATTGATTATACTTTTATATTTATGTTTATATCATTTCAAACTCGACACGTCACGAGGTATTTGCTTTGTCTCATGTGTGTAGGTACAACTGGAGATCATTATGTTACACACTCTGATGAGAAAAGCTCAAAGTTTTGAAGAATTAATTGTTGAATCAAAGTTTGAATACTTGACACTTTATCTCTCCTCTTTTAAGTTTATGGGAGGGTAGATTTGTATAGCTTTTTTTGAATTGATAATTTGGATGTTTTTATTTTGTACTGGCATAGACATAGGGGGAGATTTGTAAGGACACAGTTCATCATAATTAATTATGTCGTATACTGCACAAGTCGTCAAGGATTGATTAATATTACATCTACAAAAGACGGATCCAAATTTCAAGTGGACTTCAACATTCAAGCCCAGTAAGATGATTTTGGTAAAATTCTGTTTAACGTTCCATTTACATTTCATATTAAAAGTGTTGGGATATTTTTCTAATTATAAAAAATTGGTTTTTGAAATTTTTTAATTGGATTTTGTAAAATTTAGTATTTTCAAAAACATTTTCTTATAAAAGTTTTTTTAAAAAGTTTTCTGATCTTGTAACAATTTTTGGTTTTTAAGGTTTCCAACTTGTTTCAAAGTCAGAATTTTTTTTGGAATCACTGCCTGATAACTTTCTTGAACATCCATAGCCAAATATACGAAGTGATGCTCTTTACACCCAGGGCTTTCAACTAATGTATCGACCTATGAAGTGGCCAAGGTTCTACACATGCATCAATGGACGACCCCATAACTGGACGAGTCTTGGCAGCATCTTACTAGCCCTTTCTGAGAGGGTCGGTAATCTGGTGTCAGGTGGCCTCATAAATAGACGAGGTTATACTTGGGTATATTAATCACCCCTAACCCTCATCCATCTATATGAAGAGATGACTGGGGGATGCGAGTTAGCAGGGTTCTTTGAAGGGTATAGGCGATTGACATGTGTATTAGTTCTGATTGGGTATTATATCCCCCAAGCTTGAGCTGACAGCTGAGCACTTCAGGCCTTGTGCCCTAGTTAATTATGTGTATGGGGAATCACTCCTAATCATTAGGTGGTATTTAAACCACCAAATCAAGTTTTCACCTTCTTCTTCCCATTTCCAAGCATACTCCTCCCTGTAACTTTCTTGAACCTCCATAGCTAAATCTCGCCAATTCCTCATTTAACTTGCCTCATAGACTTCGCTCAGGTCCCCTTTTCTTCCCAAGGTTCATCTTCTTCCAAGTATCCTTCTCTTATTAACTTTTCTTTCCATTTTCCCTTAAGATTTCTTTGTATTTGGTTTTTTTGGTGACTATTTGGTTTTTTGGCAAATTTTAGGGTTTGGGGTGTTTTTTTCTTGTCTTCGCCGTCTAGTTTGCAGTTGTGGGGGTGGTTTTTGGTGGATTCAGGCGCCAAACCACCATTCTTAGGTTTTTTCGGTGATCTCCAGTCACCTTCTCCGGTGAGTTTCTTGGTTGTTCTTCCTTAAGAATGGTTGAGATTCTTAGCTTTGATCTTTTGGTCAACAAAAGTTAGCCCTTCCATTTGTTTATCCTCCTTCATAATTTAGTCAGGAGTAACATCATCTTTTTCATGTTAAAACATCTGTACGAACTTACTGAAGAGTTTCCAAACCTTAGGGAGAGGTACTTTCAGGAGATTTAGAGAATTGAGCTTGAGTAAATCGAGAGAAGAAAGGCCTAGGCATTTCCCCTCCGACCTATATTCCCACCTCCATTAGCTGTTGTCCCTTTTACAAGTGCCGAACCAAGTGATCCCATTCCCGTGTCAATTTATTTTGAAGACGAGAGTATGTCCATTTTTGAACCGTCTGATAGTGCTGACTCCTTTAACGAGTCTATGGCCCACTCCTCATATCATGATGAAGGGTCTGAGGCTGATGAGGTTCTTCTCGTGCCTTATCTTCTCAGAGGGTCGAGTTCTCAAATTGTTCTAATGACTTCATTTAAGTTGATGAGCCTAATGTTGCCATCCCTCCTCCACTTAACGCCATTCCTCTATCGACCGTTATGAGGGATTAATTTATGCAATATTTTCCAAGTGGTGATCCCAACCAAACCCAAAATGAAGAGTCTGAGAATGGTAGTGAAGACAACATTCTTGATTTATCCGTAGTATAGTCATATGAGAGCTCTGTAATCGAGGTCAATTTGTTTACTTGGAGACATTTGTATGGCATCAGGCCATTTATTTTAATGAGGAAACCATCCGCGAATGAGAGGGCCTATGACATTTGAGATGGTGAGTTATGCGTCTATGAACAGATGTTCAAGGTCAACTTTTGGCTACTTATCCACCCCATCGTACGCATAATTCTAGCCCATCTAGGGGTTTCCCCATCCCATCTCTCTCCCAACGCTTGGATGGTTATCCTCGACTTTGTCTCCCTCTGGAAGATAGTTCACTTAACCGACCTTTCGGTTGGTATTTTCATGGCTTGTATTACCCTGTTGTCCCCCAAAACTCAGCCTAACTAATATCATCTTGTAGCCACGAAGTCTTCCAAAAAGGTCTTGCTTGTTACCCAGACTTCCAATCATGATTGGAAACCCCGATATTTATTTGTCTTGAGGGCTTGTGAATTCGGCCCCACTGAGGCTTATGGTACCTATGAGCCCAGGGTTCCTCAGAGGTGGGCCAAACTTTCTATGTCGACCAAGCTTGATTCAGGCTTGAGCCCTGATGCTGTTGAAAAAGTTGAGAAGCTTAGGGATCAGGGGGACCAAGGTCGTCTCGTGAAATTCGAGCAGTTGATGACCCCTTATTCTCTATCCTAGACATGTTTAGGGGTTGACCCTTTAACTGATCTAAGTGAGTGGCTTTTTTTGTTGAACTGATGTCTTGTATATTATTAACTTTTCAATACTAACATCGTCCTCTTTTCGCAGATCGTCCAGACCACATGTCAGATCATCTTTCAAAGATTGTGGCTAAATCTTGTTAGCAAATATGATAAAGGAGCCAACCCCTCTGCCACTACTGTCCCTAAGACTACTGCAGGCGGTCCCTGTCGAATAAATGAGGCTATAAAAAAGAGGAAGAGCTGAGAGGAAGAAACAATTTCCTCTCGTCAGTCCAAGCAGAGTCGGTCTGATCAGGCCATTCCAATTTCCACGGACGAGGCTCTTGCAGATCGTCTGCCCCAGCTGAAGTTAGATAATGAGAGCGTCATCGGCAATCCAAGTAAAGCGTGTGATAGTGTCGGCTAGCTGATATCCGAGGCTGACAAACATTTTCTGTAAACCACAGATATCTCCCTTCTCACCATGTTTTCCATTGACAGGCCGTTCAGGTATATTTTCTAAAATTCATCTAAGTGTTCTCTCATACTTTTCTTTATATACTGATTAACTCTTCTCTGGTTCTAGGGTCTTGTTTCCCTCTATCGATTGGGGTACTGGATTAACAAAAAGATCCCCTTGATCTAAAAGGGGTGATAAACTGAGATCACTGAGAAGAATATAAAAAAGGAGCTTGAGGATTCCTAGAAGGCCCTCTAGATGTCTCAAGATGAGGTAGCTAACCTCAAGGTAAAGCATGCCAAAGCTTTGAAGAGGCTTATCTCTGACGATAAGAAGGTCGAGATTGATGCTGCAGTTTAGGCTGCTATTGACGGCTACAAGGAGTCGGAGGAGTACAATGATCATGCCTTCGAGTAAAGGTTAATGATGACACGACTGAGTTGGGTGCTGACGCTGAGAGGACCGAGGTTATTAAGTCGGTCAAGGCTGGAGATGCTGACGGGTCAGCCATCAGAGATGCTAACACTACACTTTATCCATGAATGCAATATGCAATTTTTTCTTTTTTCGAGGGCGGTCATTTGTGACCTATTTCCCTTTTCTCGATGTAACATGTGAACACTTTTTACCTTTTTTCATTTTGACTAGTTCTTAAAATTTAAATACCTACTTGCTTGAATGTTTACTTGCTTGAATATTTGCTTGTTTGAATATCTGCTTACTGTGTTGTGGTAGTAATGTCAACACCAAATTTCATAATTAGGACTCACCAAATAATGGTGTCATGCCATACCCCCTCTCATTATTTTGAGAGTGCATGGTTGAGCATCGTTTCGTCCATGCACTGTCCTATCGACCGAGAGAGGTAATTATTTTTCACCAAATATTGGTCAAATAAATGATGTTTAAGGTCTGAGATCACTAAATTAATGATGTTTAATCTCTCATTCACCAAATTAATGATGTTTTAAGTAATGAACAACACCCAAGTGATTTTCAATTTGGACTCACCAAATTATGGTGTTATGCCATACCCTCTCTCGTCATTTTGAGAGAGCATGGTTGAGCATCGTTTCCTCCATGCACCGTCGTCTCGGCCGAGAAAGGTAAATATTTTTCACCAAATTTTTGACAAATAAATGATGTTTAAGTTCTAAGAACACCAAATTAATGATGTTTAATCTCTCATTCACTAAATTAATGATGTTTTAATAATTAAGTTAACCCTTCTTGGTGTTATTCAAAGTCCATGGATGGGGTCATCCCCTTTCTAGGTTATCATTTCACCAAGGTTGGGTTTGTTTCTATCTCACCACGAATGATATTTTATATCTTTCTAGGTTACTTGAAAAGAATCATCCAAAATAAATTAAATAAGATATGAGGGAATAAACCATTTTCACTTTTCTCATTCATACTAAGCCCTTTTACAATGATTTATAATGAAAAAGCTCCTATACAATCATCTATTGGTAGTACCTTTTTATATGGTCGGAGTTCTAAGGATTGGATAATGGTTCCCCCTCTAGGTTCTCTAGCCAACAGGTGCCCAGGACTACCTCATCAGTAACCTTGTAAGGACCATGCCAGTTGGCATGAAGCTTGTTAGGCTTTTGCCAAGTCTTCTTCAAAATAAGATCCTCCACTGCTATCGTCCTAGGCTTTATACTTTTATTATAAAACTTGGCCATCCTCTGCTGATAGGCTACCACTCTTACCTCAACATCCTATCTTCTTTTCTCAATCAGATCTAGGTCGAGTCTTCTCTCCTCAAGACTTACCTCAGGGTCATATGTCTGAACTCTGTATGTAGGTAGACTAATCTCGGTAGGGACTACTGCCTCTGAGCCGTATGCTAACATAAAGGGGGTTTCTCCTGTCGGTATCTTAACTATCGTCATGTAGGCCCATAACACATCATGTACCTCTTCAGTCCGTTTACCCTTGGCCTTTTCTAACCTTTTCTTGATTCCATCAAGAATAGTTCTATTGGTGACCTCCATTTGACCATTGGTCTGGGGTCGGCTAGGCGACGAGAAGAACTGTTTGATGCCGACCCTTGTACAATACTTTTATGAGGAAATGTTTTTGAGTTGGGTACTATTATCTGAGATGAGTGTGTTAGGAAAGCCATACCTGTAAATGATGTTCTTCCATATGAACTGAAAGGTCTTCTTTTCCGTGATCTTGATCATAGCCTAGGCCTCTACCCACTTTAAAAAGTAGTCTATTGCTACAATCAGATATCTATAATTTCCCATGGTCCTTGGTAAAGGTCCAACAAAATCAATCCCCAACACTGCTAATGGCCATGGTGAGGTGATAGACATCAGAGGTTGATGGGGCTGATGAGGGACGGTGGCAAATCATTGGCATTTATCACACTTCTTTACGCATTCAGCCGAGTCCTTGACAAGGGCCGACCACCAATATCCTTGAGTGATGATCCTCTTTCCCAATGATCTACCCCCAATATGTATTGAGCAACATACTTTATAAACCTCCTTCAAAATGTAATTTACCTTGGCTGGGTGGACACATATGAATAGAGGCAAAAGAAACCCCTTTTTGTATAACACGTCCCCTAGGATGGAGAACTTAGCTGCTTTGTATCTCAACTTCCTTCTCTCATCCTTAGACTCCGGTAAGCTACCCTCTTTGATATATTATATAAGGTGGTCCATCCAAGATGGTCCCAGATTTAAATTGAAGCATAGTTTTTGTTTTGCATCATCTTCCTCTATCGTCGATCGGGAAATGACTTCTATTGGCACCATTTTCTTAATCTCTGTGCATGTTACCGAGGCTAACCTTACCAAAGCGTTGGCTCGACTATTATCCAACTGAGGTACACTTTTAACTTTGATCTCACCAAAGTCCTTCATCATCTTCCTTGCTTTTTCTAGGTATCTTGCCTGTCATCTTTGGCTTCATAAATTCCCAGGACGTGATTAACCCTGAGTTGAGAGTCGCTATGAACTAAAAGCTGGTCAATGTTGAGATCTTTAGCGAGGGAAATTCCAGCTATGAGGGTATCATACTCTGATTCATTATTGGAGGGTTTAAAACTGAACCAAAATGCATACTCTATGTCGGTTTCATCTGGGGCCGATACAATCAGATCGACTCCACTCCCGTTTTCATAGGATGAACCATCAACGAAGAAGTTCCATACTACACCTTCTTAAAATGGTCCTGCTTTAATAACACCGTGACTGAGTAAAAACTAGTCAGTCTCGGCCGTTTAATGTCTCTCTATTCTTGTCTCAACTTTTGCTAGCTCGGTATGTATTTCAGTTGACTTTAAGGCTGTATGATTTTTCACTATCGGCATCATCCCAGGTGAATTCTGCCATAATGTTAACTAGGGCCTGCCCCTTAATTTCAACCCTTGATTGATAGACTATATCATATTCTCCTATCTCAATGGCCCAGACCATCAACCTACCTGATTTATCAGGTTTGTGGATGGCTTGCCTAAGGGGAGAGTCTGTTAAGACAACCATTATATGAGCTTGGAAATAAGGCTTCGTATTTCTTGAAGCGTGGATGAGGTCATATGCTAGTTTTTCCATCCTAGGATACCTTTGCTCAGCCCCTTGGAGGGCCTTATTATTTAAATACACTGGTCTTTGTACACCCTCATCATCTCATACTATCGTTGCGCTGATAGTCGATTCAGACACGACCAAGTAAAGGTAAATCTTTTCTCCTTGGACAGGACGAGATAGTAAGAGTGGCGAGCCGAGATATGATTTCAGCTCTAAAAAGTCTTTCTCGCATTCCTCATCCCACTCAAAATCTTTTCTAAGAATCTTAAAAAATGGAAGACACTTATCAGTGGTTCTAGAAACAAACCTGTTTAAAGCAACCACTCGTCCCGTGAGCCTTCGAATGTCCTTGATGGTCTTTGGGGTCTTTTACTTTAACAGGGCCTTTATATTTTCTGGGTTGGATTCTATATCCCTTTGATTGATGATAAAACCCAAGAATTTTCCATCTCTGACACTGTAGACGCATTTTTCTGGGTTGAGCTTCATCTTGTACTTGTCCATGGTGTTGAAAGTTTTTTCAAGGTCATCCATGTGAGTGTCGGCCTTCAGAGTCTTGGTCAACATATCATCCACATAAACTTCCATAGACTTTCCAATCTGGTCTCCAAACATCTTATTCACCAACTGGTGATAGGTATCCCAGGCATTTTTCAGGCTGAAGAGCATAAACTTATAATAGTATATCCCCTTATTGGTGATGAAGGCCGTTTTTTCTGCATCGATCGGGTCCATACAAATTTGATTGTAGCCAAAGTATGCGTCCATGAAGCTCATTAATTCATGCCTTGTCATAGCATCTACCATCTGATCGATACGAGGGAGAAGGAAATAATCCTGAGGGTAAGACTTGTTCAAATCAATGAAGTCCACACACATTCTCCACTTTCTTTTGGCCTTAGGTACTATGACTGCATTTGATAACCATTCAGGGTAGATGACCTCCCTTATGAACTCGTCCTCTTCCAACTTTTTAACCTCATCTCTTATAACCTCGTACTTCTCACGAGAGTAAATTCTTCTTCTTTTCTTTATCGTCTTAGCACCTTCCTCCACATTGAGTTTATGACACATTATCTTCGGGTCAATGCCTGTCATATCAGGATGGCTCCAATTAAACTTGCTCTGCCTTTTCTTCAATAGCTTGATCAACTCATCTTTGATCTTTGTCCTTAGTGCTTTATCGAACTAGATGGTTTTTTACGTCTCTTCCTCATGAGGATGATGGATTTTACCTCTTCTGTGGCTTCATCTTTCATGAGCTTCGTCTCATCTCTAGGATCAAGGGTATTAATATTGTATATGGTTGGTGCTTTCTCGTGTGATTCTCTCTCCTCAACCGAGTTAAAGTACAACTCTCGCGCTGACGTTTGGTTACTTTGAACTTCCCCTACCCCATATGGTGTCGAGAATTTTATCATTTGGTGGACCGTCGAAGGCACAACCTCAAACTCTTTGAGAGCCACCCATTATAATATGAGGTTGTAGGCCGATAAGACATTCTCATCCACCATAAAAAAGTTAATCTTCTTAGTGATCCTCTTCATACATTCGTCGCCCATTCTAACATCCATTTCATCCAGAGGGTGAACCTTCTCTCCACTGAATCCTATCAAAGGATGATGATACGGGACAAGCCTAGCCTTGATAAGTCCTAAGCCTTTAAAGAATGACCAGAACATAACATCCATAGATCTTCCTCCATCAATTAAGGTTCTTAATAATTCGCATCCATGTACCCTACTCATTATAACGAGCGGGTCATCATGTGGAGCTAGGATACCCTTAAAGTCTAGTATTAAAAAGTTGACTATGAGGGTTTTCATATCCATTTTCTTTCTTTTATAGGTCTTAGCATCAGTAGAGGCCGAGCTAACAACCTCGACATTAGTTATCGCCTTTACCTCTGCCACATGAGATTTTTGATCGACAACCTGAGAGCCTCCGCTTGTAAGGCCATCACAAATCATTATTACCCCAATTGAAATCATGTTGAGCCTCTTCACTGGAACATCATCTTCTTTAGGTGGGAGATCCAGATCATCATTATTATTGTCTGAGGAGCCATCCTGCCGTGTTGGAGCGTCCTCTCTACATTTACCATTTCTCCTCTTTCTAAGGTCCTCTCGGTATCTATCGTCTCGACCTTGCCTTGAGCCATTCTTATGAACATACTTTATCAACTTTCCAGATTTTAACATTTTTTCGATCTCATCTATGAGGGAAAATAATTTATCTATAAGGTGACCATGATCCTGGAGAAACTCACACTAAATATTTCTATTCGTCTTATGACGGGTTGTCTTCAAATTTTTTGGCCACCTAAGAGACCGTTCATTTTTAATCTCATTTAGAATGTTCTCACAACTAATTGTTAGAGGAGTATAGTCTATAAACTTTTCATCTATCGACCTTTTCTTGATACCATTCCCCTTAAGCTTTTGACCCTTTCCATCGTCGTGGGCTCTTTTTTCTTCTTCTTCGTTTGCGACCATTGCCTCTTCTGCATTCATGACTCTCTAGGCCGTGGCCAGGAGTTCATCCATGGACTTTGCAGGGTCCTCAGCCAGCTTCCATAGCAGTTTTCCTTTTTGAAGACCTCCCATAAGGGCTGTCATTACGATACTTTCTTCTACCTCCAACTTCTCTTTATTAAAACGAGCTATGTACTCCCTCAGAGTCTCGTGCTCCCCTGTTTAATGTACAATAGGTGGGTCATCTGCTTCCTAGGTTTTACCCCAAAGAAAAAGTTGTGGATAAAGCTATTGGCCAGTTGTTTAAAACTTCCTATAAAGTTTTTAGGAAGGGAGGTGAACCATACATGGGCTGCTCCTGTCAACATTCTTGAGAATTCTCGACATCTCATCTCATCTGGTATTGAATAGATGTTGGAGGCCGACTGATACATCTCCACATCATGCACCGGATTAGTGCTTTCGTCATAATTTAATGTCACTACCGGAGTCTTGAACTTGGCCGGGGTTGGGTAGTTTAATATCTTTTCCATGAATGGGGATCCTTCAGCATATCCCCTTTCCAAGGGGTCTCGTATTTTTATGATATCCCCTATTTTATTCTCCAAACTCCGTATCAACTCGTTCCAGGGTTTATTTGATGTAATGTCGACTTTTACAGGGATATCATTTTCCCCACCCCCTCTTTGTCGTCTGGTCGAGCTGATCATTCTATGTTAATTGGACGGGCCGAGGGTACACTCTACGGATACTTAGGTCGACTGATGACCTCTCTTTGCTCCTCTCAATCTTCTGGAGGTCTGTAGTCGTCTCTCATCTCATTTCTTCTTGATCCGACGACACTTCTTGACCTGGACAGGCGATTCCTCAAGTTTCTCTGAGGGCCGAGACTATTAAAGGCCAACCCTCTACTTAGCCTGTCAATGGCTGATTACCTTAGTCTACAGTTTCAACTATGCATGTGCTCTCGGTTGGGCATCCGTCGCTTGGTCCCTGCCTCGTCGAATAGGGAGCACAGTTCCCCTGGATATCTCAAGAGTTTCTAAACATTTGAACTCTCCCTCTTCGTCGTCAAGGTCATCCCCAACCAAGTCATCACGAAGTTCTTAACCTTGCCTCCCCAGGCATAAATGCCTAGCGTCTGCAACATCTATCCATCTCTTACATGGCGGGAGGTATTTTTTACGATCCTGGGGTGGTCCCTTAGCTTTTTGACCTGGTTTGCCTTCCCTGGAGGACGGAGTTACAAACTCTGCCCCTGCATCGCCAGTCCTGGCCATGAAATTATGTCTAAGCATAGCGAATTGGTTCTGCATTTGTTGTTGGCTCAGCCATCTTTGTTTGGGGTGGTGCTTGATTGGAACCCGCACCACCTCCCTATGGAGGTGCCAGTTGATTCTCAGGTGGAGGAGGTGGATCCATTACTATTGGTGAAAGATGTTTGAGCTATGAGATGAAGAAGGAGAGCTTAAATGCTCAACAAGAGGCCCTTCATTGGTGAGATAACTCTACAAAAGGGGGAGGATTGGTTCACGACCAGAGACTCTTATGAGTATAAGCTAAAAGTAGGGAAGAGATGGCCATCTTCGTTCCCAGAGATGACACCAGACTGACGATGCTTGAAATAGAACCACTAGGTCAATGTGATGTTAAGCTCAATCAGGTATAATAATGGCAAATTAGAACAAACAATATAGCTATAAGGGAATGAGATGAGGCAAAGAGAAGATGAGATAACAATTTAAGTGGTTCAACCAATCAAGCCTACATCCACTGTGTGTGTGTGATTCACTAAGAAAGGGAACTAATGGCCTTGGATACAATCATTCAAGCTTTTCTCTCTCTTATAATCAGTTTGGTAGATTTCTGATAGGGTTTCTAATATCTGATATTTTCTCATGGAGAAGATGAAGTACATATATAGGGCTTGGGGGGTGTAGTGTACCCCCAAAGCATACAATGAACATGCACATTTGGGGGCTCTCAATCAGGAGGAGACACCTGTCCCTAGTGCATGGATACAATGATGAGGTAATATTCCCTCACATGAGGGGATGATCTTGTTGCAACGGTTTTCCTCATGTGAGACCTTCCATGTTAGAACCTTATATTACTCATGTAGTGGTCGTCATATATTAGAGCATCGGTTGGGCAGGGTACGATGTTGCCAATATTATGGATGCTTCGATGCAGAAAATTAGTAAGTGTGTCCTTTGCTGACTACTTCTGGCCGAGGTTGTATGGTCGACCATCCCCTAGTCTCGACTATACAAAAGGATGGGTGATGATCTTGACGCCTGGGGCTTTCAGCTGATGTATCGATTTATGAAGTGGTCGAGGTTATACACATGCATCTGTGGCTGACCCCATAAATAGACGAGTCTCGGAAGCATCTTACTAGCCCTTTCTGAGAGGGTCTACTGTCAGGTGTCAGGTGGCCTCATAAATATACGAGGTTATACTTGGGTATATCACCTCTGATCGGCTTATTTTAAGGGATTTAATAGTGATGGGATAAAGGCCTCGAAGGATTGAGTACCGGGGAAAGAGCATATCCCTATCCATGTGTGGAATGAATTCATCTTGCGCAAAGCATCTGAGGTGAAATTGACACAAAGACACCAATGCCAAGTGAATAGGGCTAAAAAGAGTGACGTCCATTATCTTGGTTGGATGTCATATGTTGAGAAAATCGAGGAGATGGTATACACACTTTCTTATTTTAATGTGTATATATATAATATGCGTTGCTCAAATATGCAAAGTTAATTTGTAAGTGCTTAAAAATAAGCGACTTGTTGATCGTTCGGAAGTGTATATCAAAAGTCATAGACAAAAACTTAGGAGTTTCACCTAAAGGTAGCTGATTATATGGTGAGTTTCGTAATCTCAGTTGTAATAATTAAATTCCTTCATGTTTATTTGTTCAATCATTTTAATCGATTCATCAATAATTTTTCAGTAAAAATTGAGTGAGCTGAGAGGTAGTCAAGGTTCTTCAAGCCAAACCAGTATTGATGCAGATGCATTGACTGCCTTTAGAGAAAAAGACACTAGGGGGCGACTCATGGTGTTGGACCCATGTCCCAAAGTAAACTTAAGGCCATTGCTCGTATAGTATCATAACTGACTAGAGCAAAGACATGAGAAGAAAAACATGATGACGATATGGAATTTCTCAAATAATTCATTACCATGCTTTTAAGTGCTTTTGAATCGAATGGACTCAAAATAAGAAATCCAAGTCATCGCGATTATACTCCTGTTCCACATCCAAGTCCTCACTATTACACTCCAATCCCGCATCCAAGTCCCCACGATTACACTCATATCCCCCCCATCAACTGAACCAAACTTGGGAGATTTAACTGATCCTCCACATGATCCATATGTCTATTTATTAGATTTTTCAAGTCAAAGGAAGATTGCAAGTGGACAAGTTGTTGCTTCAGCTGCTACTGGAATGGTGGTGCATGGCCATCAACTGTTGATATTTGAAAATAAAATTTACGCTAGTAGTGTTGAGATAGGAGAAGAGAATCATTTATTGTATTGTAGAGGTCATGGGTCAAATACTATTAAGGATGTCGAGAAGTCTTGGGTGGTTTGACCGTTGCTCTGTCTTTGCCTTAAGTGAATTGGATTAATTTGTCTTGAAAAATTTGAACAAATTGTCGAAGTGAACAATTAGTAGTGTTTGAACTCTGTTTTGAATATTAGTAATCTATTTTGAATCAATTAGTAATCTGTTTTGAATGTATCCAGTGTCTGGTTTGGGAAGACAATGCTTAAATTTTATGGCTTGGCTTATTCATTGTGACTTTTTTTGTTGTCTTTTTTGTATTGTTAGCTTTATGCGTATGTTTTTTGGGCATTACATCACCACTTTGTCATTCATAATAGCCACAGTTCTTAACATAACAATTATATAACAATGTTATATAACTGAAATGTTATTTCCTATGCAAAATATGCGCACAACCAGTGTTGTTTTATTGATGTAGTTGAGTGGAACATGACAAGTGTTTTGATTTATTATTTGGGGATTTGGGGAGAAAGGTCCAACCCATAACGTAAGTTATATAACTTATGTTATATAACGTAAGTTATATAACAGTTAAATAACTTATGTTATATAACATAAGTCATATGTTAAACATAGTACACATCTTAACTCTCCCAATCTCCTCCTCTATTCTCAGGATTACGTCAATCCTACTTTAACTCCCTTTCTCTCTATACCACTCAATCTTTTTTCAAAACGCCCGCCTCTCACAGCCCCCATACATGTTGCAGAGGCGTTGTCACCATGGCCAGTTCCGGTAAGGTACCTTGCACTTCATACATTCTTCCATTTTATTCAGTGGATATGTGAATTAAGTTGCTTTAAATAAAAATGGTCATAGAAGGAATTATATATTGCTTTTTCATACATCAAGAGGGGATATATATATATATATATATATATATATATATTTATATATATATATATAAACTATGCAGCTGCCTGTGCCTTTAGGAAATAATTTCATACTAAAAAAGGGGGAACCAGGTGGCTAGTAAGTGCTATCCTTGGTTAAATGAAAGGGTAGGAAAAAAAGAAATCAAAGGCTAGCAACATTCTTGATTAAATGAGAAGAAATTAGGAAGATTGCATGTGATTCTAAAAAAATATTAAAGTTTAGTTGATTTCTCAAAGCAAAAACATGGACCTAGACACTGAAAATTTGTTAAATAGATCACCATCAAAGTTAAATATTACTTAGATCAGGTTATTCGCAGATTCTTAGTCAATTTACTTAACCATTTTCTGTACCCTTCATTCTGATATTTCAGGCACTTGATTCTAAGCTTTTAAATTCCTTTTATTTTTCAATTTTGGCTTCTTAATATGCGTGAATGGGTCACCAAAAGTTATTGGTATATGATATACTCCCTCCGCCCCAATTTAAGAGTTCCTATCATCTGTGTAACAGTTATATAACTATATAACATAAGTTATATAACAGTTATATAATTTATGTTATATAAACTATTATATAAAATAAGTTACATAATAGTGTTTGTTTTGGGAATGTATCCAGTGTATCCAGTTATATAACATTTGTATGCACTTTGAATGTATCCAGTGTCTATTTTGGGAAGACAATGCTTAAATTTTATGGCTTGGCTAATTCATTGTGACATCATTTGTTATCTTTTTTGTATTGTTAGCTTTATGCGCATGTTTTTTGGGCATTAAATCACCACTTTGTCATTCATAATAACCACAGTTTTCAACATAACTGTTATATAATAATTATATAACATAAGTTATATGACTGTTACATTGCTTTATTTTTTGTTTCTTGCTCCTCTTATCGTTACCCTATTTTCATGTTTCTGCTTTCCGTGCTGATACTCACATTGTATGCACTTTAATCCTCCCTGTTTGCAGGTTTACACATGGCATCCCCGGCATATGTAGTATTCAAAGGCCTAAATCCAGGTGTTTACACTTCGTGGCAAGCAAAAATGCACCAGTCAATGGATACCGATGCGTCGTAATAAAAAAAATTGAGTCCATTTAACTTGCTCTGCAGGCGTACTCCAAGTACACGATGGAGGATGTCACCGCATCAATACCCCCCACGGTTGATATACCCAGACTTCACGAAGCATATCCACCGCGTGGTGACCCATGGTCTAGGTTTAGAATGATTTTTTATATGTTCATGACATTTCATGTCATCAAAGTGCGGTGTCGTTATTTTTTTAGTTTATTTTTTATTCTATGTTCATTTTGTACTTGGCACCCAAGAAGGGATTGTTTGATGTTAAATTAAGTTTAAATAAGTTTTATATGTACCCGATATTTGGAATATTAGAAATATAAATGAAATATTGTTAAATTTTTTAGACTTGTTACATCTTCATGATATTTATTCCACTCTCATCATTTCATCATTTTGTGAAAATCTAAAGCTGATTATAACAACTCTTACAACATTTAACAAATTCAACTTTTTAAACTCTTAATAGCAGTCACAAATTTGTCACCACTGTCAATTTTGTAACCGCACCGCTGATAAAAGTTACAAATATATGATTTGTAATTGTTGTCAGCAGTTATAAATATTAGATTCGTAACTACTGTCAGCAGTTATAAATATTTTATTCGTAACAGATGACAGCAGTTACAATCAATAGTTAGAAATTGGGGTCACCAGTCATAACCCCCATAGGGGTTATAAAAAATTGTGACTATTGTTAGGAGTTACAATATTTCCTTTATAACCCCGTTAATTATGATGGCGAATAGCAGTTTAAAGGTCATTTGTGACTACTAATAACATTCACAAATCACCCATTTTGGTGTTGTGTCAGTTATTCCTCTCAACATATCCATTATTTTGCGGAGTTGCAATGACTGAAAATTCATGTTTTATTTCAACTTCATCATAATATTTCTTAAGCTTGAAAATAATAAACTCGAAACCATGATCAGTTTTAAATCTCATAATGGGTAGTGACTGTTCATTTTGAATATTCTTAAAAATCGAAATAATAATCTCAAATGAATCACATTTATCTCTCACAAACCCCATAAATGTGAATATAGAAAAATCATCAACCATCACAAATAAATATCTCTTTCCTACTACACTCTCTGTCTGTGAGGGACCATTCAAATCAACATGTACTTACTCTAAAGGTTCAGAGTAAGTAAATTCACTCAATTTCTTATGGTAACTTTTGATTTGTTTTCCATGTTGACATGTTCCACAAACTATTCTCATGGATTTTCCTAACCTAGGAAGACCCGTGCATATCTCTTTCTTAGAAAAAATATTTAAATCTCTAATGTTGATATGTCCTAGCCTTTGATGCCATAAGTCAATGGACTCCACTCTAGCATTTTGACATACAACTTTGGGTTCATTCACAAGAATGTAGTAATTCTCACTCGACCTAATCCCTCTCATAAAATCACCATTTTATCCCTTTCTCACAAAGCACTCACCTATTGAAAAACTCACAAGATGACCATAATTACAAAGTTGACACTACACCAAAATGGGCAAATTGTCACCTTTCAGCCGGCCAGCCTTGTCAAGGTCATTGACCGTGACAAAAAAACACTCGTTTTATGTCACGGTCATTGACCTTGACACGACCGTGACAACGAATTGTCACGGTCATTGAACGTGACACGACCGTGACAATTCAATTTGTCAGGGTCGTGTCACGGTCAATGACCGTGACAATTCGTGTCACGGTCAAAGACCTTGACATGACCGTGACAACTTTTCCAGCAAAAACCCTACCCCCTTCTTTTTTCCCTCCCGCGCCCTTCCCTCCCTCTCTCTCTCTCTCTCTCGACGCTGCTCTCTCTTTCTCTCTCTCAGATCCAATTTCTCTCTCTCTCTCTCTCTCTCTCTCTTCCATTTATATATATATATTTGTCTGTATATTTATGTGTGTATGTGTATATATATATGTGTGTATGTGTGTGCGTGTGTGGGGGGTGGGGCGGGATGGGGGTAGGGGGTGGTGGAGGGGGGCAGGGGGTGGGGAGGGGTGGGGCAGGGTGGGGGAGGGGGTGGGGGGTATGTGTATATATATATGTGTGTATGTGTGTGCGTGTGTGGGGGGTGGGGCAGGGTGGGGGCAGGGGGTGGGGGGTGGGGGAGGGTGGGGGTGGGGGAGGGGGTGGGGCGGGGTGGGGCACGGGGTGGGGGGTGGGGCAGGGTGGGGGAGGGGGTGGGGCGGGGGTGGGGGAGGGGGGCAGGGGGTGGGACAGGGTGTGGTGGAGGGGGGCAGGGTGGGGTGGAAATTTGGCTAATACACGAGAAACTGATAATCATAAATATTATGAATAAAAATGGTACTTTCTTGGAGACTATAAATTATTATGTACAAACTTTGGTTCTAGACCTATGTTGTTGGATTTGGATGTTGGGTGTTGATTAGTTGGTATTATTGGGAAGATTGGGTTAAGTTGAAGCATATGTTGTTGGAGTTGAAAATTATATGTTAATTCATTATTACTATTGGGGGATACAGTGTTGAAAAATATTGGGGTGGGGCGGGGTGGGGCAGGGTGGGGGAGGGGGTTTATTATCGATGGGACTTAATTTGTTGAATGATAATATTTGTATTAGATACTTGCGTGGTTTTACCTAACTTGAATGAATTAATAAATGTTTCAGTAAAGGTTGAAGTGGACAAAAAACGTGTGAATTGATTAATATCCATAATGTAAATAAAAGGTAAAGTAAGTGTGTAAATGGGTGGTTGAGCAAGCTAAGAGGTCTAACCCATATTTAATACATAGGTGTGTTATGAAAGGTTTTCAAAGGGTAATTAAGTATTTTCAAATAATGACCCCGAAACATAGAAATTCAATCTCAAGCAATTTAATTTCAATCTCTACAAATTTATGCATGTATTCAAGGGATTTATGAAGGATTAATATTAAAATTCAATTCCTATACATAATCTAAAAATTATAACTCAGATTCAACTAGAAATAAACCAAACCAAAGTTAGTTAAATAAACCAAAGGATTAATATTAAAATTCAACTCTATTAGTTAAATTATAAATGTAATAGAATTAATCCATATAAATCACATAGGCTCGATACAAATATTCTAATTAACTTGCCTCAAATTTGATGAATAACAAGGGCTAAAAGTATTGTTCATTTAATTCAATTAGGTAAAACCCATGATAATGAAATTTATGCTACAATTATAATTATCTCATGTCATAATTTTATTGATAAACAATATATGTAGTTGTCACGGTCGTGGTGGGGGGAGGGGGTGGGGGTGGGGTGGGGTGGATAGGGGTGGGGTGTGTGTGTGTGTGTGCGTAGGTGTGCGTGTGTGTTTGGCGGGGGGAGGGGGCAGGGGTGGGGCACCCATGTAATAACTCTTTAAATATTTGGAAAAAACATAATATTACAAAATTGAAACGAAATGGTATTGACGGAACTTACACATACGTTATAATATAGACGGAACATTTTTTTATCTGTACTAATAACATTTTTTTTATCTGTACTAATAACATTTTTTTTACAGCAAAAATGTCTCCTTCAGATGTTAGGGCGAAGATGATGATGCTGTTTATGATGATGTCGTCGTCTGGGTTCGGTGGTAGCGGAGGCGACGAGGGCTCCTCCGCCCCTAGGCTCCCCAAATATGGAAAATTTGGGATTACCGTCGAAAACAAGTCGGAGCTTTTAGCGAGATCCCTCGAGCTGCTAAAGACGGTCATCGGCCCGAGGTTTATGAGTTGGAAGGAGGTGCCGTATGAGCTCAAGTTAGCTGTTTGGGCGGCACTACAGGTAATATTTATATGAATATTTCAATTTCAATTTCAATTTATATTTATATTTATATTTATATTTATATTTATATTTATATTTATATTTATATTTATATTTATATTTATATTTATATTTATTCGCAACTAACATTGTATTTGTTGGATAGGAACAATTCAACTTGGATCCAAAGCTACGCGATTCCGTCTTGGAGCAGTTGAGGGAGCAACACAAGATGTGGAAAAAAAATATGCGGACACGGTACTTTGGAAAAACACGAGAGACCATTTTACAATGGCGCGGATCCGTCCCGCCCAAGGAGCCGATCTCATTGGCACAATGGCAAAAGTTCACTGACAATGAGATCGAGGATTGACAATTGGCATCTCGCCAATCGGGGAGGGAAAATCGGGCTAAAAAGACGGACTTGCACTACTCCGGCCGGATCTCTTACGCTGAGGTGGAGCATAGGATGAAGGTAATATTTAATTTATCTATAACTACAGAAATATATTATTGGATATTATTTTACTTTGCGGGGACGATACTAATTTTACTTTACTTTATTTTATTTCAGGGGGTAGGGAGTGGGCTAGGGGGTAAGCCACATAGGCTCGATACTTATGTGGCTCTTCGGACGAAGAAGGGGAAGGACAAGGAGGTGTCCCCGAGTGTCGCGGCCACGATTGTAAGTAATCCGACAGTTTAATTATTGTTAATTACGTTATAATTTTTTAGTTTACTTATTTTACTAATCATGTGTTTTTTGTCGTTTCAGGCAAAGCTTAAGGAAGTGCATGAGTCGCAATCTGATGCCGACAAGGCATCTTTGTCCACAGACGCAATCAGCCAAGTGCTTGGCTCTGATCGCAAGGGGAGGACAAGGGGAGTGAGCTCGCGGGTGGCCAAATCTAGGATCATTGGATTGGAGACGAGCGACACCGGGTTGGCTCGAACGGTGGATTCACACGACGCGAAGCTGTCCTGTTTGGAGGCGACGGTCCAAGATATGCACGCATTCATGAAGCGTACGTTGGGTGGAGATCGTAAAGAGAAAGGTAAAGGGAAAGGGAAGGAGAAGGCGGTGGAGGAGGAGGTGCGGGAGGACGAGTCGCAGGATGATGAGGATGTGGACCTCGCTGCTTCATCACCGACACGTTCGTACTTCGACGATCCACTTCCCTATTTGACGCCCTCCAACAGACCATTATCGACAATTGGTTGGCCGAGCATGTTCATATTGGACATATTTGATGGCCAGCGGATAGGGCGGGGGTTGAGGGACCCGAATATCGTCGAGGGTGGAATAGTCCATGGACGTGTGCTTCAACAGATGGAGTCCAGGGTGCTCGTCACGCATGTCATAACCGGGAAGGATAACTCCCTATTGTGGTTGCGCGAATAATGTGGCACGACGTATATTAGTGGGTGCGTCAATTCGTATGTCGTGTGGCCTACTCACCTCCTCAGTTTTATCCAAGACATGTAGTAACATTATTTTCTAGTTTGTCCATTTTAATTATATTTGGATTATATCGTCATGTATATTATTTTTACTTTGAAGATTTGGATTATACTGTCATGAATATATATTTGCATTATCTTTAGTTTGTGTTGGATATATGATGTTTGGAACAAGTACAACGTTGCTATAACAGGTACAAATATACTGCTGGGCAGTGGCAGTGGCCATACTGCCCAGCAGATTTTTTTTAAATTCTGCCCAGAATTGTCACGGTCATTGACCGTGACAATTTTTTTTAAAAAGGGTCACGGCTTTGTCACGGTTGTAAACCGTGACAAACGTGTCACGGTCATTGACCTTGACACGACCGTGACACAAAACGCGAGTTTTTTGTCAAGGTCAATGACCGTGACACGACCGTGACAAAAAAAGTTGTCTCGCCTCGAAATGTCACGGTCATTGACCTTGACAAGGTGAATTTGTCAAGGTCAATGACCTTGACAAATGGGCAGATTTGGTGTAGTGTGACTTATGCTAATGAGATTAACAGTAAGCCCTTTAACATAAAGAACAATGTGGAGTGTAGTGCTCTTCGAAACTTTCACGGTACATCCACCACTCACACTAGATTTCTTTGCATTTCCAAAAGTGACCAAACCACCATTATAGTCCTCCAAATAAGTGAAAAATGAAATCTCCCATCATATGTCGCGAGAAACCACTATCAAAATACCAATTGATAGAGTTTGACTCTTTAAGAGCAGCGATGACAACATAATAATTATGATTGTTCATTTTAGACTATTTAGATTTACCTTGATCACCCTTTCTTAATTCATCCATTTTCTTTTTGAGTTTCTTTATTTCAATTTCAATTCTTGTTTTATCCCCTTAAAACTCATTTCGCCTTGAGAAACTAGTGTATGAATATTGCTCATATTTTTTAAGTTTTAACAAGAATTTCCTGTGATGATGTAATAGGAGCATTTGCAAGTTTGACAAGGCTTTTGAGACAAATCATGTTTATTTTTGAAAAACCATTGTTCTCTGTGGTTTTAAATTTTTTTTATCTCTTCAAATTATTTACATATTGTTTAGAATGAGGATTTGGCTTGTTGAAAACTTTCTTTTCATTCTCTTGTATTTGAGGTCTTTGAACAAATTTAGGCCTTTTGACTTGAGAATCTTTTTTAACCTTTAAAACATGTATTTTTGTGTTCTTATTAGATAAGACATTTTTCTCAAGTTCTTTTTCTTTGACATTGTTTGAAGAAAGATTATTTTCATTAACTTGAGCAGAACTCTCTTGTTCAATAATATACGAGTTTTCATGCACAAAAGTCATAGATGTATTTGAAGAAACATTAAACGAGTCAAAACCTAATCCTTTCTTTCCATTTTGTTTCATAGACTTCTCAAATAACATCTTGTTCATTTTCTTGGATCTATCCTCCAAAGCAAGTATAACTTTGATAACATTAGACAAATCACTAGTGAGATAAATAACTTATTTCTAAAATTCATTTTCTTTAATTTCAAATATCTTACACTCTTTCTTAAGTTGTTTATTAATTTATTTGAGGTTGGACTTCTTAATTCCTAGAGAAGAGTTTTGATCATTCAAATGCTTTAACTCAAGTTTGAGTTGAATTTTTTTTTTCATCTTTTTCTTTAAACAAAGAACTCTCTTCTTAAAAAACTTTAATCTTATTTCTTATTTTGATGTTTCATTTCTTCAATTTTAACAATTCATGAAAAAACTTATATGCATAATTAATATCACTCATCTTCTCATCATTATTGATTCATTTTCATTATGAGAAATTTCATAGATAGAATTACTAGATGCATGTGATGTGTTCTTAGTTATAGATGAATGCATATCATCCAAATTAACTCCTAAAGCATAGGAATCTAAAATCTCCATGTGAACACACAAATAGGCAAACATAAAATTAACAATCAACTCAGGATGGTAAGCCCTGATATGAGGAATCGTGCTCTAATATCAATTGAGGATGTAAATTTGTGTACATTAGATGCAAACGTAGAGGGAGGTGAATGGGTTTCAAAGTAATTTATCCTAATTTTAAATTTTAAACATCAACTATCAACCTCGATTTAAGTCATTTTCAATATTAACAGTTAAATTTAGATAAATTAAGATGGAAACAATCACAAACAAATAATAAAACCATAAAACAATTTCATAACACCAATTTACGAAGAGAACCCTTGACCTATGGGTAAAAAATCTCGGTATGTCCTAGTTTCTTAGATTTGAAAAGTTCATTTATATAACATAATAATATAACTCTCTATCGTGTACTCACAAGAAGTTACCTATAAACACTGAGACTCCGTCATTATAATAAAAAATACAATCAAAACTCCATTGTCCGACTATAAATATTGCATTCTCCATCCTTGTACCACACCATGCTTGAAATCTTCACTAGATCAAACACCTCCCTTGATATCTTAGAGTATAGATCAAATGGAATGTGGCACCCCGACCCAAATTTCTGGGTTACCCGTGGTTAACCAGGTCCAACCCGAGCGATAGGTGTAAAGTGAAATGAAACAACCTGCAAAATGTTATTAGTCCAATTTTATTTAATATTATTTCACTTGTTTAGCATGAGATTTCCAATTCAAATCAAGCTATGTGAGGGACCCGTGGGAAGCGTCCCCGAAATCCAAGCATATAGAGCTAGTAACGTAGAAATAAGGAAATCCTTAACTGTATAACTCCCACCTAACCCACCATAACAAAGACAAGGGAGTGAACCGGATGCTAAGTGAAAAAATACAAGAATGTAGTATATAATTGAAGGGCAGAAATAAAAATCTAACATATTATATCTGCGTGCACATACAACTACCGTATGTATATACATACATATATATACTTATATGCATGAAACCGTTTTTATTCCAAAAACGTTTTTTTACCCTGCTTATTTTATCTTAATCTTGTAAAAGAAATCCCCTTTTCTTGGCTTGACCTTTAATTCCCAATTAACACATCCCGTTAAACACTTAAAAAAAATACTCTTTGTTTGAGGAAAATTGTTCCCTTTCTTGAAATAATCCCTTTAGTTATACCAATTCATGCTAGCAATTTATTTAAAAATCACCCTTTCAACACACGCAAACACTGCGTTTGAAAATACTTATTTTACTTCGAAAATCTTTCATAAATACACCCTTGTGTTAATTATGGATTAAACCTCTCTGGGATATTTAACTACCCATTTAATCCATTCACTATACCATTCCTTTACAATATGGACTTTAATCGATTTTTATATTTCTTGTTCACTTTATCCTTTATCAGAACATTTATTAATTCATTCAAGTTAGGCTTCCTTTTTATATTTTCAGCGAAACCCATTTCTTGTTATGTTCCATTTTTATTATCTCTTTCTTGGAATCTTTCAATATCCGTATACTTAACGGGCTCCACACCATTGGCTATGCTACCATATGCTCTTGCCAGTGGTTTCGGATCTTTCATCCCAAGGCTCCGGGCCATCCTTAATTATCCTGATGTCATTGAGTTATTATTAATGTGTTTTAACATTTTGCAAATGTCCACATCATTACACTTTTTCCTTTTTTGGCCGAAGCCAAAATTCGGGGTCACACCTCAATTTGTGTTACACTTTTGAAATCATCGTTTCTTGTCCCTTAAATTCTAACATCGAATTTATCCCCAAATGATGTTCATTATGACCCTTTTTGTGAAATACCTTTTTCAACATTTTTATTTTATAAAAACGTTCCATTTTACATAAAATTACAATTTTACGCTTTTGTTTCAAAACTCGCCTTTTCCTCCATTTTCACAAGTGTTATTATCCAAAACACCATTAAGCTATCCACACTAACTTCTTAAGTGTTTAACACAGTAACACTTTTCGCATTTTGGAGTTACATTCTTCTCAAGTTGGAAACATCTTTATTTAATTATTTTCATTTCCAAGAATCCATTGAATATCTAAGACTACTTTACAAAAAAATACTATTTCTCTTCATTAATACATGTAGTCTTGAAACCTTACACTTATCACATTTTTAACACCCTTTTCACATACTTTAAGGGTTGAAAATTTTATTTTCTTTATTTCATGTTTAAAATTCAATAAACCTTCATTCAACTTGTTTATATGTTCAACATCCAAATATTACAAGTTTATATGCATGAGAAGGTGGATTTTAAGTCCAAAAATCATATCAAATGGGTCTAAAATCTGATTTATTCTAGAAATTTCACAATATTAGCAAAAACATGCTTTTCAAGCTAAATACATTTTCATATTTAAAAATTTGAGTAAATGGCTATTCATGAAAAAATCCCAACTCTTATAAGAAAACTTGAAAATATTTGCTCACAACATTCTCAACATTTTTATTTGATAAAATGCTTAAACACCAAGTTTTCTTGAAATATAACATTGTTCTCAAAACTATTGAAATCCATTTTTTTACAAATCATAAGAAATGTCATTCTTATATCATAATGCATCCCACTCTTCAATTCTATATGAAAGACTACTAATATGAAAATAGAGTCTTAAACTAAGAGTAAAGTTTTCCAACCTCAAAAGAAGATCCAACATTGGTAGGCTAAAATGTTTAAGAAGATGGCAACCTTATGCCTACTAAGGTGGACTTGAATAGGTTGCCTAACTCCACCACGCTTGTCTCCGTGAAAGCTCCATTAAAACTCTCTTTAAGCTCCATGATTTCTCCCATCTTCATCTTCTCCAAAACCCCCAATGACACTTCAAAAATTGAAGCTTTACCTAATAATGGAGGAAATAGGTGTATTGGACTTAGATATGGTATAATACCTCTAAAATGTGGTGGCATAAGGTGGGTAAATGGTGGTGTTTAGTTGTTTGTGGTGGTGGAAGATGGTGATGGAGCTTTTATGAGCTAGAGAGAGAAAAGAGAAATCTAAAAAGGGTGGAAGACTTACCCTCCTCCTCTCTCTCTCTCTCTCTCTCTCTCTCTCTCTCTCTCTCTCTCTCTCTCTCTCTCTCTTCTTGTAAACCCCAAATAAACCCCCTAAAAGCCTTATAAAACAACACCAAAGAACAAAATCCCATTTTTGCCCAATCTAGATTCACCAAAACTCGACACGTGATAGATCTAATGGCCCAAAACGTGAAAGCACACAAGGAAAACCTGATTTAAAATTCATGGGGAACCTCGTTCGAATGAAAATGAGACCTCGTTCGAACGAGAAAGGGTCTTCGTTCGAACGACCATCGAACATCCTTATAATGAATTCTAACAGTGGTGTCTCATTCTACCCTCGTTCGATCTCCACATCCAATGACAAGACTTCTCATTCGAACCACCTATCTTCGTTCAAACAACACAATAATTTCTTTGGAATGACCTTCAACTCGTTCGAATCACAATTTCCAATATCTCCAATTTAACCCAAAAAGTTCCAATCATTTTCATTAAGACTCCAAAACATTCAAATACAAATATAAACCCAATTAAAATGATCCAAATCCCAAGGTTTTCATATTTTTACAATTCACACGAGAAAAATAACAAAATATTGGGCACGGTTATTAAATTCTGTCCTCCAAAGGAAATTCCATCCCTAAAATTATCGATATGCCAATTCCTCACGTTTATGGGGTTTACCGATCCCTCATTCCAAGTTATATAAATCCTTTAAGATAAAGTCATCAAAGTCCTAAATATCTATGATCACATCACACACTCATACACATGGTATGTCACCAAAAGCCCAACATGCGACATACTCTAACGCTCACCTTCGCGCTAACCATTAACGTCGCGTAACCATTCTCGAGTCTCCACTCACTTGATGATCACGTGCAAACAAGTCCTAGGACTATCTTTTTCTAATACCCAAAGCATACCGATGCCTCTACCGAGCAACCCTCTCTAGTAATTAACACTTACCCAAGTATTAACCGTGATACAACCAATAATCAAGTTCATTACTAGGAACCATTTCCAATCTATGGACTACACATTCCATGTTTCCTCAAATCCTTGGGTCATAATGACCACATAACCTCATTTAATCTTGATGCTAACAACATATCATAAGTCACTCACTCTGTGGAGAGGCACGCCAACCAAATCATTATCATGCACTAGCTTGATACCTTCCTCTACATCACTCTACTGACCCTAGTATTACTCTAGGCGTCTCACTTATGAGCACTCACTTGAGCATCGTACCAATCCACTCACCGTGGAAAAGATACACTGTGTACTAAATTTCCTTGAGTTTTAACACTATACATTAACCTCAAGATCCCACTATTTACGGAGTCACTAATTGCCATACCGGTCAGTCATAAGGTTGTTAATCCTAAGGAAAGCAATCACTACGAGCAAACCATGCCGTTAAAAGCACAACCACCCATACACTATAGTTTGTGCAATAGTGAGAATATCTCAAATAGGGGCGCACCCAGTTACCGAGATGCAGTGACTATGCCAAGTCTACCCGCACTCTACTAGGCCAAACCGCACCATACCATGACATGGTAGAATCTGAGCTACCACATTCTTCAGAATATCAATCCTCGATTACCGAAACTGAAAGAGATACACACAAAATAATCAAAGGAACAAACAACCATTTTGAGAGAATCCTATCCGTACGCAACGGTCTATGGAAAGCGAACCTATACTACCTACTTTGAAGTTTATGACACCTCTGAGATATTCCCACTAATACCAATTTAGCCACACACCCAGGCTGTGTCATCAATCGTGACGATTCGGATCATAACCCTTCATCCTTATCAGACGAAAGCATCATATGAACCTATTGTTCTCTCTAAAGTCCAATGCCAGAATTTACACGTTAGGAGTAAGGCCCTCCCTCTTACACCCTTGACACACATGAACCACTCCGGTTGGCGAATGCCTAATGCCCTTGTCGACACCAACCTTGTCCATTTTACAAGTGACGACGTCACCAACCCACTATAATTAGGTTATTGTCTATGTTATCATATAATGATCATAACCTTGTAACCCTAAGTCTCCTTAGGGGGAACCCCGTTAAGTAAAACCTTTACCTTACAGTAAACTTCATAAACATGAGATTGTCACCGATCTTATCTCCAAGTCCTACCCAAATTGAACTTACATGATAGCCACACCAGTTTCCATTGACATTCTAAGGTAGCGAGTACCATACATGTCTACATCTTCTAATCCGTAATGGCTTAGAAAGATGTGCTAAGAACTAGTCCCTACCTTGTCAGGGCTATCTTAACTTATACTGTTGATACATGCTAACATTGTAATCAGGCTTTGATATTCCCCTTTTTGGGGTGCCACTTTCAAGTCTTCATATGGCATCATCAATTTGAGTCTCGAATGAATTTCCTAGTACTCCTCAAAATCATTTGTCACACCACCTACAATAGTTATCCCATGACACTCGAGCATCACTCCCACTCACAACACAAGCCCCTAATTTCTCTTATATCGATATACCACCCTTTGGTACCAATTCGGGTGATAGCATTAGACACGTACAATATTCAACTCTTTTAAACCTTGACCGACGACCTGAGGTAACCAACTGACCCTTACTATGATCATAACCAGGGCACTAGTACTTCTTCATACCAAACTTAACTGGTTTCCTAAGGACACCAACATGCTTTACATAAAAGTCCTCAAAATCCGACAAATTTTCATCATCCATAACTTTCTCATTGTAGGTGCGCTCTATAAATTTCCCAATACCCACATCATGATTACTAGGTGCTCACAAAGATACTAGTCTACGAGATTCTACATATGGTGCACCTTAACTATTGAACACCGTCAGATCTCATAACAATTGATTTCCATTCCCAATGATGCCACACATAATTTGTGCTATGGAAAATCCAAGATTCCCTTAGACCACATTCACACCAGGATTAGCTCACACCCAACCATTAATTAATCCACTAAAATGTCCCTGAGATAACAACCTTATCCTTTTTCTGATGGTTGTGACCTTAGGCCACATACTAAATCACAAACTAACGCTGCTAAGGATTCTAACAAAATACAGGATATCGCTTACAACCTATAAACCTTTAGGTCTGCATCATCGATATAAATAAAGATCCTTGATAGTACAAATATAGCACCCTGCCGCGGATGTTACTCAGACATGCACAGAAGCTTATAGGCCGTGGATCTACTCAACAAAGGGTGCGTCCCTACTCAGCAAAGGGTGCAACCCTCCTCAGCAAAGGGTGTGTCCCTACTCAGCACAGGGTGCAGCCCTACTCAGCATAGGTTGCTGACTTATTCAACACGGTGCGACACCCAAGTTTTGGTCATTCATACATGACGGAGCCTCATATTACACGGTGCGACACTCGATATGCCTGCCTTATAGCCCGCATCCCTCTCATTCACAGCTGCTCCAGACTTGATATATGTCATGTGCTCAGGGCACGTGACACAACTCACATACCTCCTATAAATAAAGGTCCACACATCGAGAGAAGAGGGGATATGACAATACTTGGCTAAGCCTTTCCCAATTCTCTCTACGTAACCTCAACATACAGCTTAAGGGCTACTCATCTACATCGTAGTCATATCTCTGGCACTCCTGGAATCGCTACAGTCATGCATTCTTCTCTCTCATCTATCTTGTACGCCTATTGTGGCATTGTAAACTTTTACAACAACGATATGAATATAATGAGAAGGAGGCACCAAAGTGGACGTAGGCTCATTATTATAGTCGAACCACTCTATATCTTGTCTTTGATCTCTCCTTATTTGCTCTATTTGCTTATTATGCACTTTGCTCATGATTTGCTAGTACGAGAATGACAAGTGGACGATTTCTCGTATCATCAATTTACCGCCGTCTGTGGGAATCGAGATATTTCAATCTTTTTTCTTTATGCTTTGAGTTCTTAAACACCTGATCCTTTGGATCATAATCTCATGAGTAAATTTTGGTTATTGGGCTCTGTTCCATATTCACACCCTTAAATGGGTATTTCTTATATTCAGATCTACCATTGGGTCTCCATTTTATGATCTTAGACCTATTTTACATTAATACCCCAATGATATCGTTTCATTTAGATAATGCTGAAAAGCATGATGGGCTTTAGCCCCGAAAAGATGAATGATTAGGAAAAGATTGTATTTACTCCCTTTTTGCTGATTCTTAGCCTGTGATCTAGGGTTTATCCTTAGAATTGTGCTGTTTGGTGAACCTTGAGGGTATTCTCTCATGGATGGGCCCTAGTAGGATCTCTCCCCCCATGTTTTGAGAGAAAAACTCAATTTTTGGGTTTCAATTTTGGGCTTGCTCCCTTTAATGCCTAGACAGGGATGCGGTCTGGCAGTTCAACTGTCTTCCTTGCCGCGGCCCCTACTAGTCCGATTCTATTACAATAGCTTCAAATCAATCGGGAAAGGACTCAAATGGTCTTCAGCTCAACCCTGGTGTACATCATTCAAAGGCCACGACAATGCACTTATGTGCCTTACTGGCCCTGGCCTCATCAGTAATATCATTCGGAGGCCACGATGGTACACCTATGTACTTCGCAGCCTCAGAAATTATATCATGAAGAAGTGCAAATGCTGCATCCCAACTTCCTACGTGGTTAATTCAATATTTTTATGATTAATCACTTCTGCTAGTTTTATCTCAGATTATATATTTTGTAAAGACTAACAAAGCAGAAAATGGAAGGAGAATCCAGCCAAAGCACAGAAGTCAAAGATGAGATTGTGCAATTGTACAATCACCTCAACCATCTCTACGACAGTCATGCCTCACTCCAAACCCATGTCAACTATTTGACCTAGAGGGTCCTTATGCTAGAGGCCACAGCCTCACCCAATGTGGGTACGACACCCAGGATCATTGCCTCAATAGCCTTTGCTACCGCGGTAGTTCCAGAAGTTCCATCCACGGAAGAAGTCAGCAGGAGTCGAAAAAGGAAAGCAGAGAAGGGATAAGAGAGCAAGATATCTAGGGATTACACCCCATTGGCCTTCCCAATTGCAGACATCTTCGAGTCCATTAAAGAGGACAAGCTGCTGAAGTGGATATAATAACTTAAAGCTCCACCCCACAAGAGGAACAAACCTAGTTGGTACAGATTCCATCAGGACCATGGCCATGACCATGAGCAATGCTATGCTTTGAAGGATGATATTGAAAGGCTGATTGGGCAAGGAATGCTGAAAAGGTTCCTCATAGATGCTTAGGGGATTCAACCTAGACTGATGGTCTATACTTCCTTTATCTTTATGATTTAGTTTATATCTCCTTTTGTTTATGTTCATAGTGAACATTATCTTTTATTTCATTATGACCTTTTATGTTCATGCTTATGTGAATTAATGAATGTAATATTTTAATTTCTCGATTCCATTAAATAATATCTTATGAAAGAGTTCTTGTCTTAAATAGATTCTATATGGAGACATTGAATTCTATTGGGAATAATTATATTCAAATGGGCTCACAACACCCGCAATGATGCCAAATTATATGAAGTCAAATAATAATTAAAATTAATGAAAGCAACTATTGAGATTAGTTATCTGAATTGGTCTGCAACATCACTCATAAAGACTATATCCGAGCATATAATATTTACAATCTGAGAAGCAGTTATCAGAAAGCGTTATTAGCCACGGGGGCCCGCAGTGCCCATTCTTAGCTTTCGGGATGCGTTACTAGCCCAGGGAGATTACTCCCCCGATAAACATCATTAACTTGGTGGATAGAGACGAAACATCATTAACTTGGTGATCTCATATTAGCTTGGAAAAGCTTTATAGTACCTAGCTCGGGATGGCCTGAAAATAACCCACAGGGCCAAAGACTTAATTATCCACGGATAATCCTATATTTGAAAGGGCCGAAGACTTAATTGTCTGTGAATAATCCTATAATATCCTGGGAAGGTTTTATATATATCCACATAAGCTTGGGGAAGCTTTATAATAACTAGCCCAGGGGGGCTGATAATAACCCAATTGAAGCGACTAAAAGAAAGTCATGATAGGCAATTGGAGTGACTAAAAGAAAGCCATGAAAGGCAATTGAAGCGACTAAAAGAAATCCATGAAAGGAAATTAAAGCGACTAAAGGAAAGACATAAAAGGCAATCAAAGCGACTAAAGGAAGCTGTGTTGCTGTGATCACGAAGCGTGCCAAAGCTAGAGAAGGATGACCTCAATTTCCTAAAGGGCTAAAAAGGTACCGCAACCTTATCAGTATGGCTGCATCCATTAAGTGAATTCATTCAGAAGACGCGACAGATAAAGGCAAACATAATTGTTAACCTGTCGCATCCCTGTTCAAGAAAATGCGTGACATTTGGATTAGGATCCAATTATAAAGCTATAATCATAAAGACACAGCATATGGGATTCAAACACTCAAAGGTTCCACGACCCTATTCAAGAAGAGACTGTAGCCACCATCAAACATATTTATGTGGCAAAAATATATAAGAATTCAAGTGGAAAGCTAAGGTAAAGAGAACATGACGTAGCCTATGTGAAGAAACCATTTATACTATGATGCTGCGGCCTTAATTTATTAGTCTTACAAGTTCATTCAATCAAGCAAGAAATTCAAATGTAGTAGCATCAATTCAAGCATCAAGGTATTGGAGGAATAAAGCATGCAAATGAGATACAAAACCCATTTATTTCCAAAAGTGGTCGCAACCTTAATAATAAAGGTCATAGAAGTTTAAAAGGGCAGTAGCCCCTTATGTTAAAGATCAAAAATTACAAATATTAGGCAAAAATTCAAATGTTTAAGTTATATAGACAAAGGCCACAACCTTGGATAACAATGATTGAGAATTAAAGGAAGACTAAGAAGTAGCATCATCATCTACATTTCCATCTTCTTCATCCGCAGCTGTCTCAGTCTCCCGATCTGCTATCGCGGCTTCTGCCTCAGCCCTCAGCCTGGACCTCCCTTCAGCTGAAGCCTTCATTTCGGCCACACAGGCATCATATTCAGTATCCACGATGGTCCAAGATCTAATTCTAGTCGCAGCATCAGGGAAGTTCTTTGCCACCCTATATCTCAACTCTTGGTAGCCGCAGATATAGGCTCTGTTATTTATGAGGAAGAAGTCTGGGGAGCCTTTATATGACTCAATGGTGCTATCAATGATAAATTGGAGGGCCGTGGCATGATCTTCATCTTTTGTCTTGATAACTGTAACATGGTCATCCTCCATCTTCTTAATTGCCACGGCATGATTTTCCTCTATCTTCTTCAGCTTTGCGATATAACCCTCGACATCATTAACAACCTTTATCTCCAATGCCTCATACTTCTTTTGAAGGAGTCCAAGCTTGGAATTAGAGAAATTCATGGCCTTGGCAGCTTCCGCAGTTTGAGCTTGGGAATCCTTGAGAGCCTCCGCGGCATGCTTAAAATTCTCCTCAGTTTACTCCTTGGATTTGACAGTGGCCTCAGATCCATATGAGCAGCCTGGAGTGCCGCGAAAGAAGATTTATTTATAGCTTCAAAAGATTTAGCTCACGCCTTTGCCAAATCAACTGCGTGTCCACCCTCTGCGGCCTCCTGAACTCTATGGAGACCCTCATACTGCATTTTTTGGGTCACCACAGCTTTTGCAGCCTATAAGTGTATTGAGAGTTAGAAAATAAAATTAAAAGTACAAAGAATATTGGAAAGATGGAATTACTTACTCTCGGTATGCTATGAAGGGCGTAAAACTCCACGTCCTTATGGTCCTCATTTACCAGCCGATCTAAGTCGGCTCCATCCATTGCCTTCCTTATCCTATGGACGATACGGGAAGTATTATCTCAAGAAGACTGGGGATCTGGTCTGCACAGTTGTGGCTGCGGACATCTGCTTTGCGGAGGAGGAAAATTGGCATTTATAGCCATTATTGATGGAGGGGGATGAGAATTTCTCTCATGTACAGGCGAAGTGTCGCGGACACCTTGATCAGATACTGAAGACATAACACCCTTCGCGGCTAGATCAACCCCAATATCATCATCGAAAGTGCCCTCAGGACTCTTATTAGGGGCCAAATCCTCAACTTGGAGTGAGGGTGCAACAGTGGTTTGATCTGCAGCCAGATTTTGGGGCATGGTACGCTCAACTTGGCCACTAGGGGTGACTACGACAGGAGCCTTGGACTTGATCCTTTTCCTCTTCCTCTGACTAGCGGTATTATTGAGGACAATCGCGTCCTCATCCATCTCAGCTAATTGAGCTACTAATCGGGACCTATCAATCTCCTCACATGAGAAAAAATAAAGCAAAGTCAATATCCAAAGTTAAAGACAATTGTCGCGGAATCAAAAAATCAAATAGTAGCATTACCTTCAACACCCATCTCTTTGGGAATGGATTTGCTCGGGAAGTATCCCGCTTCAAAAATGGAGGCAGAAGTTACAATTGTGATGAAATTCTTCTCCTCAGCAGGATTTGCCGTAGCCTTGCCAACTCTCTTCTCTTGCCACTTACTCAGTTGCAAATTATCAAGAGCTGCCGAAAAATACAAAGGTTAGTACAAACGAGCTTGTGGATAATAGTATGCAGATATAAAAATAGGATGCGGCTATAATATAAAATGTACCTAGTTTGGAGGGACACCCCCATTGCTGCGGCATCCTTAATGATTTCTCACTCTCACTCTCTTCAGGGTGGATCTCCCACCCTTCTCCAGAAATGTAGAAGTATTTGTACTTCTAGTTCTTTACACTGGTAGGCCTCCCAGAATAAAGGGTCTCATGCCTACCGCGGACTGAAAAGTAGTAGTACCCCATAAACTTTAAGGAATTTTCCTTTGGGCGGTACAAGTGGAAAAACTCTGCGGGAGTAATGTCTCTCTTGAATTGATTCTCCCATAGTACAACAGCTGTAAGAATGACCCTCCAGCCATTGGGATCTAATTGGGCTAGGACTAACCTCATTGTTTAGAAAATTCTTCTAATGGGAACAGTGACATGCAATCGCAGCCCATAAATGAAGGCGTGCGAGGGGAAGCAGATGCCATTGTCAGCAAGCGCCATGCATGGCCTTTGTTTCGCAGTAGGTGCTGAGCATATCAAACCCTCATGGAATTCAAAGGCCATAGATACCTGATCAACCCATTCTTGGGTTATAACACTATGGATACTAAGTGCAGTAAGAGGTCTCTCAGCCCTCCCAGATGTGCCAGGAGGTTCATCCCTAACATTAGATGCACCCCCTGCTGCGACATTCTCATCTATGTCCATCGGATGGTTGCTAGAATTGGCCTCTTCTTCCATGTCCGCAAAATCTAAGTCTGAATCTAACACTACACAGTTAGGGAAATCTCTCAACTGGCACGACCCTATTTTCCTTAAAGGACGGACTGAAGGAAGTTCGGGAGGAGAGGCTCCAAAATGTTTATTACAAAAGCCTTTCAGAAATTCGTCTCGGTCAAAGTTCATATGGCTACAGTAGTACCTGAAAAGTAGAGAGTCCATAGTTAGGCGCCGTAACCAATATGGTCCTAAGGCCGCTCATAGGTCGCGGCAGGTGTAATGATATATCAAGTTGAGGATGAACAAGAAATATTAGACCAAATGGGCTAAGTATACCAAATGTTGGGTTCTAAAGCCTTAGAAGTTAATTGTCGTCGCGGCATATTGTTTTATAGGGAAGGATGCATGTTATCTTCTTACATGCCGTAGTCGTTAAACTATGGACAATGCATTGGATAAATTCCTCGAACTCTATCTGAGAACCTAAGGATCCTGAGTTACTACAGGGCGCAACCTATACTGCGTGCCGCAACATTATGTTTAAAACCTGTCGCAACCTATACTGCATGTGGCAGCATTATGTTTAATACATACCACAATAACATTTTCTATGCTACATATATCAATATTTGAAGGTTGTATTGATTCAGGAAAGCCCTAAATTACTAATGGGATTTTACCTTGCCGCGGCTACTCACTCAAATAGGTTAGTATTCAATCTTTGTAAATTCAAAGATCAAAGGCTCTAGAAGGTGAAATGGATCTCTCAAGAACATAAAAAAAACTCAAGCCCTAGAATATGAAGGGTCTCTCTCACGAACACAAGGAAAAAATGCAGCGATTTTTACTATCCTTACAATTGGAGCATTCAGAAAGTAGCAAACACGATTATAATATCAGTTATTTATCGCAATTCAAGAAAACACAATCAGATGTTCAATTCATAAAGCTTATTTCTATCATATGAAGATTGAATTCAAGGTTCAAGAGTAATTATATTCAGTCAAACAGATGAGAATTCAATTTCGAACAGACATGCGAGTTTAATTCTCAGAAGGGTCACAGTTATTATGATTTGCTACATGGGTTCCTATCAATCAAGTGGAGTTGTTCTAAAAAAATTGAGGTAGATACTTAAAGAGTATGAAAAATGGTTAGGAAATTACCTAGAAAGGGGTGAAATTCGGTTGCTCAGCCTCAATCCACCTTGAAGCGTCTCAGACCCACCACACACTGGCTTGAAAGGTCGCCGAAAAACTCAAGATGAAGTATGAACAAGGATTTGCTTTCGATAGGCTCTCTAAGATTTGGTAAACGTAATGAAGTCCACGGTCAAAATAATTTATATAAGAGGGCACGGGAAGATGAAGCGTCGCCTTGGAAGTACCGAGGCACCTTGGGAGGACTTGACTATTCAGCCGCAACCCCAATCACAATCTCTTGGCACTACGACTTGGGGGCTTATTGATAGTACAAATATAACACCCTGCCACGGATGTTATTTAGACATGCATAAAAGCTTATAGGCCGTGGTCCTACTCAGCAAAGGGTGCGGCCCTACTCAGCAAAGGGTGCGGCCCTATTCAACACGATGTGGCACCCACAGTTTTGGTCATTCATACATGCCACAACCTCATATTACATGGCGCGGCACTCGATATGCTTTCCTTACAGGCTTCATCCCTATAATTTATAACTACTCCAGACTTGATATATGTTACGTGATCAGGGCACGTGACACATCTCACATACCTCCTATAAATAAAGGTCCACACCTCGAGAGAAGAGGGTATGAGACAATACCTGGTGAATCCTTGCCCAATTCTCTCTACGTAACCTCAACATACAGCTTGGGGGCTACTCATGTACTTCGTAGTCATATCTCTGATACTCCCAGAATCGCTACAGTCATGTATTCTTCTTTCTTATCTATCTTGTACGCCCATTGTGGCATTGTAGACTTATACAACAACGATATGAATATAATGAGAAAGAGGCACAAAAGTGGACGTAGGCTCATTATTATAGCCGAACCACTCTATATCTTGTCTTTGATCTCTCCTTATTTGCTTATTATGCACTTTACTCATGATTTGCTGGTACGAGAATGATAAGTGGGTGATTTCTAGTATCATCAATCCTATCCCTCAAAGTTGCATCATATTTTTCTAAAACCTCAACATGGAAGACTGTCTAGAAATCACTCCTAAGTTCCCTCGACCATCACTGTCGCATACGTAACATACTTACTGCAATTTTTCCGCAACTCTCACCATCATACCTTGCGAGGTACAACTTTCAATTAAAAACCACCAAGACACTCACTCAAAACAACCTTATTATCTTACTGACAGTGACCGAGTACACATCCCCATGTATTGACCAACATGGTTACTCACATCTACCAAATCACTAATCATCTTACGAAGTGCTACTACCCTAAGGATTGAATTTGCCTAATTTCATCATCATTATCAACTATAGGAAAGTACCGTACCCTGGAACTTAATGCATTATAGTCACCAATCAACGTTGCTTAGGCCTGACACTTTAGTCACCTAAACTCCACAATTGGCCTTACACATTTCATGTTTCTAATTCAATGGATGCCATTAAGGTTTATCGACATCCCAATGGATTTCTCGTATCATCAAGGTTTGACACACAAGCACCTATCATTAAAAACCATGATGTCACCACTATTGGCTCGTACTGGCATTCACAACTCACTAACATGTCTAATTAGAAGTCTGAAAGCAATTAAAGACAACTAACTTTCTTGCAAGACAACTGGCAACAAATTACCAATCGTGCACATCTCCTTGACTTTATCATCAAGAGTACGAATCGAAACCATCACCAATCTAGCATGATGTCCCAAAGACAACACTGATGTTGAAAGATCTAATACCAACCTCACCACGTCACTCTCAAAAGGAACCTTAAACCTAGAGCTCAAATACCATTTTAATGCCTCGACCAGGATTTCTAGGTTACCCGTGGTCAACCCCGTCCGACCCGAGCGTTAGGTGTGAAGTGCAATGAAACAACCTATATAATGTTACTATTCTAGTTTTATTTAATTAGCATTTCAATTCTTTAGCATGCGATTTCCATTTTAAATCAAGCTACGTGAGAACCAGTGGGAAGCATTCCTGGAATCCAAGCATACCAAGTTACTAACATAAAAGTAAGGAAATGCTTAACTATATAACACCCTCAAAATACGAAATCCCAACCAACCTACTGTAACAAAGATGAGGAAATGAGCCTAATACCCAGTGGAAAAATACAAGAATGCGATATAGAATCGAAGGACAAAAAGAAGACCCTCACACGTTATATCTACCTGCACATGTAACTACCGTACGTATATACATAAATAAATATATACTTATATGCATGAAACTATTTTTATTCCAAAAACGTTATTTACCCCAATTAATTTACCTTAATCTTCTTACAGAAATCCCTTTTTCTTGACTTAACCTTTAATTCCCGATTTAACACGCCCGGTTAAATACTTAAAACAAATACGATTTTTTGAGAAAAATCGTTCCATTTCCCAAAATAATCCCTTTATTTATACCGATTCATGTTAGTATTTTCTTTGAAAATCCCCCTTTCAACACAAGCAAAAATCGTGTTAGAAAATACTTATTTTCCTTTAAAACATTTCATAAACACACCTTTCTGTTAATTATGGGTTATTTCTCTCCAAGTTATTTAACTAGCCATTTAATCCATTCACTTTACCATTCTTTTACTTTATGGACAATAATCGATTTTTTCATTTCTTGTCCACTTTATCCTTTATCGGAACATTTATTAATTCATTCAAGTTAGGCTGTCCTTTCATATTTTCACCACACAACCCATTTCTTGATATGTTCCATTTTCACGATCTCTTTCTCGTAAGCTTCCTATATCCGCATACTTTAACGGGCTCCATACCGTCAGCTATGCTATTATATGCTCTGGTTAGTGGTTTTGCAAATGTCCATATTCCACTTTTTTCTTTTCCGACTGAAGCCAAAATCTGGGATCTCACCCCAATTTGTGTTACACTTTTGAAATCATCGTTTCTTCTCCCTTATACTCTAACATTGACTTTATCCCCAAATCATGTTCATTAGGACCCTTTTTGTGTGACACCTTTTTTAATATTTTTATTTCATAAAAATGTTCCACTTTACGTAAAATTATCATTTTATGCTTTTATTTCCAAACTTGTATTTTCCTTCATCTCAACAAGTGTTATTATCCAAAACACCATTAAGTTATCGACACTAACTTCTGATGTGTTCTTAACACATTAACACTTTTAAAATTTTGGAGTAACATTATTCTCAACTTGGAAATATATTTTTTTCTTTATTTTCCTTTCCAAGAATTCATTGAATATCTAAGACTACTTCAGAAGAAAAAACCATTTATCTTCATTAACACATGACCTCTCACTTATCACATTTTTAACACCCTTTTCACACACTTTAAGGGTTGAAAATTTTATTTTCTTTATTTCATGTTTAAAACCCAATAAACCCTCAATAAACTTGTTTAAATGTTCAACATTCAAATACTACAAGTTTATATGCATGAGATGGTGGATTTTAATAGGATTTTTACTTAAAATCCACGATTGCATATTAAAAATCCTATTATATGCACGATTGTTTAAATGGTGGATTTATTTTCACACACGATTGCATATTAAATGTCTATTGTGCATATTAGTTTAAGACTCTAACATGTGATTTATTCCAGAAATTTTATAATATTAGTAAAAACACGATTTTCAAGCTAAACATATTTTTATTTCCCAAAAATTTGAGTAAATGTCTATTAATGGAAAAATCCCAACTCTTATAAGAAAACTTGAAAATATTTGCTCACAATATTCCCAACATTTTTATTTCATGAAAGTGTTCAAACACCAAGTTTTCTTGACATCTACAATTGTTCTCAAAACCATTTAAATCCATTTGTAAACTCATTTTTTTTAACAAATTATAACAAATATCATATTTCATCCTACTCTTCAATTCTAGCTGCAAGACTACTAATATGCACAATAGAGTCTTAAACTAAGAGTATAGTTTCCCAACCTCAAATGAAGCTCTAACAATGATAGGATAAAATGTCTAAGAAGATGGCAACCTCCCATTTTATTAATGCCTTATAGAGGTTGTCGAGCTCCACCAAGTTTGTCTCCATGAAAGCTCTATTAAAACCCCTTCGAGCTCCATGATTTCTCCCATCTTCATATTCTCCAAACCCTCAATGACACTTCCAAATTCGTATCTTTACCCAATAATGGAGGTGATGTGTGTATTGGACTTAAATATGGTAGAATACCTCTAAAATGTGGTGGAATAAGGTGGGTACATGGTGGTGTATGGTTGTTTTTGTTGGTGGGAGAGGGTGGTGGAGATTTCAAGAGCTAGAGAGAAAAGAGATTTCTAAAAATGGTGGAAGATCCACCCTCCTCCACTCTCTCTCTTCTTTCAAAACCCAAATAAACTCAAATAATCCTAAACAATGCCTTATAAAACCACCCAAACACCAAAATTCCGTGTTTGACCAATCTGGGTTCACCAAAATTCGACACATCATCGATCCAATGACCCAAAACATGACAACACACAAGGGTAACCTAATTTAGAATTTCTGGGCAACCTAATTCAAATGAAAATGAAATCTTGTTCGAACGAGAAAGGGTATTTGTTTCAACAACTATCTAACGTCCTTATAACAAATTCTAATAGTGGCATCTCGTTCGACCCTCGTTCGATATCCACATCAAATGACTAGGACTTCTCGTTCGAACCCCCTATCTTCGTTCGAACGAAACAATAATTTTTTTCGAATGACCTTCAACTCGTTCGAACCACAGTTTCCAATATCTCTAATTTAACCCAAAACTTCCAGTAATTTTCATCAAGACTCCAAAACAGGCAAATATAGATATAAACCCAATTATAATGATTTAAATCCCAAGATTTTCATATTATTACAATTCATACGAGAAAAATAATAAAATATTGGGCACGGGTATTACATTGAATAACAGTAAATCCAATGTAAATCATGGATATTGTTGATTTAAACCTCTCAAATCATCTATCAAGTGTAAATCTATGTTTATATCTTAAATATTTCAATTTGAATTTAAATACTTGATTTGCAAAAAAGGAGAAGCAAAAATATTCTCTCAAACACAAAAATCTCCTCAAAGTAAGTCTATTTTGAAATGAGAAAAATTGTTATTTCTTTTGACGAAAACAAGGTGGAAGATCAACGCCATGCTCATGATTTTAGGAAGAGAATTTCCAAAGTATAAAAACCATTCTTCATGTGCATGGGGTGATTTGACACCTACTAAATTAATTAAGGAAATAAAAATGCTACACTAAAACTTTCCTTTTAAATCCAAAATAAATACATTATCTCCTTTATGAAAAGTATACACATACTCTAAGAAAACTAAAAAATCCTTTAATTTTTTTTAACATACTTAAATATCGTGAGTGCGTGCATAGCCAAATGATAAACAAATGAAGCATTCCAAAAAACGATACACTTTAATCGATCAGCAACGAAAGTCATGAAGGTTGATAATCCATAAGGTCTTCAAGTCTCAATGTCCATAAGAACTAGAACATGATAGCGCATCAAGCCTTTGGGCTCAGTATAGTGAATAACTCAAATGCTTTAACACAAAAGTAAGACAAACAAACTGTATATACAATGATTATATTTTAATAGTTGTTGTGGAAGAAATTACCAATACATTTCTTCATTAAGAAATATATCCATCATTAACAGATTGTGCGACATGCATAAAGATGGTTTTAACTTCCTGTGGTTGATCAACAACCTATAGTATTTGAAGAACTGAGAAATGATGACCTATCGACTTAAATTTTTTAAGAATGTTGAAGACTTGAAAGTTAAACAAGGTAAGTTAAAGGTTCTTGTCCCCCTATTGATGAGGCTGCTCAATTTGTTAATGTATTTATCAGACTTAAGCAAAATCAAAAGAATTCTATGAGGATATATTGAAGGAGAAGACATATGTTGAAATTAGCATATCTGCCATGTACGACTATCAAAGGTAATTTTCTGATGACGTAGCTTCGTCTATTTGGGGGGGGATTTTTTGTACTCCCAACTTGTGGTTCTTCGTAAGATATATATTTTTTATCATGTAATTTGGGCAAAGTCCATCTTCCTTTTGTAATATGTTTTATCAATCAAATACAAGAAGGATTCTATTTTTTGTGCACTTTAATGTTTGTTTTATATATTTTTATTCTTCAACACTTGTCTTTTATATTCATAATTGATTATAACAAATAATACATGTGCATAATCAAAGCTTTTTGTAAAAAATCATATACATAAAAAACATCTTGCTCACACATGGTATGCCTTGAGACATTTATTGTTAACTTTGAATGTCCTATCTTACTTATTTTTCGATACCAAACATTAACTTGAATCATAAGATTCCTTGAAAACATAATGTCCCTCTGAAGTTTATGCAAACTTAGGAAAAGTTTATACTTATAATGTGGTTGACAGGTGCTTTTCGAACCAGATCGCTTTCTACAAATTTTCTTAGTTTGACCAAATTTTCATATGATCCAAAGAATCATTTTGTATGGATTTTAAAGTGCCTTCGAGAATTATCACGACATTCAAATCTAGTTCTTCTAGTTTATTATGTCTTAAATGTGAGACCCAGTTGCTTCACAAAGAATATTTGGGTGAGGGTACTACAATTTCCACTAGGAGAATTGGATCATCTCCATATACCAAGGGAAACTGTGTATAACTTGTTGATTTTCTCTTCGTTGTTATGTATGCCCAAAGTGCCATTAGAAATTTATCGTCCCATTCCTTGGAAAACCCTCCATCATCTTTGCCAGAATTTTTATCGGTGTCTTATTTGTGGCTTCAGCTTGGCCATTACCTTTGGGGTATGCCACTATATAAGTGTGGTGGATGATTGGATAATGATTTGTCTATATTGCCACTTCTTTGTCAATTAATGGAGTTTCATTATGTGATAGAATGACATTGGTGATACTAAATGAACAAATGATGTGTTCCTTAATGAATTGCGGTACAAATCTTATCATTGCTCTCTTAAATATTACTGTTTCTACCCATTTGGTGAAGCACTCTGTTGCTACCAGAATCCATATTTTAACCCTAGATAAAGGGTTGATTTTTTGCACTAGGTCAAATGCACAAGTGTGAAATGGGTTAGGTGTGGATATCGAGTGGAGTTCCACCGATGGAGCGTGAATGATATTACCATGTAGATAACAAGGCTTGCATTTTTTTAACAAACTTTGTTGAGTGCTTTACCATAGTTGCCCAATAATATCCAAGTGTCATGAGCTGATCATAAGCTTAGTTGAGGAATTCTTATTCTTCCTCTTTCATAATGCATCACAGTGTCCTATTGAAGTAGCCTTTTCAAAAAAGCTTTACATGTAACAAAAAGAATCTAGAGGATCTTATCTGAACTGCCTTTGCACTTACCGTAACACTTGGTATATCTCCATTATTAAGGAAATCAATGTAGGGTTTCACCAATCCAATTGAGCTTCATTAAAGTTAATTTCTACTAATTGAAAGAATTCTTGACACATTATCTTTGCATTATCGTCGAGTTTTTCTCCATTATTGGGTAATGATACCCTTTGTTCTAGATTTTTCGATTGCAAGGGATATTAGTAGTTTCATAATTCTCATCATAAGTCTTGTTGAGTCATTCTTGCAATTCTATTAGTTCTGTACATTTGCATAACGTGCCTTCAGGAATTTTGAAGTATAACGTTCTTCAAAGAAGGAAGGACTATGCTAGCTCAATGATCTCCATTGTTCCATCTGTGGTTTCTAATTATTTTCTTATCACAAATCTCCACTCTAAACCATTATTGTACGTCCCCAAAATATAACTTTCAACAAAAACAATTTTTTCTTGAGTAGAATTAAGTTAAGGATGAATGCAAACCAACTTCCTCTTTTTATGAACAACTCTTTTTCAATTTTATCAAACCAAGTTGTGACATAACTTTACTATGCCAACTTTATCTTGTTTAAGTCCTAAACATGCATCTAGGTGATATGAAAGTAAAATAAAGTAAAGAGTACTCACAACGCCAAAGGTACGAGGAGAAACCCAAAACGGGAAAAAACCTCGGATGACCCAAGCCAGACAATCATTATGAACAATGGTTTTATAAAGACATATTAGTCTTACTCAATGAATTAATCCCCACGGGTCTTGACACTCCTTATGATCTTCTACCATTCTTCAATAGTTCCCACTTAAAAATTCTGTCTTCCAAGATGCTCATCCATAACACTCGACTTCACGAATGTCTCGGTGTCCACCGATAAGGCTTGAGTTGTCTACGATGTTGAGCACAATGCCCATCGCTTCTCCACCGCAAAACTAGCAATCTCAAGTGTTCAAAGATGAACAAACCAAAATTGGTGCAACAAGGATCACATAAACATTTGATAATGAAAGCTCGGATCTTTGCAAACTCCAAGGATATGTTTAAGTCTTTGAAACCTTAGAAAAACATGTGCAAACAGGTTTTTGGATTGTAAACTATTTTTCCAGAATGCACACCCTTCGAGGAAATAGAACACACCTATATATAATAAATTTAAGGCAGTGTCAGAGTCTCATTCGAACGAAACTCTATGTCGTTCGAACGATATGAGTTCTCATTCGAGCGACATCTCTTGTCGTTCGAACGATGTTGTGACTAGAGTCTGATTTGAATCCAATTTTGAAAAATATGTTTTTACTAAACACCAACTCTTATCCAACTCTAATCCGTACCCATCTGATATAAATGAAGTGTAAACAATTAAACCTCTTTTAAAAATATTCTCTTTAAAGAAAATAACATCCTTATAAATGAATTTCGAGTTTCATTAACGTTATGCATTCATACTTGTGTGATCTCGAAATGCTATTAAACCTTGAAGATGAGAACTTGTACCAATTAAAATTTGGCATGATTGAATATTTATAGCTTTTTTCGCAACGTCTTCAATAAATCTTCAATACGTTATAGACTCGACGGATCAAAAAATATAAAATCTATCTATGACAGAATTTTTTTTTGTTTCTAGAATAAGTCAAAACTACATTAAGACTCAATTGAACATTTGGCCCTTACAAATCTCCCCCTTTGACTATTCCGGGACAAAACCAACAGTGAAATGCCTAAGATGAGCCTTCAAGCCGTATGATGCTTAATCCCATCCCTTAAAACCCAAAATGAAAAAAATACATCATTAGTATAGGATAAGGTTCTTCAATAATGGACCGGCAAGCATGAAACTATCTCGAATGTCTGAATGTGATGTAGACTTGAAATTTCGTATCTCTTTAAGCATACCTACACACATGAAACAGACACATACCCAGTGAAGTATGGAGGAACAAATGATATAAATTAATACAAAAATTTAAATCTGAATCATTTGTTATGTGAGTAAACATGATACCAATATGTATAAAAGATGAAATCACTTTTGTGCAATCATGATACCAATATGTGAACATAAAACGACATAAAACTCACAAAACTCTCCCCCTACATCACAAACATCTCTCCCCCTTTATGTTTCGAATAGACAATTCGATGAAAAGATAAACAAATCTAGCATGAGATATACCAAGATGATTAAATCAACATGAAGAATAGCTAGATAAACATGAAACAACCAGCTACATATGATCAATCAAGGTCAAATCAGTAGCTAGCAATCAATAAACTACACAAAAAAATATATTAGTCTAAGTAGGTGTGATAAATGAACAAATGCAGTAAAATATCAAAGCAATAAAAGTAAACTGAATAAACGAAAATCTAGTACCAAAGTATGAATCAATATGCAGCAGGGTACTGAAACAGAAGTACAATCTGAAAAAGTCAAAACAGGTCAACCAGGGTTATCATTCGAACGAGCTAGGGATATCACTCGAACGAGAAGTGACATCACTCGAATGAAACACTATGTCATTTTAATGACATACTTAAACTTTTCATAGATTCCCCAGAAAATTAAACAGAGTTGCCCAATGAAGAAGTATTCTGAAAATTCTATCTGGAAGGGGCTCAAAATTGCGAAATAGTAATAAAAAAGTAGCAAAACTAAAAACTCAAAACAAACAAAAATTGAGTAACATGATAACATAGTATCAATGTGCCTAAACATGAATATGGAATGTATGTGCGTGAACTAAAACAAATGAATCACAATTCCAACACATCGAAGCGATCAAGAAGCTCTAATCAGTAGTAATTTATCATCAAACTTTATTTTAGCCATATGTGAAAATCAAAGTTTGAGATTAATGAACTAAACAAAAATCATGCACACGAATCCAGAATTTTGACGATTCTACAAACAATAGCGTCATGACACGAATTTTAAATGGTAAGATTCTTTGTTCAAACCCGTTTCAATTTTTAATCCATCTAAACTCCCTCAAATATATCATATTTTCTTTTGAATGAACTACACTAATTTGGCCCATTTTTGGCATATGATTCTTTTTATTTCCTTTTGATTTATCGAGGCCCTTTTAAACGGTGGCTTTCACGACGAGTTAATTTTACACTCTCACAAACCTTTCCTGTACACTCATCATATTTTCAAAATAAAATGCTCACGGTAAACGGTTATTACATGCACACCTCCTCCTTGAGTCTACTTACGCATAGATGACAAAATTGAGATGAGAAGATCTCACCAAACTCAAATATGTAAGAGTAGCCGAACATTCATATAAACTCCTGCATATGTGCAAATATGGCATATATACAAAGTCGAATCAAAAGGCATATCAATTTCGAAACAACCCCATAATACAATGGTTAAGATCAATCTAAGCATTGATAATAATGACCAAATGACCTAGCCACATGAATAATGAGAGGAAAGCACACGAATATGCCACATCAAACATGTTAACTCATGACAAAAAAACAAAACATAAAATCTTTTTACCTTTTTCAAAATAATTTGACGAAATAAAAGCAAAATCATTTTGTGTTTTTCTCAAAAAAAATTCCAAAACCAAAAATCTTTCTGTATTTTTATGCAATAAATGAAAAAATATAATACAAAAGATAAACATGGTAACACAATCAAGTGCAACGAAATGAGAACCATGAAGATTTATTCCTAAAGCTACCAAATCCGACTCCCTAACCCATGTAGGTGTGTAACAACGCATTGGGGTGGGGGAATCGGGGCAACTTTATTCCTAAACTTTCTAAACTTTCCAGGACCGTTCGTAATGTAATATAAAAACTTTCTAAGGTGACCTTTCCTTCCAAAAAACGTGCAAGTGTAGCGATGGTATGGAAAGTGATCAACATGTGGACCTTTTCTAACGTTCCTACGTGGCTCTCTCAAACGCGGGAGGGGAATGGGAACAACACGATCATCAAAACCAGTACCTCTTCTATCTCTCTTAATTTGTATGGTGCCTAGAATCCTATAAAAATTCTCACTTCTAGCCTCCAAGTCAATCTTAACTCTAGACGAGTCTCTCAAACTCTCCTCCAACTCCTTAATACTAGACTCGAGTAGACGCCTAGACTCTTCAAAATCTAGAACCTCCTTTTTTAAAGCCTCCATCAAACCTCTAAGGGTGTCTCTCTCTTTCTCGACGTACTCTAGCTTCTCCTTAAGCTTCTTCTCCCGTGCCCTAGGATCCTTAATCAAAACATCATTATTTTCTACGGCACGCTCTTTCAACTTAGCTTGCAATTTCGAGTTTGCCTTTTTCACCTTCACCGTCTCCTCAAATAACTCTCGAAATGCAACTTGCAATTCTTCTACGTCGATCTCCTCATCCTCGCTCTCATCACTCTCACCCTCTAGGGAAGCACTCTCAACAGCCTCAAAAGTGTCATGCACATGAGTATCCTCGTGGGAAGATATATACTTGTCGCTCACATGACATGCCATAAACGCAACAAGGTTATGCTCAATGGGGGACTCCTCTCCCTCTTTCGGTTCAATATCACTTAAGGAGACATTATATGCAATTGTTTTCTTACCCTCTTTATTAAGTCTAGTGGGACACTCATTAACTTTGTGACCATACCCCTCACACCCAAAACACCTATCAGACTCATCTCTCTTAGGTTTATCACTCTTATCCCCAAGGGTGGAGTCTCTCTTGATCTTGAATTTCTCGAACTTTTTGTCATCTTTCGATTTCTTATGAATTTGAAGAAATTTTTTGAACTTTCTTTCCAATAAGACGACATCCTCAAAGTCGGAATCGGAGTCGTCATTTAAAACTTTAGTTTCCTCCTTCAGGGCTTTCAAAGCGATTCCCTTTTCCTTCTTTGGAACTTGCTTGGAGGTAAACATATCGAGTTCATAGGTTTGTAAGTCACCTACGACCTCTTCTAGTTTCATTGAGTTAAGCATACCAAGGTAATTCATAACAGTCACTTTAGCATCAAACCTACTCGAAAATGATCGCAAAATTTTCTTAATCACTCGGTTATCGGGAATCTTCTCACCTAGGTTAAATGATACATTAACAATAGTGGACAACCTAGTGTAAAACTCTACAAACGTCTCACTCTCTAACATCTTAATCGTCTCAAACTGTGTAGTGATATTTTGCAACTTAAATGCCCTAACCGTGCTTGTCTCCTCGTGAGTGAGTGCAAGTGTATCCCAATATTTTTTCGAGGTTTCACAAGTCATGATAAGATTGTACTATTCAGGTGTGACATGTGAAGAAATAACTTACAGACCTTTAGAGTTATATAGTGAAAGCCTATGTTCAGTCTCAGTCCATGACTCAACGAGTTTCAAACTAGTGACCTCATCTTCTCGTGTGAGAAGTGGTGACCAAACTTTTTCAACAGCAAACCAACACGGTTATCAATGGATTTTAAAGCACTTCTCATTCCCATTTTACATTAAGCATAATTAGTGCCATCAAACATAGGAGTGCGAGAACTGTCAAAATTACCAAAATTCATCCTTACAAGCAAAAAGGGATCAAACATAATAAAAATGTATTTCTATCTCTGATACCAATTTGTAGTTTCCTAAAATATAACTTTCAATAAAAACACTTTTTTCTGGAGCAGAATTAAGTTAAGGATGAATGCAAACCAACTTCCTCTTTTTATGAAAAACTAATTTTCAATTTATCAAACTAGGTTAGAACACAACTTTACTATGTCAATTTTATCTTGTTTAAGTCCTAAACATGCATCTAGGTGATATTCAAGTAAAATAAAGTAAAGAGTACTCACAACACCGGAGGTACGAGGAAAAACCTCAAACGGGAAAAAAACTCGAACGACCCAAGCCAGACAATCACTATGAACAATGGTTTACAAAGACAGATTAGTCTTACTTAACGACTTGTTCCCATGGTTCTTGATGCTCCTTTTGATTTTCTACCATTCTTTAATATTTCTCACGTAGAAATTACGTCTTCCATGATGCTCGTCGACAACACTCAACTCCACGAATGTCTCGGTGTCCACCGATAAGGCTTGAGTTGTATACGATGTTGAACACGATGTCCGTCGCTTCTCCACCACAAAACCAACAATCACAAGTCTTCAAAGATGAACAAACCAAACTTGGTGCAATAAGGATCACATAAACATTTGATAATGAAAGCTCGAATATTTGCAAACTCTAAGGATGTGTTTAAGTCTTTGAAACCTTAGAAAAATATGTGCAAACAAGTTTCTAGGTCGTAACCTATTTTTACAGAATGCACATCCTTTGAGGAAACAGAACAGGCATATATATAATAAATTTAAGGCGGTGTCAGAGTATCGTTCGAACAAAACTCTATGTCGTTCAAACGACATGAGTTCTTGTTCGAGCGACATCTCTTGTCGTTCGAACGACGTCATGATTAGAGTTTGATTTGAATCCAATTTTGAAAAGTAGAGTTTTACTAAACACCAACTCTTATCCAACTCTAATCAATTCTCATCTGATATAAACGAAGTGTAAACAATTAAACCTCTTAAAAAAAATTTAAAAGAAAATAACATCCTTATTTTTATAAAATGAATTCTGAGTTTCATTAACATTATGCATTCATACCCGTGTGATCTCGAAATGCTATTAAACCTTGAAGACGAGAAATTGAACCAATTAAACTTCAGCATGATTGAATCTTTGTAGATTTGTCGCAATGCCTTCAATAAATCTTCAATACGTTATAGACAAGAGGGATCAGACAATATAAAATCTATCTATGACACAAACATGTTTTGTTCCGAGAAGAAGTCAAAACTACATTAAGACTCAATTGGAAATTTGGTCCCTACAATGATTTTTGTCAACTCAATTTGTAAGGACCAAATTTCCAATTAAGTCTTAATGTAGTTTTAACTTATTCTCGAAACAAAACATGTTTGTGTCATAGACAGATTTTATATTGTCTGATCCCTCGAGTTTATGACATATTGAAGATTTATTGAAGACGCCACGACACAGCTACAAAGATTCAATTATGTCAAAGTTTAATTGGTGTAATTTATCGTCTTCAAGGTTTAATTGCATTCCGAGTTCACACAGTTATGAATGCATAATGTTAATGAAACTCGAAATTCATTTTATAAAAATAAGGATGTTATTTTCTTTAAAAAAATGTTTTGAAAATGTTTTAAAGGTTTAAATATTTTCACATCAGATAAAGGACGAATTTATGTTAGATTAGAGTTGGTTTTAAATAGAACTCTTTAAAGTTGGATCAGTGTGGAAATCTATCTGACGATGTCGTTCAGACGACTTTAGATGTCATTTGAACGAGAAGAACTGTCGTTTGAACGACGTGTTATCTTGCTCGAACGAGATTTTCACCGGCTTGAATTTTTTATTTAAGTCAGGTCCTAGTCCTTTTCTCGGTGTACGTGCAGATAGAATTCACTTTTCAAACAGTATAAGTTACAAAATTTCACTACCAGTTTGAGACGATTAAGATGTTAGAGAGTGACACGTTTGATGAGTTTTACACTAGGTTGTCCACTATTGTTAATTCATCATTCAACCTAAGTGAGAAGATTCCCGATAACCGCGTGATTAAATTTTTTTTGAGATCATTGCCGAGTAGATTTGATGCGAAAGTGACCATTATGAATTACCTTGGTATGCTTAACTCGTCGAAACTAGAAGAGGTCGTAGGTGACTTACAAACCTATGAACTGGATATGTTTACCTCCACGTAAGTGCCAAAGATATAAAAGGGCATTGCTTTGAAATCCCTGAAGGAGGAAACTATAGTTTTGAATGACGACTCCGATTTCGACTTTGGGGATGTCGTCTTGTTAGCAAGAAAGTTCAAAAAGTTTCTTCAAATTCATAAACAATCGAAAGATGCCAAAAAGTTTGAGAAATTCAAGAACAAGGGAGACTCCACCCCTGGGGTTAAAAGTGAGAAACCTAATACAGATGAGTCTGATAAGTGTTTAGGGTGAGAGGGGTATGGTCATAAAGTTAAGGAGTGTCCCACTAGAGTTAAGAAAGAGGGAAAGCAACCAATTACATATAATTCCACCTTAAGTGATAGTGAACCGAAAGAAGGAGTGGAGTCCCACATTGAGCGTAACTTTGTTGCATTTTTGGCATGTCATGTGAGAGACGACGATATGTCTTCCCACGAGGATACACATGTGCATGACACTTCATAGGTTGTTAAGAGTGTTTCCCGAGAGGGTGAGAGTGATGAGAGCGAGGATGAGGAGATCGATGTAGGGGAGTTTCAGGTTGTATTTCAATAACTATTTGAGGAGACAGTGAAGGTGAAAAAGGTAAACTCGAAATCGCAAGCTAAGTTGAAAGAGCATGTCGTAAAAAATAATGATGTTTTGATTGAGGATCTTAGGGTACGACAGAAGAAGCTTAGGGAGAAGCTAGAGTATGTCGATAAAGAGAGAGACACCCTTAGAGGTTTGATGGAGGATTTGAAAAAGGAGGTGCTAGAGTTTGAGGAGTCTAGGCATCTACTCGAGTCTAGGCGTCTACTCAAGTCTAGGATTAAGGTGTTACAGGAGAGTTTGAGAGACTCGTCTATAGTTAAGATTGACTTGGAGGATATAAGTGAGAAGTTGGATAGGATGCTAAGCACCTTCCAAATTAAGAGAGATTGGGGAGGTATTGTCTTTGATGATCGTGTTGTTCCCATTCCCCATGCAAATGTGAGAGAGCCACATAGGAATGTTTGAAAAGGTCCACATGTTGATCACTTTACATACCATCACTACACTTGCACGTTTTGTGGTAGGAAATATCACCTTATAAAGTTTCGCTATGGCCTTAGAAATGATTCTTGAAAGTTTAAGAAGTTTAGGAATAAAGTTGCACTGATATCCCCCACCCCCATGCGTCGTTACACGCCTACTTGGGTTAGGAAGTCGAATTTGGTATCTTTAGGAATAAAAATTCATGGTACTCATTTTGTTGCACTTGATTCTTCCCATGCTAAATCTAAAGGATGAGTGTGTTGCCATGTTTATCTTCTGTATTATATTTTTTCATTTATTGCATATTTTTTGAAAAATACAAAAAGATTTTTGGATTTGTAAAATTTTGAGAAAAACACAAAAAGATTTTTCTTCTATTTGAGTCAAAATATTTTGAAAACCGAAAAGTTTTTTGGTTTTGTTTTTGTGTCATGAGTTAACATGTTTGATGTGGCATATTGGTGTGCTTCAACCCCCTTCCTTCCAATATCCATATGGCTGGGACATTTGATTATTGTTATCGATGCTTAGAATGATCTTAACTATTTTATTATGGGGTTGTTTCAAAGTTGATATGCGTTTTGGTTCGACTTTGTATATATGCCATCCTTTCACACATGCACGAGTTTATATGAATGTTTGGATACTCTTGCATATTTGAGTTTGGTGAGACGTTCTTATCTCAATTTTGTCATCTATGCGTAAGTAGACATAAGGAGGAGGTGTTCATGTAATAACCGCTTTCCTGTGAGCATTTTAATTTAAATAATATGATTAGTGTACGGGAAAGGGCTGCGAGAGTGTAAAATTGACTCGTCATGATAGCCACCATTTAAAAGTGCCCGAAAAAATCATAAGGCAATTAAAAGAATCATATGCCAAAAATGGGCCAAATTAGTTTAGTTCATTCAAAAGTTAATATGATACATATTTAAGGGAGCTTGGATGGATTAAATTTTTTTACGGGCTTGCACAAAGAATTCTATTGTTGAAAATTCATGTCATGACGCTATTGTTTATAGAATTGTCAAAATTCTGAATTCGTGTGCATGATGTCGGTTTAGTTCATTAAGCTCATACTTTTATTATCACATATGGCTATGATAAGGTTTGATGATAAATTGCTATTGATTAGAGCTTCTTGATCGTTTCAATGTGTTGGAATTATGATTCATTTGTTTTAGTTCACACACATACACTTCATGTTCATGTTTAGGCACATTGATACTATGTTGGAATGTTACTCATATTTGTTTGTTTTGAGTTTTTAGTTTTGCTACTATTTTCTTATTGTTTCGCAGTTTTGAGCCCCTACCAGTCTGTATTTTGTAGAAATTTTGTCACCGGGCAACATTGTTTTAATATTCTGGGGATTCTGTGAAGTTTTGAGTATGTCGTTCAAATGACATAATGTTTCGTTCGAGAGATGTCGCTTCTCGTTCGAGCGACATCCTTGGCTCGTTTGAACGACAACCTTGTATGACCAGGTTAACTTTTTGTGGTTGATTTCTATTTCAGTACCCTGCTGCATATTAATTCATATTTTGGTACTAGATTTCTGTTTATGCAGTTTACTTTGATTGATTTGATATCTTACTGCTTAGACTGATATTTTTTTGCCTGATTCATTGTTTGCTAGCTACTGATTTGACATTGATTAATCATATCTAGCTGGTTGTTTCATGTATATCTCTCTATTCTTCATGTTGATTTAATCATCTTGATATAACTCATGCTAGATTTGTTTATCTTTTCACCAGATTGTCTATTCGAGACAAAAGTGGGGATATATGTCTATGATGTAGGGGGAGAGCTTTATGAGTTTTATTTTATTTTATGTTCACATACTGGTATCATGATTGCACAAAAGTGGTTTTATCTTTTATACAAATTGGTATCATATTTACTCACATAACAAATGATTCAGATTTGATATTTCATATTGATTTATATCATTTGTTACTCCATACTTCACTAGGTATGTGTCTATTTCATGTGTGTATGTATGCTTAAAGAGATACGAGATTTCAAGTCTACATCACATTCAGACATTCGAGATAGTTTCATGCTTTCCGGTCCATTGTTGAAGAACCTTATCCTATACTGATGATGTATTTTTCATTTTGGGTTTTATGGGATGGGTTTTAGGCATCATACGACTTGAGGGCCCGTCTTAGGAATTTCATTGTTGGTTTTGTCCCGGAATAGTCAAAGGGGGTGATTTGTAAGGACCAAATTTCCAATTGAGTCTTAATGTAGTTTTGATTTATTCTCTAAACAAAAAATGTTTGTGTCATAGATAGATTTTATATTTTCTGATCCCTCGAGTCTATGAAGTATTGAAGATTTATTGAAGACACTGCGGCAAAGCTTAAAAGATTCAATTATGCCAAACATTAATTGGTGTAATTTCTCATCTTCAAGGTTTAATTTCATTCTGAGTTCAAACATGTATGAATGCATAATGTTAATGAAACTCAGAATTCATTTTATAAAAATAAGGATGTTATTTTAAAAAAAATGTTTTAAAGGTTTAAATGTTTTCACATCAGATAAAGGACGGATTTGTGTTAGATTAGAGTTGGTTTTAAATATAACTCTTTTAAGTTGGATCAGTTTGGAACTCTATCTGACGATGTCGTTCAAACGACTTTAGATGTCGTTCGAACGAGATGCACTATCGTTCGAACGACGTGTCATCTCGCTCGAACGAGATTTGCACCGAATTGGATTTTTTATTTAAGTTAGGTCCTAGTCCTTTTCTCGGTGTGCGTGCAGATGGAATTCACTTTTCAAACAATACATTTTTCTGCATATGTTTGTAAGGTTTCAAAGGCTTAAACACATCCTTAGAGTTTACAATATTCAAGCTTTCATTAGTATATGTTTATGTGACCTTGGGTGCACAAAGTTTGGTTTGTTCATCATTGAACACTTGTGATTGCTGGTTTTGTGGTGGAGAAGCGACAAACATCGTGTTCAACATCGTAGACAACTCAAGCCTTATCGGTGGACACCGAGACATTTGTGGAGTCGAGTGTTGTGGACGAGCATCGTGGAAGATGGAATTTCTATGTGGGCACTATTAAATATTGGTATAATGTCATAAGTAGCATCAAGACTCGCGGGGATCGAGTTGTTGAGTAAGGCTAATCTATCTTTTTAAAACCATTGTTCATAGTGATTGACTGTCTTGGGCCGTTCGAGTTTATTTTACTTTATTTTACTTGTTTTAATCACTATTTTCATGCTTAGGGTTAAACAAGATAAAATTGGGTTAAGTTAATTTGTGTCACAACTTGGTTTGATAAAATTGAAAAAGAGTTTTTCATAAAAAGATAAAGTTGGTTTGCATTCATCCTTAACTTAATTCCACTCAAACAAAAAGAGTTTTTATTAAAAGTTATATTTTGGGGACCTACAACATCCATAATAATATTCTACAACATTGTGGCATGTTTCTTCATGTCGGTTTCGTTATTGAGAGTCCCTCCACCATTACTTCGTGTAATTGTTCCAATAACCTTTGTATGATAGTTTTTTTATGGAGCCAAACTAAGGTGCTTCAAACCAAATTCCCATTCACCTACTTGACCACAAGGTTGGATTCCTCTATGATACAAAGATAACTAATGCCTCTTCATAAATATTTAATCAACCATAATATCATTACCATGTATCATGCTTCATTGTTTGAATAATGGAGTCCTAACTTAAAAGATGGAGTGATCATTTATGTTTATCTTGACAACACATCTCTAGTGTTGCCCTTTGTCGATGAATCATAAATCTTTATATTGCCTTCCTCCACGTCTAGGTTAAAAATGTTGGCTTGTAGATATTTCTTATTGTGGTGGTTTAAAAATTTGGGAAAGGCATATGGAAAGCAAATTTGCATAAACTTGACTTTTAATTGCTCGGGGAATCACACACTTCAGATCATAGTAAAAATGATGAGGAACCACCTTGCTTACCTTCCTATTCATGGCAGCAAGAACTTGGTTGGATCACATGTGATCACTATATCAATAGTAAAATCTAACATATAATGTCTCAGATTTTGAGCCACAACGACTAATGAAAAAAATACCTTTTAATGTTGGTGTATTGAGCTTTAAGTCCATGGACAATTTTACTAAAATAGTCAACAAACTTCTCTTGACCATTTACTTCTTATGCTAAGAGTGGAGTTATTGATCTTGTAGTAGAATTAAGATGGAGAAAGAGAGGTATCCCAAGCTTTAGTGGAATCATTGTTTGGGGTGATGTTAACAACTATGTCAAATTGTCCAAGGCTTATTGGTGTGGCTCCTCCCACTTGAATTTTGTAGTTTTTCGGAGTAGCTTCATCAGTGGGTGAGTGATCTTCGAAAGACATGGGATAAATCTTCTCAGATAAGAAATGTTACCAAGAAAAATCTTTATCTCCTTCTAGTTTCGTGGGAATGGCATAACAAGAGTAGCCTTCTGCTTGTCTTGGTCTATCTACACACTCTGTCTATCCACCGCGAAGCCTAAGAATTCCCTACCCATAACACCAAAATATTATTTGAGTTGTTTCATCTTAACCTTGTACTTATTCATTCATTAAAAAATTTCCTAATATATGCTAAGTGTAAGTCCTCCTTCTTGGATTTGATGACAAAATCATCCAAATAAAACTCCGAAATGTCATGAAAGAGATAATGAAAAATGTCCATCAATTTTCTCTCATATATGGCTCATGTATTCTTTAAACCAAAAGGCATAAATGTGTAGTTGAAATTTCCTAATGGAATTATGAAAGTTGTCTTTTTCGCAGCAAATGGATCCATCTTAATATGGTTATATCCCACATAGCCATCTATAAAACTGTACATTTCATGACCAATTGTGGAATTTATCCAGTTGTCAATGGAAGTAGAGGAAATTCATCCTTAGGGCATGCCCTATTAATGTCTCAAAAATACAAGCTAATGCTTATTTACATCTTATTATTTTCCCACTGGAATAATGCTGGATAGATAAATTAGATGTTGAATTGGATTTATAAATCCATATATAAGAAAGGATATCACCTCGGACTTGATTTTTAGATCCAACTCCAATTTATAGGTCCTTATTGCTTACTTGACAAGGATAGCTGAGGGTACAAAATCAAACTTGTGGCCCTTTCTTCTTAGGTAAGCCCAGGCATTTTAGGGTATTTCTAAGAAGAAATGTGCCTATACTCCTTGATAAGTTAGATATGATCGCGCTTCTTCCCTCGACCCGAAGTCTTTCGAAATGAAGATCGGTGATGATTTTTCACCATCTTCTGCTAGGTCGATCTAATTTAACTCTAATACCTAAATATTTGGATGTTCTTGCATGCACTCATGCTATTCTTATACATCTTTTACAAACTCTTGTATACTAAAGTTATAAATAACCAGATATTGGACTTGGTTAGCCACTAAAAAATAATCATATTCTAGTTATAGGACAACTTATTATGCAAACTCCATTACTAGATCACACCTTCACAACTGATAAACCGCCCATCATTGAGATAAACCTTTTAAACTTTTTCTCTAATAGTGGCAGTGCTTTTCTCGTGTTTGAGTTCAATGTGGGTTTGTAATTGGTCCTCCTCAACCTACTTACCGCGTTTTTCTTCTTAGTTCTTTTTATACACTACTTCGTTTTCTTCTCGATAAATATAAGTCTCATCATATCTCGTAATTTCTTCAAAATTGTGTTAGTCTATGGAGTAACCTCATTTACTTCATTATCTTATTCATGTTTTTCCTCTTGAATTGTCATTGGGTCGAGTAATTAAGAATGAATACATCTTCATTGATTGCTAGGACTTTCACTCTTTTGACACGCCTTGTAAGAATGCATATATCTTCATTGGGTTTTGTGTAGAATTTTGTGTCTATAAGGTGCAGTTCTTCTTTTGAAAAATGATTTTTAGTTGATCATATTATTATCTATATCCATTTTACATTGTCCTTGGTGTATTTGTGGTATGTAAAAGGTACTAAGCCATGATTGTGCATCCAAACTCTCTCGATCAATAAGTGGTAAGACGTGGTTGACTTAATCACTTAAATTTTTATATGTGATATGAGGTTACCTATTTGGATTCCTACATTGATGTATCCTATTGATAGGGAGGTCTGGTTATCATAATCAAAAATAGACGAAGGCATAGCGATTAATTTTGACTCAGGAATGTTTACATGGTAAAAGGATATAATGGAAATTATGTTGACTGACACACCATCATACATCAAGGCTCTAGAAAACCTAACCCTGTTGATGATTGCTAAGACGTATAAAGGTCTATTATGTGGAAACTGGTTTTTGATCCGCGTCTGAGAAAACTATTTCAGACATAAAGAGTCGATTTAACCTCGCCATATGACCTTTCCAATTCAGAGAGGGAATTAAATTCTTTCATGCTAATTCCAACACTGCGTGGATGATCTCTATCTACTTTCTTGAGGCATGTCAATTTAGTCGAAGAACCAAGAGAACTTTGTGGATCTCAACATATCGTGCTACTCTATTCTTGTATCTACTTCATTATTTTTCACCTGCAATGCTTGTTTGGCATCTTTGGTACATGGTTCATCGTAGGTAATGCGTAATTGGCCATTACTATGAGGCATTCATCATATATCCTAGTAAACTCTCCATATTCTCTTCATGCATCTTCATCTTCAGCAAATTCTATCATGACATTTTCATATAACGATAAAGAGTTATTATTGCCAGTATTCCGTTGGATATACGAATTCCCAACCATTACCTAATTTTTTATGACTCTCCTTAGTGTGTAACATTCAAAAGCGGGGAGGCCTACTATAATGAAATTGGTAATACTTAGGGTTAACTTGAACTTTTATCGAAGGAGTATATTGGGAGACATTTTTGGCTTGAAAAATGAAGCCATCACCAATCATTTTTGTGTAATAACTCATAGGGTTTTCGACAAAAATGGCAGCGGTGGTGGTTTTTCAAAACCAAATTTCCTTTTGTTTGACAATTTTCCTTCTCTAGTTAGTTGAGCATCCTCTATTTATTCTGTGTAGTTGAATCGTGGTTGTGCTTGATTGTTGGTGGGTTTGATATAATTTCCTCGACTTGGTTGGCATATTATTGGCTTCCATCATATATTAATATTACGAGGTTTGGTCCAACCACTATGGATATGTTTCAAACTTCTCTAGTGAAGGCTTTAAAGGTACATTCTCTCATTTCATGAATTAGGTCACAAATATACTCAACCATATGCATAATTTTTTAAGACTTTACTCTTAGATGCATCTTCTCTCACATCTAGAGACCTCTCTCTAAACTCTTTAAAGTAGGGTATAACGTCCTCTCCAAGATTTTATTTTTCATGAGAAAATTGGGTGAAGGTAAACTCATCTTCTTGCTAAGAAAAGCTTATGCAAAATTTATACATACATATCTTCCCATGTGGCCACGCTCTTTGAAGAAAAATAATTGTACCAAGTATTGGCTTTTTATGTTAGATATTTTGAGAACTCTCTTCTATGAAGAATCTTTTTGTTAAAATGGTCTCCCAAGTGCTTAACGAAGAAATTGATATGTTGTTTCGAATTTCCACCTTTTTCGTTGAAATTTTCAAGCATTGGTAGTGTATAACCCTTAATGTATGATTCATTATTATATTACTTTGGGTATGGTGTTTTGAAGTCATCATAGATCGGCACAACTTCTTGAGAGGATCATTCACTCATCATCATCATCTTCACTATTTATGTCTTCACATCATCCAAGGTCCAGTGTTTCAACCTGATTGGCTTTTATTGGAGTTAAGTACTGAATAGTGGCGATCTTAATATGTACCTCAGTGGCTAGTGCTATTGTGATGCTTGTGATACTGACCATTCAACTGTCAATAGGCCTTTAAGGTTGAACTCCTAGTCTCTTCGTATAAGCTACTAGTTTTTCCATTGGGGGTGGTCAAATAATTTGGATCCATAGTTGAATGAAACCCTAACACTTCGAGGTTTGTTTTAAGGAACTCCATAAATTTGTCCATGATGCTAGTAATTTAAATTGGCCCCATTTTAGTGCTAGTGGAAGCTTGACCCATTTGGCTTCCTCTAATGATAATAGTTTTGTGTGGAATATCATCCATAAGAGTATCATGTTCTTATTTTGGTTGATTATCATAAAAAAGTAAGTTAATATTATCTATCACCCTTTGAAAAAGAATGCCTCCCTATCGGAGTTGCCAAATGTAAGAGAGTAGTGTAATCTAAGGTATTCAAAGTAAATAATGAGGCGTAACCCGTTTAGTGATGGAAAGATAATATTTTGTGTCCCAAGAGTAACATAAATTGAGTTACATGATTATCAAAATAATGAGCCATAACTAAAAGAATGGTGGATAATAAATAAAGGCCTTTGGTTGGTGCTGATTTATAGAGAGAGAGAACAAACACTCTAAATATACATTATAAGGAAGTTAAGCATTAATGGGTGAATGTGGTGTGTGTTTGGGAATAATAAATGGTGGTGTTCTTGTTGAGAAAAAAATATATGCACCATTAGTTTTCGAAGTTCATAATGTTTCTTTTTTTATAAAGGCTTTCACTTTGATAGATTGATCTAATAAATGATTAGTTTGTTATTTTATAGGAAAAAAGGTTTAAAGGGACATTTGAGTGGAATTAAATCATGCGCCAATATACTAAATCTAACACGTTAAGATCGTTAAATGCTGAGGGAAATGATGATGGGCCAACTGACTTGTGTTAGATAGAACAATGTGTCATCAATGCACTTGCGGCCACTAAACCTGCTAACCATTTGTTTAAGGTATATTATTGATTTGACATGTTAGGCATGATATGACATAGCTCAGATATTTATGAAAGATGTTGTGCTTGGCGCTAAAATCCATGGCTAAGAATGTATGGCAATGAGTTTATTCAAATGATGCTAATTCGGACTTCCGTAATTCTTTACTTAGTGTATTTAGAATGGTTCAATCAAATGCCTTAACAATTGTGTCAACCCCGTCCTTTTTGAATCTTTTCCTCCTGTCTCGGGGTTCTGGCGCTTGCACATTCGCACTCTGAGAGGGGAGAGAATGTCTCGCACTCTTTTTCTAGGAGTGCTTTGACTGTCGTCAATGTGGGGTGGTATAAAGAGACGGAGTCACCAAACTATTTTGCACAAAGCAGGCAAAAGAACATGTCGCCGCCTCAAGAGAGCGGCATCAAAGGGCAAATGATGCTTACAAAACTAATAGTTCAGAGGTTTGGGGGCTAAGTTACGGAATGGGAAGGTATTAGGTACCCATCCCGCCCTTTCGGTCTCTCATGGGCTTGTGTAACTAATTTTCTTAATTTCTCCGTGAAGTGTGTGCGTGTGTTTATGTAAATGGAGATTGGAATCGCTCGACTCATATCATGAAAAAGATAGAATGAGGTCATCTAAAGTAATGTTCTCAAAATAATAATAGAAAGTATGATGTGCATGCTTATCGAAATATTATTCGTTATAATGGAATGATAAGATTTGTTAGATAAAATGAAAAAATGAACCACAAGTATGATATATATGAGTAATATACAAATAAAATAAAAAGGATGAAAATGTAAAAATTGTAAAATTGGACTTGAGTCTCAGGTTTTAGCTCGAAACGCCTACGTAGCCTATAAAGGCATCAAAGTCCACATAATTCGCATGCGATATAAGGGTGGGGTTTATCCCATAGATTCAAATAGGATTTTATTATATGTGTATGTGTAGAAAAGATAATTTTAGTTTTGAGAAAATGTTGTGAACAATCCTGTCAAAATTTATAGGTGTAACCCTCTTTTTCTTTGTTTTAGATTTTTTTATAGAAAATAAAGTATGTGCGATATAACTAATAAAGGATGAGATGTTAATGTTTATAATCTAAAGAAAAACTAGACTAAGATTTTATGTAACTAATGCGAAAATAAAGAATTTAAAGAGAGAGAAGGATTTTTTGACCTGCTTTTGAGAATCGAGGTTTGATCTTGATCCTTGATGAGCTTCCTTGAATGTTGTGATTAATGTTGGACAAGAGAGAATGATATTTAGATAAATGGTCTATGAAAATGATGGGAATGAAATATGGAAAGGAATTTCACACAAGGAAACTTCGCTGACTGTAAGAGAATGTTGCTGAGATCACTAATATTAATGGATCTGAGGTGTGCCTTAAGAGTGAGATCATGCCCTCCTTTTATAGGGTAGGGGGACTACCGAGTGGCATACCCCTAGGACTTCTAATTCTCATGTAACCCTAGACACACTGTCGATAAGCAGGGAAATGGACCTATGAATCGGTAGTCTCATGCAAATTGTTTTGTAAAATGGTCGTCGAACGCAATTCGTTAATCCAAATCGTGCACGGGGCATACATTAGAAAGGTAATTCAGAGACATTAAAGATTACTTTAGGTTTCTCCCAGGTTCGGGAGTTGACTTTGGGTCACACAGGGCTCGAAAGTGCTCATTAGTCCTTTGGACGAGAGATCGTCGGACGGTAATGGATCGTTCGTTCAAATTGAAATTCAAAATTGCTCATGGGGCAGACCGTTCGAAAGGTTTTGTGAGTGACTTAGATGTTCCAAAGAGCTTTGATCGGTTCGGATAGTTGACTTTAGTCAATTGGGGCCCGAAAGTGCCCGGTGACCTTTTAGAGTAAAATAGGTCGTTCATTCTCACTGTAAGGCTGATTCGTGCACGAGATAGACCGTTGGAAAGGGTATTTAGTGATCTTAGAAGATTCATTCAGTCTCATTCGAGCTAAAGAGTAGATCTTAGTCCAACGGAGTTCGAGAGCGCCTAATGACCTCCGAATTAGTTTTTAGTGGAAAATGGATCGTTCATATAAATCGTTATGCCATTTCATGCATGGGGTGGATCATTGGAAATGGGTTTCAGTTCCCTTCAAATATTGATTGATATTTTTCTCTGATGATGGAGTTGATTGGAATCAAATTGGGTACTGGGAGCGCTCGGTTGCCTCTAGATTGGTTTTTGGTAGTAAAATGGCACGTTTATCTGAATCGTTATGTTGATTCATGCACGGGGAAAACCATTAAAAAGGGGATTCAGAGCCCTTCAAATATTCATTAAGATTTTTCTCTGATGATAGAGTTAACTGGAGTAAAATGGGGCCCGAGGGCACTCGGTGTCCTCTAGATCAGTACTCAAAGTATGACCTAGGTTTTGTAGTGAATTGAGTAGGTGCTAGGGATATATGGAGAGACCTAGGGGTACTAGAATATGGTGTCTACAAAGCCCCTCGATGGGTAAGCTTGGAACAAGTGAAAGTCGTCGAATAAACACCACATGATGTTTTAGGAAGGAGGTCGATTCTGCGGACCTAAAGGGATGAGGATAATCGATTCAAAGGGTCAAGGCTATTTTAAGGACCCGAGGTGATGCTGAGGATGGCCTATTCTTAGGGACAAGGTCAATCCTGAGGACCTAAGATGGGGGCAATCAATCCCGAGGGTCGAAGTCAATTTTGAGGACCTTAAGGGGAGCAACCAATTCTGAGGGTTGAGGTCAATTTTGAGGACCTTAGTAGAGAGCGAACAATTCTAAGGGTCGAGGTCAATTATAAAGACCTTGATTGGGAGCGACCAATTCTGAGGGTCGAGATTAATTCGGAAGACCTTGTGTGGGAGGGACCAATTTTGAGGGTCGAGGTCAATTCTAAGGGCCTTAAGTGGGAGCGACCAATTCTGAGGGTCGAGGTTAATTCTGAGTACCTTAAGTAGACAATTTTGAGGGTCAAGGTCATTTCTGAGGACCTTGAGTGGAAGAGACCAATTTTGAGGGTTGAGGTTAATTCTGAGGACCTCAAATAGGAGCGACCAATTTTATGGGTCAAGGTCAATTATGAGGACCTTAAGGGGAACGACCAATTCTGAGGGTCGAGGTCAATTATGAGGACCTTAAGTGGGGGTGACCAATTCTGAGGGTCGTGGTCAATTTTGAGGACCTTAGGTGGGAGATATCAATTCTTGAGGGTCGAGGTCAATTCTAAGGACCTTAAGCTGGATAACTTTCTAGGGGAATCTTGAATTTTGTAGATTTTATTTGGGAAGAGACATTTTTCTGGGGATTATGTCCTTTTGAGAGGATCTTAAAATCTTAGTTTGGAAATTCCATCTTAGGGAAACAGTTGGTAACTTGAGGTTTTGGGATTCCACTGCGGAATGTGTTTCACTGAGACGTTGTTGGGAAGAGATATACGATTGACTTATAGCTCCACTAGGGAAAGTTGTATTTGGAAGTTCTGATAGGGAAATAGTGGATGACTTGAGATTTTTAGGATTCTGCTGGGGAATGTTTTTAGAAACTTCTTGGAAAGAATTCAAAATTTTAGGTAGCTTTGCTGACAAGGCACTTGATTTTTGCTGAAGATAAAATTATCGGGTCTTCGCTAATAGATGTGCTGATTTTTTGGGATTTTAATGTTGGGAATGTAAGGTGGTTTTAGTCCGACTGGGGATTTGGGAGTTTGAAAAAGGATTTTCTTGGTGAAGAAATGTTCCGACATTCATTTGGCAATCTTAGGAATTTTTTGGAACTTTGTGGCATTTTCTAGGATTTCTTATACAAAATTTCACGGAGGTTACCGGCCGACAGGTAGTTGGAGTTGCCAAATGATAGTGGAATGGTCTTTTGAACTGCATGGTAAGGGAAAAGATAGTGCCGATCATTTGATGTCAGGGGATTGCCGATTGGAATGTCTCTTAGCCTCCTATTAAAAGGGGCGAGTTCTTCTCATTTTTCATAGATTCTAGCCTTTTGCTTTTCTGCTTCTCTCTTATGCGATTCATTCCTACATCCATTCTACCTTTGTTTTTAGAAAATGGCAGAATTTTCAAGCAGTGATGTACACATGGCCTGGCTAGGTGTTGATGATTGGGTGAACTTAGAGTAGCGGGCTATGGTTCCCTTAGCGATGGGCAATGAGAATGACTTTGATTTGTTTGTGCCTTTCGCTAATGAGAAGACTCTTCTGCATGAGCCTGCGCACCATCGATCATCCAGGGTGAGGAACCCTGATGGTTATGTAAGAATCATAAGACTCTTGGTGTTCCTTTTTGCATTTTTCTTTTGCATTTTCTTTGTTTCTTCAATTTTTGACAAGAGGTTTTTCTTTTGACAGACTGACGTTGTTGCGTCGAGTCTTCGCTCCTGGTGGATGATGATATTTAGAGACGAGTGGAAGCACCTTCCTCTAGTGGTGCATTGGGTGCTTTCTTTAGATGGTTTTGGTAGTCTGGCATCTACATTAGATGAGACTGCTCGTTCGACGATTGTTTTATGTGCTCTGGGGGAGAGGTGGTGGGATACTACACACACCATTCCTTTGGGTTTTAGGTATATGACCGGTACTCCCATCGATGTACCGCAGCTACTGGGGCTCGACTATGAGGGTATCCAGATAGAGGTGGATTGCACGCTGAGGGTGACGCCGGCGGAGGTGGAGGAGACACTGGGTGATATCGGACGGATAGTTTTTGGTGACTCGATCGATATTTCTACTTTGTGGGATATGCTTTTGATCCGACATATCGATGAGACTGATGGGCTGCAAGTTTTTCATATGACTCGTTTATTTATTCTTTTGCTTTTGGGAGGATTTTGGTAGCGTCATCCATTTATGGTTTTTACCATATTCGAGGGTATTTTCGAATATCCCTCTCTTTGACTGGGGAGCTTGACTTTGGCGACCATTGATTCGTCTTTGGATGCTTTCAGCCGGTTCTTTCGATAGACTTTTACTGGCGCCATGTATCTTTTGGAGGTATTCTTCTTTTTGTTTGCATTTTTCCTTTATGCATTTTACTTTATTTCCTTTATGATTTCTTCTGATTGCTGGCTCTTATCCTTTTGCAGACGTGGTTCTACGAGGTGATTGGGCATAATGCCCATTTGGTTGGTTCAAAGGATGAGTCTATGGGGGGCTTCTACCGAATGTACCGATGGATAAAGTCCAATCGGTAGTCAAGGCGGTTCATTTCCTTGGTAGCGGTGCATTAGGTCTTAAATGACCTGACGAGCAGTCGGTTTATTCATTTTCTCCTTTGAATTTTTCTTTTTGGTATTTCCTTTCTGTTTGTGCAAGTATTGACTTCATCTTTGCAAAATTTAGGTGAACTTTTATCTGTGGGGGACGACCATTCAGCATACTAGGATGATCGGCGGTCATGAGGAAATGCTCCGATCACTGACGCACAAGTTTGGCTACTCCTGGTATCTGGGGGAGAAAGTAGTCAGAAAGATTGTGGAGAAAGAGGTGGCAGTCCCACTATCGATGCCCCTGAGATATATGAGGTAGGTGCAGGAGATGTCAGAGGACACCTAGATGGCGACGATGATTAGTGAACCCTATTCTCTATATAAGAACACAGTGACGACGTATGAAATATCTCGACTTTTTAACGAGTTGGCTGATGCCATTGTGCTTTTGTGATGTGGTGAATATGGCTCTGCCTCCTACAACTTCAGGTAGGGGTACCAGTCGGCTAGTGGGGTCCTCCCACAATGCGGGTAGTGCATCAACGTCAGCAGAGACGACTACTTTAGAGATTCTATTTCTACAGCTTAATCATCCTTCCTACAATATTAAACGATCTGGGGGAGTATCGGTGCGTATACTGCATCGCCCCAATGTGATGGACCTGGATGCGTTGGGGCTGACGGAGGACGTTATTTAGCCAGAGGTATATCCTTGTCCTTTGCTTTTTTCTTTTCTTATCTCTATCTTTGCCTCAGACTGACTGCTTTTCTTTTTCTTATTTTTCTTGCAGCGCATCCAGGTGTCGACTACCTGGTTGAGAGACATTCGGGACTGGATGGCTTTTGTGACTGCTCATATTCGAGAGTCGATCCTGGTTCCTTCCTATTTTGTGTCTTCTGTTATGTCTGAGGAGGGATCTGGATCGGGAAGCGAAGGCTCCTCAACTCATTGCCGGGGAAAGCGTGTGTGTCGCATTGATGGGGAATCATAGAGAGAGTGAGAAAGTGTGGGGGATGAACCCGTTGTTTTTATTTTTATTTTATTTTATGTAAAAGAGATATAATGTCAGCAATATATAAATGCAATGAATGGGGTTTTATTTATTTATATTTTCTTTTCATGACTTAGTCTACATGTACTTTTACTTTGTTTGCTGAGACCGTAAAAAGGATTAGAATTATATAAAATAAAATAAAAATAAATAAAAAAAGAGAATTTATTTTCAAACATGATAAGTTAAAATTAAGGAGAGAGGAATTCTAAAATTCCTTGAGTAGAAATTATTTTTATTGATTTTTTTGGTTTTCACAAAAGAGGAAACATGGAATTTTCTAAAAATTGGGGGACGTCAATCGGCATACCCCTTAGCCTGCCTATCGGCAGGTCAGTCTAGTCAAATCACCCCAAGGCTTTGATTGCACTTTTTTCAGCTACTTTATTCTTGATGGGGTAGGGTTTCATCCAGATTTTCCAGGACCCTTGTCTTTAGATAAGTTTTTAAAGTATAAAAGGGGGTAAGGCGGGGGATTTTTCTTCACCAATTCATATCCTTATCCTCTTACTTATTTATTGCTTTGTGTCTTGTTTCCTCTAAAATGGCACTTCCCATAAGCGCTGAATTCGTCTCTTACCTGGAAAATTTAGAGGCTATGTGCTCATACAATGTGGACTAGGATGCCTTCAACCTACGTCGAGTTTCCTTATGGCGTAACTGACCCATTGACTAGAACAAGATGATGGCGATAATATAATTCTAGTACCTCGAGGATCATGTCTTTCGTTTTAGCTTGGACGAAGTCTGCCCGACTTATGAGGAGTGTTCTTCTATGCTGGGGGTAAATCCCAATGTGGTGGCGGCCATGCCTGAATTCTTTTGGTCCCCTCCGGCACTGTTGGCGGAATTTCTTCATATCTCACCCTTACCATCTCGGTCATTGGTTACTGGAGGAATTATCTCCCTCCCTACTGTATTATATTTCGTGTGTTTACGGGATGTTAATGATGTAGTCTACGCCGAAGCCGTCGCCCTTGGCTTAACTTCAAAGTTATTATTGCTGATCGGAACGTGTAAGTGGACCCTCAAATTATTGCAATCAGTGAGTGGATGTCATATCGTCGTAATCCTGTAACTGTGATACTGGAAGAGACCTTGAATGGTTTAGATTTTTGGCGGGAAGGTCGTTTTGACTTTCTAAGAGGCAGTCCAGTTATGCTATTCATGTGGATGTCTAAGAGATTATGCTTGGCGGTCCCCCATGAATAGCCCTTAATAGATGTGTCGAATTTTTTTACCCGCTATTTCATCAGCTTTAGTTCGACTATCGAGAATTGGGAAAACTAGTTTATGGAGCACGAGGTTCAATGTCTGCACTAGTCGGCGATATGACAGATATAGTACCTTGTCGCAGAATGTATACAATGGGAAAGTGCCTAAGACTTGATGCCACAACCTATAACTTACAGGCTGCGGCCTTATCCATATTTGCCTCACTGGCAACTGCCGCAACCTCTCATACACAGGGTACGACACCTCCATGCTAAGGGTACGACCCCACTTGCTACAGGGTGAGGCCCCAATATTAACTGGTCACACTCCCTTTCATCCACCATCAATGAAACATCTACAACTCCTATATATATAAAGGTTCACACCTCGATAAAGGGCCAGGCTGATTCTCTCACACTGACACCTAACTCAGAGCCAGCTACTCTTTTTACGCCACTAAGCATATCTTGAGGGCTACTAACGGAGCATCGCAACCATCATCCCGAAGACATTAGAATCATCGTATTCATGTATTCTCTTATATTCTCATGTTTGTACGCCTCTTTAGGCCTAATTACTATGTACCAAATAACATATATAATGGGAGTGTGGCACCAAAGTGTACGTAGGCTCATTATTATAGCCGAACCACTATATCTTGTCTTTTATCTCTCTTTACTTGCTCTATTTGCTTATTATTCATTTTATACTTGGTTTGCTGGTACGAGAATGACAAGTGGACGATTTCTCGTATCATCAATTTGGCACCGTCCGTGGGAATCGAGATATTTAAATATTGTTTCTAAATATTTCGAGTTGTTGAACACCTTATTCTATTCATGGGGATCCTTTGGATCATCATCCCATGAGTAAATTTTGGTTAGTGAGCTCTATTTTATATTCACACCCTTAACTGGGTATTTCTTTTGTTCAGATCTACTCTCGGGTCTCTATTTTATGACCTTAAAGCTATTTTACATACCCCTGTGATATCATTTCATCTAGATAATGCTGAAAAGCATGATGGGCTTTAGCCCCGAAAAGATGAATGATTAGGGAAGGATTGTATTTACTCCCTTTTTGTTATTCTTTACCTATGATCTAGGGCTTATCATTAGAATCGTGATATTTTGTGCACCCTGAGAATATTCTCTCATGTATAGACCCTAGTAAGTATGCTCTCCACATGTTGCGGGAGAAAAACTCCCTTTCTAGGTTTCAATTTTGGGATTTCTCCCTTCACTGCCTAGACGGGGATGCCTCCTGGTAGGTAACTACCTTTTTCTTACCGCGACATCTACTAGTGCCATTGTATTACAACAACTACAAATTATCGGGGAATGGACTCAGGTGGTCGTTAGCTCAACCTTGGTGAATATCATTCAAAGGCCAGGACAGTACACTTATGTGCCTTACTGGCAGCGACCTCATCAGTAATAACATGCAGTAATTCAAACACTGCATCCCAACTTCCTACTTGGTTAATCCAATATTCCTATGATTACTCACTTCTATTAGTTTTGTCTTGTATTATATATTTTTTAAAGACTAACAAAGTAAAAATGGAAGGAGAATCCAGCCAAAGCACATAAGTCAAAGATGAGATTGTGCAATTGTACAATCACTTCAACCATCTCTACGACAATCATGCTTCGCTCCAAATTCAAGTTAACTATTTGACCCAGAGGGTCCGCATGCTAAAGGATGCAACCTCATCCAATGTGGGTACGGTGACCAGGATTATTGCCTCACCAACCTTCACTGCCGTGGAAATACCAGAAGTTCCATTCGCAAAAGTAACATGCAAAAACCAGAAAAGGAAAGTGGAGAAGGCAGAAAGGGTCTTTGAGTCCTACACCCCATTGGCCTTCCCAGTTGAAGACATCTTCGAGTTCATGAAAGAGGATAAGATGCTGAAGTGGCCAGAGAAGCTTAAATCTCCACCCCACAAGAGGAACAAAGCCAAGTGGTGCAAATTCCACCAAGACCACGACCACAATACTGAGAAGTGTTATGCCCTGAAAGATGAAATTGAGAGGCTCATAAGGCAGGGAATGCTGAAGCACTTCCTCGAGGATGCCTAAGGGATGCAGCCTAGTCTGACATGCCACATTGCTCTTTTTATGCCCACATTTATGTTTCATCTATTTCTTTTCTTAGTGAAAACTCTTTTGAATAGTTTCATGATAACTTTGTATTGTCCTAACAAAACCATGAATATATGAATAGATATATGAAATCAAGTTCACTTTATAGTGCCATATTTTGATTCTCATTTTCGTTAAAAGTTATCTTATAAAAGACTCTTTGTCTTGAACAGATTTTGAATTAAGACAATATGTTATATCGGGAATGATAATATCTAAATGGGCCCACACTGCCCACCGTGACGCTTGATTATCTGAAAGCAAGTGATAATTGAAATGGCAAAAGCAACTATTGAGAGCAACTATCTGAATTGGTCTACAACATCACTAATAAAGACTATATTCCAGCATATTATGGCTACATTCTGGAAAAAACATTTAATAGAAAGCATTATTAGCCACAAGGGATTATAATGCTCATTCTTAGCTTTCAAGACGCGTCATAAGAATCAGGGGCTTCAAATGCCCGTTCTTAGCTTTCGGGACGCATCATAAGAATTAGGGGCTTTAAGTGCCCATTCTTAGCTTTCGGGATGAGTCATTAGCCCAGGGAGGTTACTCCCTCGGTAAACATCATTAAATTGGTGGATAGAGATAAAATATAATTAACTTGGTGATCTCATATTAGCTTAATGAAGCTTCATAATACCTAGCCCGGGAAGGCCTGATAATAACCCACAGGGTTCGAAGACTTAATCGTCTACGGATAGTCCTATATTTGAAGGGTACAAAGACTTAATTGTCTAAGGATAATCCTATTATAGCTTGGGAAGGCATTATATATATATCCAAGCATAGCATGGGGAAGCTTTATAGTACCTAGACCAGGGGGGCTGATAATAACCCAATCGAAGTGACTAAAGGAACGCCAATAACGAAAATCGAAGCAACTAAAGGATGTTGTGTTGCTGTCATCAAGAAGCATGCCAAAGCTACAGAAGAGGATGACCTTAACCCGACATGCTGTCATTGATTTCCTAAAGGCATAAAAGGGGTCATAGCCTTATTAATATGTCTACAGCCATTCATACATGGCAGCAAAGGAGTTTTTAGCATGTCGCAGATATTTAAAAATTCACTCAAGTTGTTAGAGTGCCGTGGAAGTATCACATGAAGGCTGCAGCATTTAAGTCCTAAGCATTTTTGGGTCTATTGTTGTGGCCTACTCAAGAGTAGCAAAGTTTGCGAAGAAAAAACAAGGACAAAGTCCAAGGCAAAAGCACGGCAGGCTACAACTAACTTGCTATATCGGCCACAACCCACATGAAAAAACATTTGTATATTGGTTGCAATTAGTGTGTTAGCCTGACAAGCTCATTCAATCAAACAATCATTTATTCATATAAGTATTGAGGTGTGCAAATGAAGTTAAAAAAATTATCATATTGGAGGAGTCTAGTGAAGCCATGAGAGTACAATTAGCAGAAATATATAAGGATATACAATTATTTGAAAGCTAAAGACTAAGGAAAAAAATGAAGTATTCAAGTTATATAAACAAAGGTCGCAGCCATTCCAAAATGCGAAACAAAAGATAAAGAGGGACGCAACCCTAAGATGCAACATCGTCATCTTCATCTCCCTCTTCCCCCTCCGCAGCTGTCATGGTCTCTTCCTCAGTTGTCGCTGCTTCAGCCTCTGCCCTTAACCTGTCTCTTTCTTCTTTCGCAACCTTCATCTTAACCATGCACTGCTAATGCTCAGCATCACCGAGGCCCTAAGCAAGAACTGTCTCTTTAAATCGGGGAAGTTTTGTATGATTCTATGCCTGAGCTCTTGGTAGCCACGGAGGTAGGCCCTATTATTAATGAGGTAGAAGTCTTTGGAGCCCTTAAATGACTCCACAACGTTGTCAATAGCTCATTGAAGGTCTTATCCATGTTGTTCATTTTTTCTTATAAGGGACGCAACATGATATTCCTCCATCTTCTTTATAGCCGCAACAGGGGCTTCAGCATCGTTAGCAGCCTTGGTCTCCAACTATGCATACTTCTTTTAAATAAGTCCAAGCTTTCTATTGGAAAATTCCACAGCTTGGGTAGCAGTCCCAGTCTGCGATTGAGAAGCCTTGAGAGCTTTCGCATCTTGGTTGAAGTTCTCCTCAGCATCATTTTTAGCCTTTTTTCCAGCCTCAATTCTAGCATCAGCACTCATCTTGTATGCTTCCAAAATTGCGGTATATGATTTCTTCCCAGCTTCAAAGGAGCCAGTTCTTACCTTCTCTAAATCAGCATTATGAATGTTGTCTGCGACCTTCTTCAGCCTATAGAGGGCTTTGTACATCATCTTTTGAGAAATCATGACATCCGCGACCTGCAAAGAGATTAAAAGTTAGAAGTTGAAATGTGTGAATGAAGTTGAGAAGGTACTTTCACTTACCCTCAACAAACTATGGAGACCACAGTCCTCGAAGTCATCGTAGTCGTCATCCATGAGGCGATTAAGGTCCGCTAAGTCTGGGGCTCTCTTCATCCTGTGGACAACCCTTACAGTTGTATCCCAATAAGATTCGGGGTTGGGGCGCCTAAGTTGGGGCCATGGACGACCGTCAAGACCAACACTGGCACAACACTGGGGAGGTGCTAGGTGGGCATTTACAGCCACTATTATTGGAGGTGGTGAATTATTTTGGAGAAGTGTTGTGTCCGTCGAGTTGTCCGGAGGTTGACATTAGCCCTATCGTGACCAGATTGGATACAATATCATCGTCGGAGTCAACCTCAGGTCTTTCGTGAGGGACTAACCCCTCAACATGGAGTGAGGGTGCGACAACATCTGTTCGAGCCTGATTAATTTGGTCACTAGAAGGGATTGCGGTAAGAGCTTTGGACTTCATCCTCTTCCTCTTCCTTTGCATCACTGTGTTATTAAGGATAACTTCATCCCCATCCATTTCTGCCAATTGTGTAGCCAAAAGCTCCCTATCAACTTCCTCACCTGAAAGAAGAAATGCAACAGTAAAAATCTGAAGGTTAAAAATCACTGCCGCAGAATAAAAAATCAAGTAATATTATTACCTTCATCACCCATATCTTTGGGAATAGATTTGTTGGTGAAGTTGCCCGCTTAAAAAATGAAGGCAGAGGTTACAAGTGTGCTGAACTTCTTCTTCTCAGCAGGAACTATCATGGCCTCACCAATTCTCTTTTCTTGCCGCTGACTCAGCTGCAAATTATCGAGGGCTGCATAAATATTCAAAAGTTAGTGCAAAAGCAAAATGTGGGGAATAATATGCAACTATAAAGAGAGGACGCGACTATAAATGAAAAGTTACCAAGTTTAGAGGGACACCCCCATTGTCGAGGCATCCTAAAGGTTCTCTCCCTCTCAGTCTCTTCACGGTGGATCTCCCACCCTTCTAGAGAAATGAAAAAATACTTTCCCTTCCAGTTTTTTACGCTGATAGGCCTCCCGAAATAAAGGGCCATATCTTTACCACGGATAGAAAAGTAATAGTACCCCACAAACTTTACGGAGTTTTCCTTTGGGCGGTAGAAGCGGAAAAAATCCACATAAGTAATATTTCTCTTGAATTTCTTATCCCATAGTACAATAGATGTAAGAATGGTCCTACAACCATTAGGATATAATTGGGCTGGGTCTAGACTCATTGTTTTGAAAATCCTCCTAATGGGAACAGGGATAGGCTGCCGCATCCCATAAATAAAAGCGTGGAGGGGGAAGCAGACCCCATCGTCAGCAAGTGTCGTGCATGTACTTTGTTCCATGGCAGGTGATGAGTACATCAAGTTTTTTGGAAATTCAAAGGCTTTAACCACCTGATCAACCCACTCTTGGGTCATAATGCTGTGGATACCAAGTGCAGCAGGAGATCTCTTAGCTCTCCCAGATATGCTAGCGGGTATATCCCTAACCTCAAATGGACCCCCAGCCGTGGCATTATCATCTATATCCATTGGTTGGTTACTAGAATTGACCTCTTCCTCCATGGCCGCAGAATCCAAGTTTGAATCTAACACCACACAGTTGGGGCAATTTCTCAGTTGGCAAGTTCCAAGTGATGTCAAAGGGAGCACAAAGGGAAGTTCAGGAGGAAGGGCTCCAAAATGTTTGTTCCAAAAGCCTCTTAGAAATTTGTCTGGGTCAAAGTTCATATGGATGCAGCAGTACCTGAAAAGCAGAGAGTCTGTAGTTAGGCGCCACAACCAATATGGTCCTAAAAAGCCTCTAAGAAGCTGCGGAAGAATAATAATATGTAGAATAAAGAGAATAGAAATGATTTGCAAAATTGGCTAAATATGCCAAGTGTTGGGTCCTAAAACCCTAGATGTTAAATGTCGTCGCGACATATTATTTTGAGGGTAGGAGGCATTATCTTCTTACATGACGTAGTCATTAAACTATGGGCTAAATACCGCGTACTCTAATCTGATAACCAAAGGAATATCCTATCAAATAAGAGTTACTACAAGCCGCAGCCAAATATGTACATGCCGTAACCTTAATTTGGTGCATGACGAATAATTATGTTTAATGCCTACCGCAACAACATTATATATGCTGCAGATGTTTCTTAAACATCATTACTTAAAGGTCGCATTGATTCAGAAACCAACTTACTAAAGGGATCTTACCTTGCCACGACTACTCACTCAAACAGGTTAGTATTTGGTCTGGGTAAATTCAAAAATCAAAGGCCCTAGAATGTGAAATGTCTCGCTCAAGAACATCAAGAACATAAAATCATTGCATTGGTCTGTTTATACTCTGTCTCTATAAACAGGGTATTCGACTATCCTAAAGATCACAGCCTAGCCAACAACATGTTCCCTTGGGTCAACAATGGAAGATTAAGAGACTTCATTCATGGGTTTAACAATTGTGGATTTATTTTAGCAATTCAAGATTGATTCAATTTCAAATCAATCATCCTCTACAACCCAAGAAGTTACGAATTCAGATGTGGGTTAAATGTGATTGCAATAGTAATTTTACGAGATATGAGTTCAAATAGACCATCTAATAAGCAGAAATCAAAAGCAAACAACAAAAGGTGAACCACAAGAATTTTTTATTGAAAAAATTACCTGAAAATGAAGAAACCACCAGTGCTTAGGCTAGAACTGCCTTAGAACCACCGCTCGCAACTACTAGAAATCGCCAGAAAATGCAAGGAGACAAATGCGCATAAATTCTCTCTCAATATGCTCTCAAAAGATTTGGGAATTGTAATGAAGTCCACGACCGATTCTATTTACATAAGAGGGCGCGGGAAGATGAAGCATCGCCTTTGAAATACAACGGTAACTTGAAAATACTTGATTACTCAGTTGCAGCCCCAATCGCAATCTCTTGGCACTACGACATGGGGGTTTATTGATATCACGGATATAGTACCTTGCCGCGGAATGTATACAATGGGAAAGTGCAGAAGACTTGATGCCACGGCCTATAACTTATAGGCTACGGCCTTATCCATATCTGCCTCACTGGTAACTGCCGCAACCTCTCATGCATAGGGTGCAACACCTCCATGCTAAGGGTGAGGCCCTACTTGATACAAGGTGCAACCCCAATATTAACTGTCTGCACTCCCTTTCATCCACCTGCAGTGTAACATCTACAACTCCTATATATAGAGAGGTTCACACCTCGATAAAGGGCCAGGCTCATTCTCTCACATTGACACCTAACTCAGAGCTAGATACTCTCTTTACACCACTAAGCATAGCTTGAGGGCTACTTGCGGGAGCATCGCAACCATCATCTCGAAGCAACCAGAATCATCCTATTTATGTATTCTCTTATATTCTCATGCTTGTACGCCTCTTTAGGCCTAATTACTATGGACCAAACAACATAATAATGAGAGTGTGACACCAAAGTGGACGTAGGCTCATTATTATAGCCGAACCACTCTATATCTTGTCTTTTATCTCTCTTCACTTGCTCTATTTGCTTATTATGCATTTTATACTTGGTTTGTTGGTACGAGAATGACAAGTGGATAATTTCTTGTATCATCAGTCGGTACCCTAGTGGGGGGAGCTGCATCCCATTTTAGAACTGGGAGAATACCAGTATGTTCGGTTGGTTAGCCTCCAATAGACCTCTTTTTACTTTCCTTATCGGCCCCTGTGTCAAGTAGGATGGGAGAAGATTGTGCTCGGACACCAGATTTCTATCCTATGGAGGATTTGATGGAAGGCATGTGCATGTGGTTGGGCTCTTTATGGGAGAGTCATCGGCCGTCGAACCGTCCTTGCCAGTCTGTTGGTAGAGTTTGACATATTTTTGGGGACTACATGAAGTGGTTGTGGAGGAGGGGAGTGGCTAAGATGTTGGCCGAAGAGACCGGGTAGAGATGGCTCGCCATGTTTAACACCATGGAGGGGGTATAGTTATTTTCCCCGGGCTGGTCTGAGCTTATCGTTCCATGGAACGCCTTTGGTATTCCATCCAAGCAGGGGAATTTTAGGAACCCCAAAATGTAGATGATGATGATGGGGCTAGTTCTTCTGGAAGCTGTGGGTAGGGCCTTTCGAAGAAGATGGTTATGTTTTAGGTGATGTTTGGTAGGAATAATTTTGGAAAGTTATTAAGTTAGTTTCTTTAGGAGTATCTTGATTTGGCTTTATTTTTAGCACAGTTAATGTTGGTGGGGGTAGTTATTTGACTCCCTATGCTGATATTTCGTGTAATTGTGCCGGGTTTCCCCATAATGGAATAAAAAAGTATTTTAATATATTTTTGTGACTCTTGATGTGTTTTGCATTTGAATTATCTATACCAATCACTAAGTCATACATAATCCTTTTGTTCAAGTAAATGATAAAATGAACTATCATACTCGGGGATAAGAAGCGAATAATATTTTATAAAAAAGAAGGGGACTGTGATCATGTTAAGCATATGAGCTTCCTACGTACCTCTGGGGGTTTTGAAACTTTTCTAAAAATGATTTTTAGAGGATCCGACCCCAGATAGTTATGAGTAGAGGGAAATAAAGATTTTTTTAGAATAGAAGGGGGTGAGAAGAGTCGTAGCTCACCGAGATTTTGGACTAAGGGTAGAATTTATTAAGATGGTCCAAGTTGACTGGACGGGCCATCTCTTCTCTGTCAAGGTTAGTGAGCACAACGGTGCCCCCGAATGGAATTTTTTTTCCATGATGTAAGGGACACTCCAGTTGGGCTTGAATTTTCCTCTGGGGTCCCAGATGGGTTCTATGATCTCTTTAAGGGATAAATCCCCTTCTCGGACACCATGGCCCTTGACTCTATTATTTAATGATTGTGATATTCGGTGATTGTACCCTTATATATGATATAGAGTTTTCAGTCTCCTTTTATCCAAGAATGAAAACTCGTCAAGAAGGCTCTGATGTTAGTCTTCGTCACTGACTTTTCTTTCAAACATGACACGTAATGAAGGGATTTCTAGTTCTACGGGTAAGACCGCTTCCATTTTGTATACCAAAGAGTAAGGGGTATCCTTAGTAGATGCTCGAACTGAAGTGCGGTAGCCCCAGAGGGCGTAGAGGATTTGATCGGCACAATATAGGTAACTCTCGGATATCTTATTAATGATTGCTTTGAGGTTCTTATTAGAGGCTTCAACTGCACTGTTGGTTTGAGGTCGGTAAGGAGAAGACTTATGCCTCTAGATCCCATACTTGCTGACTAATTCTGTGACATCCACCTCGAAATGTAACCCGTTGTCTGACACTAGCTCGTGCCGGACCCCATATCAGCAAATGATGTCTTTTTGGATAAACTTGGACACGTTTTTGGTATTCAGCACTGCGTATGACTCATCTTCGACCAATTTGGTGAAGTAATCAATGGCCACTTAGATGAACTCATGACCATTTGAGGCTTTGGGTGTAACTTTCCCTATGATATCGATGCTCCATGTCGAGAACGACCAGGGAAAAGTCATGTTGTATAATTCTCGTAGAGGCATGGGCTGGAGATTAGAAAACTATTGACATTTAAGGTATCTCTGAACATAAGCGTTGTAATCCCAAACCATGGTAGTCCAATAATAGCATTGTCAGATGATTTGTTTTGCAAGTATAAGGCCACTCATGTGGGGTACACATTTCCTGCCATGGATTCTCTTCATCATCTCTTCAATGTCAGCCCCTGCAATGCAGTATAAGTGGGTTCCATCAGAGTTTTTATTGAACTATTCTTTATCATAGACAATATAGTAGGAAGCCATTCTATGAAGGGTTTCTCTGTCTTTCTTGTTAGAATTATGGGGATACCTACCGTGCTTGAGGAGACTTCAAATATCATAATACTAGTAATCAGCCATATCAGGATCTTCTTCTGTGACTAGCTCAATGTGGTAGTAGTGGGTTGGTTTATTTTGTTTTCGGACTAGGAAGGGGGTCATAGTTATTGCTTCGAGCAAGTCAACCATTGAGGCCAAGGTAGCAAGGGCATCGACTAAACCTTGCTCGGGGTAGGTAATGGAAGGTAGTATCTTAGAATTGGAAGGCCAACTATTTTAGGTGGGCATGGAAAGATAAGAGTTTCTCGTCCTTGACTTTCCATCCTCTAAGGACCTGGTCGATGATGAGGGATAAATCCCCATAGACATCTAATCATTAGATTCTTTTCTTGAGAGAGACTTTGAGGCCTATGGTGCATGCTTCGTATTCGGTCATGTTATTGGTCTAGGGAAAATCTAGCTTGATGGCAATAGGAGTGTTAGAATCATCCGGGGAGATTAGGAGTATCCCAAGGCCATATTCTTTCCTGTTGGATGCGCCGTCAAAGAACGTTTTCCACCGGAGGTCTTGTTAGGAGGCACAAAGGATATCTTCATCTGAGAATTTGGTGACCCAAACATCGACTTCTTTCATAGGGTGGTCAGCAAGGTAGTCAAATATGACTCTCTCTTTTATGGATTTCTGTGTTACATACACCATATCAAATTCGGCTAATAACATCAACCATCTTGTCATTTGGCTGGAAAAAGCATGCTTCTAGACTAGGTATTTGATAGGATCTATTTGGGACACAAGTCTGATAGGAAAGGCGATCATGTAGTGCCATAATTTTTGAGTGACCCGGACAAGGGAGACACATGCTTTCGCCAAGGAGGTATAGTTGACTTCGCATCCGATTAATTTATGACTGGCGTAGTAGATGGCTCTCTCCTTGTGGGTTTCTTGAAGGTATTTGGCTAATAAAGCCCTGGCTACGATGTCTATTATGGCCAAGTATAGGAGTAGGGGGAGACCAGGCTACGGTGGCATGACTATCAGTGTTCGGGTTAGATATTGCTTAATCCGATCAAGGTTTATTGACAAGGTTCATTCCAAACCTTGGTTAAATCCTTTCGAAGGATTTTCAATATGGGTTCACAAATAAAAGTTAACTAACTAATGAACCAACTGATATACAATAATTTTCCAAGGAATCCTCAGACTTCCTTCTACATTTTGGATGGTGAAATTTCAAGTATGGCTTTCAATTTGGCAAGATCTGCTTCAATCCTTTTTTTGCTAACCATGAATCCCAAGAGCTTTCCTTTGGTAATGCTAAAAACACATTTATGTGGGTTAAGTCGCATTTGGTATCGCCGTAGTCACTCGAAGAACTTTCGAAAAGCGAGAACATGACCTTCCCTAATCTTAGACTTGATGATCATGTCGTCTATGTAGACCTAAACTTCTTTATGAATCAAATCATGCAAAATGGTCGTGGCCACCCTATGGTAGGTAGCCCCTATATTTTTTAGACCAAATGGTATAATGGTGTAATAGAGGGGTGATGAATGCAATTTCTCTTGATAATCCGGGTGCATCTTGAACTGATTGTATTCGACAAACCATTAATAAATGACTTGATAGCGTGACTGACTGTGTTTTCTATAATCATGTTGATATTGGGTAGCAGGTAATCATCCTTTATAAAGGCTTTGCCCAAATCTTGATAATCAATGCACATGTGAACCTTTCCTCCTTATTTTGGCATGGGCACAATATTGGCTAGCCATGTGGGATATTCAATCATTTGGATGAAGCCTACGTTCAACTGTTTGACCACATATTCCTTAACCTTGAGAGACCATTTGGTGCGGAGCTTTCGCTATTTCTACTTGATCGATTTGTATTCGGGGGCATTAGAATCTCATGCAGAGATATTTTGGGGTCAATTTCGGTCATGTCATCATAGGACCATGCGAAGGTGTCCATAATATTCTTCAGTAGTTCTTCGAATTGCGCACGCTCTTGCTCATCAAAGGTGGACCCTATCCTAATCTCGCTCGGTTGGCTACTAGAACCGAGCTTAATAACAACCGTTTCATCTTCATTAATTTGAATGAGGTTATTTTATTTGTTATTAACCTTATTAAGATCAGTTCAGAATTGTTCATTTGCAAATCATCATCATCAAGAGTTTGATTAGAATCAAGACAATTAATATAAGGCACACCAAGATACTCAAAATCTTTATTTATTTCATTGTTGGGAAAAATAGTGTCGAGAACCTCATCAAAGGAGGTCTCGATTACATTATGGTAAAAATAAGGAGGAACAACAAAAGAAGAGGAAATGAGATAAACATCTGAGTTGGGTTGCATTTCAACAGGTGGACCTAGTATAACATGCCAGTTGAGGAGAGGTGCATCAATATCTTTAATCAGGCAGTATGGATCCGATGATGTAGCTCTTGAGTGGACCATGAAGAGTGTCAGACCTAGTGTCTACAAGATGAATAAATCCTTGGAGTCACTTCCCTTAAAATCTCCCATAATAGCTATAGTATTCTCAACGAACGGTTGCACATAATGCTGGGAATATTTGACCCATGTGTAACTATTTTAGAAGAAGATCTCCATTACTGGATTTATTTTCTTATCCACTTGATCATACCATGATTCAAGAAAGCCACAAAAGGGTAAATCTTCACCCTCTTTAATGAATCTTCCATTCAAGGAATCCTCTACGACAGTCTTGCTACTTTCTATCCTTCTCTTCAACTAAGGTTGGCGAAGAATTCTGAATTCCTCTGTTAATGGTTGATAACCCAGGCCATAGGGAGGAAATGCCTTTTTCAACACTATGAACTGCATGTTCTTGAACATATATATCACATTGACGTTGCCATAAGGGTTATGTTTTGGACAAACTCAATCTTTAAAACCATCCCCTATTGGGAGTGGAAGTGGTTCGACTCGAAAACCTGACAGATGCATATTATTTGCCCCTTGCTATAAATTTAGTATCGGATTATTGGTGCTTGCATTCTCAGTATTATCATTATCTCCCAAGATGGCTATGACCTTCCCATTTGTAAAAAACTTTAGTTTCTGATGGAGGGATAAAGACACACCCTTAATACTATAGAGCCATGGTCATCCGAGTAATGGTTGAAATAAGTCGGGATGTCGATGACTTGGAATTCAGTAATGGGTTTTATAGGGCCATCCCCTATTATAAGCTTTATAGATCCCATCACTTCTCGACGAGTATTATCATAAGAACGCACCGCGGCATAAGTTGGAGTAAGGTGGCTTACTTTCAGTCCCAAGCAGTTGAGGGTTCTTAATAAGCAAACATTAAGTGCTGATCCATTGTCAATAAGTGAAAGTGGGACGGTCTTTCCCATGACTTTAAAAGAGATATTGAGAGCATAATTGTAATTTGGACCAAACTTAGGGATTTATTCTTTTAGAGAAGGAGATAATTTTAGTAGAGGTTAGATATCCAACCAAATTTACTACTTCTTCAAGCGTGGTGGAAGGAAGGACTATGGGCCCGATAAGTAGTTTAATCAAGGCATTTTGGTGCAGCTGGTAAGATATAAAGGCATTTCGTATAGATCCTTCTGCTCAACGGGGAGAAGTATAAGCGAAGGGACCAAGCGCCCTTGTAGTTTCAAAGCATCAAGTATATCTCAAATATACTATAAATTTTATCGATCTATCAGAATAAGTCTTCCATGATATGGATGACATTATCTAAGCTAGCTTCATCGGTAGGTACTACCCAAATATCTGACTCTCGAACCCACTTTCGAGCTTCCATAAACAGTGTGTTGAATTTTTAGCAGTCAATGGTTATTTTCGAGGGCAATTTCAGCCCTAACTCTAGGAGCTCGTTCGGTACTGCTGGAAATTCCATATATTTTCCTTTGGGATAAGTACGAATGAAAATACATGCTCTTGTAAGAAGTGTCATGGCCTGATCGAAAAAATAAGTAGGATGAAGGAGAAAGTACGAGCAAGCTTTGAGGGGTTTAGGCTAGTATATGGCTATGTTGGGTGATTTGCTGGGTACAATCTGAGTAGATGGGTCAAATTTTGGGTCTTCTTCTAGGAAGATGGCATTTATATGATTTAAGAGTGGATTGTGGGTAGTGTTCGGTTTAATATTAGCTAGTGGGGCGATGATACCTCGATCAATTAGACCTTGGATTAAATTTTGAAGATGAAAACAATAATTAGTGGTATGGCCAGCATTTTGATAGAAATCACAATGGGCATCTGGTTTTAATTTTTTGGAAGTGGGTTTGGTAATGGATGAGGGTCTAATGGCTTAATAAGATCTCGGCTCAAAAGGGATTGGTGAATTTTGGAGAGGGGAGCGTGAAGCTTAGTGTATTTTTTTCTAACTGGGTTAGGGAAGCTTTTTGGTGCCCATGAAGTGGAAGGTAGAGAGATGTTATTGATGGTTGAAACTATGGTATTGGCAGGCTTCTCATACTTTCTGGGAGTGAACTGTTTGGATACTTTCTTTTGATCAACTTTTATCTTGGCAAGACTTTCTTCGATCTCCACTCATGCTTCCTAGAGATCTTGAAAATAGGGGTAATATTATCCTCCCATCGTCGCTCGAACATGGGGTAAGAAGTTTTTCATCACAATACTGACTAGTTCCTCTTCGGAAGGTCGGTTGGTCATGGTGGCCACTTTCTCTCTCCATCTTACTATAAAATTACTGATAGATTCTCCAGTGTTCTACTTGAGAAGTTTTAAATCACAACTGGTAACCTCCAACTCCTCATATACTTGTACTACGACATGAATTCATGGACCACATCCTCCCTACTGCGAATTCTTGATTCCTCGAGAGATAAGAACCAGAGGAGAGCACTATCCTTCAATTTTGTTGGAATATCTGGGCCATTATTTCCTCGGAGGCACCTAAGAGAGTTATGGCTCGATTGTAACTTTGGAGATGGACAATTAGGGGCCCACTACCCCCAAACTTCTCAATATTGGGCATCTTGAATTTTTCCGGTAGCCTTGCTTTAGGGTAGGGAGACATATGGGTGTAATCCATGTAGTTTCAAGAGATTCGGACTTGGTCAACATCTTAAGGTCCCCGTTGACCTTGTTCAACTCTTTTTCCATCGAATCAATGGTCATGGGTAGGTTAGCCCCTGGTTGGGCAAGATTCAGCATAAGGAGCTGAGCTGGAGGTGGCCCATTGGCAGGAGGGACACGTGGAGCGTTTTAATGTTCTTCCGGGACCCAAATAGGATCAGGTGTGGGTGGTCCCATAGCGTGGAGGAAGAGGACCTCGGGATCTTCGAGAATAAGGCCCCTGTTTCACTACATTTTATGAACCTCGGTTTGAAGGTTATCAATCTTGGCAGTAAGTTGGGTTAGAACCGTTATTAAATCAGGCTGCACATTCGGTACTTGGTCTGCATTCTCCATGGAAAGCGGATTCCAGACTCGGAGGAAGTAACAGGAGAGCTAACAGAGATTCGGGGCGGTTCGACGGAAGAACAAAACCAATAGGGATCCAGGCCAAGGGTTCGGTATGCGATCGTCCCGAGAAGGAAAATGATTCGAATTTATTTTTGAAAGAGAAGGGAGGAAAACTTAAATTATAGGAGAAAATGTCTTTGACATTTTTGGAAAAAGGAAGACAAAATGTTTTTGGGTATTTCGATTAAAGGAGGAAAAAGAGAAAATATTTTTGACATTTATGATAAGGAAGGAAAATGTTGTTTACATTTTGATAAAAGAAGAAAAGAAAATGTTTTTTGACACTTTTGATAAAGAAAGGGGAAAAACAAGAGAAGGGTCTCAACATTATTATTATTATTATTATTGTTGTTGTTGTTGTTGTTGTTGTAATCTTCTTCTTCTTCTTCTTCTTCTTCTTCTTCTTCTTCTTCTTCTTCTTCTTATTCTTCTTATTATTATTATTATTATTATTATTATTATTATTATTATTATTATTATTATTATTATTATTATTATTATTATTATTATTATTATTATTATTATTATTATTATTATTATATTATTATTATTATTATATTATTATTATTATTATTATTGTTATTATTATTATGTTCTCACTTGTATTAGGTTTACCTAAATGCAAAAATAAATGTCGAACGGGACCCGAGCCTGGAAACATTGGGTTTGAAAAATATGTAAAACACGGTTGGACTTGTTGCTAGGCTCGTGGATAGGGTCCCGTTTTGAAAAAGATGAAATCGCGCAAAAATTTGGGCATCCTGGCGACCCGACATTTCAGCAGAGTTTCGGGTAGTAACTGACAAACTAAATATGAGTTGACCCTAGGTTTGACGCCTATATGAGGGTATGCAGTTGTTGGGTTAGTGGAAAGGTTCCCCCCTTTGGCATGACTTCCACGATATACGTCTTGATTTTGAGGGCAATCGGTACATGTGGACAAGCCATTTGATATACCTGAGTGTACATGAATTGCCTCACCATATACCTCGTGGGAACAGTACATGTGAGAGAAAATTCGATATACTCAATGTACATGAACGAGTTCCCTGTGATATACCTCCCTTCATGACTTCGGTCAAGCGGCACGATACAGGGGGGACTGTTAGATATACGTCGAATGTACTTGGCCAATGGAAGGTGAGAGTTATATTTCTTAGGCTAACTGCGACCTGTTGGACCAGTTCCCATCACAAAGTGACCCCTCAGTACGGGACAAAATTTTGGTCAATATCCATGCTCTTTGTGATGTAGTGTGCAAAATGCATGATTCTTGATTAGTATATTATGGAGAGAGTATTTTATTTATCATGATGAACACTATACTAATAGGGAAGAAATTACAAATACCATACAAAGTAAATCTAGCATGGAGCATGAAGATTATACTAAGCATAGATATGTGAGAGTGAGTGATGTGTGAATATCTACGAGTGAGTGTGTGGTAGTGAACCTAATCATGGATCAACTACAAGTGATGTGTGACAAGTGTGAGTGAGCATGGATATATACAAGCGTGATACGTGGAGGTGTGTGTTAGTGACACCTAAGCATGGGTATTCTAAGCGGTGTGTGCAACATGTGGATATAAGTGATCCTACGTGTAAGTAGTGTAAGGTGTACATGGAGAGTATCTACAAGCGTGTGAGTGAGGAGTGAGTGAGATGGGATATAAACATGAGGTAGATATATTCAATAAATAATAGAGGAGAAAAAAGTGAGCATATAGGTAGGTGCATACGCACACAAGCGAAAAATGATAACACCCATGAAAATAGAGTTTAGCCGTCTTATGATAAACAAATCCCCAGCGAAGTCGCCATTGTGGCCATCCCTTACTTTTGGGATCTTTTCCTCCCGTCTTGGGGTTTCGACGCTCGCTCACGTGCACTCGAAGGGGGGGAGAAGGTCTCGCGATCTTTTTATAGGAGTTCTTTGGTCGTCATCAATGTGGGGTGGTATAAAAAGATGGAGTCACTAGCCTATTTTCAGAAAACAGGCAAAAGAACATGTCGCCGCCTCGAGAGAGTGACATCAAATACAAACTGATGCTTATATGAAACCAATAGTTTAGAGGTTCGGGGGATAAGTTACGAAATGGAAGGTGTTAGGCACCCATCCCTCCCTTTCGATCTCTGATGGGCTAGTGTTCGTATTTTCCTTAATTTCCCCGTGAAGTGTGTGCACGTGATTATATAAATGGAGATTGGAATTAATCGACTCATATCATGAAAAAGATAAAATGAAGTCATCCAAAGGAATGTTCACAAAATAATAATAGAAAGTATGATGTGCGCGCTTATCGAGATATTGATCTTTTTAATGGCACAATAATATTTGTTAGATAAAACGCAAATATGAATCACAAGTAATATATATATATATATATATATATATATATATATATATATATATATATATATGAGTAATATATAAATAAAATAAAAAGTATGAAAATGTGAAAATATAAAAATTGGACCCGAGTCTCGGGTTTTAGCCCGAAACGCCTACGTAGCCTACAAAGGCATCAAATTCCGTGTAGTTCGCATGCGGCATAAGGGTGGGGTTTATCCCATAGATTCAAATGGGAGTTTATTATATGTGTATGTGTAGAAATTATATTTTTAGTTTTGAAAAAATGTGGTGAATAATCCCTCGGAATTCATACGGAATCTAAAAATCCTTATCTCTTTAATTGTTTATTTTAGTGTTTTTTTTATAGAAAATAAAGTATGTGCAATATAAATAATAAAGGATGAGATGCTAATGTGTATGATCTGGAGTAAAAATTAGATTAAGAATTTATGTAACTAATGTGAAAATAAAGAATTTAAAGAGAGAGAATGATTTTTGGACCTGCTTTGGATAATCGAGGCTTTATCTGGATCCTTGATGAGCTTCCTTGAATGTTGTGATTAATGTTAGATGAGAGAGAAGGGGATTTTGATAAATGGGCTATGAAAATGATGGGAATGAAATATGGAAAGGAATTTCAGACAAGGAAACTTTGCTGACTGCAAGAGAATGTTGTTGAGATCACTAATATTGATGAATCTGAGGTGTGCCGTGAGAGTGAGCTCATTCCCTCCTTTTATAGGGTAGGGAGAATTTCGATTGTCATACCCTAGCCCTGCCAATTCGCAGGTGTCGCTAGACACACTGTCGATAGGCAGGGAAATGGACCTACTAATCGGTAATCTCATGCAGATTGTTTTGGAAAATAATCATAGAACGCAATCTGTTAATCCAAATCGTGCACGAGGCATACCATTATAAAGGTAATTCGAATACCTTCAAAAGTCCTTAGGTCTCTCCTATGTTCGAGAGTTGACTTTATCTCACACGGGGCTCGAAACCATTTATCTGTCCTGTGGAAGAGAGATCCTCGAACGATAATGAATCGTTCAAAATACCCGTAAGTCATAATTGCGCATGGGGTGGACGGTTAGAAAGGTTATGTGAGGGTCTTCGACGTTCTAAAGAGATTCACTTGGTTTGAAGAGTTGACTTTGGTCAATCGGGGACCGGAATAGACCGGTGACCTTTCAGAGTAAAACAAATCGTTCGATGTACTGTAAGGTTGATTTGCACACGAGGTGGACCATTGGAAAGGGTAATCAGTCCCTTTAAAGATTCATTCATTTTCATTCGAGCTGAAGAGTTGATCTTGGTCAAATGGAGCGTGGAAGAGCTCAGTGGCCTTTGAATCAATTTTTAGAGGAAAATGGATCGTTCGTCTAAATTGTTATGCCATTTTGCACAAGGGGTGGACCGTTGGAAAGGGGTTTCAGTTCCCTTTGAATATTCATTGCGCTTAAGATCTGGCAATGGAGTTGGGTCAAATCGCAGCCCGGGAGCACCCGGTGGCCTTTATATTGATTTTAGGTAGTAAAATGATCCGTTCGTCTGAAATGTTATGCCGATTCGCACATGGGGCAAACCGTTGGAAAGGGAATTCATAGCTCTTCGAAGATTCATTGAGCGTTTGCTCTGACGATAGAGTTGATCAGAGCCAAATGGGGCCCAGGAGCGCTCGATGGCCTCTAGATCGGTACTCAGAGTACGATCTAGGTTTTGTAGTGAATTAAGGAGGTCCTAGGAACCTAAGGAGAGACTTAGTGGGTCCTAGAATGTGGTGTCTACACCAAAATACTTTGCGCATTATTTTGCATTACTTCTTTTTCTTCTGGGTAAATTATAGGTTTCATCCTATCTTGTAGTTTCTCTAAAATAGTGTTGGTATAAGGAGTGAAGTCATTTGTTTAATTATCCTATTCGCATTTCTCCTATTTGATTATCATTAGGGCCAGTCTGTCATTAATCGTTAGGACTTCCACTCTTTTTATATGAATTGTGAGAATGCATGCATTTTCATTGGGTTTTGTGTAGATTGTTACGTTTACAAGGTGGGCATCTTCTTTTAAAAAAGTCTTTTTAGTTTACTGAATGAGTATCTCTAACCCATTTATATTGGCCTTGGTGTACTACTGGTACGTCAAATGTACCAAACCATGGTTGTTCATCCAAACTCTCTCGATCAATAAGTGGTAAGATATGGTTGAATCAATCATATAAAACTTTATATGTGATATGAAGTTACCTATTTGGATTCCTACGTTGACCTATCCTATTAATTGGGAGGCTTGGTTATCATAATCAGAAATGGACGAAGGCATGGTGATTATTCTTGACTCTGGAAGGTTAGCCTTGTAGAAGGAGATAATGGTCATGATGTTGATTGATGCACCACCATCCTTCAAAGCTGTATAAAATTTGACCCCATTGATGGTTGTTGTGACGTATAAAGGCCTATTATGAGGAAACCATATTTTCCAGTCTTTGTCTGAGAATTGTTTTTTAAACATAAAACGGAGAATTAACCTCACCATAGGTCCTTTCCAATTCAGCGAGGGAACCGAATTCTTCCTTGTCAATTTCAACATTGCATGGGTGATCTCTAGCTAGTTATCTTGAGGCATGTCAATTTGTTCGAAGAATGAAGTGAACTTCAAGGATTTCGACACCTTGGTATCTATTCCTGGATTTACTTCATAGTCTTTTGTTTAGAATGATTGCTCGATATCTTTGATACTTTATTCGTCGTATATAGTGACCACATCAGCCATTCTTATGAGGCATTCATCATATATCCCAGTAAAGTTGTCATCTTATCTCAGTGCTTCTTTATCTTCATCAAATTATATCATCACGTTTGTGTGCACCAAAAAAGGGTTGTTATTGATGTTATTATGTGGAATCTGAAAATTCCCAACCACAACCTACTTGTTGATGAATCTATTTAATGTGTAACATTAGAGAGTGGAGTGGCCCACTTACTAGTGACTTTGGTGATACTTCATGTTCGCCTGAACTTCTGCTAAAGGAGAATGTTGGGCGGCATTTTTTGGTGAAAAAAAGAAGCCATCACCTATCATTATTGTGTAACAACTCATAGCTTCTTCGACAAATATGGCAGAGGTGGTGTTTTTTGAATCAAAATTTCCTTTCGTTTGACCTTTTTCCTTCTCCAGATGGTTGATAATCCTTTCCTCCTTTCGTGTAGTAGACTTATGGTTGTGCTTTATTGTTGGTAGGTCTGCTAAAATTTCCTCGACCTGGCTGGCCAGTCGTTAGCTTCTATCCTATATTTCCACTACTAAGTTGGGTCGAACGACCATGGAGATGTTTCTAACTACTTTGGTGATGGTTTTAAAAGTACCTTCTCTCATTTAATTAATTAGGTGACAAATATACTATGTTTGTAAATCATATGCACAAATTTTCAACAGTTTATTCTCCGTTACATCTTCTCTCACATATAGAGACCTCTCTCTAAACCATCTTATAGAGGCTATAACCTTATATCCCAGCTTTTGATTTTCAGGAGCAAGTTGGGTGAGGGTAGACTCATCTTCTATTAAGAAAAAATTTTGCAAAAATTATACATGCATATCTTCCTATGTAATCATGATCATTAGAGCCAAATGAGAGTAACAAGTATTGGCTTTTTTATGTTAGATATTTTGAGAACTCTTTTATAAGAAGCCTCCTTTTGTTTTAGTGGGCTCTCAAGTGCTCAACGAAGCATTTGATACATTCCCTCAAGTTTCCACCTTGTTTTTGAACTTCTCAAACACCGACAGTGTATGCCCCTTTAGGTATGGTGTTCTGAAGTCATCGTAAATCAACATAGCTTCTCTAGAGGACCTTGTACTTGAAAGTACCTTCTCTTGTCCCTCATATATTGTTAGCTCAATTTTGTAACAAAAGTCCTAAATACCATAGGTTTCATGGCACACACTAAATATATTCTTAAAATGATTTTTTAAGATTTTTAAAATAAAAAATTCTAAATTTATAGAAACCCTTAATTGAATTTGTGTAATGTATTATATATTTTTATATTTATATATTTTATATGTATTTTACATACTATTTTCTTAGTTTTATAAGTTTTTAAAATGTAAAAATTACTTTCATATTTTTTTATAACTTTCTTGAATTTATTAATGATGATTTAATTATAACAAAATTAAAAAAAAATGTTTCTTAATTTAAATTAGAGAAATCTAAACGGCAGTGTTTTGCTGGTGTCCGTTGTTATTGGTTTGGACCAATTAGTGAAGAGGGTGTAGCCCACATGATTCATCACATGCGAGCTCTGTGTTGTCTACACATGCATCTGCTTGCTGCAGACATGTCGAGCAAAACCCTGGCTAAATGACTCTTTTGCCCCTTATCCTCATATGTGAAATGGCCATTTTCCCCTCAAACCGCGGTTACATTTGCGCCCTTAGATACCCTTAGTCATTTACTTTTTTTACCTTTAAACGTCTCTTAATTGCAATCCCACCTGCCACCATTGTGTTTGCCTATAAATAAAGAGGTTGGGTTTCATTATTGCAAGAGCTTTATCTCTTTACATTTCTAAATGTCTTACATGTTTTCATCGTTTACTAAATACTTTCATCCTATACTTATACCATATATATTTTGTGAGGATGAGTGTATTTAGTTGTTGATGACTTTTGGAGTTTGGGGTTTTCTGGTTTATGGATTTGAGACGTTTTGAGCTTAGTTTGGTTATGGAGCTTGCATGCCTCCGCTATACTTTTAGTAACAATCTCTAAAACCACCTTTTTAAATAAAAAACTTATGTTGTGGTTTTTCTTTGTGATTTACGGTTTGAATTTAATTTGTACAAACCCTAGTTTGGAAAAATCTATTGATATGTTATATATATATATATATATATATATATATATATATCATTTAAACTAAACCCTGTTGTACTAATCATATATATTTCTAAACTAGGTTTGGTTTGGTTTTATTTGTTATTTCACACAAACTATTTTTCCACAGTCTCGAAAAATCATTTCATAAAGCAAAACAATCATTTTCTTTGCTTTAGAATTGATCTTTCAGGCATCTGTGAATTTCAAACTTATTAAACTATTTTTGTCAGCTCTTCACTTAATACTCTAGCTTTGAGTGTGAAGTTGTGGTGATCTACTTAGCCACTATTTTATTTGGTCCGATTTTGTAGTTTATGGGGTTTTTTAATGCTTGCCTTTGAACACTAGGTGCATTGGGGGCACTAGTTCATTTACACATTTGTAAACTATAATCTTTACTGAAATTGTTGTTATAGTGCACTTGTGGTCTGCGTGGTCTTGGAACTAAAGGTCCCGGGATTTACCAGTACATTGGGTTTCTTGCTAACAAATATTGTGTTCATCTCACTTTTTCTCATCTCACATGGTCTCTACTTTAATTTTTTGTATCTTGAATATCACACCAACCTAAAATTTTACTTTTAATGTGTGTGTGTATTTCTACCATTGAATTTTAAAATGTTTTTACCAAAGAGTTCAAAGAGATTTTTAATCTTAACATTTTTGTGTCCATAGATTACTTTCAGCACTCATCACTATCATCTTCACCAAATTTGTCTTCACATTGTCCAAGGTTAATCTTTAACCTACCAGTGTTTCAACATGCTTGGCTTTGGTTGGAGTTGAGTCATGAATAATGGCGACATCAACCGGTACCTCTATTGTTAGTGATATTATAAGGCTTGTGCGATTAACCATTGAACCGCTAATAGACCTTTAAGGTTGAACTCCTAGACCCCGTCATAAGAACTACTAGTTGTGACATTAGGGTGGTGAAAGAAGTTATATATATAGTTGAATCGAACCCTAACACTCCGAGGTTTGTTTTAAGGAACTTCATAAATTTGTCCATGATGTTGGTAATTTAAGTTGGTCCGATTATAGCACAGGTGGAAAATCGTCCCATCTGACCTCGTCCAGTGAAAATAGTGCTTTATGGAAAATTATCCATAAGAGTATCATGTTCTAGTTTTGATTGATTATCATGAAATAAAGTACGATTAATATTATCAATCACCATTTCAACAAAAATGCCTCTCTAGTGGAGTCGCCAAATGTAAGATAGTAGTGTAATCTAGGGTATTCAAAGTAAATAATGAGTCGTAAACCGTTTAGTTATGGAAAGATAATATTTAGTGTCCTAAGAGTAACATAACCTAAGTTCTATGATTATCACAATAATGAACGATAAATACAAGAATGTTTGATAATAAAAAAGTGCCTTTGGTTGGTGATGATTTAGAGGGGAGGGAACAAACACTAATACGCATTAGGAGGCAGTAAAGCCCAAATGGGTGAATGGGGTGAGTGTTTGGAAATAATAAACAATGGTGTTCTTGTTGAGAACAATATAAATACAACATTGGTTTTCTAGGTTCATAATGTTTTTTTTATAAAAGATTTCACTCTAACAGCTTGATTAACTAATAAATGATAAGTTTGTTATTTTATAGGAAAAAAAGTCTTAGAGGGACCTCCGAGTGGCATTAAATGTTAAGCCAGTCTACTAAACCTAACATGTCAAGAGAATTAAATACCAAGAGAAATGACAATGGACCAACCGACTTGTGTCAAATGGAACAATGCGTCATCAGTGTACTTTCAGCAACTATACCTACCACCTGTCACTCTAAGGTATGTTATTGATTTGATATGTTAGGGTGATATGATATAGCTAAGATATTTTGTGAAAGATACGATGATTTTCTTCAAAATGTGTCTGGATACTGATGTATGCTAGTAAGGTTGTTCAAATGATGCTAATTCGAAATGCCTTTGGTGCTTTACTTGGTGTATTTAGAATGGTTCAATCAAATGCCTTAGCAATGCTTGCCTCTTATTCGAGTTCCATTTTGGTTTTTAATTGGTCCTTCTCAATCTAGTAAGCACGTTCTTCTGCATTACTTCCTTTTCTTCTGGGTAAATTATAGGTTTCATTATATCTCGTAGTTTCTTCGAAATGGTGTTGGTGTATGGAGTAACCTCGTTTACTTGATTATCCTATTCATGTTTCTCCCTTTGGATCATTATTGGACCCAGTCTGGCCTTTATCATTGGGACTTTCGATCTTTTGATACGCCTTATGAGAATGCGTGCATCTTCATTGGGTTTTATATAGAATATTTCATTCAGAAGGTGTTTTTATTCTTTTAAAAAAGGCTTTTTAGTTGAACGAATCATTATCTCTTACCCTTTTACATTGACCTTAGTGCATTGGTGGTACATCAAAGGTACCAAACATGATTATTCATCCAAACTCTCTCAATTAATAAGTGGTAAGATGTGGTTGACTCAGTCACATGAAACTTTATATGTGATATGAGGTTACCTATTTTGGTTCCTACGTTGGCGTATCCTATTGCTTGGGAGGTCTAGTTATCATAATCATAAATGGGCAAAGACATGGTGATTAATATTGACTCTGGAATGTTTACTTGTTAGAAGGAGCTAATGGGCATAATGTGGACCGACGAACCACCATTCATCAAGGCTCTAGAAAATCTGACCTCGTTAATGCTTGTTGTCATCTATAAAGGCCTAGTGTGAAGAAACCTGATTTTTTGGTTTGGGTCTGACAAAATTATTCAGACATAAAACGGTGAATCAGCCTCTCCATAGGAACTTTCTAATTCAAATAGGGAACTGAATTCTTTCTTGCTAATTCTAACACTTCGTGGGTGATCTCTAGCATACAGTCTTGAGGCATGTCAATTTGGTCGAAGAACCAAGTGGACTTCGGGGATCTCAAAAAACCTTTGATAGACCTTGGTACTCCATTCCTGGATCTACTTCATAGTCTTTCATCTCGATTACCTGTTCTGTATGTTTGATACTTGGTTCATTGTAGGCAAGGAAAATATTATTTATTACTATGAGTCATTCATCATATATCCTAGTAAACTCGTTAGATTCTCCCAATGCTTATTCATCTTCATCAAATAGTATCACTATGTTTGTGTGCACCGATAAAGGTTTGTACGTTATTTAGTGTGATCTGTAAATTCCTAGATACTACTTACTTGTTGATAACTCTCCTTAGCATGTAACATCCAAAAGTGAGGTGTCCCACTCGCCAGTGAAATTGTTAATACTTAGACTTAGCCTGAACTTTTGCAGAAGGTGCATATTAGGCAGTGTTTTTTGTATGACAAATGAAGCCATCACCCATCATTATTGTGTGATAACTCATAGCTTCTTCGACAAACATGACAGAGGCGGGAGTTCTTCAAAGCCAAATTTCCTTTTGTTTGACTATTTTCCTTCTCTTGTTGGTTATACATCCTCTTCTCCTTTCGTGTAGTTGACTCGTGGTTGCTCTTGATTGTTGGTGGGTCTGTGAAAATTTCCTCCATCTTTTATTTTCCACTACTGGGTTGGATCGAACCACCATAGAGATGTTTCTAACTGCTCAAGTGAAGATTTAAAGGTAGTTTCTCTCGTTTCATTGATTAGGTGACAAATATACTCAGTTTGTAAACCATATGAACAAGTTTACAAAAGTTTACTCTCAGAGCGTAAACTCATCTTCAGCTAAGAAAAACTTCTTCAACAATTATACATGCATATCTTCCCATGTGTCCATGCTCCCTGGAGCTGAATGAGAGTACCAAGTATATGATTTTTTATGTTAGATATTTTGAGAACTCTCTTGGACAAATCCTTTTTTTGTTATAGTAGGCTCCCAATTTCATAATGAAGCATTTGATATGTTCCATTGGTTTTCCTCCTTTTTTTTGTTGAACTTATTGAACACCAACAATGTATACCCCTCAGGGTATGGCTCATCGTTGTATTCCTTTGGGTATGGTGTTTTGAAGTAATTATACATCGACACAAGTTCCTAGAGTGAGAGAGTGCTATAGCAGAATAATGTGACTTCTCAAATAAATCTAATTTTAATTATGTGACAAACCAATCAGTTTTAATTAAACCCAAATTTTAGATAAACCCTATCATATGCATCTAGGTGATTTAGAATCATAAATCAATAAACATGCAAATGAAACCAATTTCAGAAAAAATCCCCGAAGGGTAAAACCTTTTATTTCACTATAATATGTAAATCGCAACTTACACGGATTATAATGAAGGTGACACACGAATACCCGTAGGCATCAATCGGCGTCGTCAGTAATGAAACAACCGCAATAACCCCATAAGAACACATAGTTCTATCTTCAGAAAAGATCCACGCGCAGCGAACCTCAATGACCGCAGTCAGTCAGCCGAGTACCTCCCTCAAGTGGTACTTATGTCAGCAGTAGAGATACTCTCTACAAGAGAAAACTTTAACAAGATTATATCCTGGGTTCCAAAATAATTCACATAAAGATTGGGATTTTTTCGAATTGAAAACAAGAGATTAAATCCCTAAATGAAGAAGCCAAAAGAGTTCTACCGATTTTTAGTGTTTGCAAAATGAAAAACGAAAAGACTTCTTAAGAAAAACGTCTCATTTAACATGCCATTTATAAAAAAGTTTAAGGCGACACGTCGTTCGAATGAGATCGAATGTCGTTTGAACCAGAAAGCATGTAGTTCAAACGACAACTTCACGCGAGATCTGATGTCATTTGAATGACATATCAGCTCGCTCGAACGAGAAAATTCGCAAAAAATAAATTTCATTTTTTATTTCAAAAATTCATCTTTAATATAGGAAAATTTTATTTTGACGAAAAACAACACGTCAACACTTAGAAAATATTTTGAAAACATTTCAAAACCCTTTAGAAAAAATATCCCAACATTTTTAAGAGAACCGTAAAGGGACTTGAATACTTTCTCACCAAAATTAACCTTGCAGAGGATTGAATGTTTAAGAATCTTGATATTTGTATCCGTCTTGATGCTTGAATGATCTTGAACAATTCTTCGACGGTTGTAGCGGTATACAACATACTCAATTGATAACGGACATTTATAAAATCATGTCCTTACATAGAGGATCGTGCACTTAACATAATCATCCTCACCATTTGTGTATACACATCTTCTAAGGCCAGTCTTTGACCTGTCATTGTTTCAACCTACATGGATTTTGGTGGAGTTGATTCGTGAATAGTGGTGACAACAACCATTACTTCAATGGATACTGTTGTTGTGACGCTTATGAGATTGAAAATTTAACCACCAATAGGGATTTGAGGTTGAACTCCTAGTCCCGTTGTCGGATCTACTGGCTATGCCATTAGGGTGGTGAACGAAGTTGGGTCTGCAGATAAATCAAACCCTAACACTCCGAGGTTTGTTTTAAGGGACTCCATAAATTTTTCCATAATGTTGGTAATTTGAGTTGGACTCATTATAATTTTGGTGGAAGTTTGACCTTTCTGACCCCCTTAAGTAAAAATAGTGCTTTATAGAAGATCATCCATAAGAGTATCATGTTCTCATTTGGGTTGATTATAATCAAGCAAAGTACGGTTAATATTATCCATCACCATTTCAAAAAGAATACCTCCCCAGTGGAGTCGACAAATGTAAGAGAGTAGTGAATCTAGGATATTCAATGTAAATAATCAGGCATAACCCATTTAGTGGTCGAAAGATAATAATGTGTCTCCTAAGAGTAACATAAAGTGAGTCATATGATTATCAAAATAATAGCAATAAATAAAGAATATTGGATAATACATAAGGGTCTTGGGTTATTGTTGATTTAGAGGGAAGATAAGAAACACTCTAAATACATATTAGCAGGTAGTTAATCACAAATGGGTGAATGTGATGAGTGTATGGGAATAATAAATGGTGATGTTCTTGTTGACAACAAAATAAATGCACTAGTGGGTTTCTAAGTTTAGAATATTTCTTTTTGATAAAATCTTTCAGTCCGATAGCTTGATGATCTAATCAATGGTAAGTTTATAATTTTATAGGTAAAAATATATTAGAGGGACCTCTAAGTGGCATTATATCTTGTTCCAGTCTACTACACCTAACATGTCAAGAGCATTAAATGCCGACGGAAATAAGGATGGACTAACCGTCTTATGTCAGATGGAACAATGTGTCAGCAATGCACTTTCAGCCACTAAACCTACTAACCATCAATTTAAGGTGTATTATTAATTGGACATGTTAGGCGTGATTTGACATAGTTCATATCTTTTGTGAAAGATATGATGCTTGTTGCTAAAATGTGTGTGGCTAAGAATGTATGCTAATGAAGTTGTTCAAATAATGCTAATTGGGACTGCCTTGGTGTTGTACGTAGTGTATTTAGAATGGTTAAGTCAAATGCCTTAATGGTGCCTTTATATCTATGTTCAAACCATTTCCCTCAAAGAGTCCTTAAGTGAGGTTCCTCGATAAAACATGGTATCTCTCCTAGGTTCTGCCAGACCTGATCCATCGTTGACACCGAGGGATCTCACTTATTAAAAAATAAACTATAATCATAAAAAAGAAATGAATTGGTGTTTAGTTGTTGTATTTATTTTTTAAAGCTTGAGTGTGGTAAAATTAATATATGCATTATCATGATATTCTATTAAATATTTGATGGGGAGGTTTATCATTAAGCCCCTCTTACACTTTATATATGCTTATACTTTAATTATCAATAAATGGATGTAACTCTTCATAATAAAACTGATACATTTACACACTACTTTCACATGCATATGAGAAATTATCTATGGTTGTCCCGTATTAAAAATTAACTTTATGACAGGTCATCAGTTCTCTAGGGTGTGATGGACCTAAGCGACATGCCTTCGTTCTCCCTTTTCCATGTAACTCAACATATATCAATTTTTTCCTCAAATGTACCGTATGACCATCATTATGAGAGGTATATTGCGAGAACTTAATCACATACTTCGAGTATATCAATAACTATCTCACATGTACCGTCACCATGAATATACTATCACTCTGTGAGTTGAAATATTAATTGAAAGAAAGAAGTATGAATCCTAAAGGCTTTTTGTTTTTTTACCAAGGAATAACATAAAATGATTCCTATATAACATGTCTCTTGACATATATACTATTTTTAAAGTAACCATTGAGCTAAAAAAATAGATATTAATGTTCGTTTTAAGCATTTTTTTTCGTAATGTGATAATCTTGTTTTCTTTATCTTCTATTTATATGTTACAAATAAATTACATGAAATAAAATAACAATCACTAGTTTATAATTCTTATTGATTAGTAGATTAAGATTTAAATATTTAATTTATAATTTTTCCTTTTAATGTAGTTTCTAGTAGATTTGGATTGTTAATAAGACACCACTTGATAACCATCTTGTTTAATAGACTATTTTAACGGTACCTTTATCGGGTTAATGAATTAATTTTACAACATCATTCCCATAGACCAAATGTAATTTTTAACACATTTCAAATTGAGTACCAGAGCTACATATATGGTTTTTGATATGTATAAATTTGTCACTCAACTTAGTCAAGGTACAGTCCACTTCAAGGGTCTAACTAGAAAGGAATGTATAACAACCCCAATTTGGATCATGGGGCCAAGGCCACTATATACAACCCTGTGTAAATATGTTCAAGCCTTACATGAGATGTGTGACCCCCAATACATATGTTTTCATGGTATAAATAAGAATCCATGGGCCCCTCTCCTTATAAAAGAATACCACACAAACTAGAGACATGATTTTGCAAAGAGCGTGGGACCCCGCTAGATACAAACAACTTAAACAAGAATAAAGTACGAACTACAAGTCATAAGCATGGCCTACCCCCATACGTGACCAAGTCATGCATATAACCAAGTCCTACACATAACCAAGTCGTCCTACACAGGACTAATTCCTACACATGACTAGTTCCTACGCATTGCCATGTCATGTGCATGTCTATCCTAACTCAGTAAAGGGATCCAAGATCTTGTCCAAGGCCTCACATACAAAGTTCGTAATACCCATGTGACACAATTAATGCATAATAGGTCCTCGAAGAAGGTGAGTATTAAATAGCTCGGACACATCCTCAAAGAACGTGAGCATTAATGGCCCTAACGTGTCCTTGGAGAAGGTGAGCACGTATGTCCCTAATGTGTTCTTGGAGAAGGTGAGAACTAATGCCACCCAACCACCATAATTAAATCATCCTTCTCGGCTAAACCTCTAAGTCCATGCAGTACCCAACATAACACTAAGGAAAGATAAGTGGGTAATTGAGCTTCATTTGACTACATGCATGTATTCTCTCTCTCTCTCTCTCACTAAGAATGCACTTGAAGGCCCTTTTGAGTGTGCTTTAGGTAAAGATAACTTTTTCAAATTTCTCAAATTTTATTATGCACTGAATATGAGAATCAATTTAATTAAACCAATTTTATCTTCTTAAACCCTAAACATGCATCTAAGTGATTCAAAACATTAAATAAATAAACCACGCGGGTAAAAGACACAGTTTCAGGAAAAAAACTTTTGGGTAAAAAGCTTTTATTTCACTATAAGATGTAAATCACAACTTAAAATAATACAATGAAATCTACAATGAATTTACCACTGAAAACTCATATTGTCCGCAACATAATCGGCAAAGGACCCCCTCAAGAACTGTAACTCTATCTCCAGCAAGGCACACCCTCAAGTATCCCTAATGACCGTAGTTGTCAGCAACCATAAGGAAATTGAAACACGGAATTCACCACTTCGTCTTTGTGCACAACACGTACAAAATACACCGTAGGAAAGAGATATGATCAATGAATGAAGAACAATCTTTCGATAAACACATTCAAGATCACAAGCTTTGGATTTGTGCGATTCGATCTTGAATAAACTCCGAATTATAGAAAACCTTGGGAACTTTTTGCAAACTGTTCTTATGAAAATATTTTGGCATAGGTTCTGTATTTGTTTCTGCGTATAATGATTCCTCAAAGAATGAAACATGAATTTCGAGGCGACAGGTCATTCGAGCGACATCACCATGTCGTTTGAACGACTGCTAAAAGTTGATTTTATTTTTAAAATAATTCCTCAAAATTTCTAAAAATAATTTGACTCAGAATGTTTAAAATACAATTTTACATATTATAAATCTTAATTCCCAATATTTTAAAACATTTAAAAACCATTTTAAATCATCCATCATTTAATCATGATTATAAATCACACAATTTCACTTAAGCATTCATACCTTAGTGATCTAGAACTATCTGAATCTGAAGAATTAAATTCGACATGATATTATCTTCAAAGCTTTAACCGCATATTCTTCAACTTGTAATGTTGTAGGCTTTAAGGGATCACTGATCAAAAATTAGCCAAGACTTAAATTGTTTTGTCCGAAATTAAGCCATTTACAAACAAATTGACTCTATTGGAAATTTGTTCCTACAAACCTCCCCCTTTGGCTATTCCAGGAAAAAAAACAGTAAAATGTGTTAAGACGGGCCATCAGGCCAAAAACTTATGTCCCATCCCATAAACCAAAAAAATTAAAAATAAAATACAGGATACAAATTGAAAAGAATAGGATCGACAAGCAAGAATCTGAATCTGTCTAAATGTGATGTAAAAAAATATGAATTGCTAAAAAATACCAACACACATGAGACAAATAAACAATTACCCAAGTGAAGTATGGAGGAACAAAAAAATATATCAATAAATAATAAATAAATACTCCACCCACGTCACATATCTCTCCCCCTTTTTGCCTGGAATAGACAAATCGTGGGATAGACAAACACATCTAGCAATAATGAATAATGACAATATCAGAATGGCTAGATAAATAGATAAAAATAATATGGAGCAGTAATGTGAACTGTCAGAACATACTGGATATAAATGCAGCAGTATACTGATATGGAGCATATGAGTGTCAAATGAAAATCCAATATCATAACTGAATAAAAAAACTACATAAAGAGAATATACATGTCCAATAATGAAACTGGACTGATAAACATATCCACGTGATAGAAATATAGAGTGTATCATCAAAAAGTACATCATAATTGAGACTGAATAAATACATTATGAAATATAAATGTTGTCTCAAATACAATGTAAGTATTAGAAAAGTCTCAAAGTAAGCAATAACATCACCATCATCATCATCATCATCATCTCTCACTCTAGACGATCCAGCACCACGATACTGCTCACGTCGTCACATCTCCTAAAAATATGTTGTCATATAAGAGTTTCTGACAGCACGGGCCTGTGCCTCTTCCTCAAATCGAGACAACAATGCATTCATCATCCTAGCATGAGAAGCTAGTTGTGCCTGTGATGCAATAAAATTACCCTCTTATCTAGGTTCAGTCGTGTGAGTACAATCATGTGTGTCGACTGATGGAGGCTTTGTGTGGCCAGCAGGCTGGGATATGCATCCAATAGCAGAAGAAGATCCCTCAGTAGGTGGGAATCGAGTCCTAGCCTCCTCGATAAAGTGACTCTCAGAACCAGTAAAGGTGAGAGAATCGATGACATAAGCATCAGAAACGAAAGTCTCACCTCTAAAATGGGCACACCAGCTGACATGCATATCCTAGTGATAAGAATACGATATGGAAGAGCAGAACGAATAAGGGTGCGACCGGTCATTTGAAACAGAAAACATCACCTCAAGCAAAACAACGGGAAGGTCATTGTCCCACCCCTGGGATACAGCGAACATAAAGTAAACTATATCAAAGCCTATATGAGTATGGTTAATCTTATGATAAATCGAAGAAGAAACAAACCTATTAAAGATACGAAAAGCAGGATGTAGCTGATTATGAAACACAGTATCCCCAGCTTGAGGTATCTCCCTGAAGCATTGATGGATAATATCCTCATAGGAAGGACCATCGTCTAGAATAGTAGGGAACGCAGCGTCAGGGAGGCATGGAATCTAGAGCAATGTCACAATGAGATCGCCGGTGACGATGACATGGACGCCATGGACAGAGGTCTGAAGTCCCGTCGACGTATGATTAGTTCGATAGAAAAACTCTAGGACAATGTCCGGATAGACTATCCCATATGCATCAAACATGGGCTCCCAACCCCTACCAGTCAGCCAATGAGGAATACCAAACTGATCGAACTTAAAAAAATGAAAAACCCGCTCCCTAACTACAAATATAATATGTAGTTCGAGAAAACATTAATGCTCGTACTCCACACGAGTGGCCCACCTCACTGTAGAATAGCGAGGTTTATTGGCCCGAGCTCGAGCAGAGGTCGGCTGCTCATCAATGTGGCCGGATGGAGCACCTCATTTTCTAGGTGGCATTTCGAAAAGGACAGAATAGTAATAATGTGTAGTGTGAGGAAAACTGGTGCAACTTAATCCAACACAAAACAACGAAGAATCCTATCTTCGTACAATCATCCAACTGAACCACCGCGAAAACCAACCACAAACAACAGTAGCAATAATCAGATATAGTCCAATAAATCCAATATGACCCAAAAAAACTTAACCTAAATGCGACAAACACGAGTGTGGGTATCCCAAAAGTCCAAAAAAATATATTAATAAAAATTATTTTAAAAAACATTCTTTTTCATTTTTGAGATACACACAGGGGCAATATAACATAACCAAAAAAACACAAAGTGTCACTCTATAGCAGGCCCAAAATGTCAGTTCTTGAAAATATTCAGTTAACACCACACAAATCACTCTTCACACTATTTTAAATCGTAAAAAATGAATACCAAAAGTAGTGTAGGTAGTGGTTTATGAGCATTTAAACCAACATTCCAAACAAACAACAAAATCAACCAAGGAACACTACTACACCAGTGATTTATGATTTCAACACTAGATGAGAATGAATAGTACGCGTAAATAATGAAATTCAGTATCAAAAAGTGTAAAACCATGTGTATATTCATCTCAACTAAGGCTGGAATCTTAAACCAACAAACCCCAACTAAATAAACCTTAAAAACTATAAGGAAATCGTGAGAAATACCTGAAGGTGACAAGGATCGAGATGGGTATGAGTACTGAAGAAATCAACGAGCAAAAAGCTTGGCAAAGACAAACGAGAGAGAGAGAGAGAGAGTTAACACGCGAAATGAAGTTTTCGGCTCAATGATATTTAATAAAACCCTAACTTCATTTGAAGACGTCGTTCGAGTGACTCACAATGTAGTTTGAATGACATAACAAGTCGTGTGATGAAATTGATCAAGCGGCCAAAAAATTACAATCCAGTAGCCTGTCGTGCGATCCATCCATCAAACGAGCTTCGCGCGCCAAATCTCACGACTTGTACCTGACACCTTTTATCATTTCGCTTGAAACTCGCTAGATACCAAAATCGAACGATATATGGATGTCGTTTGAACGAAGTGCATAATTTATTGAACGACTATAAAGTTTTTCAATTCCAGCTTTAAAAAATTGGACGTTTTGCCCAGTGAAAAATTTTCGTGAAAACAGCAACTGGAAATACACAGCAGTAGCAAAACAGACTAAAAAATCAAATAAAAATAAACAAAAAACATATGAGTTGCATGCTAACATAGTATCAATGTGCAGAAACATGGATATGGAGTGAATGGGCGTGAACTATAACAAATGAAACATAACTCCGACACGTTGAAACGTTCAAGAAGCTCTAATTGATAGATAAATGTCATCAAACTTAGTTTTAGCCATATGTGACAATTTAATATATTGATCTAAATGAACTAAACAATCAACAAGCACACAAATCCAGAATATTTACGATTCTACAAATAATATAATCATAATACGATTTTCAAACATAAGGATTCTTGGTGCAAACCCATTTGATTGTTCCATTAAAACACCCTCATATATTCATTATTTTTTTCAAGTTCTTTTGAGATTTCTATTTTTCTCAACTTACAGAAATCCTATTAGCCCTATTTTGGCATATGATACTTTTTATTGCCTTAATGTTTTCTTGGGCTCTTTTAAATGGTGACTTTCACGACGTGGTTATTATTCACTCACAACCCTTTCTCGTGAACACTTATCATTTTTTCAATATATGTGATATCAATCCTCACGATAAATCATTCTTACATGCACACCTCATCTTAAGTCTTATTACGCATAGATGAAAAAATTGAGATAAGAATGCTCACCAAACTCAAATATGCATGAGATGTCAAACATTCATATAAACTCATGCATGTGTGCACAAATGGCATATGTACAAAGTCAAAGTCAAATACATATCAACTTCGAAACAACCTTATTAAGACAATGGTTAAGATCATTCAACGCATCAACAATTATGACCAAATGTCCTAGACACATGGATAGTGAAATGAAGGGGGTCAAAGAACAGTAATATTCCATATCAAACATGAAAACTCACGACAAAAAAATAAATCAAAAATATTTTTGTGTTTTTCTAAAAATATTTTCGACCCAATTTGTTTTTCAAAATTTTTATCAAAATGAAAATATTTTTGTATTTTTCAATAAGACTCAAATAAATGAAAGATAATTATACAAAGAGATACATGTCATATCCCTAGACAAGATATATCAAGATGACATAACTAGAGTATGACAAACCGATGAACACGCTCAACGTAAGATGTGTCATGGGGAGAACCATGAGCAATGACACGAGTATCACCGAGCCTAATACCTAAAGCCTCTAAATTCGATTTCCTAACCCAAGAAGGTGTGAAGCGACGAATGAGGCTTTTGGGAATCGGAACGAACTTATTCTTAGTCTTTCTAGGAGAATTTTTAAGATCATAGCAAAACCGTCAAAGATAACCTCTCCTACCGCAATGAGTTCAAGTGTAGATGCGGCGGGGGGTGTTTCCTATATGAAGATTATTCCTAACGTTACTAAGTAGCTCTCTCCTAGTGTTCCTAGGAGGCTCTCTCCTAATGTTCATAGGTGGCTCTCTCGCTTGAATGGTTTTGTCTTTGGGAATGGGTTCAACATGATTATCGAATCCAATACCACACCTATTATCTTTGATTTGGACGGTGTCTAAGATCTTATCTAACTTTTTGGACCTAGATTCTAAATCAAACTTAACCTTACTCAAATATCTCAATATTCCTCAAGTTCACCAACCCTCGACTCAAGTAAAAGCCTAGAATCCTAAAACTCAAGAAGCTCCTTTTTCATAGCCTCTATTAACCCTCGAAAACTATCTCTCTCACCCTCGACATATTCTAACTTCTCCCGATGAGTATTCTCATATGCCCTAAGATCCTCAATTAATGCTTCAGTATTATTATTTTCTATGGCACTGATGCGACGCAAATATTGCATTTTTTCACCCGTTAACATACGCGTTATTAGCCCCCTCGGGTATCTTAATCCCTATATTTATGCTCGTTAACCAGACAACCCTCGAATTTCTATGTTAACATGTTTTTCAGGGGTTAATTGAGCTTTTGTAGGTATTTGGATGCTTAGTATGAAGTTCGGTTGCATTCCGGTGAAGTTCTGTACACTATCGCACGTTCGGGGGCATTTTAGTCTTTTCACAGCTTGGGTACCTGGCCCGACATCTCACGAAAGTTGCAGGCCTCCTCACTAGCTTCGCGTGGCCGTGAACGGTGCACGATTCTGATTCATAACGAAGAAGTTACGGCGTTTCTTGCGGAGGAAATACAAGAAAGCAAAAGAGGAGAATAGAAGAAGAAGAAGAAGAAAAGAAGCAGGGGCTGCTGCTGCATTATTCAGCCCTGCTTGATCGATCGATCGACATTTCGGGTCGATCGATCGACCTTTCAGGATTCTCAAAATTTTCCCTTGATCGATCGATCGACCAAAGGGGTCGATCGATCGATCCCCTGTTTTCTGCAGATATTTTTCTTTTCTTTTCTTTCTTCTTTTCTTTTATTCTAACTTACTATATAAGCCAAATTTTGGTTTTGTAATAAGGACACCAGTCCTTATACGATTTTAGCTTAGTTTAGTTAGGGTTTGAGGGTTTTTACTTGGTTCTTCTTCAATCTCTCTTGGATTGACACACTAATTGGTTGTAAGATTGACTATTCATCTTCCCTCTCCTTTAATCTAGCTGTATTTCATTATTTCCTTGCTTTCTAGATAATTTCCTTGCTTTCTAATTAGGTTTTCTTGCTTTATTTCTTGCTTAATTAGTTTAATTTAGTTCAATTCATTATGCATCCCTAAATAAATAGGGTCGGAATTGCATTTCCGCCATTTTCGGGTTCGGACCTCGAAATTTAGGGTTTCGTGTAAAATCGCATTTAATTTAAACCTCGCGTATTAAAGTCGGATCATTATGCGTTTAACTTTCTTTGTCATGCAACGTTAGTGTTTATAGCGATTATCCGAATTTAGTCCGCGTGTGACCATTTTTTATTAAATGTTTTATCTCACAACTTTGGGTTAAATTCCTTCTTGCGTGATGTTTATGCTTAATTGTAAATGCTCGATTAAATTGCTTTCGAGCCTCAATTCTAATTAGTAGTTGTTTCGATCCGTTTGGTTGGATGCGATCCCGATCCTCGCTTTACTTTATTTAGCGTTAACTTATTCTTTTCTTTATTCACGATAACCACCCTTTCACCTTTTCGTTTATTTATTTTACACCACTTTTATTCCTGAAGTAATCAAAACAATTAAAGTCTAAAATTCAATCACTCCCTGTGGATTCTCGATACCAGACTTACCGCTGTGCTTGCTTGTCAAGTGTAGTAGTATATTAGGTTTTCTTTTGTATCGCGGCGGCGAAACACACGACGATTGTGCACTCACACGCGCACACTTTTTCCGCCGCACCAGGCACGTTCCTTCAACTTGGCTTCTGACTTCAAATTTTCATTATTTACCTTCAAAGTTTCTTCATATAATTTATTGAAGGAAGCTTGGAAGTCTCTTCTATCCTTACTCTCATCCTCACTTACATCACCCTCATTTTCTTGGTCATCACAACATGTGGTTGTGGAATAATCATGAAAAGAATTATCTCTGTAAGAAGATTTATCTCCATTAATCACATGATAAGCAACAACGATGGTATGGTCTCATTTATGACCAAAAAAGTTTTCCTCTTCAGGGTCACTATCACTAAGGGTAGAAACATGATTTATCAGTTTATTAACATTCTCCCTTAGTTTAGTGGGGCACTCATATATCCTATGACCAAACCCCTCACAGAAAAGACACCTGTCAGAGTCATCCTTTTTAACCAAGGTCTTAAGTGCAAACTTCATATGTGTGTTCTAAAATCATCAAAGCCTCCAAAAGGCATACCTAAAGACACGGGATCACGGACATAATAAAATGGTGCAACTTGCTCTGATACCAATTTGAGAATGCACCTGAAGTCCCTTTTGAGTGTGCTTTAGGTAAAGATAACTTTTTCAAATTTCTCAAATTTTATTATGCACCAAATATGTGAATCAATTTAATTAAACCAATTTTATCTTCTTAAACCCTACACATGCATCTAAGTGATTCAAAGCATTAAATAAATAAAGCATGCAGGTAAAAGACACAGTTTTGGGGGGAAAAAAACTTTCGAGTAAAAATCTTTTATATCACTATAAGATGTAAATTGCAACTTATAATAATACAGTGAAATCTACAATGAATTTATGAAAGAAAACTCACATACACCGCAACCTAAATCAGCAAAGGACTCCCATAAGAACCCTCAAGAACAGCAACTCTATCTCCAGCAAGTCACACCCTCAAGTATCCCCAATGACTGTAGTCATCACCAACCATCACGAAATTGAAATACGGACTTCACCGCTTCATCTTTGTGCACAGCACGTACAGAATCCACCGTACGAAAGAAATATGATCAATGAATAAAGAACAATCTTTTGGTAAACATGTTCAAGATCACAAGCTTTTGATCTGTGAGATTCGATCTTGAATACACTACGAATGATGGAAAACCTTGGGAACTTTTTGTAAACTGTTCTTATGAAAATATTTTGGTATAGGATTTGTATTTATTTCTGAGCAAAAAGAGTCTTCAACTAATGAAACACAAATTTCGAGGCGACAGGTCATTCGAACGACATCACCATGTCGTTTGAACGACTGCTAAAACTTGATTTTATTTTTAAAAGAATTCCTCAAAACTTCTAAAAATAATTTGACTCATAAATTTTTTTAAATACGTTTTCACAAATTATAAATTTTAATTCCCAATATTTTAAAACATTTAAAAACCATTTTAAATCATCCATCATTTAATCATGATTCTAAATCACAAAATTTCACAAAAGCATTCATACCTGAGTAATCTCAAACTATATAAATTTGAAGAACTAAACTCGGCATGGTATTATCTTCGAAGCTTTAACCGCGTATTCTTAAACTTGTAATGTCGTAGGCTATAAGGGATCATTGATAAAAAAAACTAGCCAAGAATGAAATTGTTTTTAAGGAAGTAAGCCAATTACAAACAAATTGACTCTATTAGAAATTTGTTCCTTCACTCTCTCTAACTCTCACTCGTTCTACTTTTGATTCCCCAACCTCTAGAACATGATGTGTTTAGTCTCCGAAAAATTATAATTGAGCCTCCGGGCACTTGTAATTTGGCATTCTGGACCCATATTAATACAAAATGAGAAAGAGATCATTCCAACCGTGGATGTAGGCCCAATTCCTTAGGATAAACCACATTAAACACTAGTGTCAAAATTCGTTCATTATCTTTTATTTCCTAAGTCCAACTCACACATATTTCATACCAGGTGAGTCAAAGTCATCCAAATTTTGACATCATCAGCTGGCGCCGTCTATGGGAAAGACTTAACACTTTCCTAAATCCTTTTTTTACAAGTGAGTTGAATTCCTTCCCCATGTCACCTATATCAATGTTTGATGGCATGCAACAAATGCCCAACAACCAAGCTGCGTTGCAAGACTAGTTAGCGAAACTACTACCAAAGCCTAATGCTCAAGGCCCTCAACTATAGGAAAATAATGTATAGAGCATGGTTGAGATGGATGGAATCTCGCAAAGGTGACGGGTATCCATCCACCAAAGGATCCCATATGCCTCTGGCAGGCCACAAACTTCCAGAGTCCAAGTCCCACACAAGAATCGTCCTCGGGCCCCATCTAAATATTCACATACTCACATCTTAGGCTGAAAGAGGTCGTTCTTATAGGTAAATTGCTTGCACGCCTCCCGTTGGATGACTGAGAATGCTAGGAATAAGAGGCTTCATCAAGAACTGAGAAACCAAATTGGAGATTATATAAAGGTTGTTGGGTTATAGCCCCCAAATGTCGATGCACTTGCCTTATGTCATGAGTATCCATTTTTCAAGATGGTGCACCAGTGTCCCATACCCAGCAAATTTAAACTCGACAACCTTAAGAAATTTGATAAGACCAAAGATCCCGTTGACCACATCAACCAGTACAATAGGGTAATAAGTTTGCAAGAGGCCCTTGATGCCATCAAATGTAGAGCCTTTGCCACCACATTAAAAGGATCTATAAGGCTTTGGTAGAACAAACTCTCACCTAGGTCTATCATATATTTTAAGGAACACATCACCCTATTTGTAGCGCACTTCATTGGAGGAAGGAAGCAAATAAAACCCCCAACCTACTTATTGAATGTGATGCAACAAAAGGGAGAGTCCCTTAAGGACTATATAAAAATATTCAATGAAGAATATCTCAAAGTGGATGGTTTCACTGATCAAGTAGCCATTACTACCTTCACAACTGGAGTCCAGTTTGTGGCCTTGGCCACGAACCCTCCAACCACCATATACCAACTCTTGGCTAAGATAGAAAAGAAAATAAATGTGAAAGATGCACTAGTCACAAGGGTCACGACTAAGGTGGATGGAGGACATGAGATATATAACCCCACCCCACAAACCCAGGAAGTAGACAAGAAGAAGAAGCAAAATGAGAACTATGAACCTCCGAGATTCCATAGATTTACTCCATTGATAGCTCCAACGGTGGAAGTCCTCGCCCAAATGGATGGCACTAAACTCTTTCGAGCTCCAGCCAAATTGAGGACCCCATATGAGAAAAGAAAAAAAATAAAAGTGTTGTAGGTTCCATCGGGACCAAGACCACGAAACTAATGAATTTATCAAGGTCAAGGAGGAGATTGAACAACTAATTCAACAAGGTAACCTAAGGGAATTCGTCCCTAAAAATCCTCAACAAAGGCATCCTAGTCCAGACTAAGCTAATTGAAAAAGTCGTGACATGTCATAATTGATTAAATTAAATTCGCAAGTTTCCAAGTACCCCTTGTTTAATTAGAGTCCCTAAACATGCATCTAAGGTGCGTCTGTCAACCCATAAATAAATAAAGCATGTGACATAAAATTATGCTGAGATACAGATTTCAGTAAAAAAAAACCTTTTGGGTAAAACCTTTATTTCACTATGAATATATAAATCGCAACTTACAATTATATAAAGAACTCTGCAATGGATCAACGCCCAGTCAACCCGCAAAGACACGCAGTCTTGAAGTCAGCAAGAGAATACACGCAGCACCCTCCAAGGACTCGCAGCCCAAACAACAAAGGAAGAACCGCAGCTCTCCTTAATGACACGCAGCCATAAAACTTTGTAGAGACTCCCTCAGCAATGACACGCAGCCCTCGGTTGCAAAGATCTCCCACAAAGATTGAACAGTAGAAAAGCTTGTGTTCTAGGGTTCCAAAAGATTCACAAAAGTAATTGGGATTTTTATGTGTGAATCAAAAAGATGTTTGGCACATCAAAAATCGAAGTCTTGTTGTGTTTAAATTCTTAAAAACGTTTTCTCAAAGACTTAAAAAATACACCATCGAAATAGGTATATATATAGGAAATATGAGTCGGTGGTAAAAAAATCCAAACAGGTCTGATCGAGTTTATCTCAGGCGAACCGGTCCGTTATGGAGGCGGATCGGTCCGACCTCGGATCGGTTCATTTTTTCAAAGGGGCTCTTCGGTTCGGTTCGGTTTCGATCCGGGGTTTACTGGTGTAAAGCGGATCAGTCCGGTATGGAGGCGGACCGATCCGAGGGTGGATCAATTCTTTTTTAAAATAGGCGGACCGGTCCGGTTTACCAGAAAATAAAAAAACTTTTAAAAGCCTCATTTTGCTTGAAAAGACTTACTTCTTATTTTTATAAAAAATTATTTTATAAAAATTTCCCAATACTAAGTATGAACTTTAAGGGACTTAAAAACAAAACTTTACCAAGTTCATTCTCGCAGAGGTTATGATGTTGAAGGCGCTTTGATATTCAGATCCGTTGTTGTAGATGCGATCTTGAATTTCTTCAACGGTGTAACGGCGTACGACATACATATTGACAATGGACAAAAATGTCCTTACACTAACATTATCAAAGTAAAAGCCCTAGCAGTAGAGTTTTTTATTATCACTGGAGGGTTTGCAGGAGGAGGAGAAAGTATCTCTGCTCGAAAGTCACGTCTCAGAAAAATTTGAGGGTCTCTAGAGTGTTTGGAAGTAAATAAGAGAAGATAAAGTTCCTCGTATAACTCTAACCATAATATCCTTCTCTGAGGAGGATGCATACGATATCTATGATCCACGTGACAATCATGTTATTATCATAATAACTGTGGCATCAAATCTAGTCCATATTGTGTTAACAGACATGGGAAATGAATCTGACATATTATTTTATAATGAATTTAAAATGGTGGGTTTGACTAAGGAAATTATTCAACCATTGAGAGGCCCTTTGGTTGGTTTCTCAGGAGAAAATGCGTAAATCTTAGGTTACATTGAACTCAAGGCGACTTTACGCACAACACCATTGCAAGCTTCCACCATGTCTAAGTTTTTGGTACTAAACATACCCCAAGTTATAACATCATCCTTAGGAGATCCACTCTAAATAGAATCAGGGCACGCCGTGTACCCACATCCTGACCGTGCATTTCCCAATCTAAGGTGGTGGAGTTAGGAAAGTCAGGGGAAATCAAAAAGAGGCAAGGGAATGTTACTTTGCGTCAATAAAGGATAAAATGGGAATTGAATCCTTTCAAGTGGATTGTCTCGACTGTAGAGATGACTAACCCATGATGCAGGGGACACCTAATGAGGAATTAAAAGTAGTCTGACTAGATGAAGAATATCTAAACCACACGGTGCAGATCGGTTCCAAACTGGACCCCTTCCTTAATAAAGCACTTATGAAGTTCCTGAAAAGAAATAAGGATATATTTTCTTGGATTCACACAGACGTGGTCGAGGTAGATCCAATAATTATGACCCATAATTTATGTGTAAATCCAAATCTCTAGTAGGTAAAGAAAAATAGGAGGTCCTTTTTAATAAAAAGAAATGAAACAACTAAAGAATAAGTGGACAAGTTGCTCAAGTAAGGGTTCATTAGGTAAGTGCACTACCCTGAATGGCTCTCAAATGTTATGTTTGTGAAGAAGCCAAATGCCAAGTGGAGGCTTTATGTGGAATTCACGAACCTAAACAAGGCTTACCCCAAGGATAACTACTCGTTGCCAATGATAAATATGTTAGTGGATGCCACAGCAAGTCATGAGTTGTAATCCTTCTTGAATGTGCACTTTGGATACAACAAAATTCGAATTGTTGTAGAAAATGAGGAGAAAACCTTATTCATCTTTGATCGAGGCATATATTGTTATAAATTTATGCCTTTTGGTTAAAAAAAATATCGGAGCAACCTATCAGAGGTTGGGAATCTCAATGTTTTAAAGGCAAATAAGGTAGGGCATGGAATTTTATGTCGATCACATCAGGGACCTTAATGAAACCTTTTCCATTCTCTTCCAACACAAGATGAGTCTGAATCCCTCCAAGTGCGCATTCAGAGTGTCTGGAGGAAAATTCTTAGGGTTTATGGTTATAAATCACGAAATAGAAGCCAATCAAGAGAATATTCAAACCTTCCTTAATATCAACTTCTTAAGAACTCTGAAAGAAGTCCAAAGCCTTATAGGGAGAGTGGAAGCACTTAACAGGTTCATTTCACGTGCTATAAATAAGTGTCTCCCATTTTTCAAGGTCTTAAGAGAGGGTTGTACTTGGAATGATAAATGTGAACCAACCTTCCATGAACTCAAAGAATACTTGGTTAATACTCCATTACATTCTAGATCCCAACCAATGGAGGATTTATACCTCTATTTGGCAGTGTCACTATGGGCCGTGGGCTCAGCACTGGTTTAGGATGACGAAGGAGTTCAAAGACCAATATACTACATAAGTCGAGCACTCCAAGAAGAAAAAACCAGGTACCCACGGATGGAGAAATTAGCATTTTACCTTATAATTTTCTCAAGGAAGTTGTGTCCTTATTTATAAGGACATCGGATCATTGTGATGACCGGCGAGCCTCTTCGTCAAATACTTCACAAAAAAAAATTGGGGGCATTTAATGATTTAATTCATGGAGTTGGGTCAGTTTAACATAGGATATCAACCAAGGACTTCTCTCAAAGTCCGGGTCCTTGTAGACTTTGTATCAGAATTTACATCCACGAGAGAAGCCACATCAAAGAAAGAAGAAGAAGAAGAAGAAGAAGAAGAAGAAGAAGAAGAAGAAGAAGAAGAAGAAGAAGAAGAAGAAGAAGAAGAGGGACAAGAATTAAGGAAAAGTAAAGGTGCTCAAACCATGGATCCAATAATTCCAGTCAAGATCCTATATGTGGATGGATCGTTCAACCAGTTAGAAAGTAAAGCAAAACTAATTCTTGAGGTGCCAGATGGCATAGTAGTTGAGCAGACACTAAAGGTCAACTTCAAAGCCTCTAACAACGAGGTGAAATATGAAGAATTATTAGTCGGGTTGAGGTTGTCCAAGAAGTTTAGTGAAAAACAAGTCAAAGTTCAAAGTCGCTCTCAATTAATAGTGAACCAAGTCATAGGGGAATATAAAACTAGGGAGGAACAAATGGATGCCTACTTAGAGAAAGTCAAGAATCTTATGATTGAGTTTAAAAACTTGGTTATCACAAGAATATCGAGGGAAGATAATGAGAGAACAGGCTCACTTGCAAAGTTGGCTTCCATGGAAGGAAATCCTAATTCCACTTACGTGGAATTCTTGAAACAGAAGTCCAAAAAGGTCCAAGAGGAGTCTCTTCTCATAGATCCTGTAAAGTATTATCAATGTTGGATGGACCCTATCCAAATCTACCTCCAAAAGAGAAAGTAGAGGCTAGGAAGATCAAGTGTAGGGTCATTCGTTACACTCTCATCAACAGGATCCTTTATAAAAGATCTTACACTTTGCCACTCCCGAGGTGCCTCCACCCAGAAGAGGATAATTATTCCCTAAGAGAGGTTCATAAAGGAATATATGGGGGGTATCCAGGGGCAAGGTCACTTCCTCATCATGTGATAATGCAGGGATATTTCTAAACTATATTGCTTAAGGATGTGCATGAAACTGTGAAAAAATACGATAAGTACCAAAGTTACTCTAACGTCCCAAGGCAACCACTAAGTGAGCTAGTCCTAATAAGCTCACCTTAGACATTTTCTTAGTAGGTAATAGACCTAGTAGGTCCTCTCCCTCGTACTCTAGGCCAGAATAAATTTGCGACAGTGACAGTAAATTATTTCACAAAATGGGTGGCAGCAGAGCCCCTCATCACTATAACCGAAAAGAAGATTGAGAACTTTATGTGTAAATAATTTTTTTGTAGAATTGTCATCCCATGGGTGATCATTAGTGATAATGGAACTCAATTTGACAATGACATCTTTCTAAACTTCTGTTCAGGATTGGGAATCCGCAATCATTATTCGTCACTTGCCCATCTACAAGCCAATGGTCAGGTTGAAGTAACCAATCATACCATCATTCAAAACTTAAAGAAGATGTTAGATAATGCAAAAGGGCTATAGGCAGAACTCCCTGGCATCATGTGGGACTACTGAACTATTGTAAGGAGCACAACAGGGGTGAAACCATTATCTTTAGCCTTTGGAAATGAAGTTATCATAATAGTTAAAATTGGTCTCCCATCCTATAGTACCTCAGCTCCCACCCCAAACACTGAGAATGATGAGCAAATGAAGGATAATTGATGCTTATTAAAGAGAAAAGAGAGGAAGCTCAAGTTTGAAAAACATCCTACAAAAAAAGGATGGCTAAGTACAATAATAAGAAAGTTCACTCCAACCGTTTCTCTGTGGGAAATTTGGTCCATAAGAGGGTCATAATTGCTACTAAGGACCCAAAAGATGGAAAGTTATATCCCAAATGGGAAGGCCCATCCATGATAACCAAGGTGACGAGACAAGGAACCTATCATCCAAAGACTATGAAAGGAAGGGAGCTCATCCACCCTTGGAATGCTGAGCTTCTCCAAAAATACTATCAGTACTATGAAACGCACCTTTTATCACTTTGCTATGTAGTAATCCAATATAAAATTTTCAAAAATGAATGAATAGTTTCTTTTGTCTTAAAGAATTATCATTTTTTTAAAAAAATTACTGAGGACCCAAGTCCCATGCTTAGGCTATGATCCAAATGTCTCAAATGACCTCATTAGGCCACCCAGAGGTTTAAAAATAACCACCTAGTCTACGACCCAAAGGTCCCAAGCGACCACATTAGGCTATGGCCCAATAGTATGAAATGACTAAGAAATTTAGACTCCGGCCTAAAATTTTACATGACCACACGACCCAATGTCATAAGTAATCATAGAGGCCTTAGAGGTACCTAATCATAATGGGAGAAAACAAACCATATAGCTTTCAGTATTTTGGTTTTGATATTAGAAGGATGGGGGGTAAGATATATATAGGTCCATAAGAAACCTCAAAAAAAAATCTTCCAATATCAAAACAAAGTTACAAAATAAGCATTTAAAGTAAACATCCAATCAAAGATGGTACTACAATAACATGCATGACTCATCCTCCTCAAACTCGAAATAAGGGTCACCCTTAGGAAGGGACACATCGAGGTCAAGAGTAAGATGGTCCCTAATAATCCTCGCCTTCAACCCATCATAACCATCAACAAATGCCTCTCCCATTGCCTATTGAAATTCTTTGGATATGGTGTACTCATTCTTAGCCTCTTGGCATGCACGTGGAATATAATCCTCTAAGATGACCATTTTATGCTTCTCTTTCTCTAACAGTTCTCGATCTTAATGTCTGTCTAATTCAGCCTTCCTTAGAAGTGTCTCAATACGAACTAACTCCACGCTAACAACTTTTACATTATCCTCAAGGATTCAAACCTTGAACTTGGAAACTTCCAAAGCCACTTTAGACTCTCTCTCTCTCTCTCTATCTCTCTCTCTCTCTCTATCTCTCTCTTTCCTTTTCAAGCTCCACTCGTAAACGGACAATGAATCTCTTTGAAGCATCAACTAAGTTTGAAAACTAATAATCTTGTTTCTTTTTTTGGCTCCACCATGCTTCTCTTTGTAAATAAATCCCCAAAAGACAGGTTTAAAAAAACCACTCGTAGGTTAATTTGCTACCAAAAAGAGGATAATAATGTAAAAACAAAAATGATTAGAGGCATCTACAAGTATGGTTACAAAAAAACTAATATGCATACCTCCAAAAGAGCTTCCACCAAGTGCAAAGCAAGACCATGAGGAGTATTCTTGTGTATGTTATCAATTTTGTCCAGGTGAAGGTGGGGTTTCAAATGAGTATACATAGATCTTTCCTCTTCATTCATTTGTGACTATATTGGGGGAGCCCTGGAACTATGTGCTGCCCTTTATAAACTTATCCTATGCTACTAAAATTAAAAGTTCATCAAAAACTTGAGTGCTCCCCGAGTGAGAAACCCTAGGCAATAAAGATAATACCAAGTCATTAATGCCACATGTGGGTTTCCCCGTCTTAAGTTTTGATTTCTTTTATCCTGTGTACCCTAATTTGAGCGTATATTTTGTGGTAATATTTTTTTCCTATTTTACCATCAATGGAAGATCTCGACACTCGTGCCTTGGAGGCACTGGCAGCATAATCCTTTCTCAGTTTTCATTTCCCTGTGGAAAGAGCTACAAGTACGAGGGGAAATATTAATAACTAAGAAGACAGTTTCCAATCCAGAGAAGAATAATATATATATATATATATACACTTACACGAGGAGCTAACACCATTAGTGGGGGCAGGACCATGATAGGTGGAGATGGATCCAATCCATAGCAATGAAGAACACTATCCATAAGCAACTCACGTGCTCTCATGTAACCTAGTTCTTCAACCTTGTGCATACTATGAATGGAGGCACCATCCATAATACAGTTCTCCTCAACTAAAGACACAAGACAAATTCAATTTACCATAATGAAAAGAAAAATGTATGTATACACATTTATAATAATTACTACATGTAGACAATACTTGAAGGTTCAATAACTCTCCATTCAGTGGGTGTATTAACATCCTCACCACCAAGGATAAACGTCCACTGTCCATAAGCGAAGAAAAAATCATGCTTCCAGTCTTTAATAGTAAGAAAAGGGTATGCAAGCATGTGAGTTTCCTTGGACCTAATGTTGAGGTGATACTAACCCTCATTTTTTGGTTATGTTAAAGTCTTGAGATGATAAAAGTATAAAACTCGAGTGGACTAGAAAATTGCCCCGTCGCCTGCTTGAATCTAAAGGATCATTAGCAAGTGCTTCCAAGCATTCAATTGAAGCTTCCTAGGAGATAAACCAATAAAACTCAACACTTTCCTGACACAATAAGAAAAAGGTAGTCGAAACTCTGCTTCAAAGGCGGACTTATAAAGGCACACCTAACCTTACTTGGGGCTACAACATGCGTATTCAAAATATCATGTACCATAAGTACGATATTATTCGCAATACTGTATTTGACCCGCATATCCTCTAACCCAAAGCTACCAATAGTGGAACTTAGCTCCATGGCACCAAAACCAGAGACATGAAGCAGGTAGTCAAAGTCCTCCATGGGTGTCAAAAAACTAAGTGGAAGGGTAGGTAACAAAGTGGTGTACTCTCAAATAAATCATTCCCCACCATTAGTGGAGGCTAGCATAGGACCTTTAATGCTTCACAAATGATCCCCAATATTTTCTAAAGATCCCTCAACCATTATGTCAATTGGTATAAGATCACCCCCAATCACAGGACAAAACCAAGAATAATAAATCTCATATAACCCTTTAATGGGGTGACCTCTCAAAGTATGGAAATCAAGACTAATGTGTTCAAAGTCTAGTCAAATGAAGTTGCAAATTCAGAAAGGGATAAAATTGTGACTTAGGTCAAAGTGAAGTTGATTATCTTGACAAAGGTTAGTATCCAACCTTAAAACTCTATATAGTTCTCCTATCAATACAGATCAAAGAAAAGAGTTTTAACGCAAGAGGCAAGATATTAAAACAAATGGAATATCTAAATTCTATAAAAATTGGAGCCCTAAAATTTTTTCCAAGTTTATTATCAAGAGTAGTGTTGAGTCATGGTAGAACTTTCTAACTGCTACATCAAGATGTAACATACATATATATATATATATATATATATATATACAGAGAGAGAGAGAGAGAGAGAGTCCCCTATAAGAACTCCATATAACAAGACTCTGGTACATACCATTTTTTTAAAATAGTAACAAAATGATTTTTTTGATGAAACTTCATGGGTATGATATTCATGGTGAGAAGATCATATCCAATTTTTTTCATCAAAACATTCAATAAAAAAACATGGAAATAAGGTGATATGTAAAAAATGGTACAAATATGCATTTTCGACCGTTGAAATTTTGGGTTTGTGCTAGCCACTTGATTGATTGAATTTTTTCATGAAACTCCATGGATATGATCTTCTCACTATCGAGATCATATCCATGAAGTTTCATTAGAAACTTCAATTAAAAAGTGGGTGAGATGATCACCAAAATTTCAATGGTCGAAAATGCATATTTATACCATTTTTTACATATCACCTCATCTCAACGGTTTTTTATTGAATTTTTTAATGAAAGTAATTGGAGATAATCTTCTCACCATCGAGGTCATATCCATGAAGTTTCATCAAAAAATTCATTTTTTACTATTTTAAAAAAATGGTATGTATTGGGGTCTACACAATAAGGAGTCCTTATAGAAGGGGACCTCATATATATATATATATATATATATATATGTGTGTGTGTGTGTGTGTGTGTGTGTGTGTGTGGCCATCCCCTCTCCTTTCTCCAGGGGGTCAGCGCTTGCACGCGCGGTTGGAGGGAGAGAGAATGTCTCGTGCCCTTTCTGGGAGCGCTTCAGTCGTCGTCGATGTAAAGAGATAAAATTGCCTGCCTATTTTGCACAAAACGGGAAAAAGAAATGTTGTTGCCTCAAGAGAACGACATCAAAGACATTGATTCTTGCGAAACCAAAAGTTCAAAGGTTCGGGGGTTAAGTTACGAAATGGGAAGGTGTTAGGCACCCATACCGCCCTTTCGACCTCTCATGTGTATGTGTATGTGTTATTATTCTCCTTAAAAAACTCCGTGAAGTGTGTGCGCGTGTATATATAAATGGAGAATGGAATTTATTAACTCGTGTAATGAAGAAAGACAGATTGAGATCATCCGTAGGAGTGTTCCTGAAATAATAATTAAAAACAAAATATGTGCGCTCATCGGGATATCGATCCTTATGGTGAAACGATGATATGTGTTAGATAAAGCGCGAATAAGAATCACAAGTATAATATATGGAAATAATGTATGAATAAAAATGTGCGAGGACTCGAGTCTTGGGTTTAAAACTGAAATGCCTATATAGACTAAAAAGGCATCAAAGTCCACATAGTTCGCATGCAACATAAGGGTGGGTTTTATCCTATAAATACAACTGGGTATTATATTTAGATGTGTTTGTGTAGAAAAAGGATATTTTTATTTGAGAAAATGTGGTGAAGAATCCCATTTGGAGTTTATGAGAAAACCCTTTTTCCTTTTTTTTAATAGAAAATAGGTTGTGTGCAATACTACTAATAAAAGTGGGATTATTAATATGTTTGTGGACTAATGAAGATGAAATGTTAAAGTAAGGGTTAGATAACTAATGCAAAAATAAGGAAATTAAAAGTGAGAACAATGTTTAGACCTTCTTTGGAGACTTAAAGATTTATCGTGATTGTTGAAAAGGTTGCCCTCACAAGTGGATGGAGGTTGTGGGAAGAGAGAAAGGATTTTGCTAAATTGGGTGTGAAAAGGATGAGGATGGAATGTGAAGGAAAGATTTTAATAGAGAAACCACACTGACTTTGAGAGAATGCTGCTGAGATCAATGAGAGGGTTGTTTCTAACGTTCCTTCCAAAGTGATCTCATGCTCTCCTTATATAGGGTCAAGGGAGTAACGATCGGCATTGTACTTGACCTACCTATTGGCTGACATCCCCAAACCCAATGCCGATAGGCAGGGAAATGGGTTTTTCATTCGATAACCTCATGTAGATTTCTCAAAAAAATGGTTGTAAAACGCAATTCGTAAGTTGGAATAATGCACAGGGCATACCGTTGGAAAGGGTATTTAGATCCCTTTAAGAATCCATGGGGTCTCTCCTGATTTCGGGAGTTGACTTTAGTTTAATGAGGCTCGAAATCACTTGATGATCTTTTGGATAGGAAATTCTCGAAGGAAAATGGATCGTTCGTCCGAACCGTAAGGCCGATTTGTGCATAGGACGGGTCATTGGAAAGGGTATTATGATCCCTTCGAAAATTCATTCAATCTCATTAGGTTTGGAGAATTAACCTTGGTTAAACGAGGCCCAAAAGCACCTCGTGTCCCTTCGGAGCAAAACAGGTCATTCATTCGTGTCGTAACACTGATTCATCCACAAGGTGGACTGTTGGAAAGGATATTCAGTGTGCTTTAAAGATTCATTTTGTCTCATTTGAGATGAAGAGTTGGAAGGAGTCACCGGGCACTCCCGAACTCCATTTGAGATGAAGAGTTGGAAGGAGTCAAATGGAGTTCGGGAGTGCCCGGTGGCTTCCGAATCATTTTTTAGGGAAAAATTGATCGTTCGTTCGAATGGTAAGGCTGATTTGCACACAATGTGGATCATTGAATATGGAATTCAAAGCCCTTTGAAGATTCATTGAGCTTTATCTCGGGCGAGGAAGTTAATCGGGGTTAAAATGGGGCTCAGGAGCACCCGGTGGCCTCCATATCAATTTTTTACAGTAAAATGGACCATTCGTCTGAACTGTAAGGCTGATTTGCACATGGGGCGGACCATTTGGAAAGGGGATTCAAAGCCTTTTGAAAATTTATTGAGTTGCCGCTCAGACGAGAAATTCAATCTCAGTCAAATAGGTCCCAGGAGCGCCCGATGGCCTTTAGATCAATAATTAGAGTATGACTTAAGGTTCTATGGTGAATAGGGAAGTGATAGGTACCTAAGAAGAGTCTTAAGAGGGTCCTAGAATGTGGTGTCTATAGAGCCCCTTGACGAGCGATCTTGGAACAAGTGAAGGGCGTCAAATAGACACCACATGAATGTTTATGCAAGAGGTCGATTATGCGAACCAAAGGGATGAGGATGACTGATTCAGAGGGCCTAGGTTTATTCTAAGGACCTAAAGTAATGCTGCAGATGATTGATTCTGTAGGACGAGGTCAATTCTGAGGACCTAAAGTTGTGATGACCAATTCAGAAGGCCTAGGTCGCTTCTGAGGACCTAAGGTAATGCTGGGGACGATCGATTCTATAGGTCAAGGTCAATTCTAAGGACTTATAATTTTGAAAGCTAATTCTGAGGGCCGAGGTCAATTTTGAGTATCTAAAGTGATGACGATTGATTCTGCGGGCCGAAGTCGATTCTGAGGACCTTAAGTGATGATAACTGATTCTGAGGGCCAAGGTCAATTCTGAGGACCAAAAGTTGGGACGACCGATTTTATGGGCTGAGGTTAATTCTAAGGACCAAAAGTTGGAACGATTGATTCCGCGAGTTGAGGTCAATTCTGAGGGCCTAAAGTTGTGAGGACCGATTCTAAGGGCCAGGGTCAATTCTGAGGAAATAAGGTTGTGGAGACCAATTATGTGGGCCTAAAGTTGGACGAATGATTCCACAGGGTGAGGTAAATTCTAAGCATCTAAAGTTATGACGATCGATTCTAAGGGTTGAGGTCAATTCTGAGGACTTAAAGTTGGAATAAGGGGAAGTTTGCACTCCGGGGAGACTTTTGTACTTATAGTTTTATTGAGGAATGTATCATTTTGAGATTCTACTAGGGAAAGACATTTGGCTGGGGATCATGTATTTTATGGGGAGATAAATTTGATGGGGAAGTTGAAATTCTTATGGTGGATGATTTGAGAGAAAGTTTAGTTTGAGGATTTTGTTGGGGATTTTGGAGAAGCACTTGATTTGTGGTTTCGCTGGGGTATTATAGTTGGACTTGGGATGCGATCATACTATTGGTTCTGTTTGTAGAATATGTTAGGGTTTATGTTGGGTAAGGGCATAGTATTTAATCCCAATGGGGATTTCAGGAGTATGTAAGGGGTTTAGTGCTCCAAAAAATTGTTTTTTTGATCAATAAATATTCCACTATTTATTTGGCATTTTCTTTCTTAGGTGAATACTAATTTTCTGGGGATTGCAGGTGACCTTCTATCCCTGGGGACGACTTCGAGGGGATCATAGTCATGCAGGTACAAAAGAGGAGGTTGCAGTCATATGAGTTTGGGTATGTCTGGTACCTAGGAGAGAGGGTTGTGGAGAAAATGAGGTGGCATTTAATTATGGTTCTTTCCATTTGGTATTTTTTTACAGATTTATCGTGGACTGGGGGATCTTGGCATTGACCATGTTGCATGCTTGATGTAGTGGAATTGAAATTGAAAAGAGACTCTAACAAGGAAAAAAGAGTTGCATATTTTGTTTGATTATCTTGATTTTAGTGGCTCACTCTACATGCACTTTAATTTGCTGCTGAGTTTTTGCTTCAAGAAAGAGTAGGGAAAATGTGCTTTTTTGGAAAGTTTTTTGAATATGTTTGAGTAGAATATGGCCTCGGAGGCTTGGTTGAAAAAGAGCTTCCTATTTGAAAGGATTTATTTTGAGAAAAAGTAGGAAAATGGTTTTTTGGAATATTTATTTTTGAATAGAGGAAGGCCTTATCGGCTTAGTTGGTATATGGATGAGGGGATAGAAAGCTTGGTTGTAAAGTGGGGCTTGTTTCCTTCATTGTATTATGACGAATCTGGTGTATTGAAAAGACTGTAATGATGCTGTTTTTGCTGGAGATTTTGCTCTGGATGAGACGTCACATTCTACTGTGGTGTTGTGTGCTTTGGGAGAAAGCTGGTGGGACACTTACCATGCTTTTTATCTTGGATTTGAGGAGGTGACTGATACACCCATAGACATTCAGCAATTGTTGGGGATTGATTGTGAGGAGCTTTGGTGATGATGGATTTATTGAAACCGTTGCCTTGGGCCTTACTGCAAGGCTTTTGCTAGTGACAGGGGACTTAATGGTGGATCCCCAGTTAGCTGTGATAACAGCGCGGATGTCTTACCATCACAATCCTACAATAGTGATACTGACTGAGACTCTGAATGGTCTTTATGCTTGGAGAGAATGTTGCTCTGATTTTGTGAGGGGGAAAACGATGATGTTATTCATGTGGCTGGCTGAAAGGTTCTGTCTTAAAATTCCTCATGAGTATTACTTTGTATGCGTGATAAATTTCTTTTCTCGGTACTTAATTAGTTTTGACCCACATGTAGATAATTAGGTCGATTGGTTCATGGAGCACGGAGATCGGTGCTTTCGTTTATCGATGCCATGATGGGGGAACTGCAACATATTTTGTAACCAGGGAGTATCGGTATGCTTGATTAGTTGGCATGTGGAAGAATTCGTTATATTTCCCTAGGCGGCTTTCGTGTTAAATTGGATGGGAGAAAACAATGTCTCCTCCCACACTAGACTTCTTTCCTCTAGAAGACTTAACTAAATCCGTACGCATGACGTTAGGATATTTGTGGGAGAATCTTCGGCCATCGACCCCTCCATCTCAATTTGTAGGTAGGGACTATTTGAAATGGCTGTGGAAGCGAGTAGTGGAGAAGATCCTAGCGAAAAAGATCGACCAGAGGTGGGTTTTTTTTTACACAATGGAAGGAAGGGTACTGGTCTTTTCCTGGCTGGTCAAGTCATACCTCACTATGGAGCACATTTTGAATATAAACTAGGCAGGAGAAGTTTGGGGACCTCAGGGAGCAGATGATGATGGGGATGGGTCTTCCGACAGTCGACGATAGGGTTTTTGTGAAGCGGAGGTTATTTTATATGAAGCTTTTAGCGACTTTTGTTATGTTTTGGGGATTTTTTTCATTTGGGTTTTTGGGAATAACTTTGTGAAGTTTGGTTTAGGCTTATTTATAAATAGTTTGGTCAGCGGAGAGGGGGGGTTATTTCGACTCCCTTCGTTGATACTTTGTGTAATTATAATGAACTCCCTTATTTGGAATAAAAAATATTTTGATCATATTGTGGTGCCTATCGATGAATTTTACATTTAAATTACTTATACCAATCGCTAAGGCATACATAATCCTTTTGTTCATGTAAATAATAAAATAAACTATCGTTCTCGGAGCTACTTTGAAAATTTTCTAAGCTTTATTTTGAAAAGAAGAAGTTTTTTTGAGGATCACGCCTTACGTAGTTCTGAGTAGAGGGAAATGAAGATTTTTTTTAGTGAATAGAAGGGGTATGAGAAGAGTCATAGCGCACCGAGATTTTGGACTAAGGGTAGAACTTATTGAGATAGTCTAGGTTGACTGGACGCGCCATCTCTTCTTTATCAAGGTCAGTGAGCATAGCAGCGCCACTTGATAGAATATTTTTCACGATGTAAGGTCCACTCCAGTTTGTCTTGAATTTCCCTTTGGGGTCCCAAACGGGTTCTATGATTTCTTTTAGGGCCAAGTCTCCTTCTTAGACACCATGGTCCTGGACTCTTCGGTTGAATAATCGTGCTAGCGGTGATGGTACCCTTATGTGTGGTATAGAGCCTTCAGCCTTTTTTCATCCAAGAGTGACAATTCATTAAAGTGGCACTGATATCAATCTGTTATGCAGTGAAAGTGTTTTCAGCTTAATAGGTAGGGTTGCTTCCATATCGTATACTAAAGAGTTTTGGGTAGCCCCGGTAGATGTCCTGACTGAAGTGCGGTAGACCTAGAGGGTATAAGGGATCCGATCGGCCCAATCTAGGAAACTCTCAATCATTTTGCTAATGATGGCTTTAAGATTTTTAGTAGTAGCTTCAACTGCATCACTAGTTTGGGGTTGGTAGGGAGAAGATTTGTGTCTCTGAATCCCGTACTCCTCGACCAATTTCGTGACCTCGGCTTCAAAATATAACCCATTATCTGATACTATCTCATGAGGGACTCCGTAATTGTAGATGATGTTCTTTTGGATAAACTTAGCTACATTCTTGGCATTTAGTACTGCATATGACTCGACTTTGACCCATTTGGTGAAGTGCAAAATGGAAACCAGGATTAACTCGTGCCCATTAGAAGCTTTGGGTGTGAATTTCCCTATAAAGTTAATGCCCCAAGTGGAGAACGGCCAAGGAAAAGTCATGTTGTATAATTCTCGAGGAGACTAGTGTTGGATATTAACAAACTACTGGCATTTGAGGCATCTCCGGACGTAAGTAGTGCAATCCTGAACCATGGTGGTCTAACAATACCCTTGACGGATGATTTTCTTTACAAGCATATGACCGTTCATGTGGGCCCCTCATTACTCGTTGTGGATCTTATGCATCATTTCTTCAATGTCAGCCCATGCGATGTAGTGTAAATGGGTTTCATCAAAGTTTCTTTTGAACGATGCTTTGTCACAGATGATATACTGGGCAGATAGTTTACGAAGGGTTGCACGGTCTTTCTCATTATCATCATTAGGATACCTACCATGCATGAGGAGATATTAAATATCATAGTACCAGTACTACGCCATATCTAAATCTTCCTCTGTGATGAGCTGAATATGGTAACAGTGGGTTGGCAAAGCTTATTTTTGGACTGTGAAGTGGCCATCGTTATTCCCTCGGGCATGTCGACTATGGAGGCTAAGGTATCAAGAGCATCTTCTAAACTACTCTTTGCATAGGGTAAGTAGTGGAAGGTGATATCTCAGAACTGGGAAGCCAATTATTCTAGGTGGGTGTGAATGGGTAAGATCTTTTCATCCTTAACTTTCCATCTGCTAAGGAATTAGCCGATGATGAGGGGAGAGTCCCCATAGACATCTAGGTATTTGATACCTTTCTCGAGGGAGATTTTGACACCTACAATGCATGCCTCGTATGCGTTCATATTATTAGTGCAGGGAAAATCCATCTTGATCGCAATGGGAGTGTGAGAGTCATCAAATCTAGTCAAGAGTATCCCAATATTGTATCCCTTTTTGTTGGCAGCGCCATCAAAGAACATTTTCCATCGAAGGTCTTCTTGAGAGGTGTAGAGAATATCCTCATCCAGGAATTCAGAGACCCAAACATCAACCTCTTCCATAGGGTAGTCGGTAAGGTAATCGGAGATGGATCTCCTTTTCATGGATTTCTGTGTAACATACACGATATCGAACTCAGATAGCAACATTAACCATCGGGCGGCCATTCGGCTTAATAGGGTGGGTTTCTCAAGCAAGTATCTGATAGGGTCCATTCGGGACACAAGTCTGATGGGAAAATAGAGCATGTAGTGTTGTAACTTTTGAGTGACCCATGCTAGGGCAACACATGCTTTTTCCAAGGCGGTTGTACCCAACCAAATTTTAAATGGCATAGTAAATGGCTCTTTATTTATGGGTTTCTTCAATGTATTGGGCTAGCAAGGCCCCTGATGAAATATATGTTACGGTCAAGTATAGGAGTAGAGGGAAACTAGGCTGTAGTGGCATGAGTACCAGAGGTCGGGTAATATATTTCTTGATTCTATCAAAGGCTTCCTAATAGGCCTCATTCCACATTTGGATCGAATCCTTTCAGAGGATTTTAAAGATGGGTTCACAAATGGAAGTTAGCTGGATGATGAATCGACTGATATACTATCATTTTTCCAAGAATCCCCGGACTTACTTCTCCGTTCGAGGTGGTGGAATTTTGATTATGGCTTTCATTTTGGCAAGGTATGCTTTGATTCCTTGATTAATAACCAACCCCAAAATCTTTCCTTTGGTGACGTCAAAAATGCATTTCTGTGGGTTTAACCGCATCTAGTATCACCGTAGTCGTTCAAAGAACGTCTGGAGGGAAGGAACGTGACCTTCTCGAGTCTTAGACTTAATAGTCATGTCATCTAAATAGACTTCGACCTCCTTGTGTATCAGATCATGAAAGATGGTTTTTAAAGCCCTTTGTAGGTATCCCTTGTGTTCTTGAACCTGAATGGCATAATCGTGTAACAAAAGGTTCCCCAGGGGGTGATGAAGGTAGTTTTTTTCCTGATGATCAGGGTGCATCTTGATCTGATTATATCGGGGGAACCATTAATGAATGACTTGAGGGAATGACTGGCCGTGTTATCCACAATCATGTCGATGTTGGATTGTGGGTAATCATCATTCGGAGATTCTTTATTCAAATCCCGATAGTCGACGCACATGTGGAATTTTCTTCCTAATTTTGGTATGGGTACAATGTTGGCTATCCATGTGGGATATTCGATCACTCGGATTAAACCTACAATTAATCGTTTGATTACCTCCTCTTTAACATTGAGTGACCATTCGGTACGAAGTTATCCCAACTTCTATTTTATCTATTTGAATTCTGAGAGAGTTAAAATCTCGTGTTGGGCTATTTCAGGATCGATGCTCGGAATGTCATCATAGGACCATGCGAAGACATCCACAAATTCCTTTAGCAGCCCTTCGAATTATGTGCGCTCATGCTCGTTAAGGGTGGGCCCTATCCTAATCTCGCATTATTGGCTACTAAACCGAGATTGATAACAACAGTTTTATCTTCATTAATTTGAATGCAGTTATATTGTTTGTTATTAACCTTATTAATATCAGTTAAGAATTATTCATTTGCAAATTCGTCATCATCATCAAGATTTTGATTAGAATCGAGACTATTAATGTAAGGCACAGTAAGATACTCAAAATCTTTGTTTATTTCACTTTTGGGGAAAATATCGTTGAGAACCTCATCAAAAGGGGTCTAGATTACATTATTATTAGAAAAAAGAGGAATAACAATAGATTAATAGATAGGGTAAATATCAAGGTTGGGTTGCATCTCAGCAGGTGGGACTAGTATAGCATTCTAGCTGAGGATAGGAGCATTAATTTCCTTGATCAGAATGGAGGGATCAGTCGATGTAGTGCCTGAATGGATCATGAAAAGTGTCAGCCCCGGTGCCTGCAGATTGAACGAATTTTCAGAGTCACTTTCCACGAAGACCTTGGTAATGTCTATAACTTTCTAAGTGAGAGGTTATGCCTAATGCTAAGAGTCAATTAGCTGTCTTGAAATAATATTTCCATCCCTGGATTCATCTTCTTATCCACATGATCATACCATGGTTAGGGAAAGCCACATAAGGGTAAGTCTTCACCCTCTTTGATAAATCTTCCATTCAAGGAATCCTTTGAGGAAGTCTTGGCATCTTTTAAACTTTTTTTAATTGTGGTTAGAAGAGCATTGTGAGTTCTTCTGATGATGGTTGATAACCTATGCCATATGGGGGAAAGGCCTTTTTCAGGACTATGGGCTTTAATATCCCTTGTTGACATCGCCCCATCCCCAGTTCGGGCATAAAGTGCATATTCTTGAACATCTGTATCACGTTTATATTATCGTGAGGGTTGTGCTCTGAATATACTCGGTCTTTGAAATCATCCCCTATCAAAAGGGGAAGTGGATCACTCCTGAAGCTGAAAAGAAGCATTTCATTCATCCCATGTTGTATTTCTAGTACCGAATTACAGGTTCTAGCATTTTCGGTACTATCATTGTCTCCCAAAATGGTAATGACTTGCGCTTTGGTGAATAATTTCAATTTCTGATGAAGTGAGGAGGTCACCCCTTGAATGTTATGAATCCACGGTTAACAAAGTGGCAGGTTAAAGCATGCGGGTATGTCAATAACTTAAAATTCAGTAACGAGATTTATTAGTCTATCCCCTATTATGAGTTTTATGGATCCCATCACCTCTCGACGAGTGTTATCATAGGCACGTACTACGGCGGAGGTTGGAGTTAGGTCACTTACTTTTAACCTTAAGAAAATAAAGGTTCTTTATCGGCAAATAATGGGAGCGGATCAATTGTTAACAAGTGAGAACGGGATTGTCTTTCCCATCACTTCATGGGAGATGTTGAGGGCATAGTTGTGATCAGGTTCAACCTTCGGAATTTCTTCTTCGAAGAAGGAAAGGAGTCTAGTGGTGGTCAAGCATCCAACTAGGTTTATGGCCTCTTCTTAAGTGATGAAAGAAGGGACTGTGGGCCTATTGAGTAACTTTATCAGAGAATTTTGGTGTAATTAGGAAGACATGAAGAGTCCCTATAAGGTGATATTGTCTTGAGTCTTCTTGAGTTGATCTAGGACGTTTCTTTCCTCATGGGTCATCTCTGGCATAGGGAGTTCCTCAATAACTCCTTTTCCTTTTTCTGTTCTTGATGGTTGAGGATTCGAATCTTAATATTGTTTCCTTAATCTGGTCATATGGTTTATCGAGGCGAGGAAGAACAAGAACCCCATCTCTTCATCGATTTCTAACCGTATAGCTACATTAATAATTTCCCCCAATATGTCCTTAAAAGAGATCATTCCGCACACGCTCATTATTGGAATAACCTTTTCTTAACTCGACTCATCATCAGAGATATTAAATTATCCCCCTATCCGGTGGCAATGATGTCTTCCTACCAAAAGAAGTTAATACATTCCACGATCTCAATTTCTTCTTCATATAAATCCCCCCACTCAAAGTGGAGGTGCGAGAGAGAAGGGACCAACCGCCCTTGAAGCTTCAAGGTGGTGAATAGATCGAAAACGATCTAGATTTCATCGTTCTGTCAGAACTTGTCTACCATAATTTGCACTACATCGTACAAACTGATTTTGTCAATGGGTATCAACCAATTATCTGACTCCAGAGTTCACGTTTGGTTTCAGAGGGTAATTTCAGCCCCAAATCTAGACGTTGGTTCAGAACAGCCGACAACTTCATATCTCTTCCTTCAGATCGAGTACGGACAATAATGCAGGCCCTTGTGAGGAGTGATAGAGCTTGGTCGGTGAAACATGTAGGGTGTAGGAGAAAACATGGGCAAACTTTGAGTGATTTGGGTGAAAATAATGAATGCTTTACTAGGCACAATTTTTGTAGATAGGTCAAATTCTGGGTCATTTTGTAGGAAGATGTCATTCGTATGAGTTGGAAATGGGTTGTGAGTGGTGTTAGGTTTAGGATTGGTTGGTTGGGCGAAGATACCCCTGTCAATTAGACCTTGGATTACATTCCGTAGATGGAAGTACTCATTAGTAGTATGGTTGGTAGACTGGGGAAAATTACAGTGGGCGAGGGTCTAGAGGTTGAAAATCTGAGTCTTTTTGTGTTGGCTCACTTTTGAGACAAACATTTTTTATGCTCCTGCATTTTTTTTTTTTAAATTTTTTTTAAAAATACTTAAATCATATTTTTCTTATATTAAATTAATATAAAAACTACTTCTGTTAAAATAATTTTAATGTGTATTTTTTACCTTAAATAATTTTTATATTTTAATTTATAAGTTTTATCTTATTTGCAGAAATTTTAATTATTTTTTGTGATGGTTTTTTTAATTTTAAATGGGATAAATCAAACATTTAAATAAGCATAAATTTTGTTTATTTTAAACTTTTTGGTCCCAACATTAAAACGACAGCATCTTATTCTTTTGTGTGTCATTTTGGCTCAAGAGATTTGTTGGGTTTTGTTTTGGTTTGCAGCTCGCTCCATTGAACGGCTATCTCTGATAGCATGTTGTGTGTGGGTTTGTGTTGTGTAGATTGGTTTGTCCCAATGGGTTTCTCATTTTTGCACCTGCTGGTTGTATGGAGATTTACGCATGTATCCTTATAATTGTTTTTTCAATTTTTTCTTTAGCCGTCCATGACTAATGTATGAAATACCCTTATTTTTCTTGGGTATTTTGATCGTACCAAGGCTGTTTTGGTTGAGGACTTATAATCTACTGTTTGAATGCTATGGAGATTAGGGTTTTTATCTCAATCTCTTTCTAAAAAAGGTGCCAAACATTTCCCTCATTTTTTTTTACATCTCACGACCTCCTTCCATATTTTTTTGACATTTTATTCATTGGATGTTCATCATCATATACTTATACACCCATATTTGAGAATATATTGAGTGTTTAAAAATATTGGTTTGAAAGTTTGAGGGTTTGAATAACCTTTGTTGGGGATCTCAGTGGATTTATACTTTATCTCCATTATGTGTTACTGATCTGATTTAAGCCATGATTTATGCTTCGTTGGTTTGGGTTTTTTGTAAGATCTGAAAGTTTGGGGTGTTCTTATGATCTGAGGTTGGAAGACTCACACTTTCTTAGGATATTTTGGATCGGGTCCTTCTTTGGGTGTTTTCCAAGCCCTGGTTTTCTATTTTTATATCTGAGTTTTTCAGTTTAAGGTAACATATCTTTTTACCCTCTTTATATATATATATATATATATATATATATATATATATATGTGTGTGTGTGTGTGTGTGTGTGTGTGTGTGTGTGTGTGTATACTGTTATACAGTACCCATATATATACTCTTATATATATAATTTTTTTTGTTTGTCCAAAACTTTTTTTTTGTGTAGGTGGTTAGATTTGTTTATCCATACTGTATTTATTCACACTAAGTTGTTGGCTTGTTACTTTAAATCTGAGTTTTCATGCATTGCAAGCTAATTCTCTCTCTCTCTCTCCAATAATATTGGAAACCCTAATACAATGACGGCGCTGCCACCTGAAATAGGTGCAACGCCAGCCATCCCGTCATGCCAAGATCCCAAAATTGTAGATCGCAATGCATTAAAGTCTTTTGCAGATATTCTATCTAACAGGAATACTGTGGTGAACAGTAATACAATCCGTCCTACAGTGCAGTATAAGGGAGAGGTAGAATTTTTTTTCTCTAACGATGATATTTCAGCTATGGCCGCCCCATTTAAACATGCGTTAATAGGCCAGTTTCAAAATGGTCATCCAGCATTGGAAACTATCAGGAAAACGTTTTTAACCTTCTCCGTTAAAGAAGGATTTTCAATGGATCTTTTAGATTATAATCATGTTCTGATACGCCTTAACTGTGAAGAGGATTTTCACCGCATGTGGTTACGTGATCTGTGGTATATCCATAGATTCCCTATGAGGGTCATTAAATGGTCAAAAGATTTCACAGCTAACATTGATAGTCCATTGGTGCCAGTGTGGGAAAACCTTCCTTATATCCCTGTCCGTTTTTTCTCCAAAGCAACATTATTCTCCATTGTTAACGTGATTGGTAACCCTATCAAACTTGATGAGGCAACAGGTTCTCTAGCTCGACCTAACATGGAAACAATTTGCGTGGAGGTTAATGTGACGAAGTGTCTGCCCAGAAGAATTTGGTTAAGGATGGCTGAAGAGGGTTTTTGGCAGAAAATTTGTTACGAGAATCTACCATCTTATTGTAGTTGCTGCTCAAAACTGGTTTATGACAGTATAGATTATAACAAGGAAAATGAAGAACAAGATGTTCATAATGCAATGAGAGATAAAACTACTACAAAAGGATCAAAAAAGGTGGGCAAATTAATGTGGAAACCTGCTCACAAGGTGCAAGTGATTAATACGGGAGATATGCATAGAGACCGAGGTAGAGAAAGTAACAAAGAATTGATGGTAGTAGACACAACAAACACTGAAGAGATAAACATGGTGGTCCATTCAAACCTCAATACAACTGACAAGGATGGGCAGAAATCGCAGTTAACATCTAATTCATTTGAAGTATTGGCAGATGATAACATGGATAAGGAAGAAGGTGAAATTCAAACAGATAATGTACTGCATGAGGAAGTTAACAAGAGGCAAGAAGACTGTAAGGAGAACTTATCAGAGAATTGGGATTTTGATATGGATGAAGTGCCAAAAATTCAAAAGGTTATAATGGACCCTAATACCATAAAAAATATTTTCTTTCACCAAGGGCCCCTAGATTGTCAATAGAGAAAAATATTATGGAAGAATAGCGACACCTCTATGCATCTGACTCTAAATCTACTTTGGTAAGGGAACTAAACGATGATGGGAAGACATTTTCAAAAGGATTATCAGCAAAATTTCCACGCCTCGACAATAAAGAGTTGATGGTTAATCAAGAAGTGAAAGAAGATGGCTTTACAGTGGTAAAAAGAAGGAGATACAGGAAGAATTACTCAGCTAACCAGAAATATAATATAATGACGCGGTCAAGAGGTAAGGCACCAAAAACTATTTCTTTTGCATTTTCCAAATGATCGAAACACTTTTCTGGAATATAAAAGGGGTGGGTAATGGTCCATCTATTAGGATATTAAAAAGACTTATTCGAATCCATTCGATTAGTGTGTTGGCTTGATTAGAAATGAAGATTGATGACACTAAAATTGTGGAAGTGTGTAAGAAAATAAAGTTTGAGGGAGGTATGTCTAATACTACGAATAAAATCTGGATTTTATGGAACAAAAATTGGAAGGTGTATTTAGCTCATAATGGGGTTCAAACTCTTTCTCTTTGGTCGGATAATCCTTTCTTTAGTAGTCCCTTTGTCCTTACGGCAGTATATACAAAATGCAAAAAAGATGAAAGATTGGAATTGTGGAAGATCTAGAGTTCATAGTCGGGATTGGAGAGATGAAATGGATAGTGGGTGAGGACTTTAATATAGTAGCTAAGAGCGAAGAAAAAATTGGAGGTAATGAGGTGAATTGGGAGAGAGTCATGGATTTCAATATGTCTATGATAAATGTTAGGATCCAAGAAATTAAATTTAATGGTTCTAGATTTACGTGGTGCAAAAATAGAGAGGGTAATGCTCGAATTTGGGCGAGATTGGATAGAGTGTTGGGAAATTCAGAATGGAATAATGAAAAAAATTCTATCTCAGTGGATCACCTACACAGGGATAAATCGAATCACAGTCCTCTCCTTCTGAAAATCAAAGATGAAGATAAAGATAATCCAAGACTGTTTAAATTTTTATCATTCTGGACTAAAAGTGACGAATTTATCCAAGTAGAGAAACAAGCCTGTGATTATGAAGTTCAGGGTAAGCCTTTAAACATCTTTGCTGAGAAACTTAAAAGGGTTAAATCCTTTCTAAAAATTTGGTCGAGAAGCAAATATGGTGACATTTTTCAAGCTGCTCGTAAAGCAAAGGATGACATGCTTGGGATAGAAAAGGAGTTTGATTTGAACCCCTCTGTGGAAAATCGGGTTAAGTTTCAAAAAACACAAGCGGCATACTTAAGAACTTTACAAATTGAAGAGGACTTTTGGATGCAAAAAAGCTAGAGCGAGATGGGCAAAAAAAGGTGATGAAAATTCAAAGTTGTTCCATGCCATAACTAAGAAAAAAAGGTCAGCGCTAACAATAACTAAAATTCAAAATCAACAAAGGCAATGGGTGACGAAAGAACAGGAGCTGGAATCTGAAATAGTGTCATGGTTCAAGAATCTTCTATCCTCCGAGTACATCACGCAAAGCAGTGGTAGTGGTACTAACACTAGCTCCCATCAGTACAGGTCCGGTCCGAGTGAATCTGAGTCGTCTAACATATGGAACTGCATTCCCAAGTCAGTATTATAAGCAAACAACGTGATACTTAGTGCAGTGCCAAATATAGAAGAAATTTAGGAAGCAATCTCTGATATGAACAGTGAAGGGGCCTCGGGACCAGATGGGTATAACGGTATGTTTTTTAAAATTTATTGGCAAGTTATTAAAGAGGATCTTCATAAATCCATTGGTTCTTTTTTTGTTTGGGAGGAGCTACCAATTAGTTGGACATCAACTAACGTGGTTTTAATACCAAAAAATGACAACCTATGAAGAATTCGTTCTATTAGTCTATGTAATTTTTCGTCTAAAATTATTTCAATTTTTTTTGCGAAAATACTGGGACATATTCTTCCTAAAATCATTTCTCCAACTCAATTTGGGTTTATCAAGGGCCGATCGATATTGGAGAATGTATTGCTTGCCCAGGTTATGATGACAACTTTTACTAAGAAAGTGAGGGGTTCAAATATTATTTTAAAGTTGGATATGTCTAAAGCTTATGATAGAATGTCTTGGCTTTTCATCATTAAAACTCTAAGGAGGTTCGGCTTTTCAGAAACAGTGATTGACTTATTTTGGAAATTGATTTCGAATTGTTGGTATTCTATAGTCGTTAATGGGAAAGCCTGTGGTTTCTTTAAATCCAAAAATGGGGTCAGACAAGGGGATCCATTATCACCGGCTCTTTTTGTGTTAGCCTCAAAAGTGCTTAATCGGGGAATTCAAAAAATGACGGAAAGTGGAAAGATGGCTCATTTTGCTCTAACAAGGGGGTACCCTATTATTTCTTGTCTTTCTTTTGCAGATGACACCCTAATTTTTTAAAATGGAGATAAACGATCACTCAAGCATCTCATGGAGTTCTTAAAGAAATATGAAGAGGAATCGGGACAGGTGGTTAATCACAATAAATTTTCCTTTCATCTTCCAGGAAACGAGGCAAAAGGAGCAAAAAAAGTCATTGAACATATCACTGGGTTCAAAAGTAAAAATCTCCCTATTGTTTACTTGGGGATCCCATTATTCTCTGGAAAGAAAAAGAAAGCATACTTTTCAGGATACAAAGACAATCTGGTAGGGAAAATAAATCATTGGAATCATCATTGTGTTTCTCAAGCAGCTAGAGTGGCTCTTATTAAATCAGTGGCAAAATCCATGCACCTTCATCTCCTGGCCGCCATCAATCCTCCAGTAAACGTTCTCACTCATATAGATAATTTACTTGCGTGATTTTTATGGGGGAAATAAGAAGAGAAGGCAAAATTTCACTGGGTGAATTGGTACGATATTTGCAAAATAAAAGAAGAAGGCGGGCTAAATCTCAGATCAATGATTGACCTTTCATCAGCATATGCTCATAATTTGTGGTGGAAATTCTTTAATATAAATTCTCTTTGGTCCAATTTTTTCATGCTAAATACAAAAAATTGGAGGCTCGCAATTATAAGGGAGCAATTTCACTTTCATCTTAGGTGTGGAGTAGAATGCAAAATGTTGGAGAGGATTTCTTGGAAAATTATGATTTAATTTCCGAAAAATGGACATTAGAAAAAAATAATATTTTCACAGTTAATCAGCTTGGCACTTGTTGAGAGATAAAGTTTGTATCCAAAATTCCTACTCTCTAATTTGGGATAAGAGAATCCCCCAAAAAAATTCGGTTTTCATGTAGCGATTGATTCATAATGGCATTGCTATAGATTAATTCATTAAAAATCTGCATATTCTTCTTGTGTATAAATGTAGATGTTGTAGTGTGGCTTGTGAGGAGGATCGAGATCATTTATTTTGGGAAAGTTCAATGCCCAATCTCTTTGGAAAAGATTCTACGCTATTCTGGGGATAAGGCGTAATTCATCAAATTTAAATGGAAATTTGATGAACTGGTGGATTAATTCTAAAGGAGACAAGATTAGAGTCATTCTTTATCGGATTATTCCAACATTCATTTGCTGGTACTTATGGTGTGCTCGGAATAAAAGTATGTATGAGGGAGTGCCGATGAAGGAATCATCTATTCTCATTCAAATTTGTGGGGAGATTAAAGTTGCTTTTAGAAACTTTCCTTTTTAGGGACCGAAAACTAGATATTGTATTGATATTATAGAGGTTTTTTCTTTATTAGGTGCCCACATTGCAGAGCTTTGATGTAGCCGCCGGTGGGGGGCTTTTCCCCACTTGTTGATTTCTAATAAATCCTATTCATTATTAAAAAAAAAGAGTTTTCATGCAAAACCTTAAATAATTTTATTTTGTTTTGTTTGGAGAATTAGTTTCAATCTTTTATCCTTGCATGTGCTAATCTCAAATCTTAGCAATAATTGGGTTAATTTTTCTTGAGATCCAGTTGACTCTATTTTTATTAACTTTGTCTAAAATCTATTTTTTGTTTTAGATCTCTTAAACAAGAATATTGTTTGTTGATTAAAACATAAATTAATATTTACTGGTTGCATGTTTAAGATATGTTTAGTTGACTAATTAAACATAAGTTTTTTAACGTTTTTTTTTTTGTTTGTTTACAAAATAAGTGCTGAATCAAGACTTTGTTAAATCATATCTAATTTTGTTTTGGTTCCAAACTACGTTTTAGTGTCTTGTTATTTTGTTAAATTTGTTAAAGAAGAATTTAATTTTAAATCAGTTACTTTTACTCCTAACTGGTTATATCAAATCAGTTGAACATTTTATGTGTTCAATATATTTAGTTGGCTTAAACCATGTGTGAGTTATAAGTAATATCTTTATAATTATTATTTGTCTATTTTTAACCAGTACACTTTATATGAGCTAAGTGCTTCACATTTATCTTTTGCTCATTTCTACTTGGACTGGTTATATTAACATAACACCTATTTAAATTTATTTACATTCTAAATTTGGTGTTAGGTTAATTTGTTTTTATTTCAATAGTGTGACATATATTCTGGAATTTTATTTCCTAATTTGTTTCTGGCCATTTACACTTAACTGAAATTTTATTTTTGGATTAATCTCTACTATTGATAATTAATTACTAAAGAAGGCCTTATGTGTGTCTTGTGACTTGGTAATTTGTAACCACTTTATGTTTTGATTAAACCAATCTCATATTATTATTTCTTATTGCTTATGGTGTGTACAACTTCACTGATTTCCTAACATTGGGTGTGTAGTTGTGTGTGTGTTCCAAGTTGTTACTTCCTTAGTTGTTTAGTAGATTTAGCAGTGAGGTTGTTTAGTTTGTGACTTGATGTACTTATTTTATTGGCCAAACTATTTCATTTACACTTGTATTGCTGTAATCTGTACTTAAACATTGGTGTTAGTGGACTTGGGTGTGTGAGGTGTCCTGGGACTAAAGGACACAGGGGTTTTCCATTTCGGTGATTTTCTCGAGAACAAATAGTGTGTTCTTTGTACTTTTTCTTATCTCATTCTTAAATGTTATTTTTATATCAAGCATCACCAGTTTTCTTACTAGTGTGCGTGAGTGTTTTAATTTATAAACTGCAATAGATTTTATATCAAAGAGTTAAAAGAGTTTTATAACCTAATACATGTTAGCGTGGTCGTTCGGTCTTTTCAAGTGGTATCAGAGCTTCAGGATTCACTTTTTAAAAGTTCTTATACCGCACAGATCCTGAACTCTTTTTAAAATCTATATTTTATATTTTAAAATCTATTTTTTATATATCAAAAACAAATATGGCAATGTTGTTTTTTCCTCTAAAAATACCTTTATGAATGTTTTAAAGAGTCAAAACTTCATTCACCATATAACATTAAAAACAGTAATGTCATTTGTCAAGCGATGGGTACAACTGAACTTGTAGAAATTTTAGCTTGCACCACATCTTTAGAGGCTTGGAACATTTCAAAATCTTCTACCCATTTATATAAAATGTGGGATGATATTTTTTATAGTGATAGCGATGTTAGTTGTGATAATTTATTGGATTTTACATCTCATTGTGCTTTTAAGTCCAAGGATATTTTTGATAGCTTATTTATATGTAGATAATTGTGAGTCTGATTTTGTGAATTTATCTCTTCTCTCACCTTCTCCAAATCACCCTACTGCCAAAGCTTCCCTTCTAATATTGGATGTAGTTTTTTATGATGTTGATGAATGTGATAATGTAGACGATTTACCATTTTTGAAGGGTGTGTGTCTAATAAATCTGTTGATAACACTACTGAGGACAACATTGATTTAGGCAAAATTAATATTAGGTTGCTGGCTAAAATTGATAGTTTAAACAATCAAATCAAGTCTATAATCGAAGAATATGACTTTCATTTAGGTGAACCTAAAAATGATGTTTCATTTCTAAAGAAAAGAATTGTCATGTTAACTGAGCTTAATCACTCTCTTACAACTAAAAATAAGGATTTTTTTTTAATTTGATGAATCTCAAATTGAGCTTAAAGTTATTTTGAATAAATATGATGAGTGTCAAAAAGAACTTAAGGTTGCTTTGAAAAAGGTAAATGGTTTTTTAATTTCTAGTTTAATTGTTGAATCCATGAATAAATATGTAAATGATTTGGTCCCTTTAAAAGCAATTGGTTTTAAAGGAGAAACTTTTGATGAAACAAACTTTGTTAGTTGTAGTAAACAATTTCTTTATTCAACTGAAATTAAAATGAGCTATAAAAATGATAAAATTGAGGATTGTGCTACTACCACATTTGTTAAGCCGATATTTCTATGTAGTTTTTGTCACAAATTTAGACGCTTTGAAAAATAATCTTATAAGAAATGAAGATAGAATAAAACTGATTTAGGCAAATTTAGGCAACCTCAAAATGTTGGGAATATTCAAAATGTTAAACCTACTTTTCAGTGTAGTTTTTGCTCTAATAAAGGTCATTTAAAATAAATGTGTTTTAAGAAATTAAAACAAAATAATATTGACTTAGGCAAAGTTAGGCAACCTAAAACTGATAGAATTAATAAATCGGCCAACCCTGTTTTTAAATGTGGATTTTGTTTCAAGATAGGACATTTAGAATATTTCTGTTATAAAAGGCTGAATTTAAATAGAAATATTGAAGTTGAAAATCATCACACCAAGTCTTGCAATAATGCCAGATTTATTGGTAAAAGGACATTTCATTTCAATTTTGTTCAAAATTTAAACATTTAGAATAATTTTACTTTAAGCAGTTGAATTTAACTAGAAGACGGAATGTTAAATAAGTGAACGTTCCTGTTAATGCTAAGCCAAATGTTAGGCAAGATTTTAAATGCAACTTTTGTCTTAAAATGGGTCATTTAGAATTATTCTGTTATAAGCGTTTAAATAGACAACAGAGTGGTAAAGATAATATGCCCAGGATCCCTTTAAATCTAACTTTGTTGCGAATAGTCTCCAACTTAAATCTGGTCATGCCCCTTTTAAGACAATTTTTCTAAATATTAAGACTAGATGGATTAAGATAGATGACTTAGGTTATCAAATGAGGAGTACCAATGTTTCAAACTAATTTGTTTTCATTTTGGTTGTTAGTTTTGTTTATATGAATATCTTTGTACTAACTTTATTTTGTAGGATTCTACTCTACCCTTTGTCCCTTTGAGGCAAACAGGGAGAAAATTTATGGCTCTTTTGTATTATTGTATTTACAATTATTGTCGAGTCTTGTACGAATCCTTGTTGTTAGTTGAGTTATGTACTACTTTTATTTTATATTATTGTATTTACAATTGTTGTCGACTCTTATTAGAATTCTTGTAGTTAGTTGAGTTATGTACTACTCTTCTGTTGTCTAGGACTTTTGTTATTAGTTAAGTTATGTACTCTTCTATTTTTTTAGTAATCATTGTTGTTACTTGAATTATGTACTCTTCTATTTTTAGGACTCATGTGTATATTTGCGTTACGTAATTTGTGTTTTTTATTGTCTTTGAGTCTCAGTTTTGTTTGTCTCAAAATTGGACAAAAGGGAAGATTTAAAATCTTAGTCGTTTTGTGTTGGCTCAATTTTGAGAGAAATATTTTTTATGCTCCTGCATTTTTTTATGTGTCAAAATCTTTTTTATAAAACTTCAATCATATTTTTCTTATATTGATTTAATATAAAAACTACTTATGTTAAACTACTTCTAATATGTATTCTTTACCTTAAATAATTTTTATATTTTGATTTACAAGTTTTATCTTATTTCCAAAAAAATTAATTATTTTTATGATGTTTTTTTTTAATTTTAAATGAGATAAATCAACCATTTAAATAAACATAATTTGTTTATTTTAAAAAAATTTGTCCCTATATTAAAACGACAACATTTTATTCTTTTATGTGTCGTTGTGGCTCAAGAGATTTGTTGGGTTTTGTTTTGGTTTCCAGCTGTCTCCATTGAACGGTTATGTATGATAGCATGTTGTGTGTGGGTCTGTGTTGTGTAGACTGGTTTGTCCTCATGGGTTTCTCATTTTTGCCCTTACTAGTTGTATGGAGATTTACGCATGTACCCGTATAATTGTGTTTTCTGTTTTTCCCTTAGCAGTCCATGGCTAATGTCTGAAATACCCTTATTTTTCTTGGGTAATTTGATCATACCAAGGTTGTTTTGGTTGAGGATTTATAATTTACTGTTTGAGTGATTTGGAGATTAGGGTTTTTATCTCATTCTCTCTCTAAAAGAGCTGCCAAAAATTTCCCTCATTTTTTTTCATCTCACAATCTCCTTCCATATTTTTTTTAGATTTTTTTTGTTGGATGTTCACCATCATATACTTATACACCCATATTTGAGAAGACATTGAGTGTTTAAAATCTTGTTTTGAAAGTTTGAGGGTTTGAATCATCTTTGTTAGGGATCTCAGTGGGTTTATACTTTATCTCCATTCTATGTTACTGATTTGATTTAAGCCATGATTTATGCTTCGCTGGTTTGGGGTTTTTGTAAGATCTGAAAGTTTGATGTGTTCTTATGGTTTGAGGTTGGAAGACTCACATTTCCTTGGAATATTTTGGATCTGGTCCTTCTTTAGGTATTTTCAAGCCTTGGTTTTCTATTTCCATATTTGATTTTTTCATTTTGAGGTAATATTTATTTTTACCCTCTTTATAAATATTTATATACATATACATATATGCATACATATATATATGTACATATATACTTTTGGATCTCCTTTACATATATTGATTCACACACACACACACACACACACATATATATATATACTAGCGGAAATATTTCGTAAGCACGTAATTACAAAACGACGAAAATTTTCAAAATAAGTAATTGCAGAACGGCAAAAAAACAAAGTGTCAAAGTTTTAAAAAAATTGGGCAGAGTCTCCTTTGTTTATTGGACTATCCACCCTTCTCAAGGTATAACGACAAATCCAACAATATAAAAAAAACAAATTCGCCTAACAAAAGCTTCAATGAAACAAACATCTTTAAAAAATAAATATATACCAATGGATGGAAGCCCAAATAATTATGTTCCACTATAATTATTGTCCGTTCTTTTCCAAATGTGACCTGATACAAAAAAGAAAATATAGTTAGTAAATTGAAAGAGCTAGAAAAATATTATATGAAAAAGCTAATTATTAATTATATAGCAAATGCATCATATCTCTAGAAAAATATTGAATCATGTGAAATTGAAAATAAAATACAAAGATGATTTGTAACTTATCCCTTACATTAAGAGTTAAGTAATACCTTACATTACAAATGTATCTCAAATTTTCAAAAAATGAGGAATAACATAAAGGGGGGGGGATTAAGTAATACATCGAATTTGATAGATTCTCATGAAATCAAATGAGACAACAATGAAATATAAACTTCTGTTTGGATTTTGTAATAGCAACCCAATGCATCCAAATGCGCTCATATCTTCCATATTTCTGGAGAGAAAAAAATACACCGCAGATCAGTAAATAAATAGAAATTTAGTAGACATGATAGCAACCATACTGTCATAAAAAAATTATTTCATATCCACATAAATCCTTTCCTACTCGATTTACACCTTTAGTCATACTTGTTGACACTAAAAGTGTACAAAACTGTACAAAATATATTTCGAGTGGGTGTCATCATTTTTAAAAAAGAGCAGGTTTGTATGGATACACCTATGATTTCTATTCCAATTAATCAAAGCATGTTAATGGGAATGTCTATGTGCCTTGAATTCCATTTAAACCCCCTTAAAACAAAATAGAAAAAAAACCATTGAAAGGTTATACAGAAAAGGAAAAGTTCACTAACTAATCCACTACTTAGCATTAGAATATGAATAGCATTTCCATATAATGAAAAGAACATATTAAAAAGTCGAAAGAAAATAAGCATTGTAAGAGTTTCAAAACCTCGTATCTCGGAAACTTTAAATCCAATGAATTTCCAATCTCAAATGCGGAGTCAAATGGATTCTTCAACCTCATAAATGAGTGGCCTATCAAATATAGGATCCAAGCATTAAAAGATGAAGGGGGGGAAGAGAAAAACAACCCCAAGTGAAGGTAAACTACAAAAAATTGAACACTGAAGTAGGAAATTGGAGTCCCTGTATAATTAAAAAAATCTCTTTACTAAATGAAAAACCAACTCATTAAATTCAAAAACCAAATCAATAGATGTGTAGTACCATGGAGTAAATCTCAAAAGACAACAAATATTCTCGAAATTTATTTTTTTCAAAGTGAGAGAGAGAATATACCTTGAATATCAACACGGATTAACCATATTTAGGACTACAAAAAAATATAAAGTGATAGGTATTGCAACCGAACAAATGAAGCTCACGTTTTAAATCAAAATTGATATTCATATATGCCATATGCATATATGCATATTGTCAAAATTCATCCAAATTGTCTAAATTCATCAAGGAAATTCACATATAAAATGAAATATACAATATAAAAAAAGTGTCAATTTAAAAAAAAAAAATTGGACATAGTTTCCTTTGTTTATTGGACTATCCACCCTGTTTAAGGGGAAACAACAAATCCAACAATATACAAAAAGAATCCCAAATTTGATGTAATCCAACAATATAAAAACATACACAAAGTCTCACATATTAATGTAATTCAAATAATAGGAATGGAAAAAATTGGATACAAAAATGGGATTCAATAAACATCATAAAAAGTAATAGTAATTTTCCATTCCAATATGGAGAAGATTTAGGAACAAACAATTAATAACTGCACCAAACAATATTTATATAAAAAGAAATTGGATACAAAAATGGGATTCAATAAACATCGTAAAAAGTAATAGTAATTAACCATTCCAATATGGGGGGAAATACCAACCTATGAAAGTAAGCATAAAATTTAGAAGTAGTGCATTTAATTCCATCTTTATATGATATAGAGTCCGTGAAAAATAAAGAGAGAATAACATATTAAAAAACTGAGCATATAGTAGGGCCTAGATTATATTATTGTAAACATTAAAAATTCATTAAAAGTAATAAGTTTCCCAATAAAAATCAGGGGGTTGAAAACATAAATAAAATCAGTTGTACCGTATTTTAAAATCAAGTAGACTATAAAATGAAATATCTTCGTATGAACTATTCAAATATGTTCATACAGTCTTTAAAATTAATTGAACTGGAAATTGCATCTAGTTTTAATTTGATATTACAAAATATTAGAATGTGAACATACCACACAAATAAAAGTTTAGATCTGTGCAAAAAAATCTCACCAATTTTGAAGCTATATCCCCCAACACAGCGTGGGATTTGGATCTGTAAAAAAAACATACCACACAAAAATTTAGATCTGTAAAAAAAATACCACACAAAAATTTAGATCTGTAAAAAAAATCTGTAGAACAATAGATCTACACAAAAGTAGATTTGAAAAAAAAACACCTAAAACAAAATCAAGAATGTGAACATACCACACAAATAAAAGTTTAGATCTATGCAAAAAAATCTCACCAATTTTGAAGCTAAATCCCCCAACACAGCATGGAATTTAGATCTGTAAAAAAAACATACCAAAAAAAAATTTAGATCTATAAAAACAACATACCACACAAAAATTTGTGGGTGTGAGATCCGTTCGTGTGTGTGTGAGAGAGTTGTGCATGTGTGGGTGTGAGAGTTGTTCGTGTGTGGGTGTGAGATTTGTGCTTGTGTGTGAGATTTGTGGGTATGTGGATGTGTGGGTCTGTGCGTGTGCGTGATGTGTGCGTAAGTGGGGGAGGAGGGGGAGGGGGAAGGCTGGAGACCGGAGAGGGAGAGGCCGTCGACTTGTGTGGGTGTGTGCGTGAGTGGAGGAGGAGGGGGAGGGGGAGAGAAATTACCTGGAGGGGGAAGGGGAGACTGGAGAGGGAGAGGTGGTCGGTTGTGAAAGAGAGAGAGAGAGAGAGAGGCGGTCGACCGTGGCTATAAAAGAAAGAGAGAGAGAGAGAGCGACAGTTTGTGAAAGAGAGAGAGATAGGAAATGTGTTGGGGGTTTGAAATGAGGGAGACGGGATTTGGTTTGGGGGTAAAGCCTTTTTTTCTTCATTTTCCACGTCACAATGGTATAATCCTACATGGAACAATCCTAAACCATTAGATCGTCCCAAAAAATTCGCTCCCAACCGTTGATTTTTTGGAACAGTAAAACACCCCCCCCCCCCCATATATATATATATATTGTTATACAGTACCCATATATATACTCTTATATAGATAATTTTTTTATTTGTCCAGAACGGGTTTTTTTGTGTAGCATCTGTTTTTCCATACTGTATTATTCATACTTAGTAGTTGGGTTGTTACTTTAAATCTGAGTTTTCATTCAAAACCTTAAATAATTTTTTTTTGTTTGGAGAATTAGTTTCAACCTTTTATCCTTGCATGTGCTAATCTCAAATCTTAGCAACAGATGAGTTAATTTTTCTTGAGATCCAGTTGACTCAGTTTTAATTAACTTTGTTTATAATCTATTTTTCGTTTTAGATATGTTAAACAATAATAGTTTTTGTTGTTTAAAACATAAAATAATATTTAATGGTTGCATGTTTAGATCTGTTTGGTTGACTGATTAACTATAAGGTTTTTTTAATGTTTTTGTTATTTACAAACTAAGTGTTGAATCAAGCCTTTGTTAAATCATATCTAATTTTGTTTTGGTTCCAAACTGCGTTTTAGTCTCTTGTTGTTTGGTTAAATTTTTTAACGAAGAATTTTATTTTAAATCAGTTACTTTTACTCCTAACTAGTTATATCAAATCAGTTGAACATTTTCTATGTTCACTATATTTATTTGGTTTAAACCGTGTGTGAGTTATAAGTAATATCTTTATAATTATTGTTTGTCTATTTTTAACCAGTATACTTTATATGAGCTAAGTGCTTCACATTTATCTTTTGCTCATTTTTACTTGGACTGGTTATTTTAACATAATACCTGTTTAAATTTAGTTACATTCTAAATTTGGTGTTAGGTTAATTTGTCTCTATTTTAGCAGTGTGACACAATTTCTAAAATTTTATTTCCTTACTTATTTGTGGTCATTTACACTTAACTGAATTTTTATTTTTGGATTAATCTCTATTGTTGATAATTAATTACTAAAGAAGGCATTGTGTGTGCCTTGTGACTTGGTAATTTGTAATCACTTTATGTTTTGATTAAACCAATCTCATATTATTATTTCTTATTGCTTGTGGTGTGTACAACTTCACTGATATCCTAGCATTTGATGTGTCGTTGTGTGTGTGTTCCAAGTTGTCACTACTTTGGTTATTTAGTAGATTCAGTTGTGGGGTTGTTTAGTTTGTACCTTGGTGTACTTGTTTGTGTTGGCCAAACTATTTCATTTACACATGTATTGCAGTAATCTGTACTTAAACCTTGGTATTAGTGGAGTTGTGTGTGTGAGTTGTCCTGAGACTAAAGGATACGGGGTTTTCCATTTCATTGGTTTTCTCGAGAACAAGTATTGTGTTCTTTCCACTTTTCCTCATCTCATTCTTAAACGATATTTTTATATCAAGCATCCCCATTTTTCTTACTAGTGTGCCTGAGTGTTTTAATTTATATAAACAACAATAGATTTTTATCAAAGAGTGTTATACCCTAATACACATTAGCGTGTCCCTTAGGTGTTTTTAGAGGTTTGATAAGATTTTGTCTTAACAAGGCTTGGTAGACTTTAGAGAGGGGAGCATGGAGCTCGGTGTATTTTTTTTAGCGGGGTTAGATATTTTTTATAGTTATGACTGTGGCATTGTCAGGCTTCTCATACTTTCTAGGGGTGAACGTCCTGGACACTTCATTAGGCCCGGCTTCTGTCTCGGTAACATTTTCTTCAATCTCCACACCCGCTTCCCAGAGGTCTTGGAAGTATAGGAAGTACTAACCTCCCATAATTGCTCTGATATGGGGCAGGAAATTCTTCTTCTCTATGCTAACTTATTCTTCTTTGGAGGGCCGATTAATCATGGTATAACGTTTAGCTACTCATAGTTTCTCTAGGGCATGTAACCTCTAGTTCTTAATTGTACTTGTACTGTGACATGAACTCCCGGATGACATCTTCCCTGTTGCAGATTCTAGATTCCTCGAGGGATAGGAGATAATGAAGAGCGTTGTCCTTCAAAGTCAATTGGAACAACTAGGACATTATCTCTTCAGAGGCACCAAGAGAGTCACGGCTCGGTGATAGCTACGAAGGTGAAGAATTGAGGACCGGCTGCCCCCGAACTTATCGACGGATGGCATCATGAATTTCTCTGGCAATCTTCATTTAGTGTAGGAAGACATGTCAGTGTAGTCCATGTAATTCCTATATATCTTAACTTGGTCAAACTTCTTTAACAACATCTTGAGGTCTTCCTTGACCATGTTCAGTTCTTACTCCTTGGGATTAACGAGTACTGGCAAGTTAGCCCCTGGCTGGGCAAGGTTTGGCATAGGGAGCTGAGATAGTGATGACCCATTGGCAAGCGAGGAATACGAAGCATGATGATATTACAATGGGACTCAAACAAGATCAAGAATAGGCGGACCCATGGCACGAGGAAAGAGAACCTCGGGTTCTTCAAAAAATTGGACTTCATTTTGCAGCATCTCATGAACCTCGATTTTGTCAATCTTGGCATTGTGTTAGACCAACACTTCCATCAGATCAGGTTGTATGTTTGGTTCTTGATCAGTGTTTTCCATGGAGGACTGGTGAAGGTGGATTAAAAACTCGAAGGAAGTTGCAGGGTAACTGACGTAGCTTCGAGGTGATTTGATGAAAGATCGAAGCCAATAGGAATCCAGGCTAAGAATCGGGTTTACGATTAACCTGAGAAAGAAAAAGATTCGAATTCATTTTTAAAAAAGAGAAGAAGGATTCATTTTTATTAAAAAAATAGGGAAAAGGTTTTTGACATTTTTGGTAAAGAGGAGGAAAAATATTTTTGGTATTTTGATGAAAAGGAGGAAAAAAAATTTTGGAGATTTTGGTAAAAAGAAGGAGAAATATTTTTTGCTATTTCGATTTTTTGAGAAAGAAAAGGAAAAATGAGAGAAGAGTCTCAGCATGATTATTCTTATTATGGTTTCACTTGTATTAGGTTTACTTAAATGTAAAAAATATGTCGAACAGGACTCGAGCCTGGGAAATTGGGTTTGAAAAATAGGTAAGATAGGGTTTGACTTGTTTCCAGGATCATGAACAGGGTCCTATATTGAAAAAAGATGAAATCGCGCAAAAATTTGGGCGGCGTGCCAACCCAAAATTTCGACAAAGTTTCGTGTGGTAACCGACAAACTAAATATAAGTGTCCTAGGTCTGACACCTATATGAGGTTTATGCAGTTGTTGGATTAGTGAAAAGGTTCCCCCCTTTGTCATGACTTCCACAATATATTTCTTACTTTTGAGGGCAATCAGTATGTGTGGACAAGCCATTTGATATACCTGAGTGTATGTGAATTGCCTCACTATATACCTCTTGGGGACAGTACATGTGAGAGAGAATTCCATATAATCGACACACGTGAACGAGTTCCCTATTATATACCTCCCATCATGAGTTTGGTCAAGAGGTATGATGGGGGGAACCGTTCGATATACATCAAAGGTACTGGGCCAATGGAAGGTAAGAGTCATATTGCTTAGGCTAACTATGACCTGCCGAACCAGTGCCCATCACAAAGTAACCCCCCAGTAAGGGATAAAATTTTGGTCAATATCCATTCTCTTGGTGATGTGGTGTGAAAAATGCATGATTCTTGATTAGTATATTATGGAGAGAGTTTTTTATTCTGCATGATGAGCATTATACTAATAGGGAAGAAAGTACAACTATCATGAAAAACAATTCCAGCATGGAGCATGAAGATTGCACTAATCATGGATACATGTGAGTGAGTGATGTGTGAATATCTATAAGTGTGTGTGGTAGTGAGCCTAAGCATGGATCAACTACAAGTGGATTGTGATAAGTGAAAGTTAGCATGGATATATACAAGTTTGATAAGTGGAGGTGTGTGCTAGTGAAACCTAAGCATTGATATTCTAAGTGGGGACTTGATTGGTCCGCAAACATATTAATAATCCCACTTTTATTAGTAGTATTGCGCATAACCTATTTTCTATAAAAAACCAAAAATAAGGATATGAGGGTTTGCTCATAAACTCCAAACGGGATTCGTAACCACGTTTTCTCAAATTAAAATATCCTTTTTCTACACACACATCTATATAATATCCTCGATTGGATTTATGGCATAAACCCCACCCTCATGTTGCATGCGAACTATGTCGATTTTGATGCTTTTTTAGGCTACGTAGGCGTTTCGGGTTAAAAGTTGAGACTCGCGTCCTCCTTGCATATTTTTATTTATATATTATTTTCATATATTATACTTGTGATTCTTATTCGTGCTTTATTCTACACATATCATCCTTTCACCATAACGATCGATATCCCGATGATCACACATATTATGGGTTTAAGTATTATTTCAGGAACCCTCCTACAGATGATCTCACTCCGCCTTTCTTCCTGACGTGAGTTGAGAAATTCCATTGTCCATTAATATATACACGCGCAAACACTTCACAGAGTTTTTTACGGAGAATAATAACACATGCCGATGAGAGACTGAAAGAGCGGGATGGGTGCCTAACACCTTCCCATTCCGTAACTTAGCTCCCAAACCTTTGAACTATTGGTTTCCCAAGCATCGGTATATCTTTGATTCCGTTCTCTCGAGGCGACAACATTTCTTTTACCTATTTTGTGCAAAATAGGCTGGCGACTCTATCTCTTTACGTCACCCAACATCGACAACGACCGAAGCACTCCAAAAAAGGGCATGAGACCTTTTCTCTCCCTCTAACTACACGACGAGTGTCGATCCCCACGAGAAACAAGCGGGGATGGCCACAGTGGTGACTCTGTTGGGGAATTGTTTTCATAAGAGGGCTAGACTCTGTTTATATGGGTGTTATCATTTTCTTCATGTGTGCGTATGCACCTACCTGTAGGTTCCCTTTCTCATATATTTATTTCTTGTATGTATTTATCTCATGCTTATATCACCTATCATTCACTTTTCACTTTCACTCACCTTTAACTTTCACTCGTAAATATCTTCCATGTGCACCTCACACTACTTACACTTATACGCAGGATAACTTATATCCATATGTTTCACACACCACTTAGAATATCAATGCTTAGGTTTCACTAGCACACACCTCCACTTATCAAACTTGTATATATCCATGCTAACTTTCACTTATCACAATCCACTTGTAGTTGATCCATGCTTAGGCTCACTACCACACACACTTATAGATATTCACACATCACTCACTCACATGTATCCATGATTAGTGCAATCTTCATGCTCCATGCTGGAATTGTTTTTCATGATAGTTGTACTTTCTTCCCTATTAGTATAATGCTCATCATGCAGAATAAAAAACTCTCTCCATAATATACTAATCAAGAATCATGCATTTTTCACACCACATCACCAAGAGAATAAAAAACTCTCTCCATAAGTATTGCGCAAACATATTGATTGGGGTAAAAATGGGACCCAAGAGCACCTGATGGTCTCCAGATCAATTTTTTACTGTAAAATGGACTATTCATCTGAACTGTAAGGCTATTTCATGCACTGGGTGGGCTGTTAGAAAGGGGATTCATAGCCCTTTAAGATTCATTGAGATTTCCCTCAGATAAGAATTTTAACTGGAATCAAATGGGCCCCAGGGGCGCCCGACGGCCTCTTGATTGGTACTCGGTGTATGACCTAGGGTTCTATGGTGAATGGGGAAGTGCTAGGACATAAGGAGAGTCTTAGGGGGTCCTAGAATGTGGTGTCTACAATATATATACTTAGGTAGGAAAAAATGACAGAAGAAAAAGGAGAAACCTTAGTACAAAGCCATGAAAAAAGTATACACCTATATATGTTGTTATCCCACCAGCAACTCTACTCAGGTAGAAAAAAAATAATAGAAGGAATAGGAAAAACCTTAGTCCAAAGTAGTGAAAAAATACAAACCCAACACCAAATTTATGTATGAATATATTCTGAGGTGCGGCTGAAAGTAAGGATGGGAGTCAGTCTTCTTTATGATGAAAATTGTGGGAACCTCGGCCTGGAAATTTGTTTCTTGCTACAAGATGTAGCCAGGGACTCCATATGTCTCCTTTTTTTCTTCAAGTGGATGAGGTATTGGAGAGGATCGATGTGATACACGCTAGTATCATTTTGTCCCCCACCCGTTATAGAAAACACAAAGAAAATGTGGGATAAAATCCCCTACCACTTACCTCTCACTCAAAATTTAGGTTTGGTTTAACAAATATGTGGGACACCCGACATATACCTCCTACATTAGTGAGGAGGACAGTAATTGAGTTCAGGCTTGGAAGGGGGTATGAATGTGGGACCTCTTGCAAAATTCAGAAGTTATGAGTAGTGGGACTTGTTGCATTATAATTTATAACAAAAATCCTCTAAAATAAACAATTTCCATGAAGTGGCAACTTAATGTTGATTTTGAAAAATTCTCAAAAGTTTAGATGTCCTCCAATTGATGTTCAAATAAATATGAACGACAATTTCTATGCAATCAAAACACTGATTTTTTACTCAGGCCTAACACATTGTACTCGGACTAATTTTTTTACTGAGTTCTCAAAACTATTTTTCTACTCTGTCCATAGAGAAATTGTATTTATACTAACATATTGTCTTTGATTTTTTTTTATTTTGGCAAAGTTTGCAGGTTGTTTCTTCAATTGGTAATGTTCAAATACTCCCACTCAGTGTTAGCTTTATATCAAATTTCCACGTGATCAAAGTCATCTCATTGAAATTGGGGGAAACTAATATTTATAAATTTGGAACTCAAATTAGTCAAGGCCCAATCCACCTCAAGGGTCCAAGTAGAAGGCAATTTGTAACGAGCCCAATTTTCATCGTTAGGACAAGGCCACTATATATAACCTCATGTAAATATGTTCGATCCATACATGAGGTAAAAACACGGGACTCCAAATATGTTATGTGTCCATGGTACAGATAAGCATCTGTGGGCCCCTTTCCTTATGAAAGAATACCACATAAATTGGAGACATGATTTTGCAAAGGGAATAGGGCCCCCACTATATACAACCAACTCAAACAGTAAGAAAAGACCAAGTACAAGTCCCACTCATTACCTACCCCCGTACGTGATCAACTCTTGCACATGACCAAGTCCTTCACATGACCATATCCTGCACATGACTAGCCCAACTCGATAAAGAAATCCAAGATCACTTGTCCAAGGCCTCGCATACTAAGTCCGTAACACCCAGCTGACATAATAATGCATGACAGGTCCGCGAAGAAGGTGAGTATTAAATAGCTCTGACACATTCTCAGCCCTGACATTTCCTTAGAGAAGGTGAGCATTGATAGCCCTGATATGTCCTGGGAGAAGGTGAGCATTACTTCCCCAGCCACCACAATTAAATACTCCTTCCCGGCTAAATCTCCAAGGATATAAAACAATGGAAAGGCAAGCGGATAATTGAGCTTCATTTGACTACATGCTTGTATTCTCTCCCTCACTCGCTCTACTTTTAATTCCCCAACCGCTGGAACATGATGTGTTTAGTCTCCGAAAAATTATAATTGAGCCTCTGGGTCACTTGTAATTTGGCATTCTGGACCCATATTAATACAATTAGAGAAAAAGAGCATTCCAACCGTGGATGTAGGCCCAATCCCTCAGGTTGAACCATATTAAACACTACTATCAAAATTTATTTGTTATCTTTTATTTCCTAAGTCTAACTCACACATATTTCATAATAGGTGAAGTTAAAGTCATCCAAATTTTGGCATCATGAGTTTTTAATTAAAATATGCATTTGAGAATAGACAACACCATTGCAAGAGCTTAATATTACTTTTACATTTAATACTTCGATTATCATGATATTCTAAACAAACTACAAAGGTACACAAAAATTTTGGAATAAGTTAAAGAAATTATATTATGAATTTCACTTGTTGATTAATATAAGTGTAGTCCTTCGTAATTTATGTGGAATTATATTCGATAGTGAAGTAATTCATTTTATGTTACCGTAGGGGCGTTGCACTAAAGATAATAATATAATATAGTTATGTAATATCGTTACTATGAGTTATTGAAAATGAAGATTTAATTTGAACATCATCATATAATTTATATGGATCTAATCGATTACTTACACAATTTTTAACTAAGAACCTATGAGATAGTAACCTCACAATAGGAGGTAATAAGAAACTAAAGGATGATTTTTTTTATATATATTTGAATAAGTCAATGAAAGTGATGCATGAGTTATCATCTTAATTAAACTAAAATATAAAGGTATACGAGATTTAGGTAAAAGAAAGTATATGATGAAGATCTGAATGCAATCATAAGTATCATACGTGAAATTTTGTTTATAGTAAGGAAATATATCTTATGATATGGTAAGGCATGAAATGAAATCTTATTTAGTATATTTTGGTTAAGATCAATACTAATATATAAAATAAGTATTCTAAAGGTTACATGAGTTTAAATGATAACTTATATAATTCATAGCTGAGAATATTAGTGAACTAAAGAAGCCTAATTAGGGAATACAATCTGACATTTGGATGCTATATTTATATAGGTATTTCAGATAACTTAGTGTGACATGTATCTATTACTTAAACCAACTATAATGTTTTTAAACCTAATTCTAATCTAAAATGGTATATATTCATTTTACGATGTTTACGTGAACAAGGGTGTGATCTATAAGATACTTGGTCCACATTTTTTGCTGCTAATTCTAATCATTACTAAAGTTTATAAAGTAATTTAGTATGATAATTTTACTTTTAACATGATTTTAATAGGATTCTTTATAAAGACAAGACATATACAAAGGTTTGGTGAACATATTGTTTTATTTATCTTTGTTTGTTAGTCATAGCTAGGTATGTGGTTCACAAACTATTGCTATTATTACAATATATATTTTAGGGATTCTAAATAATGTAAGATATATTACCTTAGGGTATCATTAATAACGAATTTTTAAGTCCTATGAATAATAGCCATTCATCGGATACACAATTGCAGTCTACCATAAAACTTTGAGGTGTTACACTGATAACTAACGTTGTTTACAAGTTTATAACCCAATAAATAGAAACAATACATTCAAAAGAGTGTCATGTATTTAAATAATATTATCTAATAAGAGATTACTCAATAATTTCCTAAGATTCACCGATAGATTTCATTGATGATTCACTGCTAATCTTGTTCAGGTACCACTATGACATTCGTAATTAATCTCACAACTATAGGGAATGGAATACAATAAAACAAGAGTATTGTGTGAAAGCCTCTGATAAAATATCAGAAAAATTATGATTACTTTCAAGGATAAAAATGAAATTCCATAGGAAGCAAATTATATTCAAATAAAGTACAAATTACCTCCTTCCATTGTGTCGAAAAGAACAAATCACCTATGGTCGGTCTCTTCCACCACGATATTTGCCACCACTTGCTTCCACAACCATTTCAGATAGTCCCCGGACACATGCCAAACCCTTCCTACAGATTGAGATGGATGAGTCAATGACCGATGACTCTCCTACATAGAACCTAACTTCATGCGCATAGATTCAATCAAGTCTTCCACCGAAAAGAAGCCTAGTGTCCGAGGAGGCACTATTTACTCCCATCCAACTTGACGCAGAAGTCGCCAAGGGAAATAGAAAGAAGTCTTCCATAGGCCAACGAATTGAGCAAACTGGGAGAACCAAAATATGATCCTAAATGTCCTCCAACCCAGTCGTTCCCCTAGAACGTTTGCTCAAAGGAGCTATGTCAGTCTTCCATAGCCAAAGAGAAGAAAAACCTTTCATCGCCACAAGAAAACAAAGAGAAAATATAAAAGAATACCAAAGGATACTACACTTATATAACCACTAGGCTTCCTCACCCTAGACGAACAATTGTGTACAAGCTCACGTAGAAGAGTGCGCTCATTTGCAACAGGATCAAATAGATCAAAACCATTTTCGTTACCCAAGGCAAGGTACACCCTAGTCTGCCACTCCAGGCTAGACCAATCATCAACATTCATCCACTCCAAGTTGTATTCCTCGCGGAAAGAGCCCCCCATTTGAAGTCTTTGTGACACCCCACCTAATTAATTACCGGGTGATCAATCCTTATTTAATTAATTTTAAAATATCAAGTTGGTTCCGATAATGAATCACTATCGAAAACTCAAATTTTAATTTAACAAAAACTAACCACCTAATATTTAAAAAGGTTGGTGTCAAAATTTTATCTTGTTATTAACCATCAACATCAAAGTGAATTTATAAATTCATCATCATACATCACAATAGCATAAGGAAAACTAACTGGAGATAAATAAGGAACTGGAGCAAACCCATCCAGTCAAATCCCATACAATAATCCAAAGACATGAAATTAAAGTCTAATGATGAAATAAAACAACTCTAAATCTCTGAATGTAAATAGGATGGACGACATGTCCAACTGAAATAAAAGACTGATAGATAAGGAGAAATAAACTCAGAAACGTCTACTAGCAATATCCTGTAGCCTCCACAACAGCTACAGCTCGGCAAATGAGTAGAATCTTCTAAGTCTGGTGTCCTTGTGGCTAAGCAACTAAAATAATAGAACAAGATAAGAGATTTGAAGAAAAAAAACGAGTTAAAGCCCGAGTAGAAAACAGTTTAAATATAGCAAGTGCTTAAATTGACTTAATTAACAAATATATTATCCATATTAACTTAGCGTACTCACTTGAGACGCTCAAATCTTATCTAATGTGCACACCTAGCGATTCTAACTATTCATACTAGTCTCGTCACTCTACTTGACTTTATGTAGGATAATCGTTGTGCAGGATAGAATAACTAATAACCCGTAACCAATATATTATTATTATTTAGGAATAGGTTCAAGGATGTTATAACACATTCTTATAGTATTCTATATTACCAACTGGTGACCCAATAAGTATATGCTATAATAAAGTGGCCAACAAGAAACACAGAATTGGAACTCCATATATATATAAAAAAATCTCACTATGTATACATACAAATATATCAATACAGCACCCATGGTTTAGAAACCCCTGGTGCTAGGAATACTTGGCTATCTAGTCCCCTTGCAACGCTCACGCATAAAGGACAACAGGTTAAATCTCTCAAGAACCAATGAAACATATACACATATTGGAGGCGAACATAGTCCCAAGTCGATGGGCTACGCACATACTTACTCACCCATACGACCGTCATCACTATCATTCTCACAGATAGCTCGTACCTAGGTTCCATGCTCTAGTGGTACGACTCAAAATCCCTCGAAGGCACACAAGATATGGTCGTCCACAACGTGCTAACCCCATTCGATAGCCAGTAGCTAGGTATGTCATACACATGATATTCCAAGTAATAAGCATGCACACAACTTATATACATTAATAGGTAATCACATAACCCAAATACTATAATCCGTAAGTACTATTAATGCCATTAATCTCCTCGATACCCATATATATAGCCTCTCTAGGACTTACATCCCCTCCTAGGTTTTCACACAAATTCAATACCCCAAGTCCTATTACCCCTTAATTCCTTAACACCTTGGAAATTTAAGCCACCCGTTACTCATAAAGTTTAATACACTTATGTAGATAACCCTAGGAAGATTTCCAACCCAAACAAACCTTAAAAACCCATTCTGGAATTTCGTTTGAAGCTCCTGGATTCTCGTTCGAACGAGGTCGTTCCACGAGTTCATTCGAACGAAGTTCCCACTTCAAATGAACTCAACAACTCGTTAGAAAGGTCGTTTGAAATCTCGTTAGAAGTCTAGTTCGAACGTGGTTATTCGAATGACCTGGGCAGGTCTTCTAACGAAAATTCCAGACAAACTCAATTCTTCCCCAACTTCGATTTTTCTCAACTTTTAATCCTCAAAAACATATGAATACGCAACCCAATCCAAATCAAATGTTCCTACACTAATCCTAATAACCTTAAGACACTTTTAACATGAATTAAAGGTCAAATCCTTATAAAATCAATCGAAATTAAGCAACCTCTTAAACTTCCAATAATTCTCTTAAATATGAACCCAAAATTTTAATTGTCCAAGACTCTTATTATAATACGTGAATAAGACATAAAATTCCCAGATTTTATTAGTCAAATCAAGGGAAAGACCTCTACATGCATACCCATCTCCAATTCATAAGTTTTCTTCATCATTTAGTCTAATTAAACCAAAGTTTTCATTTTACCAAATTTATATCATCAAACCTAAATTAACAGGAACAATATATTCTAAAAGAGGAGCAAGATAAACACTTGCCTCAAAATGAACTTCTGGTTCTCGAACTAAAATCGGTATGGGAACGATCCTCTTGACACGATCTACGCACCGGTGTAATTTTTGGAGTGTAAGCTTGAGTTCGTGGCTTAGGGCTCCAATGGAGTCTTCTTCTTCCTTGGGTATCTCTCTCTTTCTCACGTAAAATGAAAACTGACAAACCATTAACCCTCAATGATTTTAATTAAACTCAATTTTCGTCCATTTAATTACCCAAAAATTCCAAAAGACCAAAATACCCCTCCAGGGTGTCGTTTTGGGCTAAAATATCCTGGACTCCAATTTAAATATATGAGTAGTATTTTCTGACTATTTCGACCCTTCCGAACACTCTGGCGCACTCAAAATAGTCATCCGGATTATATAAAAAGAATTTACCTTTTTAACTCCCAAATACATACTAGTGACACGACTCATACGCGTCCCAAATATTTATAACATAACTGCCGTGTATCTCATCCCCGACCATAATATTATTTTAATAACTACTAACTCTCATCACGCTAGTAATTATTACCATAAAATAGGATTAATTACAATTTAAATTTTCTCCCTTTAATTTAATTAATCCCCATTTTCCATAATTTGTATAAAAATTAATATGCGTAAAAATACGGGGTATTACATACTTCCCCCCTAATAAAAGAATTTCGCCCCGAAATTCAGAAAATAATATATATACCTGGAAAGAATAACTCTGGATAATGTTTACGCATGTCATCCTCACGCTCCCAGGTTGATTCCTCAACATTATGGTGCCTCTACTAAACACGGACTAGTGGTACTATTTTCGACTTCAACTTCCTCTCGCTACGGTCTAGTATGGCAACCGGCCCCTCCTCCTGGGAGATATCAGGATGTAATTCTATATCTTCTAACTCAATGTGGGTGTGGGCCCAATCATCTAGAAGAAATCTCCTCAGCGAAGAGATATGGAACACATCATGGACTCTATGCAAGTGCTTCGGTAACCCAAGTCTATAAGCAACAGGCCCAATCCTCTCGATAATGGGGAATGGCCCTACATACCTAGGCACCAACTTTCCCTTCTTTCCAAAATACATAACTCCCTTCATAGGGGACACCCGAAGTAACACCCGATCCCCAATGCTGAACTCTTAAAAATACCGTTTGGTGTCAGTGTAGCTCTTCTGTCGACCCTGGGCAACCCGAATACGGCTCCATTTCAACTCTATCCTCGCTGAAGTATCCTGAATCACCTCTAGGCCCAGTAACTTATTGTCTCCCACCTCTATCCAACATGCTGGGGAACGGCAAGGTCTGCCGTATAGTACCTCAAATGGAGCCATACCGATAGTAAGCTGATAGGAGTTATTATAGGCAAACTCCACCAATGGAAGGTACTTCTCCCAACCTCCGTCAAAATTAATGACGTACATACGTAACATGTCCTCCAACATCTGCTTCGTTCGCTCGATCTGTCCATCCATCTACGGGTGATAGGTTGTGCTCAATCGCAACTCCGTACCCATTGCTTCCTGAAAACTCTCCCAAAATTGAGACACGGACACCTTATCTCTATCAGACACGATATTGATAGGCACTCAGTGGAGTCTCACTATCTCTGCTATGAATATCTGGGCGTATTGTCCCGTGGTGTAGTCTGTCCTAGCTGGAAGAAAGTGGGCTACCTTGGTCAGCCGATCCACTATCACCCATATCGAATTGTGACCCCTCTGCGATGTAGGTAATCCCGTGATGAAGTCCATGGAAATGCTCTCCCATTTCCACGTAGGAACCTCTAATGGCTGTAAAAGTCCCACCGATCTCTAATGGTCCACCTTTACCAACTGACAAGTGGCACATTTCGAGAAAAACTCGATAATATCCTTCTTCATCCCGCTCCACCAATACTGTCTATGGATATCCTGGTACATTTTATCCACACCGAGATGTACGGAAAATCGTGAACCGTGCGACTCTGTCATCACCTCGCATCGCAAGTCTCCCCCCTCAGGAACCACTAATCTCCCATTGAAAGGTAGACCTCCATCTGAGCCCACAGTATAAGACTCGCCCCCCTCTGCTAGAAGTTGCACTATTTTACTCTGGCAGAATGGATCAGTTGCCTGAGCTTGTACTACTCTCATAATAATCTGGCGCGTAACTGTCATCACAGACATGAAAGATTGAGTCACCGCATCCTGGTGTCCTAACTCCTCCCATTTTACTTTCCACACCTCTTCCACCTCACCAACTGGCCTACAGCTCAACGCGTATGCTACCACGTTAGCCTTCCCTGGGTGGTATTGGATATCAAATTGATAATCCTTCACAAACTCAAGCCACCGACATTGATGCATATTTAAGTCCTTCTGTGTTAAGAGGTACTGTAGTGACTTGTGGTCCGTGAAGAAAAGGAATTTCTCCCCTAGGAGGTAATGTCTCCAAATCCGAAGTGCAAACACGATCGCTGCTAACTCCAAATCATGGGTGGGGTAATTCCTCTCGTGAGGCTTAAGTTTACGGGAAGCATAATCTATAGCCTGATACTCCTGCTGAAGTACACCTCCAATTCCTAATAAGGACGCATCAATGTAGACTAGATACTCCACTCCCGGCTTGGGTAATGCTAACACTAGTGCTGAGGTTAACTTATCTTTTAACTCATCAAAGGCTAACTGACAGTCATCACTCCAGATGACCATCACCCCTTTGCGAGTCAGGTGTGTCAACAGACCCGCTATCTTTGAAAACCCTCGAATGAACCTCCTGTAGTATCCGGCTAAGCCCAAGAAACTGCGTATCTCGGTCGGTATCGTGGGCTGTCCCCACTCCCTCACCAATGACACCTTCCCCGGATCCACGGATATCCCTCCGTCGGAGATGATATGCCCCAAAAATTGGACTTCCTTCAGCCAAAACCCACATTTCTCATATTTTGCGTGCAACTCATGATGGCGCAGTGTCTATAAAACTTGCCTCAAGTGCTCGACATGATCCTCCGCAGTCTGTGAGTAAACCAGAATGTCATCTATGAATACGATGACAAACTGGTCCAGGAACTCTCTGAACACCTTGTTTATCAAGTCCATGAACATGGCTGGAGCGTTGGTTAGCCCGAAAGGCATAACCCTGAATTCATAGGAACCATATCTCGTCAAGAAGGCAGTCTTCGACAAGTCCTGCTCCCTGATACGTAATTGATGGTATCCCGATCTCAAATCAATCTTCGAGAAAAAAGCCGCTCCTCTCAACTGGTCGAATAGGTCATCGATTCGAGGCAACGGATATTTTTTTCGTATCATGACATTATTCAACTCCTGATAATCAACAAATAACCATAACAATCCATCCCTCTTCTTAACGAACAGTACAGGAGCACCCCACGACGAAGTACTCTTAAGGATAAACCCCATGCCCCCAATAACTGCTCAATCTGGTAACTCCCTCATCTCTGCTGGAGCCATACAATAAGGTGCGCAAGCTATCGATCGAGTACCTGGTGCTAAATCAATGACGAAGTCTATCTCTCTATTCGGTGTTAACCCCGAAATCTCCTGAAATACATCGGCAAACTCTCGAACAACAAGAATATAATCAAGTTGTACCACAATTTCGTAGAGGTCTCCTCCTCTATATAGTATAAATGAGTAGACAATCCTCCCTCAGAGTGAGGCATCACCACCAGGAACATCTCTTATTCGAGAATGGAAAAAACTATACTCTTGCTAAAACAATCAATTATGGCCCTATACCTGACAAGACAATCCATACCTACAATCGCGGCATACTCGAACATGTCTAATATGAGCATGTCAGCGGGTAAGATAAACCTCCCAATCTCTATACCCACTCCCCGACAAATAAAAGAAATAACGGAACCCCTACTCAATGGCGAATCCACACAAGTGACCGCACTCTCCATTGTATCAAATAATCCCATAGCACGTGCAAACCTCGTGCCAATAAAATAGTGTGTGGCTCCCGTGTCAAATAAAATGCGCCCCAAAGTCCCCTGGATAGAAAATATACCCTCAATCGTTGGCGGCTCCTGCGGGACTGCGACCTGGTGAAGATTATAGAATCTTCCATAGTGAAGCTATCCTTGCTAAATTGAGGCGGATGGAATGGGTGGCAGTGCTTCCATCTGTGGAGGTGATGGGAGAGCTACGGGAAATAACGGTCTCTAGGGCTCCTGACGAGCACCCTACTGCTGCTGCTGGCCTCTACCCTTCTGAGGGCAGTCCTGGCGTTTGTGTCCAGTGATTACACATGTGAAACATCTCCCTGGGAAGGGTCCTCCCCTCTGTCCCTTCTATTCCTATCCCTGATGGCCGTTACCGCCCCTCCCTTGGTTATTTTGGCTTTGATGAACCTACTGTTGGCCCTGATGGCCATGTTAACCCTGTTGGTCATATCAAAAGCCTCCCTGCCCATGTTTAAAACCTTCTGACCTAAACCTCTTTGGATCCCCATGTTTGGAACCCCGGTCACTGTGCCTATGCTGACCCTAAACTGCCTGAGCCCCACCGGCACCATTTCCTCTTGTCCGACCCTGCTGGATGGACTCTCCTACTCGTTTAAACTCAGGCAGATGAAAATGGTGGTCCTTGCAGTGGAGTAGTGTTACATTAACCACGTCTGAATAGGTGGCCAAAGATAGATTAACTATCAAATGCTGGCAGATCCTCTATATCAACCCATCCATAAAACGCTGAATCTTCTTCTCCTCAGTCGGGATTTCATCCAGTACGATATTCAAAAGATTGATAAACTTCGCCTCATATTCCGCCACTATCTTTCCCTCCTGCTTCAAGTTTACCAATTTTCATCTCATCTCTATCAAGACGGCCGATGGAAAATACTTGCGGTCGAACCGCACCTAGAAGTCTCAAATAGTGAGTGTGTGTCTCTCCTCAGTGGTGGTAATAGACTCCCACCATTGCAGTGTTGCTCCCACTAACTTAAACGTGTCCAGTATCTAACTCTACACCTTCGTGCACTCATGCATCCTCAAATGCCTCTGGATATCCTTCTTCCATTGGCTCGCTACTATCACATCAGAACTCCCTGTAAACTCCGGAGGATGCGCCTTCTGGAAGGCATCCCTAACACGTTCCCAATCAAACGGGAAGGCCTGGTCTTGAACTGGAGCCACCACCGGTGCCTAAGGTGGTTCCTGCTGCACAACTGCTAATGCCACATTTACTTCCTGAGCTACAATGGCAGCAACTTCAGTGGCATTAATCATGCCCTGAGTTGGTGCAGGCTGAGGTTCGGGTTGGGCATCCCTGGGAACTCTTTGTGCATGTTTAGGAGGCATCTAAAAGGAAAGAAAAGTTTCATAAGTCTATAATTATTATCTCAAAGTAGCTGAAGAACGTAAAATTCATAAAAAGTACAATAATCCTAAAATATAGGGCTCTATATCAAAGGACGCTACGAGGAAACACAATAAGCCGTACAGATTCTAAGGACACTAGAATCTGATGCCCTGATACCACCTATGACACCCGACCTAATTAATTACCGGGTGATCAGTCCTTAATTAATTAATTTCAGAATATCAAGTTGGTTCAGATAATGCATCATTGTCGAAAACTCAAATTTTAATTTAACAAAAACTAACCACCTAATATTTAAAAAGGTTGGTGTCAAAATTTTATCTTGTTATTAACCATCAACATCGAATTTATAAAGTCATCATCATATATCACAACAGAAAAAGGAAAACTAACTGAAAATAAATAAGGAACTGGAGCAAACACATCCAGTCAAATCCCATACAATAATCCAAAGACATGAAATTAAAGTCTAATGATGAAATAAAACAACTCTAAATCTCTGAATGTAAATAGGATGGACGACATGTCCAACTGAAATAAAAGACTGATAGATAAGGAGCAATAGACTCAAAAACGTCTACTAGCAATATCTTGTAGCCTCCACAACAGCTACAGCTCGGCAAATGAATAGAATCTTCTAATTCTGGTGTCCTTGTGGCTGAGCACCAAAAATAATAGAACAAGATAAGAGATTAGCAGGAAAAAAATGGGTCAGAGCCCGAGTAGAAAACAGTTTAAATATAGAAAGTGCCTAAATTGACTTAATTAGCACATATATTATCCATGTTAACTTAGCGTACTCACTTGAGATGCTCACCTCTCATCTAATGTGCACACCTAACGAGTCTAACTTCCCATACTAGTCTCGTAACTCTACCTGAATTTATGTAGGATAATCGTTATTCCGAATACAATAACAAATAACCCGTAACCAATATATTGTTATTATTTAGGAATAGGTTCAAGAATGTTATAACTCATTCTTATAGTATTGTATATTCCCAACTGGTGACCCAATAAGTATATGTTATAATAAAGTAGCCAACAAGAAACACAGAATAGGAACTATGTATACATATATAAAATCTCACTATGTATACATAAAAATATATCAATACAGCACCCATGGTTAAAAAAAACTTGGTTCTAAGCATACTCGTCCATTGAGTCCTCTTGCAACGCTCACGCATAAGGGACAACAGGTTCAAGCTCTCAAGAATCTATGAAATATATACACATATTGGAGGCGAACATAGTTCCAGGTCGATGGGCTACGCACATACTTACTCACCCATACGACCGTCATCACTATCATTCTCACAGATAGCCCGTACCTAGGTTCTATGCTCTAGTGGTACGACTCAAAATCCCTCGAAGGCACACAAGATATGGTCGTCCACAACGCGCTAACCCACATTCGATAGCCAGTAGCTAGGTATGTCATACACATGATATTCCAAGTAATAAGCATGCACACAACTTATATACATTAATAGGTAATCACATAACCCAAATACTATAATCCGTAAGTACTATTAATGCCATTACTCTCCTCGATACCCATATATATAGCCTCTCTAGGACTTACATCCCCTCCTATGTTTTCACACAAATTCAATACCCCAAGTCCTATTACCCCTTAATTCCTTAACACCTTGGAAATTTAAGCCACCCGTTACTCACAAAGTTTAATACACTTATGTAGATAACCCTAGGAAGATTTCCAACCCAAACAAACCTTAAAAACCCATTCGGAAATTTTGTTAGAAGTTCTGATATTGTCGTCCGAACGAGGTCGTTCGAACGAAGTTCCCACTTCGAACAAACTCAGCAACTCATTAGAAAGGTCGTTTGAAATCTCGTTAGAATTCTCGTTCGAATGAGGTCATTCAAATGAGGTTATTCGAACGAACAGGGCAGGTCTTCTAACGAAAATTCCGGACAGACCCAGTTCTTCCCCAACTTTGATTTTTCTCAACTTTTAATCCTCAAAAACATATCAATACTGAACCCAATCCAAATCAAATGTTCCTACACTAATCCCAATCACCTTAAGAAACTTTTTAACACGAATTAAAGGTCAAATCCTCATAAAATCAATCGGAATTAAACAACCTCTTACACTTCCAATAATTCTCTTAAATATGAACCCAGAATTTTAATTGTCCAAAACTCTTATTATAATACGTGAATAAGACATAAAATTCCCAGATTTTATTAGTCAAATCAAGGGAAAGACCTTTACATGCATACTCATCTCCAATTCATAAGTTTTCTTCATCATTTAGTCTAATTAAACCTAAATTTTCATTTTACCAAATTTATATCATCAAACCTAAATTAGCAGGAACAATATATGTTAAAACAGGAGCAAGATAAACACTTGCCTCGAAATGAACTTCTGGTTCTCGGACTAAAATCGATATGGGAACGATCCTCTTAACACGATCTATGCACCGGTGTAATTTTTGGAGTGTAAGCTTGAGTTCTTGGCTTAGGGCTCCAATGGAGTCTTCTTCTTCCTTGGGTCTCTCTCTCTTTTCTCTCTTTCTCACGTAAGATGAAAACTGACAGACCACTAACCCTCAATGCTTTTAATTAAACTCAATTTTCGTCCATTTAATACCCAAAAATCCCAAAAGACCAAAATACCCCTTTAGGGTGTCGTTTTGGGCTAAAATGTCTCGAACTCCAATTTAAATACTCGAGTAGTGTTTTTTTACTATTTCGACCCTTCTAAACACTCTGGAGCACTCAAAATAGTCATCTGAGTTATATAAAAATAATTTAACTTTTTAACTCCCAAATACATACTAGTGACGCGACTCATACGCGTCCCAAATATTTATAACATAACTGTCGTGTATCTCATCCCCGACTATAATATTATTTCAATAACTACTAACTCTCATCACGCTAATAATTATTACCAAAAAATCGGATTAATTACAATTTAAATTTTCGCCCTTTAATTTAATTAATCCCCATTTTCCATAATTTCATAAAAATAAATATGAGTAAAAATATGGGGTATTACAGTCTTGAGAAGAAAGGACTTAGGAATGGTTTTTAGAGAGAGGAGGCAAAAGATTCGAAGGTTTGAAGATGTGAAAATGAGGAGGGGTCGCCCCCTTTTATAGGGGACTAAACGGAATGTCGATCGGCAGACCCCCTGCCCATGCCTATCGGCACCTTTTTGTTACTCTACCCAAGGAAGCCCAGGAGTCCATGCCATTACCAAACAGAAACCCTTACAACATGCCAATCGGTATCCCCCTGAACATTTTTTGCAAAAATGTCAAAAAATTCCAAAAATTATCCAAAAAATTCGTGAAAATATAAATAATATATTGGAGCATTTCTTCATTAGGAAAACCATTTTTTTAGCACTAAACCCCTTACCGACTCCTGAAATCCCCAGCAAGATTAATATTATGCTCTTATCCCCGTCATAAACCCTAAACAATATTCCACAAACAGAACCAATAATACGCCCGCGTCCCAAGTCCAACTATAATTCCCGAGCGGAATCTCAAATCTCAAGTCTTCCCCGGCGGAACCCAAATGCCTCCCCGTCAATATTTTAAAAAAGTACCTTCTCTATTTCCCATTGGAATTTCAAGTCTATACTTTCTCCCAATCAATCTACCATCAAAATTTTAGGATGCGCATGTAGTCAAAATCCTTCACAACTTCCTCATGCAAAACTATCCCCAATCGGATGTCTCAAAGGGTAAAACCTTCCCCAATAGAGTCTCAAAATAAAACAATCCTATGGAGAACAACAGGTGCATTTGCATCCCTAAGATAAGAAAAAAATTCCCTAGGAGAATAACTCCTCGCATCTCAACTTTAGGTCCTTAGAATTAACCTTGACTCGCAGAATCGATCGTCACAACTTTAGGTCCTCAGAATTGACCTCGACCCTCAGAATTGTTTGCCATAACTTTAGGTCTTTGGAATTGATCTCAGAATTGGTCATTAACACTTTAGGTCCTCAGAATTGACCTCGACCCTTAGAATCAATCGTCATAACTTTATGTCTTCAGAATCGACCTCGGCTCTCAGAATTGGTCATCATGACTTTAGGTCCTCATAATTGACCTCAGCCCTCAGAATCAGTCGTTACAACTTTAGGTCCTCGTAATTGACCTCGACCCTCAGAATCAGTCGTCATAACTTTAGATCCTCATAATTGACCTCGGGCCTCATAATCATTCGTTACAACTTTAGGTCCTAAGAATCGACCTCGCTTCGCAGAATCGGTAGTTATAACTTTAGGTCCTCAGAATTGACCTCGACCCTCATAATCGATCGTCACAACTTTGAGTCCTCAGAATCGACTTAGGACCTCAGAATCGATCATCACAACTTTAAGTCCTCCGAACTGACCTTTAACCTCAGAATCGATCGTCACGACTTTAGGTCCTCAGAATTTACCTCAGCCGCAAAAACAGTCCGTACAACTTTAGGTACTCAGAATTGACCGAGACCCGCAGAATCGGTTATCATAAATTTATGTCCTCAGAATTGAGCTCAGTCATTAGAATCGTTTGTCATAACTTTAGGTCCTCAGAATTGACTTCGGTCCTTAGAATAGGTCATTATAACTTTAGGTCCTTAGAATTGACATCGACCCTTAGAATCGGTCATCACAATTTATGTTCTCAAAATTTACCTTGACTTGGAGAATCAATCATCCTCAACATAACTTTACATCCTCATAATTGAGCTCGACCCTCTAAATCGATCATCCTTGTCCCTTTGATCTGCAAAATTAACCTCTTTCCCAAATATCATGTGGTATCGATTCGACAGCTTTCACATGTTCCAAGCTCACCCATCAAGGGGATCTGTAGACACCACATTCTAGGACCTTCCTAAGCCTCTCCTTAAGTTCCTAACACTTCCTCCTTCACCATAAACCCTAGGTCATACTTCGAGTACTGATCTAGAGGCCACCGGGTGCTCCTAGACCCCATTTGATTATGGTCAACTCTCTCACCCAAGTAGAAGCTCAATGAATCTTCGAAGGGATCTAAATCCCCTTTTTAACAATACGCTCCATTCACGAATCGGTCTTACAATTTGGACGAATGGACCATTTTTTCTCGAAATTTGATCCTAAGGTCACCAGATGCTCCCGGGATCCATTTTCCCCCGTTCTCTCTTCAACTCGAATGATACTGAATGAATCTTCAAAGGTATCTGAATACCCTTTTCAACGGTCCACCCCATGCACTAATCAGCCTTACGGTACGAATGAATGACCCATTTTACTCCGAGGATAATATTTTTTATCCTCGCTCGTGATTTATACAACATAGACTATCATCTTTCTATAAACGATTGGTGACTTGACAAACACACACATTATAATTTAATTATTAATTTGAGAACACTCCTAAGGATGACCTCACTTTGCCTTTATCCATGACGCGAGTTAAGTAATTCCCTTATCCAATTATATGTACACCCACACACACTTCATGAAGTTATTAAGGAGAAGAATAACACATGCCCATGAAAGACCGAAAGGGAGGGATGGGTGACTAACACCCTCGCATTCTGTAACTTAGCCCCTGAATCCTTGAACTAATTGGTTTCGCAAGTATCAGTATGTCTTTGATGCCGTTCTCTTCAGGCGACAACATTTCTTTTACCTATTTTGTGCAACATAGGCTGGCGACTCTAATTCTATACATCTCCCCACATCAACAATGATCGAAGTGCCCCAAGGAAAGGCGCAGACCCCCTGCACACACGCGCCAACCGGGAGAGGGATGGACACACATAGGGCTAGGTTAGTTTGACCTTTAGGTTGATTATACTCGAAGAAAAGGGAGTATATTATTATTTTTGAGTTTATGGTTTAGGATATATAGATAGTTAGGTATTTTGACTCAGTTGGATTAGTAGGGGTTAAACATTTTATGAGAGATGAGTTGTTGATACAAGAGTAAGATGGACTATTTTATGCATCATTAAAGCTTATAGAAATAGGTTAGATGGTCGGGTTTGATAGGGTCATTGTGAGAAATTATTAGTGCGTTTATCCTTTGGGAAGACTAGGATTAAATGAAAATCCCTAGACTGGGATCGTTAGCTTATTTGATGTTCTTATATAAGTTAGGTGTGTGATATTACCTAGATACGGATGCTTTGGATATCTTATAGGATTATATGAGATGGGAAATAATGATTGTACGTGGCTCCAGTATAAGGTAGGTATTAGACTATATATAGACTTGAGGACCTTGGGATTTAAAGCTGGCATTGTATAGGATCGATTACGGTAGCATGTATATAAGCTTATCTAATAGTTATATTAGGTACAACCTAATACCGTGGGTTAGTTTATGCTTGTTTGCTTTAGTCTATGATTGAGGGGTTATATTTTCTTGCATATCTTATGTGCAAAACATACCTGGTATTGAGTCCTTGTGGAATTACGTACTAGAGGGGATATCCTTATGGGGCACATGCGACGTTGATTTTTACCCCGCTGATGAGATAGGCTTTACCTTGGTCTTTTTACCCCAAACACTACGTGTTGATGTACCCATGTTATCCAGTGGTAATAAAATGGGGCGATTCTTTCATATAGCTTTGGCTATGGAGTTATATGATTGGTATGAAGGTGTAGTGATTATCCCCATTCTATATTTTTAGGGTTATGGGGGTGGGACGACCTATAACTCTACCCAGTACAAGGCGAGAGTTCCCCAAAGGTAATAGAGTAGACCTTAGTTATGTGTGAGATTTAGTGAAGTCCTTATATGTTGATGTAAGCGGTTGGTACCGTACATATGTTGATAGTAGATTTGTGACTATCTTTATTTCTATGCATATATATTTGTGATATTTAGTTTAGCATTATTATGGATCCATTAGTTATAATCAGCCAGATAAATAATACTTAATCATGGGATCATATGGGTTTAGGTTTAGACGCATGAGATATATAGGTTTGTTTGGGTTGGGGATATAGTTAAAAATAACTAAAAGACAAGAAGAAGATGTGTAGTAATATTGTATCCCAAATTCAATTATAATTTCATTGTATTTAGACTTGTAGTTAACGTTGTTGTTGAATTATATTTTCACGACATAGGTCGCAAGTGCAGCCTCACCACCGATCATGTCTTATTCATTCCTCTATTGCTACTGAGATAGGATGTATGTGTCGAGCATGTGTGCTCACTCTTTTATTCGTATTTATTTATCTGTCGAAATGGAATTATTTTTAGTAGGATTGAGTTAGTACCACTATTGGTTTTGGTATGGGATTATTATGAGACAGTTGTAGTTGTGTGATTATTCCATTACTATCGATTGGTTTGGTATCATAGATTAGTTAGTTCATCTTTATTATTTTTCAGTTATTTATTTTATACATTTAGTCTTATTTTCCAATCATGCTTATAATGTTATCAATGTTTTTTATTCCCATGAGGTTTATAATACGCCTAGAAAATCTATTTATTAATTTTACGGGGTATCACAGTTGGTATTAGAGTGTTCTAGGTTCTAGGGTCCTAAGGATCTTAAGTGCGCCTATCGCATTTTTCGCGTGGAGTTCTTTTAGTACTCTAGGGCTGTACCATTTAGGATTTTTACTCTTAATAATGATGACTATTTAGGGGGTTTCGCGTCATTGTCTCAAACGAACGATTTGAATAAGACGAAGTGTATCAAGAGGATTCCTTGTTTGGATTTCCTTTGTGAGACGTCCCATGCATCAGGTCGACTTCGGTAGGTAGTTAGGGACTTTTGAAAATGAGACCTTTAGCGAGTGCCTAGTGTGTGGTTAAAGGGAAATTCTTCCACTCACCATCCATAAAGGCATTAGAAGTAAGATTTTGAAGACATCATCTGTGTGACCATGTGGTAGCCAGTATGAGGAGTACTTCAACCATATTTCTCTCTTTACACTAGTACAGATTGATATAGAATCGAAAAGGGATATTCACATTATAAGTTATAGTATATGGAGACTTTTGAGTTTGCATAAACCTTATGTGAAGGGTTTGGCAGGTGTTATTAGATAATCATTCTTTATCACTTGAGCTCAGGTGGTGGGTGTTATCTTCCTATATCAGTAGGACCATTACAACTATATAAAGGATAGTTATTCCTACGATTTTCAAGACTGCAAACAAAGTAAACCCAAATGTCTTAAGACGAGGTAGCACCGACCCGAGTATGGAATATCGCACCAATGGATGGAAAACTTAAGGGGGTAAGCATACCCCAAAGGGTTTCCCATAGTAGACAATATAATCGGTTACTTCCAGTAGAGCCACAAAATTATGACCAATAGAGTCACGAGCAATAAGAGCAGGCCCAACGAGACATGTTTTAGTAGAAACGACCGTAGAGGCAAGGTAATCAGGACCGTCAGTAGATCCACCATTTCAATAATTCCTTTAATAAAAGGTGTTATACTTGTGGTATGGGAGGCCACTTAGATATCAGATGCCATAGTAGCAACCAGTATTTTAGGGTACCAACCGGGCATGATAACGAGTATATTTCGTACTTAAGCGCATTCGATTACTAAGACATAAGGGAGTTTCCATTCTTTTTTAGTAGTGTATTTACTATTATAATGAGTTGTATAGATTTTATCTCCGAGATTTATGTATATGTGGATACCTAGTGGGTAGTGGTCTACTTTACGTCGGCATTTTAGAGACGTGGCATTTTGTTTAGTCGACTTGGTTTTGCATCCACTTTGTTGACTTTTAATATGAGATATCATCATATTATTAGTGATCTTGTTTGTATATCTTTATTTTATGCCTATATAGACTAACATGGGTATGTTTTTATGTTTTTATTTTCAGGCTGAGATTGCTTTGTGCATTTATGCTTAGGCTTGGGAGAGGATCGATCACACCATTGTTTACGCATATATGTGAATACATTAGAAAATATTTCAATTTCATAAAGAGGTTATAAAAATTCCAATATTCTTCTAGTTCATTCAAAGAGATGTCGGGTTGTCGCTTATATAGGAGATTAGTTATAACCTTAGAGTTAGCATTAGTATTGGACCTGTTATGAGGACATTTTAAGGGGTTGAATCTGTCACAGATAGTAGAGGTGTCATGGGAGAAAACAATGCAATTTTTGAGCTAGTAGATTATTTGGGGAAGGCGTTACTATGAGGAAACTCTAAAAGAGGGAAGGTTCACTAAGCAAAGGTGTGGACCACCATTGGTAAGAAAAGGTCAAGATACGAGATGTGTGTTTATTACTACATATCAATGACTTGTTGGTATCGTTAAGGAGAGAGTATTTTCTCTTGAGAATTGAAATATGAAAGAATAATTATCGGTGGTGAAATTGACATGAGTATACCCCGAAGGCATCTTTCTGGCACAATATAGAGAGGGGTTCGTCATTTATGAATTTTGACTGCATGAAGGAGTAGTTCTTTATGATTGGCAATGACATCCTGTTGAAGAGGGAGTGGTGTAGTAATGGTGAGCATTACGCCCAAAATTTTGTTAAAGGTGGTTTACCCCAAGAATTAAAGTTTTATCGAGAGATTTTATGCGAGTCGTAATCGGGCAGAGTTCTTATTTTTTATGAAGGTAACTTTTTTTCAAGGGAGGTTTTGTGTCAGAGGGTAACAAGCTACGAGAGGTAGTTTTATATGAGGCTCATATTTCACGGTTCACTTCACAATACATGAGCTATTATATGTTTAGTAATTTGAAGAGTTTATATTGTGGGTGAAACAATGCAAATATGACCATAGTTTGTGTTTAAGGGGTGCTCCTTCCAATATGAAGGTGGGGCCCTGAAAACATTCGAAGGGTTGCAATGCTCGAAATAAAAGTATAGATATGGGAGAGTGGAACCATCATCTTGTATTGAGATTTTTGGTCCAAGGGTTCCAAAGAGGACATGGAAACATTTGGGAACATTTGAGTTAGATTGACCATGTTGACTAAGATCTAAGAGTTAGCAAGTTGTTGTTTGATAATGTGTTCGGGACATTTCAGAGGAAATAGTATTCATATTAGAGGGTATGAAGAATGTTAGAGTAGGCAAAAGAAGATTTTGAGATGAATAAAAGTATGGTTTGGGGTCCTGGAGGTAGGTCAAGTACTTTTCAAGACCTCCTTTAGGATGGGAAATGTGAAGTTTGGATTCCAAGGGGAAGTTGACATTTCGATACATAGGTCCTTTTCATGAACTTAAATGGGGAGACACCGATGTCATTTTACCTCACCTCATAATAGTTACTACGTACACCATGTTTCTACGGGTACGTGATGGAGGCAATTCGGGGGGAAAAGTTGACATTCTAATGATTAGAATAATTTGGTGGGATTATTAACCGAACGAGACTTACGATGAGAGGCCTTAGTGTGCATTAGTTCAAGAGTAGATTATGTGTATTTTTTAGGATGATACATGCAAAATATTCTTCGATTTAAAGTATATTGTAAGAACATGAATTTATAAACGTTCATCACAATTAATTATGTCGTATAACGTCACAATCTTCGAAGAAGTTCAAGAGCAATCTACATCAAGACAGATCCGAATATATCAAGGTTCTTCATCAAAAATCCTCTGCAAAGTTTACTTTGGTAAGGTTATGTTTTAAATACCTTAACTTTGCACTTAGAGCTTTGGGATATTCTTTCAAAATATTTCTAAGTGTTGGAGCGGACGCTTTCATTAAAACTTGAGAATGAGTAATTTTTCTAAGTCCTGTAGCGTTCCTCAATTTTGACGCTCAGTTCGTTCAATCGAGATCTCATCTCATTCGAGCGACATTGAGATGTCGCGCGATGTCATTTGAACGACACATGTACTTCGTTCGAGCGAGATCCCATTTTTGTTCTAACGATCGAGGCGGTGCGATTTTCTATAAATACTCATTAAATGGTTTCATTTTCATCAAGAAGTCCCAGTGTTTAGAAAGACAGAAAACAGCCAATCTGCAAAATTCTTTTTTACTTCTTCGTTTAGGGTTTTCATCCCTTTTGTTTTCAATTCACAAAAATCCCATTTTCTTTGGTGAATTATTTTGGTGTTCAAGAACACACTTTGATTTTGTTCATCTTTGTGGAGAGATCTCTACAACCGGAAAGCTGCATGCTATTGTGGAGGGAGTTTCTACAAAGTTTATGACTACGTGTCATTGAGGATCTTCTGCGTGTTGATTCTTTACTGAAGACTGCGTGTCTGGACTGCGCGTTCAGGTGGTATATTTGCGTGTGAACCATTGCTGATTTATTTCTAGCCATTGCTTTGAAGGTTTAACGAAGACACCGTGCGTTACTCTTGTGGGCAAAAGCAAGATGGTATGTAAGTCAATGGTCTTGTAAACTTGTCAGAGTTTTAGAAATAAAAGGTTTTTCCCTTTGGGGATTTTTCTTGAAATTTTGTGTCGCTTGCTATATCTTATTTGGTTTGATACGTAGTTGCATGTTTAGGGGCTTAATTAATTTGATTTAAAAATAGACTCTACTTAAATAAGGTTTAATTGGAAACTTAGAAATTAATTTAATCAATTATCACACAGTCATATTTTACAAATTGGTATCAGAGCGGGCTGAGCTAATTTATCACGTATTCCTATTTTCAACAAAATCGTGTGATATTGATTTTTTTTTAAATCAGTTTTGTGAAAAATCGTAATTTTTCAATGGAACATTAATTTAATAAGATGCCTATTTTTTATGGGAAAAATTACGCCTATTGTAAAGCTTGCATGAAATATAGTTTAAAAGCCATTGACGAGTGTGTTTTGTTGCTTTGCGAAAATGGATGGACTCCTCCCACTATCACTGTCAAAAATATCACCTCTTCAAAACTCGTATCGGCCTGGACTGAAGATGATTTTTAAATGTCTAATTTTAATTCTCGTGGTTTGAGTGCTATTTCTGGAGCCGTCACTCTCGACGAGTTTCGCCGAATTATGACTTGCACCACGTCTGAAGAGGCATGGGATGTTTTGAAATTGACACATGATGGTACGAACGCGATTAAAGAATCAAAATTACAAAACTTGGCCACCCAATTTGAGATTATCACCATGTATGAGTCTGAATGCTTTGATGATTTTTATGCACGTTTATCGCACATTGTAAACACCAGTTTTAATTTAAATGAGGTGATTGATAACACGCGTGTCATTAAAAAGATTTTGAGATCTCTCCCAAAACGCTTTATTCCTAAAGTCACTATTTTGAACCCTTTGGGAAATTTGAAATCACTTAAGTTGGAAGAACTTGTAGGCGATCTTCAAACCTATGAGATTGACATGTTTTCCCAAACCATTAAGGCTAAGGATAAAGGCATTGCTTTAAAGACTCATTTGAAGAAAAAGAAAGAAAAATTTTGTGAGTCCGATTCCGAGGAAGATTTTGATTTTAAAGATATGGCCTTGTTTACAAAAAAATTTAAAAAATTTCTGAACATGAACAAAAATAAATCTTCCAATAAGAGAATTTTTGAGAAAAAAAAAAGGCCAAAGAAATAGGTGAGAAACAAAAGGAGGGTTTAGAAAGTTTAGAAAGTTTGATGTGTTTTGAGTGTGGGGCTAAAGTGCATAAGGCATATGAGTGTGCCACTAGACTTAGGAGAGAGAGAAAGAAAGTGGCTATGCCTGCCACACTTAGTGATAGCGACCTAGAGGTTTTTGATTCGGGTGATGAAAAAGAGCACGGTATGTGTGTCGTATTTTTAGCTAGTCGGGTTAACACACCTAGTTTGGATGGAAGTGAGGGGACTAGTTCTCGTGAGACCCCCGAGGAGGGGGATTTGAGTGTTTCGAGTGAGGGTGAAAGTGAGTGTGAAAGTGGAGATGAAAGGGAGCTCCAAAAAGCATTTAGAGATTTGTAGTTCGAGACCTTAAAAACAAAGAAGTCTAATAGGGATTTAGGTCATCGAGGTAAAAGTCAATTTTGAGAATGCACCTAGGAAGGTTGAAAAGATGGTTCTTAATCCCGATATGGGTAGAGATGACGGGCTAGGAAAAGGTCATGATGGTGCTTCCACTTCTTTTATCGTACCCGAGTCGATTCCCACTTTAGTGACCGATTCACATGGCCCGAAAATTAACCCACCTAGGCGTCCGTTTTCCGTTAGGAGAGCACGTCCTAGAGTTTTTGAGAGAGGTGTTCCTAGGCCTATTTATGTTTGTTCCCATTGCAAGAGGAGAGGACACCTTAGGGAATTTCGCTTTAAGTTGCGTTATGTGTCACGTTTTGCTTCCACGCGTGTTTCTTCCACACATGCACCCAGAAATGATACTTTACATGCTTCTGGAGACTACATGAGAGAGTTTGCACATTTAGGTGAGCAAGTTAAGTTTTTGGTTAAAACTTCACAAAATTTGATGGAGGTTTTTCATAAGTTGGCACCACCATTGGAAAAACCCCACCGCACCTAACGATTGAGCTTTGACTTGTTTACTAGCATAGGATGTTTTCCATGATGACATTATTTGCCTATTGCTAGTATGTATCGTTTTCATAGATTTCCATTTTTTTTGAAAAATTTTGAAAAATACAAAAAGATTTTATTTTGATTAAATTTTTGAAAAAATCCAAAAAGATTTTTGTATTTTGTTTGCACCGTTTATGGATAGAAACTTAGGATGACCGAGTCAAAACATCATTCCATTTTTCATGTGACAATTTGATAGTGTTTTGAGACAATATATCATGTCATCTTTGTGCTTTATAATGTTTGGAGTCATTGAGATGTTATTAAGTGCTACTTCCTACATGTTTGACTCATGATTTCCTTTATTGCACACATGCAAGGATTTGTTTGATTATTGTGCTTGTCTTATCACATGTTGGTTGGGTGTTTTCACTTCAATCCTGTCCTTAAAATGAACCAAGCGCGATAAAACTTGATAAGAAAGTTATGCATGTAAGAGTCGTTTGTGAGTTTGTGTGCTTTATTTGAAAATGGTGAACGGCTGCGAAAGGTTCTCATTTATCCTTTGTGATTAAGCCACCATTTAAATTTGACCTAAAAAATTGAGGAATTTTATTATCTGGTGTCCAAAGAGGTTTAAAAGATCCCGAAAAGAAAATTAAAGGCAATAAAAATAAATTCATGCCAAAAAGGGGCCATTAGGTTTTTGCACCAATTCTCCAATGTTTGAGAATTTAGATTACCTTAAAAAGAAAATATGCATGAGGGAGTTTGGAGGGAATTTAAAACGGGTTTGCACGTCCTCGAAAGTCATGAAAAAGCGTTAAATAGTTTTGGACGTTATTGGTGTGGCAATTACTTTGACTTTAATTTGTTGATTCGATTAAGACGATGTTATCTAAATTCAACAATTTTACGCCTAAGGATATTTTTTATGTTCATTCATTAGGGGTACACATATTCATCGTGAACATATGATTGATTGAGTTGATTTACCTATCGAATGTGTTCACAGCCATTCATTCCGTTTCCATGACTTGGCTGTTTGAGTTTAAATCCATGGTGTGTGATTTTTGGTATCTTATTTTTGTATGAAGAATTTGAAATATCAAAAATAGTTTGTGAAAGTTTTTGAGATTTACCTTTGCATGCGCGTAGTTTGATTCATGTTTGCTATGCATTTTGTCGTGACACTCCATGTTTTGAAAGTTTCTTCTTATCTGTCTATTTGGGAACATCATAAAATTGGGGAGAAAGAATTATCATGTTATGGGGGAGTTTATTATCATGTTATGGGGGAGTTTTTGCATTATGGGGGAGATTTGATTTTTTAACTATTTATTCTTATATCATTTCAAGCACGATACATCGCGAAGGTTTTTGCTTTATCTCATATGTGTAGGTACAAAGATTGATGATCATTATATTGCACACCCTGATGAGAAAAGCTTTGAGATTTGATGAATATTTTTAAATAAAAGCTTGAGATCTTGCAAATTTGTACCCTTTTAGTTTTGAGATTTATGGGAGAGTAAATTTGTATAGATATTATGGTATTTGATAATTCGGATGGTTTTATGTATGTACCGGCATAGACATAGGGAGAATTTGTAAGAACATGATTTTATAAATGTTCGTCACAATTAACTATGTCGTATATTGTTACAATCATCGAAGAAGTTCAAGAGCAATCTACATCAAGACGGATCCGAATATATCAAGATTCTTCATCAAAAAGTCTCCGCAAAGTTAACTTTTTTAAATACCTTAACTTTGCACTTAGAGCTTTGGGATATTTTTTCAAAATATTTTCTAAGTGTTGGAGCGGACTTTTTCGTCAAAATTTGAGAATGAGTAATTTTTCTTAAGTCCTATAACGTTCCTCGATTTTGACGCTCAGGTTGTTCAAGCGAGATCTCATCTCGTACGAGCGACATTGAGATGTCGTGCGATGTCATTTGAACGACACGTGTACTTCGTTCGAGCGAGATCCCATTTTCATTCTAACGATCGAGGCAGCGAGATTTTTTATAAATACTCATTAAATGGTTTCATTTTCATCAAGAAGTCCCAGCGTTTAGAAAGACAGAAAACTGTGAATCTGCAGAATTCTTTTTGACTTCTTCGTTTAGGATTTTCATCCCTTTTGTTTTCAATTCACAAAAATCTCATATGCTTTGGTGAATTGTTTTGGTGTTCAAGAACACACTTTGCTTTTGTTCATCTTTGTGGGGAGATCTCTACAACCGAAAAGATGCGTGCTATTGTGGAGGGAGTTTCTATAAATTTTATGACTGCGTGTCATTGACGATCTTCTGCGTGTTGATTTTTTGCTGAAGACTGCGTGTCTGGACTATGCGTCCTGGTGGTATAGCTGCGTGTGAACCATTGTAGATTTATTTCTAGTCGTAGCTTTGACGGTTTGACGAAGACACCGTGCGTTACTCTTATGGGCGAAAGCAAGATGGTATGTAGGCCAATGGTCTTTTAAACTTGTCAGAGTTCTAGAAATAAAAGGTTTTGCCCTTCGGAGATTTTTCTTCAAATTTTATGACACACGCTATATCTTATTTGGTTTGATACGTAGTTGCATGTTTAGGGCCTGAATTAATTTGGTTTAAAAATAGACTCTAATTAAATCAGGTTTAATTGGAAACTTGCGAATTAATTTAATCAATTATCACACGGTCATATTTTACAAATTGATATCAGAGTGGGTTGCGCTAATTTATCGCGTATTCCTATTTTTCGCAAAATCGTATGATATTGATTTTTTTTTTAAATCAGTTTTGTGAAAAATCGCAATTTCTCAATGGAACATTCATTTAATAAGGTGCCTCTTTTTCATGGGAAAAATTATGCCTATTGGAAAGCTCGCGTGAATTCTAGATTAAAATCCATTGACGAGCGTGTATGGTTGCTTTGCGAAAATGGATGGACTCCTCCCACTGTCACCGTTGAAAATATCACCTCTTTAAAACCCGTGTCGGCCTGGACTGGAGATGATTTTGAAATGTCTACTTTTAGTTCTCATCGTTTGAGTGTTATTTCTGGAACCGTCACTCCCGACGAGTTTTGCCGAATTAGGATGTGCACCACGTCTAAAGAGGCATGGGGCTTTTTAAAATTGACACATGAGGGTACGAACGCGGTTAAAGAATCAAAATTACAAAATTTGGCCACCCAATTTGAGACTATCACCATGTCTGAGTCTGAATGCTTTGATGATTTTTATGCACGTTTGTCGGACATTTTAAACACCAGTTTTAATTTGGGTGAGGTGATTGATAACAGGCATGTCATCAAAAAGATTTTGAAATTTCTCCCAAAACGCTTTATTCCTAAAGTCGTTGTTTTGAACTCTTTGGGAAATTTGAAATCACTTAAGTTGGAAGAACTTGTAGGAGATCTTCAAACCTATAAGATTGACATGTTTCCCCAAACCATTAAGGCTAAGGATAAAGGCGTTGCTTTAAAGATTCATTTTAATAAAAGAAAGAAAAATTTTGTGAGTCTGATTCTGAGGAAGATTTTGATTTTAAAGATATAGCCTTATTTCCGAAAAATTTTAAAAATTTCTCAACATGAACAAAAATAAGTCTTCCAATAAGAGAATTTTTGAGAAAAATAAAGAGGCCAAAGAAAGTCATGAGAAAGAAAAGGAGAGTGAGAAAATTTTAGAAAGTTTGACGTGTTTTGAGTGTGGGGCGTATGAGTGTGCCACTAGACTTAGGAGAGAGGGAAAGAAAGTGGTTATGCCTGCCACACTTAGTGATAGCAACATAAAGGTTTTTTATTCGGGTGATGAAAAAGAGCACGGTATGTGTGTCGCATTTTTAGCTAGTCGGGTTAACACACCTAGTTTGGATGGAGGTGAGGGGACTAGTTCTCGTGAGACCCCGGAGGAAGAGGATTTGAGTGTTTCGAGTGAAGGTGAAAACGGGTGTGAAAGTGGAGATGAAAGTGAGCACCAAAAAGCATTTAGAGATTTGTACACCGAGACCTTAAAAACAAATAAGTATAATAGGGATTTAGGTCGTCGAGTGTTAGATTTGGAGAGAGAGAAGGAGGTTTTAAGAAAGGAAAAATATGATTTGACCGAGATGGTGTCTAGTCTGACGACACGTGTATCCCAACTCGAGAGTGATCTCGAACGTGCCAGGGAGGTCAAAGTCAATTTTGAGAATGCACCTAAGAAGGTTGAAAGGGTGGTTCTTAATCCCGATAAGGGTAGAGTTGACGGGCTAGGAAAAAGTCATGATGGTGCTTCCACTTCTTTTATCGCACCCAAGACGATTCCCACTTTAGTGACAGATTCACATGGCCCAAAAATTAACCCACCTAGGCGTCTGTTTCCCGTTAGGAGAGCATGTCCTATAGTTTTTGAGAGAGATGTTACTAGGACTATTTATGTTTGTTTCCATTCCAAAAGGAGAGGACACCTTAGGAAATTTCGCTTTAAGTTGGGTTATGTGTCACGTTTTGCTTCCACACGTGCTTCTGCCACACATGCACCCACACATGATACTTTACATGCTCCTGGAGACTAAATGAGAGAGTTTGCACATTTAGGTGAGCAAGTTAAGTTTTGGGTCAAAACTTCACAAAATTTGATGGAGGTTTTTCATAAGTTGGCACCACCTTTGGAAAAACCCTCCGCACCTAACGATTGAGGTTTGACTCGTTTACTAGCATAGGATGTTTTTCAAGATGACATTATTTGCCTATTGCTAGTATGTATACTTTTTGTATGTTTTCCATTTTTTTGAAAAATTTAGAAAAATACAAAAAGATTTTATTTTGATTAAATTTTTGAAAAAATCCATAAAGATTTTTGTATTTTGTTTCACCGTTTATGGAAAAACACTTAGGATGACCGAGTCACAACATCATTCCATTTTTCATGTGACTATTTGATAATGTTTTGAGACAATATATCATGTCATCTTTGTGCTTTATAATGTTTGGAGTAATTGACTTGTTATTAAGTGCTACTTCCTACATGTTTGACTCATGATTTCCTTTATTGCACACATGCACGGATTTGTTTGATTATTGTGTTTATCTTATCACATGCTAGTTGGGTGTTTTCACTTCAATCTTGTCCTTAAAATGAACCAAGAGCGATAAAACTTGATGAGAAAGTTATGAATGTAAGAGTCGTTTGTGAGTTTGTGTGCTTTATTTGAAAATGGTGAAGGGATACGAAAGGTTCTCATCTATCCTTTGCGATTAAGCCACCGTTTAAATTGGACCTAGAAAATTGAGGAATTTTATTATCCAGGGTCCAAAGAGGTTTAAAAGAGCCCGAAAAAAAAAGGCAATAAAACGAAATTTAAGCCAAAAAGGTGCCATTAGGTTCTTGCACCAATTCTATAATGTTTGATAATTTAGATTACCTCTAAAAGAAAATATGCATGAGGGAGTTTGGATGGAATTTAAAACGGGTTTGTACGTCCTAGAAAGTTTTGAAAAAGCGTTAAATAGTTTTGGACGTTATTGGTGTGGAAATCACTTTGACTTTGATTTGTTGATTTGATTAAGACGATGTCATCTAAATTCAACAATTTTACACCTAAGGATATTTTTTATATTCATTCGTTAGGGGTACACATATTCATCGTGCACATATGATTGATTGAGTTTATTTACTTATCGAATGTGTTCACACCCATTCATTCCATTTTCATGACTTGGATGTTTAAGTTTAAATCCATGGTGTGTGATTTTTGGTATCTTATTTTTGTATGAAGAATTTGAAAAATCAAAAATAGTTTGTGAAAGTTTTTGAAATTTACCTTTGCCTGAGCGTAGTTTGATTCATGTTTGCTATGCATTTTGTCGTGACACTCCATGTTTTGATTGTTTCTTCTTGTTTGTCTATTTGGGGATATCATAAAATGAGGGAGAAAGAATTATCATGTTATGGGGGAGTTTATTATCATGTTGGGGGGGTCATTATGGGGGAGATTTGATTTATTAACGATTTATTCTTATATCATTTCAAACTTGATACGTCACGAAGGTTTTTGTTTTATCTCATGTGTGTAAGTACAAAGATTGATGATTATTATATTGCTCACCCTGATGAGAAAAGCTTTGAGATTTGATGAAGATTTTTGAAAAAAAAATTGAGATCTTGCAAATTTGTACCCTTTTAGTTTTGAGATTAATGGGAGGGTATATTTGTATAGGTATATTGGTATTTGATAATTATTTGTGATAATTCGGATATTTTTATGTAGACATAGGTGGAGATTAGTAAGAACATGATTTTATAAATGTTCGTCATAAATAGTTATGTCATATACCGTTACAATAAGAGCAATTTACATCAAGACGGATCCGAATATATCAAGGTTCTTCATCAAAAAGCCTCCGCAAAGTTTATTTTTGTAAGGTTATGTTTTAAATACCTTAACTTTGCACTTAGAGCTTTGGGATATTTTTTCAAAATATTTTCTAAGTGTTGGAGCGGACTTTTTCGTCAAAATTTGAGAATGAGTAATTTTTCTAAGTCCTGTAGCGTTCCTCGATTTTGACGCTCAGGTCGTTCAAGCGAGATCTCATCTCGTTCGAGCGATATTGAGATGTCGCGCGATGTCGTTTGAACGACGCGTGTACTTCGTTCGAGCGAGATTCCATTTTTTATAAAGACCGAGGTGGCGCAATTTTCTATAAATACTCATTATATGGTTTCATTTTCATCAAGAAGTCCCAGCATTTTGAAAGACAGAAAACTGCGAATCTGCAGAATTCTTTTTTACTTCTTCGTTTAGGGTTTTCATCCCTTTTGTTTTCAATTCACAAAAATCTCATATGCTTTGGTGAATTGTTTTGGTGTTCAAGAACACACTTTGATTTTGTTCATATTTGTGGGGAGATCTCTACAACCGGAAAGATGCGTGCTATTATGGAGGGAGTTCCTACAAAGTTTATGACTGCGTGTCATTGAGGATCTTTTGTGTGTTAATTCTTTGTTGAAGACTGCGCGTCCTGGTGGTATAGCTGCGTGTGAACCATTGCTAATTTATTTCTAGCCGTTGCTTTGAAGGTTTGACGTAGACACCTTGTGTTACTGTTGTGGGTGAAAGCAAGATGGTATGTAAGTCAATGGTCTTGTAAACATGTCCGAGTTTTAGAAATAAAAGGTTTTGCCCTTCGGGGATTCTACCTGAAATTTTGTGTCGCATGTTATATCTTGTTTGGTTTGATACGTAGTTGCATGTTTAGGGGCTGAATTAATTTGGTTTAAAAATAGACTCTTATTAAATACGGTTTAATTGAAAACTTGCCAATTAATTTAATCAATTATCACACAGTCATATTTTACATAGATGTATAATGAATTCAAATTTCGAGGACGATATTCCTTATTTATTGGGGGGGAAATATAATACCCCGTATTTTCAGCGAATAATTTAATTGTTGAACTTAATTATATGTGTTTGATGTGACTTGTGATGCCACTATTTATATTTATATTTATTGTATTATTTGTATTTTAAAATCAAATTTAACATACGATAATTCGTTAACCAATATTTGGACTCATACAGGAGAAAAATTAGTTTGTGTAGTATCATATCTCGAGTTTGGCTTTGGGGACATTTGGGATGCCCGTTTTGACATAATATGTTAGGCTTTAATCCCATTGGGTTGGTGCATAACTTGGGTGGAGTTTTAGATCATTTAGAAGGTTATTTTTGCTCATTAGGTTGGGACTAAGGCCAATTTGGTGGGAAGTATGTTTAGAAGATTATATGACTAAACCTAAAACATATTTGCATTATGGGAGAAACCCAAAGAGGCTAAGGAAAGAGGAGGCACTCGGAAGGAGAGATTTGGGTATTTGAGGCTTGAATTCTCATAATTGGATTAATTCTGATTGTTTTGAGTTATGATATTCCTATTCATTGAAATATAAACTAATTTAATTCTTATCTTATTTAGAGGTTTAATTTAATTAATTAGTAATGAACTTAATTAGACTAAGAACGAGATTAATGGCTTGTTAGGAAATTTGATGTCTTTTTCATGAATTCGAATTGAAATTGTTATAGAATGATTAGTAATTCATCATATACAGTTTAGCCATTAAAGTCTCCATGAAAATTGGTCATATTAATGTAAAAGTGAATCAAATTGGGTTGAATAGATAAAACTAGGGTTCCTAACTTAGAAATTCAATTAAGGCTTATTCATGTAAGTGTGTAAAATTTATAGATATAGTTTTGGATTTTTGTTAGGACCATTATATATTAAAGAGGTTGGGTTTAAATCTGATTTGGGATCTTGGATTGGCTTTAATGGAGGTTTTTGAGGTCAAAACCTATAAGAAAGAAGAGGGCATTTTATACATGTAAGGTACCATAAATCGATCGACCTTGAGGCTCAACCAATCGAGCACCCAGGATTGAAGAAAATTAATTTATGAACGCGTGGGCACTTGTTTTGTATTTTTTGTATTTTTTATGAATTTCTTATGAATATTTTACCAAGAGTGCGTAAGGATAAAATTCCAGATGGGTTATTTTGGTTTAGGCTTTGTGTTGTCATTGGTTGGTTGGAATTTGGGGCATATGTATAGGTTATTTTGACTTTAGGTTGGTTATACTCGAAAATTTAAGACTATATTATTATTTTTGAGGTTATGGATTAGGGTATTTGAACCGTTGGGTATTTTGACCTAGTTGGATTTGTAGGGGTTAAATTGATTATGAGATATAAGTTGTTGATTTGAGAGTAGGATGGGTTACTTTCATTACTATTGGAAGCCTAATGAATCAAATTAGATTATCGAGTTTGATAGTGTCATTGTGAGATATTATTAGTGCATTTATACTTGGGAAGACTAGGATTACGTGCGACCCAGTAACGTGGGTTGGTTTTTGGTTGTTTGCTTTAACCCGTGATTGAGAAACTATATTTTCTTGCGTATCTTATGTACACTACATATTAGGTATTGAGTCATCGTTGTATTAGGTACTAGACGTTTACTGGTACCCTAGTAATCAGACGATCTTTACCTTGGTCTTTTTACCCCAAACACTAAGTGTTGATGTACTTGTGTAATCCCATAGTGATAAAACGGGGGGAATCTTTCATATATCTTTGGGTATGGAGTAATATGATTGGTGTGAAAGTGTAGTGATTATCACTAGTCTATGTTTTGGGGGTTATAGGGGTGGGATAACCTATAACTCTTCCTAGTACAATGCAAAGTTTCCCAAAAGCAATAGAATAGGCATTCGTTATGTGCGGGCTTAAATGGGGCCGTTATATGTTTATGTACGTGGTTTGGATCGTACTTATGTTGCTAAATACTTGTTACTGTCTTTATTTTTGTGCATATACACTTGTGATATTTAGTGTAGCATTATTATGTATCCATTAGTTATATTTAGTCGAGATGAATAATACATAATCATGGGATCACTTGGGCTTGGGTTTAGAGGCATGAGATAACTAAGGTTGTTTGGGTTAGGGATAAACTTAAAATCAACTAAAAGACAAGAGGAAGATTCATAGTAATATTGTAGCCCAAATTCAATTATAATTTTATTCTACTTCAATTTGTTGTTAACGTTGTTGTTGAATTATATTTTCAGGACATAGGCCGCAGGTGTAGCCTCACCCCTGATCCTATCTTATTCATTCCACAGTTGATGCTCAAACAGGATGTAGGTGTCGAGCCTGCGTGCTCACTTTTTTATTCCTATTTATTTATCTGTCGAGTCGGAGTTATGTTTAGTAAAATTGAGTTAATAGCACTATTACTTTTGGTGTGGGTTTATTATGAGACAGTTGTACCTACGCAATGATTCTATTACTGTTGATTAGTTTAGTATCAGGGATTAAGTGGTTCATCTCAATTACTTTATAGTTATTTATTTTATACATATAGTTTTATTTTCTACTCATGCTTATAATGTTACCAAATATTTTTTATTCTCTTGATTTTTGTAATAGGCTTGATCAATATATTTATGAATTTCAGGGGTTATCACAATTATAGACCATTAAGTCACCCACGTGATGAGCGATCATAGGCATCCAACTATAGGTCATAAACGAAACAAATGAGACTGGTTTTCCTTACATAGGATTCGGTTCGATTATATGCTAGTCACTAGAATACTATTAAACAAAACATATAATAAGTTGAAAATATTTGTTGCAATGTTAACCATACAAATTATAATCCTTCCAAATATATAACATTTTATACGTACATGCAAGTTAATAAGCAAATGACAATTTTGATAATGATACGAAAAAATATATGTATAAATTAATAGACAAATCATCAACATACTTCTATGCAGCCAAGCTCAATCTGTATGTACTCAGACTGGAATATTTCACTGTGAATAATAATTAAAAAAAATTAATCAACTTGACTCGTAGTCACCAATGAATACTAAGATATAACCATTTCTTAATTTTAATGGAGAATGCTTGAGTCGAATAAGTTGTTTAGATAACTATATAAATAAATATTTAACTCGAATTAGTTTTATTATAAATAGTATTAAGTGTATTGAATAAATAATTAAAAATATTTTTTGAACTCTTTAAATAAAATTAATTTTTTTGTAAAGGGTCCCAGTTCAAATTTAAAACATAGGGTTGAAATTCTTATTCAAAATGATAAATAAAATAATATATTTTTTCCAAAGTATTGATTTATACATATCTTTATAGTGTTATATAATTGTTTAAAACGTGAGTATATAACAGCGAATGGGGACCCTTAACTAACACGAAGGCCTGGAATACCAAATATGTTAAAAACACATCAACTCCACTAAAAAATATGCGTTTTTGATAATTTTGAGATTTTCTCAATTGTTCCATTTGCGTTTTCTATTTGTGTTTGCGTTTTCCTCATACATCGGGTGTTGTGGTTGATTTACTTATTTTATCCTACACTCACCTAGGTGCATGTTTTAGGTTTAAAGATAAAATTAGTTAATCTATTTTAACACAACAATTGATTATTCGGTGCTAAGTTTGATTTGGGTTAAACTTTGTTTAATTGAACTTAAAATAAAGAAAACTTTAAAAATAGTTGGTTTGCTTATTTTTCACCCTATCTGTAATAGAACCCTACAACCTATGGGACTTTCAAACACACAAATTCACATGGTGACACACCCATGCCTATATCACCAACTAACAAAACCTATTCAACACACATTACATATGCCAAACATGTAGGTGAGGTTAGTGATGAAGATAAGTGTAAAGAAGAATGTTACAATGTTGATGACGATTTCTTTGGATACGATTTGGATAAAAATAAGATCATAATGGAAAATTATCAAATTAAATAAATAATGTAATAAACATTAAAAATAATAATATAGTAACAATCATAATATTTCAATATTTTGAAAATAATAATTTAATAATCTAAATGTTTTTATTTTCTTTTAATTTTGTCTTTAAAACTGTATGTATTTGTATTATTACTCATTAACTTTATAAAGATATAACATTTGACCCTTAATTAATTAAAACTTAGTTTAAACAAAATAAAAACTATTTTCATAAGTCCAACTTTATTTGCTTCACAATTTTATTTATAGTAATTTTGAAATAAAAGTCCGGTCGATAAATAATGCCAAGGAATTATGCCTTCCCATAGTCATTAATATAAAAGGTTTAATCTCTTGCAATGAACTAGGTTATTTATAAATGATGCAGGTATATGTCCTTACACAAATGGCTTGTCATCATTAATATTCATCAGTTTTAATGTTGTTGACATTTCCTAGTCAAATTATGATCAATAAATATATCACATAAGGTTCAAAATAACCTAATCATATAATTTCAAGTCATGAATATTTCATGGTTCATGTGATCCTATTGGTTTTATATTTTATAAGTGAATGTGAGCATTTATAATAAATGATTAAGGAAATTCAAAAGTGGTTATAAATTTCTAAACATCATCATAAAGAGTCATATAATTTTACCTAAAGTGATGTACACCTATTTTTAATCTTCCTTTTCAATCTAAATTTTTCTTTCCTAAATATGGAGAGAAGTTATCATGAAGTCGACTTAATTAACTCTTCCAACCATAACCAAGTCTTCATGCAAATACCTTTTTAGTAATTTCATTCACAACGTCCATCATCAAGGGTTTCTAAGTCAGTAAAGATGCATTGAGTGATCAAGCCATAACTAACAATTTCATTATTTAAATCAATGAACTTATGGTGGTATAATATGATAAAAATAATCATTATGAGTAATTAAATTTTATTTTCTACAGGACAAGTAATGGTGTGTAAGCCAATTTCTTGTTGAATTAATGACAATGTGGTGTATAATTTCCATTTCAATTTATCTTTGTGGGGATATGTCAAGAGAGCACGTTATATAATGATTAAGACATTTTGTACTTATAGTAGGAGTATCATCTTCATGATTACTCATTTCTTCACTTGATCTTGGTCATGAGAGTGAAAGTTCACCTCTTTATTAAATCATCATGATTTTAAATTCATTTTGATGAGAGAAGTTATTACCAAGATTTGACTCCAATAGGGTTGATTCTTCCTCTAGGTTATACCCATCATAAGTTGAACTTTAACTCTTTCTCCTCATAAACTTGTCATTGACTTCGTTTATCATCTTTGATATCATGACTAGTTACTGTATAGATTTGTTCAAGTATATTCCAAATTTCTTTACCATAATAAAAATAAGACATCACATTATATTTATTCATGTCTAATTCATAATATAAAATATTTGTGAACTTTAAATTTATTTGGATTTTCTTAATGCACTCGCTATTATATTCATATTCTTCTTTAGGCACACCAATTTCTCCCAAAATTTTCCTATGTACATAGGATCCATTAAAGATAATACTCCATGTTTGATAATTATGATCTTGAATATATATTATCATTCTATTTTTAATGGACATATTTATTTCCACTAATTAGAGTAGGTCTATTAGTAGTTGAGTCTCAATAATTCTAAATACAAAAAAAATTACCATGTCTGGTCCTAAAATATGATTTTGCCCTTTTTAAAATAAAATATATACGACCTAGGCTCTGATACCAATTTTATCCTCGAAAGTAATCATGAAGGGGTGAATTGGCTTTTTTTAATTTTAGCAAACTAAAAGTTCACGAGTCTTTATATTGATTAATGCATTATGATGAGAAATTAATATATAAATGCAAGAGAGAAGGCTCCAATATTTGACATTGATATCATAACACGATACTCGAGAAATCTCTTAAAGATGTACCTCCTTGAATCCCCAAGGCTAAACCTGCCTTTAAGTGTCTATGACTAAGGTATCTAACCGTCTCTCAATTACACGTCCAGTAATATACCTACCTTTCAATACAAACCCAAGGCATTTACAATATGAAATATTGAAGCAAAGTGACTTTATCAGAATTAAAACAATTAAATAGCTCTATTTTAGTTGATATATCACTCAATAAACGTTTTAAGACGTGGATGATAAATAAAGGCTTTCAGCTATAAATAAGTTGCATATGCTTTTGTATGCTCAAATTTATATATCAAAATGGTTTGGAGATGTATTTATACTTCTTAAAATAAATGCAACCATTATGGACATTTTAGTAAAGTTAAAAATAACCAAATTCAAAAATAGTCATTATTTTTCAAAATTTGAACAAATTAAGTTGCCTCGATTGGATAGGTAAGCATCTTAATTGGAAAATTAGTCAAATTATTAGGAGATTTAGGAATCTAGGAGTTTTGTCTTTTTTTTTTAGTCTCCTAATATGCATTCATATGCACTTAGGAAAGAGACATAATGAAAATGGTTGGCATAAGTTAGTCTTCATGAGCCTTAATGTTGTCGACAAATGTAATGCCCCGTACTTTTTTTATCGATAAACTAACAAATTTAATAATAATTAATAATTTAAGAGAATATATGTATCGAGTTCATTTTTATGGAAAAGATTTAATTAAATAAGCAAAGACAAATTTATAAACTTTTCAGTAATTTAGTGTAAATCAATTGGATATATTGACCTTTTCATTTGTTGAAATACATTATGGGAATTAAGATCATTGGGAAAGGGTAATTTGGTCACTTGAATGAATTTGGGAAATAAGTTAGGGTTTATAGGAATCCCATTTGTGTGTATCTTAGTGTATGGTTAGTGATATGTGAATAAAAGTAGGAGAGAAAGATGAACTTTTGCAGTTGATCAATAGGGAACCCACGATCGCGGGTGAACCTTATCACGATCGTGGCTAAGGGGGCCTATGACCGTGAGTAATGATAAGTGTGACTGCGACTTTTTGGATCGTGGCCTAACCATGGGTCATGCTGGTTTGGGTTCTTATTTGTTTATTATGTGAAAATTTTACCTCATTTTCTACATTCCTCTCTCAAATTAAAACCTACAACCCTTATTTATCTTTATCCCTAACCTCTAAAACGCTATACCCCATTAAAATAAGACCTTCAAACCTCCATTTGAGGACCTTAAGATTGAAAGTTTGGATTTCTTCAAGACACAAAGTTAATTAGATTTCAAAGGAGATCATGGGACTCAAGATAGATTTGAGAAATTATTAAAGGCAATAATACTCTACTTTTCCCCTTTAATTCTTAATGACTTAGATATTGACTAAACATACTTAGTATATTAAAAATAATTAGAGGTCTAATTAGGGAAAGATAAACCTAATTAATTTCTTATTATTGCTAATTGATTTAGAAATTGGTGAAATCCCTACATAATGAAAAATGCCTAGAATATGAATATGAATCAAGTGTTGTAGTTGTACATATGAGAAGATTAACATGTAAATTGGCTAAGAATTGAATAATGTGCCTTATGAACTTTGAAAATTGAAATTTGAGTTATGAGTATGATTTGTCCCATGAAATTTTAATATAAATTTCCTATGCTTATCTTGGGACGCTTTTAATTTTTGGAAAAATTGTATGGATCCGACTTGAGATGTGTATAAATTATCAGTTTACAAAATTGTAATCTAAACCTTGAGAATTTGTTTAATTCGAATGTGAACCAAAAATAATAAATATTATGAATAAAATAGGGTCTATGTGAGGCGATATATTATATATCCCTATTGAGGGGATTGTTGTTTTAACCATATGTTATTAGTGTTGGTAGTTGAACGTTGGTTGGTTATAGATATTGAGGTGATTCATGTTGTAAGTTTATTGACGCTACTGTAGGTCGTATGAGTATTAGTGTTCTCATTGGATTTTTATGGGATATTAGTTATACTCATGAAATATAAAGTATATTAAAGAAAAAATTGTATGATAACAACACTATTGATATGTGATCATAGATCACTATCTTATCTCTAATGTACTTGAGATAAAAAGAAGCACTCAATACTTGATGAGATATAACGCAAGTATAATATCATCCATGCAACCAAGACATCAAGACCACAAGCATTGAAAAAGAAAATATAAGCCACTGAAAGACAATACATGCATGATTGCAGAATTAAAGCAAAGAAATAGATGTAAAGATAAAGACATCATTCCCCAGCCTGCATGAACAAATAAATCATCCGAAGCAAGATCAAGTGTCATTTCAAGAAACATTACTCAAAGATAAAAGATCAAAATAATCGAGAAAAGTCCATTCCAAGATTCAAATATTTAGAAGTGATAGTAAATAAGTAAATAATCTCACAAAAGCAAGTGTAAACCCAAAATAAATTCCCCAAACCTTCCTAAATCTTTCCTTGATAAAAATTAAAAAAAAACTATTTTCCCCTTATAGAGTCGATTTTATAAGAGTATGGATTTGACTCCAAGTCCAGGTAGAGTCGACTCCAATATAAGGTATTTTAGGCCATTACATTCTAAATTTTTCACTTTGGCCAAAATTAAAAATGATAAGTTTTCAAAAGTTCCCCCTCATCTATTGTCGACTCTATATGTGTGAAAATTACCCCAAATGGTAGTTTGGGCAAAGATTTTCAACAACCCTATTTTAAATTTCAAACTATCAAAGTTCCCTCATATTACCAAACTACCCTCCGACAACTTGTTTTTAAAATTCTTATAAAATGATCCCTTTTTTTCTCTTCCAAAACAGATAGGCTATTACAACATTATTGTAAAAGTGAAAGTTTCATCATCAAGCTTGTGTAATCCCATTCCTTGAGTTTCTAGATAAAGAAATAAAAAAATGGTAGTTTTAGACCAAAAGACTCCATTAGGGAAAAAGCTTCAAGAAAACCCACTTGAGCAAAAGTTCCAACTCTAACCCCTTTTATTCAAGTTCCCAATACCTTATCCACTTGTGCTAAAAATCCAAAGGCTTACCCCTCAAACATTGTATTTGTGATTATTTAAAAGTTTACTTTCTAACGAGAGAAAGTGAAAAAACCAATTTCAAATTGTTTCATATTTAAGCAAGCCTTGTTTTACATTTTGGGTGCGATATTTTCTATTGTTACTACGATTAAACTTCATGGTATTTTCACGGACGATAATGTCGTAGTTGTGGGGAGTTAAGGTGGTATCAGACCAGGGGATCTTCTGTGATTATATCTTGAACAAGGACGAGTTCAGTGTTCTATTGGTTGCGGCTATGACATGTGATAAATCTTAGTAAGGTTGTTGGTTCTACCTTAGTGAACTGGAGATAATGAAGTTTCTTGAGTACTGTCTCGGGCGTGGACGCGGTCAAGGTCGAACTATATTAAAATATTGGTTTTCAAAGTCTCAATTAACTCTTTGTTTAATATTTCTATATATGTCTAGCCTTATTAATTATTGATTGAATAATTGTTTCATTAATAATTCAACCATCCTATTTCCATTAATATTTAAGAAAGAAGTTTGAAAGTTTCAAATAGCCATTAATTTACAATCCCCCTTTCCTTGGTATATTTATAGGATAACAGTAGTATTCTGGATAGTTGTGTTATTGTGCTAATTGTTGAATAGAGGATTAGTGTTGTTAGTCCATTATTCTAGTTGTCGATTGGATTTAAATGGTCGGATAATAGTTATTGATGGTGAGAATTTGATTGTTAGATAATGATGGTTGTGTATGTGATTTATATTGATGATCATATGTTGTTGATGAGGGATATATAGGATGTTAGTTTTATACCTTGGGAGTACGACATTAGGTTACATATTATTGAGATTGAAGTCATAACATAAAGGATATGTACATGTAGGATTTGAAATGAATAAGATTATGTTTGAGTATACGTTTGTTAATATGGAGAGTTAACTAGAGACTTTAACGTAGTATTTATTATCTATAAGGATTGTTTGGATGAATGATGTTGAAGAGAAGGTAGGATTATTGCAAGTGAGGGATTTAAGAGTGAATCAGATGACAGGGAGAATGATGAATGTTTCTAAGGTTAGGTCATGTAATGAGGTGATTTAGGATTCATAGAGTGATCTATGAGTTCATGTGAGTGATGTGTATGGGATTGAATGTAATTTAGTTAATGAATATAAAAGGTTATGTTTAGTATTTATCCACTCTCAACACTACCTGATCTAGACAGAAGTGTAACGCATGGGTTACTTATTTGTATTTCATTTATGATATGTCCCATGCATGAAGTCTAGAGAAGGTAGGAGTTAAGGGTCTAGGATTTGTAAGTCTTATAGAAAATATTAGTGGTTAGACTATGAGATAAGGATAAGTGATTATTGAAATGTGTGGATTATGATTAGCATTTATTTATAAACGAAAAGATGTTAAAGGAACGTGAGAAGTGTTTTTAAATTTATTGAGGGGAAAAATAATGAAGTGAATCTATTAAGGTATTCGTGTAGTAGATAAGTGATGATTAGAGTCAGGTGCCTTGACATATATAATGTTAGGGTAATAGTTATTTTTTCTGAATGAATACCCAATCTAGACTAAAGTGTATCGGGGGATTCCTTATTTGGATTTCATTTAAGAGACGTACCATAAATTAATTATATAGAAGGCCATGAATTGGGATTTTTAGAGGTGTAAGTTTTGTAATGGTTATTGAGTAAGTATTTAGTTGATATATGATTATTATAAAGTGTTGAAAACCACCTGTCCTAGACAGAGTGTGTTGGGGGTCCTTGTTTGGATTTTATTGATGATACGTCCCACGAATCAAGTCTAGGGAAAGTTGGAAGTTTGGGATGTTTAAATTCCTGTAGATAATTTTGTTTGACATCCCTGTAGTCACTAGTTATAATGTCGACTAGATATGGAATTATCGTATGTGTATGGCCTTGACTGGTTGGCTACTTTGACGGTTGTTAATGGCTTGTGTTACTATTGGCGTGGGTTTAGTGTCGACAAGATATATAAATATCGTATGTGAAGGATCTAAGTTGTCTGGAAATAGTAATGATTTAAATGGAGTTATATAATATGATATATATGGGATGTGATTTAGATGAAGTGGCTATGTTATGAGATTTATACATTTATAAACGTAGGATGTAGTTATAGATATTTATAGAATAGTACTTATGGTGTATGATGTGCTGTGAAAGGTTATAAAAGAGGCCAATGGATTATAATTATTGTACTAATAAATGTAATGTGGGGTATACTATGTTATATTCTGAACCATGAGAGAGGTCGGTTCATTATAATGAAGTTAACAAAGTAATGATGGAATAAATGAGATAAGAAAAAGGTAATTCGTTATGGTGTGTTTAGACATGATAATTGATAAGGCCAATAGGCTCGAGTAGAAGTAAATCATTAAATGACATAATTAACATAACATGAAAGTGGAAAATGGATAGAAGGCTTTTAATGATAGTTTGAGTTTAATATTATATGATAGTTTGTATCGGTTGGTAAATCGATAGTTCTTGAGAACCATCCCTTTAAAGAGATATTATTAATAATTACTAATGAGTAAATGGTTGTGAATGATCTAATATGACGTGGTTAGATGTTAAACCATGTTAGTAACTGGATAACTCTCTATACTCTTGATATTATATGAAACATTGATAAACCCATAGTTAATCAAGTTCCTGACTCTATTATATTATTTTATATACTTTGATAAAGATTCTAACTTTAAATGATATTGTTATATAAAAGACTCTACTGTGATATTTATTTATTTTGAACTTCTGGTTGGGTTATGCTACCCTATTTGGGAAACGTAACTAGTATTCTTGCAATGGGGCTTGACTCATTGCGTTGAATAACATCTCATATTGATTTGAGCTTCTAGGAGAGACTGGATCTTGGAGCGCAGTATGGACTTTGGAGATTTGTTTTTTTGTAAGGTGTATTTTTCATTTCCATCGTGCATTTCATATAAGACAACTTTTAGTATTATCAAGTTTCTTGTGAATCCACAGTTGCAACACCCATGCCCGAGATTTTATTCCTTCCTGTGTAATTTATAATTATGGAGAACCTTTTGGGCCTTTGACTAATAATAAATGGATTTTTGACTACATTTGAATGTTGATGTGGCGTTTGTATAATTAATTGGGAATTGAATGACAAAAATTAATATATAAATTTAATTCAGTCATTCAGACGAGAATGAGAGTCGTTCGAACGAGATCCCCATCTCGTTCGAATGAGATCCTCTAGTTCGAATGAGGTCCCTTCCACGTTTTAATGGGAATCTAACGAAATTTTAATGACCCTTGCTCTGCCTCGAAAACCAACCTAGTTAGATAGTCCTTTGAATGTCGTTCGAATGAGATTCGATTCTCATTCGAACGAGAAGCAGTTTCGTTCCAATAACTTGTTCAGAAATTTAAATTTTAGAAATTTTCTTGTATGATATCAATTGGGCCCTTGGATCTTTGAGGTGTTGATCTCTCGTAGCAGCAGATCATCAAATTAGGTTGGCAAGGGGGTATCCTTTGGGTAAAAGCATTTTTAAGGGGTTTTGTGTGTTATTTAAGAGGGAGAGGGAATGGGTTCATCCCACCCATTTTTGTATTGTCCAAACTCTCTCTCTAGTTTCAAGACTTCTTCTTCCAACCTAGCCATATTCCACCATAGTTACACCATATTTACACACTATTGCATCAAACCTACCCATTTCCAAGCTTCATTATTCCACTAAAATCCTTGTTAAGTGAAAAGGTGGGTTGAGTTGAGCAAGTAGGAGCATTCAAGATATATTTTGAGAGCTTTTGGAGTATTTTTGGAGTCTATAGCTTCTCTTCATCTTCTTCCATGTTATCCTCTTCACACCTTAAGGTAGGGTCTTTCTCTCTCAAAGTTTTCACGTCTCGAGCTATGAAAATATGTAGGATGCATGCTAGATATGGCTTAATGTTATAAATGAAAATATTTTCTAGTATGTTCAAGTCTTGCAAAAATGGAGTTTTAAGACATTAAGACCTAAATGGATTTTTGAAGAATAAGTGGCATTTAACCTCGAAATATGAAGAGTAAGCACATAGAATGTAAACTCATGAAATTATCTTGTTTACATTCATATATAAGGATTTTTAGGCTTGAAATCCTCCCTAACATGTGTACAAACTTGTAGTATGTTGGTAAAAGAGATCTAAACTTGATAAATAATGTTTAAAATGGGTTTCATGAGAAATAAAAAAAAAGTTTGGAAAAACATCCCTTAAATGTGTTATAAATATTTTTAAGAATTACGAAAAATAATGTTTATTACTACATATGATTATAGGGCAAGTAGAGGACATTTTGCTAAAATAGTCTTCAAATGATTAAATGTATTTTATGTAGTTTGAACATACAATGATGAAACATGATTTTTTAACATAAAATCATAAATGATGGTTTTGAATGGAAATAATTATTTTAATGTCATAATGAACTATGTGTTTCACAAGGTTATGATGAATAAAAGGGAAAATGGTAATTTTGATAAAATTAAGGGTCCTAGTGGTCGGACTTCCTCGCCAAAACTTATCGGTCAGTTTTGGTGAAAAATGAATGAAGTAGGTAAAAAGGCATGTCGACGATAGGAAATTGTGAAATGAACCGTCAAAGTGATAAAACGATAATATGACGGAATAATGTGGACATTATAAAAATATCAACACGCATTAATATGGACTCTGATGACATCGAGAATAATTAGGAAGTGCCTTAATCCTTGGGGTGAAAAACCTAAAATATTGGCCAGAGCATATGGTATCATAGCCGGCGGTGTGGAGCCCGTTAAAGTATGTGGATATTTTGAAGATTCTGAGAAAAGTTAATGAACAAGAAATGAATATGGTTGTGCTCAAGAATGTAAATATGACAACTGTAATACCCCGCCCTAATATTTTATTAATTTCTCATATAAGTTGTGATGATATGAAAACCTTGAGATTTGGATCATTATGATTGAGTTAATAGCTGCAATTGATTGTTTAAGGTCCTGATTGTAAGTGTTGGAAGATTGTGGGATAAAAATTGGAAGAAAAATGAAGATGGGCATTCGAACGATTTCAAGTCATTTGAACGAGAAACCAAGGTCGTTCAAAGTAGGGGATTGATACGTCATGAATACTGCATTTTTCACCCATTGATTTATGCAATTTTAGGCCCCTCGAGTACCGTAATTGCTATAAGTATGCTCATTAATCATACAACCTCCGTTTTATGTGCTAACATGTTATTTGAGGTATTATTGAGTGTTTATAGGTGTTACGGTGCTTAGTGTGAAGTTTGAGCGCGTTTCGATAAAGCTTCATTAAAGTTTGCATGTTCAGGGGCATTTTGGTAATTTTATACATTCGTATTTTTGACCAAACTCTCCATGGAAGTTGTATCTATCGGTCCAAATTTTGCATGGCCGTCAACGGTTCTCGAATCGAATTCCGAACGAAGAAAACACGGATCTTTAATCGGAAAAGAATTATAAGTTATTTAATTTAATATTTTATTAATATTTTAACAATCTATTTAATTCCTTATGTGTCCCTTTCTTCTCTTTTTGTAGCTAACTCACAATTCATCCATGGGCGATTTTGGTTCCATGATCGAGTTTTGCTTTCATCCAAAATTGGAGCCTTTCGTCCGAAATTGGAGCTTGGGTCGCGTGTGGACATAGTTGCGGGTCAATTGGCTCGAGTTCTCGAATTTTTGGAATACCCATTTTGGCCATTTCCAAGCTTTGGCCAACAATGGTGGATATTTGGTTTTCATGGCAATGGCAGCGCTGCTTCTCCCACACCTTGGTGGTCTCGACATTTGCAGTCCATACACACTAAGGCAGGCCAGGATTTGCATCATGTTGGTCTCGGCTTAATTTGCTGAAACAAGTTTTATGGGTTTGGGGAAAACGCATATAAGCAGGGTAGGAGAAATCGCAAAGTAGTCGGTGAGAATATATTCTCACCTTTTTGAATTGATTCGATTGTCAACAGTAAAAAAGGAGAACCATTTCGAATCGATTCGGATTCGGACTCCGCCGAATCGATTCGGTGCTCTGTTGTTGTTTTTTGCCGACTTTGCTGCTATTTCTTTTTCTATTTTCTTTTTCTTTTTTTTTATTCCTTTAGTTTTTGTAACTTAGTATATAAGGGACATTTGTTTTCTTTTGTAAATATACTTCATTATATTAGATTCATTTTAGGTTAGTTTTCGAGGATTTTTGTGGGAGCTTCCCTCTCCTCATTTTGTGTTGGGTTTTTACCCATTATTGTAAGTTTACTATTCCTCCTTCTCTATTAAGGTGAGTTCCTTTTTTTGTCCTTAAGCTTTGTAACCTAGATTTATTCCTCTAATTTCTTATTTTATTGTTTATTTACTTACCTATATAACTTGTTTTAGTTCATTAATTTGTTGTTTCATTTAGTTAATTGTTGTTTTAATTAGTTTAATTCCATGTATTGTCCGTAGTGTATGGGTTGGGATCGCTTGTCCGCCATTGATGGGCGTTGAACTCTGAAAAATAGGTTTTGTATAAAATCACATTTAATTTAAACCTCGCGTATTAAAATTGGTTTATTATTCGTTTAACTTTCGTTGCCACGCAACGTTAGTGTTTATAGCGATAACCCAATTTTAATCCGCGTGTGACCATTTTGAATTAAATGATTTATCTCGCAACTTTGAGTTAAATTTCTTCTTGCGTGATGTTTATGATTAACTAAAAATGCTCACTTAAATATTTTCGAACCGAAATTCTAATTATTAGTTGTTTAGCCCATTGCGGGGTCCCGACTCTCGTTTTATTAATTCCTGTTTAGCTTTAACTTATTATTATTTTTTCTTTTGTTTTAAATCAACCTATCACCTTTTACACTTTTATTCTTGAAATAATAAATCTATTAAAATCTATACAACATTCCCTGTGGATTCGATACCTACTTGCCACTAAACTTCCATTTAGTGTACCAAGTTGTGGTATTTATTTTGTATAGGGTGTAAACACCCAACGACGTGTTTTAAATATAAAGTTTACGCCTCATCGGAGATCAAACAAGGTTCGAATGAGATCCCACTGAATAACAAGTCCAAATCATTCGAAGGTCATTTGAAGCCTAGTTCGAACGAGATATCTTTCTCGTTAGAACGAGAGGCGATACTCATTCGAATGAGCGCAACTAAATCAGGTTGTCCTTGTGCGCTGTCTCATTTTAAGTCGTTGGATGGATGAGATGTCGAGCTCTGGAGATCCCAGATTGGGAAAAAATTGGATTTGAGGTTTTAGGAATGGTTATAAGTCTTTGGTTGGGTTTATTTGGGCAGAGTTGGAAGAAGAGAGAGAGGGGTGGGTCTTCCACCATTTTCACGATTTCTCCACCTCTCTCTACCATGAACCACCATCCCTCCACTTTGTGCCACCATATTTTAACAACCCTCACTTTTGAGACACTTATTTTATAATAATTTACGGTGTGAAGTAATCATATAAAATATGGATGACGGAGTAAATATGAACTACGTGAGTTAATTAAGCATATTTACTAGACTGTTGCATATTTACTGTGATGTATGTGTAAATATCATCATGTTGCATTTTATGGTGTCGTATGCTTTAAACGACATTTATGATATAAATGAAATTGAAATTTGAAATGAGTTATAAAATTTCCAAATGATAATTTAGAGGGCGTAGTTAGTCCCGAAAGGTGCGAGATAATCAAAATAAGTGCCATATTGTATTTTTGAATTTCGGGCACTTTTGACTGGTTTTAACATAAATGCGTAGTTGTGAGTCATTTTAATATGGTATTAACAATTAAGTTGGGAAATTAGACTAAAGTGACGATTTAGTCTTGGTAAGCCTTTTATTTCTTAAGTGTGTATTTACTAACCTAGAGAAAGAGAGAGACAAAGAGAAGTGGAGAAAATAGAGAGATTGAAGATTGAGGCTTGGGATTATTGGTACCGCAAAGAAATCTGAGATTTCTACCTCTAGGCAAGTTTTATTATGTAATACCCCGTATTTTTCTGTGATATTTATTTTTGGGATTAATTGTATTAAATGAGTATTAATTGAAAATTAATCCGGACAAAATATTAACGAGATGTGAGTTAGTATTTAATTATAATGTGTATTTATGGCAATATATGAATATTGGAAATATCGAAATTGTCGCGATATTGAAATACGGCAATTTGGGAAATTTTGTGTTAACACGCGTGACAGTCGCGTCAGGAATATATTTATTTGAATTAAAAAATGAATTTTATTTTTATCACCCGTATGGTCATTTTGAGTGCGCCATCGAGTCCGGAAGAGTCGAAATAGTCAGAAAACACTAGCCGGGGGTTAAGTTTAGGTCCCGGGGCATTTTTGGGCCATACCGGTAACTTATAGGGGCATTTTGGTAATTTCAGAAATTGGGTAATTAAAACCCACGAAAATTGAAGTTGAAAATATGACTTAGTCTCAACCCACTAAGCCATTTCCAACCCCAATATAGATAATGGGCTACGGGAGGAGTTAGAAACTTTTATACTTGGCAAAAACCAACCCCACCTCCATTAACCTCCATTAACACCTTGGGAAGAGCTTGTAGAGAAAGAGAGAAGGGAATTCTCCAGAGAGAGAGAGAAAGAACAACTCAGCCTTCAAGATTCAACATCAAAATCAGAGAATGAATCAAGGCAAGTGGTTTAATTTCAATTAATTTAATGCTATGCTTTCCATGTTTAGGAATTTTCGAAATTGATCTTGGAAGATGATATAGACCCATGAATTGGAAGTTAAAAGCTGTAAATTATGTTAGGTATTGCATGTAGTAATATTCTGGACGAATTAGGTGTTCAAAACAAAACCATTGATGATCTAAATATGGATTTTAGAAGAAGTTTATTGATGTTCTTGAATGAAAAAGAAATCTGGAATTTTGATGAAGTTTTGATCTAAACAAAGCCTTTAATTGATGAATTATGGGTTTTAGAATGTTAATACTGTTGTAGGATGATAGTATGATGATATTATAACCTTGTCTTAGAGTTTCATACTTGTGAATGGTGTTTTGGGACGAATTGGTAACTGCAAAACGAAGCAGTCCGTAGCCTTACCTGTTACGTTCAATCGATCGATGTTCATCAGTCGATCGATCGACCACCATCGATCGATCGAAGGAAAAGGTCGATCGATCGACCTTCCCAGAATGAGTAAAGTTTTCCCTAATTTGATTTTTAATGGGGGTAACCCTCGGATAATATTATTAGAGACCTTATGAATACCCTTAACCTTAAGGAAGACCAGTAGGTATGATTATGATATTGGACCTTAATTAGAATTCAATTTGAAGAATTATTCTAAATTTTTTATACTCGATAAGTGAGATAAAATGTGAGTTAAAAGTGTAATTTGAATAATTTGATGAAATGAGGTTTGGGGCAGAAGTAAGGACCTTAGGAATAAAGATGTTACATGTGGGAATAGTATGAACTTAATAGTCTTTTGAGATAGGTTTTAAGTATAAGAAATTATGACGTGAGACTTGTCGACGGTTTAGGATTTTATATTATCGGGTGACTTAATATATATATAAAACTGGAATAATGGTATAAGGATGCAGAGTATACCTTTATTAATCTTGAATTATCTAAGATATGTGAACGCTTAGTATATGATTTTTATGTGTATGACATAGCTACCATACTTGCTATCACGGGAGGTTACGTTCTCTTAGGGCCTTCTTATCCTTGTGTGCCCGGATTTAGATTGGTACCTAGAGGACATAGTTCAAGAGAACGACTTATTTGTGAGTTAATAAGCCAGCTGACTATGGAGCGTAGGTATGTACGTGACCATGGATATGTGAATTATGTTCGCCTCCATTTTTGTGTGTGGTGTTTATTCCAACAATTCCTGAAAGATTCGGAATTTGTAATCCTTATGTACGTGATGTACCGGGATGGATAGCAGAGTATGTGTGCACCGTAGCTTAGCCTTTGGGTGCTTGTATTGTATATTTATGATGTGAATAATATACGGTTAAATGAAAAGGAATGTGATATGATAAATTGTGTGTATATTTATTATCACGTTGTGAAAAGATAAAAGGGGACTGAAATCAATAAATGGTTTTGTTAATAATTGGGAATCCGAGAATTAAAGTAGAAATCGCTATTTAATTGTTAAGGTTGGAATTAAAATGTGAACCGGGTAGAAGTGTTAGGAACTCTTTTGACTAAATAGTTATGAGTTATCACATGAATGGATACAGGATCGTTAGGAGTGCACAGTTAGACGAGAGGTGAGTATTCCATGTGAGAGCACGTCCTAACATGTACTTTGCATTATTGTTTTAACTGATATTAAAACACTTGCAGTTTTTAAAATGATTTCCACTTTCGGGCTCTGACCCATTTGCTTTCAAATCTATTTTTTTTGTAAAAACCATTTTAGGTGCCCAGCCACAAGGACACCATGCTTAGGATTCTTATTCAGGTGACGAGCTGTAGCTGTTTGTGGAAGTTACAGGACGTTGATTATAGACGCTTCATCTATCTTGACTCGATACTTATCAGTTATCAGTTGTAGGGCATGTCTCCCATTTCTTTTAGAGACATTTCTTTTACTTCAGTTATTCAGACTTTTGGCATGTAATTATTCAGGATTCAGACTTGTCGTATTATTTCCATTTGTGGGATTTTTGTGAGGAGTTTTCCTCTGGACTTCTATTTATTATTGTTAGTTATTTCATTACTTAGTTATGGTGAATGGATTTATGTTTTCATTATTCATTTATTGCATGTTAACCAGACTTAACTTAAAATTTGGCACTTACTTTTTAAATACTAGGTGGTTAGTAATTTTTAAAATGTTTCGACAGTGATGCTATTAACTGAACCAACTTGGCATTTTGATTAATTTAATAAAGGAGTAGCTACCCGGTATTTAATTAGTCGGGGTGTCACATATTACTTGCTAATATATGGTTTAGGATGAATAATTTGTATTGATTGTTATGGATTGGTTATGGTTTAACAATATTAGGGTTTGAAATGGAGTTGTAGGTTTTGAACCCTTGAAAGTTGATTTAGATGTTTATTGGGGTAAATTATAGTTTCTTAATGCATTTATGATTGGTTGTTTGCTATAAATGATCTTGGTTTGGGTAGAGATGAGTTGGGGGGAATTTGGAGTCTAAGACTCCATAGCCAAAATTGGCAATTCTTAGCTGGGCGAATCGATTTGCCCTTAGTGAATTGATTCGCTAAAGGGGAAGCTTACAGGTCTGAGTGGACCGAATCGATTCGGCCTATCCGAATCGATTCAGCAATTATGCAGAAAGTCAGGTCCTCCTATTCGAATCGATTCGGCCAGGGTGAATCGATTCGAAAATCCTGCTGTTTTGAGTTATTTTTCTAACTCAATTCCAACCCTTTTTCTTTAGGCTTAGGACTTAGGAACCTTCTTGTATGAAGTAAACTTAGAGTCCTAGAGTCTTAGATGAGTTAGGTAACTACCCTAGATTAGAAATGGATTAGATGGGGCTATTCCGGGGGTTTTCAAATAGATGATAAAATGATATTTTCCTTATTAAGTTAGCTTGACCTTAGGAGTTGTAAAGTTATAAATCGAGGGACTTTAGAGGCTCAATTGAGGTATATAAAACCTTGTGACTTGTAAAAATGTCATGTTTTCTTGGTGACTAATTTTGGAACTTGGTATATGATGAAATAAATTGATGAAGTGAATGATTATGGTTTTGGACAAAATGAAACATAAATATGTAAAATGGAAATGAAAATGGTAAATGATAATTTACGTAAACACACCTCTCTAAATGCTATCATAAGGGAAGTCCGTGCTTGAGGTGAAGTCCCCTGGCTAGTGAATGCAGGGTGAATATAGTCCTCGGCCATATGGTCGGTTATTATGTATGTTGTATTGATTGTGCGACTGTGAGGTAATTTCGGGTGTGGTTATGACTCACTCGCTGGTATATGGCCACTTCCTGACGTTGCATTAGGTGCCCAGGTTGTCTTAGTTGATAGGCCCTGGAAGATGATAGTCATTTAGGGGCGCGCACAGTGGGGAAACCCGAACGGACGGTCTTAGAATCGTTATATGTATATGAATATAACTCTTCTTATTCAAGTTGGACTTGATTCATGATAAATGCCATAAAGAGCATATAACTGTGATTATGTTTCATAATGAGAAATGGAACGATGAAATGGAACAGAGTAAATGATAGAGGTTTCTAATTAATGTTATTCATTTATATCTTCTTGCATAACTAAATTAAACTTATGATCATCTAAATTGCCTTAGTTTATGCATTGAGTTGAGTAGGTAGATTCTTATTACTATCAATCATGATTTATTATTCATAGTTGTCATACTCTTTATTCATCTGGTGATCATATAAAATCGGGCCCTGGCCCGTTCATATTTCTTGTGCATGAATCTTGTATCCGCTCAGGTTCTCCGCCGCAAGGACGCCCGTATTGACTTTCCTATTCTGGTGCTTTTGGGGAGCCGTGATACTTTGCGAATATTATGGAACATTTTGTTGTAGACGCCTTCATTTTTGTAATCTAGTTATATTTGAGTCGTTTACTCGGGCGTGTGGCCCAAATTATTGTATTTGCTTATTGTAATGTATTATATAACTAAATGAACTTGTTGAATATTGTTGTAAGAGACTATTGACCGACAGCATTTTCGATCCCCCTTATTGTATACTTATTGCGGATGCAATATCAGTTCTTTTGGATTTTCGCTTTCTTTTTAAATTGGGTTGTTTAATTTCTTTCTTTAACTTATAAAATAAAATTTTTGGCAACCCGTTTTTTCTCAAATATAGGGTGGTTATCCCGTATTCTTATTGTATTATTGTGATGTTGAGAATGGTCCATCTATGATTCCCATTATTATTGGAGTATCGAGCTGGCGACCCCTTATTTTGATGAGCGGGTTTTCACACATATTATACATGTATTCTTCCATATTTGAACCATACATACCTATTTTCACCATTATTGAGTAGAGCTACGAATTGGCGGAGTTGTTGATGGGAGTTTTTGAAGATGGAAATGGAAGATTTATGGAGTTTGAATGGTTTTTTACTTTGAAAGCTTAATGGGTCATGGTTTTGGAGTTGGGCAACCTCCTTGAGGCCACCTGAGGAGGGGGAAGTTGCCATTATCTTAGACATTTCAACCAACCATTTTGGAGCTCCATTAAAGGTGGAAAACGTTATACTCTTATATTTATGACTCTATTTTATTAGTAGTAGTCGTGTTTATAGAAATTAAGATTAGGATGCATATGAGATATAAGATAGATATTCTTATGAGTTGTAAGAAAATGGGTTTTGATGGTTTTGCACAAAAAAAGAGATATTTCAAGAAATCTTGGTGTTTAAACATTTTTATGAAATAAAAAATGTTGAAAATATGTTATTTGGATGGGAATCAATCAAAAGAAAATATTTTAAGGTTTTCTTAAAATAAAGATTTAGGATATTCGTGAAAAATGGTGTATTTCAAGAAGTTGGGTGCAAAATATTTTTGTGGAGTAAAAATGTTTAAAATTTACATTTTATCTTGGTAAAGATACTTGGTAAGTTAAGTTTGAGTTCTTGCAACAAAAATAAAGATTTTAACAAAAATGGGACATTTGTTTGAAATTTGAAGAAATAATAATGTCCTTTAATCTTGAAAATTATGATTTGCAAGTGTTATTAATTTCTAGTATAAACCATGTGTTTAACCCATTTAATAGGATTTTAGGATTTAAAATCCATCTTCTCATGCATATAAACTTATAGTATTTTGATGATAAACATATAAACCAGTATAATGAAGGTTTAATTGGGTTTAGACATGAAATAAAGAAGAATGAAATTTCATCCCTTAATGTGTGTGAAAAAGGTGTTGAAAATGTGATAAGTTCAAGGAATTAAGACTACGTGTGTTAATAAAAGAAAATGGTATTTTCTTACAAAAGTAGTCTTCAAATGTAATTGGGTTTCTTTCTGAAGAAATGTCTAACTTTGAAAATGGTTAGAAAAGGTATTGAATGAGTGTTAATGGATTAAAACATTGGAAAGTAAATGTGGGTAACTTGATAATGTTTTGGGGAGATTAACACTTATGAAGTTGGAAAAAAAACGGGCAAGTTTGGAAACAAAAGAGTAAAATGATAATTTTACTTAAAGTGGATTTTTTTATGAAATAAAAATATTGGAAAGGGTGTTACACAAATGGGTCCAAAATTAACATGATTTGGAATAAAATCAAGGCTAAAGTGTAAAGGACAAGAAATGATGATTTTCAAAGTGTAAAACAAATTGGGGTGAAACCTCGGGTTTTGGTTTCGATCGGGTAAAAAGGATAAGTGAAATAAGGTGGACATTTGTGAAATATTAAAACACATTAAAAAAGGAACTCGGACGACACCGGGATAATTAAGGAGGGCCGAAATCCTTGGGATGAAAGACCCAAAAACACTGGCCAGAGCATATGGGGGGATCGTTGGCCATATGGGGTCCGTTAAAGTATGCGGTTTATTGAAGATTCCGAGAAAAAGATAAAGAAATAAGGAACATGTCAAGAAATAGGTTGTGTGGTAAAAATATAAAAGGAACAAACTAACTTGAATGAATTAATAAATATTCCGGTAACGGTTAAAGTGGACAAGAAATCTATAAATAGATTAATGTCCATATTGTAAAGGAAAGGTAAAGTGTAGCAATTAAATGCGTCATTAAGCAACCTAAGAAGGTTTAACCCATAATTAACACAAGGATGTGTTGTGAAAGGTTTTCAAAAATTAAATAGTAGTTTCTAACACGGTATTCGCGTGTGTTGAAATGGGTGATTTTCAATGTAAAAACTCATGTGAATTGGTTTAAACGAAAAGGGTGATTTTGGTAAAGAAATGGCCTTCGGTTAAATAAAGTGTAGTTGTTTCATATATTTAACCGCGTGTGTTAAGTGAACGGATAAATTGCAAGTCAATAAAGAGGAAGTTCTTTATAAGATTAAGATAATTCAATCAGGACAAACCACGCTTTTGGAAATAAATATGGTTTCATGCATTAAGTATATATATGTGTGTGTATATATATAAGGTAGTTGCATGTGCACGTGGTTATAACGTGTTAGAGTCTTCTTTCTATCGTTCGATTTTTTATTGTATTTTTATATTTCCCAGTGAGCATTCGACTCACACCCTCATCTTTGTTGCGGCAGATTGGGTACGGGTTCGTATTTTGAGTGCGTTGCTCAGGTAAGTACTCTCTTTTATTTTACGTTAGCACCTCTGCGAAACACATCCCCCATTCTATTAGTCTCACCCATCCACTCTTTGTATTTCGGATATCCCATCACAGCTACCACAACTAAACACCTATTAAAGGTAAACAAAACTTAGATTTATAGTATGTTTTATTTAATTATCCCATCATTTAATTATCCTATTAAAGGGTAAGTGGTCCTATCCCATTCAAGAATGCATTTTTCTGTAATATACTTAACAGCTCATGCACATTGTTACGATTTGAAAAAAATTCGACAGCATATCCCCTTAGTTCTCCAAGTACACGACGTAGATTGGCAGGTGTGAGTGTTATTTCAATTGGTCAATTAAAATAACAGTCACACTTGTCAATCTAGTATGTACCCAGAGAACATTAAGATACGACTGCAGAACTTCCTCCAAAAGTAATAACTATAAGCCAATAAGAATATTATACAGAAATTATACAGTCTCAAACTGTCCAAACGGGACAATTCGAGAGATCTCATTACAGGGGTAATGACTCTCGAACGGGTCTAAGGGTTATTGAATGCGTACGCATAAGAACTAGAATGCTAGTATCTATGCGCACTATATTTAATTTCAAGTATGTTTCATATAATGGGTTAATTCAAATACAAAAATAAATTCATGGGTTAATTCAAATACAAAAATAAATTCATGTATTGACCACATACACACACACACACACACACTATCTAAGTTGTTCTATAGGTATAAAAACAATTATTATCCAATTATTATCCAACTATTATCAATTATTTATTTTGAATGTAAATAATATTCAAAACCCCACCCACCCCCACCCCCTCCTCCTCCCGATGTTTATTATCCAACTATTATCAATTATTTATAAAATTGATGTCTACTTTTAGTGTTGTATATACCCCACCCCACTCCATCCCCTGCCCCCCTCCCCCACCACACACCACCACACACACACACACACCACCCCACCCCCTGCCCCCCTCCACCACCCCCTCCCCCACCACACACCACCACACACACACACACACCACCCCACCCCCTGCCCCCCTCCACCACGCCCCACCCCCTACCCCCACCCTGCCCCACCCCCCACACACGCACACACATACACACATATATATATACACATACACACATAAATATACACACAAATATATATATAAATGGAAGAGAGAGAGAGAGAGAGAAAACCGACCTGAGAGAGAGAGAGAGAGTGAGGGAACGGCGCGGAGGGAAAAAAGATGGGGGATAGGGTTTTTGCTGCGAACATTGTCACGGTCGTGTCAAGGTCTTTGACCGTGACAAGTATTTATATTATTGTCACGGTCAATGACCGTGATAATTAGTTGTCACGGTCATGTCAAGGTCAATGACCGTGACATAAAACGCGTGTTTTTTGTCACGGTCATTGACCTTGACAAGGCTGGCCGGCTGAAAGGTGACAATTTGCCAATTTTGGTGTAGTGTTTGTAATACCACATCACAGTGATTGTTTGACTTGGGTAGTCCGAGGTTTTTTCTCTTAGTGGTTTCCTCGTACATCCGGCATCGCTTTTGTGAACTTATTTATTTTACTTGCTTTAATCACCTAGATGCATGTTTAGGATTAAACAAGATAAATTTGGACTTAACTGAAATTGGTTCACATACTTGGTGCATTTAAAATTTGAAAAAGAGTTTTTCAGAAAGAAAGTTGTTTTTAACATCCTTAAAACACATTCGAAAGAAAAAGGGGCCTACAAATTGGTATCAGAGCTAGAAACATTTTTTGTGTGTGTTGATCCCTTGTGTTTTTAAGGATGAATTTCGAAAATTTGAAAGTTTTAGAGCTCCGATTTTTTATGGCACAAACTATGATTATTAGAAAATGCGAATGAGAAGTGCTTTGAAATCTATTGATGAGTGTGTTTGGTTAGCAGTCGAAAAGGGTCGGACTCTACCGGCTACACGAGAGGGTGAGGCCACTACTTTAAAACCCGTTGAGTCATGGACCGAAGCCGAACATAGACTTGCACTTTATAACTCTAAAGGTCTTCACGTTATTTCCTCACATGTCACACTTAAAGAGTATAATAGAATCATGACGTGTGAAATTTCGAAAGAGGCTTGGGATATACTTGCCCCTACTCACGAGGGCACTAGCACGGTTAGGGCGTCTAAACTCCAAAATCTCACTACACAGTTTGAGAAGATTAAGATGTTGAAAAGCGATTCATTTGATGATTTTTACGCTAGGTTGTCCAATATTGTCAACTCGTCTTTTAATTTAGGAGAAAAAATACCCGACAACCGAGTCATAAAGAAAATCTTAAGATCATTGTCGAGTAGATTTGATGCAAAAGTGATCGTTTTGAACTCCTTAGGTATGCGTGAATTGACGAAACTTGAAGAGATTGTAGGTGAATTACAAACCTATGAACTCGATATGTTTACCTCCAAGCAAGTGCCAAAGAAAGAAAAAGGCATTGCTTTGAAATCCCAAGAGGACGAGACTAAAGTTTCGAATGACGATTCCGATTCCGATTTTGAGGATGTAGCCTTGTTGGCAAATAAGTTTAAAAAATTTCTTAAGTTCCAAAAGCAATCGAAAGATGCCAAAAGACTTGAGAATTTCAAGAACAACAAGGTATGATCCCGCCCCAAAGGATAAGAATGAGAAAGTTAAGAGGGATGAGTCGAACAGGTGTTTTGGGTGTGAAGGGTATGGTCACAAGGTTGCAGAGTGTCCCACTAGACTTAAGAAGGAGGGAAAAAATCGATAGCGTATAACGCCACCTTAAGTGATAGTGAACCAAAAGAGGGAGAGAGTTCCTCCATTGAGCGTAATTTTGTAGCGTTCATGGCATGCCATGTGAGTGACCCATGAAGATTCTTATGTGTATGACACTTCCAAGGCCGTTGAGTGTGAATCCGAAGTAAGCGAGGGTCAAGCTAGTGAGGATGAGGAGATTGATGTAGGAGAGTTGCAAGTTGCCTTTAGTGAGTTTTATGCAGAAGCGGTAAAGGTGAAAAGCGCAAATTTGAAATTTCAAGTTAAGTTGAATGAGTGTGCTGTAGAGAATAATGATGTTTTAATTGACGATCTTAAGGCACGGGAGAAGACTCTTAGGGAGAAACTAAAATACGTGGAGTAAGGGAGAAATAGTCTTCGTGGTTTGGTGGAGGCTTTAAAGAAGGAGGTTCAAGAGTTTGAGGAGTCTATGTGTTTGCTTGAATCTAGGATTAGTTAGTTAGAGGAGAGATTGAGAGACTCGAGTAAGGTGAAGTTTGATTTGGAGGCTAGATCAGAGAAGTTGGATAGGATGTTAGGCACTGTCCAAATCAAGGGAGATAGGTTTAGTATAGGCTACGATGATAGTATTGTTTCCATTCCCAAAGCCAATACCAATTGTGTGAGAGAGCCGACGAGGAACGTTAGGAGAGGTCTTCATTTTGGTAATCATTCCCGTTGTGTTTATACTTGCACTCATTGCGGTAGGAAATGTCATCTTAGACCTTTTTTCTATGACCTTACGAATGCTCCTAGGAAGTTAAGGAATACAGTCGTTTCGGTTCCCAAAATCCCCATACTTAATTTCACACCTACTTGGGTTAGGAAATCAGACTTAGAGGCTTTAGGAATTAAACTTTATGGTTCTTGTTTGGTTGCACTTGATTCTTTCCATGCTAGATCTAAAGGATGATTGTGTTGCCATGTTTGTCATACTCTAGTCTTTGCATCATGATTTATATCTTGTATGACATGTGTATCTTTTGTATTATATTGAGCCTTATTTGAAAAATACAAAAAGATATTATTTTTGATAAAAAAATTTGAAAAATACTAAAAAGATTTTTGGTTTTAAAATATTTTTAGAAAAACACAAAAGGATTTTTTATTTTCTTTTGTCGTGAGTTTTTCATGTTTGATGTGGCATATTGGTGTGCTTGGACCTCTATCATTTGATAATCCATATGACTAGGACATTTGGTCATAATTGTTGATACATTGAATGATCTTAACCATTGTCTTATTGGGGTTGTTTCGAAGTTGATATGCATTTGAATTCGACTTTGTATATATGTTATCTTTGCACACATGCACGAGTTTATATGAATGTTTGACATCTCATGCATATTTGGGCTTGGTGAGACGTTCTTATCTCAATTTTGTCATACATGCGTAAGTAGATTTAGGACGAGGTGTGCATGTAAGAACCGTTTACTGTGAGGATTTATATTGCATATATTGAAAAAATAATGATTGTTCACGGGAAAGGGTTGCGAGAGTACAATTAACTCATCGTGAAAGCCACCGTTTAAAAGAGTCCAAGAAAAAATTAAGGCAATAAAAAGAATCATATGCCAAAAGAGGGTCAATAAGATTTCTCTAAGTTGAGAAAATTAGAGACCTCAAAAGAGCTTGAAAAAGAAATTATATATTTGAGGTAGTTTGGTTGGAAAATTTTAACGGGTTTGCAACACGAATGCTAATGTTGAAAAATCGTATCATGACGCTATTGTTTGTATAATCGTCAAAATTCTGAATTTGTGTGTATGTTGATTGTTTAGTTCATTTAGCTCAATATATTAATTGTCACGTGTGGTTAAAACTAAGTTTGATGACATTTAGTTATCAATTAGAGCTTCTTGAACATTTCAATGTGCCGAAGTTGTGATTCATTTGTTGTAGTTCACATCCATTCACTCCATATCCATGTTTGAGCACATTAATACTACGTTAGCGTGAAACTCACATTGCTTTGCTTGTTTTATTTTTTCTATTTTGAGTCTGTTTTGCTATTGCTTGGTATTTCCAGTTTTCGTTTTCAAGAAATTTTTTCGCTGGGCAAAACTTCAATATTTTTGGAATTGGAATTAAGCATTTTTTATGTCGTTTGAATGACATATGGACTTCGTTCGAGCAACAAGTCCAGGTCACGCGATGAATTGATCTCGCGAGCTTTAAGCGAGCTGGTAAAAAGTGTGAAGTATAGGTCATGAGATGGTCACACGATGAGTCGCGAGAAGGGGTGTTCGCGCGAGAGCCTACTGGTTTGGGGGTTTTAAGGTCGTTTGATGCTTGGTTCAAACGACATGCAAAGTCGTTCAAACGACCTAGCTTTCTCGTTCGAGCGACCTGAGGGATTTTTTGAGAATTGTTCATGTTTCAATTATATGATGAGTTTCTTCAATTTTGGTACTTCTGGACAGTTCTTATGTAGTTCTTATTGATAATCCATGCTCAATTGCTAACACTGCATCTATTCGTTTAGTCACATCATTACTGATTTTGTTGATTTCATTCATGTGACTTATGTTTGCCGGCTACAATTTATTATCTTCTAATTATTTTTAGTTGGCGTTCCATGTTTATCTAGATATGTTTCATTGATTATTTCATTCTAGATATTTGGTGATTTGTTTATCTTCTTCACTTATTGTCTATTCGAGACAAAAATGGGGAGAGATTTATGTGATGTAGGGGGAGTAGTTTGATTGATGATGAGCACATATGATCATTTTTTGCTTTTCATATGGGTATCATGATATGTATGCTTATATTTTATTGATATCATGTTGACTTGCTCAAATTAGTTTACACAGATTGGTATCTTGATTAAAAATTGGTATCCTAATTTGCTCACATGCATGTGAAATGATTTTTTTTTTCATATTGGTATTTTTATATATCATTTGTTTCTCCATACTTCACTTGGTATTTGTCTGTTTCATGTGTAGGTATTCTTCAACGAGTCAAGATTTCAAGACTACATCACATTCAAACAGCTCATACTTGCCGAACCAACATTTACTAGTCTTGTCCTGCAATTTTTTATTTTGGATTTTATGGAATGGGATTTAGTTGTCATACAGCTTGATGGCCCAGCCTAGGCATTTCCCTGTTTGGATTTTATCCCGGAATAGTCAAAGGGGAAGATTTGTAAGGACAAAATTTTCAATTGAGTCTATTGTAAGTATTTGACTTATTTTCGAAACAAAACATATTTTTTAATCGTCGAAAGATTTTTTATTGTCACGATTCCCACGCAGTCTATGACATAAAGTTTATTAAAGACGTTGCCGCCAAGCTTCAAAGATTTATTATGCCGATATTAATTTGGTACACGTTTCACTTCTTCATTGCATTTCGATCTCTCAGGTATGAATGCGTAATGTTTAAGGGACTTGAAAAATGTTTTTAGGATGTTATTTTTATTAAAAATGATTTTAAAGAGTTTTAACTTCATTTATTCTGAGATAAGGATTGTTGAGTGTCGTATGAATTCTTCCCTTGTGTTTAGAAGATTCAAACGACATTCACAATCGTTCAAACGACATGTGGAGGTCGTTCAAACGACATGGCTTTGTCGTTCAATCGACATTGCTATCTTGTTCAAACGTCAGCCTCATCTTGCTCGAACGACGCTCCAACTTAACTTTTCTAAGATTTTCAAAGTCTAAAAACATCCTTTTGAGTTTCAAGATCCGAGCTATCATACTCTCGTGTTATAGAGATCTTGGTTTGCACCATTGGAGTGTGTTCATCACTTGAACATTTGTTTCGTTGGGTTTTGCGGTGAAGAAGCGAAGGAGTTTGTGTTCAACATCGCAGACGCTGCCAAGCTGTATCGATGGACACCCAAGCATTCGTGGACACATGTACTGTGGACAGATATCATAGAAAGACTTTTGCGTGGGGCATTGTGAAGGAGTGGTTGAAGGATAGTAGGAGCGTTAAGACTTGTGGAAGATTGAGCAAGTCTATCGTGTGAAAAAAAATCAACTCAAAATGAATTTTTTGCTATTTTAAAGAGATGGGTCAAATATGTCAATTTTTAAAAACTGACATATATTGACCCTTTTTTTTAAATAGCAAAAAAATTATTTTCAACTGATTTTCTTTTACAAGCCCCTAAAATGTTTAAATATCCCACAAAAAATATAACTCAAAAAAATTTGCTATTTTAAAAAACGATCCGTTTTTTGCAAACCGTCGAAGATCCTCTGTGTGTGTGTGTGTGTGTGTGTGTGTGTATGTGTATATATATATATATATATATATATATATATATATATATATATATATATATATAGAGAGAGAGAGAGAGAGAGAGAGAGAGAGAGAGTTGCACACTAAGTTTGCTGGCGCACACCAATTTTTTAAAAATATTAAAAATATTAGTTTTGAGTTGATTTTTTTATGTGATATTTAAACATTTCAACGGACCCATATAAAAACAATCAGGTCAAAAAAAAAATTGCTATTTTTAAAAAATCGGTCAAACTTTCGCAACTTTTAAAGTGCTTAAAAGCAGCGAAAGTTTGACCGATTTTTTAAAAATAACAAAGAAAAAAAAAATTGAGTTGATTTTTTTTTTGAGTCCCTTGAAATGTTTAAATATCACAAAAAAAAACCGCTCAAAAATATTTTTTTTACTACTTTAAAAAAATAATGTGCAAACTTAGTGTACATATATATATATATATATATATATAGAGGAGTTCTCACAAGCGGACGTCCGCTAACGGATTAAATGGGATTGCACTGCCTTGTTGCCAAAGTGGTCCCACTTATAAAGCAAAAAAAAAAAGACCCATTTAATTTGGAAACGACAAAAGGGAACAAAAGGTGGCTTTCTTTATATACCCATTTCAGCAGCCTTGCTTTTCCCTTCCCCACCCAAATCAAGAGCCCTACAAAGATGTTGACGTGAAGCCATTGTCGTCTTCCTTAAATTGATTTTGACGCCATCTTTGCTGATTACAAACCAAAAGCCTTAGCTGAAAACGATTAAGGTATTTCGTAATTCCATGTTTAATTTTTCAGTTTTCTTTATTTTTCAGTTTACTTTATTTTTCAGTTTTCAATAATCCCATTCTCTATTTTTGCAATAGTTAGGGACAAACTCTAAATGTTAAAGTGTTAAATGTATTAATTTTTAATATTGCAATTTTTTTTACCATTCAGGTGTTTATAATGGAAAGTGTTAATTTGGAAACATGGAGTGAAGAAAATAATTTTTATGTCATAGGGGATAGTGTTGAGAATGTTGAAATGGAAGTAGAGAGTAGTGAGAATGTTGTTGCTAATATGGAAAACTCATCTGATGTTGTTATTAATCCGCAAGTTTCAATTGAACTCAAACCGAGAGTTGGTCAAGAATTCTCAACGTTAGATGATGCTCATTATTTTTACAATACATATGCAAAGGCATCTGGATTTAGTATTAGAAAATGGTCCGAGAGGAAGAGGGTCGGTAGTGATGAAATTCTAAGGAAAGAATATGTATGTTTTAAACAAGGAAAAAGTTCCGTGATAGCGGATGTTGATGCAACAAGGCGACGGGGATCATCAAAAGAAAATTGTAATGCAAAAATGGCTGTTATAAAATCAAATTCCGGTGTGTATGTAGTCACTGTGTTTGTGGATCTCCATAGTCACCCTTTGTCAACCCCACGAAAAACTCATTTGTTAAGATCTCATCGAAAAGTTTCTAGTGTGCAAAAATGTCTATCTCAACAACTTAGCATGGTAAATATACCAACACACCAACAATATAGTTTATTTGGAGTTCAAGCTGGTTGCTTCGAAAATATTGGGTGTATTGAAAAAGATTTGTATAATTTTGAACGGGATAGACGTAATGAGATGAAGGGGCATGATGGTGAAATGTTATACGAGTATATGCAATTAGAGCAAGGCAAAAACCCATCATTTTTTTTTAAAATTGAAAATGATAATGAAAATCGCATTTCTCGTTGTTTTTGGGCAGATGCAACCTCTCGAAGGGATTATGGGTTTTTTGGTGACGTTGTTATATTTGATACTACATATAACACCAATCGATATGGTTTAATATTTGCACCATTAATGGGGGTTAATAATCACGGCCAAACAATTATATTCGCTTGTGCATTTTTATGTGATGAAACTGTTGAATCATTTGTTTGGCTTTTCCACCAATTTTTAGAGAATATGCCCGGTGATGCCCCTAAAATGATAATTACAGACCAAGATCCTGCAATGACAAGAGCAATCTCTGAAACTCTCCCCAATACCTTCCATCGGTATTGTAGTTGGCATATATTGACTAAGTTTTCTGAGAAACTAGACTCGTTAAAATATAAAGCATATTATAAGGAGTTTTCTGATTGCATTTGGAAGTCGGAGAAAAAAGAAGAGTTTGACTCGATATGGATGGATCTCATACAAAAAAGTGGCTTACATGATAACAAATGGCTAGGGAATATTTATGAAATCCGAAATATGTGGATTCCCGCATATGTGAATCATGTCTTCTCGGCAGAGATGTCTAGTAGTCAGCGGGCTGAAAGTGGTCATTCATGTTTTAAGAAGTTTGTTGGAAAAAAGAATTCTTTGGTTGATTTTATGGTGCATTTTGCTAGGGGGCTTCAAAGACAACGTCATCAATCATTGATTGCGGACAATCGAGACATGATTGAGAAACCAAAAACTAAATTCTTTAATGAAATTTTAGTGCAAATGGTTGATGTTTACACACGTGAGGTGTTCTTCAAATTCCAAGATGAGTTATGTGAGAGCTTTAATTACAAATTTGAGCTCCAATTCGAGTCGGACGGTAATCGTTGTTATAAGATTCAACGTAAAGCTGTTGATACATATAATGGTCGTCAAGTAATTTATGATGTCGGGTCGGATTTTGCTTCATGCACATGCAAAAAATTTGAGAGCGCGGGGATTCCATGCAGACATATTTTAGCGTACCTGCAAAAATATCATGACTTTGAAAGAGTGCCGGAGCAATACATTTTGAAGAGATGGACTAAATCGGCGAAATCAAATGTTGTGATTGATAGTGTTGGTATTGAGATAGTTGATGATAAATCCTATCTCCTTGAACGGAGTCGTTTAATTCAATGTTGTTTGAATATAGTTGACAAGGCCCTCAAAAGTAACGAAGCGAAACAAATTTTAATTGATGCTTTGGGTAGTGCTCTTGAGAAAATTAATTTATTGGGTGGTTGTGATACAAGTGGCAAGAAGACTAATGAAACAAATGATAGTGGTAAGAACATACGAGTGAAACATCATTATCGTGAACCGAATCAAGTGAGATCTAAAGGTTGTGGCAAACGACTCAAGGGTGGGAAGGAGAATGCACTAGGAAGACCAAAATCATCAAATGGACGTCGTTGTCATGGATGTGGAGAAATTGGAAAAGCACATGATAAAAGGAATTGCCCGGTGCTCACTAATTGGTAAGAACGCATTAAGTACTTTTATGTTTTTAATTGTAATGTATGTATCAATCATTTTTCTTCTTTTTTTTATTGCAGTGACGACCCAAATTTAAATGATAGTTTGGTCACAAGTTCGGATGATGAAGATGATTATTAGGCAGGTAAATTTTGCAGCAATTATTTAATATTTTCAAATTGTACATGTTATATAAGTACTTTTATGCTTTAATTTCAGGGGATTCAGCGCATAAGCAGTAAACGCATTGGGTTTGGCGCATAAGCAGTGGTTTTTGGGTTCAACGCATACACTAGAAAGACAGTTTTTTACCATCTTTTAATTCAATTGAATGAATGTTTTCAATTGAATGAATGAATGTAAAATTGAATGTTGATGACATTTTGCATTTGGAACTTCTAGTTATGCAGTAGACTTTGGAACTGCTCATTATGTTTTTAATTGAGTGAATGTTAATGACATTTTGCACTTGGAACTTCTGGTTATGCAGTAGACTTTGGAACTGCTCAGTATGTATAACACATGATACACTAGTTATGCAGTAGAAAAGTTTGGAACTGCTCAAAGTTTGGAACTGCTCAAAAGTTTGACACATGATACACATGTTATGCAGTAGAAAAGTTTGGAACTGCTCAAAGTTTGGAACTGCTCAAAAGTTTGGAACTTATATTTATCATTGATTTTTGGACAGTGGTCCATATGTGTAGACCACTGAGGTGGGGCTGTGTGGTCCATACTATTGAACCTATGTATTTATTTGCTTTCTTTTCCAATGAAATCACTTCATAAAGGTGTGGCAGACAGCAATCAATTCTTCCATTTCATTGTTGCCAGTTGCACGCCATCACAGCTCCTAAAATCTCTCCCTCCCGTCATGTATGCTTTATATCACAAAAAGGAATTGGAATCTGTAATAAATGTAAAATTACTCTTATTAAAATTTAAGAAATTCTTGAAACTGCTTCTGAAGTTGAAGTAAAAGTGAGTACCAAAATATAATGATACTATTTAATTAATTTGTGAAATACTATTTTGTGCCTTTTTAATAAAAATTAATGGATCAATTATTTGGTAATTAATTTAGTGTCTACTTGCAAGGAAAACATTTTGACCCACTCTGCTGAAAATCCACATGCAATTAAGCTTAGTGGAAAATAATTGAATGTAGACTATTTATCTATCTATCATGTGTATGTGTTTCAATAATGATTTCATACACAGTTTAAGTAGTATTAAACAATAACATCTAGCCGTGATAAAGGCTTTTTCAAACCTACCCTTTTTTCTCCTTATATTTCAACAACTAGACTTTGTGACAGGATGTTGCATAGCAAAACTATCGGTCAAGAGTTTCAGAACATCAGTAGAATCTGCATCCATGGCAAGTGGATCATGTTGTATATTTCATTAGCAGTTGTCAAAAAATAAAGTCTTCATAAACTCATTAATTATAAACAGCACACCCATCAATTCAACCAATGCACCAGACTTTGGAATGAAAATGCCCAACCAAACATATTTCATTAATCATTACCCAATTACATTTGATACAATAAAAATGCAATGAGTACAACATAGATAATGAAAATTGTAATAACAAATCGTTCCGTCGCCTTTTCTCTAACTTCATCTCGCATTTGACGCATTTCATCTCGCATTTGTCGCATTTCATCACGAACTTGGGTAATATCATTTCGTAGTTGGGTAATTTCATCTCGGAGTTGAATTTGACAACTCTCTTCTTTCTTGTGTAAATCTTTCCGATTCACATTCTCGTCACACCAACCTATGAAATTTTCGCACGCCTGCAATTATAAGCATATAAATTAATTTTTTGTTCATTAATAAAAAAAAAAATCACAAAAATAAAATAAAGTCATACCACATTCTGAGGGCACGAGTAATAATGTCTACCCGGATTTTTTGCACTTCTTGAAATTTTTACAATACATGTGCCCATACGACAATGGCATACACGAGCAGGCCACTCCGATGTGGCGTTGGATGATTTTGAATGACTTTCCATTTTCTATGAAATGAAAAAAAAAAAATTTACTATGACATGAACACCTGAATGGGATTATTGAAAACTGAAAAATAAAGAAAACTGAAAAATTAAAGATGGAATTACTGAATACCTTAATCGGAATCAGCTAGGGCTTTTGGTTTGTAATCAGCAAAGATGGAACACAATAGTCCGGCGTTAAAATCAGTTTGAGGAGGACGAGTCGACGACAATGGCTTCACTTCAACAACGGCTAGGGCTCTTAAATAGAGAATGGGATTATTGAAAACTGAAAAATAAAGTAAACTGAAAAATAAAGAAAACTGAAAAATTAAACATGGAATTACGAAATACCTTAATCGTTTTCAGCTAAGGCTTTTGGTTTGTAATCAGCAAAGATGGCGTCAAAATCAATTTAAGGAAGACGACAATGGCTTCACGTCAACATCTTTGTAGGGCTCTTGATTTGGGTGGGGAAGGGAAAAGCAAGGCTGCTGAAATGGGTATATAAAGAAAGCCACCTTTTGTTCCCTTTTGTCGTTTCCAAATTAAATGGGTCTTTTTTTTTTTGCTTTATAAGTGGGACCACTTTGGCAACAAGGCAGTGCAATCCCATTTAATCCGTTAGCGGACGTCCGCTTGTGAGAACTCCTCTATATATATATATATATATATATATATATATATATATATATCACTTAATACACCAAATAACATCCCTCACGTGTATTGGATTATAATAATTTGGGTGGGATTTTTTAGAATGACTCGGCCCAACCCAGGTAATGAAAAGGCAAAATGCAGAGAAGTTGTATACTGCATGTAGAGAAGCTGTATATGGTTAATCTGTATACTGCGTGTACAGAAGCTATATATGGTTAATCTGTATACTGCGCGTCTAGAAGCTGTATGAAAAGGCAAAATGCTATACTCTATTTGTAAAGAAGGATACAAAATGAGGAATCTGATTAATCATCCAACAGAGCTCTGTCCCGTGACGAAGAGGACAACAATGTTGAGTGCCAGTTCATTTTGAGAGGATCAGCCTCTTTGTATACAGTGAAGTGCGGGGTCACATCCTTTCTACAATTTACAATGACAACATAGGAATTGAAGAGCTTAAAACACAGAACACAGAAGGGAACAGCTTCATTTGGATATATCAATTGAGTGAAACCCTGCAGTAAAATACCAAACCTTTTGTCAAGCAGCAGCATCATTTACAGAGGCGTTGAAAATGGCCCAATACTTCAATTTTCATTTGAGCAAGTGGATAAAAAAGATGGATATTTAAACGTAATCACGATTTCAAACTCTTAGCAGAAAAATAAGATACCTATTCTTCTTTTGGTTTCTTCCTTTCCAAATATTTACAAGATCTGTTATGAGTACCAACCGTCTCACAAAAGAAATAGTATAAAATCAGAACGGCATTAGAAAATCAAGCTGGTAAAAAAATTCTAATAGCTACTGTTAACAGCGTACCAGCAACTTCAGTATACTTAAGTGAGGTATGCTATTTGGTGTGTTACAGAACTCTCAAGAGCTACTGGAAGGATAACATACCTCCCAAATAGCTATTAGCGAGGCGTGTTATTTGGTGTGCCATTAGCGAGGTGTGTTATTTGGAGTGTTACAGAACTTTTTTTTTTTTTTTGGGGGGGGGGATATCATACCACGTGATGTCCGGTCCAGCTTTAAGCGCATCTCGACTAATCCACGTTCGCGGTTCATGGCTTCCGCTGACCAAGCATTATTTTGACAGTACCAGGGATCGAACTGGAGACCAAACCCAATCCACCCCCAAGACTGTCCCAGTGACAGCCTTGTACCATTGGTCAAGAGGTTTGGTTTACAGAACTTTCAAGTTTCAAATTGATGAACATCAATTTGAAAGCAAGGTATTACAGAACTCTCAAGAGCTACTCGATGGATTTTGGACGCTGCATACAAGGTACACATTCCAATATGGGATTGGGATTATATTATCGATTAAACAAACGTAGAATAAGGAAGAGTTCGACCGCAAAGTAGAAATAATTGTGGGTAAAATTAATTCCAATGGAACATAATTCCAGGTATTTGATTTCCTTGCAAAATGTCATTTAATTCCATTTTTTCTTGGCTGGAAAATCTTTGGATTTTGCACCATTTAACTGCTTGGATGCAACATTTCCCATGAAAATTTTAATTTATAAGAAAACACATCTATTTCAAATCACCAAAATGAAACGAGTCATAAGTTACTCTAAGTAGTCCAACTAGATGAGAAGAAAACTAATCATGCAACAATTTTGACAATTCTACGGCATTTAAACAAACACAGAAATCAACCAATATAGTGATATCAATTATGAGTTTTTTAATAAAATATTGTAATTTCAAACTTGTAAAACCTAAGTACTTTTAAACTTTTACAAGACCCGTGCACTTTCTAAAATCGTTTCTTCAGGTTAAATCATTGCTCCGAATCTAGGCTTTACCTAAAGTTGCTTTTTCAAACAACAATTTTGGTCAACAGACAAATATCCATATGAGGTGGTGTTGGGAAATATTAATGGAAATTAAAGTGTTTCTGATGTAAACACAAAAATCTCTTAAACTCTCATTGGATGAATACAATGAGTAGCCAGAGCGTTATTTATAATATAAGATGGCCTTCTTTATTATGTAAGAATGAAGGCTATGGACTCCAAGATAAATACCAACTCTTAAGAGAAAAAAATAAATTAACAAAATGTAATAAATAAATAAAATCAAGAAAATCAGGCAATCCGCCCATCTATAGCTCAGCACATCACTGCCCCAACCCCAACCCCAACTCTCCATATGACGGCAATAGAAATCAGGGTCGCTACGCTAAAAAGAAGCTTAGGTGATCTATACATCCTCGTCAGCACTGCAGTGCAGCAGTGCCAATGAATCAGGTAGCGGAGGTGATTTCGGTAAACCAATGCATGAGCTGAGGTTCCCATGTCCTGTCGACCCTCCAAGCTCCCAGCATATAACCATCTTTGCACTAGCCAATTCCGACGAAGATTCAAAAATACAGCCTTCCGTAAGGATAACCTGAAACTGTATCTGTATTTTTATTTTACATTTTTATTTTATGGCAAGTGGCGAAAGGAGAACACCCTTGATTAGCCTGACAAGATAGGATGACGAGATCGTATCAGAAAAGCATGCTTACAGTCGCGGTTGAGCAGGCGCGTGATAAACAATATTTCTATTGATGTCTGATAGATCTGAAGGATGAGAAAGCTGGCATATTAGTTCAGGTGAATGTTTGATAAAATTTTAGGTACAAATATAGCATATTTTTTTACTGACGAACAAAGAAAATATCTTGTTGCGAGATATTGGCTCGTTCGACCCGGCAGGATGGGTCTGTGAAAGTCTGTCCATTCCATATAGGCACAACATCAACTTGACTGACCCTTATCAAGCAGAACCAGCTCCTTCTTCCACAACATGAGCTTAGAATAACATGAGCTTAGAGAAGGAAGAGATAAAGAGGGCCTATGGAGAATGTGGTCAGAAATCCATAATGGTCAGAGCCTTTCTCACTGAGGGAGGGCATCCAATTTTAATGTCATTTCCTATATCATTTCCCGTTTAGTTGAGTTGCTGAAAGATAGAGGCATGTGGATCGGTTAATCCTGTTGTTATACACACTCCTGAGTGATAACGGCGTTTCACTTTCGATGTTTGTTCGAGGCCAACCACCGGAGATCCCTAACCCTCAAGTTAATTACCTCAATTTCTCCGTTCGTCAGAGGATGGAAGGCCATTGAGAACTGTAAGGTGTAGCGAAGGAGGTGTCATAAGGTTCGCAAGAAAACATCTCAATCATGAGTTAATACTACAAGGAACACCGTGGAAGTGAACAATCTCTCGAAAATACAATGTGGCAACATGGGAGGCATTAGATATCTCGAAGGGTCCACCTATCTTCAAGAAAAGTCGAACGTTACGAGGATGGTCATGTCCTTTTATGGTCTTCGGGATGCATACGATGAAATCCAACGAAACATCCGGGGGGACTAGTAGGGGAATATAGAGGACAGCATGAGAGGCGTTAGATATCTCGAAGTGTTGCCCATTCTTTGCCTCGCACTCTATCGGATAAAGGTCTAGACGTCACAGCGGAGACACAACCCATAAAAGCAATCCCAGAGAGAGGCGAGTGTACAAACAACGCCCATATGCCATCAAGGCCCCAGCATGCACTTTTGCAATGATCTTTGTCCCGAAAGACGAAGTGGTAAAACGCAAGGTCGTGCCTCAAAAAGAGAACCTATCCCCTAATAAGTAACTATCAAACGACTCTTGGTGTGGTGTCGCTAACGTTATACTACATGGCCGCCGAAGACCAAGTTAACAGGAATATTGGTCCCAAATCTCATCAAACCAAAACGACGTCTATGTGGGTTAACAATGTCGTGGCTACGACGGCTGAGTGTGTCGGTGATGCAATTCTCCTTCCCAAGGTGGAATGTGAATTGTTGCATATAATTGGCTCAATTCTCATGTCGGTTGTTGACACGCTTCTAACTCCCTAGGTACCATAGTGCTTCGTCATCAGACTCGATCTCGAACTTCACATGTATTACGACCTAATAAATAACATAGTACTTGAGGTCATTGGTGGAATCATTAAGGATGGGATTGAACACCTTCTGATATAAAAGGCGAATAACCTCCCTGATGGCTTTAATCAGCCCCAATGTCAGCCTTTCATGGCAACGCAAGAAAGCCCTGTTTAAAAGAAGGCTAATATGGGTGCAGTCATCATCTGGGCCTTAATCTACTTAATCTACTGGAAGGCCAACTCTACATCACTTGTCCATCAAATATGAGGTGCCATGGTGTAGCTGAAATCCGCAATAAACCGTGGAACCTGATAAAGACAGGAAGATATGGAGATACACCACGGTGGTGGGAGTCGGCCAATCGCTACTAGATTGTATCTTCGAGCCATCAACTTAAACCCCGTCTCTTGATACTACATACCCCAATAAAGTGACTAATGGTACAATAAATGAACTTGATTCGTAGGTGAAATTATTGCACCCGTAAAGCGACTATAACCTCCTCGGCATGGGTAAGTTGAGGAGCATCCATCGTGACATATACTCGCCAAAGTACTGTACGACGAACCTCCCCAAGAAGAAAAGGAGGGAAGGAGGAACTAGGTAATAACTCGTATAAATATCGTTAGATTAGATTGTCCAAATGGCATCACTGTCCACTCATACAAGTTTTCCTTCGTCTTGAAGGCGGTCTTCCACTCATCGTCAAGTCGTACTAATATGATTTAAATTGGAGAAAATGGTAGCCATGTAGATTAATGCCACTGATTTAGCATATTCTCGAGGTGGGGAATCAAAAAATTATACATTGAGAGTAAATTAGTTAACGACCCGACTATTCACGCAAATCCTCCAACTACCATCCTTTTTGGGGTCAATAATGTAAGGACGTCAAAGGGGACATACTCTCACGGACTAGCCAGTGTTGACAAAGCTCGATAACCTGGCGCTGGAGTTCCTTGTGCTCGGTTGGGCCCTCCGATAATGTGGAAGGCTGACTGTGGGGCGGAAAACATGCATCTTGAAATGAATGAAGAAGGATATGGAGTATTGAAGGTATATCTGAAGCTTGGGTGGACATGGGATTGACCAAGGCGTAACATGAGCCCATCTCCTATGCAGACTCAAGGGAAGTCCCAGTGACGACTAGGGTGGCCTCAAATCCCGCATCAATCGGTATTAGCACCCCAAGTTCTCGGACGGTTGTACTTCCACGAGTGAAATGTCCATGTTGACCACGATGCACACGACTTAATCTATGTAGTTATCGATTGAAAATGATACTTGACGACACACTATGTGTCTAGGATAACCGCCTTGCCACTATTTGTACAACAAGGTTGGGCGACTGGCTCTACAAATAGGTGTAGTTTGGTGACCATCTAAGTTGTGATGAGGTTAAAGCAAGAGCTGCTATCAATAATGACCACACAATCTTCCTTTTGATGTACATTACATGTAAAATAACCCGAGACGGATCCAATCACCCTTGGTTGCCAGGCTATGCAGAGTCGGGGTAGGCAACGGGAAGGGGTGACCAGGGGTCACCTTGGTCACAGCACAAGGCATTACGCAGTGATGATGTCGAGGTTGATTTAGTCGGGGAGGGAGCACCGAACATGTGGGTCCAAATCAAGGGATGTTGTCATATTAGGGGTAGGGTTCGAGAAGAGGAACATCGTTAATCAAGCAGCCAACGTTAAACCTAACAACCGTCGTGTTGAATTGTCTTCAAATCTTATCGGGTTCGTGTATAAACTGGATTTTTTTCACTGGGTGGGAAAACCATATTCAAACCCGGCCCATAATCTTAATAAGCCATGTCGTGTTAGCCCATTAATATCCATTAAGATAATGAATTACTTTGAATCGTATACAGGGTGACACATTAGTCCATTAATAAACTTAATTAGACCCACTGAATCATTAACGATACTAGATCTCTCATTTAGTAAAATTCAATATGATCAAATTAACATTAACTACATAAAATCTTTAGCAGGCCGAACAATATTTCTTATTTACTTTAATAACGAGTCTTGACAGGTGAAGCGAGACAACACCAAACTAATTCATTAACAATAATCGCGAGTCTTACTGGGTTGGCAGTGATGTGATATGACATGAACCATTAAGAGTCCACCCATTAAATAATAACTTGTACGTCTCATTTTGACATTACGCCTACATCTAAAGGTCGAGTGCAACGGCGTGTTGTGCCATAAAGCCGGTCGTGGCAAAGAGGTTTGATTACAAGCCCAAGTCAAGGCATCGTTGCACGCCATGGCCTCAATTTTGGCCGGTGGGGGTTCCATGGTACTAAAGGGTGATTCCAACAATGACAAAGGGCATCACTGTACAGGACCGCGATCCCAAGTGAGGAGGATCGACGTAAACATGGTTAAGGCTCCACTCCACAGCGGGAGCCCGACGTCATCCCTAACGCAAACAAGGGAGGTTGGTTCGCGACAAGTCGCATGGAGTAGAATTTTGCCACACTTCATTGTAATCTTCATCACTCATGGTTTTGATCAACGTAACACTAAGACCACTTTGATGTAAACACAAAACTCTACTAGTCTCTCATTAATAATGAATGAATATAATGATTGGGAAAGGATAAGCTAAGGTCTTGTCGTACGTCCCTCTCTATAGCTCTCACCACATCAAGATCGGTGCACAATTTTCTAGCAGCATTTAAGCCATTAACCTAAGAGATACTCATGTGGTTTTTAGTGTCAAGATTTAAGTTGCACGCATACGAATAGGAGATTCGTAGCGCAATATGATACGGCGGTACGACGATAGTGGCAATGTCTGACCAAGTTCGAGTATTGAGTTGTTGAAGTTCAAGTTGGAATTTTATTGAGTTTTAAACGAAAATTAAATTTAATTTAGTTATCTAATGTGCCGACGTTAAACGTAGCGAAATGTTTACACACATTCACTAAAAGAGAAATATTCAAAATAACTCTCACTCATTCTCATTCATTCATAATAATTAATTAATCAAAAGTGAGATTTCACATTGATATTAATTGATGAGCAAGCTAAGTATGATGTACGCGGTGATGTAATGGGCCTAGTGGTTCCAAGCTATGGCATCGTTATTCTTGACTAACCTATTCTAAAATATTCTTAAGGAATATTCATTTATTCCGTTAAAAGGACAATAAAACAAAAATAATAATTACAATTAAAGATAACCATCATTATTGGTTCCGCTCCACACAGGTATCACATACACGCATACTTCATTTTCCCCTCCTTTGAAAAAGCTCGTCCCCAAATTTTAGGGGAGAATTGGTATCTCTCATGCGAAATTAAAAAAATACTTGAAATATTTCTTGGAGTAATTTTCTTGAATTCTTTAGGACCAATTAGAATATTGGGATATATGTCGATGGCCCCGACTCTTTATATATCTACGCTAACGACACATGGAAATCTTCTTAGTATCTTAAGGCCACCATATATTTTATTAACTAATGTCAAGTCCATCTCCTATGTAGTTGCACTTTTATACAAGTCCATTTCCTAGAGGTCGAACATTGGTGCGATGGCAAGTGCCCTCGTCCATTTATGGGGGTTAGGCCAGCCGACATCTGCCTCTCCTAGACATGCAGTTAAGCGGGAGCGTTGTGTACTGGGTACATTTAAGAGTAAATTACTCATTTGGTCTCTAAACTATCATACTTGTTCGAAAATGGACCCTGAACTATCAAAAGTGTCAAGTAAGCCCTCAAACTAACCAACCCGATTTAACAAGACCCTTAAGTTGGATGAAAATGAGTGTAAATAGTAAAACTTTAAAATTACAAGGTTAAAAATAATTAAAAAGTCAAAATAAATAAATGTTATTTCTCTCTTTCCCAAACTCACTCAATGACCCACATTTCCCCCACCCCCAACCACTTCTGTAAACCTCCACCACCACCTAATCAATCTATTTCAACACAAACCACCGTCAGCACAACACCGAGCCACTGCCGCAAACACCTTCTTCACCAACTATTAAACCCATAACCTCCAAAGACGACCCATTCAAATCACTGCCTTAAGCAACACCAAATCCACCTAACACTACCGACCAGCCCTCCACCTATAATTAAACCACTTTCAGCAAGAACCCAAACCGCCACCAACCCAGCAACAAACCCCAAACCCGAATCGAGGAGAGAGAGAGAGAGAGAGAGAGAGAGACAATCAAACTCATAAGAGAGAGGGAATGGCCGGACCACCCACCGGTGAGTATGGTGTGCACGTGTGTTTATATGGTTCGGGTGGGAGGGGAGAAGGTGGGCCAGTTGAGAGAGAGAGAAGTGGTTGGGGGTGGGGGGAATATGTGGGCTTGTGAGTGAGTTTGGGAGAGAGGGAAATAACAGCTTTTTTTTAATTTTGATTTTTTAATTATTTTTAACTTTATAATATTAATGTTTTACAATTTTACCCTCATTCCATCTAACTTAATAGCCAAAAGTGACAGGAGGTACATGGTTACTCCAAGACATTAACTTAATATAAATTACTTTTTTTTTAATTTAGGGCCTCGTAAGACTATGTAAATACATTTTTACGGCAGAAACAAATACACTTGGAAAAAAAGTATGTCGGTAATAATATAATAGGGCATATACCGAATAACCCCTCGAAAATTTTTTAATACACGTTTAGTCCAAGCCTTTTTATTTTGTTCCAAAAAGTCCCTCATCACATTCACATAAAAACACTTAAAAAAGGACATACAAATCCATTTACTCACCTCCCTCCACCACCCACCCCCCTGTCGTAGCTCCGGCAGCCCTCGTCGGAGCTCTGGCGACCCCCACCGGAGCTCCGACTAGGGCTACCGGAGATCCGACGAGGGCTGCCGGAGATCCGATGAGGGTCGTCGGAGCTCCGATAAGGGTTGTCGAAGCTCCGGTAAGAGTCGTCAGAGCTCCGTCGAGGGCTGTCGGAGCTCCAATAGTGGGGGGGGGGAGGTGGGGGGGCCGCTAACGGGAACCTTTAAAAATTAGAGAATATTGGTTAAATGAGTGTTTTAAGGACTAAATGAATTGAACTAAAAATAGGTGTCTTTTTTACAAAATATGTATTTGCGTTAGGGACTCCTTGGTAATTGACCCTAATATAATTATATTTAGTCACCGAATGTAATTTGTTCTTTGTAATTTTGATTTAGTGACGGTGTTGTATGTACATAGAGACGAATAAAAATTTAGAAAAAAAAAGTATATAGATACATTTTCCTCTAGAATTATTGATGAAAATGTTTATAGCTTGTCCTTATCATTATATTCGTCTTGAGGACTTGTCACCATATTTCCCGATAGAATTTTGTAACTCTTCTTTAAAAGTTTAGGGAAACCCAACCTCATCACAACCAATAAAATCTATTTTCTCACATTTTGGGCTCAAATAACTCAACTCAATGCAGCACCATTCTTTCTTGTCACCAAAAAGCCAAAAACGGAACCCAACTTCTTTTAAGCCCAACTCAACCAAAGCCAATGTGGGTTGCTCCAATACCCTAATAAGGTTCAATTTCAATTCACCATGCGGCATAGGCCCAATTTTAGACCCAGTTGTAACCCAATGACCAAACACCCAATGACCAAACACGAACTTGGGATTTCCAAGGCAAACTCCAAACTCAATCTTGACTTCTCGCTATACACGGCACCGGCACCGGCTTCAGCTAGATCCTCGTAGGTGATGGAGCCAGCAATGGTTACAACAACTCAAAGCCCCCGATATATCTTTCTTCTTGATTCTAACCATTGATCTTTTAATTTGTCGATCTCCCTCAAATCTAGCCGTTCAAGCTCGTTCTCCCCACTCGCCTACAATGGACCACCTACTCCTTTAAATGGCGACGATGTTAACCATGTCCGTGGTCAAGCTGGCAAGGAATATTGTTTTCAGCAAAGGAAGACAAACACCACGTCATTGAACAAGAGACCCTGAGGGACACTAAGGAGGTTGTCACAAAGGTGTTTTTCTTCCTTATAACACTCGTCTTCTTCCACGTCTTCTTCAGATTCTGCTTCTGTAAGGACACAAATTTCCAATTGAGTCCTTTGTAGTTTTGGCTCAATTCCGAACAAAAACGCTTGAGTCATAGGATAGAGTTTAATTGATCATCCTTCAAGCCTATGACGTGTGTGTTGAAGACGTAGCGACCAAGTGTATAAAGCTTCATCAAAATGCCGAGTTTAAGTGTCTCGTTTCTACGTCATCAACAGTGGTTCCATGCTCCCAAGCTATGAATGCATTACATATATATATATAGGAGCTTGGAACGTGTTTATAATGGGTGTAGGTTTAATTAAAACTGTGGTTTAATTTCAGAAAGATTTTAATAAAACTTTAAAATAAGTTTATAAAGTTTCTGGGCTAAAAATAGAATATTTCAAACTTTCTGGAAGTTCGTTCTAAGTGTCGTTCGAACCACATGGTTGTTCGAACGAGATTTCTAACGAATTCACACTGGAACTTCGTTAGAAGCCTCGTTCGAACGAGATTTCGTTCGAACGAAAATGTCGTTCGAACGAGATTTGGCGGGAACAGTTAAATGGCAGTTTTAAGCAGTTTTGACCCACTTTCCCACTTGTTTTTCCCACTAACTTTTTGGCAGATTTCGTAAGTGCGGAAATGAACTTTTCTAACTTAACTTCTCATTCCATTCTAACTTCTAGAGAGATTTTTGAGAGAAAATTCTTCCAAGAAAAGTTCATGGTTTTGAGTGTTCATCTTTCAAAGGAAAATTCATTTGACACTCTTGTTTACACCCAATTGTTTGTTTAATCCAAGTTCCATATATATACACTTTGCTTGGAGTTTTGGCACCGGTTTTTCATCTCTACCGTTTGAAGAGACGTTTGGGTTTGCTTCTAAACCCCACAAAGAAGAAGAGGTTTGCGTTGATTTACCCACTTGGAGAAAGGCTCCTAGTTTGAGAGACGGTGACCATATAAAGTCCGATCAGTGGATTCCGAGACCGCGGTGGAGTTCCGGGGTTATTCGCTAGGAAGAGGTTGATACAAGAAGACGCGTCGGGGCTTGAGAGGGATCGAGTCGAGTGTTGTAAGTCTACTGTCTTGTATTTGTAAATTCCGTACTTAGTGGATTTGAGGCTAGGGCCGTCCGAGGTTTTTTCCCGTTGTGGGTTTTTCCTCGTACATCGCGGCGTAGTGGATTAATTGTTTATTTTATCTTTTGCAAAATCACCTAGAACGCATGCTTAGGTAAAAAGATAAAATTGGTTTAATTTAATCATTACTAGTTTAATTTGGTGCTAAATTAAATATTAGGTAATGTGTATGTTAATTTAATTCAAGTCATATAATTTAATTGATAAAATTGGTTTGGCCAAATTTGTTAAAATTGAGAAATATGACTTAGGCAAATTTTCTAGGAATTGGATTAATTAATATGGTTTAAGTGAAATTAGCATTAGTGTGTGTTTTAATTTCATTTCACTTTGTTTAATTTTAATTTTGAAAAAGAAATTAAAATTGGTAATTTGTTTAATTGAACCATCATCTAACGCTTCCGCATATCTCAACAAGAAAATTGATTTTAAAGTAAAAGAATTTTAAATTTGGGGCCTATCGCATTCCAACAGCTTCGAATGATGACGAGCAGTGGGATATATGGGCTATTGACGGTGGTAGTTGTGTGGTAGTGATAAAATCTAGGGCTCGCTTTTTAGCATAGCAACTCCTCTGCGGCCTTGGGTCAGAATTCAATCGTCGTAGATTTTTAGGATTTCAATTAAAAGCCCAGGTTCTTTTGGAACATTTATCGGCCAGGCCACTATCCCGACTGAACGATTGTTTCGAGTTGAAGCCATAACACGGACCTTGGCTCCGTACACCAATCAGTATGGACACACACCAATAGCGAATTATCACACTGAAACCAATTTGATGTAAACGCGGCAGAAAGTTTACACTCGCTAATAGAGTAAATATTCAAAATAACTCACTCGTAATATTTAATTAAACAAAATTGAGGTTACATTGATATTTATGAGACTCCAATACTTGATGAGCAAACTAAGTATGATGTAAGAAGTGATGTAATGGGCCTAGTGGTCCTAAACTATAACATGGCCATTCTTGACTAATCTAATCTAAAATATTCTTAAGGAATATCATTTATTATATAAAAGGACTATGAAACTAAAATAATAATTACAATTAAAAATAACTGTCATTATTGGTTCTGCTCCAAGCACTTGTTACCAATGTTTTAAAAATCACTCGAGGCAAATCACTTAAAAATCACCTTTAGGCTTAAGCCTCAAGATTGAATTTGAAGCTTATTCCTCAATGCGCCTCGAGGCTTATGCCTCGATGTGCCTCATCCCTCGCCTCACGCATTTTTGCCGAGGCACGAAAAAAAAATGTTCTTCCATCACAAACTCTTTTTTTTTTGTTATTTTAATATATGTCGACAATTAATATATACATATTTTGAAGATAGTGCAACAATTAATTATATTTATTTTATTATACACACAAACACACACACACACATATATACATACTAATTTTTTTTGTTTTTTTTTAATTCACTATTTTTTTAGAGGTTAAAGAGCTCGCCATTTTTCTAAAATTGCACTTAACTTAAAAAAAATTATTGTTTTAATCTATTAACTCATTCTTTTTTCCTTTTTTTTGTTTTAAAATTGCAATTAACTTATACTATTTACTATTTTAACATAAAATAAATTTTAAAAAAATAACCAATATGTCATATAAAATAACCAATATGTGAATGAAACTAAAAAAAAATTGCATGGATTAATTTATTGTCATATTATAAAATTAACAATACGTAAATGAAAAAAAAAATGATTTTGGATTGATTGATTTATTGTCTTATTGTAAATAAACCATTATGTTAAAATTGATTTTATCAAATTATTTTTTAACAAAAGTCATCTAGAATGAACAAAAAAATGTTTAACTAAGTGAGAAAGTCCTCGGAGATGTGTTTTTTGCAATTTATTTTATATTTCTTCGTTACAACTCTGCCTGTGTCATGCTTAACTTCTTATTTTATTTTTATTTTTTGACACTGTCGGTCCCAAGCCCGGATAAAGGAGAAGGGTTGTGTTAGGTAGCTGACAGCCAGCGTAAAACTTTTTCAGATCCTTATGAACATGAATCCTATGAATATACATGCTAAAATGCTAGGGCATTCCCCTTAAACGATGCGTTGCGCCTGCTACCGGATGTCTCGAAAAATAGGCAAGGGGCGTTGTGCCTGCCACCGGGTGTCTCGAAAAATAGGCAAGGAGCGTCGCATCGACGTCCGGATGCGACGATAAATACACAAGGGTTCCTGCAACAAGCTGGACGTGTGCGGGTAAAGAAGCTAGTCCCGAATACTAGACTTAGGTTAGCGACTTGGAACATAGGGACTATGACAGAAAAAGGGATGGAGTTAGTAGATACCATGATAAGAAGAAAAATTAACATAGGTTGTTTACATGAAATTAAATGGGTCGGTGAGAAAGCTAGAGAAATAGAAAATACAGGATTTAAATTTTATTATACAGGAAAACATAGAAATAAGAACGGGGTTGGAATAATAGTAGATAAGAACTTTAAGGACGTTATCGTAACCGTTATTAGGAAAGGTGATAGACTTATACTTGTAAAATTAGTATTAGGTGAAAACATAATTAATATTGTTAGTGCTTATTCACCTCAAGTAGGATTAGATGAGAACACTAAAGTACAATTTTGGTTACAAATGGATGACCTAATTCAAGAAATACCCGTAGGTGAGAAAATCTATATAGGGGGAGATTTTAATGACCATGTAGGAGAAGATCGTGTAGGATATGAGATAGTGCAAGGAGGATATGGTTTTAGAGATAAGAACGACGGGGGAGAGTCTATCTTAGATTTTGCGATGGCTTGTGATTTTGTACTAGTAAATACATGTTTTAAAAAGAGGCTTGAACACTTAATAACTTATAAAAGTGGAACGCATAAGAGCCAAATAGATTTTTTCATTACTAGGAAAGGAGACCGATTAACGTGTAAAGATTGTAAGGTTATCTCGGGCGAGAGCTTAACCTCACAACATAGGATAATGGTTTTATTGGTATTTTTTTAATATTATTTTGCTCTTCCTTTTTTGGGTGAGTCTTACGCCTCACTACGCCTCGACTCGACCTTTTTTAAACATTGCATGCCACATATCCGCATACATCAGTGTCATTCTAGCAATTACTTTAACGATTTGATCATTAACCTATTCAACTAGTTTGATTATCGTAAACCCCGTGTAGTTTTTTAGTGTTAAGATCTAAGTTGCACATATATAAGCTGGGAATACGCGATGAGATGTACGGAAAATCCAAATAAAATATAGTTCAGATATGGCAATAAAACAATATATATTGTATAATTATATATGCCTGGAGCAACGGTAACGCTCCCCATTGTGACCCGGAGGTCACAGGTTCGAGTCGCGAAAACAACCTCTCTGCATATGCAGGGGTAAGGCTGCGTACATCTACCCCGCACCCCCCTAGTACCCCGCAGTGGTGGGAGCCTCACGCACTGGGTTTGCCCTTTTATATGCCATATGTTTGTATTAAAAAGGTACCTATAACCTCATAATACACAATTTGGTGAAACATTAAAGTATGTTGATAAATAGTTACTGTTAATGCAAAGATGACGGACAGAATATTAGTGAATGGCCTTATATATGTACTTCAATAACTTTATTTTGCGTATGTTTTTCTTAATTTCAAAATTCAGTTTTTTAACATTCAAAATTCTCTCAAATCCCCCCTTTTATGGAAAAAACATGCAAAATGGCCTCAATTGTATTATTTGTTATTGAAGTGCGCCTAACAACATCTAGGCTCCAAACTCACAGAGGTCACAACTTTGCCCCTTGCCTTCACTGGCACGACGACATGGTGCTAAGGTCAAGGAGCCAATGATTATTAACTTCCAAGAGGGAAAACTTGCAAGGGTGTAACATCTTACACCAATTAATACATTGATTATTCTTTTCACATATTGGACTATATTTCAAATATTTGAATATTTTTGCTTTTACCGACTTTAATAATCATATGTTAACTCAATTGTGATATGTTCAATTTACCTTTTAGACAAATTCCGATTGTCGCTAAAGGGGATCGCATATAGGTGCTCCTTTGGCTGCTCCACTAATTCGGAAAAAAAATAACTTATTTAAAATTGGGTAATGTGGCCTTTGGCCCCCATTCAAACTATAATATTGAGTTCAACCCCCACTATTTCAAATTATTAGATACAACCCCAAAGTATCCTAGATACTCATAAAGCATCACAAAAGATTCATATAAAGAATCATAAAAGGTGTAATTATGACAGGGGGCAAACTCAAAAAACTAGTAAAATACAAAAGGTTAGATAACCCTTTAACTTTTTGCATATGGTTTATTCGATATATCTTAGTATGTCTCATCATAACAACGTAAAATTGGAATTTGAATCATAAATTTCAAATTTAGATCATAAAATCATTTTATTATTACAAATATACAAAAAAATCTAACTTTTTACACGATTCGTACAATGTTCGTCATATTTTGATCTTGGGAAGATAATGGTGCTTTGGTGCACTTCAAAAAAGTATGCTCTTATCCATGTTTTGTCCAAAAGTTAAAATTGTTGTCTAAACTCAACTCAACAAAGCCTTGGGGTCGGCTACATGAATACTATTTTTCCATTCCATTCTGTTTAGAGTAACAAATGCGAAGTAAGCGAGACAGGCGTATCAGATAGTCCATTTCTGCAACTTCTAAGTAATCATACTTCTTGGGTTATGGAATAGTACTTAATAGCTTGTCAAATAAGTTTAAGTTGTTACCTCTTTAGTCACGACTCCATACCCAAACCCTCGGTCAAATCTTTTCCTTTTCTCAATAGGTTTCCTTCATTAGATGTCTTGTTTTGCAAGACTAGTAATAGCACAAATAAATGCCTCTTAATCTATTAAAATAATGAAATGAGATACAAGGAAAAACCTTTGATTTCTTGTGTAATTGTGTGCATTGTACACTTATGCTAATTCGCACCACGAGGGCTTCATTTCATGGGCTAGCTAAAACCTAATATCATTGTTTGAAAAAAAAATTAACAGAAGGCTAGAATTTCTATTAAGCATTGTTTAAAACAATGATTTCAAAAAATGCACAGCCCTACAAGTACGTTCGAAAGAAGAACCTCAGTTCTCGATGTATAAAACTTGCAATAAACTCGGATTCTCAATTTGTAAAAGCCATGTTAACATTTTCAACCTATAAGTATAATACAAGAACACATATCACTTTCCTCGCCTTAATCCATAACTAGAGTGATCCTTTTTCCATTATTTTCTATTATAAGCAATGTTATCTACTAAACTTACTTCCTTAAGATCTTTTCTTGTAATTTCCTTCCAATATAGTTAAAGTCGACTCATTTATCTTTACCTTTTATTTAAATAGTCTTCCTTTAGTTATTAGTGGATCAAATAGTCTACGAAGTATATATCCATCCTATTTAAGTCTACTCTCTCTTGCATTAATGAGGGCTACGCATAACATCTCTTTAAAATTTTGATTTTTTATCTTTTTCCTTCTGCTATCATCCATCATAATATTACCATCTCACTTAAATGGATATGTTATTTTGGTCCATATAGGGTAGTACGTCTAATGTAATCTATGATATATCCTCTTTTGACATAAGATACCTACAACTTGTGTACATTTCATCCCTCGTGTTTTTATGCTACTTATTATATCATCATTTATCCCACTGTCACTTTGCAACATTGAACCTATATACCAAAACGTATTGCTTCAAGCTATCAATTGCTCATTCATTTTTATCATTATATCATTTTTTGCATCATTATTGAATTTACATTCCATTTATTCAATTTTATTTCTAGTATCTTCCCTTTAGTTCGAAAGCATTTCTCCAAGTATCTACTCTTATTGCCATTCTTCCTGAGTTTATTTTCAACACTGAAATTATCACATGATTCTTTCACTGTTGTTGTGCATTAATAAAAAGGTATATAAACATATTCTCTCCTTTGATTTAATTTTTTTAAAGTATTAGATTGTCTAAACGTGGTCAATGGCTATGACTATGCTAAATATGTTAATACAGTTGATTGTTATTAATGGTTTTATTTGAAAAACTAGAGTTTTAAAGCATTATCTAAGTTTTTACACTTTAGTTTTATTGGGTATGCATTATTTTGTGTATAATCTTTTGGGTGGTACTCTCTTTTCACATTGTGTTTATCATTTCATTTGGTATTTACTGTGACTTCCCAATCAACTTATAGGGCTTAATTTTGGTCTCCATTTTGAAAATTCAAGTCTAATGTTTGAGATTTAGCTTTTTAATTCTCCATGAAATATATAGACTTTTTCCAAATTTTGTGAAGATCACTACTTCAATTGATTCTTTTACATCATTTTTTCCCTAATCATATACTTATTAACATTCTCAAGATTAATTATCTCATCATCACTTATTGAACGGCATTAGCAACATATATTCTTCTTCTTACTTTCTATTACATTTCATTGCCATATATTCTTCTTCTTACTTTCTATTACATAATAAAAACCGCGCGCGCATCGCGCAGGTTTGTATGCTAGTTAAAAAGGAAATTAAAAGATAAAAGATAAAAGATAACCTAATTAAAAAAATAAATAACACCTAATAATTATCTCTAATAATAATTTAAATGATAACTAATATTTATCTACTCATAATAAAAAAAATAAAAATAAACATGCTGAAATAAAATGGGCCCACATGAGGGCTATCCCACGCGCATGTCTCTCCCCTTCTTCGAAAAGCTCATCCCGAGCGCTAAAGCCTTGAACGTTGAAGATGCCTGACAAGTTGTGTCCTCCCCATCTTTGAAAAGCTCTACCACGAACCATAGGGAGATTTTAGAATCCCGTGCCACACTCATAAATATTTTGAATATTTTGGACCTTTTATATCCTTTATTAGGGGTAAAAAAGAAATTTTCATAAAATTTTGGGGCCCAAATTAGATATTTTTCAACATTTTAGAAATTGGGGGTTGTCCAATTTTTCTACGCCCAAAAATTCAATTTTTGAACCAATATTCTTCAACCCAAGTGGTATCTCTTAAAAATGGGCCAAAGTCGAAGAAAGCACACTTGGGACGCCCATACTCTTCACAAGCCTTATAGCCAACATTTCACTTAAAAATCCCATCGCATTAAGAGAAACCCTACCTGCCACTTTATCATTACAAGCCCTAACAGCACCACATCTAAGCCCCACCACTTCAGAAACAGTCGGAGGTCCAAGGGTGGTTGAAAGGATGGCCGGAAGTAAAATGTTGGTCGGACGGACCCGGATCTGGTCGGAGGTAGCGGGTTTAGGGTCAAACCGCTGCTCTGTTTGCATTCGGTTCAGATTTTGTTCAAATCTGGCTTGTGCGGTCTTGTTCTAGTGTTCGGTGGTCTGCTCAGCGCCGGAAAAATCAATCGATTGAGGAAAAATGGTGGAAGTCTGCTGTCCGGTGGTAGAAAAGTCAGATCGGGCTCGGATTGATGTTGGAATAAGCCGGTTGAGTTCGGATCTGGTCGGAGATTTGCTCGAGGCTATCGGGTAAGAAGTCAAGGTCGGGCTGAAACCAGATCCTGTATCTAAGTAGAAAAGGGCGGGGCGGGATTAGGTTCTGCCGGAGGGGGTTTGGTGGGTGGGATGAGGTCGGATTTGGGTTTCTGGGTAGTGTGGGTTGCTATTGGGGCTGCTTTGGGGGACCACCCACCGAAGGCAAGGTGGTCAGTGGTGGTGATGAATGACGAAAATCTCTGGGATGGTTGGCATGTTATCCAGTAAGAGACGATCTTGAGGATCCATTGACGATAATGAACTGTGAGTATCGAGAAGCGCAGGATCATTCGGAGAAGAACGATACTCCACTTGTGGTGGCTAGTTTTGGAGTATTAATCGTCGTTGAGTACACACCGTACGATAGAAGAACGATACTCCACTCGTGACCTCGATACCCACACACGATTGACACACGCTTGTGTGGAAAATCATGAGCGAACGCAGCTTTATTACCACTTTGATGTAAAACACAACGGAATAACAAAAACGCACAATTTAGGCTTCACCCTCAATTTAATTCATCATATCAATAGTCTCAATACAATGGGAGGCCAAGGGCCTTATTTATAATAAAACCTAGACTTGGGGAGAAAGTTTCCTAATTAAAAAGGAAACTAAAAGATAACCTAATTAGAATAGGTAACTAACACCTATTAATTATCTCTAATAATGATACTAATAATAATTTAGTTAATAACTAATATTTATCTACTCATAATAAAATACTAAAAATAAACATGCTGAAATTAAATGGGCCCACGTGGGGGCTATCCCACGAGCACGTCATGGGATGTCTTATTTTTCTTGATAACATGGAACAAACTTCAATTAGTTAAAGAGAGATGTTTGTTGCAACTTACAGCATATATTTGCCTATTAGACAATGTGGATGGGACAATCATGGGTCTTCTTTGGGGGATATATGGCCCATTCTCAATTTGTCATAATTACGAAACAAATGGAGTAGATATGGTTCAAAGTCTCGGTATCGGTCTCGGTATCGGACACCCAATTTTCAACTCGGTCACGGTATCGGGCAATATGCAAAGATACGCTATTTAGAGAGTGTAAAAAATTTCGGAAAAAATATAGAAAATTTAAAAAAAAAATAAGATTAACAATGTGGACCAGTCAAATAAATTTAAAATCATCATTTAATGTGTGCATAACTTTGTACAATTCTTTATACTGATGCGCGGCGACATTGTCAGATTCAATATTGCATAATAAATCAATCTTAACATAGAAAAACAACACACATATAACTTGATAAATAAGTTGCTATAAAGATAAATAGAAATGATTGCATTGTTTTCATCATCTTCATCTCCCTATCTAGTTGGACATCGATCATAGTAAGGACGTGAGTAAGGGTAATTTTTGAAAAAGGGGATCCGAATATTATTTTTTTACAAATATTTTTTTTAAAAGAGGGTAAGAATGTTATTTTTTTTACAAATGTTATTTAAAAAAAAGAGGATACGAACGTTATTTTTTTTAAAAGAGGATACGAATTTTATTTTTTTACAAATATTTTTTTTAAATGAGGATACGAATGATATTATTTTTACAAATGTTCATTAACTTTTTTTTGCAACAAATTTTTTACAACTTTCACTTTTTTTAAAATATAGAAAATTTAAAAAAAAACAATCAGACATGTTCAAAACAATATTTTAACATGCATTGCATTGTATAATTGGTTGTATTGAAGATATTCCATAATAAACCAATATTAATATAGAAAAACAATCTAATGACATGTATAACTTATTTAAAAAATTACATTGAAGATAAATATAAATGATTACAATGTTTCCTCTGGTAGGGTAAGGAAAAAAATATGAACCAACTCAAAAAAGAGGCAAATGCTATTTCTTTAGTAGGTTGTTTTTTTACAAAAAATGATACAAATGTTTTTAGTAGGTTGTTTTTTTTACAAAAAGGATGAAATTTATTTTCATCATTTTTGTAAAAAAATAACCTACTAAAAAATAACATTTGTATCCTTTTTGAGTTGGTTATTTTTTCTAAAAAATGATACAAATGTTATTTTTTTTACAAAAAAGGTACAAATGTTATTTTTTTACAAAAAAAATATTCATCCTTTTTGTAAAAAAATAACCTACAAAAAAAAGAACATTTGTATATTTTTTGAGTTGGTTGTTTTTTTAGAAAAAGGATGTAGATGTTATTTTTTTACAAAAAAAGATAAGTGTTGTTTTTTCAGAAATTTAGTAGGTTATTTTTTTATATTATATAGATATGTTTTTCTCGTATGTTATTATTTAAAAAGACATGATACAGACTACTTTTTGTTAATCTGCTTTTAACAAAATAGGATACAAATGTTAGTTTTTTATATATTACTATATAAAAATGGGATACATAACCCTACGGTCCTTTTTTTAATTTGAGGTAACACATGTTACTTTTTTAATCTGCTTAACAAAACAAGATACAAATACGAGGTAACATGTGTTACTTTTTTTAAACAAGTACAAATGTTAATTTTTTTTAAATTTGTACCCTCCTTTCAATAACCAAAAAAAAAAGAAAAGGGATAACCAAAGACATGGTCGGCCATTATTTGAACACTACCTTCTTTTAAAAAAGAGACATTATTTGTACACTAAAAAAGGAAAACGCATCAGCACAACACAAATCAGCCGACACTAAACAGAGCCGACACTAAACAGCTGAAACAAAACAAATCAGCCTCTTTACTTTCATTTCATTAGGGTTTTCAAACAAGATAAACAGCAAAAAAGACTCTGCTTCCTGATGATTCTATGGGGGATTCCGGCTTCTTTAAAGATGGCGAGTATGTTAAGTGAAAAAGGTAAGGTTTCTTCAATTATTTCTTTCTTCTCTCTTTTCTTTGGACAAAATATTATCTAACTCGGGGAGATACCATTGAATCAGCCGAGATATCTCGGGATCGGCGCTATATCGGCGCTTTTTTGTGATTTCTTACGATATATATATATATATATATATATATATATATATATATATATATATATTTAAATTTTTTTTTGAAACGTGACTCGTAATCGGTGCGGTGCCCCGCGATTCCGAGTCAACTCGGCCGATTCCGAATTGACTCAGGCGCTACTTTGAACCATGGGAGTAGATCATTGATGGGGACTTTAATGAGGTTAGATTCAAACTAGGGACTTGGGATCACTGAGCAGAGTAAGTGATGTTAAGAAATTTACAAAGGAATAAAGTTGTTGAACTATCCACTATTGGGAGGTAAATTTACTTTATCCGCGAATAGTGAAAGGACATCGTGCATCCGAATAGGCACGTCGATTTTTTACCTTTGGATTGAGAAGGAAAATGATTTGTACAAGGCATCCCCAAGGGCTTAATTGTAATATATTTAATTGAACATTAGTATTCTCGTATCATTTAGGTTATTTCCCTAGTTAAAGTTAGTATTTTACCTAGAGAGGAATATTCGATTAGAATAGGTTATTTCAGATCTTTCCAATTCTTGTTTATATGATTTGATTCTATAAGGGGTTTAACCCTTCTTATTGGGCATTGTTTGAATAAATTGAACTTTCCAGAAAGAGAGACTAACTCAATCTTCTTCTAAATTCTGATTCCATCTTTTCGAGAGGGTTTATCCCTATAAACATATATATATATAGTTAACGAGGACGCCCTGTATAAGTATATATAAACAAAATGAGATAGGGCATGGTTGTTACACTCCACACTTCGATACCACTTTTTCTGACAAGTTGTGGAGGACTTCTGGCAACACTTTTCAGAATTTTTGAAGTGCAAAATTACAAAAGTGGAGTGACATAACCGCACTCAATGATATATTGTTGTTAAACTCGACCCACTCGCAATTGGGACATGATTAGGCATGGCATAACTGCCTACAAGTTCCCCTAGTCTCAAATGTTAATATCGCCCCGAACGAGGGAGATAATAAATTAATAATTTGTTACACCTATATATTTATTACATGTTAGCGGATGAATTCAATATTTCAACAATCAAATGTCATTTATTATTCGAAGGCTCATTTTGCTTGCAGAGGCCTACCAAATAGTTGTGGTACATATCATCGGGATCTAGTTTAGCCTTTACAGTAATTTAAATTGGGCTGGTTATGGAATGCAAAACACAAGGAACTGGTCAGGCTTACAAGGATATTAGTGCAAGCAAACGGAAGCTTGTTTTTAAATAATATGAAGTTGGCCTAGTATTGAAGTTGGGTAATAGGCTTCTAGCTCAAGGCACTATTACTTATATTTATTGAAGGAATCTACTCATTGAAGTATCAAAGAAGTGTCAAATGCCCTATATAAGAACTTTAAACCATTAACCATTCCCTATCAAGTATTATAATACTGAATAAATATAGTACAGAAATACAGTAAACAGGTAAAAGAGCTTACAGGCTTCTTGAAGTTTCATAAGAACGTGATTACACATCCCGTCAAGCCTCCAGCAAGCATTTGTAACTGATTCCTAACCTCTCTCTGCTTCTTCAAATCTCCTGAAGGATTCTTAGAACAGTAGATATTCAGCCTCTCCAAAACAAGGGCATTCTTAAGAAAATAATTTAAGAAACATATTTCTGTATCATTCCAGCGAAAATTGTGGAAGTTGACTGCCTTGAGGGAAGACAATAAGCATTTAGGCACCGACATCAAAATCCAATCATCTTCAGCAAGGCGCATGCAACAGTCAAGCCCCTAAATAGCAAAAACTAACGTTTCATAGCAATATTCAATCAAAAACTTTATTAATGTAAGGGTAAAATGCAAGAAATCCCGTAATCTATCCTAATTTGCTCGGATTACAAATACCCTCTGTCCTGTCACGTAACCCCCAAACTATGAAACCCATATGCGTCCCTAAAACCATTTTTAGCAACACATAAGGGGGGAAATGGTAAACAAATTGAATTGTTTCTTTGCGATAGTTCAACAGGTGACAGCTCCAGGGGTCTCTTGTAATTTACCCTTAATTTAATTCGTTGTGCAAGGGAATCTACCTCAATAAGATAAAGAAACTGTAGATTTGGAGAGCATTGGAGCAATTTCATCACTGCTCCAATAGTGTGATTCTCAATTTCCATGCTCAACTCCAAACGGGTCAAGTTTTGAAATAAAGGAAAATGGTCTAGTCCATTATCTGCAGAAAATAGAGACTTTGAAGGGAGAAGCAAAAAGAAATCACAAGTCAGAGTGGCAATATGGACGAGCAACGATAATAAGTTTTCTACATGTTTGATAAAATTTTGACGGCAGCTGCCAAATACCTCAATAGTGCGATTGGATATTCTCACAGAACTAATATTGCACAGTCCTCTAAGTAGCTTAACAACACGATAAGCAATTTCTTTTCGCCTCTCAAACAGAATCGGAACATGAACATATGCTTTGGCAAGTGAAGATGTATCATATAGAAAAATTTCATTTGATAAATAACCAATGTACTTTAGGTATGTGAGATTTGCAGCAACAATCTTGATCTCACAGCCATGAAGATCATCGGTTAACCCAAAGTAGGGTAGATCATCTATAGTTAAGCTCTTCAGTGTAGCAATAGATATTGTGATACTCTTCAAATTCATCCACTCGCAATCTAATATAGCTAACTCTTGAAGGACAGGGCAGCTAGAGAAAAGCTTTTGGGTTAAGATATCATTAGGAAATGTAACTAGACATAGGTGCAAGGTTTTAAGGCATGGAAAAGAAATGGAAGTGGGGAGTTCAAGGACACAATTCATTTCTATTTTCACCACTGTGAGCGATTTGCTATCAAATACACAACGGGGCAACATAAAAGGCTTCTCTACAAAGAGGCAAAGATCAAGTTCTTGAATGTTATGCATGATAGCAGAAGAGACCCACGCGTGAACACGAGCCGCGCTAAAGCAAACCCGACATGAAAGGCGGAACCTTTTCATGGTTGATACATCCCGAAGTAGAAGCACTCTCTCAACAAAATTCATGAAACAAGCCACCTCGAGTGGATACCAACCATTCATCTCACTTGAATACAACAATGCATCATCAAAGTCAATGTTGGGAACAGAGGTCCATAGGTACTTCCACCTTGTCGATAATATGCAGGTTCCAACAGCATCTTTGGTGGGAAGAAATGAAAGGATGTGATGAAGGATACAGTCCGGTAAGTTACTAATTTTATCTTCCCTATCAGTCATACTCTGAACCTCGCAGGATTTTTGATGTTTGTAGTCGGCCATAATTTAGACCCTTTTATCCCTAAATTGAGAAAGTATTTGGTTAGAGGGAACAACAATCAAGTCAAAGGTAGTAAACAGAAGCACAAGAGAAGCCTAAAGTAGATAACAAAGCAGTTTCAAGGTAAGCACATTTGGAGTATAATTTGACCAAACTAATAGTTAAAACTCCCTTCAACCTACAAAATAATAGAAATGCAATAAATGTGGTAACAACCCTATCCTCGTTGGGAAATGATAGAAGGTGCCACTTGATTTTACTTTTTCAGTTCATTGATATTTGTGTTTAAAGGATTATGAGTCTTTGCTTAGAGCTCACTGAATAGTAATTGATAAAAACATAGAAATAAATATAAAAAAATCAAACAATATAGTTAAATTGGAAGCAAATAAATTTAAATTGTGGTATAAAAAGGATTACCAGTTGATGAGCACCGCCAATAGGTCTCAGATGCAAATAGAGATGGCGCTTCAGATACCCTAAGCTACACAAAAGAAGATGTCGAGATAGTACACATGCATATGTATTATCTGAATGTAGATGATTGACATACTAACTAGGGATTAACGATTAGGGTTTGACATCCCATGGGGCGGGGCGTTTGCTAAATGTGAATAAAACGTCCAACAACAACAAAGTTTCTACATTAATAAGATAATCAAGCTCGGTGACAACCAAGATGGGCATGAAGGTTGTTATGTTATATGGTACAGAGAAATGTTTCGGAAGAGGAGAGGATTGGGATCGTAGAATTTGTAGTATGCCTACGCGGCCAAATAGTGCGTTACACACACGGAGTAATCTCTTAGAGCAAATTATATAGAAGCTTATAAGTCCTATTCACTTTTTCCGTAACTTTCTTGAGGAAGTTACATAAGTGGTTGGACTTTTTTTTTAATCTTTAAATGATCATAACTTTTGATTCACAAATTCGTTTTTCGCAAAATTACTATTTTTGAAATCTGCTCGACGATATCTATCAAACAAGATCCATGAAGCCTATAAAATTCCAAAGAAAAAAATTTACACAAATCGTAAACTTTACTGTATGCACTAGAATATGAAATAGTTTTATATATGTGACATTTCACAAACAGACAGTAACATTTACTGTGGTAATACTACACAGTATATATATATATATATATATATATATATATATATATATATATATATATACACATCCGGTGGATCTAAACTCTTTTTTTTCAAAAATACCTTATATTTAAAGGTCCGCGCTAACGGCATGCAATCCTTACCACCATTGTTGGCGCTTCAACGACCTTCGCCAGCGCTCCGATTTGGGGTGGGTAAGGGTGGCATGTGGTGCCGCTGGCACGGACCTTTGAAAATAAGAGACTTTTGAATAAATGGGTTTTGGATCCACCGGAGTATTATGGGGTGCCACTGGCGCGGACCTTTGAAAATAAGATTGGATCAATGGGATCGGGATCATCTGGAGCGCCAATTTGAGGTGAATAGGAGTGGCACAGAACTTAAAAATTTACGAGCATATTGGATATATATATATAGTTTGTAAAAATGCCATAGATATTAAACTTTATTGCATACACCAGAAAATGAAATAGTTTTATATTTGTGACATTTTCACAAACAACAACATTTACTGTGATAATATATTTATGAAATAGTTTTATATATATAACATTTTCACAAACAGTAACATTTATTGAGTTAATATTACACAGTATATATATAACATTTCCACAAACAGACATTTACTGAGTTAAAGACTACACACTATATATATATATATATATATATATATATATATATATATATATATATATATATATATGTGTGTGTGTGTGTGTGTGTGTGTGTGTGTGTGTGTGGTGGATCCAAACCCTATTTTTTCAAAATTACCTTATATTTGAAGGTTCGCGCTAGCGGTATCCAATCCTTACCACCATTATTGGAGCTTCAACGACCTTCGTTAGAGCTCCGATTTGGGTGGGTAAGGGTGGCATGTGGTGCCGCTGGCGCGGATCTTTGAAAATAAGAGACTATTGAATAAAAGGATTTTCGATCCACCGAAGTATCATGGGAGGCCGCTGGCGCGGACCTCTGAAAATGAGATTGGATAAATGGGATCGGGATCATCTGGAGCGCCAATTTGGGGTGAATAGGGGTGGCACAGAACTTTAAAAATAGGAGCATATTATATATATATATATATATACAGAAAGGATCTCATGCATACCCAGTTTGCATACCCTCCGTGCGGACCATTTTTTTAAAATAGTAAAAAAAATAATTTCGGGCTGATTTTTTTTTTATAGTTTCTAAACATTTCAATAGGACCATAAAAAAAATTCAATTCAAAATGAATTTTTTTGCTATTTTAAAAAAATCGGTCAAACTTTGTCAGTTTTTAAGTTGTTTTTAAGTTGTTAAAAAGTGACAAAGTTTGACCGATTTTTTTAAAATAGCAAAAAAATTCATTTTGAGTTGAATTTTTTTTTATGGTCCTATTGAAATGTTTAGAAACTATAAAAAAAAAATTACATCAAAAATATTTTTTTTACTATTTTATCAAAATTGATCCGCGCCAGCGGTATGCAAACTGGGGTATGCATGAGAACCGCTCTCTCTCTCTCTATATATATATATATATATAGTTTGTAAAAATGTCATAGATATTAAACTTGATTGTATACACCAGAAAATGAAATAGTTTTATATTTCTGACATTTTCACAAACAATGACATTTACCGTGATAATATATTTATGAAATAGTTTTATATATATAACATTTTCACAAACAGTAACATTTACTGAGTTATTATTACACAATATATATATAACATTTTCACAAACAGTAACATTTACTGAGTTAATATATATATACACGGTAGATCCAAACCTTTTTTTTTTTTTTAATTACCATATTTTTAAAGGTTTACGCTAGCGACATTCAATCCCCACCACTACCCACCCCAATTGTCGAAGCTTCAACGACTTTCATCAGAGCTATGATTTAGGTGGGTAGTAGTGGCATAGGGTGCCGCTGGCGCGGACCTCTAAAATTAAAAGAATATTAGATAAATGGAGTTTGGATCCACTGATGCTCCTAGTAGGGGTGACAGTGGGTTAGGTTTATATCTATAACATTTTTACAAACGTTAACATTTACTGTGTTATAACACAGTATATATATATATATATATATATATATATATATATATATATATATATATATATATATATATATATATATATATATATATATATATATATATGGTGGATCCAAACCTCTTTTTTCAGATATTATCTTATTTTTAACGGTCCGCGCCAGCGGCATCCAATCCCCACCCCTTTTATCGGAGCTCCAACAACCTTCATCAGAGCTCTGATTTGAGGTGGCATGGGATGCCGATGTAACATTTTCACAAACAGTAACATTTATTATTTGTGAAAATATTACAGATATAAACCTAATCCAATGCTACCCCTACCCACCTCAAACTGGAGCGCCGGTGTATCAAAACTCCATTTATCCAATATTCTCTTATTTCCTAAGGTCCGCGCCAGCGGCACTCCATGTCACCCCAAATCAGAACTCTGATGAAGGTTGTTCGAGCTCCAACAATTGGGGTTGGTGGTGGTCGGGATTAGATACGGCTAGCGCGGGTCGTTAAAAATAGGTTTGGATCCACCGTATATGTATATATATATATATATATATATATATATATATATATATATATATATATATATATATATATATATATATATATATATACTGTGTTATAACACAGTAAATGTTAACGTTTGTAAAAATGTTATAGATATAAACCTAACCCACTGTCACCCCTACTCACTCCAAATTGGAGCGTCAGTGGATCCAAACTCCATTTATCTAATATTCTTTTAATTTCAGAGGTCCGCGCCAGCGACACCCTATGCCACTACTACCCACCTAAATCATAGCGCTGATGAAAGTCGTTGAAGCGTCGACAATTGGGGTGGGTAGTGGTGGGGATTGATTGTCGCTAGCGTAAACCTTTAAAATATGGTAATTTAAAAAAAAAAAAGGTTTGGATATACCGTGTATATATATATTAACTCAGTAAATGTTACTGTTTTTGTGAAAATGTTATATATATATTGTGTAATATTAACTCAGTAAATGTTACTGTTTGTGAAAATGTTATATATATAAAACTATTTCATAAATATATTATCACAGTAAATGTTATTGTTTGTGAAAATGTCAGAAATATAAAACTATTTCATTTTCTGGTATATACAATAAAGTTTAATATCTATGACATTTTTACAAACTATATATATATATATATATATATATATATATATATATATATATATATATATATATCTAATATGCTCCTATTTTTAAAGTTCTGTGCCCCCCCCTATTCACCCCAAATTGACGCTCCAGATGATCCAGATCCCATTTATCCAATCTTATTTTCAAAGGTCCGTGTCAGCTTCCCCCATGATACTTCGGTGGATCCAAAGCCCATTTATTTAATAGTCTCTTATTTTTAAAGGTCCACGCCAGCGGCACCACATGTCACCCTTACCCACCCCAAATCAGAGCTCTGACGAAGGTCGTTGAAGCTCTAATAATGGTGGTAAGGATTGGATACCGCAAGCGCGAACCTTCAAATATAAGGTAATTTTGAAAAAAAAGGGTTTGGATCCACCGTATATATATATATATATATATATATATATATATATATATATATATATATATATATATATATATATATATATATGCTGTGTAGTATTAGCACATTAAATTTTACTGTCTGTTTGTGAAAATGTCACATATATAAAACTATTTCATATTCTAGTGCATACAGTAAAGTTTACTTTTTGTGTAATTTTTTTTCTTTGGAATTTTATAGCCTTCATGGATCTTGTTTGATAGATCTCGTCGACCAGATTTCAAAAATAGTAATTTTGTGAAAAACGGATTTGTGAATCAAAAGTTATGATCATTTGAAGATTAAAAAAAAGTTCAATCACTTATGTAACTTCCTCAAGGAAGTTACGGATTGTTGGTTTTAAAAGGGTAAAATTGGAAAAAAAGTTCCAAAAAATTAGGAATAGGACTTATATGTAAGAGAAAAACATGATGGGACTAGAATGTCTATAAGAACGTCTAATAGGATCTAAACGTAAATGCTCCAATCTCTTATGTTTAGTATTTGATTAATATAATTATGAATTATTATTATTATAATTACAAAAAATAAAATAATTTATTTGAATTTGTAGAAAAATAATAGTAATAGAAAAGAATTCGAGCCCTTTAAGATAATTAATTTCCTCAAATATGATCTGAGGTTAATGAATATTGTCTCCCAAAATATAACGGATTTTTCAAATTAATTCATAATAATAATTAATTTCAACAAACACAATTTCTATGTTTTCACTCAACTAAATAGCATAACCAAGGTTCTAAAAAATGCGGGGCGTGGTCGAGGAGTGGAGGCCAAGCCTTAAACCTTAGAAGTCTAGGCGGGTCTTGGCGTAAAAAGGCGTGAAAAGGCGTTTAGGCCTCCTTAATATATTTTAATATTTTTTAACCATAACAAGGCTATTAAAATACTAAAATTGTACATATCATAAAAATATGTCTGAATATATGCAAATTAAAATACTATTTGATTATTTTGGATGAGATAATGGTCCGGTTAGTAAAAAAATTCTTTAAAAGGCGATATCGTTTCACTAAAGTATTGTTATTTTTAGAAAAAAATGCACCTTAAGGGTTTTACCAAGAATAAGGAGTAAAAAACTTAAGGCGAGGCGTTTCTCCCAAGCCTTAAGCCTAGGCGGATTTTTTAGAACAATGAGCATAACAGAAATGGATGACATGAATGCAGTGATGCAGAAAATATTTTCTGGAAATAGCATCATTTTGGGTTGAAAGAAAGTATGAGAGGGAATTTTTTTCATTGGTGAAAAACTAGAGGGAATGGTTTTTATTTATAGCCTTGGTTTTTACTATTGGGAATAGTCAAAACGTTTTTAACTGTCAAATAACAGTTAATTAACTGTTGATTGTTGGCATTTAATTAATTTTGTAATCAATTAATTAAATTAAAGTCGAGAGAGTGAATTAAATTCGACCTAAAAATATAAGAGATATTTCCAAACCCGAGTCCGAGCCCGAGCCGGCCGGCCGGATGGTGCGAGTGTGGGCTTTTGGCCCAAGCCCAATACATGCATAGTGTAGGTCATCTCCTATTCAAAGAGTTGGGATACCCCAAAGGCATCAAAACCTTAGTCCATACTTTGAGTGTTATTAACTCTTCAATTTTTCACTACTCTTCCAATGTGGGACAAGAGTTAAAACACACCAAATTCATTAACTTTCATTGTTTTATGAGTCACTTTGGACACAAATATATCATTCATAACTTAATGTAATTTGACGTATGAATATACCACATTAATCTCCTCACACAGGAGAACGCGTTTATATATGGTCCTGCAAATATCGAGGTGTGGATCCCATTTAAATTTGAGCTCAAAGTTGCTTAAAATTCTGTCCAAAAATCTAGACAGCTTTTAAGTCCAATTTTCCAACATAATCATTATTTTCTATTGTCAAATCGTTCATCGCCTATCGACCGTAGTGCTATGATACTCGGACCAAAATTCGTCTTTTGAGGGAAATTATGTCAAGCAAGTCATGTGAAAGGCGCGTGAACTATATCGGACCACGGGTACTCAACTTATAACAGAGCACTGGGTGAAGAATCACAATTATCCAAATTGTGATCGTACGGGCTCCGAATGGGCTGTTCTAAACTGATTCCCTAAAATGGGCTCACTACAATAAGTTTTATTTTTTGTGTGTCTGAAAAGACACCTGCAATGAGTTGACTAATATTTCTTTGTATCATACCACGTGGTGTTGGGGTCAGTTTTAAGCGCACATCGACTAATTCACGTTCACGGTTCGTGGCTTCCGCTGGCCAAGCATTATTTTGATAGTACCAGGGATCGAATTAAGGACCAAACTCAATCTACCCCCAAGACTATCCTAGTGACAGCCTTATTCCACTGGGCCAAGAGGCTGGGTTATGAGTCAACTAATCAAGTTTGGGTTTATTCATATAAACAGTCATAATTTTAGACACCGCACGATATGAGATTGATTCGAAATTAAAAAGACTTATCGCGTTCATATTCATGTTTATAATACGAAGTCGTGTTGTGTCGTATTATATTTGTGTCAAAAATTAAACACGAAATTGCCAAAAAATTGCCCGAAAACACGACCTAATTGACATGAAATTAATAACACGAAAACCTCAATTATAAACACGAAAAAGACACGTTAATGACTCTATTTTAAACAAGGACCCTCTTCAAGTTGTTTTTTCTCTTAGCTAAAACCCTCATTTCATCCACACACCATTTACGAATTTACCATCTTCCCTCTGCCATCTCCAACTTCATCTCCCTCCACCATCTCCATCTCTATCTCCATCTTCATCTCCCCTCCCCTCCGCTAACTCCAACCGAAAAATATGGTCGGCTCAACACTTTCTTCTTCGATCGAAAGAAACTGTTTACTCCAATTAGTTTAATGAAGCTCCGATTGAAAAAAAAGGGTCGACTCTCGTTGAAAAAATTTGTATTTACCCTTTTATTTCTGCAAAAATTTATATGATTTAGTTTTTTAGAAGGTTTAAATCAATTCATCCCATTCTTTTTTAGTTTGTTAAGAGTTTTTTTGTTAATATTTCACATATATCTTCCCATATAAGTCTAATTTAGTTTGTTAGCAACAACACGACGGTTATTAATTTAAGCTTTTGTTGTTTCTTAGGGTTTTATTTAGCTTTCTAAAATACTACTTATAGGATATCTTGTTGAGAAGCAATATGGATTTTATATTTAAATGATGTAGTTTTGGATTACATTGATAAAGATTTACTTCCTTTTTACTTGTTTATATTCATAATGTTCCTTTTAATGGCTCCGTTTTTTGTTTTTATTTTTTTATTGTTTCACTTATCATTTATTTTTGTTGATTAGTTACTTGTTTATATTCATAAGGAAGATTTACTTCCTTTTTAATTGTTTATATTCAAAATCTTAGTTGCTCAACACAGGAACTCCAAGATGATTTATTTAACTTTGGAAAAGTCTTCAATAAATGACTCGTGTATGTCGTGTTTCTCGTGGCAGTCGTGTTTGTCATGTTAATTTGGATGAAAAATTATAAATTAGGATGAGACATTTTTGTTGAAGCGTAGATTATTATGTAATGATATAACCTTATTGAGAATAGAGTAATATGTTGCCAATGTAATAAAAATACATATCTACATGTGCATGTACATGTACAGGTTAGTTTTTATGGTGTTGTATTAATGTAGAAAAAGATTCCTAGTTTATCCATGCACATATGTATTTGGGTGTCACAATCATGCTTAAAACCTGCTATAATAACTACGGTTTCATTACTTGTGCCCTAATATTCTTCGAATCTCAATTACTGATAGATCAATATTTCTTTCATTTTCTACTATTTCGACAAACGTGATCCAAATTGTTATAAACTATAGTCCTAATTATTACCCTTTTCCTTATGTACAATATGTAATAAAGAAATAATGTTACATGGACAATAGTATTATAACAGACACTACACTATTTGGGCCTTTTTGTCATGGTCAAGGAGCTTGACAAAAAGGATTTATCACGGCCAATAACTGTGACAAATATGGGGATGATAAAGCCATGTGTCACGATCATTGACTGTGGCAATGAACCTTTGTCATGGTCATTTTTGCACTGATAAAATCATTAAAAAAATGGGGGTGACCAAGACTTGTCACGAAAAATATTTTCTAAAAATTCCCAAATAAATATGCAATCATTAAAAATTCTAAATTAATTATTTTACCATTAACGTGACTGGAGTAGTGGGAACAGTTGAAAGGCACATTTCATGAAGCACGATTCACGTATAAAGATGATGAATGCGAGGATCCGGATCAAAGCCTTCTTGGATGATCATGTTGACATGCCGAATGTAGCGGTATCAGACATACTAACTGTGATGTAGGACACATAGAAAACTTTCTACATTCTAAACGAACATTTATAGAATCATGTCCTTACAAATCTCCCCTATGTCTATCCAGGTACATAGATAAAAACTATCCGAATTATGCTACCCAAACTCAAAACAAATGACGTATAATTTAATATCCCCATTGAACCCAAAACTGAAAATACTAAATGACATGTCTTCATAGACTTCAACATCTTCAAATCATCAACTTTTTCTCACTTTCTTTGTCATCATCAGGGTGTGCAAAAATAATACCCAATTTTGTACTTGCACACATGAGACAAGAAATAATACCCGTGATGCGCAACAGTTTGAAATATAACGATAAACAGAATAAATATCAATTAAGCTCAAGCAAATTAATATTAAATCAAACAACAATTCTCCACCATAATTTCTTCTCCCCAATTTATGATATCCCCAAATAGACAAAAAATGAAGAACACAAAGCAATACAAATGGAGACTGTCATAATGTAATCAAACTTTACCTTTTTGAAATTTTCAAAATTCTTCACACAAAATATACAAGAAAGAATCACACCATGAAAGAACACGAAAATAACCAAGTCGATGATAGCGGAAATGTAGGGATGTGAAGAAATTCGACAGGAAAATCAATACATACAACCATAATATATGTGCACGATGAATTTCGGACATTCCTAACGAATGAACTCAACATCTTCCTTAGGTGTAAAAATGGTGGAATTATAAGAAATTGACTCAATCAAAGCTCAAAGTTATGTAACGCTTTTTCATAACTTTCAAGGATGTGCAAACCCGTTTTATATTCCATCCAAACTCCCTCAATAAATAATAATGCTTTTTATTTTTATTTTGAGGTGATGAAACTAAAACCTACTGGCCCACTTTTTGGCATATTTTTCTTTTTATTGCCTTTGAATTTTTTTGAGCTCTTTTTAACCTCTTTGGACCTTGGCTTCTGATTTTGCCAAAATTTTATTTTCTAGGTCCGATTTGAACGGTGGCTTAGTCGCAAAGGATAAATGAGTATCTTTCGCAGCCCTTCCCCATTTTGCAAATTCACACAAACTCACTGCAACGGTTTTTACATGCACTACTTTATTATCAAGTTTTACCGCAGTTGGTTCATTGTATAGACATAATTGAGATGGAAACACTCAAGTCAATATGTGATAGACAGGTACAATACTCAAATAATACCGTGCACGTGTGCAATATAGGAGATAAAGAGCCAAACATGTAAAATATTTCACTAATCACATCTCAATGACTCTAAACAATGTAAAGTACATGGATGAAATGATGTAGCATCTCAAATCACTATTAAACAGTCACGTGGAATATGGAATGAAGTTGTCACTACGGTGTAATACCCCGTATTTTTATGGCTTTTAATTATGAGATTAATTAAATATATTTTTTTTAATTATGGGATTAATTAAATTAATTTGGGATAATTAATTGGAAATTAATTCGGATTTAAATATCTAGCGAGACGAGAGTTAATATTTAAATATGATTATAATGTTGAATATTACTGAGTGATATGGTAATATGTGATTTTTGAATTTATTAAAATTGTCGTGAGTTGAAAATACGGCAGTTTCGGTAATTTAGTTGGGACGCACGTGTCAGTCGTGTCAGGACCCAATTTAATAGATTTAAAAGTATTTTATTTTTATGTCATCCGTATGATCATTTTGAGTGTGTCAACGTGTCCAGAAGGGTCGAGATAGTCAGAAAACACTAGCCGGGGGTTTAGTTTGGGTCCCGGAGCATTTTTAGGTATGATCGACAACCCGTGAGGGTATTTTAGTCATTCCTATTTTTGGTGAATAGTGACCTACGAAATTTAGGTTTTAATTATTAGCCAACACTTGAGTCCCTTAGGGTTTTCACAATCAAAGAGCATCATGGCAGTTAGAGAGATAGAGGAGAAATTCTAAGGGTTTCCATGGCTATAACCACCACTTAGAGGCTTTTGCACCGCCGTCACCACCACCGGATAGATCGGAAAGCAAGGATCATCCTCATATCGTCTACTTCAAAGGATCAGAATATTTATTTCAAGTAAGTGATTTATCTTGCAATAATTTATGGCATATACTCTACATGATAATTTAGGTTTGATGTCAAATTATGAATAATGGCAAAAAAATATGAAATTGGAGACTTAATAATTGGTTTTGGGTAGGTTTGCATGTGGTGGTCCTTCTGAAAACATTTGATGAACGAAATTATAAATTAAGGATTAAGAATCACGAAATTTAATTGAGGATTATGGTGATTTTGGAAGATATAGTGAAAAATTTGGGTTGTAGTGAAATTCATGACTTTTGATCCAAGAAAACGATGTTATGTTATAGTTTAATAATTCTTGAACGTTAGAACTTGTGTATATATGTTGGTTTAATGATTAGTAAACTTACATGGGAGATTGGGACGCTGTGTGTAAAAAGGAAGAAACCCGTAACCGTTAAGAGAAATCTGGGTAAAAATATGCTTAATCGATCGATCGATCCAAGAATGTCGATCGATCGATCATTTACTTCGATCGATCGACCTCTCCTGATTTTTGGCAATTATTTTCCTTAAAGGTTTAATGAAAATTCCAAAGCCGATATTGATTCTTAGGATGATTAATATAATATTTTGGGACTTATTTAAGGTCAGTAGAGTTTTAGTTATTGTCGAAAAATGTTATAACTTATGGGATTGAGCGTTATAATTATGAACGGTTACCGAGTGAGGACAGTTTGAGATCTTCGATTTTGGGACTAAAAGCGGAATGAAAGATAATTTAAGGGATTTTATATTTGCTGAGATAACCTTAGGAACAAATAGGAGACCTAGTATTCACTTGGGATAGGTATTGGTACCCGAATCCGTATGACGAGACTTGTCGCGTTAAATAAATATTACGTAGAATATCCGGAACATAAATGTTGACGCCACGAACTGTTGGTTATCTGGCAATCAATGCTGTGGTCGAGATGCAGCTCGAACCGCCTTAGTTGCTCGTCGTTCAGGAGTTCATCGGAGCGCTGGAGTTCCTCGGAGTGTTGTAGTTCCTCGGGGTATCCTTATTGCTCGGAGCGAACATGACTTGGTCGGGGGAAATAAACCTCCTCGTTGTTATTGTGCCATGTAGATTGACACGTGTCTTCTTATTATTGGTCCACGTCAGTAGATTAAATTTGGTATCAACAGAAGCCCCCAATGCTTCATGCTTGATGGGTTACTTGAAAGGATGGAGTATTTATTCTGCAATGTTGCTCGGTGCTCGTGAAATTCTTGATCTACCTTCTTTATTTGTTCAACATAAAGTTCATTATCTCCTGGACGAAGTATGATGCAGGCTGATCGATGGTTGCTAATCTTTCTTTAGAGGAACTCCGTGTGCTATGTATCACCCCTGGGAATTTGGATGCAGCCATGCCATAGTATGCAGCTTGTAGCTTGTCATAATCTTCAAGTATGTTGATTGGTTTGCCAGCCGACCAACTGCTTCCTGTGTCGAGCAACTGAGTGCTATCTTCACATGCTTGATTTTTCTGATTTATGCTCCTCTGAATAATTTGTCGAGTAACATATTAGCTTTTGAACCCAACTCTTCAATCTGATTAGTACCAAGCTAGTGGTGGACTTCGAAACATTTTCACATAAATTCTTCTTCATTATTGGTCGAGACAGTATTAGCAAAGATCTCAGTGTTGTAGATGCTGATTTTAACTTCTACCTCTGCTCGGGGACGAGCAAGAGGTTCTCGGGGACTAACAAGTGATTCTCAGGGACGAGCAAGTGCTTCTCGGGAATGAGCTAATGCTTCTCGGATAGATCATCTGTGATGAATATCAGAATGTTGAAAGATCTTAACTTCATACACTCCCCTTATGCTTTGAATGATCCTCCTGCTGGTGAGGAACCTGTTTTAAAATTAGAAGGAGAAGAAACCAATAGAATAGGAATCTCAATGTAATAGTTAGTATACATTTTCATTCTCAATGTATTTTATTTTTTATTTTAATGAAAGACTTTCATTTTTGTTCGCAATCTTAATTGCTGTTGTCTTGTAAATATCAAACACTTTACATTTACGCATATGTATAACAATATTGTGTTGTTCATCGACCAACTTAGTAATAAAGAAATTACAAGTATTAGTAACGTTGCTCGATCACTTAATAATAAAGTAATGAGTATAAAAATGTTTAAATTTTTCCAACCAACCAAGGTTGTTAAATAATGTTTGTCGACCAATTATAGTTAGTGAGAGTTTATCCCCGACTAACCATACTTGGTAAATTTTTGTCTTTATAAAATGTATCCGACCAACTAAGGTCAATAAATTCTTCTTGTCGACCAACTACAGTTAGTGGGTTTTTATCCCCGACCAACCATACTTGGTTCAGTTTGAAATATTTTGTTCTTAGAGGAACTTTTTGTAATAATATTACCTCCCGACCAACATAAGTTGTAATGTGAGAATATATTTTTATCTTACCAACCGTAGTTGATCATGCTGGTGTACACCTCCTAACCAAAGGAGTAGTAGTTTTTTGGCTCCTTAGAGCTTTTGGCTCCTTAGAGCGCCTCCTAACCAAAGGAGTATTTTTTGGCTCCTTAGAGCACTTTTTTGGCTCCTTAGAGCTTTTGGCTCATTAGAGCACTTTTTGGCTCCTTAGAGCTTTTGGCTCCTTAGAGCACTTTTTGGCTCCTTAGAGCTTTTGGCTCCTTAGAGCGCTTTTTGGCTCTTTCGAGCTATCTGGTCCATTAGCTCTGAGGATATCCTGGCGCTGAATGAACCTTCAAAATGTTTGACTGATGATAATAGGCAGCAAACTCCTCGTTATCAAATTGTGTTCCATGGTCTGTGATGAAGGCATGAGGGAGACCATATCGACAGATGATGTTCTTCCAAACAAATTGGTACACCTTACTTCTCGTATGTCATGTCAATAAGTGGCTCAGCTTCTATCCACTAAGTAAAATAATCTACTGCGATGACGAGGTATTTGAATCTTCCTCGAGTCGTCGGCAATGGTCCAACCAAATCAATTCCCACATGGAAAATGGCAAAGGATAAATGATGGGTGTCAACAATGTTTGTGAAGTTCTTCGGATGGAGGAAAAGCGTTGGTACTTGTCACATTTCTTGGCATAAGCTATACAATCAGCTCTCATCGTCAGCCAGTAGTATCCCTGCGTCATCACCTTTTGCAAAAGTGTCCGACCTGCTACATGGGCTCCACAGGACCCTTCATGGATCTCTTTAATCAATTCTTTCACCTCGGAGGGATGTACACATCTTTGCAAACCTGCCATAATTCCTCGTCTATACAAAATACCATTAATTAGTACATACCGAGCAGCTTTAAACTTCCATTTCTTGGCAGCGAGCTTATCCTCCGGTAATTGTTCCTCCTCAATATATGCTCCGATGGGATCCATCCAAGATGGTCCTAAATCAAGGGTAATAATATTCATCGTCAGGTCTTCATCTATGCTCCGACTTTCTAATACTTCAATTGGTATCGTTCTTCGCAGCTCGGTACGAGTAGCTGATGCTAATCGGGCCAAGGCGTATGCTCTCACATTCTCCATTCTTGATATTCTTACCAGTTTGAACAGCAACAAACTCTGATACTAACTCCTTTACCTTTGCTTGATACTTGATCATCAATTCTCCTTCGGCTCATATATTCCCAACATTTGATTTACGATCAATTGAGAATCACTGAAGACAATAACCTGCTGTACCTCCATAGTATTTGACAAATTAAGACCTGCTATCATGTCCTCATACTCAACCTCATTATTAGAAGCTTTGAATTAGAAACGTAGGGCGTATTCCCTGTCGACCTCATCTGGGCTGTTCAAAACGATCCCTGCCCCACAGCCTGTAGTGAAAGATGATCCATCTACATATAGCCTCCATATAGGCAACTTGTCTTCTAATTTCTGGTCTGACAGAGTTCCTCGGTGGAATACTTTTCGCTTTCTTTCATCATGTCCTGATACTTCTGAATACACCTCCTGAACTTCAATATACCTCCTGAACTTCAATATTCCTCCTGAACTTCAATATACCTCCTGAACTTCAATATACCTCCTGAACTTCAATATTCCTCCTGAACTTCAATATACCTCCTGAACTTCAATATACCTCCTGAACTTCAATATTCCTCCTGAACTTCAATATCAAAAGTAATTCCTGAGCAAGAACAATAACTCCTGAATGATGATTAGTCGGGGCCCTGACCGTGTGAGTTTGTAGAGTTGAATTTGATGCTCGACTGCACGATGTTATAAGAATGTGCCACCAAATGAACAAATATATCTGTAATAAAAGCCCCCAACTGTGGAATGTGAACTTTGAATGAGATTTATCGACCAATACCAACCGGAGTTGGATTTTATCTACCAACCGGAGTTGGATTTTGTCTACCAACCGGAGTTGGATTTTATCTACCAATCGGAGTTGGTGGTAATTGATAATAAATGATGAAGACTTCCTCGGAGCTGACCAACAGATTGTTGGGAATAAGATAATATAAATGCTGGAGACCTCCTCGGTGCTGACCAATAGATTTGTTGGGAATAAGATAATATAAATGCTGGAGACCTCCTCGGCGCTCCTTGGCGATGACCAACAGATTGTTGGGAATAAGATATAATAAATGCAGGATACCTCCTCGGCGATGACCAACAGATTGTTGGGAATAAGATATAATAAATGCAGGATACCTCCTCGGCGATGACCAACAGATTGTTGGGAATAAGATAATATAAATGCAGGATACCTCCTCGGCGATGACCAACAGATTGTTGGGAATAAGATATAATAAATGCTGGAGACATCCTTGGAGCTGAATAAGATAAATGTTGTCCTCAACAGATTGTTGGGAATAAGATAATATAAATGTTGGAGATATCCTTGGAGCTGAATATATGATTATAAATACTTGTCGAGCTCCGTGCTGAAATGAGAATAAAATATGCATCCAAATAGATATAAAGAATAATTAAAAATAATAAAGTGCCTCGCCGATCAGTCGAGGTAGAATCATATAATACCGAACAAGAATAAGATCTTTCAGAACATAAGAATATGGCCGAGAACGTTGTCAGGCCTGAATATAAATAAGAATTATCCGAATGTTGTAATTCTCCTTAAAGCTGTATAAGTATCTTGTCGAGGCATAATTGCAGAATGCCGAATAAGAATAATATTTTCCAGAACATAAGAATATGGCGGAGAACTTTGCTGGGCCTGCACATAAATAAGAATTACCCCGACCAACTATCCGTTGGGGGTGAAATATAATAACTGTTGTAACTTTTCCTCGGAGCCGAATATATATAGAGAAAAGAAATTTTTTCGAGCTCCATGCTGAGATAAATATAAAATATGAATCCGAACGGATATAGAATAATTTGTGCTTCAACATTCGTCGGCATTGAATCTTGTGCCTGTAAAAATTAATAATTTGCTCTACCATATGTGTAGGCTGAATTGATTAGTCATGCGAATAATTTACTCATCCAATCAATATATGATATGTATCAGCATAAAAATTTCAAAATATGAAATAATATGTTTTATGCCAAATGTGTGTGAGATGGACAAATTATTATCAAATATGCATCATAAATAAGACGTAAAGTTTTTTGTAAATTTATTTAATCTCCAACAACCCATCATGTATTAGTTGATGTTTAAAAATATTTTTGGGGTGAGCATAAGTTAAAAAGACTTAAGCCCCCTGCTTGTCCCCAAGCCGAACTCGTGTTTAAAGAAATATCAGGGGTGTTTAGCATTTTTTAATACCCCAAGATTCTACTGCTGCCGACAAACGACATGGATGTTGCCGACCAACATTTAAGGATATCTCAAATTATATAATATATGGTTGGATGACCAGAATATATCGAATCTTTAGATCAAAAATAACATTCAATGTAAAATTTAAGCCTTAAGAATGTTAATTAAACGAATAAATATATAATCCACTAGATCGTGTGATTTCGACAAAGAAACCTTGTGATGTGATGAACGAGGGGCCAACATATCAAATTTGTGCCCAGAGTCTTGATATGGTCATGATTATTTTACTGATCCTCTTTTACAAGAGGTGAGTAATGATTTTTCAGGTGAGAGAAAATTATTTTTTATATTGACCCCTTCCTATTCCCAATTTGGAGAGATAAAAATATGGTGAATGATCGAAATTATTACCAAATTTATATCAAAAATCAATCAATTTGATTTTATTGACATAGATGGAAAATGAACCAAATTAAGTATATAGTTCATAAAAGTGAATGCAAAGAGACTCAAACTTGAAGAGATAGAGAATATATATGGCTCATGATTTCCATGAGAAGACTTTTCATTGTCTTTAACCTTTTCCCGTTCTTTTATTAAAAATAGGACGGGAATTTGAATAGACATCAAATATCTTACAAAATTTATTTCAAAATCAACAATGAAAATGATCAAATCTTATCATCGTCGTATATATTGGCATATGTAATCATTTAAAATATTTATTTCATGATATTAAATTAAAACTTGAGAATCAAGCAAAGAATTATGATTTATGAAATCCATTATTTTTCAGATTTCTAAATAAGAATGAATCTAACAGTTATGATTTAAAAATCATAATATGCAATATTTTGCAGATAAAAATTTGACAATTAATTTATGTATATAAACATAAAAATCACGATTCAATCAAAAGATGTATGTATAATTGATTATATGTAGAGAAAATAAAAACTTAGCTTTTGGTGGAGAACAACGCTTGTAACACGTTCCCACAGACGGCGCCAATCTGTTGAAGACAGAAAATGGCCACTGCCATTTTAGTGGCGTCAACAGCAGATAAATGATGAGGATGAGATTGGAGATGAAGATAAACATTCACATCAAACATATAAGAGACAAAGATTTTTAAAGTGGTTCGGCTAGGAATAAAGCCTACGTTCACTGTTATGTTATTGCTGAGTGTTTGTGGAATTCTTGATTACAAGTTCTCTCAAGAAATTCCCCTTCCCCTTGAATGAGGATGATACAAGGTATTTATAGCCCTTAGGCTGTACATGAAAGGTCCGATACATTAAATGAAATACATATGAAAGGTCCTTGAGGCTATCATCTGAAAGGGTAACTCATTTAATGTTCTTCAAGCGTGTGCGTCAAGATGATAAGCAGTCAATGAACAGTTTTGAACCGTTGGTTATCTGGCAATCAATGCTGTGGTCGAGATGCAGCTCGAACCGCCTTAGTTGCTCGTCGTTCAGGAGTTCATCGGAGCGCTGGAGTTCCTCGGAGTGTTGTAGTTCCTCGGGGTATCCTTGTTGCTCGGAGCGAACATGACTTGGTCGGGGGAAATAAACTTCCTCGTTGTTATTGTGCCATGTAGATTGACACGTGTCTTCTTATTATTGGTCCACGTCAGTAGATTAAATTTGGTATCAGCAATAAATATTATGGGTGAGACTTAATATATAGGGTAGGAGTATACCTATATTGAAATTGTATATATATTGGTTGTGTGATTGTCTAGTATATGGATTATTGTGTGTATAACATACATACGATACTTACTATCACGGGAGGGCATTCGTAAGAGGATAGTCTGGTCTCGATGTGACCTTCGGGGGGACTTTAGATTGATACCTCGGAATATAGGACTTGGAAGGGCTTATCGCTGAATGGATAAGTCTGCTGACCTTGGGAGCATAGGTATGTGCGTGACCCATGGGTATGTGAACTATGTTCGCCTCCACTATGTGTGATTTTTATTGAAACGGTTCCTGAGTGATTCGGAACTTGTGATCCTCACGTACGTGATGTACCGGGATTCGATAGTAGAGTACGAGGGGATCGTATGTTCTATCCTTGTGGGGTGCCTAATTTGTATATGAGATATTATACTAGTGTATATACATATACTTGTGATAGTTCTGTTGTGTTGCTTAGTAAATGTGAATAACTAAGATATTTGAATGAGCTAAGAATGTGAAAAATATAATTAACACTTGAGATAAGTAATTTAATGAATGTGAATATGGGTTATGAATATGTTTTTTTTTGGTGTTACGAGTAGATACCCTATGTTAGAATGCGAACGCAGGAGTGGTACAGATTAGTTAGTTAGCGGCATAACTAGGATGGGTTAAGGGTATACGTTAGGCGTTCACATTAGTTGAGAGGCGAGAAACTCATGTGAGGGTACACAACTAACATGTTTATTATATGTGTTGTTTAATATTGTAATTTAAACACTTACTATATTTTTAAACTGTTTTCACCTCAGGCCCAAATTTATTTTTATTGTAAAACCTTTTAGGTGCCTAGCCACAGGGACGCCAAACTTAGGAGTTTCATTTCATTGACGTGTTGTAGCTGCTGTGGAAGTTACAGGATCTCGGTATTAGACTCCTTCACATTCTGCACTTGATTCTATTTAGGGTTACTCGTCTTTTAGGGCATGTCGCCCATTTCCATCTAGAGATAGCATTCTCAGACTTTCAGTTTTATTTCAGATATTGATTTATTTATTCAGACTCTTGTATTGGAACTTTATTTACTCTGACATTATTATTATTGGAGTGTTTACTCCAGACTCAGTTGATTTCATTTCGTTGGTTATTCATATGAGATTGTTTATACGATTGATGGGTAATGATTTAAATCTTGGTTATTTGTTAACTTAATTAATAAAATTTATCATCTCTCTTTTTAAATATTAGGTGGCTAGTAATTAATTAATTATTTTCGACGGTGATGCTAAGACTGAACCAACTTGATATTCTGTATTAATTTAATAAAGGAGTAGCTACCTGGTATTTAATTATACGGGGTGTTACATATGACTATCTTAAATGTTCATCCATAAAAGGTGTAAATAAAATACAAGACTCTTTTTGTGTTTTTAATTTTTTTTTTATAAAAAGAAAATCTTTTTGGATTTTTTAATTTTTCAAAAAAAAAAGAAAATCTTTTTATATTTTTCTAAAAAGAAAAAAAATAAAAACTAACAACAACTAATGATACAATTTAGAGAAAGGAATCATATGATATGAACATAAAAAAATGCATCATACTCTAGACTTGGTGACCACCCCTCAGTCAACTGTGCAAATTCCTAAAGACTTCCTAAGTCTCTCGAATCTAAGGGCATCTAAAGGCTTCGTGAAATTATCGCCTAACTGGAGGTCGGTAGACACAAAACTCAAGGATACGACCTTCTCTTCTACAAGCTCACGAATAAAGTGCTCGCGTATCCTAGTGTGCTTTGTGCGTGAGTGCTGGAATAGATTACGAGATATGTGTATCGCGCTCGTGTTATCACAAAAAATAGTCATGGTGTCTTGTGATATCCCATAATCCTCTAACATCTGCTTCATCCACAAAAGTTGCATGTAACAACTCCTGACGGCTATGTACTCAGCCTTTAGAATGGACAAATAAATGGAGTTTTGATTTTTGATCAACCAAGAGACAAGAGTAAAACTAAAGAAAAAACGCCCATCAGAAGTGCTCCTACATCCCCGGCCCAATCGACAACCGAATAGGAGGATAAACGGTCATCATATCAAAGGAATACCAAATGCCAAGTGAGAGAGTCCCAATCACGTATTTGATAATACGTTTAAGAGCGAGTAAGTGTGACTCTTTTGGGGACGCATGGTACCGCACATAGACTCCGACACTAAAGGCGATGTCGGGATTACTGGTAGTCAAGTAGAGAGGACTATTTATCATAATCCGATACAAGATTTGTTATACGTCATTGTGTGAAGTGTCCTTGTTAAGCTTTGTTAAGGTACTTATCAGGGTACGTGCGTACTTAGTGGAGTCTAAACCAAATTTATTTACAAGGTCTCTAATAGACTTGGATTGGGAAATGAATATCCCATCCTCTAGTTGAAGAACCTGGAGACCAAGGAAAAAAGTGAGCTCACCTACCATGCTCATCTCAAACTCACTCTTCATATCCTCCTCAAAGTGTTGAGCATGAGGGGAGCATGTGGATCCAAAGACTATGTCATCCACATAGACCTGGGCAACCAAAATAGCATCGTCATCTCTCCTGATGAATAACGTCATATCAACTCCCCCTCTCTTGAAGCCACGAGCTAAGAGATAGGAATTAAGCCGCTCGTACCAAGCACAGGGTGCTTGATTCAAACCGTACAAGGATTTTCTCAGATAGTAGACGTGATCAGGGTGCTTAGGGTATTCCAACCCTTTTGGTTATTCCACATAAACCTCCTCCTATAGAATGCCATTCAGAAAGGCACTCTTGACATCCATCTGATATAACTTGAAGCGCAGATGACATGCGATGATGAGTAATAAGCGGACGGACTCAAGCCTCACAACAGGAGAAAATGTCTCGTGAAAGTCTACACCATCTATCTGTGTGTAGCCTTGAGCAACTAACCTAGCCTTATTTTGGATACTAGTACCAATCTCATCCACCTTATTCTTAAAGATCCACTTGGTATCTATAACATTTGTCTCACTAGATCGGGGGACCAGTTCTCAGACATCATTCTTTCTAAACTGAATCAACTCATCATGCATAATGCACATCCAGTGTTCATCTTTGAGTGCTTCTTTATGATTATTGGGCTCGACTTTGGTCATATAGCAAACGTGGCTAACAACGTTCTCTAGTTGAGCACTAGTCTTGACGTCTAGGGTGGGATCTCCTAGAATAGCAGTAGGATCATGACTCTTGAGAACCCAAGCAGGAGTGTCTCCCAAATCAGGAATAAAATCCACTATAAGTGTGGGAGGCATAATGGGGATCATCAGTAGGAAGTGCGTCATCCTCACACAAAAGGTTAAAATCAATAAATACTGGCGGTTCATCATCTTGCATGGTGACATTTATTGACTCCATAAACTTAGAGCTACTTAGGTTAAAAACTCTATATGCTCTACTAGTCAATGAATATCCTAATAATATTCTCTCGTCGCTCCGGGAGTCAAACTTTCCTACTTGCTCTCTCTCCCGTAGGATGTAGCATTTACTCCTAAAGACACGAAAATATGAAAGGTTGGGCTTATTTCCAGTCCACACTTCATAGGGCATCTTAAATGTGTGTGGATGAAGGTAAACCCTACTCACGATATGGCATGCGATAGACATCGCCTTTGTCCAAAATCTCCTAGCAACTCTACGACCTAGAAGCATAGATCTAACTATCTCCTGAATCGTCCGATTCTTCCTCTCAACAATCCTATTTCGCTGAGGAGTCTTCACGGCCGAAAATTTATGTTTGATCCCGAGGCTATCACAATAAAGATCTACTTTAGCTTCCTTAAATTCAATGTCGTTGTCACTATGTATCCTATTGATAGTGACTTGGTATTGATTTTGCAGGTAACGACACTTGGTCATGAGAAATTCCACAACATTGGATTTCTCTCTCATAAAACCTAAAATCGAGTACCGAGAGAAATCATCTACCATAACGAGGATATACCTCTTACCACCCAAACTCTCAGTACGAGTAGGACCCATAAGATCCATGTGTATCAACTCAAGCACTCGTGAAGTGGTAATGGAATTCAATTTCCTATGGGGGCTATGGACTTACTTTCCCAACTGACAGGGACCACAAACCGCGGAAGTTGGATTTCCATGTGATGGAAAGCCACGTACTAGGTCTTTTTTAGCTAATCTCTCACAATCTCTAAAATTCACATGACCTAGACATTGGTGCCACAAATCCATAGGAATGATCGTGGCGCTGTTGCAGACAAATAAGGACTTGGACATAATCCCATAGCAATTATCTTCAATCCTCACCCCTTGTAATAGAAGTTTATCGGCTTGATCATAAACATTGCACTCGTCCCGGTCAAATGTTACTGCAAAGTCAGCATCGCACAGCTGTCTAATGTTGTGAACGCTTTCAAACCTTTGACGTAAAAAACATCCTCTAGTTTAGGAAATCCTAGTATCTCTACTGTACCTCGTCCTACTATGCTAGACTTTCTCCCGTCTCCAAGGGTGACTTTACCTTCCTTACGACCCTCTAGGTTGGTAAAAATGAGACATCACCTGTCATGTGCCTGGAGCATCCACTATCGAAATACCACTGAGAAGTATTATGTGCTTTAATAGCAACATGAACAATAGGGGCTTTTGCGTCGAGTCTAGGCACCCAAGATGAGGTAACCTTCTGTTAGCCCTTGTCATTATTGGCTCTAGTCGGGATATTAGAAGTGTCCGCTGACGGTATAGAAATCCATTTGAACTCTTCCATTAGACTCTGAGATGTGGTAACTAAAAACTCAACCTATTCTTTAAGACCCCAAAAATCACTAGTGGTATGTGGTGGAGCAAATGTATGTCGTGTCTGACCTAAACTATAGCAAAACTCCCTAAGGTGGCCCTTTCTTTTGCAATAGCTACAGAAGTACATAGTCTTTGGCCGATCTTGGTTTGCTTTTCTTGGCCGAACTCTTCTTCGGGGGTTTTTGGTGATGGCCCTATGAATTTGTAGTAAACTCAGAAATTGGTTTCGGTGCCACATGGGGCGTGGAGGCACCATAAAAACCTATTCCCTGCCTTTCACCAAAACCTAAAGCATGGGTTAGGAGCATCTTTCCCATCTTTTTAGATCTGTCCTCTATATTTACCTTGAACTCCCTGGCTCTTTCAAGGTCATGAGTAAACAGGGCTATAAGGGCTTAAACTTTCTTCTGAATGTCCATGGAGGTCTGGATCTCACTCGTAAGACTATCCACTTGCTTGGTCAAGTCCCCTTTCTCTTTCTCTAAACATCTCTCTCTTTCTACACAAACAGTCGTTCTCTCTCTCAATGCAATGGAGGACTCTCTCTCTCTCTCCCTCTTTCTCATCTCTCCCAAATATTTCTCTAAGATAACTATTCTAAGTGCTAACGCTTTGTTACGCTTTTTATTTTTAAAATAATCAACATATAAATCAGCATACACGCGTCGTAAATCACCCTCGCTCTCACTTGCAGCATCTTCCCCCTCACTCACATCGCTTCCACTGTCGAGGTGTCCCTGTGAAGTAGTATCCTCATTGTCATGAGGTGCAGTGTCAGTACTCACATGACTAGCCATAAATGTGGTGAAGTTACATTCATGCGGTGACTCCTCTCCAGAATCCATCGACTCGACCTCACTGTCATCACTAAGGGAGGCATTAAGAGCAGCTTTGCCCTTGCTTTGGCGTCTCAACCTAGTAGGACACTCAAATGCCTTATGACCTCTACTGTCACACTCATAACATCTCTCCTTATTTTTCTTAGCTGCGTCCTTTTTATCCTTTTTATTTTTTTTCAAACTTATTTTCTCAAAAAAAAATTATCTTTGAAATTGCCATTTTTCTCTAATTTAAGAAATTTCTTGATTTTTTTTCCAAATAAAGCCGAATCGTCCAAATCAAAATCAAAGTCAGAATCAGACAACTCACCTCTCTTTCTTGCTTACCCCTCACTCTTCCTATCATGGGCTTTAAGTGCTACCCCTATGATACGGCGGAAATATTGCGTATTTCACCCGTTAACCTACGCGTTATTAGCCCCCTCGGGTATCTTATTCCCTATATTTATGCTCGTTAACCAGACAACCCTCGGATTTCTATGATAACATGTTTCGCAGGTGTTAATTGAGCTTTTGTAGGTATTTGGATGCTAAGTGTGAAGTCCGGATGCGTTTCGCTCGATTTCCGTACACAACCGCACGCGCAATGGCATTTTAGTCTTTTGACAGCTTGGGCACCTGGCCCGACATCTACACGGAAGTTGTAGCCCTCCTCGCTAGCTTCGCGTGGCCGCAAACGGTGCGCGATTCCGATGCATAACGACAAAGTTACGGCGATTGGAGCGACGTTGGATTGTATGCCAAAACAGGGAGGATTGCAGGCTGCCCTGCTTGGTCGATCTATCGACCATAAGGGTCGATCGATCGACTCTTCTTATTTTTGCCACGAATTACACTGTCGATCGATCGACCAAAGGGGTCGATCGATCGATCCCCTGTTTTTCTGCAGATATTTTCTTTTCTTTTCTTTCTTCTTTTCTTTTATTCTAACTTACTACATAAGCCAAATTTTGGTTTTGTAATAGGGGGCAGCCATATAAACGATTTTAGGTTAGATTTAGCTTAGGTTTTTGGGGTTTTGCTTGGTTTCTCTTCAATTCATCTTGGTTTTACATCCATTTGGTTTGTATGATTGACTATTCATCTTCCCTCTCATCTAATATAGATTGTTTTCCCTTTATCCTTGCTTTCTAGATAACTTTCATGCTTTCATAATTAGTTTTATTGCTTTAATTATTGCTTTCTTAGTCTAATTAGCATAACTTAGTTTAACTCACCATGCACCCTTAGATAAATAGGGTCGGGATTTCATTATCGCCATTTTCGGGCCCCGAGCTCCGAAAACTAGGTTTAGTGCAAAATCGCGTTTAATTGAAACCGCGCGTATCAAAGTTGGATTGCTAAGCGTTTATCTTTCTTTGTCATGCAACGTTAGAGTTTATAGCGACAATCCGAATTTAATCCGCGCGTGACCATTTTGCAGTTAAATGTTTAATCTCGCAACTTTGGCTTAAATCCCTTATTGTGTGATGTTTATGCTTAATTGGAAATGCTCGATTAGATTGCTTTCGAGCCTTAACTCTAGTTAGTAGTTGTTTCGATCCGTTTGGTAGAATGCGATCCCGATCCTCGCTTTACTTTAATTTAGCGTAACTTCTCATTTTCTTTTGTCACCATAACCTCCTATCACCTTTTACACTTTTATTCCTGAAGTAATTAAACAATTAACATCTGAAATTTAATAACTCCCTGTGGATTCTCGATACCCAACTTACCGCTCTACTTGCTTGTCAAGTGTAGCTGTAGCTTAGGTTCTTTTGCATTGAGTCGCCGAACCGATAACAACGATTTGCGTATTACACGACGCACGGTCAGCGCTTAAACAAAAATGGCGCCGTTGCCGGGGAGTGTGTTTTAGATAGTAATTGCTTTATTATTTCGTAGTATTTTTCCTTTCCTATTGTATTCTTTCTTTTAACCTTTCTTGCAAGATTTGCATACTTTGAGCGCTAAGAAACTTTGATTCGCGGTTGCTCATTTTATTTCTTGGATTCTCCATCTTTCAACAACGAGGTAACCATGTCTTTTTATTATAGTTATTACGGTCATTCTAATGATTCATACTTTGGGGATAGTTTTCAAGTTTTTCATTTTCAAGATTTTCTTGAAAATGAAAGACTTGAAAACATTTATCGGAATGAAAATCGTTATTGGGAGCTTGAGTTGGATTCATTATTCGAATCCAATGACGATTCTTATTTCATTACTTTCGAAGACGAGTTTCAACCAAATGAGGAGTCCGAGGCTTTTGAGCCGAGGAAGCCTACGTTGGAAGAAACTTTGCTTCTTTACTCCCAAGGTTTGGAAAGCTTAAATGATGCTGGAATGAGACTCGGTGCACTTTGCGATGAGATGAATTCTTTTGCACAAAACAACGAGGAGGTGGAAACTTGTGTTTCACCTCACTTTTTCAGAGAATTTCTCATCGAATGTGAATCTTTCTCCTCCGAAATTCAATCTCCTTCTGACGATGAGTCGATTGAGATTGAATTTGTTTCATCACCATATACGTTTTCCATCATTGAACCATTAGAATTACCGGTTGATTCCTATGAGTCGGTAGAAACTTCTAAAACATCTACACTTTTTGCCGACGAGGACTCTTTACCGGACTTGTTTTCGATGGATCCTATCCCCGTGTGTGCACTATCTCCCATTCCACTTGAAAAATCTTTGGGAGATGAGTCGATTTTTCTTGGATCTCTAGTGTACTTTTCCCCCTTGTTATCCAAATCCCCCATCGTCCGCCCGAAATTTCAAATTGGCGATGGTTCACTTTTTTCACCACCCACGTGCCTTCCGTTGTTCAAACGGAATTATTATTTTCCGGGAGGCATGTTCGCTTTGGAGGGTCCACCGTTGATCTTTCAAAGTCAAATCCCTTTTTGGGTGGACCATCAACTATTTAGACTTCTAGTGTATAGTTAGTGTCTAGTCTAAATAGTAGGTTGTGAATAATTAGCTTTTTAATTTTCTTTCTTTCCTATTTTTCTTTCTTTTTAATTTAGTCTAGTGTAATTAGTTAACTTTTTGTTATTTGTTTTTGCTATGCTCGGTACTAACTTGTTTTATAGATTTCATTGGACTCGTGCTTATGGAGATCGCTCCAATTTTGGGTAATATCGTTCTTTTCCTCTCTTTGTGTTGTGTTCTTAATGCGCATTGAGGACAATGCAACATTTAAGTTAGGGGGTGTAGGATATTCTATCCATTTCATGTGTAGTCCATGGATTTGCTCACATTTAGTTACTAAGTATGCCTTTTTGTGAAAAATTTGAAAATTTTCAAAAATATTTTCTTTCTTTTTTCTCCTTTGTTGGGCATTTTGCCTTGTTTCCGGTGATAAATTTCAATAATTGCCCGATCCAATAGACAACTCAATGATGCATGTTCTCGATTTTAGAAGTTATTAGACTTTAGTCCTTAAATCATTGATATTGTGAATAACTTCATGAATTAAACTTTATCCCATGAGCATATGCACTTTCCTTGTTATATTGATTTGGTTTAAGATTTTTATAACTCGGTAATCTTTTGTTGCATTGTATATACTTACACCGAGTAAGCTTCGTACCTTTCGTCGTTTGTGAGTGTTATACACTATTATTTTCTCATTGAAAACGTTGATATCGTTGGTAATCTCACTATTCTTTCACTTGGCCGTTCATTAATTGAGTTCATCCTTGAAATGTGTTACTTGAGCATGATTTTCATATATTGTTTTGACTTGAGAATTGCGTAAACTTTGTGAAATGATCATAGGCCCTCTTTCTTATATCACCCATATTAGCCTTGACCTCACCCTTATATGTTTACCCTCGTTAACCCCTTGAGCCTAAATATAGCCTTTCGTTTCATAACCCCAATCCCATAACCAACTCTAAATTGGAGTTATAAACCATACATACACTTTCCATACCTTTGTTTGGAATGTTACTTGGGATTGAATGCTGTTGTTGTATTGCGGTTGCAATTTTAGGCATATGAGAGTTTGAGAAAAAGCAAAGAAAACAAAAGAAAGTAGTGAAAAAAATGAAGAAAAAGAGAAAGCAAAAAGCAAAAGAAAATAAAAGAAAAAGTGAGAAAAAGAAGAAAAGAAAAGAAAGAGAAAGTTGTATATGTTGTGTATAGTTAAATAATCTTTGATTACTCTCCCCGATGATATATCTAATGCCGTTTTGGAACTCATTTTCCATTTTTGATATTGCCCGCATTTTTCCATTATCCCGAGTTTTCATCCCGAACACTTTGAATCCGTGCATACATTCCTTCATTTCGTACCCTAGCCTATCCTACATTACAACCCTATCAAGTCCTATGTGATCTTAGGGTGCATTGAATTTAAAAGTCATAATAGTTTTGATAATCTGTGAAAATGCATTTCGCCTCTTTTAATGTGCGGTATCCTTTCATTGAGATTACAAGTTTTTCATTTCCTATATAGCGTTCTTCATTTGTGACATGTGTGCGGCCTAGTTTCCATTTACATTTACTCTTTAGCCCGCATGTCCCGTGTATTACCTCCCATTCCGAGTGATTTCATTTGTTGAGCGTAATGCCCGTGAGGATTGAATGTATGCTTGCTTTAATGTTTATCCGGTTTATTTAAGTTTTTCGCCAAATCATACTTTGCATGTGCTTTCCCCCCTCCCACTTTTAAAGTTTCAATTCTATGAGGTGCATTCTATAATGTTAATGATTTGGACTTTTGTGTGAATTCATTCACTTTGCTAATAATGCGTATGAAATCCTTTTCGCCATTGTTGGGCTTGTTGCATGTTGGGTTGGGCATATTTTGAGGAAACCATGTGATGTTTGTGGGTACCATCTCTGAAAACCCTCACGAGACGACACTCGTCCACTAGGGTAACCCAGGGGTTTAACGGCTTATTGCATATGCTAAATGCAATCGAATCGCCCGCGAAAGTGGCCTTATCTTTTTATTGCTTTTATACCATACTTTTGTACTCTCTCCTGTGTTGGTTTACTTGTTCTTCTTGTTGCATCTTATTTCATTGCTAGGGACTAGCAATGTGTAAGTTAGGGGGTGTGATACGGCGGAAATATTGCGTATTTCACCCGTTAACCTACGCGTTATTAGCCCCCTCGGGTATCTTATTCCCTATATTTATGCTCGTTAACCAGACAACCCTCGGATTTCTATGATAACATGTTTCGCAGGTGTTAATTGAGCTTTTGTAGGTATTTGGATGCTAAGTGTGAAGTCCGGATGCGTTTCACTCGATTTCCGTACACAACCGCACGCGCAATGGCATTTTAGTCTTTTGACAGCTTGGGCACCTGGCCCGACATCTACACGGAAGTTGTAGCCCTCCTCGCTAGCTTCGCGTGGCCGCGAACGGTGCGCGATTCCGATGCATAACGACAAAGTTACGGCGATTGGAGCGACGTTGGATTGTATGCCAAAACAGGGAGGATTGCAGGCTGCCCTGCTTGGTCGATCTATCGACCATAAGGGTCGATCGATCGACTCTTCTTATTTTTGCCACGAATTACACTGTCGATCGATCGACCAAAGGGGTCGATCGATCGATCCCCTGTTTTTCTGCAAATATTTTCTTTTCTTTTCTTTCTTCTTTTCTTTTATTCTAACTTACTACATAAGCCAAATTTTGGTTTTGTAATAGGGGGCAGCCATATAAACGATTTTAGGTTAGATTTAGCTTAGGTTTTTGGGGTTTTGCTTGGTTTCTCTTCAATTCATCTTGGTTTTACATCCATTTGGTTTGTATGATTGACTATTCATCTTCCCTCTCATCTAATATAGATTGTTTTCCCTTTATCCTTGCTTTCTAGATAACTTTCATGCTTTCATAATTAGTTTTATTGCTTTAATTATTGCTTTCTTAGTCTAATTAGCATAACTTAGTTTAACTCACCATGCACCCTTAGATAAATAGGGTCGGGATTTCATTATCGCCATTTTCGGGCCCCGAGCTCCGAAAACTAGGTTTAGTGCAAAATCGCGTTTAATTGAAACCGCGCGTATCAAAGTTGGATTGCTAAGCGTTTATCTTTCTTTGTCATGCAACGTTAGAGTTTATAGCGACAATCCGAATTTAATCCGCGCGTGACCATTTTGCAGTTAAATGTTTAATCTCGCAACTTTGGCTTAAATCCCTTATTGTGTAATGTTTATGCTTAATTGGAAATGCTCGATTAGATTGCTTTCGAGCCTTAACTCTAGTTAGTAGTTGTTTCGATCCGTTTGGTAGAATGCGATCCCGATCCTCGCTTTACTTTAATTTAGCGTAACTTCTCATTTTCTTTTGTCACCATAACCTCCTATCACCTTTTACACTTTTATTCCTGAAGTAATTAAACAATTAACATCTGAAATTTAATAACTCCCTGTGGATTCTCGATACCCGACTTACCGCTCTACTTGCTTGTCAAGTGTAGCTGTAGCTTAGGTTCTTTTGCATTGAGTCGCCGAACCGATAACAACGATTTGCGTATTACACGACGCACGGTCAGCGCTTAAACACCCTATATCTTTTGATTTTATCGTGTTTGGAAACATGTCAATTTCATAAGTCTGGAGGTCTCCTACCAATTCTTCTAATTTCAGACTACTCAAATTTCCTAAAGAATTTAGCACAGTGACTTTAGGGATAAAGTGCTTAGGCAGTGATATTAAAATCTTTTTAACTACTCTAGCATCAGGAATGTGTTCACCTAAATTGAAACTAGTGTTTACAATATCAGATAAGCATGCATAGAATTCATCAAAACACTCAGATTCAAGCATGGTGATTGTCTCAAATTGTGTAGTTAAATTTTGCAATTTGATTCTTTAACTACATTAGTGCCTTCATGGGTAAGTTGAAGAACATCCCATGCTTCTTTTGACGTGGCACATGTCATGATGCGTCGGAACTCGTCGGAGGTGATATTTACGAAAATTGCACTAAGCACACGTGAGTTATACGTGCTCTATTTAAACTCGTCCTCAGTCCATGTAGTCACAGGTTTTAAAGTAGTTACGTTATCTACAGTGACAGTGGGAGGCGTCCACTCTCTTTCACATACAACCCAAACATGTTCATCAATGTCCTTTAAGTGAGATTTCATATGGGCTTTCCAATATGCATAATTTAACCCATAAAAAACTAGCACTCGATTATACAAGTTTTCCATTAAAATTGCGCTTTTTTCAAAACTCAATTTTTAGACCAAAATTGATATCCTGAAAATTTTTGCAAAAACAAATTACACGGTATAATTGTGTAATAGGCTCTGATACCAATTTGAGAGTGCGCCAGCAATCAATGATCAACTTGTTTAATTAAATTCTAAATTTTAATCCCCAAAATCCCAACTCTTGTAAATAAATTGTGGAAGACAAATTAATTCGAACCAAGAATGCACAATCAATCACAATATGAGGAAAAATCCCCCGAAGGGGCAAAACCATTTTTTACTTCACTATAATTCGTAATACTTACAATTACAGCAAAATACGGTGACACACGAAAACCCGCAGGCGTCGGTTCGTTGTCGTCGGTAAGAGATCCCGCAAGAGCTCCAAGTCAATAATGGAGAACAACCTTCATCTCCACAAGAATACTCCAGATGAGTAGAATAATTAATCTAAGGTTTATAAAGATTCACATATATGTTTGGTAATGATTTGTGAATCAAAAAGGTATTAAAACCTTAAAAAAATTAGGTCTATTTTGTGTAGCAATTTTGCAGAAACGTGAGTGCCAAAGACTTGAAAAACGTGAATGATGAACACTACTTTAAATATAGAAATCGAGGCGGCGCGTCGCTCGAACAAAATGGAGCTATCGTATGAACGAGCTGACGTGTCACTTGAACGACTTCGCTCGAGATGTCAATGTTGCTCAAACGACTGGTTGATCTCGCTCGAACAACGTCAGCGTCATTTTTCCTTTCGCCTCTGCACTTAGAAAAAAATTCATCATTCGAAGTAAAACTTTTTAAATCCTTAAAAAATATTTTATAAAAATTTCGAAATAAATATGCAATCATTAAAAACTCCAAATCAATTATTTTACCATTAGTGTGAGTGGAGTAGTGTGAAAGTTGAAGAGCTCGTTGTATAAAGCATGATGCACGTATGAAGATGATGAATGCGAGGATTCAGATCAATGTCGTCATGGATGATCGTGTTGACGTACCGAATATAGCGATAACAGAAATACTAATTGTCATCCAGGACACACAAAAAACTTCCTAGATTATAAACGGACATTTATAGAATCGTGTCCTTACAGAATTTGATCATCCCCATAAATAAGGTTATAAGTGGGTTTAGATCAACGCCCTCACTGTGATAGAACCATGATGATAAGATATGGTATTGTAATTACCCCGGCTTCTTGGACCATCCTAAACATTCTTTCCAGTTGGGCACCTCTTGGATCCCTCGTGATTCTATCTTAAAGAGCTTAATCAGAAAATACATTGAGGACTACGATCTGTATGGTGATGATACTCTTAACCGGCCACTGCATCTGGTGAACAGGGCGGGTTCCAGTGGCCGATCAAGGCTTGGGGACCTGAGTACAACTGTTACTCCTTACGCTCTAGATGTTTCGCCTATTAGAATGGATAAGGCCTTTAGCAAGGCTTAAGCAGTTGATATCTTGTTGTTACTTCATTTTGCTGGCTCTCTAATACTTTTTTGCGTTTTGTAATAAAACTTTGACCTTTTAGGTTTTTAAAATTAATACCTTGATTGTTGATTATGTAAACATAGACTGCCAGTAGTTTAGTCTTACGATTGTATGGTCGCTATAGGTCGACTAATTTGCCTTATTAGTTACCAATTTGGAAGAACCTAGGTTGTCATGCCTTAGGTTATACTAGCATGAAATTATTTGTGGTCACTTAAACGAATCTTGTGGTTTTGACTAAGTGCCATCGTTAATTACCAGTGGAGACCAAATGTGTTAGGATTATTCCTTAATTTGGTCTGGTAAATCTTCTTGTTCTTGACGTTATGGGATCATAAATGAAGTTTTATACTTGGGACTTCTTGTTCTTGACCTTGTGGTACCATACATGAAGTCAGGTTTCTCGTTCGTGGATATCCGAAGCCGAAGTCATACATGAAATTTGTAATTTGTTTCTTCATTGTTATTTAAAATTGCTTTGAATTTATCACATTTCCCATTCTGAAAAACACATAAAAAGGGCAATAATCTTTACTGAAAATTGACAATCTTTATTGAGAGTTTAAAAACAAGTTACTAGAAAATAAAAAGGGATTACATTTTGTTCAATCATTGGTAATACTTCCTTAAATGTTCATTTTTTAAGTGTTTTTGAATGGTTCCACTTCTAGGGTTTCAGTTCGATTAATTTCCTGGTCAGACGACAATAGAAATACGGTAAGGACCATGTTAATTGTCTATAACTTGTTCCCTTTCTGGATTAATTTCTTTAGGACATAGTCTCCTTTCTTGAGGTTGCTCGGCTTAAACTTTCAATTATAAAACCGTATAGTTCTCTGCTAATAGGCTACCATATGTAGTGTTGCATGCCTTTAATCTCCTCAACCAACTCCAAATACAACCTCTTCATGAGATTACTCTTCGATAAATGAAAATTGAGCACCTATGACTAGGCAGACCAATTTAAGTGGGGATCACTTCTTCTATCTTGATAGCTAACACATAGGTAGTTTGATCGGTGTCTATCCTTGGCATAGTCTTATAAGCCCATAGTACACTTTGTAATTTATTGATCAAATTTCCCTTGGAGCCATCCAGTCTCTTCTTTATTCCAATGAGAAGAGATTTATTTGTTACTTATGTCTTCTCATTGCATTGTGGATGTACAGGAGTGGTATGTAGCTTTTGGATTTTGGATTAAACATAGTAATCTTCAAATTCTTAGTTGTCAAACTGCGTGTCGTGATCGGTGATGCAGGCATAGGCTATTCCACAACGGCAAATGATGTTATATCATATAAAATGGAAGACCTTCTCATAAGGCACATCTACTAGAGTTTATGCATCCATCCAAGATGGTCCCAAACTAGTTCAATCATGTTGTGGTTTTCTTAACAAATATTATGGCGTAGGAGGATCTCTATTGGGATGGTTCTCCTTAACTCTGTTCTGGTCGCAGAAGCGAGCCAAGCAAGTGCATCTTCTCGTGCATTATCAATTTTAGGAATCCTAATCACCTTCATCTCCAGAAATTTGGATATTATGTCTTGTTCTTTAGCTAGGTATTTTGTCACGAACTCTCCTCTAAATCCATAGACACCCAACACTTGATTCACAATTAATTAGGAATTATTGTGTGCTTATATTTATTCGGCACTTAGAGAGCATGCTAGGTTATATACCGCTATAAGATCTTCATACTCTGCCTCATTACCGGAGGACTTAAACTGGAACCTAAAGGCATACTCGGCATTGTCTGAGGTGGGTGATTATCAGGCCAACCCCACTGTCGGAGGCACAGGACAAGCCATCTACATACATCTTCTAAACTGGAGATTCTTCCTTGAAATATCTTTTCGCCAGGGTCCCATAACTGAACACATTTTTGCTTTGTTTGAGGTAGCGAGTAATTTTCTCTTACTTAGACGATGATTCTGGTAGGTCTTCCACCTGATTGGCTGCATAAATCGTTGAGTTACCTTCCAAAAAAGTCTGCTCGGTAGTTTGAACTATTGAGCTCCTTTTCGAAAAAGTCTGCTCCATTGGTCTTACTGTCGAGCTCTCTTCCATTAAAGTCTGCTCGACAGATTTCTCTTCATAAGTGAATTATTCTATGAAGTCAACTACTGCCTTGACTTTTATCTCCATTTTAGGCTCATATCAACCCAAGACACCAATCTACCTAATTTTTTAAGTTTATGAATGGTTGGATGTAGAGGCAGGTCTGTATAAATTATAATGGTATATGCTTAGAAGTTCTTTGGGAAGCCTCAATTAGTTTCAGGGATAACTTCTCCAACGGTGGATAACAAATTTTAGCTCTTCGATAAACTTGGGTGGTGTAGTCAACTAGTTTATGTACCCCATTTTCTAGTCAAACTAATGCCGAGTGAATTACCGACTTAGATGCAGCCAGATACAAGTAGATTTTCTCTCCCATGAGTTGTCTTAGGAGTAAGGGTGAATATCCAAGATATATTTTCAACTCCAAGAAAGCATTTTTGCATTCCTCGTTCCATTCAAATGTCTTCCTCAACACCTTAAAGAAAGGAAGGCACCTGTCTGTAGCTTGCGAGATAAATCTATTTAGAGCTACTACCCTGCTTGTTAGCTTCTGCACCCGTTTATGGGGGATTTCATTTGATCAACGCCTGAATTTTATCTAGGTAGCCTCAATACCTCTCTGATTTCTATGAAATCGAGGAATATTCCTTCCTGCACGCCAAACACACATTTTGTGGGGTTGAGCTTCATTTTGTGTTTCTCCAGCTGGTCGAACGTTTACCCCAGTCTTTAATATGATCAACGTCTTTCTTGCTCTTAGTGAGCATGACATCCACATATACTTCCATGTTCTTACTGATCTGTTCCTTGAAGACTTTGTTCACTAACCTTTGGTATGTTGCACCAGCGTTTTTAAGACCAAAAGGCATAACGTTGTAGCAATATGTACGTCGGCTAGTGATAAATAAAGTTTTGTCCGTGTCTTCTAGATTCATTTTAATTTGGTTACAACCCGAATACACATCCATGAAGCTGAGTAGTTCATGTCGAGCCCTAACATCAACCAATTGATCAATCATTGGGAAGGGATAATGGTCCTTTGGGAAGGCTTTGTTTAAGTCCATGAAATCAACACACATATTCCATTTATCCTTATTTTTTCTAACCATAACTACATTAAATAGCCATTCGGGGTACTTGACGTCCTCAATGAAACTTGCTTTCTATAGCTTCTTCACTTCTTCCTGTATGGTCATGCCTTTTTTGGGACTGAAGACACGTCATTTTTGTCTGATCGGCTTTGCATCCTTGATAATTAATAGACAAAAAAATGCTTCTCTAATGTATTTTGTCGTTGTTGCAATTTCTTTTCCATCAAAATTCCCCTGAACCTACAAAAATATAACAAAACTAGTGTAGAGGGTAAGTAAGGGAGTCAATCCAACTCTAAGGGTGAAACATAAAATATGAGGAAACATGAGTAAATTCATTTGCATTTTATTATATTTTTCTAATTTTGCTTTTTATATATTTTTTTTATGGATTTTCAAGGGATTATTAATTAACTAACTATATACTAATTTTTAAAGTACTAACTAAGATGTAAAAGCTAATAAAAAAAAATGAGGTAAACAAATTTGTGCTAAAAACTAAACTAACTAAATTGGACTCGTGAGGGCTTCAAAATACATCCCATGAATGGGAGATAAGACCTCAATAATCATCATCCAAAAATATAAGATAAATAAATGAAAGCATGTGATGATTAAAATAAAAGTAATAAGAGAGGAATATATCAAACCCATTTGTACTTGAATTGGAGCAACTCTTCAATTATACATCAAAATTCTCTCAATCACAATCCCTCACTAATGTATTTATTAAATCTAAAATAAAAACTACAAAAATAAAAATAAAAAAGGATAATGGATGAATTCATAATGGACAATTAAATAATAAAAGAGATTTGCTAAAAATGTTCATTATAGAGGGGTGGGGTGGAATTCATCCTAGAGATAAATTTCACTACACACTTCTATATTGAGATATTTGTTAAAAATGAAAATACTCTCTATAGAGGAGTGTAGAGAAATTCATCACACAAGAGTTTTAAAAACTAAATTTGAGATCACCTTGAAAATAGCCCAAGTCTTCAATTTATATGGTGCACATGGAGCTAAGTAGTAAATTGGGTATTGGTAAAATTGAGTGAGGATGTGAGCACATGAGCATGGCAAAGGTGTGAGGTAATAAAATCTGATTTGTGTGAACATGAGGGTAGTTGGGATTTTATTTGGAAAAGTGGACAAAAGTTAGTTGGTAAAATAGGAATTGGGGATAAAAGGGTTAAAAAGGCTTATATGGCATGTGGGTTTAATTTTTGACTTGATTTTTATTTAATTTTGGGTCTTTTGGCATATGAGAAATCGTGGCTTAGAGAAGAGGGGAAATGGGTTTAAAGGCTTTGAATCGGGTATGGCTTGAAGAGGGGGTCTCGGGTTGAGGCTGTCGAGCTCGGGTCTGTCCGCGGGTTGGCGACGGGGGTAGGTGGCGATGAAAATGGGTTCGAATACAGTTTGGGTCGCGGGTTTTGCTGGTTAAAAGGGTTTCGATTTTGGGGGTTGCACCAGGGAGATCAGGTTCAACAACTTTGGAGATATGGTGTTTGGGTATTGGGTTGAAGGGTAGCGGGAGAACTTGGGTAGAGTATGGCTCCGGGTTATGGAAGTCAAGTCCGAGTTGCCACGGTTGGTTTTGGTTGGAGGTTAATAAACCGGGTTGGATGGGTTAGAGTTGCTTCGGTCGCAATCAGGTATGAGGGTCCATCAGGGGTCGAATGAGATTGGCGTCATCGGGTATAGAGGTTCGAGTTAATGGTGGTTCGTGAGTTGGTTGGGATTTCGAGTTGAAGGTATGAGTGGTGGATGATAATAGAGATGGGTTGTTTGGTTGATGGGTAATGGTGGTGAGATGAGAGAGGAGAGAGAGAAGTGGGTGTTTGTTTAATGGAGGAGAGAGAAGATGGGTTTGGTGGGAGGTTGAAGATGAAGTGAGTGGTGTTGTGTGTGGTAAGGTGTAAGGTGGTTATGGTGTGGGTGGAGGTTTAGATTTGGTGTATGTGAGTGTATGATAGGTGGGTGCGAGTGTGTGAGGGTGTAGATTAGTTAGTGTGTATGTGAGGGTGAGTGTGTGGTGTAGGATAAGTGTGTGTGTTAGTTGCACCCTAAAAATTAAACTAAAACTAAATAAAATTAAAACTAACAAACTAAAAAAATAGAATCAACTAAAAATAAAATCCTGATCTATAAAATAAAACTCAAATAATAAAATAAAAGAAATAAACACTAAAAATCTAATAAAAATATAAAAATAAAGACCTAAAAAAAGTGATATATAATAAAAATAAAAATAAACTCTTAAAAACTAATCTTAATAAAATAAGATAAAAACTAAAAATTAAAAAGTAATAAAAATCAAAATTAAAAATACACTAATTAAAAAGAAATAGAAAATAAATCCTAAAAAAAATTCTAAGTAAATCTAAAATAAAACTACACAAAATAAAAACCTAGAAAAGTCTAAAAAGTACAAACTAAACACACACGGGGCTCAGGTGATGGTTTGGGCTAGGTTTACGCTCGGTTAGGCTTGGTCCGGGTTACGAAATTAAGCCACTTTTGTCGCGCATTTGCTCTGAATTAGCACTTTAAACTTCGTAAACGCTTATTGAGCTACAAAATAAACAAATACTATCATAAGTTCGATTTTATCGTGAATTGGCAATTAAAAACTGTCTATTTGGGGTTTTATTTAAACACTTTTGGGTGCTTATCAATAATGATGAGTTCGTGACACAAGAAATCCAGATCAATCCCGGGAATGTCGTCGTGACTTTAAGTGAATACATTATTCCGTTGTTTAAGGAAATCCACTAATTCCTTCCTTAAAGTAGGGTTTAGTGATGAGACGATCTGTGTTGTCTTTTTCGAGTGTTCGTCGTCTAAAATAATAGACTCTTCATATTCCATAGTCCGTTATTTGATCAATTCTTGTTCCTCATAGGGGTCAATGGTGTCTATCTGGTAGGTAGTCGTGAGTTTCTTATGTTCCTCTTGGTCGACTGATGTGTAGTAGCATTCCCTTGATTTAATTTGGTTCCCTTCAACTAAGGCGACCCCACAATGTGTAGGGAACTTTAGACACTAATGTATGGTAGAAGGCACAACTTTAAAATTATTCAATCCAACCTTATTGAGGATAATATTATATGCTGAGTTGACATTCTTGTCAAGGATGAAGAAACAAATCTTCTTAATTTAGTAGGTTGGCTAGGTACCAATTATGACTTATAGTCTGACAGTTCCTAGAAGATACACCCTTTCTCTTGAGAAATTGATGAGGGGCCTATGATAGGGGTAATCTTGCTATCTCACAACCCCATTACTTTGAAGCAGTTATAGAATAGGACATCGACCGAACTACCATTATACATCAAAACTCTAGCTACCCTTCCTTCATGAACCAATATAGTGGCGACCAGAGGTTCATCATACGGATAGAGCACTCTAGGTAGGTCGTATTTGGAGAATCCAATAACCAATCATCTTTGTTTACCTTCCTTGAGCGATTATCCACATTACCAGATAAGGTGATCTATCGAATGTAGGGGCACTCTTTGGCCTATTAAAGGTAAGATTTTATCTTGGTTATATGCTTTCGATCGTTGGCATCACCACCTGTAATAAAATTACAGTCAAAAGATATTATTTTAATCTTCTGTACAGTCTCCTTGGGTCTTCTTGATAGATTTGGATCATCTTTATCATCTTCGCCCCTACCTCTTTTCTTATTGTCTCCTTTTTTACAAAGGGATTCTAATTGTCACCTGATTTCTCGTTCATCTGAATGATCGGTTCGGCCTTCTTTGTTCATAAACTTTGACAATGTGACACCCCGCCTAATTAAATACCGGGTGATCAGTCCTTTATTAAATTATAATTAAGGTGAACGGTCAGTTCATTCTTAGCATCACTGTCGTAAAAATAACTTTTCCAATTTAAACACCCTAAATAATTCAGCTAAGTGTCAAAACCATTTTAGGCATTACTTTGCAAATTTTATTTCTATAAACCAACATTTAAAACTTTACATAATTCATAGTTAAAGAATCACACAACAACTATCCTGGAACATATAATCCAAATAATTAAACATTCAACTAATTGATTCCAACATTTAGTACTTAAAGGAAAAACATCCTGACAATAATAAATTTCAAAGTATAAATACTGGAAATAAACGAATCACAATATCCAATAAAATAATTGATTAATGGAAAAGGGCGACACATGCCCAACTGGATAAAATAGTGCTAGGAGTGGAATAAAAAAATGAGGTCGTCTAAGCAAGAGGCCTGCAACTCCCACCTAAGCTGCAGCGCGTTCCTTTCAAAGGATCCTATGAAAGACGCCCATGTGGCTAGGCACCTGTAATATATACATATATACAAGAGAGAAAAGAAATAGGAAACGGGTCAGAGCCCGATTGTAAAAACAGTTTAAAATTAGTTTAGCAAGTATATAAAATGTTTACTGGCTAATGCAACAACATATTAGTGCGACACTCCGTTGAGAAATTCTCACCTCTCTTCTAATGTGCACGCCTATCGCACTAACCTTCCCAACGGTTTAACTTATCTTATCTTAGGTTGTTCGTAAGATTTTAGACTGACACATTCAATTGTTTAAGAGGTTAATTTCATTTAACAACAAAGTTCTCATTTAAACCTTATTTAACAATAAAGTTTCTCAGTAATATATATACTTTTCAAACACTCATTTCCAAGTTGAAATAATAATTCATTTCTTACTTACCATAGACACAGCAGGTAGCCCCCAAATTCCAGATTTAAATATATATATTAAATACTCATATAATGTATATATTCTAATGACACCCCACATAACAATTATGGTGCGGGCATACTCTGTTATCCAGTCCCCGTACCGCTCGTACTAAGGGAAATACAAGTTCGGAAGCACTCTCGAACTGTATTGACACAAAACATATACAATATTGAGGCGAAGCATAGTTCCAAGTATCTAAGAGGTCAGCACATACCCTCACGTCTCTTAGGACCGTCTGACTATCGTTCCGATAGCATGTACCAATGATTTCTATCTTCTAGGGTACGAGTCAGTATCCCCCATAAAGGTCCCATCGAGATAAGACTGTTCCAGCGCGGTAACCTCAGGGATAGCAAGTAGCGCGGACATGATTTTTACACGTATATAGTATATGCATAAACACAGTCATATAAATATACTACTATTACCATATCAAGTTTAGGTACACTCTCACAACCCATAATCATGATATTTATCCTTATTACTCGTTATTTAGTCATCACGTATAACGGTTTGTCTCTTATTCAATTTATTTTCGAGATTTAATTTATTCCAACTCACTTCTCATCTCTCGAAGTATTTCCTTTACATAAATACAATTTCAGTAAGCCCTCACTCACCTTCTAATCCAACTCCTAGACATTTTGATTTTTAAGTCTACGCACGTTAGATTTCTTAGGTATGAGTATGTCCCCGTTTACCCTTCATTTTTTCCCATTTCATTTAAGTTCCACTTAACGGGGTTACCTTGACCCTACTGGTCCTTTTTATGTTTCCTTATGTCCTAATAACATTAATCAAGATTTATTACGCATTTAATTGGATTAAGTCAACACAAGGAAAAATCTATTTTTTTTTTCAGAAGGGGTCGATCGATCGATAAAAAGGGGTCGATCGATCGAACAGTTGATTGATCGATGCTCTAGGCTCGATCGATCGATCAAGCAGGTATGGCGAAATCTGCAGAATACCAGTTACGGGATCTATCATCCAAAATCGTCCAAATCCAAATTTTTAACTCCCAAACTCCCAGAAATTTATACCACAAACATTCTAAACCCAAATGAACAATATTCTACGTAAGGCATGCGAGTTTTCATAAAGAATCATGGATTGAAAGGGTCAAAATCTGTACAATTCTCATGAACCCTAAAAATTTCTTTAACTTAATTCTTCTCATTCTTTTTCCAGAATTTCTACTTCTAATCAATCATAAATTCGTGGTTTAACCTCTACATGTGAAGGGAATTCCCAGAATAATGTTTATATCCCTATAACATGCGATTTCTAATCTCCAACATGGGTTTTCTTTCATAAAAACTCATCCTAATCAACCCTAAACTAATATGAACGAAGCATTAACTAAATTAAGCAAGACAAATACTTGCATGGGGATTTTTGTTTCTAATTTGTGGATGAAATCAGTGTGGTGGTGATCCTCGTTACGCGATTTATCGTTTGGCGGTGACGGCGGTGCAAACGGAGGAGTTTTTGGCCTAGAACTCCTTAGTAAGCTTTCCCTTTCCTTCTCCAATGGTCGTCACTTGTTCTTGGTTGTGTTTACCCTAGAAGACAACCCTAAGCATCTGATATAACCTTAGAATTTTCGTGGGTTTTCAGGCTAAAAAATGTAAAATGTCCAAAACGCCTTCCCGAGGTGTTAATTAGGACTAAAAAGGCCCCGAGACCCAAACTAAACCCCCGGGTACATTATTTTGACTATCTCGACCCTTATGGACACTTTGGCACACTCAAAATGACCATACGGGTGACTTATAATTTATTCACTTTTATTAATCAACATTTAGTCCCGACACAACACGGACGCGTCCCGACTTAAATTTCCAAAATTGTCACTTTATTTACTCGTGACATTTAATAGAACCAATATTATATTACTTTGCTCATTAGTAATATTAAACAAGTTTCCAATGATTACTAACTCTCGTCACGTTAGTAATTATAAAAATAATTAATTTTCAGATTTATATTAAATTAATAACTCACATTAAATTTAATAAATCCCCGAATTTAGAAAGCATAAAAATACGGGGTATCACATACTTCCTCCCTAATAACGGAATTTTGTCCCGAAATTCGAAAAATAAGGCATATCTGGTAAGAATAAATCCGGATATCTCTCGCGCATATCTGCCTCGCGTTCCCAGGTGGATTCCTCCACACTATGATGCTCCAACTGGACCCGTACAAGTGGAACTACCTTCGACCTCAATCTCCTTTCGCTATGGTCTATGATAGCCACTGGTCTCTCCTCGTAAGAGCTGTCAGGGTGTAAGTCTATATCTTCTATCGCGATGTGGGTGTGGACCATATCATCCCGTAGGTATCATCTCAACGACGAGATGTGGAATACATCATGGATGCGATGTAAATGCTATGGCAGTCCCAATCTGTATGCTACTGGCCCAATCCTCTCGATAATGGGAAATGGTCCCACGTACCTCGGGGCCAATTTCCCTTTCTTCTCGAACCTCATCACTCCTTTCATAGGAGACACACGTAGTAATACTTGGTCCCCCACATTAAACTCTCGGAAGAACCATTTTGTATCGGCGTAGCTTTTCTGCCTGTCCTGGGCTACCCGAATGCGACTCCTGATAATCTCAATCCTAGTGGAGGTTTCCTGAATCACCTCTGGTCCGAGCAACTTGTTATCCCCCACTTCTAGCCAACACGTTGGGGAACGACAAGGCCTGCCATAAAAAGGCTCGAATGGAGCCATGCCAATCGTGAACTGATAAGAGTTATTATAAGCGAACTCTACCAGTGGAAGATGTGGCTCCCAACTTCCTCCAAAATCAAGGACACACATGCGTAACATATCCTCTAACATATGATTTGTACGCTCTGTTTGTCCATCTGTCTGTGGGTGATAAGCTGAACTCAACCTCAACTCTGTACCCATAGCCTCCTGAAAGCTCTCCCAAAAACGCGACACGAAAATCTTGTCTCTATTTGACACAATATTCAGGGGCACCCCATGTAATATGACAATCTCAGCAATGAACAACTGAGCATACTGACCCGTGGTATAGTCTATCTGCACTGACAGAAAATGAGCCACCTTGGTCAAACGGTCCACAATCACCCAGATGGAGTCGTGGCCCCGCTGTGATGTAGGCAACCCAGTAATAAAATCCATAGAAATACTCTCCCACTTCCACGCGAGTATTTCCAATGGCTGAAGCAACCCTGACGGTTTCTGGTGGTCTACCTTTACCAGCTGGCAGGTAGAACACTTGGACCCGAACTCAGCAATCTTCTTTTTCATCCCACTCCACCAGTATTGCCACCTCATATCCTGGTACATCTTATATCCCCTAGGATGTACAGCAAATCGGGACCCGTGAGACTGAGTCATCACTGCACGACGTAAGTCTGCTCCTTCTGGGACCACCAATCTCCCATTAAACCTCAACCCCCCATCAGATTTAACAGAATAGGACTCAACACCCTCAGCTAAAAGTCGTACAATCTGCTCCTGGCAAAATGGGTCTACGATCTGTGCCTGTATCACCCTCGTAACAATCTCGAGTGTCACTGTCATGACAGATATGAAGAAACGGGCTACTGTGTCCTGGTGACCCAACTCTTTCCACTTTGCTTTCCAGATATCTGCTACATCGTCTACCGGTCTATGGAACAATGCATTGGCAACTACGTTGGCCTTCCCCGGATGGTACTCTATATCGAACTGATAGTCCTTCACGAACTCTAACCACTTGCGCTAATGCATATTCACCTCTCGCTGAGTGAACAGGTACTACAGTGACTTGTGGTTTGTGAACAAGCGAAATTTCTCCCCTGATAAATAGTGCCTCCAAATCCTTAATGCAAAAATGACCGCTGCTAATTCTAGGTCGTGTGTGGGGTAATTCTTCTCGTGCGGCTTAAGCTTACGGGAGGCAAAAGCTATAGCCTTATCCTCCTGCTAAAGTACTCCCCCAAGTCCCCGTAAGGAGGCATCGGTGTAAACCAAATACTCCATGCCCGATTTAGGTAAAGTAAGGACCGGTGCTGAAGTAAACTTATCTTTCAGCTCGTCGAAAGCCAATTGACAAGCATCGTCCCAAACATATGGTACCCCCTTGCGAGTCAGGTTCGTCAATGGACCCGCTATTTTGGAAAACCCCCGAATGAATCTCCTGTAGTATCCGACTAATCCCAAGAAACTACGCACTTCCGTCGGTGTAGTGGGCTGTCCCCACTCCCTCACCGCTGACACTTTACTCGGGTCAACTGCTATCCCTTGTTCAGTTTTAACATGTCCCAAGAACTGCACTTCACATAACCAGAACCCGAACTTCTCGTACTTAGCATACAGCTGATGCTCTCGTAGAGTCTGAAGAACCTGCCTCAAGTGCTCGGCATGCTCCTCCTCGGAGTGTGAATATATCAGGATGTCATCTATGAAGACGATGACAAACTGATCCAAGAACTCTCTGACCACTCGGTTTATCAAGTCCATGAATACGACTGGAGCATTGGTGAGTTCAAATTGCATCACTCTGAACTCATAGGACCCATATCTCGTCAAGAAAGCAATCTTTGAAACATCCTGCTCCCTAATAAGTAGATGATGGTACCCTGACCTCAGATCTATCTTCGAAAAGAAAGTTGCTTCCCTCAGTTGGTCAAATAGATCATCGATTCGAGGCAATGAATACTTGTTCCGTATCGTGACCTTGTTCAGCTCCCGGTAGTCCACACATAGCCTCAATGAACCATCTCTCTTTTTCACAAACAAAACTGGAGCGCCCCAATGTGAGGTACTCTTGCGAATGAAGCCCTGACCTAACAGCTGCTCTATTTGATCTCATAACTCTCGCATCTCTGTCGGAGCCATACGGTATGGAGCGCGTTCTATTGGTCGAGTATTCGGTAATAAATCTATGACAAAATTTATCTCTCGACTGGGGGGTAAGCCTGGTATCTCCTGAAATACATCGGAATACTCACGAACAACTGGGATCGAGTCTAAGGGAATCACAACCTCCTTAGAGGTATCCTCCTCTATGTAATACAAATGAGCGGTCGAGCCTCCCTCTGGGAGAGGCATCGCCACTACAAACATCTCTTACCTCGGAATGGCAAAGACAATACTCCCATCGAAATAATCTATTATGGCTCTGTAAGCTGCGAGCCAATCCATACCGATAATAACGTCGTGCTCATACATATCTAAGACTAACATGTCTGTTGGTAATATCAAGCTACCAATCTCTACCCCCACACCCCGGCATATAAAGAAAATTAGTGATCCATTTCCCAGTGGTGAGTCTACACACGTTACAGTGCTCTCTATTGTGGCTAATAACCCTAAGGCCTTCGCAAAATGGGTAGCTATAAAACAGTGCGTCACCCCAGTATAAAATAAAACCCGACCCATAGTACCATGGATATGAAACATACCCTCAATCGCGGGTGGTGCCTGTGGAGCTGCTGCCTGGTGGACATTATAGACACGTCCGTACTGTAACTGCCCTTGTTGCACTGGAGCGGCTGGAATGGATGGTAGGGCTGGTACCGGAGCTGGTGCTGGGAGGGCGACTGGAAAGAGTGGCCTCTGTGGCTCATTACGGGCACCTTGCTGTTGTGGGGCCCTATCACCCTCTGGACAATCCTGGCGTTTATGTCCATTCTTGCCGCACATGAAATATCAGCCCCTGAAATTACCTTCGCTCTGACCCTGCTGACCACAACCCTGTTGGCCGTTACCGCCCCGCCACTGGGCCTATTGGCCCTGATGAAACGCTGTTAGCCCTGTTAGCCCTGCTGCTGACCCTGCTGCTGGCGGTGTTGGCCTTGCTGGCCCTGCTGATTAGGCTGGCCCTGCCTAAATCCCCCAAATCCCTGCCTGGAATCACCTGATCGGAACCGCTTGGCAGGGTCCCCCTGATGGGAACTCTGCTCATGCTGACGAGTCTATCCCTGAGGTGTCGGTGCTCCACTAGCGCCACTACCCCCTATCCTGCCCTGCTGGTCGGACTCTCCTGCTCGCTTGCATCCCTGCAGATGGAAGCGGTGATCCTGGCAGTGTAGCAAAGCAGCATTGAGTACATCTGTGTAGGTACTCAGAGACAGATTCCCTATAAGGTGCTGACGGATCCTCTAAGCTAACCCGTCCATAAACAATAGTATCTTCTTACCCTCAGTGGGTGCCTCATCTGGCACTATAGTGAGAAGTCTTGTGAACTCCTCTTCATACTCAGCAACAGTAGAATTCTCCTGTTTCAAGTACAGTAACTTTCGCCTCATCTCAGTTTGCACGGAGGATGAAAATACTTGCGGTTAAACCGCTCCCAGAATGACTGAATCGGGATAATATCCCTCTCCTCCAAGGTGGTGGTGGACTCCCACCACTGCAAAGCGGCCCCCACTAGCTTAAAGGAAGCCAACAACTGTTTCCGCACGTCTGTGCACTCATACATACGCAGATGCCTCTGGATATCTTTCTTCCATTGGCTGATAATGATGATATCTGAATTACCCGAGAACTCAGAGGGATGCGCCTTCTAAAAGGCATCCCTAATCCGCTCCCATGCTGATGGAAGCTGTGCAGGTACTGGCACCACTGCCTGAACTTGGGGTGGAGGCTGATGTACTACCGCTAACGCGGCATTCACCGTCGGAGTAACGCTAGCGGCTACCTCATTTGCATTCATCGTTCCCTGAGCCGGAGCTACTCGCTGCTCGGCTTGGGCATGTCTATCCTTTGGTGCATGTCTCGGAGGTATCTGAAATGTGAAGAAATTTATTAGTCTACAGTTATTATCAAATCTCCAATAACTGAAGACGTAATCGTAAAAACAAGAATAAATCAATCCTAAAATAGGGCTCTATAACAAGAACGCTAAACTGAAAGCGAAATAAGCCGTACAGATCCTAAGTACACTAGAACCTGATGCTCTGATACCACCTGTGACACCCCGCCTAATTAAATACAGGGTGATCAGTCCTTTATTAAATTATAATCAAGGTGAACGGTCGGTTCATTCTTAGCATCATTGTCGTAAAAATAACTTTTCCAATTTAAACATCCTAAATAATTAAGCTAAGTGTCAAAACCATTTTAGACATTACTTTCCAAATTTTATTTTTATAACATTTAAAACTTTACATAATTCATAGTTAAAGAATCACACAACAACTATCCTGGAACATATAATCCAAATAGTTAAACATTCAACTAATTGATTCCAACATTTAGTACTTAAAGGAAAAACATCCTGACAATAATAAATTCCAAAGTGTAAATACTGGAAATAAACGAATCACAATATCCAATAAAACAATTGATTAATGGAAAAGGGCGACACATGCCCAACTGGATTAAATAATGCTAGGAGTGGAATAAAAAAATGAGGTCGTCTAAGCAAGAGGACTGCAACTCCCACCTAAGCTGCAGCGCGTTCCTTCCAAAGGATCCTATGCAAGATGTCCCGGTGGCCGGGCACCTATAATATATACATATATACAAGAGAGAAAAGAAATAGGACACGGGTCAGAGCCCGATTGTAAAAACAGTTTAAAATTAGTTTAGCAAGTATTTAAAATGTTTACTGGCTAATGCAACAACATATTAGTGCGGCACTCCGTTGAGAAATTCTCACCTCTCTTCTAATGTGCACGCCTATCGCACTAACCTTCCCAACGGTTTAACTTATCTTATCTTAGGTTGCTCGTAAGATTTTAGACTGACACATTCAATTGTTTAAGATGTTAATTTCATTTAACAACAAAGTTCTCATTTAAACCTTATATAATAATAAAGTTTCTCAGTAATATATATACTTTTCAAACACTCATTTCCAAGTTGAAATAATCATTCATTTTTTACTTACCATAGACACAATAGGTAGTCCCCAAATTCCAGATTTCAATATATATCTTAAATACTCATATAATGTATATTTTCTAACGGCACCCCACATAACAATTATGGTGCGGTCATACTCTGCTATCCAGTCCCCGTATCGCTCGTACTAAGGGAAATACAAGTTCGGAAGCACTCTCGAACTGTATTGATACAAAACACATACAATATTGAGGCGAAGCATAGTTCCAAGTCTCTAAGAGGGCAGCACATACCCTCATGTCTCTTAGGACCGTCTGACTATCGATCCGATAGCCTGTACCAAGGAATTCTATCTTCTAGGGTACGAGTCAGTATCCCCCATAAAGGTCCCATCGAGATAAGACTGTCCCAGCGCGGTAACCTCAGGGATAGCAAGTAGCGCGGGCATGGTTTTTACACGTATATAGTATATGCATAAACACAGTCATACAAATATACTACTATTACCATATCAAGTTTACGTACACTTTCACAACCCATAATCATGATATTTATCCTTATTACTCGTTATTTAGTCATCACGTATAACGGTTTGTCTCTTATTCATTTTATTTTCGAGATTTAATTTATTCCAACTCACTTCTCATCTCTCGAAGTATTTCCTTTACCTAAGTACAATTTCAGTAAGCCCTCACTCACCTTCTAATCCAACTACTAGACATTTCGATTTTTAAGTCTACGCACGTTAGATTCCTTAGGTATGAATATGTCCCCGTTTACCCTTCATTTTTTCCCATTTCATTAAAGTTCCACTTAACGGGGTTACCTTGACCCTACTGGTCCTTTTTATGTTTCCTTATGTCCTAATAACATTAATAAAGATTTATTTCGCATTTAATTGGATTAAGTCAACGCAAGGAAAAATCTATTTTTTTTTCAGAAGGGGTCGATCGATCGATAAAAAGGGGTCGATCGATCGAACAGTCGATCGTCGATGCTCTAGGCTCGATCGATCGATCAAGCAGGTATGGCGAAATCTGCATAATACCAGTTACGGGATCTATCATCCAAAATCGTCTAAATCCAAATTTTAAACTCCCAAACTCCCAGAAATTTATACCACAAACATTCTAAACCCAAATGAACAATATTCTACGTAAGGCATGCGAGTTTTCATAAAGAATCATGGATTAAAAGGGTCAAAATCTGTACAATTCTCATGAACCCTAAAAATTTCTTTAACTTAATTCTTCTCATTCTTTTTCCAGAATTTCTACTTCTAATCAATCATAAATTCGTGGTTTAACCTCTACATGTGAAGGGAATTTCCAGAATAATGTTTATATCCCTATAACATGCGATTTCTAATATCCAACATGGGTTTTCTTTCATAAAAACTCATCCTAATCAACCATAAACTAATATGAATGAAGCATTAACTAAATTAAGCAAGATAAATACTTGCCTGGGGATTTTTGTTTCTGATTTGTGGATGAAATCAGTGTGGTGGTGATCCTCGTTACGCGATCTATCGTTTTGCGGTGACGGCGGTGCAAACGGAGGAGTTTTTGGCCTAGAACTCCTTGGTAAGCTTTCCCTTTCCTTCTCCAATGGTCGTCACTTGTTCTTGGTTGTGTTTACGCCAGAAGACAACCCTAAGAATCTGATATAACCTTAGAATTTTCGTGGGTTTTCAGGCTCAAAAATGTAAAATGTCCAAAACGCCCTCTTGGAGTGTTAATTAGGCCTAAAAACCCGAGACCCAAACTAAACCCCCGGGTACATTATTTTGACTATCTCGACCCTTACGGACACTTTGGCGCACTCGAAATGACCATAGGGGTGACTTATAATTTATTCACTTTTATTAATCAACATTTAGTCCTGACACGACACGGGCGCGTCCCGACTTAAATTTCCAAAATTGTCACTTTATTTACTCGTGACATTTAATAGAACCAATATTATATTACTTTGCTCATTAGTAATATTCAACAAGTTTCTAATGATTACTAACTCTCGTCACGTTAGTAATTATAAAAATAATTAATTTCCGGATTTATATTAAGTTAATAACTCACTTTAAATTTAATAAATCCCCGAATTGAGAAAGCATAAAAATGCGGGGTATCACAAACAACTTCCCTTTTTGAATTAAGATTTCTTTCTCATTCTTCAAGGCTATGGAATTGTCCGTGTTGTGGCTATGATCTTTGTGGAATTCTCAATACTTGATTTTATCCCTTCTATTTCGAGGAGATTTCAGCTTCTCGAGCCATTTCAGATCCCTACTTCCTTGAAGGAGTGTACTCGTCATACTTCTTTGGTTTCTCCACTTTCTTACCCTTGTGCTCTTTCTTTTCGGAGCCCTTGTTGCTATTGACATTGGAGTTATGGGACCGTTTACCAACCTTGACCTCTTCGACGATCATAATTTTACCAGATTTGGCTAGTAGTTCAGTCATGATCTTAGGAGGATTTTTAGCTAGAGCATAGTATAGGTTATTAAAAAGTGAGCCACTTATCAATGCGATAATCACTGTCTTCTTATCACTACTAATGGCCTCTAATTTTTCAATATTAAATTGGGTGATGTAATCGCGTGTGGTTTCTCCAGCTCGATGGAGAACCCTTAGTAGATGAGCTATCCTTTTAGTTGGTTTGGCTCCAAAGAAGAATTTACTGACAAATAAATTAGCTAACTTTTGAAAGCTGGAGATCTGTCCTCGCGATAAGTTATTATACCAGATCTGAGTCGACCTAGTAATAGTGCTAGAAAATGTGTGACAATGCATCTCATCGGGAACTGAATAAATATCAACAATATCTTAATATTGTTCCACGTGAAGTAGTGGATCTGTTTTTCCATCATACTTTGGGGTTACCACAGGTGCCTAAAACTTGGCATCTGTAGGGTAATCCATAATTACAAACGTGAAGGGCGATCCCTTTACGAAATTTTTGTGTAAGGGATTTTTTTATTACACTATTTCCCCAAATGGTCTTCTAATTATTGAAATTGAGCCTTTCCATGGCTTCTCGTTGGGTTCAACTTTGACGGAGAAAGTTTTAGCTGCTTGGCTATGGTTTGTGCTAAGCTCTTTTCCTAAGAAGTCTGCTAGACACGTATCGACCCTCGTATGCTACCCCTTGACCTGATAGGTAATTCTCAAAGATATCTGGATCCTATGGTCTCCTTGTGATGATGGCCCCTTGCAATTTGAGGGCCTAGGCGATCAAATATTGGGCCTCTGCTCAGCCTTTTCTAGAACGCTAGATCTTTCTTGGAAGAATGATTGCCTATTATAATAATCAATGGACCACAGGGATGAGGTGGAACCAATATTTATAATTTAATCTTTAGTTGATCTAGAGTACCTAGATATACTCCTCTCATTAATTCATATTGGGTTTACGAGCTGCCTGTATCCGCAGGGAGCAGGAAACAATATTTCTCCTCTTATGGCGGGACCGCCATAGTCCTGGTTTGGAGCGTTTGATTCAATTGTTTGATAGTTTCTTAAATTGTCTCTTGACCTTTGGCTATGCTTATCAAAATTCCCTAGAGATATCCTATTCTTGAAGGGGTAGATGGTAAAATGGTTTCAGATGTGATGATGCTGTAATCAACACTACCAGATAAAGATGAGATTATTAATAACTTAAGCTCAATCACAGCACAACAATGGATATGGATAAATGTATATATGAGAGAAGAAAATGAGGATAAAAAGATGAACTCAATGATTTAAAGCGGTTCAACCAGTTAGGCCTACATCCACTGTGTGAGTGCGTGAGAAATCCACTAAACAAAGGCACGATTGGCCATGGATACAACACTCAAAGCTCTCTCTCTCTCTCTTATGTATATAATTGGACAGAGTTCTACTAGGGTTTTTAATTAAGAGAGATCGATCCTTTCTTATGGAGAAGTTGAAGTGTATATATAGGGCTTGGGGGGTGTAATATACCCCCTAAGCATGTAATCAACATGTTTATGAGGAAACTCCCAATAAGATGAAGACACCTATCCCTGTCATATGGATATAATAATGTTGTAATAATCCCTCAAGTGAGGGAATGATTTTGTTATAACAAAATTACCCACGTGGGCATGCCACTTCTGTACTTATATATGCTCGCGTTGCTTGGTATCGTCTATTGGGAGCTTGGCCTAGCAGGATACGAGGTTGCTAACTCTGATAAGATCATCCCATGCTCACAGATACAAGTATGACCTCGACTAAATAGATCAGACCGAGGTTAGATTAGCGCGGTCACTCATATTATTGGCCACGGTAGAATACAAAGCTGGTCCTTACAGAACACGTGATGCTCTTGCGATCTCGGCTTTCCATATGGCCGAGACTTGTTACAGTGAGGTCGACTCTTATTTGGACGATCTTACCATAGGCCCGTGGGACTCTTATGGCGACTCGGCAGTGAGATATGACTATACTCTTCCTTCAATATGAGGGCTCACTTCGGTCATATCAATCACCCTTAGCCTTAGCCTTCTGTGTAAATAGGAGGTTGAGGGGTACGTGTTATGGAGGGCGTAATGTGCCGTCTTTGATGTGTTGGCTGTATAGGGATTGATACATGAGTGGGTGACATGTTACTGTCCAGATTGGTTGGCGTCTGCCCCAAGCAGGGTTTGGTGGCTGCACGTTTGGGGTTTCATGACTTTCATGATGGAACCATTGGGAAATATGCATAATCATTAGGGGAGTATTTAAACCAAAATACAAAACAATCAAAGGTTTTTTCTTTCTTCTCAAACAAACCTTCGTGCCTTTGTCGTTTTTGCAAAACCCCCCATAGCCTTTCAAATCTCAAAACCTGCAAATCCTCCAATCTCAAGTCGCCTCTTGCTATTCCCCCTGTCTCAAGAGCTTAAGTTTCCTCAGGCAATCCTTTTCACCCCATGTTTTCTTCATTTTCAGTAATTCTAATCTTTGTAATACTTTTTCAATCAATTTTCATATTTTGCGACGATAGTTTTCACCATAATTGGGGGTTTTTGGGTTGAAGAGGGTAGCTTATCGGTGGTTTTTAGGTTGCTTGTGTGGTCATGAGAGTTTGGTAGGCTTAGGCTGCCATTTTTTTAGGTTTTTAGGCAAACTCCGATCATCATCTCCGATTAGTTAAGTTAGGGTTATTCTTGGTGTTCTAAGAAAAACCTTTCAAATTCCCAAGGTTTGATCCTTAAGTTAACTACAGTCAAACTTTTAAGTTTTTTGCCCTTTATTACCTTTTCCTATTTTACCTAAGTGTAACCTCATCCTTCGGATGCTACGACCCTTGTACAAGTTAGCAGAGGACTTCCCTATCTTGAGAGAGAAGTGCTTTGACAAGATTAGTGAGATAGAGGAATCCTAAATTGAGGGTCGAAAGGCCGAGGCTTTTCCAGTTCATCCTATTTTTCCACCACCCTTGGTTGTAGTATACCGGAAAGTCGTTGAGACTTGTGACGAATGTCAGAATTATCTACTGCCGACCTTATGTCCACCTCTCAATAATCCGAGAGCGTGGATTCCTACGAAGAGGCTATGGATTATTCCCATACGCAAAGTGTAGTGTCTGCTGTTGAAGAGGTTTACTCTCGTATCTCATCTTCTAAAGGAGCCGAGTCATCACATGACTATGATTTTATGGAAATATTAGAACCCAATGTTGTTTTCCCTCCTCCAATAAATTCCATTCCATTATCGATCGCGACTGGAGCTGAGTTTGTTGAGAGGTTCCCTAGCGGTGACCCGAACAAAACCCAGGCCGAGGTCCTGGAGAATAATAATAAGGGGAGAGTGAAGTTGACACCTCCATCGCCGCTGAGTATGAGAGTTCTGTATCTGAGGCTGATCTTTTAGTCTTCAGACACCTCTATGGCATAAATCCCGTTATTTCTGTGAGGATACCTCTCAAGAATGAGAGAGCCTTTCATGGCCAAGATGGTGAGATCTGCATTTATGAGCAGATGTTTAAGTTAGGTTTTGGTCTGCCTATTCACCCCATAATTCGAGCCATCCTTGCTCACATAAACCTTGTCCCTTCTCAGTTATCTCTGAATGCGTGGAGAGTTATGATTGGATCAATCGTCCTTTGGAAGGCTGTACATCAAACTGACCTTCCAGTTCACATATTCCTTGGTTGTTACGTACCATCATCTTCCAAGACTCATCCAGGCTACTATCATTTTGTTTCCAGGAAGTCTGAAAAGAAAATCTTATTGGTGACTCAAACCTCTAACCATAATTTTAAACCCCGATACTTATTCATTTTGGGTGCTTGGGAGTTAGGACCCAACTAAACTTGTGGGACATCTGCACCTAGAACTCCTCTGAGGTGGGCCAAGGTCCCCATATCGGCCAAAATTGACCAGGGATTGAGCCCTGATACCTATGAAAAGATTAACAAACTTTTTAGCCAAGGTAATAAAGGTCGTCTTGTGAAGTTTGAGCATATGATGACCCTGTACTGTCTTGCTCAGACAGGTCTGGGGGGTGGCCCCCTAACTGAACTTTATAAGTTATTTTATTATTATTGCTAAGTGATGCCTCGTACCTTTGTATAACCGATACACTGATTTCGAGAATTTTCTTTTGCAGAGCGTTCAGGGGGAACTTCATACGATCTTTGGAAGATGTCAGCCCCAAATTTGATCAAGCTTATTGAAAAGCATGGCAACAAGGTTGCCCCTCCAACTGTACTAGCGAAGAAGACTATCGACTCCAGCAGAACCGATGGTGCCTGGAAGAAGAGGAAGGGTCAACTAGCCGATCCAACCTCCACTCGTCCTTCCAAAACTCAGTGTTTCGACTATGCCATCCCTATTTCAACGGACGATGGTCTTGCTGCTCGTCTGTCACAGCTGAAAATAAGTGACAATAGTGTCATTGGTCATAGTCTGAAGGCTACAGATGCCCTCGACTCCCTCATCTTAGAGGATGACAAACATTTCCTTCAATCCATAGACATGCCTCTACTGGCTGAATTAGCCATTCACCGAACTGTCCAAGTATCTTTAAGAAAAAAACATTCATTGAAGTGTTTCCCCTTTGTTTCCTATGTCTCATAATTAAGTGTCCGCCTCTTATATTGTAGGGTGTGATTTCTCTTCACCGTTTGGCCAACTGGACTTTGAAGAGGCTGCCCTTAATCTAAAAGGGCCAAGACACTACAAGAAAAAATATCATTTATGTCAGTTTAAAAATGAACGTTATGTCAGCAAAATGTAAATTGACATAAATAATATTGATTTATGTCAATTTTACTTTGAAAGTAAATTTTTATTTCAATTTAAATAAAATTGACATAAAAAATAAATTATTTATCTCATATTTATATATAGATGACACAAATACATATTAGTTATTTTCCCTTTTAGAGTAAAAACTGAGATAAACGGAAAAAAAAAGCGGGGCTTTTTTTTTTCATTCCCCGCTCCAAATTTTGGAGCCTCAAATTCCTCAAAAGATCTACCGCGTCCCTCTCTCTCTCTCGTACGTGCGTCCTCTCTCTCTCTCGTAAGTCTACGGCGTCCCTCTCTCTCTCTCTCTCTCGTAGTCGCACGCCGGCTCCCCCTCTCTGGGTCGCACGCCGACTCTCCCTCTCTCTCTCTCTCTCTGGCTCGCTCGCGCAGCTCTCTCACATCTCATCACCTCCGGCGCCGGCGAGATTCAATCAATCAGGTACAAAAAACCCTAATATGGATTTGCAAGGGTTTGTGGATATGTGTTGTATATATGCGATTTGTTCTTGATACGTTTGCGTGTGATTTCTTGATTTGTGTGTGATTTATGTATATGCGATTTGTTCTTAATTTTTGTATATGTGTTTGTAATATTTTTGTTTGAAAACCTAGTTGATTTATCTTGCTTTTTATTGTGTCTTTTATCAGACTTTGCAGCTGGGGCGCCCTCCCTCTTCTCCTGTTTTATTGTGTTTGTATATGCGATTTGGGTACGTTGCTTTACCAACTTTTTTTACATTAGTAAATAGTTATGTTTGTGCCAAGCATTGTTCAAGCCTTTATTTGTTTAGATTTGTTACAACTATTAGCGCTAATACTCTTTAATGAATTGTGTCTATTATAAATTCAGTTTATATATTGTCATTTTAAAAAAAAATACACATTAAAGAAATAGTTGAGTGACATTAGTTTCAAGCGTAATTTTATTTGCTTTTCAGTTTATATGTTCAATGTTTAATAATTTTTGTTAATGACTTATTGCAAAAAAAAGTAGGGTCATTCGAAGAATAGTCCCTCGACAATTTTATAATTAATATATAGTCCAAACTTTTTTATTTTGTTCCAAAAGATCCCTCGCTGCATAAAACAGTTACAAACTTTTTTTTTTATCTTATCCTAAACTTTATGAAATAATTATCAAAAAAAGTAAACAGGGGAGTTTTTGCAAAATTAAAAAAATAAGGTGGACTAAATGTAAAATATACTTAGCTCCTAGCGATTAAACATTAATTGTCCCGGTTGACTTAAAATATTTAAGTTAAATGTAAAATATCTAGTTTTTGACGTAATGCAAAATGTTATGCTTAATGTATAATTTTTAGATGTTTAGAAATGTAGGGTCAATTCATTTAGTGCTTAGTAGTTGAATTTTGGTTAAGATTTTTACCATATTCATTGATGGTCACTATAGATTTATATATGTTTACCTTACGCATCACAAGTTTGAAGCCTTTGATTACGCATAACTATAGATTTATATATGGTCACTATAGATTGCGAGTCTTGCTCGCCTAAGGTCTAGGAGTCCAAGGTTAGAACTTTTGGTTCTGGTAAAATTCTATCTCCATCTCTTCTAGTCGCCGTTGGAGGTAAGAATTTTCTTCAACCTAAAGGCGAGCTATCTCCTCTTGCCGTTGGACCATTACTTCGTAGGCTACGATGAGGCATGAGATTTGAGTAGACCTAGGCTTCCTATATCTTTCCTCCAAAGGTTGTTGTTCTAATCGATACCTTAGGTTCCCATCTTAACGAACCTCAAACCAGACCCTCAGTGGAGCCAAATCGGCTCGCACATCTCTAGGCTTTACTCATGTAGGTCTCAAGAGACTTGGAGAAATCGAAGACTAAATAATTTAAGTGAAACTCTCATTCTGTGCTTTCAATTTTTCTTCGTCAGGTAAATAAAAACGCATCCTTCCATTTTTTGTGATCAACTGGTACTAATGTATAATATTTTTCTTGTCAAATTCACATGAGAAAATATAAACGGATAACAATGTTTCTTTTACGAAAAGAACTTAAATATTGTAATGTGGACAATAAGTTTATGTATTTGTTTCTTGTACTTATTTATTCAATTAAAATGGACGTATGGTCATCTCCCTATATATACATGTTTTACAATGAAATTGTGGGAGGAATTGAGTTTTATGATGTCTTGGTTAAAATGAGTTTTTGTGACCTATTATTTTGGAATTAATGATGTGAATAGAAACACTCCTCTGTATGCTTGTAACTTCAACATTTATTATATGTATTTAAGCATCATTAGTATAATTTAGAATTTAATCTCGATGGAGCTTGAATAATCACTATCTAATTAACAAAACTATATTAACTTAGAAATTTCCAACTTTTTGGATTAGTTCTTCTGCTTCAACGCATAATAGAGTTTGTAATCTTCGTATTTTCCCTATTCCCCTGTCTGCGACATTAGAAACTTGATGTTTCGGTGCCCTTATTTTTATTACGGTACAAAAACAAATGTCTTAAATGTGGCACGTTAGATATCCAACTTGGTAGCTCCTCCACACTAGTGTTCTTGATATCCAGGTATTTGTAGGTTTCTTAGACTCTCCACTGACTTGGGAAGATTATTAACCTCGGTTTCCCGTAAGTTTAAGTACATCAATTAAATAGCCCAACCAACGTGTCAAGTATTATTTTAATAGACACCCCCGATAGGTCAAGGACCTTAGTAACTTAAAATTTGATGATATGTCTCTCAGAGAATGACGAGCATGAATTTGTTTCAAATATGAAGAAAGAGCAAAGATAGTGTGACATAGTCCGGCATAATCGGAAGCTTTCACCTCTGTTGTAGACTAGGCGCTGGTATTTCCATTCTAACCTTAACTTTCTACCATCATATGTTGTGCACAAATTTCTCTTAGTCTGATGTCGTCACAGTCAATTCTCGCATTATGTCATGAACTATAATGTCTTCACCCTCCCACCATCATTAATGTTAGTGACATGGATCATGCTTCGAAAGATAAGTTCCATGAGTTAATCCTCTACCACCTTCTTCATTTTAATTCTTTTTCTTTCTATAATAAACCCCTCTACTACCTAAATTCGATTCAATTGCTTTTCTTTTGATAGGAAAACCATCATAAAAAACACAATAGTACATGCAACTGTGCATTGGTAGAATGGTAGGTCAATAAAACTCAAAAAGATTACATTCACATGTTCAAGCATGGAATTGTAACTCAGTTGCCAATTAAGGCTATCGTGAACCTTCTTCCAGTTGAGCCATTTGTTACTTGAACACATGAGCCCCCCATTTTTTTTATGATAAATTATCTTTATCTTTGTTCATTGAATTGTAAGTTACCAATTCGCAACTTATGTTTGAATTTGAACGTCCAAATTCTCATGAATTAGAAGGAACCGAGATACGAAATACACTGTCTCAAACCGAGAGTGGTAATTTGAAAGTTAATATTTTTAATGAATACTATTATTAATGTAATCATTGGTCAAAATTTAAACTATCTAACTAATTTGGAATTTGGTACATTGATTTTGAACATACTTCTCTAAATATGAGACGTACTAAGAAGCAATGTGATATTCCTAAATTGAAAAGGAAGGAGTGTATTATTTTTTTTCCAGCACTTCCAAATTCCGAAAGCTAGTAACTGAATACAGAACCTAACAAGACCTTAGTTAAAAAAATCTCAGCTCCTCCACACGAGATGTAATGAATTTCTACAGACATATCTTTCTTTCTCCTTTTTAAAATTGTCAATTTTTATAGCCCAAAAGTGACAAGTGTGTTTTTAAAGTCATTGTTCTTTCTCATGTTTTCTGTGTTGCAATAAATACTGAATTGACTTCAACATAATTTAAAAATATTATTTTGAATTACCTAGAACCATCTAATTTTTCATTTTTTAGAAAAGATGGAAGCCCCATACTACAAACAGAGACTTCAAAGGACTATATATGTTTTAGTTTATTGCTTATGTTTTGATTTGCTTGCTTTTTTAATCAACATTTGAATAAAAAAAGTATATCGTGCATTATTTTTTCTTGCTTTCACGTGTTGAGTACATGTGATACTAGTGTGTGGGAGTTTTAAATGTCCCTTTGAGTCTGTGCATATGCTTGTAATAAAGAAATTGGTTGTAACTTTGCGACTTTGTGTTCACTTTATATAGTCAGACTTAGATGCATTTCCCTTGTGCGTTAATCTTTCTTGTTTTTGCCTATTGAGTACACCTGGTATTAGTGTGGGGACTTTTAGAGTTCACTTTGAGACTGTGCATAGGCTTGTAATTAAGAAACCGATTGCAACTTGGTGACTTTGTGTTTACTCGATATAGTCAGGCTCATAGTACAACTCAACTCTGTAGGTTAATCCATTAAGAGGTTTCTGATTTGGAATATTATTATTGTCATCTTGCATCTCAGAAGGAATCATACCTATATGACATTGTAGAATATTGAACAAGTGAAAGAAACCAATTCACATATTCAAAAACAGTTGATATAGATCTGGAATTATCCCACCAATGTAACATAAAAAGAATACGTAAACATAGATTTTCAAAGATTATAGTGATGCAACTGATCTATGATATCATTCACAAAACAGAACAAAAATGACAAAACCTTAGTAAACATTTATTAGTTTTTTAAAAGAACGTATTGCAATGGAAATTAGTAATAAACACGAACTTACCTTAAAACTTTAATGGCAATGTATTAATGGACATTAACAAACTAAGAACTATGAATGTAGTTTATTGTGTCATCATAAGTCTATGGTATAAAGGATGTACTGTAATAGTCTTCTTGAAAGTCCAATAGAAAGTTTATGAAATCAACACACGGAAATCTCATCAAGCGTTACCTGTGTTACATCCAAACCATGTACACTTAATGCATACATTTTAATTGTAAAAATTGCACCAATATAATATTTTCACATTTCAAATGCATAACCACATTGTAATATGGATCAAACGTAGAGGAATCTCGACCCGTCACATGTTAAAGAGTCAATATAATGAAAGCAAATGAGAATGATGTTTAACTAATTCACCCCGATGGACCTACGTCATGCATGAGTCACAAGTAGATGGCAGCTAAATATCACAACACTTAGAGCTATGAGTCGAGCTACAAACTGAACAGTAAGCGTGTAGACTCACAAAAACTCGATGCAAATCAATCTATGAGTCATTAATTTATCTTATATTTTGTGAATCTAAAGACAGTAAGCTATCAACTGAAGAGTAAGATAATTTGTTCTTATATTTCTTGAATCTAAAGATAGTTGTTGGATCATGACTCGTGTCATTAATTCTTCTTGGATAGAAGGCCATAATCTAGTGTGAGAGAAGGCTTATCTGACATTCTATGTTCTCTTGATTTCTTTTTTATTTCACTTTCAATTTGTCTCACATTTACATTTATTGGTCATGTTTTGAGGAATGCTTAAATTAATATTTTTTCCCCCTGAGAATTAGTGTGATTCAATTAACCAAGACAGAAGAAAATCTAGATGCAAACATGATGCGTACAAATCTTAGCTTATTGAAAATCGATTATTCATGTCATGTTTGAAGTCTAACACAATATATAGATAATCAATGCATGTACTAACATATAAAAGAATGGTGGTTTTGATCAATCGATTATTCATGTCCTATCTGTTTCTTTTTTGGATCATTATCTTGATCAATCCTGGGGTGCGTTACGATATGCTAGTTTGCTTTTGAAGTTTCATTGTCTTGTTTTAGTATGTATATCATATACTCGCTAATGCCTCACTTGTGTGCTTTTATTAATGTTTAGCATTGCCTGTCCCATGCTTATACTATGTGCTTTTATTAATTACTTCATTATATTATAGGTATATAATCGCTAATGGTTGTTGCTGTCATGTATAATATGTATAACAATTGTTGTTATACATATTATATATAACATTATAGTATAATATGTATAATAATTTTGTGAATTGAAGTTCTTCAATGTTTAAAATCGGTTTTGGTTGTATAGTGTTTGGGTGGTGTGTTAGTGTTCTTGAGTTGGTTAGTTATGGTTGATTGAGTTTTATTACTATTAGGTGTTGGTGTCTTTGGTATTTTTTGTGATAGTTTTAGAGGGATATTATACTTTCTACGATATTTTCTAATGGTGTGAATATATTATGTTGTATAATATTGCATTATTTTTAACAATTACATATCTTTTATTGCTTATATCTCACTCGTGGTGGTTTACATACTCAGGCCAGAATGGACAGGTCTTGGATGAGCAAGGACAGATTATCAAAAGAATACATAAAAGGTGTTGATAATTTTCTTAGGGTTGCTCAAAACGCCTCCTTGGATGAGAACTTCATACGATGCCCTTGTAATCAATGTGAAAATAGATTAAAAATGGGTGTTAAAGAAATCAGACAACATTTGTATAGTTCGGGTATCGATCCGAATTATACTGTATGGAAATGGCACGGAGAGGAGGATTATCGTGAAACACTGTCGGATGTTAATATGGGTGATCCTATCTGTGACGATCTTAATATGGATACCATGGAGGATGTTGAAGAGTTGATTGACATGGTGGAGGCTATAAAAGAAGACTTCACAGGAAATGCATAAATTTTTCAGAAGTTGCTTTTAGATGCGAAGAATCCATTGTATGAAAGATGTAAAAAGTATACAAAGTTATCCGCTATCGTCAAGCTATTCAATCTTAAAGCGAAGAGTGGGATGTCCGATAAATGCTTTTCAAATATGCTGTCAATCATTACCGACATGCTTCCGGATAACAATGTATTGCCTTCATCCAGTAATGAGGCAAAACGTTGCTTATCGGTATTCGGAATGGACTTTCAAAAGATACACGCATGCCCTAATGACTGTATACTCTATAGAAAAGAGTATAAAGAAGCTGTTGAATGCCCCACTTGTGGAACATCCAGGTTCAAACAGAAGAAGAATTTGAAAGAACAAAAAAGGGATGAGGGGAAACAAGGTGTTCCTGCGAAAGTGTTATGGTACTTTTCACCCATTCCGAGATTCAAAAGGTGGTTTCAATCTAAAGAGACCGCTAAGTCTCTGACATGGCATGCAGATGATAGAATTGTTGATGGTTTGTTGCGTCACCCAGCAGACTCACCAACTTGGAAATTAGTTGATGAAAAGTGGCCCGATTTTGCAGCAGAACCAAGAAATCTTCGATTAGCACTATCAACGGACGGAATTAATCCTCATAGTTCCCTTAGTAGTAGGTACAGTTGTTGGCCGGTCATGTTGAACACATATAACTTTGAACCGGAATTATGTATGAAAAGAAAGTTTACAATGTTGACTACGTTGATATCGAGTCCAAAACAACCGGGGAATAATATAGATGTTTATTTGACTCCGTTAATAGAAGATCTGAATGCATTGTGGCATGAAGGAGTTAAAGCCTACGACGCCTTTCGACAAGAATCTTTTACTTTGAGGGCAATACTGTTGTGGACAATTAATGATTTTCCAGCGTATGGATATTTATCTGGAAGTGTTGTTCAAGGCTATAATGCTTGTCCAATATGTAGTGAAAAAACGTATTCCATCAGATTACAACACTGTGGCAAGTGCGTTTATATGGGACATAGGAGATACCTTCCACAAAACCATCCATTTCGAAGCCAGAAAAAGGCTTTTAACGGTGAGCAAGAGTTCCAAGCCTCCCCTGAACCTTTAAGCGGCGAACAAATATTGATAAAAGTTGGGAGACTTAAGGTTGCATGGGGAAAGAAGGCAAAAAAGGTGAGGGCGGTTAATTTGAAGAAATCATTAAAGCGTAAGAGACCGAGGAGGGTAGGTAATGGGGTTGAAAAAGGCGGCCCTAGTAACAATAGGGTTGAAAATTTTTGGAAGAAGAAATCGATATTTTTTGAACTTCCTTATTGGAAGGATTTGCCTATTCGACATAACTTAGATGTCATGCACATTGAAAAGAATGTCTGTGATAGTATCATTGGAACCTTGCTTAATATTCCAGGAAAAACGAAAGACGGGGTGAAGTGTCGACTCGACCTTGAAAAAATGGGCTTAAGAAGTGAGTTAGCACCGCAGGTTAATGGAAAAAGGACATACCTACCGCCAGCATGTTATACGTTATCGAGAGAGGAAAAAAAAATGTTCTGCCAAACTTTGCATGACCTTAAGGTCCCGAATGGGTACTCTTCTAATTTTAGAAGCCATGTCTCTATGGAAGATTTGAAATTGTATGGCTTGAAGTCTCATGATTGCCATATTCTAATGCAACAACTTCTTCCAATTGCAATTCGATCGGTGTTGCCAAAACATGTGAGATATGCGATCATGAGAGTATGTTTTTTCTTCAATGCCCTTTGTGCCAAAGTAGTGGACTTGCAAAAACTAAAAGAAATTCAGAATGAAATTGTAATCACATTGTGTTTGCTGGAAAAATACTTTCCACCATCCTTCTTCGACATTATGGTGCATTTAATGGTGCATCTTGTGAGGGAGGTCGAACTTTGCGGTCCTGTTTTCTTTCGATGGATGTACCCAATTGAAAGGTTAGGTCAATTTACTTTACTATCATGTATTAATATAAGTAAATAAGTGTATCGATTTAGTTTTCTTTTTAATGTGTTAGGTACATGAAAGTATTAAAGGGTTATGTGAGAAATCGTAATCGCCCAGAAGGTTGTATTGCTCAATGTTACATAGCAGAAGAAGCTATTAAGTTTTGTTCCGAGTTCTTATCGGAATTAGATTCAATTGGAATTCCGGCGAGGAAGGATGATGATAAACCGATAGGAGGTTCAGATGTCGTTGAAGTTGATCGCATGTCCTTGGAGCAGGCACATCTTCATGTGTTACATAACACGAATGATGTTCAACCTTATATAGAGTATGACTTTCCTAACTTCTCATTAATTTGAAGTTAGTTCCTCACATACTTATCTCATATATTAATAACTAATGTTGCGTTACTCATTAATACCTTGTTAGGGAGCATGAACAGTGCTTGAAAGAAACCCATCCTCGAAAAGGGAAAAATAAGAAGTGGCTTGAAGAAGAACACAATCGCACGTTTATCCATTGGTTAAGTAAAAGGGTATGATTTAGGGACATGTTGACTTAACCACCACTTTAATTTTCATAAGACTTTACCCATTTTTTAGTTTTCTTTTAAACAATGCCACTATTTTTTTATTTATTAGTTGCAAATCTTAGTGAAAAATAATTTCGAAGTCTAATACCAACCACTGGAAAATAGTGGTAGAGTGTAAAGTAAAACTAAATAGTTGGTGAAGTCTAATATTAAAAACTAAAGTGGTAATAAAGACGAAATATCCCCTTACTTTAATATGTTAATTTGAATTTTGTTTTGTAAGTAACTAAAATTCTTATATTAATAGGTTGCTCTCGAAGAAGAACTCCCAAACAACAATATCTCAGATGACTTAAAATGGATTGCTCGTGGACCTCGTCGAGACGTCATCAAAGTTCACGGATATGTCATTAACGGTGTTCGTTACCTAACAAAGGATCGCGATGATGCACGGGTAACCCAAAGCAGTGGAGTGAGCCTAGTTGCTAAGACGTTGCAGATAGCTAGTGCAAAGGACAACAATCCTGTTCGTACCGATATGATTTTCTACGGTGTCATAAGGGAGATATGGATACTTGACTATTTTTCAATTCAGATTCCTTTATTCAAGTGTGATTGGGTTGACAACAAAAACGGAATTAACATAGACGAGCTTGGTTTTACATCCGTCGATCTTGATAGAGTTGGTCATAAATCCGATTCTTTCATCTTAGTCTCTCAAGCGAAACAAGTTTTCTATGTTCCGGACCAAATGAATCCTAAATATTCAATTGTATTGTCAACTCCTCAAAGGGATTACTATGATAAAGATGATGAAGATGATCTCAATGATGGATGTCTCGGGGATGATATTTGCACTACAGTTTTGCCAACTATTGAATCCTTCGACGTGGTTGAGGAATCTTTCGAAATTTATATGCGTGAAGATTGTGAGGGGACATGGATAGACAATACGCCAACATAATTGTGTTAGACGATGTTATGATGCTTAATGTTTGAATTGTTCTTTATTATTAGTTATAGGTTCTTAAAATGTAAGCTTGTTTGGTGAAGTTGTCCAACTTTTTAGTTTTTTGTGTGGAACCTACTACAGTTGATTGTTGGAAATTGAATGTATGGAATATGGGCTATGTGACATTTGTTCTAGACTATGGATTATTATTTTCGGCTTAATATTTTGGCAATTGTGCTTAGAATAAAATGGTGAATTTTAATTTGTGGTACATTTCAATAATTGTATTGTTTGAGTAGTTACGACTTGTATTGCTGAAATCTATATTATTGCTCTTTTTTGTGTTTCAACAGTTCGATTGCTTTAACTTGAAATGGAAGACATTGATCTCGAACTCGTGGAGAAACCTTCACAATATAGTAGTAAAGGCAGAGGTGCGGCGAAGCTAAATCGATTGACTAAAATAAAGAGCAGTGAAGAACGGATAAGAGGTTTATATAATGATCTTGGTCAGCCAATAAGTACTAGCAAAAAAGAATTATCAAGTTATGGGGGTTTGATGGTGAAGTGCTTTGTGCCGATAACTTATCCAAGTTGGCCTAAAGTGCCAATCAAATTGAAGAATGATTTGTGGGAGGCAATACATGTATATATATATATATATAGCTGTTATATATAGAAAATATTGTTTGATGCATTTTTGTTGTATCCATGGCTGAATTCAGATCACTTTTAAATTCTGTTCGTATTTGTTCCAATTTTTGTCAAGCAATCCGAGTGTGTTGAAATCCAAAACCTAACATATTTACACTGATTTTAAGACATCTTTACACTGATTTTAAGACATGTATTCAACATCTTTCTTTTTCAGATCAAATTTGATATTGATCCGAACAGCAAGAGGATGGTGTTATTCTCTATGGGTTGCAGTTGGAGAGCGTTCAAAACAAACCTCACGAGACTTTGGATTAGACCATTGAGACACCAACGCGAGCTTCTCAAACATCCTCCTCCAAAATACGAGAAATTCATTAGTCCAGATGTGTGGACTGAATTTGTTTGCAGCAGGCTAACCAAAGGATTTGAGGTATAATTGAAAAAATAGTAGAAGATTTGTGTGGTACTTTTTGTTATTCTTTTCTAATTTTTTGCTTTGATTTATAAGATTGCAAGTGAGGCACAAAGGGAAAAGCGATTCAAGGTCACATACAATCATCGTATGAGCAAGAAGGGTTACGTCGGTCTTGCTGAAGATTTGGTATGTTTTAGTTTGAATATTTTCATTAGATTTGTGATGGTTTGAACTTGAACATTAAATTATTCTTTAATAATATGATTTTTTGTTTTACAATTGATACCAGAAAAAGAAGATGGGTTCGGAATATGAAGATGACAGGGCTTTCTTATAGTTGAAAGGCCGTGAAAAGAAAAATGGTGAATATGGAGATGATTCATTAAAAGAGGTGGCGAATAAAATGGTTAGTTTTTATAAATTACGACACGAGTTCCTTTATTTGGTGTTTTTTAGTGTATGATTTGTAATTTTGATAATATTTAGATGACATTCTGAATGATTGAATCTACTTCATTGTAGGCTGAATTGAAAAGACAAGTTAAAGATGGTAGTTTAATCACTGAAGGAAGTAATGATGTTCTTACTATGACATTGGGTACTCCCGAACACTCGGGCCGTGTTCGGGGGTTGGGATTCGGAGTTGTTCCCACAAGGTACTTCAATCTTCCAAAGCGTGGTTCCAAGAGACATATTACCGAGTTAGAATCTGAATTAAGAGAAGCGAAGAAAAGATTAAAAGATATGGAAGCCCAGTTGAAGTTAAGAAATGTGCCGGTTGCCGCAGCCCCAACAGCCGCACCCCGAGCTGAGAAAGTTGCTTCATATATGCGTGAAAGTGAAAATATAAATCGTTCAAGTTCGGGTGGAAAAATTGCAACACAATCACTTTCTTCAAAGGTATAATGAGACAGATAATTATACAAACGCATACCATTAAGGTTTTGTGATTTTTGTTGTAATTGCAATTTGTTTTTGTGTTTCTTTGGCATAGTTCACAGATAGTGGTGTAACACATAGTGAAACGTTACTACCTCAATCAGTAGCTGCTGTGAAAAGTAAGAAACCTTCTTCGATAACTAGTGATAAAAGTACGAAACAAGTGTCTTCTTCAAAGGTAATGGGATCACATTTCTCGATGGTGATAACTTTGTAGTTTTACTTGGTTGGATTAGTAGGGTATTGAATTTTGTGTAGTTTTACTTGGTTGAGGCCAATAAATTTCTCAATTTTAACACATTGCTAAATTTTTATGTGATTATTTTTCGTAATTTAGGTTAGAGAATGTAGGTTGGCTATTGGCAATAAAACTAACATCGTTGCCGAGGGGATCGTATTCGATAGGAATGGACCGAACGAGAAAATTCATAATATAGCATTGGGAGAAAACCGTGTTCGGGTTTCCATTTCTAAAGTTATTTCTTCTAGTGCCATCCTCCCGATACCTGTTCCAAGTGAAATGTATTTTGTGAAAGAGGCTATTGGGTCATATGTTGCTTGGCCCAAAGAGTTAGTGTTGGGATTTGAGGTAAACCATTGGTTCTTATGTTTATCTATAAGTTTGTGTTTGTGCTATGAATGACATTGCTTTCTGACATTTCACATGATTCAATGCAGAATGAAATGGAAGTTAGGAAAAAAGCAGGCCATGAGAAAGAGAAGGATATCTTCGGTGAAAGTAGATGTGATATAGTAAACAAGAATGTTGATTGCGATTTGATAACTGCCTTCACCCATAATTTATTTATAATGAAGACGAATCAAATAACGATTCCACTGGAGAAAGAGATGTTTGAAGAAGATAAGGGTCAATGCTATGTTTTTAAGAACGATTTGTTAGACTTTTGTGCATTGAAGCCTTTAGATGTAACGTGCATTGTTGCATACATGAGGTATAACTTGATTTAATCGTGTTATTTAAAATGCGTAGTGACTAATTTAGTTACTTACTTTTACAGGTTCTTGTATGATAAGTTTCAGTGCTCCCAAGAAGAGTTTCAATTCTTCAATCCCGAGTCTTTCAATGGTACAAAAAAATTTGGTTTAACTCGACTTATTGGAAAAAGGCTGGGGAATGCAAAAAAAAGTCAGATTTGTTTCATTCCTTACAATCTCGAAGATATGTAAGTAGTTAAATTAATTTTTTCCACACGAATAAACAAATCTTTATTATATTATGGACTATATAATTATGACAAAATTCGTTTTACAGGTTCCATTGGGTATTGATCGTCATTGATTTGTCCACAACAACTATTTATTGGTTGGATTCATTGAATACGGTACCCAATGACAAAGATAAGATGTATATCACTACGTGAGTATAATATAATTTTTAATTTTGTTTGACATGCATGATGAGTGCATTATTATTGAACATTACCTAATACACATCTTTGAATTCTCTTTACATGTAGTGGGATTAACACATTGAACATCGATGGGAAAAGGCATAACGCATCGTGGAGTTGTATTAAGGTAAATTTATCATATAGTAGGTGTTATATAACATGTATCAACGTTATATATATATACCTTCAAAAGGCTCTGCGGGTCTAATGATAAGGGTGCTCAAGGGGGCACTCCTTTTTTATATATTTTTGCATTGGATATAGTAGCATCTGCCCCTCCTCCAGTGGGAGTCGCCCTCTAAAAGTCTTCTTATATATATATATCAATACCGATTATATGATTATACCTGATATATATGATATATATCATATATATCTCCCTTTGTTGCACCAAGAATCTTCGGCTCTTAACCTATAATGATAGGTAGGAGCAATGTTTTTCCTGTGCATCTACTTATAAGGACCCTCCCCTTACTTATAGAAAAGTTGAAGCGCGTTGCGTTAAATGTGCATACATTGCACTTTGTAGAGCATTCTAGAGTTGAGCTGAGCTTGAGAAGAATCGGTAGTTGTTAGACTAGCTCTGGCTTGAAAGCGTGAACCTAGCTCGTGTAGCCTATGCTAAGCATATTAGTAAAAATATGAAATTAAACAACTTGACCAACCTGTAGTGGTCTCCATGAAGCATATATGCATCTACATATATGCATACTAGTAGTGGCCCGTGCGATGCACGGTAACTCTCAATTGTATAATATATCTATATAAGTACTCTCTATATCTATATACTAGTGGTGGCCCGTGCGATGCACGGTAACTCTCAAATAGTTCTAGCAGTTATGAACTGCTATAATAGGTATGCTTTCTAGTAGTTATGAACAGCTATAATAATTCTAGCAGGGATAATAATCCTCATAGCTAGATCAGGTAAGAAAGTCCCTAAACACCAATATAGAAAGATTTTCATAAATTCTGAACTTTATGAATAATCTTATAAGCCATTGAGATTCAACTTGTTCATTATTTATGTTGGTTGATCTTGTCAATTTTGGTTTCGCATAAAAAATTGGCCAACCTTTATATATAGAGCAGTATATATATATATACTGAATTACCAACCTCAATTTTACCTCCCCTTGAAACCACTGAATGTATATGCATTTATACAGAGTTCAGAGGGAAAAAATAATCTTAATCCGAGTGAATTTCTTGATAAAAAATCTAAATATAAAATTATGTGCCATATCAATCTATTAATTAAAACAAAGAGTATATACCAATCAAGTTATGATATTGCAAACAACGACATTCAACCACTATAATTTGAAATTATAGAAATCTTCCCAGTCTTTAATAGCAGTAAGGAAATCGCGAGCATCAATAAAAGTCTTGTTCTTGGGAGAGATAGTAGTCAATTGTCGAAGTAAATTTCCTAGTGTTCACAAATTGGTGATAGTAATGCCTTCAACATTTTGAACGTACACACTAGTTAAGGTCCCATGATGATGTAAATATATAAGATCTAGCTTTTCTTTATTGTTATCACGAAAGAAATATGTGAAATTCTCACAACAAACTTGCTTCATATAATCCTTAGGAGCTTCAATTTTAGTAACGTTAAACCTCATATCCTTTGAACTCTTCTCTGATTCGACATCTGATTCATCGCCAATTTACTTACTTCCATATCCCTTAGATTGAGTGGCCTTTAAATCTTGTTCACCACCATCATCATTCCTACCTTCTTTGCCTTGCTTAGTATGAGCAAACAAAAGGGAATAAATAAATGTACATCAAGTATAAATGAGAACCATCCTCTATGATTGCAAGACTTACTTGTAAGACCATTGGGATATACTAATCAAATAAGGAATTTCTGGAGATGACATCATTAAAATCATCTGCAGCCTGGAAATCTACACTGACACCACCACATTTTTAATCAATATTCCTCACTATGTTGAAATCCCCCATCACCATATGAGAAAATTGGCATAGAAATCATATAATAGGTCCAAAGAATCCCAAAATCAGCTCTCTCCTCTTTGGAGCACTTAACATAGAAAAAAGTAATAATCACCTTATCACTACACAGACAGTCAAAGACTGCTTAGAATCTTTAATAATGTTCAGATCTACCCCAAATCTACTGAAGATCCAGATTTTATCCGAGATATTGCTGATAGGTACCTCACAATCAAGCTTGAACTTAAGTTTGGGGAGTTGTTTCTCAGTAGAAATAGGTTCCAAAATGGCTAGAATAGGTGTTTTATAAGCTTTTCGCATATGCTTCAATGTCCTGACAATGGCTTTGTGGGACACCCTCCTTGCATTCCAGCAGATTAAATTGATCATTGATGATGTATCTAAGGTAATTGATTATTACTCTTCAAGGCGGATCAAAATTTTGGATACTCTTATTATTGATACTCCAAAGGAAATAAGATTACATTCACATGTCTCGATGTAATTACACATGATGTATCTTTTTATAATAACGCAGCTGCATACATAGATGTATACAAAATATCATTCAGTATACTGTAAATGATTCTGCAGGAAAAACTCTCAAAATTCGTTTGTTGTGATGGGCGCTCTTTATGCTTCAGCTATGTTTCTTGGGGTCAATAATACTTCTTTTGTAAAACCCATAGTCTCAATTGAGAGAATAGTTTTTTACAGAGAGAGAGAGCAGCTGTAATGTAATCTTCAATCCCTTATTCAGCAGTACAGGTATTGTCTAGAGACATGCACCCTAGTTGGAAAATAGAAACAAGGGGGCTTCTAATAAAAGATGAGCACCCTTGGCTTATACCTCTCTCAGCAAGGGTCCCCTTTGAATAACAATAAGTATTATAAAAATCAAAACAAATGAACCAAGTGAGCAACAATCAATGAATGAAATAGTGAAATTACCTCCGCTATAGGGGTAGTAGTGCCCGCAAATGGTATAGAACTACTCGTTGATGTTGAAACCATAACACCACGGATGGATACATACATAAAAGGCATATACAGATAAAGGCACAATGTTAATAGTGACCAAATGTCAAGGGAAGATTAGTGAAAAGAAATTTAAATATCCAAGGACATATGCTAGCTGAATAGCCCTCAGGATGAGTAGTCCCCATCAGATTCCACACGCTAGTAGATAATACAGTTGGGAGCTACAAAAACAACAAAGTCGATGGTCAGAGACGTGATCATCTGAATTAATTTGTCAACAATAACTTTAATATTAAAACTACCTCACCCCCAGGGCTCAACAAATTCACCGTCATAGAGTTACTCTCGCGCTGAAATGAAAGCGAATGGGAAGAAACTTTGATTGGATGGATGATGGGGCAATGCTCATCCCTGGGGCAACGCTCGCCCTCACAAAAGGTTCCTAATGAAAATAAAGATTAACACTGATTGAAAAATATATATTTCATCAAAGTTAAAAAACATACAAGTGATGTACAAAAATCATAGCTTGAGGATGAGGAACCCGTCCATATGAAAATAGCCCAATCGTAAAGATGCTTATACTAGGACAAGGAATCATCAGTTCCTCGTGGTTACTCAGGCAACTATCCCCAAGATCAAATATCACCTCCTTGTGATATAAAATAAAAAATAAATTAGAAGTCAAATGATCTTCAATAAAAACGATATCATAATGTCCTTTGTATACAAATTATGATAATCACAGGAAGTACTTCTCCCATAATAAACATTTTCTTCTTTAAATGAATATTAAGCCAATGACGCTCTCACATCCTATATACTTTGACCTTTATGAACAATTTGATAGATAATAATGTTGAGAAGACACTGCTTTAAATGCTTCATACCCTTATTCGAGGTTTATTTGGCGTGTCTCTTTATCCCAACATTATCTTTGTATAAATATTGGTTATCCAAGAGGGTATTACTCCCATCCTGTGATTCTATTGTCTTATTTATCCTCACTTTTGTTTGGATTGGGGACATGGATGAAAAAGACCCCATAATTTGGACAAGGTTAAAATTAGAAACATCCGAGACTAGATGTTTCCTGTTGGTGGGGAATTTAGACTTGACTTTTGCTTTGGCATTAACCCCCGTATCTCCGAAGAGATAGTTTCCCCACAAAGAGGATTCACCAAAATAGGAATTTAAAAGTGCAAAGAGAGCCTTATAAGTTTCTTGTAATGACAAGTATCTTTGCAAGAGTGGTCTCTTAAATATTTATCAGAAGGAGGGATAACTTTGATATATATGTCTATTAGGGAATACCTTAAATAGACGTCTGTATATTGAGTATTTGACATTGCCACAATGCAAACCAAGTTCCAAACAATCAGGAAATTGTAGAGATTGGAAAGTAAGACAACCACAGTGCAAACCAAGTTCTGGCCTGTTTCAATTTTTTTGCCAAATTTTTTAGCACCATAATTTAAAGTATTATTTACAATAATGCCCAATGTGCATAAGATTTCCAAATTGTTTCCAAACACTGCAATCAATACGTCTGGTCAACGAAATGATATTTCTTGTAAATTAGTATGTCTATCACACACACACACACACACACACACACATATATATATATATACATTTGCTATTGTGAAGAATACTATAAGTTTTGGGCCTCCTCTTGTCTTCCTTGATCTTAGGCAGCTTTAGTCTCAGATTTGCCGGCTTTATGAACATCTCGGCTCCCATACTGCAAGGGTACTCCTATAGCCCACTATAGGAGTACTCCACGTCAAAGCAGGCCCTATAGTTTGTAATGTTGAGTTATGTCTTGACAAATTAATTCCCTTAAGAAATTATTTGACATTGTTTAAACCATAAATGATCAGATGTTAAGATGTAGAATAAGAATTGGTACACACCCCACAAGCTTTGGAACTAGAAACAATTCTGAGAATGGACTCTGAGGGGCTGTTCTGGTTCAGGTTACAATGAGTAGTATAATTTTATGCTTTATGGGGTTTGGTTTACCATGTAGGAGGCTTTAAGAGGGAGGGGTGAGCGTGGGATTTGTAAATTATAGTTTTTAGGGATAAAAAAGTGGTTTTTCAGACTTAAGTGCATAAAATATAAGTAACTAGATAATTAGATGAAGAAGGAATTAGGGATAACAAAAACCACTTGAGGGGGCTGAACCCTGTATACATGATGTATGCAAACAAAAACAATAAACATAAAAAGGGGATTCCCCAAATATTATAAATCCCTGTGGAGCTCACTGCAAGGAGCAAATAACCACAATAATGACTAATCCTCTGCCCTAAGCTCGCCTAAAAAATCTACAAAAAGTAACTCTAATGAAGCATAAGCCTCCTTAAGACAGAGAAATCGCATACTCAGCATGCTAAGCTTGAAGCATCTCTGACTCCTCTCTTTCCACACTGTTTGTATTCTCAAAGAGGAGTCTCTTCCCAAGACCTCAGTGCCAAGCCGCCAATGCTCGATAGCAGAACTTGGCATGATCCACTGAATAGTAAATACTAAATAGTAAAATGGCTGAACTATTTTTCCCCCATAGGAAGGGGGTGATAAAAAGGATGGAAGGTTCAAATCCTATATACTGCTGGCTGCTGATATAGCATATATATATATATAGCATATACTGCTGGCTGCTGATATAGCATATATATATATATATATATATATATATATATAGCATATAGCTGCTGATATAGCATATATATATACTGCTGGCTGCTGATATATCATATAGCATATATATATACTGCTGGCTGCTGATATAGCATATATATATATTTGATAAACATCAAATATAAAGAGAGGAACTATTAGTTGATATTTGATAAACATCAAATACAAACATCAACTAATAGTTGTTATGAACTATTAGTTTTGTTGTTAGTATTTTATATTTTTTGAATAGGGTGGATAGTCCTATAAAGAGAGGAAATTCTGCCCAAAATTATTATAGTTTTTACACTTGTTTGTGTTGTATAAAAAATATTTTAGACTTGTACTCTTTATTATTTGTTCACTAGTAATGTTTTGTGTTGACTAGTGCCCAACGCAAGGAAATGGTACTCTTTATTGCGGATATTTTGTGTTGAAGTTCATGAAGTACTTCATGGAGGATTCTTCCATACCTATTGAAATAAAGGTATGTTACCAATGTTCTCTTTTTGTCCTATTATATAAAATATTGTTTAGTTATTAACTATTATATACCGTAATAATAAATTTAATTATATCTTCAATTTTTTAGATGAGAAGATTGTCCAGTAAAGTGACCTACACGCTGAATGAGCTAAATGAAGTTCAAATGGAGTTCATTGAGTTCATTACGGATTATATATATTAGGTATTTCCGAGTAATTGTATTTTGTTACGTTGTAATGACAATGTGTTGAGATGACTGTGTTTTGATGAAAACTATGTTGATTATATTTGATTGCAGGGTTACTTATTCTGGGTTGGATAGCGTCGAGAACAAATTTGATCGAGTATTACGTTCGACAACGTACTAGCTTGAGTAGTATTTTGGATTGTGATTCTTATGATGTAATTCGCAATGCTAGTTTTTGGATATTGTGATGTATTATCACTATTTTTAGGATATTATCACGTAAATAACTAGGTTGCCATTTATTTCAATTTTACATTTTGTTGGATTGGTTGTTACCCCTTGGGTGGATAGTCCAATAAACAAAGGAGTCTCTGTCCATTTTTTTTTTTTAAATTGACACTTTGTTTATTTGAGGCACAATGTTATTTTCTTTGATGAATATTGTATATTTCAAGTTATATGTGAATTTGTTTGATGAAATTTAGACTATTTGAATGTTGTTCGACTATTTATTATCTATTTACAAGGGTTGATTTAACCTCAAATAATAGTTGTCTATTAATGGAGTAATATTTTTTTTAAAATTTTTATATCAACATTTATGTCAGTTTCGATAAAACTCTCATAAAATTACTAAAATTGACATAAATGTGATGTTATTTATGTCAGTTTTTTGTGAAAATGTGATTAAAAACATGGTGAATACCGTAGTTTTTATGTGTGTTCTTAAAAACTGAGATAAATGTGATCTTATTTATGTCAGTTTTATGAACATTTATGTCAGTTTTTATGGATTTTGGCTTTGACTATGTTGAAAGGGGCATTAACGCTGCTAGCCGATAGGCTGCCCTTAAACACACTGAGAATGGGAGCCTATCCCCGAATAAATTTGTAGGCCTTGGTTTTGGTGATCCTCATCTCGGAGCTATTTTATTTAAGGTTGAGAATACTGTTGCTGCACCTGTAGAGACCTGCCCTCTGGAGGTTACAGAGAACCTTGGGGACAATGTCGCGCCGGATGTCCATGATGATGGGGTTGGGGCCACTAATGTTAGAGCCGCTGAAACGGTTCAGACTGGTGATGGGTCAACCCTGCTCGAAGCTGGTGTTCAGCCTTAAGGTCTCCTTGGTTATTAGTTTTCCTATTAAGGCAGTCATCCCTGAGGGATTTTTGTACTACCTTTTGCAACCTCTGTTTATGGAATTTGTAACCTCGTATTTGATGAATGAAATTTTTCTTTCCATTATTTTTTTATCTTGTGCTTGCTATCTTTTGAAGTGTGATACCACCAACTAATGATGTTTGAGATCACATCAAAGTTACATCTAATGATGTTTCATCTTCATCTCATATTCACCAAGTTAATAATGTTTAAGGTCTGAGATCACCAAACTAATGATGTTTCATCTCATATTCACCAAATTAATGATGTTTATGGTCTGCGATCACCAAACTAATGATGTTTAAGGTCTGAGATCACCAAACTAATGATGTTTCATCTCATATTCACCAAATTAATGATGTTTAAGGTCTGAGGTCACCAAACTAAATGATGTTTCATCTCATATTCACCAAATTAATGATGTTTAAGGGTCTGAGATCACCAAACTAATGATGTTTCATCTCATATTCACCAAATTAATGATGTTTATGGTATGAGATCACCAAACTAATGATGTTTATGGTTTGAGATCACCAAATTAATGATGTTTCATCTCATATTCATCAAATTAATGATGTTTATGGTCTGAGATCACCAAACTAATGATGTTTCATCTTTTATTCACCCAATTAATGATGTTCAAGGTCTGAGATCACCAAACTAATGATGTTTCATCTCGTATTCACCAAATTAATGATGTTTGTGGTCAGAGATCACCAAATTAATGATGTATCATCTCATATTCACCAAATTAATGATGTTTAAGGTATGAGATCACCAAATGAATGATGTTTCATCTCATATTCATCAAATTAATGATGTTTATCATCCGAGGTCACCAAACTAATGATGTTTCATCTCATATTCACCAAATTAATAATGTTTAAGGGTCTGAGATCACCAAACTAATGATATTTCATCTCATATTCACCAAATTAATGATGTTTAATAACTTGAGGACATTTGGACCATATAATTTAATTGCTATAAACAAGATACGAGGGAACACACGCAAGATAATTTTCATTTATAGACTATATCATACAATGGAAAAAGAAAAATATACAAGATAATCTCCAAGATCTTTTATTGGTAGTATCTTCTTAAATGGTCGGCGTTCCAGGGGTTGGAGAAGGGCTCTACCTCTAGGTTTTCCAATCGGTAGGCCCCTGAGACAACTTCATCAGCAACTTTGTAAGGACCATGCCAATTGACACGGAGCTTGTTAGATTTTTCCCACGTCCTTTTTAGAACTAAATCTCCCACAGCTATCGACCTTACTTTGACCCTCTTGTTGTTGAACTTAACATCTTCTCCTCTCTCTTCAATCAGATCAAGGTCAAGTCTTCTTTCTGCCATATTTCCCTCAAGGTCATACGTCTGAATTCCGTGAGTGGGGAGACCAATCTTTGTAGGTACTACAACTTCTGAACCATAAGCTAGCATGAATGGGGTCTCCCCTATCGATTTTTTCACTGTCGTCCGGTAAGCCCATAGTATAGTATGTACCGCTTCAGTCTATCTCCCCTTAGCATCTTCCAACCTTTTCTTAATTCCATCAATAATAGTTCTTTTAGTGACTTCAGTCTGATCATTGGCCTAGGGCTAGCCAGGCGATGAGAAGAACTATTTGATGCCGACCTTCTTACAGTATTTTTCCAAAGAGATGTTCTTGAATTGTTTCCCATTATCAGAGATGAGAGTGTTAGTAAGGCCATATATGAAAATAATATTCGTCCACATGAAATGGAATGCCTTTTTCTCTGTTATGGTGACACCATAGCCTCGATTTCCAACCACTTGGAGAAGTAGTCTATTGCCACAATCAAATATATGTAGTTTCCTGTGGCCCTTGGCAGTGGTCCTACCAAGTCTATCCCCTACACTATAAATGGACACGGAGAAGTGATGGATGTTAGTGGTTGATGAGGCTGATGAGGGATTGTGGTGAACCTCTAACACCTATCTCACTTCTTGACATAGTCGGTGACATCTTTGGTTAAGGCCAGCCAACAATATCCCTGAGTGATGATCATCTTGGCTAATGACCTAATTTCGATATGGCTTGAATAAGACCCCTCATGAACATCCTTCAAAATATACCCTACATTGGTCGGGTGAACATATCTGAGCAGAGGAAAAAGAAACCCCTTCTTGTATAACACGTCCCCTAAGATAGAGAACTTAACGACTTTGTATCACAACTTCCTTCTTTTGGCCTTAGACTCCGTCGAACTACCCTCTCTGATATACTGAATAAGGGGGTCAATCAAAGATGGTCCTAGGTTTAAATTCGAGCAAAAATTCAGCTTCTTGTCATCCTCTTATATGGTCGATCGAGGAAGGATTTCTACTAGCACTGACCTCTTGGTCTCTGTCCATGTGGCCAAGGATAATCTTTCTAGAGTGTTGACTCGGCTATTATCCAGCCAAGGCACCCTTTTGACTTTGATCTCATTAAAGTCCATCATCTTCCTCACCTTTCCTAGGTACCTTGCCATTCTGTCGTCTTTGGTTTCATAAATCCCCAGGACCTGATTAACTAAAAGTTGAGAGCCGCTATGGACTAAAAGTTGGCCGACGTTAAGAGCTCTGGCGAGGGAGATTTCGGCTATGAGGGACTCATACTCTAACTCATTTTTGGAAGCCTTAAAGCTGAGCCTCAACACGTACTCTGTATTTGTTCCGCCCGGGGCCGACACAATCAGGCTAGCGCCACTCCCATTTTCGCAGGATGAACCATCAACAAACAAGTTCCACACTGTCTCTTCTGAAAATAACCATTGTTCAATAACACCATTTATAAATAAAAACTTATCAGTCTTGGCTGTAAGAGGTCTCGTCGTGCTTTTTTTGGCCTCTGCCGGTTCGGTACTCATTTTGATCGACCTTTTAAGACTGTTTGCTTCTTCACTATTGACTTCGGACCAGGTGAAATCTGCCACAAAGTCTGTTAAGGCCTGCCCTTTGAGTGCTACCCTCGGCTGATAGAATATATCGTATTCTCTCAGCTCAATGGCCCAGGCCATCAACCTACCCAATTTCTCGGGTTTATGGATGACCTATCTGAGGGGTGAGTCTGTCAAGATGACCATAGTGTGGGATTAGAAGTTTGGATTCATATTTTTTGAAGCATAGATTAGGGCATAGGCCAGTTTCTCCATCTTCAAATACCTCTGTTCACCCCCTAGAGGGCCTTACTGTTGAAATACACTGGTCTTTGCACACGCTCATTATCTTGTACTATTTCCGCGCTAATAGCCGACTCAGACACGACCAAGTATAGATAAAGTTTCTCTCTTTGGACAGGATGAGACAGTAAAAGTGGAGAGCCGAGCTAAGACTTTAGCTCCATAAAGGCTCTCTCGCATTCCGTGTCCCACTCAAAAGTTTTTTTGAGCACTTTAAAGAATGACAAACATTTATCAGTTGCTTTAGAGACGAACCTATTTAGAGTAGCCACTCGTCCAGTGAGCCTCTGGTTTCCTTGATGGTCTTTGAGGTCTGTATTTTTATCAAGGCTTTGATCTTTTCAGGGTTTGCCTCTATTCCCCTATGATTTATGATGAATCCCAGAAACTTACCTGCTCCAACACCGAAGACACACTTTACTAGATTGAGCTTCATTATATACTCATCCATTATATTGAACGCTATTTCAAGGTTAGCCACATATGTGTTAGACTTCAGACTCTTCATAAGCATATCATCGACATATACCTCCATTATCTTCCCTATCTGATCTTTGAACATCTTATTTACTAGATGCTGATAGGTCGACCCGACATTCTTCAAACCAAAGGGCAAGACCTTGTAACAGTAGGTCCCTTTGTCAGTGATAAAGGCTGTCTTGTCTTTATCGATCGGGTCCATGAAGATTTGGTTATAGCCTAAGTAGGCATCCATAAAATTCATCAATTCATCCCCGACTGTGGCATTACCATCTGATCAATACGAGGGAGAGGGAAACAGTCTTTAGGATAAGACTTATTCAAATCAGTGAAGTCCACGTACATTCTCCACTTATCGTTGGCTTTAGGTACTATGACAGCACTTGAAAGCCATTCATGGTATATCACCTCTCTGATGAACTCAACCTTCTCAAGCTTTTTAACCTCGTCTCTAATGACTTCGTACTTCTCCTTTGAGTATATCCTTCTCCTTTGCTTTATCGGCTTTATACCATCAATAACATTCAACTTGTGAGATATTACTGTTGGGTCAATCCCAGGCATGTTGTCATGAGTCTGTACGAAGATGCTTTGTATCTTCCTCAGAAATTCGATTAGCTCATCCTTGATCTCTTGTTTTAGGTCTTTGTCGACCTGGACGTTTTTTTTAGCTCATCCTCATTGAGGATGATGGATTCTATCTCTTTCTTGGCCTCGCCTTTCTTGAGTTTTTTCTTGTCTCTGGGATCAAGGATGTTAATATTTTATGTGGTTGTTGCTTTCTTGTGTGCTTCTCTCTCCTTTGTTGAGTTAAAGTCGCATTCTCATGCCGACATTTGGCTACCTTGAACTTCCCCTACTCCATAAGGAGTCGAAAATTTTATCGCTTGGTGAACCATCGAAGGCACGCCCTTAAACTCTTTGAGAGCTACCCGTCCCAATATGAGGTTGTAAGTTGAGAAGATGTTCTCATCCATCATAAAAAAGTTAATCTTCTTGGTCAACCTCTTCGGCCACTCGTCTCCCATTCTGACATCCATTTCGTATATCCCTAGAGGGTGAACCTTTTTTCCACTGAATCCTATCAGAGGATAATGGTACAGGATGAGCCTGGCTCGGCTAAGTCATAAGCCTTTGAAGCATAACCAGAACATGACATCTGCAGAGCTTCCTCCATCAACTAAGATTCTCGGTACTTCACATCCATGTACCCTGGTGATAGTAACGAGTGGGTCATCATGAGGGACTAGGATACCTTTAAAATCTACCTTGAAAAGCCAAATATGAGGGTTTCGATATTTAATTTTTTCCTTTTCTTGGACTTAATATCAATAGAGGTTGAGTTTATAACCTCGGCCTTAGTTATTGCCTTAACCTCAGCCACGTGCGCCTTGCGATCGGCCACCTCAGAGCCTCCCCCTGCCAGGCCACCACAAATCATGTCTACACTAAATGAAATTATATTGAGCCTCTTCACTGGGACGTTATTATCCGTTGGTGGGAGAGCTGGATCATCACTATCATCATCCGAAAGGTCATCCCGCTTGGATGGGGCATCCTCTCTATATTTACCATTTCTCCTCTTTCTGGGGTCGTCTCGAATTTGGTCATCTCTGCCTTGGCCTGAATTGCTCTTATCAATATATTTCCTCAACTTACCAGACTTCAACATTTTTTCTATCTCATATTTGTGGGCGAAGCATTTATCGGTGATGTGCCCATAATCTTGGTGAAATTCGCACCAAATATTTATATTTCTCTCGCGAGGAGCTATTTTTAACCTTTTCAGCCATCTAAGAGACCAGTCACTTTTTATCTCATTCAAAATGTGCTCACAATTAACTGTCAAAGGCGTATAATTCGCAAACTTATCGTCTATCGGCCTTTTCTTAGTATCCTCCCCCTTGGACTTCTGACCCTTTCCATCACTGTGGGCTATCTTTTTTTATTTCCTTTGCCGACCATCGCCTCCTCTGCGTTCATGACTATCCCGATCGTAGCCAGGAATTCAGCTATGGACTTTGAAGGGTCCTTTGCCAGCTTCCATAGTAGCTTTCCTTTCTGAAGACCTCCCATAAGGGCTGTGAATCCGATAATTTTTTCATAATCTTGGACTTCGAGCTTCTCCTTATTAAGACGTGCTATATATTCCCTCAGAGTGTCAGCCTTCCCCTATTTGATGTACAACAGGTGGGTCATCGGCTTCTTAGGTTTCACCTCAAAGAAAAAATTATTAACAAAAATATCAGCTAGCTACTTGAAACTCCCTATTGAGTTCTTGAGAAGGGAGGTGAACCATACGTGGGTTGCCCCTGTCAATATGCTAGAGAATGCTCGGCATCTCATCTCGTCTGAAATTCAATATATGTCAGAGGGAAATTGATACATCTCCACATGATGCACCGGATTCGAGCTCCCGTCATACTTCGGAGTAACCGCTGGCGGCTTGATCTTGGCCGGGGTTGGGTAGTTCAGTATCTTTACCACAAATGGATATCCTTTAGCATATCCCCCTACAAGGGGTCTCGAATTTTTATGATATCCCCTATTTTGTTCTCCAACCTCTGTATGGACTCATTCCAAGGCTTGTCTGCTCTGACGTCGATTTTTGCATGGGTAGCATTTTCCCCTGCCCTTTCTCTATTGTCTGGCTGAGCTGGGCATTCTCTGTTAAATGGATGGGCCGAGGGTACCCTCTCTGCACACTTAGGTCGGTTGTTAACCTCTCTTTGCTCCTCTCGATCTTGGGAAGGTCTGCAGTCATCTCTCATCTTATTTCTTCTTAAGCCAACAACACTCATTGATTTGGACAGACAGTTTTTCAGATCTCCCTGAGGGCCGAGCCTATCAAAGGTCGACCCCCTACTTAGCCTATCCAAGGCTGATCGCCTTGGTCCGTCATCTTGAATTGCCGACGCTCTTGCTCCCAACTTAGTTGTTAAGGGTGAATAGTGCCCCTAGAGATTCGATATGGTTCCCAATATTCCCTCTCTTCTTCGTTCTCATAGAGGTCATCTCCCGCCCTATCATCACGGGGTTCTTGACTCTGCTTCCCCAGCTGTAGACGCTTGGGGTCAGTAACGTCTCTCCGTCTCTGTTATGGAGGGAGATCATTTTTCGGTGCTGGGGGTAGTCCCCTATCTTGTTGATCAGTAATGTTTTCTCTAATGGTCGAAGTCACAAACTTAGCTCCAGCGCCGCCAGTTCTGATCGTAAAATTCTGGCTGAACATAGTAAATTGGTTTTGCATTTACTATTGGCTAGCTATGAGGGAGTTGAGCGCAATCGCCACCTCAGTTATCTCCGACTTGGGCGGTGCTTGACTGGAGCTTGGACCACCTCCATGTGGTGGTTCCAGTTGATTCTTAGGAGGAACATGTGGTACCATTTCCATTGGTGTAAACTGTTTGAGTTATGAGCTATAGAATGATAGCTTAAATACTCGACAAGAACTACTTCAATAGTGAAATAACTTCACAAAGAGGGATAACTGGTTCACCACCAGAGACTCTGATGAGTATAAGCCAAACAGGGAAGAGATGGCTATCTTCGTTCCCACAAACGATGCCAAATTGATGTTGCTGTAATCAGCACCACCATATTAAGATGAGAATATGAATAGATTAAGCTTAATCACAACACAACAATGTAGATTGATATATGTATATATGAGAGAGGAGATGAGTATAAGAAGATGAGCTCAATGATTTAAAGTGGTTCAGCCAATTAGGCCTACATCCACTGTGTGAGTGTGCGAGAAATCCACTAAATAAGGGCACTAATGGCCATGGATATAACACTCAAAGCTCTCTCTCTCTCTCTCTCTCTCTCTCTCTCTTTTATATACAATGGGACAGAGTTCTGTTAGGGTTTTTAATTAAGGGAGATAAATCCTTTGTTATGAAGAAGATGAAGTATATATATAGGGCTTGGGGGGTGTAATGTACCCCCTAAGAATTTAATCATCATATGCATGAGGAAACTCCCAATAAGATGAAGACACCTGTCCCTGGCACATGGATATAATTATGATGTAATATTCCTCACGTGAGGGAATGATCTTGTTATAAAATAATTGTCCACGTGGGCATGCCACTTTTGTACTTACATATGCTCGCACTGGTTGGTATCGTCCGCTGGGAGCTCGACCTGGCAGGATACGAGGTTACTAACTCCGATAAGATGATCTGATGTTTAAAAATATAAGTACGACTTCGACTGAATAGATCAGGCTGGAGTTAGATTAGCGCGGTCACTTTAGTTATCGTCCATAACAAAGTACAAAGTTGGTCCTTACTGAATATGTGATGCTTCTGCGGTCTCGGATTTCCATATGGCCGAGACTTTTTGAGACGAGGTCGACTCTTATCTAGACGATCCCACCATAGACCTGTGGGACTCTTATGGCAACTCGGTAGAGAGATATGACGATACTCTTCCTTTAAGATGAGGGTTTACTTCGGTCATATCAAGATGTGTGGATACTCTAGACTCCAAATTTTAGGACCCTCTAAGTCTCTCCTTAGGTCTCTAGCACCTCCCTATTTCATTACAAACCCTAGGTCATACTCCGAGTATCGATCTAGAGGCCATCGGGCACTCTCGGGCCCATTTGACTTCGGTCATGTGTATCATCAGAGCGAAAGAGAAAGCTCGATCTGGAGAGAATTGATCTGGAGACCACCGGGTGCTCCCGGGCCCCGATTTGACCCCAGTCAACTTCATTATCAAAGCGAAAGCTCTTTCTATCTTCGAAGGACACTGAAACCCCTGTTCAACGGTCTACCCCGTGCGTGAAAAAGCATAACCTCTTGGACGAACGATCCGCTTCCCCTGAAAATTGATCTAGAGGCCACCGGGCGCTCCCGGGCTCCATTTGAACAATGTTAACTATTTAGATCAAATGAGACTGAATGAATCTTCTAAATGCACTGAATACCCTTTCCAACGATCCACCCCGTGCACGAATGATCGTTACGGTACGAATGAATGACCCGTTCTACTCCGAAAGGTTACTGGGCGCTTTCGGGACCTGATTGACCAAAGTCAACTTTATAAACCAAGTGAAGATCTTTGAAATGTCTATGTACCTTGCATAACCTTTACAATGGTCTGCCCCGTGCGCATTTTTTATTTCCCATTTGGATGAACGATCCATTTCCGTCCCGTGATCCCCCGTCCAAAGGATCGACGAGCACTTTCAAGCCACGTTCGACCCAAAGTCAACTCCCAGAACTGGAAGAGGCCCAACGGACTCTTAATGGTATCCGAATTACCTTTTTAATGGTATTCCCCGTGCGTGATTTGGATCAACATATTGCGTTGTACGACCGTTTTTCGAAAAAATCTACACAAGATTATCGATTGGCAGTTCCATTTCCCTACCTATCGGCAGTGTGCCTAGGGTTACCTGTTGGTGGGCAAGGCTAGGGCTATGCCGATCGACACCCCCTTACCCCATAAATATAGGGCATGACCTCACTCCCAAGGCACACCTCAAATCCATCAATACCAGCGTGTAAAACCCAGTATTTTTATGACTTTTAAAATGAAATTAATTAGAATTAATTGTGTTATAATTGGAAATTAATTCCCGATTTAAATATTACTCGAGAATAAATTAATATGTGATTTATGATGAATATTACTTAGTGATTAAAAGTAATATATATGATTATGACTTTATAAATTGTCGCGAATTATGTGTACGATAATTTCGATAATTAAGTACGAACGCGTGTGTATGTCGTGTCGGGACTAGATTTAAATGGAATAGAAGTGAATTATTTATATGTCATCCGTATGGTAGTTTTGACTGGACCAAAGTGTCCGGAAGAGTTCAAATAGTAAAAAAATTCTACTTGGGTGTTTTCTTTGGGTCTCGAGGCACTTTGAAATCGAAAGGACACCCCAGATGGATATTTTGGTAATTTTAATTGGGAGGTGAATAGTAAACTCGAAAATTGGGTTCTATTATATTTGTTGATGTAAAAAAACTAGATTTAACCTAATTCTTTAATCACAGATAAAAATAAACAAGACAAAAGATTTTTAAAGTGGTTCAGCCTCGAAAAGAATGGCCTACATCCATTGTTTGTGTTATTGCTGACTGTTTGCAGAATTCTCGATAATGGGTTTACCAAGAAATTTCGAATCCCCTACTAATGAGGAGGTTACAATGTATTTATAGCCTTGAGGTGGTACAAATAAAAGAATAATACACAGCTGTCCAATAGGCGTATGCGTCTGTGTGACAATAATGAGCATTTAATGCGTAGTCATCCTCTTGATTATCCGGATATGAATGCTATGTACGAGATGCATCTCGGATCGACTAAGCTTCTCGGACCGCCTAAGTAGCTCGGTATACATGAGATGCTCGATACAGTAGTGTTCCTCAGAGAACACTTGTTGCTCGGAGCATCTGAGTTGGTTGGGGAGGTTGAGTTCCTCGGAGTCAATGTGTTGTTCAAAATATTTGCGAGTGCCATGTAGATAGACACGTATCTCCATATAATTGGTCTACGTTAGCGGAATAAATTTGGTATCAACATAAGCCCCCAATGTTTCGTAGTTTGATGTTGAAGAAAAGTATGGAACATTCTGCTGCTTAGATTTTCGATTTGTATGGTTTCTAGGAAAGCATTCGTTGTATAGAACTCCTTTATAAATGCATAGTATCAGTCTGTATAAATATTTTGAATTCCCATAACCGCTTTGTTTTTTGTGACATTTTCTTCTTTTTAGCCACCGGATACGCAATCGTCCATCCTCGTAATCATTATTTTTCTCTATTCCCGAGGTAAAGTATTTAAACGCTTCAAAAAATTAGATCATCTTTTACTTTTTCAAATCTACATCTTAGAACTTCTTTATTTCCTCTCTATCTTGTGCGTTCATTTCTTCAATTGTTCATTGTCAACTGATCCACCCTTTTTCTGTAAGATCTTCTTCCTTCTTTTTTATTTTTTCTGTTCATCATGGTTTACCTTGTTGAGTCGCTTGATAAGTTTCTCTCTGATTTTTCTATTCCTTCATGGGTTACTTTGGAAGAACTTTCTGAACCTTCTGACTATTTTCGTTTGGCTGAGGGACATTGGTTCCCTAGTCTCTTTGTGGCCGAATGCGGCTTTTCTTTTCCTCCAAATCCTTTATGTTTGGAGTTCTGTCAGTTTTTTGATGTTGTTCCTGCAAAAATAGCGCCAAACACTTGGAGAATAGTTAATGGAGTTCATAAGTTAAATCAAATTCATGGAACCCGTTTAGGAATTCCAGAAATTATGTTTTGTTATAGATGGGTTGTCAGCGATAGTACTTTTTATTTAAAAACTAGGTTTTTAAATAGGGCTTTAGTTGTCAATCTCCCAAATGCCAACAGGGATTACTTCGAGCATGGAGTTGTTATGAAAAATTGGCAACATGCTCCATTAAATGGAAATAATGTGTATCAGGGTCCTAGATGCCCTCCCTATGGCAATGGGATAGGTTGTTTTTGTTTTATTTTATTTTTGAGATTGTGTTTTATTTGTGTTTGATAAAATGCGTCATTGACATTTTAATTTTTGTTTATTTGCAGTTGATAGCAAAAGAAAATCCCCCAAAGAGACTGATGTCAATTTGAAGCACTTGAAACTTATCTGGAGTTTGCACCAAACCGTTGCTGACGAACATATCAGATCAGCCTCGTACTTGCTTCAGTACAAGAGCTACACTTCGTCTTTTACTGCTCGTCTAGTGGTGGGTGACATCGACCCATTACCAACTTCCGAGAGTTCTTCCCCTGAATTGCATATTCCTCTTAGTATTAGAATGAAGAGAAGACGGGCTCCTGCCTTCTTTGACAAATCGAATTATGCCAATATAGAGGCCAAGAAAAATAAACAGGATGTCCCCGAGGAAGGGACAAGAAAGATTGATGCACCCCCTCCAGTTGCTGCTAAGAAGGTTGCCGAGAAGCCCCCAGTGGCTCCGAGCAAGATTGTTGTTGTTTCTCCTCCCAGTGAGGTTATCGTTATATCACCAACCAAGACAACATCCTTGGTTGAGAATGTTCCTGCTTCTACGAGGAGGTTGAAGAAAAGTTCCTCGGATAAACCGGCTGAATCTATTTCTCAACCTTTAACTGCTGGAAGTGGTATTCCTATTTTTGCTGCCCCGAGCTCTGCCCTGAGTCCTTTATGAAGTCTTGGATTATCCCAGAGATCCAAGGCATTGAAGACAGTCTTCCTCGTGACAGGGTCACTTCATTAGCTGATCAACATATTGCTTCAGTAAGTATTACTAGTCTAAACTTTCATTTTTCAATGTTATGTCCCTGCACTGTCTTACAATTATTTTCTTTTTCCAGCTGGTAACCTGTTTCAACACTATTCTGAAAAAGGATGAAGCTATTAAATCTTCGAGCTCCTCGGGAGGTGTGGAGGAAGCTTTTGTAGGTCCGACTCAGTCCTTAAAGGACTCTCATCATAGATATGAAGAAGATAAAGAGGTCTGGGAAACACGACTCAAGTCCATCGAGTAAGAAAAAGACCGTGTTGTGGAGGCCTCCCAGGAGTTGGAGAGGAAAGTGAAAGAATTTGAGAAGAAAAATAATAAGATTGAGTAGAAGCTCAAGAGCACTGAAGAGCTTGAGAACAAGCTTAAGAAATCTGAATAGGAAGTTGTTAAATTTCGTGACGTTGATCGTCAAAAGCAGGAGATAGAAGGGAAGATGAAGGCTGCCGAGGAATTTCATACTGAGAGGATTTCCTCAGAGAAAGCCAAAAGAAAACTTGCAGTTAAAAAGTCCTTTAGCACTGGCTGAGACAAGGGATGGAATAAAGGTCTAGCTGCCATGTCTTCCCAGATGGAGTTTGCTAGTGTATAATACTTCCGGGATGGATGGATTGCTGCTCTGCATAAGTTAAAGGTCTATGAGAGTTCTGAACTTTTTCAACGCCATGTTCATGGTCCTCCTCCCTCTCCTGGAGAAGAAGAAGAGGACGAAGCTGCCTCTGAAGAGTCTTCAATGATGATTGGGGATCAGGTCCCTACTGTTGAACTTCGCTATGAGCAGTCCCAACCAACCAACATGTCTACCGATTAGCTTTCTCTACCCTCCGAGCAACTTACTTCTTCATCCAAGCCTTTCGAGAAAGACTTAGGAAGCAAGGAGAAGGTTTTGAGTTGTTCGGACCTTTCTCTTTGCTTTTTATTTTTTTGTTGAATGTAATTTTGGGCTATGTACTTCTCTTTGTGATATAATAAAATTCAAACTTTCGGCTGTTTATATTAACTTTTTCTTCTACTTGCTCTATTTGCATCTTTATTGATTCTTTCTATCTCTTTTCTTTACTAGTTTATGTCTAGAATGGATCTCTTGTCAGCCCACGATACTGAACTGATGAAAAAATGCAATGACTACTTCAAGGCTGGCCATGCTGACTTGACTGAAGCTCAAATGATCGACATCCTCGATCCAGACACATCGAAATGAGCAGTCGAAGCCTATCAATATTTGAAATGCTTGCTCGACCGTGCAGTTGCCAATAATGTGGCATATTATGAGATGATTGAAGATCTCCGGGGTATCATCGAGGAACTTCAGCAACAATACAAGGAATCTTTTGCCCTTTTGCATCAAGGGTATGAGAAAAATTATCAGCAACTAAATGCTGACAAAGGATATGATAAGTTTGTCGTTGCTTATGATATTAAGGAGAGGACTTTGAAGACCGAGGTTGAAGAGCATAGGCAGATCCCGAAACTGCTGGAGCAGGAAAATAATAACTTGCGAGGAGAGATATCCCAACTAAAATCTGCAGCATATACCTCGGGAGCCTTGGTCCCTGTCAATGACGAAGGTTTCTTATTTTTGGAGGTTGAAAATGCCAATTTGAGAGACGAATTGGAAACTTTAAAGAGAATTGGACCCTCTACATCTGCTCGGGAACGAGCAAGAGCTTCTTGGGGATGAGCAAGAGCTTCTCGAGGATGAGCAAGAACTGCTTGGGTTACCATTGAAGAGGCAAGAACTCAAACAGCTTTGGAGAATCAAGCATTTCAGTTGATGGCGAAGAATCAAGCATTAGCTGAGATGTCCAAAAATATTTTAAACCTCGACGAGCAACTCTCTGCACAAAGCTCTGCCTTGGAGAATAAAGAACTTTAGTGAAGAGCCTCCATGAGAAACTAGAGCGGTTGACCTATCAGTTTCACAAGCAGCCCAGAGAATTTTGGATGGCTGGATATAATGAAGCCCTTTATTACCTTGATGATCAGATCCAGAATTCAAATAATGAGGGTTACAAGAAAGGGTAGCTGAATGCGCTGGGGTGTTAAAGTTGGAGCAGGGTCATTATTTGTGGGACAATTATGATCCTGGGTTGCTTGATTTGCCAGTGCCTCCATTTAAGCTTGATATGAGTTGGATTCCTGCTCGGGCAATTCCTCAGTGTCTGATCTCAAAGTATCTTGGCGACTACAGTTTTCATTCTAGTTTTGAGATATCTCGCCTGGAGCACTTACTTGATCGGCCATCAGTAATGAATGTCAGGATGCTCAGAGATCTGAACTTCATAAATTCTCCTTACGCCTTAGATGATCCTCCTGCTGGAGTAGAGCTTGTTTCAAAGGCAGAAGGGAAAAAGCCAATAGAATAGGATCTTTGATGTGATAATTCCTCATGTAATTTGTTTTAATGAAGAAATTTTTAGTTTTCTTTGCAGCCTTGACTGTCATTACTTTATAAAATATCTATTTTATTCTCTGATGAATGTGTATGTACATCTTGTGAGGAAACAAAAATGTCCTGTGTTATCTTAAATTGCCGACCAACTGGAGTTGGTGAAAATTTATTGTTGACCATTCTGAGTTTGTAATAATTATATGACGATCAACCGGAGTTGGTGATATTTTATTTCCCGACCAACTTAGAGTTGGTGGTAATTTGATATGCCATAAGTAAAGAAATTCTGTGTTATTTTTTTTTATTATAGTGACTAATAACTTTTTAATTATAAGCCACGAAACGAATTTCATCCCATGATATTGCTTAAACAATTGTTTCTGCCCAACCAGAGTTGGTGGATTTTAATTTACCGACCAACTGTAGTTGGTGGACCGACCAACCATAATTGGGAGGGTTTATTTTACCGACCAACCGTAGTTGGTGGACCGACCAACCGTAGTTGGGAGGGTTTATTTTACCGACCAACCGTAGTTAGGAGGATTTATTTTACCGACCAACCGTAGTTGGGAGGGTTTATTTTACCGACCAACCGTAGTTGGTGGACCGACCAATCGTAGTTGGGAGGGTTTATTTTATCGACCAGCCGTAGTTGGTGGACCGACCAACCGTAGTTGGGAGGGTTTATTTTACCGACCAACCGTAGTTGGTGGACCGAACAACCGTAGTTGGGAGGATTTATTTTACCGACCAATCGTAGTTAGTGGACCGACCAACCGTAGTTAGAAGGGTTTATTTTACCGACCAACCGTAGTTGGTAGGATTTTTGTTCTGAACTTGATGCGTAGTGTGTAGCACTAATACTCCAAAAAAAATTCATCAAAAGGAGAGAATTGGATAAAAACTTCAACACTTTATTCATACTGAAGAAAACTTCATTTACATAGGAATCCCTACTACTGATAATACTTGCGTAGATGTTCTGCATTCCATGCATTCTTAAATTCTTCCCCCTCCAAGGTTTCAATCCTGCAAGTTCCTGGATGAACAACTTCTGTTACTCTGTAGGGTCCATGCCAGTTAGCTTCCAATTTATTGTGCTTTTGAATTACTTTCTTTAGCACGTAGTCTCCTTCCTTCAAATCACACTTTTTTACCCTCTTGTTGTAGAACATATCTGTTCGTTGTTGGTATGCAGCGTTCCTGATTGCTGCTTATTCTCTAACTTCTTCGAGATCCAAGTCTAATCTTCTCATCAAGTCACTGATAGGAGAATTGAAATTCATCACTCTGTGTGTGGGGAGGCCCAGCTCGGCAGGTATAACAGCTTCACTTCCAAATGCCAGCATGTATGGAGATTCTCGTGTTGCTGCTCGTGGTGTAGTACGATAAGCCCACAACACAGAATGTAGCTCATTAATCCAGTTTTCCTTCGCATCATCCAGTCATTTTTTCAAACCATTCAGTAGCGTTCTGTTCGTCACCTCAGTTTGTCCATTGCTCTGGGGATGGCTTGGTGCAGAGTGAATTTTCAATATGTTTGACTGATGACAATATGCAGCGAACTCCTCGTTATCAAATTGAGTTCCATGGTCTGTGATGAATGCATGAGGAAGACCATATATACAAATGATGTTCTTCTATATAAATTGATACACCTTGTTATATGTCATATCAATAAGGGGTTCAGCTTCTACCCATTTAGTAAAATAATCCACAGCGACTTCGAGGTACTTGAACCTTCCTTTGGTCGTTGGGAGTGGCCCGACCAAGTCTATTCCCCACATGGAAAATGGTGAAGGGGAAGTAATGGGTGTCAGCAATGCTTGGGGAGCTCTTCTGAGAGAGGAGAAACGTTGACATTTGTCACATTTTTTGGCATAGGCTATACAATCAGCCCTCATCATTGGCCAATAATATACCTGGGTCATTATTCTTTGCAAAAGCGTCTGACCTGCTATATGAGCTCCACAGGACCCTTCATGGATCTCTTCAATAAAATCTTTCACTTAGAAGGGATGCACACATCTTTGCAGACCTGCTATAATTCCTCGTCTATATAAAAAGCCATTAGTTATTACATAACGAGCAACTTTAAATTTCAGTTTCTTGGCTGCGAGCTTATCAGTTGGTAAAACCCCTTCTTCAATATATGCTCTGATGGGATCCATCCAAGATGGTACTAAATCAAGGGTAATAAAGTTTGTCATCAGATTTTCGTCGATGCTCCTGCTAGTCAAAATTTCTATTGGGATTGTTCTTCGTAGCTCGGTGCGTGTGGCTGAGGCTAACCGAGCTAAAGCATCTGCTCTTGCATTCTCCAATCTTGGTGTTCTAATTAACTAAACTGCGTTAAAGCTGGATACAATCTCCGTTGCTTTCGCATAATACTGGATCATTAATTCTCCCTTTGTTGTGTACACTCCCAACATTTGATTTACGATCAACTGTGAGTCACTGAATACAATGACCTGCTCTGCCCCCATGGTTTTTGCTAAACTAAGACCTGCAATCATAGCTTCATATTCAGCCTCATTATTAGAGGCTTTGAATTGAAAGCACAGAGCATACTCCACATCGCTTTCATCTGGGCTGTTTAAAATAATCCCCGCCCCATAGCCTGTATTGCAAGATGAGCCATCCACATACAGATTCCATATAGGTACCTCATCCTCAAATTTTTTATTGGATAGAGTTCCTCGGTGGAATATTTATTGCTTCTTTATATCCTCCCCTAGCACTTGCTGCTGCTCGTCGACCATCTCATCTTGCCCGTCTACCGACTTAAGTTGGTCGGGGTTTAAGTTTAATGATCTTGTAACATCCATAGGCTGGTCGATATTCAGCTTTTGCTCCTCGGAAGTGTCAGGATAAGTGAATTCTGCGATAAAATCTGCTACTGCTTGCCCTTTAAGAGACGATCTAGGCTCATTAACTATATCATATTCACCAAGTTCTACTGCCCAGTACATTAATCTCCCTGATTTCTCCGGTTTATGAAGAGCTTGCCTCAACGGTATATCGGTATACATAATTAAGGTATGAGCCTGGAAGTATGGCCTCATTATTCTACTCACTTTGATCAATGCTAGTGCCAATTTTTCCAGTCTTAGATATCTGATCTCTGCTCCTCGGAAGGCCATGCTAGTGTAATAAATTAGTTTTTACACTCCATCCTCCATTCTTATCAATGCCGAGCTAACTGCATTCTCCAAAACTGCCAGATACTAGTACAATCTTTCTCCCATCACTGGCCTGGACAACAGTGGAGGTGCTCCCATGTATTTCTTCAATTCTTGAAAGGCCTTCTCGCATTCATCATTCCACTCGAAAGTCTTTCGGAGTGTTTTAAAGAATGGTAGACACTTGTCAGTTGCTCGTGATACGAATCTATTAAGTGCTGCAACTCGCCCTGTGAGACTTTACACTTCCTTCTTCGTCGTTGGAGGTCGTAGTCCCAATAGAGCCTTGATCTTTTCAGGGTTTGCTTTAATTCCTTATTAGTTAACAATATACCCGAGGAACATGCCTTCTCGTACTCCGAATATGCATTTGGTAGGGTTCAATTTTATTTGATATTTATCTAATTGATCAAAGGTCTGGCCTAAGTCAATTAGATGATCAAAAGCTTTCTTGCTCTTCGTCAGCATATCGTCAACATAAACTTCCATGTTGTAACTGATTTGCTCTGTAAACACCTTGATCATCAGCCTCTGATATGTTTCACCTGCATTTTTCAATCCAAAAGGCATAACATTATAACAATAAGTTCCCCTAGGGGTAATAAAAGAGGTACTCTCCCTGTCCTCCGGCTTCATCTTAATCTGATTGTAACCAGAGTAGGCATCCATAAAACTCAGCAATTCGTGCCCCGAGGTAGCATCCACCAGTTGATCGATTCGGGGTAGAGGAAAATGATCCTTTGGGCATGCCTTATTGAGATCGGTGAAGTCTACATATATCCTTCATTTGTTATTTTTCTTCTTCACCATCACCACATTAGCTAGCCAATCGGGATATTTGACATCCTCAATAAAATAGGCTTTTTGGAGCTTCTCGACTTCTTGTATAGCTTGGTTTTTTTCAGGGCTGAACACTATTCTTCTTTATTTTACTGGCTTGATTTTCTTGTTCACATTGAGCTCGTGACATAAGAAATTTGGGTATATCCCTGGCATGTCTTCGTGGCTCCATGCAAAAGTTTATTTTTTGCTTTTTAGAAACGCTATCAGCTCTTGTTTTATTGATACATCTAGTGAGGCACCAATTTGAGTTGTTCGTTCTGGATGCTCGTCGTCTAGAACAATATTTTCAATAGCCTCCATGACTTGACCCTTAACGAGCTGAGACTCATCTCTTGAGTCTAAAGTCTCAATCTCTGCGTCTTCTATCTCATCAACTTGATAAGTAGTAGTCTTCTTTCTGGATTCTTCACGCTCTTCTTGCTCGGCAGACGAATAGTAGCATTCCAGAGCTAATTTTTGGTCACCCTTCACAATTCCTACTCTAAAGTTGGTTGGAAACTTTAGGCATTGATGTACAGTAGAGGGGACTGCTTCGAACTTCTTTAAACCTACCCTTCCCATGATGATATTGTAAGCTGTTTGAATATTTTTATCCATCACGAAAAAGCGCACTCTTTCTGTTCGACAAGCAGGCCATGTACCGATGAACATATCCAACTTGATCGACCCAAGTGGAAAAACGTTCTCGCCAGTAAAACCGGGGCCGATGATATGGGTCCAACTGGGATAACTTTATTTTTAAACTATCAAAACATGGGTAGAACATAATATCTGTCGAGCTGCCATTATCCACCAAGACTCGCGAAATCACTACCTCCTTCATCCTCATTTTGATCACCATAGGTCATCATGAGGATATAGCACACCTGCGAGGTCATTCTTAGAGAAATCAATGACCAGTTTATCTTTGTTTACCTTCCTCGGGCGATCATCCTCAGCTAGATTTATCCTCTGAATATATGAACAAGCTTGAGTTTCATTGAGGTAAGCTTTCCTATCTGCAGTAAGGTCTCCGCCTCCTGTATCTCCACCAGTAATAACATTACAATCAAATGATCCAAAACGGATAGAAAATACCTCACGTTTTGGCTATTTTGGTCTTTTGGGGAGATCGGGTCGTCTTGATCTTCATCCAGGTCTTCTTCATGATTTCTCTTCTTATCTTCTTTTATTCGCCGAGGATATCTAGACCTCTGCCTTGCTCGGTCATTACTTTTTCCACCATTTCGGCGATCCACATACTTGTTCAATTTTCCTCGTCTGATGAGCTCTTCAATTTCATTCTGGAGAGCTATGCAGTTTTTGGTCATATGACCATGATCCTTATGGAACTCACAATATTTGGATTAATCCCTTTTGTCTGGATCTGTCTTCATTTTTTCAGGCCAGTTTATCTCCTCGTTGTTCTTGATCTCTTCCAGAACGTGGTTTATCTCTACGTTCAAAGGAGTATAGTTTCCAAATTTCTTCAACTGTTCCAATGCTTGCTTTGCTTTTGACTGCTTGTTACCACCATTATTCTTCTGATCCTTCTTCTCAATCTTCTTAGCCTCAACTTTGGTCTCCTTAGTGTCCATGCTCTTCTTTGTAGCCATAGGTTCCTCGACATTCATGATTTTGGCTGCTTTTGCCATTAATTCTGACATGGTTCTAGGTGGATTTTTGGCCAAAGTATAGTACAATTTATTTGGCAATAGTCCACTCATCAAAGCAGTAATTACTGTCTTTTCCTCGTAATTAATAACTTCGAGCTTCTCGTTATTGAAACGAGTAATATAATCCCTGGTGCTCTCACCTGCTTTTTGTCTAACACTTAACAAGTGTGCTACTCGTTTAACTGGTTTTGCTCCAAAACAGAAGTTTCCAATAAAGATCTCGGCCAGTTAAAAGAAAGTTATAATTTTTCCTCGAGGAAGATTGTTGTACCATATTTGAGCAGATCCAGTGAGAGTCCCTAAAAATGCCCTGCATCGCATCTCGTCTGGAACAACATAGATATCGGCAACAACTTGGTATTGTTCTATATGAAGGACATGGTCAGTTTTTCCATCATATTTAGGAGTCACAACAGGTGCTTTGAACTTTGATGGTGTGGGAAAATCCACAATTGCTTGGATAAAAGGTGTCCCTTGGACAAAAGTTCTTTGTAGAGGCTTTTTGGCCTTAGCCATTTCCCCTAGTCCATCCTCTAACCTCTGAATAGAGCCTTTCCATGCATCGTTTCCCTCCTCAGGCCTGTTGGTCCGAGCAACTGATCGTGTTGAATTTGCCTCTTGGAATCTTTCACGCAGAGCAGCTGGTCGGGATTGGGCAGAACCTTCCTTTAAATCAGAGGATCGTTTAAAGTTCCTCGACACCATCCTAGGGGGACTTTTATTCCTACTAGGACCCAAACGATCAAAGGGAGAAACTCTACTCTATCTTTCAAGAGCACTGGTCCTTTCTGGAGACAGAGTGACGTTTTGTTGAGTGTCTGTAACTTGTACCGAGGAAGTCCTTCAAGGATGATAAGAAGGATCATTAGATCTCTCAGTACGATATGAATCGGTGCATCTAGAATGAGATTTTTTTGGGAGTGACTTTTGTCTAGTTCGTGAAGAAGGAAATCGAGTATTTCTTTGAATGCTTTGTTGCCCTGACTGGGTGGGTGCTCCACCCTGGATAGTTTGCATGAGTTGTCGCATGGTGGTCTGACCCTAAACCAAATTTACCATTATTCCAGCAAGATCTTGGACACTTGGAGGAATGGATGGATTTGGGGGGTTTCCAGCATTTCGATTACTGGATTCAAGATTACCATCCATTGGTGATGAATTGTTTTAGTGAAAAACGATAATTACAGTCGTTTCCCACAGACGGTGCCAATCTGTTGATGTAAAAAACTAGATTTAACCTAATTCTTTAATCACATATAAAAATAAACAAGACAAAAGATTTTTAAAGTGGTTCAGCCTCGAAAAGAATAGCCTACATCCACTGTTTGTGTTATTGTTGACTGTTTGCAGAATTCTCGATATTTACCAAGAAATTCCGAGTCCCCTACTAATGAGGAGGTTACAATGTATTTATATCCTTGAAGCGGTACAAAGGAAAGAATAATACACAGTTGTCCAATAGGCGTATGTGCCTGTGTGATAATAATGAGCATTTAATGCGCAGTCATCCTCTTGATTATCCGGATATGAATGCTCTGTACGAGATGCAGCTCGGACCGACTAAGCTGCTCGGACCGCCTAAGTAGCTCGGTATACATGAGATGCTCGATACAGTAGTGTTCCTCGGAGAACACTTGTTGCTCGGAGCGTCTGAGTTGGTCGGGGAGGTTGAGTTCCTCGGAGTCAATGTGTTGTTCAAAAATGTTTGGGAGTACCATGTAGATAAACACGTGTCTCCACATAATTGGTCTACGTCAGCAGAATGAATTTGGTATCAACAATATTAGTAAGGAGATTAGAGAAATTAGGTTCATTCACCCAAAATAAGAGGAAAGGCCTTTGAGGAGTGTGATAGGTTTTTCAAGGAGAGGAAGAGTTTTTTGGAGCAAACCTATGGACAACCACCTTGCACCACCAAGAGCCACCACCACCACTATCGAAAGTTGGCCAAAAAAAGGGAGGATCACCCGTAGAGTATCATCCCCAACGGTTCAGACCTACAATCTCAAGGAAAGTGATTAATTACTATAAATCTAGCATGTATAATGTTCATATTAGAATTGAATTAAATTCTGGACTGTTTTACAAATCAAAAGATGAATTTTGATGATTTAAGTTTGATCCCTGTGATGATAACCATGATTAGATTAAACCCTTTTCGTTTAGACAATCATCTTTACAAAATTTGATTTATAATTGATGAAAAATTCTAAGATTTAAATGTGTTCTTGAGGAAGAATTATCTATTGCAGAATTTCTGAATTTAAAATGAATATTAGCATGATTAATTGAAACATCCGATGATTGATATGATTTAGATGTTAGAAATCATGTATATACCTTGCTATATCATTTGGGATGAATGTTGAGTAATTTGGGATCATTTAATATTATTTTGATGATGAAAAATTATGAAACCCGTAGGCTAAACATGCAGAAAATCTAGGCAAATATGTGGTCGATCGATCGATCGACTCAAGACTGCCAATCGATCGACCAGAAACAGTCGATCGATCGACTCCTCTGGAAATGTGTTGCCTTTTAATTGTTGATTAAATAGCAAACTTTGAGAAATCTTTGATGATGATTAAATGAACCTAGTGGGACTTAGGTAAGGGCAGTAGGACATAATAAAGACCAGAAAAATATTATTTTGGGATGTTGAATGGGGGGAAATTTATCGAGTGATTAGTTAAACGAGTTATTTTGGAGAATTGTATATCTTGGGGTTCAAATAAAAGGAAATATGGTTTATAGTTAGGACCAGTAGTAAGAGGGTTATAAATTACAGGCATAACCTTAGGTATATTTGGGATTTACCTTAAGAGATGAACTTAAGGGTTAAGATTGACTTAGGTGTTATCGAGAAATAAACCTAATTGAAGAATTATTAATTCATAGAGATTCGGGAGTTGTGATGACTTGGATTAGTAGTGCGTGATGTTTACCTACTGAATTAATTTGAGGATTAAATGATAACCATCGTGCGGTAAGAAAATCTCGAAAATAATATATTAGGGATTAGTCATAATCGACAAACACGTAGGATATTCGTGATATAAATATACTATGTATGGGATTTATTATTATGGGTTGTGCGTAGGCCCTGTTGTTTTATATATATAGGTTAGATGAATACCTACAGTGATTATATATAGGTGAGATGAATACATGTTGTTATTATATATATAGGTGAGATGAATACCTATTGTTATCATATGGTTTTGTGAATACCTTATTGATGTTATATTTATATAGGTGGAATGTATACCTATATTATTATTATTATTATTATTATTATTATTATTATTATTATTATTATTATTATTATTATTATTATTATTATTATTATTATTATTATTATTATTATTATTATTATTATTATTATTATTATTATTATTATTATTATTATTATTATTATTATTATTTATTGTGTGTATGACATACCTACCTTACTTGCTATCACGGGAGGTTGTAGGAAGAGGACAATCTTATCTTGTGTGCCTTCGGGGGGATTTAGATTTGGTACCTCAAGAACATAGGACTGTGAAGACTTATTTGCGAGTTGATAAGTCAGCTTATTATGGGAGCGTAGGTATGTGCGTGACCCATAGGTATGTGAACTATGCTCTCCCCCAATATGTGTGATTTGTATTAATACGGTTTCTGAGTGATTCGAAACTTCTAAATCCTTACGTACGTGATGTATCGAGATTTGATAGCAGAGTATGTGTGCACCGCAGGTTCCAGCTTTTTGGGGTGCCGGATTAGTATATATATTTTATTAGTGGGTTGTATATATATACACTTGTGATTATCCCGCTGTTGCTTAGTAGTTGAGAATGACTAAGATACTTATATGGTTTAAGAATGTGAAAACTTAAATAATACTTTAGATAAGTAATTTAATTAATGAAAATGTGAGAAGTAAGTATGACTTATTTTGGTAATACGGGTGGGCATCTTAAAGAAGATCGTATAGACAGAATTGGTATAGACTAGTTAGGTAGAGGCATAACTAGAATGGGCTAAGGGTATACGTTAGGTGTGAACTCTAGATGAGAGGTGAGAATATCAAGTGAGAACCGTGGAACTAATATGTACATAATAAATGCTTAATTGTACTGGTTAACCACTTGCTATTTTAACAAAATATTTTACACTTGGGCTCTGACCCGTTTCCTTGCATACCCTCTTCTCTATTGTATCCTTGGCATCAGGTACCCAGCAGCAGGGATGCCCAACATGTATTATGGATGTATCGATGGATTATAGCTGCTATCAGAGATGGAGATTTCGTTTAGACGCTTCCATTTTGTTGATTCGCATATCTGTAGTGTCTATTTTTCATTTAGGGCATGTCGCCCCATGATTCTAGTTATTCCATTTATATTCCAGAGAATTGTAAGTACTTATGTTTATACTGTTGAGATCAATTTTGTTTAGTGGTAATAAGATATTTTAAATGGAGAGTTTCCTAATTTGATTTATTCTTGTGATATATAGTTCATATGTGATGTGTTAGTACTTCATTATTATTTTGTTGTGTGGAATGGTTTTATTAAATGTTGAAAAGTTTTTTACACTTAGCTTAATTAACTATTATGTGATTAATAAAGAAATTATTTTTTGATAGTGATGCGGAGAATGAACCAACTGGATCTTCTGATTTAATTTAATAAAGGACTGATCCCCCGGTATTTATTTAGGCGGGGTGTTACAGGTGGTATCAGAGCATCAGGATCTGTACGGCTTATTACGTTTTAGTGTAGTGTTGTTTGATGTAGAACCCTATTATTAAGATGTTGAATTCTACTGTTTCGACTTACGTTCTCCTGCCTTGAAGCATGTGTGATGTAATGCTTATATGAGTTTGGTATGGCATTATGTGCCTAATATAACGGGACGAATAAAAAGGGTCATTGGAAGTACAGCTGGAGGAGGACTCAGTCGAAGACTTGGAGCAGTTTGAAATGGTGATCGAGATAGACCCCATCATAATTGTTGTTCAGCTTGAGGACATTAAGGAAGTCGTATGGGAGATGCAGTTTCCCAAGCACCATCATAGAAGACGTTTTGTGTTGTTCCTAACCCACCCAACACAATATGTGAAAGGTTAGGGAGTCGAAAGGACTCTTATGAAGGAAGAAATCCAGAGGCAATTATGAAGGGTGAAGTGTAGTAACACCCAAGAGTTGAATATTTCAGGAAATTTTTTTGCTTATCGGAGCAATCTAAAATGATATGAGTTAGACATCATATATAAAGAAGTTGTGTGTAGTTAAAGGAGAAATTTGGGTTTACTTGATCATGAATTTCCCATATGCGATTTTAACTGGGATATAAAAGAATCTCGAAACTTATCTTTTATGAACAAGAAGGAAAACCCAAACGCGAAATAGAAGTTAATTAACTTTATGAAATCTTTACCCAGTGGAGAAGGGGTATATCATAAATAAGAAGAATTTATTGTGGTAAAAAGGACTTTGAAGTTAAATACTCTAGTGCAGATGGAAATCCGACAAAGACGTCTAGGGTCAACGATGCCAAGTCTTTATGCTTATAAATTTATTAAAACTTCCAAATGACGGGGAGTCAAAAAGGTTAGGAAACCTAGTCGAAGGGAAATATTGAATTCATGAGTTAGTAAAACACTACTGGAAGCTATACCCAGTAGGGGACCTATTTAAATCCTTACTAAATGGACATGAATTCAACTAAGACTATCGAGGTCGATAACGTGTTTCTTAGGACTTGTAGAGCCAAAGGAATAATGGAAATATTAATTGGGGGTTAATACTACCAAGCCCAAGATAAGGACATCCCAAAAAGGTCAGTGGTACCAGTGATGAGAAATGGCACGAGAAATTTCCCTAGGGTAGAGAGTGGAAATACTAGTACCAAATGTGTCCACGTTGAGAAGTGAGATCGATAAAGATTTGAAAATGTTAAACTATGCCAATGAGGCATAACAACTGGAGGAGTGAAAGTTTTCAATAGAGAAATTTAGGTGGGGAGAATTAGGCTCAGGAATTTACAACCCGAGAGTGGTAAGTATAGGCAGGACCAGTGGAGTCCTTAACTGTTGTAGAATACCATTTCTTAACGTCGTCAGGGTCCCGAGAAGAAAGATGGAGTCCATTAAAAGCTATATTTGAGGCCTAGAGAATTAGGATAATGTTTCATTGAAGGGCAGGTAAGCCATAGGAAGAAATCAATTGCCCACAATGAGGAGAGGGTAACTACTAGATTAAATCCAAGAAGTATAACGAATATGAGTGATCATGAGTTGTCTATGATCAGGCGAGGCTGATAAAGTTTTGTTCATCCTTATGAATGAAGGATTAATTCTGGTGACTTGAGTATGTCACAGTATATAGGTGAATTATTAAAAATTCTAAAATTCTAGTGCAAGTCGAGTTTAGTGGGAACGTTAGCTTTAATAGTTTGGGTACAAACGTGTTTCTCGTTGATAACGGGGTTTGTTGATGTCCCTCGTGAGTGAGCAGGGTGGGAAATAAGAGCGTGTTTTTATCGTTATATTTTACTACTGCAATGAGTTAGGAAAGAAGAGATTATTATAGTAATGTGTAGTGATTAATTACCAAATGTTTGAATGATAGTAAATTGAGTAGTAAGACTATTATGCTGGATACTCCGGGGAGAGTAATATAAATTTTACACGGCGCCACCTAAAATAGGGTTGGACCTATATATTTAAATATATGGAAATTTCATAGTATTATAGACTTCAGTGAGAATTTTATTTAATTATATGTGATTCCTGTGTGTATAGCCTTATTTATTGATGTGACTCGGGATACATTATGTTCTTTATCGAACAAAGAAATATAGCTCGTTGTATATATCACACTAAGAACTTGGGATCGTGAAAGTTCCATGTTTCATGTTATCTTTAAGGGACACAAGAATAGATGAGTAGACTTTCATGTCAACATACAAAAATTATGGGAAGATATTAATTATGGAATGAGGGCCTTACGAATCTCGACGACCGACTAGGTTAGGTAGTAGTATATCGGGGGGGGGGGGTTCCTTGTCTAGGTTTCGCTTTGCGAGACATCCTACGCATGAAACTAGCGAACGCCGGGAGTTGGAGAGAAGTTTGGACGACAGTTCATGGGTTTCGTACCTTGGTAATTATACGAGTATATAATTGAGAGTTGATAATTCCATTATGGCTTAAGGCCGATAGAGTTGCCTAGTTTTGGCATGAAAACCAGTATAGAACGACTACATTATGAATTGATCAGTATACTTAGTGTGAAAAAATTGATTTCAGAAAAGTGTATTTCATTTATACTATAATACTCGAGACATAGGGTGCATGGGCACCCTAGGTAATTGAATCTGAATATTGTCCCCATTTTGGAGGTATGGGATAAGGAAAATAAATATAGAGGTTTAAATATTGGAACTTGATTGTCCGATCATTTATGATGATTAGGATCATCTTTCCCCAAATCTACACGAGGATGGTATTGTATCCGGCAGGGTAATATGCTTGTCATGTGAATTCGACAACATTTAGCCGGGGAGGGTGAAGTTTATTTCGTAAGATCTGGCAGAGGTCTACATTTCATGAGGAAATGATTGTTAGAGCAAGGGAATGACTTGTGATATACGGTGAGGCAAAGTCACGTGGATCACGATTAGAGGTACATTCGAGTGAACATAAAATGTATCAGGCTATAAATAACAATGGTGACGAGAAAGTGATGTAAGTTAAGACTAATCATACTATGGGACAGTATGCGCAGATCTTTACATGGGGTTCCGATTATCATTGCGTCCAATTGGGACAAGATCTTTGTCTTCCAATTTTGGGAAGAGCCTTCACGAGGCCGTGCATACCGAGTTGTGATTGTGTACGGCCTATCATCCACAGACGAATGGGCAGACCAAGCAGACTAATCAGATGTTGAAGGCTAGATTCTATATATAGCCTCAGATTTTAGGGGAAGGACAGGAGCAGTACCTTCCACTAGTGAGATTGTGTAGAATAACTCCTTTAATTCACTTTTGACTTGGTGTCAGTCGAAGTATGGTACGGTAAGTCTTATTGTTTCTCCTGCTTAATAGGGGACCAAGAACTATTGCGAATAGTAAAGAGGAGTTGAAACTTATAGTATATATTGTGTGTGATATATAAACAACACAAATATTCTACTTGTGTAAGATAATTGCAAGATGAGATCGTATGTATCTATAGAACGATTAATCTACTTATACGTAATAGTAGAAAGTTAGATAGCAAGTATCATGAATGAAGTATAAGTAGTGAAACTTAAATTGTAATGCATGGACAAGAACCTACGTGACAAGATAACATGGGGTTAAAATAATCATAAGTGAGGTGTTCATTATTGGGGGTATTCAATAGCGTACTGTATGGATGGTACGGAGTAGTCTACTTGGGAGCGCAAGTATGCGATGCGCAATATTTATCTAGGATTGTTCTTGCCTACTATACTTTTATTTTTCGAATTTCAGGATGAAATTCCGTTGTAGGGGGGGGGGAGGGGGAAGTATGTAATACCTCGTATTTGTATGACTTTTAAAATGGAGTTAATTAGAATTAATTATGTTATAATTGAAAATTAATTCCGGATTTAAATATTACTCGAGAATAAAGTAATATGTGATTTATGTTGAATATTACTTAGTGATTAAAAGTAATATATATGATTATGACTTTATAAGTTATTGCGAATTATGTGTACGATAATTTCGATAATTAAGTCGGAACGCGTATGTATGTCGTGTCGGGACTAGATTTAAATGGAATAGAAGTGAGTTATTTATATGGCATCCATATGGTCGTTTTTACTATGCCAAAGTGTATGGAAGGGTTCAAATAGTCGAAAAAATCTACTTGGGTGTTTGCTTTGGGTCTCGGGGCATTTTGGAACCGAAAGGACACCCCAGAGAGGTATTTTGGTCATTTTAATTGGAAGGTGAACAGTAAACTCGAAAATTGGATTTTATTATATTAGTAAGGAGATTATAGAAATTAGGTTCATTCACCCAAAATTAGAGGAAAGTTCTTTGAGGAGTGTGAGAGGTTTTCCAAGGAGAGGAAGAGGTTTTTAGAGCAAACCAAGGGACAACCACCTTGCACCACCAAGAGCCACCATCACCACTACCGAAAGTTGGCCGAAAAAAGGAGGATCAGCAGTAGAGTATCATCCTCAATGGTTCAGACCTACAATCTCAAGGCAAATGATTAATTACTGCAAATCTAGCATGCATAATGTTCATATTAGAATAGAATAAAATTCTGGACTATTTTACAAATCAAAAGATGAATTTTGATGATTTAAGATTGATCCCTATGGTGATAACCATGATTAGATTAAACCCTTTTTGATTAGACAATCATCTTTAAGAAATTTGAGTTATAATTAATGAATAATTATGAGATTTAAATGTGTTCTTGAGGAAGAATTATCTATTACAGAATTTTTGAATTTAAAATGAAGATTAGCATGATTAATTGAAATATTTAATGATTGATATGATTTAGATGTTAGAAATCATGTATATACCTTGCTATATCATTTAGGATGGATGATGAGTAATTTGCTATCATTTAATATTGATTTTGATGGTTAAAAAGTATGAAACCCGTAGGCAAAACATGCAGAAAATCTGGACAAATATGTGGTCGATCAATCGATCGACTCAAGACTGTCGATCAATCGACTAGAAACAGTCAATCAGTCGACTCCCTTGGAAATGTGATGTATTTTACTTTTAATTTTTGATTAAATTCCAAACTTTTAGGAATCTTTGATGATGATTAAATGAACCTAATAGGACTTAGGTAAGGGCAGTAGGATATAATTAAGACCCGAAAAATATTATTTTGGGATGTTGAATGGGGGAAATTTATCGAGTGATTAGTTAAACGAGCTATTTTGGAGAATTATATATCTTGGGGTTCAAATCACATGAAAGAGGGTTTACGGTTAGGACCAGTTGTAAGTGGGTTATAAATTACTGGCATAACCTTAGGTATATTAGGGATTAACCTTAAGAGATGAACTTAAGGGTTAAGATTGACTTAGGTGTTATCGAGAAATAAACCTAATTGAAGAATTTTTAATTCATAGAGATTCAGGAGTTGTGATGACTTGGATTAGTAGGGCGTGATGTTTACCTTCTGAATTAATTTGAGGATTAAATGATAACCATAGTGCGGTAAGAAAATCTCGAAAATAATATATTAGGGATTAGTCATAATCGACAAACACGTAGGATATTCAGGATATAAATATACTACGTATAGGATTTATTATTATGGGTTGTGCGTAGGGCCTGTTGTTATTATATATATAAGTTAGAAGAATATCTATGGTGATTATATATAGGTGAGATGAATACGTGTTGTTATTATATATATAGGTGAGATGAATACCTATTGTTATCATATGGTTTTGTGAATACCTTATTGATGTTATATTTATATAGGTGGAATGTATACCTATATTATTATTATTATTATTATTATTATTATTATTATTATTATTATTATTATTATTATTATTATTATTATTATTATTATTATTATTATTATTATTATTATTATTATTATTATTATTATTATTATTATTATTATTATTATTATTATTTATTGTGTGTATGACATACCTACCTTACTTGCTATCACGGGAGGTTGTAGGAAGAGGACAATCTTATCTTGTGTGCCTTCGGGGGGGATTTAGATTTGGTACCTCAAGAACATAGGACTGTGAAGACTTATTTACGAGTTGATAAGGTATGTGCGTGACCCATAGGTATGTGAACTATGTTCTCCTCCAATATATGTGATTTGTATTAATACGGTTCCTGAGTGATTCGAAACTTGTAAATCCTTACATGCGTGATGTATCGGGATTTGATTGCAGAGTATGTGTGCACCGCAGGTTCCAGCCTTTTGGCGTGCCGGATTAGTATATATATCATATTAGTGGGTTGTATATATATACACTTGTGATTATCCCACTGTTGCTTAGTAGATGAGAACGACTAAGATACTTATATGGTTTAAGAATGTGAAAACTTAAATAATAGTAGAGATGAGTAATTTAATTAATGAAAATGTGAGAAGTAAGTATGACTTACTTGGGTAATACGGGTGGGCATCTTAAAGAAGATCGTATAGACAGATTTGGTACAAACTAGTTAGGTAAAAGCATAGCTAGAATGGGCTAAGGGTATACGTTAGGTGTGCACTCTAGATGAGAGGTGAGAATATCAAGTGAGAACCGTGGAACTAATATGTACATAATAAATGCTTAATTGTACTGGTTAACCACTTGCTATTTTAACAAAATATTTTACACTCGGTCTCTGACCCGTTTCCTTACATATCCTCTTCTCTATTGTATCCTTGGCATCAAGTATCCAGCAGCAGGTATGCCCAACATATATTATGGATGTATCGATGGATTATAGCTGCTATTAGAGATGCAAATTTTGTTTAGACGCTTGCATTCTGTTGATTCACATATCTGTAGTGTCTATTTTTCATTTAGGGCATGTCGTCCAGGATTCTAGTTATTTCATTTATATTCAAGTGAATTGTAAATACTTATGTCAATACTGTTGAGATCAATTTTGTTTAGTGGTAATAAGATATTTTAAATGGAGAGTTTCCCAGTCTGATTTATTCTTGTGATATCTAGTTTAGTTGTGATATGTTAGTACTTCATTGTTATTCTGTTGTGTGGAATGGTTTTATTAAATGTTGAAAAGTTTTTGACACTTAGCTTAATTAACTATTAGGTGATTAATAAAGAAATTATTTTTTCTTCAGTGATGCTGAGAATGAACCAACCGAATATTCCGATTTAATTTAATAAAGGACTGATCACAGGGTATTTAATTAGGCGGGGTGTTACACATCGATCTCAACAACATTCTCTTACAATCAACGAAGTTTTCTTGTGTGAAATTCCTTTCCATCTTACATTCCCATCCTTTTCACACCCAAATTGACAAAATCTCATTATTTCACATCCAACATCATTCAAGGGAGTTCATCAAAGATCAAGATCCAGTTTTAATTCTCCAAAGAAGGTCCAAAATCCTTCTCCACCTCTTTAAATTTATTTTTATTGCATTGATTACATAAATTCTTAATCTAGATTTTACTTTAGTTCATACACATTAATATATCATCCTTTATTAGTTATATTGCACATACTCTATTTTCTATAAAAAAAAACAAAACAAAGAAAAAGAGGGTTATACCTATAAATTCCAACGGGATTATCCATCACAATTTCTAAAAAATAAACACATTTTCTACCCACACATATAAAAAATTCCCATTCGAATCTATGGGATAAACCCAAACCTTATGATGCATACGAACTACGTGGACTTTAATGCCTTTATAGGCTATGTAGGCGTCTCGGGCTAAAACCCGAGACTCAAGTCCAATTTTCCAACTTTCTCATTTTCGCATATGTCTCCTTTTAATCTATACATTATTTTAATATATATTATATTTGTGATCCTTATTAGCGTTTTATCTACCATATATTCGTTTCATCATAACGATCAATATTTCGATAAACTCATATATCTTATTTTGTATATATTATTTTGTGAACATTCTTGTGGAGGACATCACTCTATCTTTTTCATGATATGAGTTGGGCGATTCCGATCTCCATTTATATAAACATGCGCAAACATTTTATAGAGAAATTAAGGAAAATAGTAACACAAGCCCATGAGAGACCTAAAGGGCGGGATGGGTGCCTACCACCTTCTTATTCCGTAACTTAGCCCCCGAATCCTCAAACTATTAGTTTCGTAAGCATCAACTTATATTTGATGCCGCTATCTCGAAGCAGCGACATGTTCTTTTGCCTGTATTGTACAAAATAGGCTAGCGACTCCATATTTTTACATCAACCCACATCGACGAGGGTTGAAGCGCTCCTAGAGTAAGAGGGCGCAGGAAATTCTCCCCACTTTTCTCCCCGCCCGAGAAGGAGAGATGAGAGATCGGGATGGCCACAATAGCGACTCCATCGGGGATCTATTTTTCATAAGGGGGCTAGACTGTGTTTGCATGGGTGTCATTATTTTTTGGTTGTGTGCATATGCACCCACCTGTATGTTCCCTTTTTCTCCTCTATTATTTCTTGCATATACCTATCTCTTGCTTATTATTTCTTGCATACCCGCATATAGGTGTCAATCCTAGGCACTCATATTTAGATTGTCGATTACTACTTGAAACTCTGTCGAAATGACGGGTCGGCATGCCGTCCCAATTTTCACGCGATTTTGTCTTTTTTAAAACGGGATCCTGTCCATGAGCCTGGCAACAAGTCTAACCGTATTTTTACATATTTTTCAAACCCAATTTTCCCAGGCTCGGGTCCTATTCGACATTTCTTTTTACATTTAGGTAAACCTAATACAAGTGAGAACCTAATAATAATAATAACAATAATAATAACAATAACAACAATAACAACAACAACAACAACAACAACAACAACAACAACAACAACAATAATAATAATAATAATAATAATAATAATAATAATAATAATAATAATTGATATATCAAAATATGGCATCGCCTCCATATGAGACCTCCTCACCCCGAACAACCGAGCTACTAGAAGGATCCCACAGGATGCTTCCAGGACTCATCAAGAACCAGGGTCGGCCTCATTCACAGTAATGTCGGCCATCTGGTGGGCCGATAGTTTAGGGGAAGCACTTCAACAATAAGGGCGCCTCTTGTCTACTCATACAACTGATACTAGGACTCGGTCGATTAATCAACCTCGGCCAACACTCCATAACAGAGATCACACTTGATAGTTTCTCGCGTTAATCCATGCACTATGTAGGCGGCATCGTACTCGTCCAGGCCGAGACTTCTTCAAATGACATCTACTGCACCAGCACGACAAATCTCATGTGGGCAAAACCGTTATAACAAGATCATTCACCCAATGTGAGGGAATATTAAATCATTATTACACACATGTGTCGGGGACAAGTGTCTTCATATTAGTGGGAGCCTCCCCATGCACATGCTGATTACATGCTTGGGGGGTACATTACACCCCCCAAGACCTATATATACACCTCATATTCTCCATAATAAGGATCATGAATTCATAACCCTAACAGAACTCTGTCCAATTGTATACAGAAGAGAGAGAGAGAGAAAGAGAGCTTTGAGTGTTGTATCCATGGCCATTAGTGCCCTTGTTTAGTGGATTTCTCACACTCACATAGTGGATGTAGGCCTAACTGGCTGAACCACTTTAAATCGTCAAGTTCATCTTCTTATCCATCTCTTTATCTCATATATACATATATCCATCTCCATTGTTGTGCTGTGATTGAGATTAAGCTATTCGTAGTCTCATCTTGATCTGGTGGTGCTTTTAATAATGAATCATTATATAAAGGAATTATTATAAATGAGAAAAATAAAATGGAGTGTTCCCACATATTTTATAAACATTATTTTGAATGATTTATTTCACGTACCCTTAAAAGCTATAAAACATCATTCACGGTGAGATAACAACAACCCAACCTTGGTGAGATGATAACATGGAAAGGGGCCGACCCCATTCATGGAATTTCAATAACACCAAGAAGTGTTAACTTAATTATTAAAACATCATTAATGAGATGAACCATCATTAGTAGGTGAGGATGCTCAACCTTGCACTCTCAGAATGACGAGAGGGGGTATGGCATAACACCATAATTTAGTGAGTTCAAATTCAAAATAACTTGCTGGTTATCCTTATCTTGCCTCATAGACGAGACGATACTTTCAAGCATTATCAAATTTGGTGTTGAAATTACTACCAACACAAAACATATTATAGAGGAAACGGATAGAGGAAGCTAGCAAATATTTATATTCCAAAGATAAAAACAAAAGAAAAAGTGTTCAAAGTGTTACATCAGATAAAGGGCAATAGGTCAGAGACGATCACCCTGACAAAAAATGAAAAACATTAAGAGAATTCTAGTTCACCGGTACTCTAGTGTAGCATCGGCATCTCCAAGGGCCGAACCATTAGTAGCAGAAACCTTGGCCGCATCAATAACCTCGGTATTTTTGGCATTAGCCTCAAATGCGTCTGTATCTTCCTGAGCTCTAAAAGTGTCAGGGACGACCTCAGCACCCCCACTAGGCATTTCAACATCAGCGAGAGCTGCCTCAAGGAGAGGGTCACTGAAGTCAAGATCCACGAAGCCCTGAGAGGTCAAGCTACCAGTTTTATCCTGCCTTAGAGTAGCCCATCGGTAAGCTGTCCTTATACCCCTTTCCAAGTACTCAAAGGCATGGCGAGTTTACTCATTTGACTCCTTATAGCTATCCATGGTGTCCTGGACTGCAGCATCAATCTCATCTTTCTTGTCATTAGAGAGCTTCAAAGTTTTGGCATGCTCTGCCTTGAGGTTGGTTACCTAGTCTTGAGACTGCTTCAGAGCTTTTTGGGAATCCTCAAAATCCTTCTTATATTCTGCTCAGTGGTCTCGGCCTCTCTCCCCTTTTGGATCAAAGGTATCTTCTTGTTAATCCAATCCCCCAGCCGATAGAGGGAAATAAGACCCTGAAACCAAAGAAAAGTTAATCAGTATTTGAAGGGAAGTACGAGACTACACTTGATAATTTTTAACTGAACTTTAGCAAAGGTACCTGAACGGTCATGTGAGTGGAAAACTCAACAAGAAGGGATATATCCATGGCTTGTAAGAAATGCTTGTCAGCCTCATTTATCAAAGAGCCGACACCATCACAAGCCTTCCTAGGATTGTCGGTGATGTTCTCATCGTCCAGTTTTAGCTGCGATAGACGAGCCGCAAGAACCTCATCCGTGGAGATGGGGATGGCCTGATCAGACCGACTCTATTTTGGGAGACGCAAAGAGATTGTTTATTCCTCTCAACCTTTCCTCTTCTTTGTGGCCTCAGTAGTTCGTCCAGGTCCGCTAGTAGTGGTCTTAGCGGAAGTAGTGCCAGAAGGGTTGGCTCCCTGACCATGCTTGCCGATAAGTTTGCTTAAATTCTTAGCCACCATATCCCAAAGGTAATTTGACACATTTTTTAGAAGATCTGCAAAAGGAAGATGAGGTTATCATTGAAAAATTGAAAAAAATTATGACACATCAGTTCAACAAGAGAGGCCACTCACGTAGCTCGGTTAAGGGGTCAACTCCTAATCCTGTCTGAGATAAGTAGTAAGGGGTCATCAACTGATCAGATTTCATGAGAAGACGTTGGTCTCCTTGATCCCTAAGCTTCTTAACTTTTCCAGCAGCATCAGGGTTCAAGCTCGGATCAAGTTTGGCCGACGTAGAGACTTTGGCCCACCTCCGAAGGACCCTAGGCTCAGAGGTACCACAAGCTTCATTGGGACCAAATTCCCAATCTCTTGAAACAAAGAAATAATGGGGTTCCCAGTCATGGTTAGAAGTCAGGGTAACCAACAAGACATTCTTAGAAGACTTCCTGGCTACGAGATGATAGTAATCAGGCCGAGTTTTTGGGACGACATGGTATAACAAACCATAAGGATATTGATTGGAAGGTCGATTTGATGAACTATCTTCCATAAATAGACAAAGCCAAGAATAACTCTCCAGACATTGGGAGAAAGCTGGGATGGGATAACTCCTAGGTGGGCTAAAATTGCACTTACGACGGGGTGAATACGTAGTCAAAAGCCAACCTTGAACATCTACTCATAGACATATGATTAGCCCTCTCATCCGTCAAAATCTTTCTCGTCCATAGATGGTTTCTTAATAAAAATGAAGGGCCCGATGCCATATAAATGTCTCCAAGTCAGCAAATTGAACTCAGTCACCAAACTCTCGTATGACTCAGCTATGGATAGGTCAAGATCTCTCTCTTCACTATCATTGTCAGACTCTTCAACCTGAAGTTAGTTTGGATCATCACTTGGAAAATATTGCATAAACTCCTACCTCGTAGCAGTCGACAGGGGAATGGAATCAAGTGGGGGAGGGATGGAAACATTAAGCTCATCAATCTTAATGGAGACGTTGGATTTATTAGATGACTTGGCCCTCTGAGAAGACGAGGTGCGAGAGGAGACCTCATCTACCTCAGATCCATCATCATGGTATGAGGAATGGGCCATAAACTCATCAGGAGGGTCAACACTATCAGATGGTTCAAAGATGGACATACTTTTATTTTCAGAAGAAACTGACTCAAATATGGGATCACTTGGTTCGAAAGTTGTAGGGAGGATGATAGATAATGAAGGTGGAAATATAGGTCGAAGGGGGAAGGCCTCGACCTTTCTTCTCTCGGCTTCCTCAAGCTAAATCTTCCCAATTTCTTTAAAATACCTCTCCCTAAGGTTTAGAAATTCCTCAGCTAGTTCGTACAAACATTTTAACATGAATAAGACGAGGCTACACTTAACTAAATAGCGAATGGGGGAAAAACAAATTAAAGGAATGATTTTTTTTTACCAGAAGATCAAAGGCTAGAATCTCAACCATTCCTAATGAAGAACAGCCAAGAACAAGCCAACTAAATCCACCGGAGAAGGTGATCGGAGGTCACCTGAAATCTCTCAAGTGTTGATTAAACACTCAAACCCACTAAAAACCACCTCTACCACTACCACTAAGTCTTTAGACGCGAAACAAGGGGATTCAAAGCACTAAGGTCACCCACAGTCTCACCGAAAAACCAAAACTTGTCGAAAAATGCAAATATAGCAAATAAGAACTAAAGATAGAATAAAAGTTGTAGGAAAATGGGTTACCTGGAGAAGACAAGCCGCTGAAAGAGAAGGGCTGGAAGAACTTATAAAATGAAGGAATTATGAAACGCTTGAGAGATGGCTATGGCGGTTTAGCAGAAGAATGTGAAGCGGGAATGAGTTTTTGTAAATGAGGAAAGATAAGAAGGTAAAGATTTTGTGGTTTAAATATCTCCAAATGATTAAGCACGCTTCCCCACACTCATCATCACCTACGACATAAAGACCAAAGCGTTCAACCACCAGATTACACTTGGGGAAGACGCTATACAATCAGAATTGGCATGAGTCATGCGTATGGTCCTTTTAAAAGACTCGTCTGACTCATATCCCCCAGTCATCTCCTCACTTATATGGATGAGGGTTAGGGGGTGATTTATATACCAAAATATGGCCTCGTCTCCATATGAGACCTCCTCACTTCGAACAGTCGAGCTACCAGAAGGAGCTCACAGGATGCATCTAGGACTCGTCAAGAACCAGGGTCGGCCTCGTTCACAGTAACATCGGCCCTCTAGTGGACCAATATTTCAGGGGAAACGCTTCAGTAATAAGTGAGCCTCTCGTCTACTCATATAGCTGATACTAGGACTCGGTCGATTAATCAACCTCGACCGACACACCAAAGCAGAGATCACACTTAACAGTTTCATGCATTAAGCCATGCACTATGTTGGTGACATCATACTCGGCCAGGCCGAGACTCCTTCAAATGACATTTATTGTACGAGCAGTACAAGGTTCCAACATGACATATCTCATGTGGAAAAAATCGTTATAACAAGATCATTCCCCCCACGTGAGGGAATATTACATCATTATTACACACATGTTCCGGGGACAGGTGTCTTAATCTTAGTGGGAGCCTCCCCATGCACATGTTGATTACATGCTTGGGGTGTACATTACACCCCCAAGCCCTATATATACACTTCATGTTCTCCATGATAAGGATCCTGAAGTCATAACCCTAATAAAACTCTATCCAATTATATACAGAAGAGAGAGAGAGAGAGAGAGAGAGAGAGAGAGAGAGAGCTTTGAGTGTTGTATCCATGGCCATTAGTGCCCTTGTTTAGTTGATTTCTCACACACTCACACAGTGGATGTAGGCCTAACTGATTGAACCACTTAAAATCATCGAGTTCATCTTCTTATCCTCATCTCTTTCTCTCATATATACATATATCCATCTCCATTGTTGTGCTATGATTGATCTTAAGCTATTCGTAATCTCATCTTGATCTGGTGGTGCTGATTACAACATCATCAATAGTATTAATAATAATAATAATGATGATGATGATAATAATAATACTGAGACCCTTATCTCGTTTCTCCTCTTTCTTTACAAAAAGTGTCGAAAATATTTTCCCCCTCCTTATCAAAAACCCCAAAAACATTTTATCCTCCATTTTTCCAAAAATGTCGAAAATATTTTCCCCTCTTTAAAAAAATAACTGTTTTCCCATTTTTCTTTGAAAAATAAATTTGAATTTCCCCCTTCTCAGGTCAATCGCATACCCGACCTTTGGCCTGTTTCCCTATAGGCTTCATTATTTCGTCGAACCGCCCCGAGGCTTCGTCAGTTCCCTCGTTATTTCCTCTGAGTCCAGAATTCTTCTCCGTCCACTTTCCATAGAGAACGCAGACTGAGTTCCAAATGTGCAGCCATATTTGATGACGGCCCCAACCCAACTCACTACCAAGTTTAACAATCTTCAAATTGAGGTTCATGAGATGAAATAAAATGGGGTCCCTATTTCAGAAGAGACCGAGGTCCTCTTCCCTCACGCTATGGGTCTTCCCGCACTTGTGCCTATTTAGGTCCCCGAGGAATATTAACACGCTCCACGTGACCCTCCCTCCAATGGGTCGCTTCCAGCTCAACTCCTTATGCTAAATCTTACCCAATCAGGGGCTAACCTACCCGTGATCGTTGATCCGAAGGAGGAAGAGCTGAACAAGGTCAAGAAGGACCTCATGATGATGAACGAGAAATTTAACCAAGTTCGAATCTTCGGGAACTACATGGATTACTCCAATATGTCTCCTTGTCCAAAAGTAAGGTTGCCGAAAGAGTTTAAGATGCCTAACATTGAGAAGTTCAGGGGTAGTGGATCCCCAGTTGTTCATCTCCAAAGTTATCACTGAGCCGTGACTCTCCTAGGAGCTTCCGAGGAAATAATAGCTCAAATGTTCCAACAAACTTTGAAGGATAGTGCTCTTCGTTGGTTCTTATCTTTCGCAGAGTCGAGGATCCATAGTTAGGAGGATGTTGCTCGAGAATTCATGTCGTAATACAAGTATAACGAAGAGTTGGAGATTATCCATCGTGATTTAGAACTGCTAAAATGGAATTCTGGGGAATTAGTTAGTAAGTTCATAGCAAGGTGGAGAGAGAAAGCAACCACCATGACCAATCGACCTTTCGAAGAGGATCAAGTCTGTATCATGAAGAAGAACTTCTTACCCCATGTCCAAGCAACGATAGGAGGATAGTATTACCCCCATTTTTGAGCCCTTCGAGAAGTAGGAGTAGAGATTAAAGAAAGTCTTGCCAAGACAGAAGTTGAGCCGAAGAAAGTATATGGATAATTCACTCCTAGAAAGTACGAGAAGCCTACCAATACCACAGTTTCAACCATCAACAACATCTCTTAGCCTACCACTTTTTGGGCACCAGAAAACCTCCTTAACCCAGTAAAAAAGGAATACACCGAGATTCACGCTCCCCTCTCCAAAGTTTACCATGCCCATTTAAGCCAAAATCTTATCATGCCATTGGACCCTCGGCTATTACCAAACCCACTTCCCAAAAATTTCAAATCAGATGCCCATTGCGATTTTCACTAAAGTGTTGGCCGTACCACTGATTAGTGTTTCTACCTTCGAAATGTAATCCAAGGTCTGATTGAGCGGGGTAGCATCGCCCCACCAGCTAATCATAAACCAAACACTACCCACAATTGACTCCTAAATCATACAAATGCCATCTTCCTAGAAGAAGACCCAAAATTTGATCCATCTACCCAGATTATACCTAGTAAATCACCCATTATACCCATATATTCCCCTAAACCCCTCCAAGTTTACCCTTATTTTCTCTTGCATCCTACCTGTTTTGCTGATCAGTGCTCTGTCACTCCTTATAAGAGCATGCATTACTGTGCGTACCCGTTCCAGAGGGAAAGACACAAAATTTTTAGCAGTATTGAACCAGCGTCTAGAGTTTGGGCTGAAAATTGCCCTAAAAAATGACCATTGACTGCCAGATATTCAGTACATTGTTCTTGGAAGCTCAGAAATTGGCTCGAATGTCAGATAATTGGGGTGGTACCTACTGATGAAGTCAACTTAGATGATATCGTCCACATCATGGCAGACTTATTTCAACAAACCACTGAAATTTATAGTATGTTCGAGCTATTTGATGCTTTAAAACTGCAAGGGCACCTAGTGTCTTCGCTTTTATGTCTCCTCGTTGAGTGGGAGTATCTATACGAAGAGTCCGTTGAGGTTATAAAGTGCATTGAATTTTTATAGAAAGATGATGTCGTTGCCACGGGATGGGGGATGCATTCAATAGTTTAGATAAAGAGAAGAACCCAGAAAAGACTAGCCCAATAGTCAACATATATGGAATGATATAATTTAAGGAGATGCTAGGAGAGATTAACAAGGTGTCCAAATAACCTGAGATAGATGAGGAAATGAGGTTTCTATTTCCCCCTCTTATGTGAACCATATGACTAGATCGGGGAGGCATTATTAAGTTCCAAACCCGCAACCATCAATAATCGATAAAGGAAAAGTTGTTGATAATATTCTTTTGCCTAAAACGACCCTTGAGGAGATCAAGATCCTTGATAGTTGAAGAAACCCAAGCTAACATCACTATGTCGGGACTATTTATGTCTTCCTAGTTGTACCAGAATGCCTTGATCAAACTACTCACTGGACGCACAGTCCCTCCTTCCACCACGCCAGAGAAGCAGTGAATCTGGTTGGATCTATAACCCCTACTAGAATACTCTCTTTTTCTGAAGAAAAAATCCCTAAGATTGGACCAAATCATAACTATGCTCTCAATATCTCTATCGAAGTCATAAGAAAGACCGTCCCACTTTTGCTTGTCGATAATGGATCAACTTTTAATGTTTTTCCATTGAGAACCCTCAATTGCTTTGGAATGAAAGTGAGAAACCTTGCTCCAACCTCTATCGCGGTTCGCGCTTATGATAATACTCGTCGATAAGTGATGGGATCCATAAAGCTTACAATAAGGTTTAGCCCTATAAATCCCGTTATTGAATTCCAAGTCATTGACATCCCTACTTGTTTCAATCTGTTGCTTGGATGACCATGGATCTATAGTATTAAGGGTGTGTCTTATTCCATACATTAAAAACTAAAGTTCTTCGCTAATGGGAAGGTCATCACCATCTTGGGCGATGACGAAAATGCTGAGAATGCAAGCACCAGAAATCCATTAATAGAGATACAATATGGGGCAAATGATATGCTTCTGTCAGGTTTTCGAGTCGAACCACTTCCACTCTCATCAGGGGATGATTTCAAAGATAGGGTTTGTCGAGAGCATAGACCTCATGGCAACGTCAATATTATCCAGATGTTTAAAAATATGCACTTCATGCACGGACTGGGTCTAGGAAGTTGGCAACAGGGGATACTAGAACCCATAGTATTGAAGAAGGCTTTTCCCCCTTGTGGCCCGAGTTATCAACCATCAGCAGAAGAACTCAGAATGCTTTTCCAACCTCGATTAAAGAGAAGGCTATTAAGCGCCAACAATGTCTCAAGAGATTCCTTAAAAGGAAGATTCATTAGAGAGGTTGAATATTTCCCCTTCTGCGGCTTTCCCAGATCGTAGTATGATCATGTGGATAATTAGATGAAACCAAGAATGGTGATCTTTTTCTAAGACAACTACTTATGGTCCGAAAGTTCCCAACATCATGTGAAACCACACATTGAGAAGACTGTAGCTGCTACTAGAGATTCCAAAGTAAGTGACTCTGAGGTTTCATTCAACTTACAGACACTGGGGCTGACACTCTGTATAATCCACTGAAGCGCTACATCATCGGATCCATCCCGCCTCATCAAAGCTGGTAATGCACCTCTCCTTAACTGACATACTGTACCAGTTCCACTTGCTGAAATGCAATCCAACTCTGATGTTTATCCCATCTTCCCTCTTTTGTTATTCTTCCCTATTCTAATGTAACCAATACCTCATTTGATGAGGTTCTCAATGCTATTATTTCCAATAATGAAATAAACGAAGATTTTCAGTATCTTGTTGTGCCTTACATTAATAGTCTTGATTCTAATAAAACTCTTGATGATGGTGATTTTGAAAATGAACAATTCATAACTTATCTTAATAAGGTTAATAACAAACAACATAACCGCATTCAAGTTAATAAATATAAAACTATTGTTATTAATCTCAATTCTAGTAGCCAACTGCGCGAGATTATGATAGGGTTTACCCTTGACGAGCAAGAGCGTGCACAACTCGAAGGATTACTGGAGGAATTTGTGGATGTCTTCGCATGGTCCTATGATGACATGACCGATAATGATCCCAAAATCACTCGGTATGAGATTCTAACTCTCCCAGAAGGCAAACTGGTCGAACACAAACTGTGAAAGCTCCGCATCGAGTGGTCACTCAAGGTTTAGGAAGAAGTGGTCGAATAGTTGAACGTGGGTTTCATTCGTGTGATCAAATATCCCACGTGGTTAGATAATATTGTACCCGTGTTGAAATTTGGAGGAAAGGTTCGCATGTGTGTTGACTGCTGAGACTTAAACAAGGCCTCTCCTACGGATGACTACCCGCTACCCAATATCTACATGATTGTGGACAATACAACTAGCTACGCTCTCAAGTCATTTGTTAATGGTTTTTTCCGAATATAATCAGATCAAGATGCACCCGGATCATCAAGAGAAAACCACATTCATCACCCCTTAGGGAACCTTCTGCTACACCATTATGCTATTTGGTCTAAAAAATGCAGGGCTACCTACCAAAGGGCCATCACAACCATCTTGCAAGATCTGATACACAAAGAAGATATGATTATTAAGTCTCAGACTAGGGAAGGTCATGTTACCACTCTCCGAAAGTTTTTCAACGATTACGGAAATACTAGATGCGACTTAATCCACAAAAATATGTTTTTGGAGTTACCAAAAGAAAGCTCTAGGGACTCATGGTTAGAGAAAAAGGGATTGAAGCAGATCCTGCCAAGCTGAAAGCCATACTTAAAATGCCACCACTTGGAACGAAGAAGGAAGTCTGGGGATTCCTTGGAAAATTGTAGTATACCAGCCGGTTCATCAGCCAGTTGACTTCTATTTTAACCCATATTTAAACTCCTCCGAAAGGATTAAACCAAAGTTTGGAATCAAGCTTTCCAAGAACCCTTTGACTGAATCAAGAAATACCTAACCTGACCTCTGGTATTCATGCCACCACAGCCTAGTCTTCCCCTACTCCTATACCTGACTATAACAGATATCGTAGCTGAGGCTTTGCTGGCCCAATACCTTGAAGAACCCTACAAAGAGAGGCCATCTACTACACCGATCGCAAGTTATCCAAGTATAAAGTTAACTACAATGCCTTGGAAAAAGCATATGTCTCCCTTGTCTAGGTCACCCAAAAATTATGACACTATATGCTCGCCTTTACCATCATACTTATATCTCGAACGGATCCTATCAAATATCTGCTCGAGAAACCTACCCTGTCTAGTCGAATGGCCCGATTGATGCTGCTACCCGAATTTGATATTGTGTATGTCACACAGAAAGCCATGAAATGAAAAGCCATCTCTAACTACCTTGCTGACCAACCTATGGAAGAAATCGATGCTTGGATTTATGAGTTCCCGGATGAAAATATCCTTTATACCTCCTAAGAAGACCTCCGGTGGGAAATGTTATTTGATGGCTCTGCCAACAAGAAAGGGTGTTACATTGGGATACTCCTAATTTCCCTTGATGACTCTCACACTCCCATTGCTATCAAGCTAGATTTTCCCTGTACTAACAATATGATCGAATACGAGGCATGCACAGTAGACCTCAAAATCGCTCTCAAGAAAGGAATTCGATGCCTATATGTCTACGGGGATTCAACCCTTATCATCGGTCAAGTACTCAGAATATGGAAAGTCGAAGAAAAGAAACTCTTACCCTTCCACACCCACCTAGAAGAGTTGGCCTCTTAATTCCAAGATATCACCTTCCATTACTAACCCCGAGCAAAGAATAACTTAGCCGATGCCCTTGATACATTAGCCTCTATGATCGACATGCCTGAAGGAATAATAATGGCCCCCTTCTTAGTCCAAAAGCGAACTAAACCTACCCACTCCTACCACATTGAGCTCATCATAGAAGAAGATCCTGATATAGCTGGTTGCTGGTACTATGATATTTGGCGCCTCCTCAAGCATAGTAGGTATCCCCAAGATTCTAATAAGAAAGATCAAGCAACCCTCCACAAACTGGCTGCCCAATACATTATCTGTGATAAAGCACTGTTCAAGAGAAATTTTAATGGAACCCATTTACACAGCATCTCAGGGGCTGACATTGAAGAGATGATGTAGAAAATCCACAGTGGGGAGTACGGACCCCACATAAATGGCCATACGTTTGCCAAGAAAATCATTCGACAGGGTTACTATTGGACTACCATGGTTCAGGATTTCACCGCCTATGTTCAGAGATGTCTTAAATGACAGTAATTTTCCCACCTCCAACACTTGCCTCTGCGTGAATTATACAGTATGAATTTTCCTTGGCCGTTCTCCACATGGGGCATCGATATCATAGTGAAAGTTACACCTAAAGCCTTAAATGGGCATGAATTTATCTTGGTTTCCATTGACTACTTCACCAAATGGGTCGAAGTCGAGTCATACGTAGTTCTAAATGCAAAAAAGATGGATAAGTTCATCTGAAAAAATATCATTTTTCGATATAGGGTCCCGCACGAGATAAAGTCAGATAATAAGTTACATTTTGATGCAAAAGTCACATAGGTGGTCGACGAGTATGAGATTCAGAGGTACAAATGTTCTCCCTACCGACCTCAAACAAATGGTGCAGTCGAAGCTGCTAATAAGAACCTCAAAGAAATCATTAGCAAAATGATCAAGAGTTATCGAGATTGGGCCGATCGGATCCCTTACGCCCTCTGGGGATACCGTACTTTAGTTCGAACATCTATTGGGGCTACTCCTTACTCTCTGGTATATGGCATAGAAGCAGTCCTACCCGTCGAGATGAAAACTCCTTCATTACGCGTCATGTTTGAAAGCAAAGTCAGCGAGGGAGACTGGCATTAAAGCCGTCTTGATGAGTTATCACTCTTGGATAAAATAGGACTGAAGGCTCTATATTATTTACAAGGATACCATTACCAAATGACATGTTCATTAAATAAGAGAGTCAAGTATTGTGGTGTAAGTGTAGCCCATCTGGGACCCTAGAGGAAAGTTCAAGCCCAATTGGAGCGGCCCCCACATTGTGAAGAAGATCCTATCTGATGGCATCGCTATGCTCACCAACCTTGATGGGGAAGAGATGGCCCGTCTAGTCAACTGGGACTATCTCAAGAAATTCTACCCTTAATCTGAAATCTCGATGCACTATGAATCTTCTCATCTCTCTTCTGTTCTCAAAAAAAAATTCATTCCCCTCTACTCAGAACTACGTGCTGATCCTATAAAAATCCTTTTTCTTTATAAAATGGAATTCAATTTTTTTAAAACCTCCAGAGGTACGTACGCAGCTCATACGCTTCACATGAGCACGACCCCCTTATTTTTAATAAAATGTTATTCGTTTCTTATCTCTGAGAATGACAGTTCATTTTATCATGTACATGAACAAAAGGAATATGTATGCCTTAGCGATTGGTATAGATAATTAAAATGCAAAACTTATCAACATGCACAACAAAATAATTAAAATTTTATTTATTTCATTAATGTTGTTACAATTACATCGGCATAGGGAGTCAAACAACTTCCTCTGCTAACCTAACCTTATTTTTTTTAAAACAAGCACACCTACTCCTAAAATAACCCTCCCAAAGTTATGCCCACCAGAAAATAATTTGATTCATAACCAAACACCATATAAAAGCTTCACAAATAGACTCCCAGGGATCCTACCCACAACTGCCGGAAGAACTAGACCCATCATCTTCTACATCCTGGGGTCCCCAAACTTTCCCTGCTTGGATGGAATACTTAAGGCGCTCCATGGAATGGTAAGCCTGGACCAGCCTAGGGAAAATAACAACACCTCCCACCATGGTGTCAATATGGCGAACCACCTTTGCTCGGTCTCCTCCGCCAGCATCTTGGAAACTACCCTCCTCCACAACTACTTCATGTAATCCCCAGAAACATTCCAGTCTCTACCAACAGATTAGGAACAATGGGTCAACGGTTGATGATTCTCCCATAGAGAACCCAACCGCGTGCGCAGACGTCCTGTTAAATCCTCCACAGGAAAGAAGTCTAGTGTTCGAGGTGGCACAATCTGCTCCTAACAAAATTAGAGCAAAAGCCATCGGGGAAAGTAGAAAGAGGTCAGCCGAAGGCTAACTAATTGAACATACTGGTATTCTCCCAGTTCTAGAATGGATTGAAACTCCCCCATCAAGGCACTGACTGATGCAAACCTCGAGCCCTGTGCTCCACAAACCAGTTCTCCCATCTCCTGATCATGCTGATAAAATAGCGAGTAAAGAAGTTTTGTGCAGCTGCCAAGGGATATTTAGGAGGAACTGCCATACGAAATCTCTCCGATAACCACATGAACAACATAACTGGGCTACCCCTCAAAAGTAAGAATGGACTTCTCGCCAAGTGTCTAGGCCAGTCAGGGTCTCCGCCAGTATCACCGCCATAGGATTACGAAGGTACGACATCCATAAAGTAATGGCTATAAGTTGTGGGTCCACCAACAGATCTTCGGTCACCAACAATAATTTTGAAGTTAACCAAGGATGACAGCTCCGACATATCCCACATCACCAATATCCTACAGATGCACATAATTTTGTACATCCGGGAGCGAGATCATTCCTCCCATAACCAGTGACCGAGACGCCGAGGGTGAGATATGGAGAAGTCCTGCTAACAACTCTCGAGGAGATTGGGAGAATTCAGGTATGGCCGTCACAACACTTGGATTTATCCCCAACATGACAAATAACTCTTTATAAGTCGATTAAACTTCATCCAAGCCAAAGTGAAAGACATGGTCCTTGGGGTACCAGAATTGTACTGCCGCCATCATCGTGTTCCATTTAATATGCCGGTTGCGCCATAAGGAAACCCGACGCATGTTGAAAGCATCATAATCTACATTATATGAGCACATAGCCTCTAAGTTTTCAAGGTAAGAAGCAAATTCAACACTTCCCGGAATAACCATATTGGGAATGATAAGACAAGAAGCAAGAAGTATGCAAAACAAAGGAAATGTGGATGGGTGAAGAAAATACTCCATCATTACCCCTTTTTATAGGTGGAAAAAATTAGCCAAAGATAAAATTTCTGCAAATCCCACAGGATACCTTGCCTTATCAAGGACCAAGTACTTGAAGAAAGTGAAATCAAAGCCTTGGGGTAATTAGACTGGACTGACTTGACGATAGGTAGGACAAGGGGTATGCCGATTGTTAGCCCCCTATTTTTGGAAAGTTCCCTATTTCCTTTTTTGTCAAAATCGAAAACTCAATAAAAATAATTTTTATTCTAAGGAATTCAGGATTTCCTTCTCCATATATTTTTACTCTTCCTGTTTTAAAATAATTTTTCTCTGAAATCATTTTAAATCCTTTTTACGATCTCAACGTCAAAGTAAAAAGTGCATATGCATTAAGTCGCTAAAGCAAAAATTAACAAAATCCCATTTCATTTCATATATATTGCTTTATTACATTTTGCCTTGCAGGAAAACCCAAAAATAATGGGACTCTGTACGAACCCACCAAAAATCACTCTCTCTCTCACCTTCATTCTCTCTCTCTCTCTCTCTCTCTCTCTCTCTCTCCCTCTCACCTTCTCTCACCTTCTCTATTCTCTTTATCTTTCTCTAAGACCCTCCGTCCCTGCGACATACGTGCTTTCCTCGATGACGAGATGATGAGCCTTCGCTCCCTGAACCAGACCCCTCGCCAAACGAGGTAGAAGACACCAAGCAAGATGGAATCGGATCAATTCTCGGATGTGAGCCATCACAGAAACTACCCAATCTTGGATGTACTTCAACCAGGTAGTCGACACCCGCGCATACTACATAAAAAATAGAAAATAGCAAATCAGTGAGTTTAAGGCAAAGAAGAAATCAAAAAGACAAAAGTAAAAGAAATGAGAGGTATACCTATGGCTGTAGAACATCCTCTCTTAGCCCCAACACCTCTGGGTCCATCACATTGGGGCGATACAACATGTGCACTGATCCTCCATCAGACCGTCGAATGTTGTAGGTGGGAGGAGACAACCACAGAAACATAACCTCTCATGTAATCACCGCTGCCGATGTTGACACACCACCTGTACTATGGGCAGAGCCCACTGGACGACTCGTGCCCCTACCAGAGCCCACAGGGGGAAGAGGCATAAATTCATATATGTTGGGTGGCATCAACTAGCTCAACACAAAATCTAAATATTCATAGGTTACCACCGTGTCAGTATACGATGAATAAGGCTCGCCGCTACCCTCACCTCCTTCGACATCTTCCGCTTTCACCTCATATAGCTCCGGGGCCTCGCAGGTGGAACCATCCCCTTGTCCTTCACCACCTATTGAACTACCCTCTCCCCTAGATACCAGGAGCAACCAAACTCATGCAACAACAGACGATGCAGCTACGCATTTACCCCGATCAACCCATGTGCTAAATGGCCGTCCCCCATGGATAGAAGGTCACTTGCAAGATTCCCAGTGAAAAAATCAATATCTGAAAAGGTCATCACAGAAAAATGGTCTCAAGGGGAAAAAGAGAATTTAACCGATCGCTCGTTAGGTCATTTAAGACCAAACGCACTACTGCCAAAGAGAGAGATGACCTAGACTGTCGGTTGGACTTTCGCCACCAGTACATATGGAAAAATTCCCCAATAGACTCATTCTTCAAACCTATCAATTAGGCGTTGAGCCCGATCACCTCATAAAACCACTTCTGCAAAGGACAAGGGCCATCAATCAAAAGAATAAAATGCATAAAGAAAAATGCATAAAATAAAGAATACATCAAAAAGATACGTGGCACCAGTAAAGGTTTATCGATAACACTGGCTGAAAGAATCCAAAGATGAATAAAGGGTCACCAAAGTCAGGATCCCCCCAGTCAAAAAGAGGGATATTCGAAAATACCCTCAAATATGGAAAAAAACACAGATGGACGATGTCGCCACTAATCGCCACCAAAAATCCTCCCAACAACAGAAGAATAAACAAATGGGCCATCTGTCGCACCTGTAGCCCATCAGTCTTGTCGCCCCTTTAACTCAATAACACCTCCTTAAGAAGAGAGCGAATGGAGTCCCTTTAGACTATTCGCCCAACATCACCCAACGTCGCCTCCACTGCCACTGGCGTTACCTGTAAAGTTCAGTCCACCTCTATCTGCGCCCCCTCACAGTCTAACCCCAGCAGTTGCTGCACGTTAATGGGAGTCACTATTATCTCCCCAAAGACAAATGCTTGGTGTGTGGGGTGTCCCACCACCTCTCCCCCAAAGCGCAGAGAACGGTCGTCGAATGCGGTGTCTTGTTTAGTGTAGATGCTAAACTGCCAAAGTTGGCTACAAAAACCACCCAACGCACCACCTATAGATGGTGCTCTTAGACATCCTTGAACCCCGTCATTCCTCGAGAATGCAGGTTCAATGTAAAGATATCAGTCTATCAAAGCCAACAGGAGAACCCTTGTCAAAATTAAAAAAACTAAGGAAATATCACCAAGAAAGGAAAAAAGAACACCAAAGGACATTAACACTTACATAGACACTAGGGTTCACCACCCTAGAGGATCATTGGTGAGCCGTCTCATGCAAAAGAGTCCACTCGTCCGCAATTGGCTCGAATGAGTCAAAAGTATTCTGAGTACCCATCGCTAGGGGCACCCTGGCCCACCACTCCAAATGTGCCCAGTCATCAACATTTAACCACGCCATGTGGATTGCACTGCTTGAAAAATCTGCCATTTCTTAGTTTTAGAGAGGAAAGGAATGCTAGAACAATTCGCAAAAAGAAAAGGCAGAAGAAAGAAGATCTGAAAGCTGTGAAAAATGAAGAAATCTCTCCCATTTTTATAAGAGGCCAAGGGGCATGCCGATCGATAATCTCCGAACACATACCGATCGACACTGCCCCTTCACCTGCCCGAGGTAGCCCAAAATATCGTTCCACTACTGTTTGGCACCTCCTACACCCTACGGGTCGGTATCTCCTTGAAATTTAGTACAAAAATTTTCAGAAAATACCAAAAAATTTCAAAAAATCTCCAGAAAATAACTAATATTACCAAATGAATCTTAGAACCTTTTTCACCAAGATTTATTTTTTCAAACATCCCAAATCCCCGTGGATTAATACCCCATTTTCTCCCAAACAAATTACTTCCCAGAGTAATTCCAAATCAAATTGGATATCTCCCCAACAACGTCTCCAAAGGACACCACAGAAGTAAATCGCCCAATAAGAATGCATCCAATCCCCGGATTAATACCTTTTCCCGAGTTAAGTCTTCAAATTCCCCCAAGAAAACTACAACTTAAAGCCCTCAGAATTGTAATCAACCCCCATAATTGGTCATCTCTACTTAAAGCCCTCAGAATTGGCTTTGACCCGTAGAATTGGTCATCTTCACTTAGGTCCTAAGAATTGATCTTGTCCCTTAGAATTGGTAGCTCCTGATTTAGCCCTCAAAATTAGTTTCGACCTGCAGAATTGGTTATCTCTACTTAATCCCTCAGAATTGTCTTTGACCCTCAGAATTGGTCGCTCATACTTAAGCCCTCATAATTGGATTCGAGCCATAGAATTGGTCAACTCTACTTAAGCCCTCAGAATTGGCTTCGACCCTAAGAATTGGTCACCTCTACTTAAGCCCTAAGAATTGGCTTTGACCATTAGAATTGGTTATCTCTACTTAAGCCCTCAGAATTGGCTTCGACTCTTAGAATTGGCCATCGCTACTTAAGCCCTGAGAATTGTCTTCAACCCTCAGAATTGGTCTCTCCATACCCTAGGTCCTCAAAATTGATCTCATCTCGTAGAATCGGTCATCCTTGTCCCTTTAGGTCCGCAGAATCTACCTCTTTCCAAAACATTATGTGGTATCGATTCGATAGATTTCACTTGTTCCAAGCTCACCCTCCGAGGGGCTATATAGACACCATGTTTTAAGACTCCATAAGTCTCTCCTTAGGTCCTTATCACCTCCATATTTCACTACAAACCCTAGGTCATACTTTGAGTACTGATCTAGAGGCCATCGACCGCTCTCGAGCCCCGTTTGACTCTGGTCAACTCTATCATCAGAGCAAAAGCTTAATAAATCTTTGAAAGGATATGAATCCCCTTTGAAATGGTCTATCCCATGCACGAATCGTCATAATTTTTCGGACGAACAAACTATTATACCACTAAAAACTGATCTCGAGGCCCCCGGACGCTCTCGGGCCCCGATTTGACCCCAGTCAACTTCATCATCAGAGAAAAAGCTCTTTGTATATTCTAAGGGAATTGAAACCCCTTTCCAATGATCCACCCCATCCGCTAAATGGCATAACCATTCGGACGAACGATCTATTTTCCCTCAAAATATGATCCGGAGGCCACCGGGTGCTCCCGAGCTCTATTTGATGAAGGACGACTATTCAGATCAAATGAGACTGAATGAATCTTCTAAGGGCACTGAATACCCTTTCCATCGGTCCACCCCATGCACGAATCATCCTTACGGTACGGACGAACGACTCGTTTTACTCCGAAAGGTCACCGGGCACTTTCGAGCCCTGCTTAACCAAAGTCAACTTTCCAAACCAAGAGAATATCTTTGGAATGTTAAATTACCTCTTATTAAATTTCTAATGGTCCACCCCGTGCATGATTTTGACTTTCCATTCGAACGAACGATCCATTTTCGTCCGATGATCCCCTGTCCAAAGGACCGACGAGCGCTTTCGAGCCATGTTTGACCCAAAGTTAATTACTTGACCCAGGGGCGGACCAAAGGACTCTTTAAGGTCTCTGAATTACCTTCATAACGATATACCCTATGTGATATTTGATCAACTAATTGTATTGTATGACCGTTATTCAAAAAAATCTACACGAGACTGCCGATTGGTAGGTCCATTTGCCTACTTATCGATAGTGTGCCTAGGGTTACTTACTAATTGATAGGGCTAGGTCTATGCCAATCAACACCCCTTACCCTATAAATATAGGTCATGACCTCACTCCCAATTCACAACTCAGATCCATCAATATCAACGATATCAACAACATTCTCTTGCAACCAACGAAGTTTCCTTGTGTGAAATTCCATTCCATCTTACATTCCCATCCTATTCATATCCAATTTGGAAAAATCTCATTCTCTCACATTAAACATTCAAGGGAGCTCATCAAAGATCAAGATCAAGTTTTAATTCTCCAAAGAAGGTCCAAAATCCTTCTATCCCTCTTTAAATTTGTTGTTATTGCATTGATTACATAAATTCTTAATCTAGCTTTTACTTTAGTTCATACACATTAATATATCATCCTTAATTAGTTATATTTCACATAATCTATTTTCTATAAAAAAACAAAAAAAACAAAAAAAATAAAAAAAGGGTTATACCTGAAGTACCTTATACATTTGACTTACTTAAGTCTATATTGTATAAGTGTTCATCTAATTTGGAAATAGTGACAAAATTTGTTGTCTAACCTAGAATCCAAAGAACCTCAGACTTATTCTCTCTAATCCTCTTCAATGATCCAAACAAGGTATAAATTGAATCACACTACACACATTAGAAGTGCATACATGTGTATATATTGCTCATAATTAATTGTGTGTTAAATTCCCCTTAAAATGTTGTTTTAATAATTTTTGGGAATTTTTAAACATTTTTAAAATAATGTTTTCTTTAATAAAAGTGTGTTTATAAACTTTGTATGGTTAAAATGCTATTATGAAAACTTAGTTTTTCATTAGAATGTTTGATTGGGTAGAATATCAATGCGCCAGAGACTTCAGGGTGTTGCATGTAATTAATTTGGACGCGCGTTTGCCAGCCAATGAAATGCCAACACTTGTCATGCTCTTGTTATCTCATTTGTGTTTGTTTTATGAGAGAACTGCCTGGTGTATTGTGGATCGTTAGATCAAACCTTATCAATGTCCTGCATGTGTTTTAAGTCTATCCATGTGCTATCACTATGGACCAATCGCCTTCGTTTTAACCCACCGCTTTTTTACCACCCTTGGATCAAAGTCAATATAAGGAAGACTGAATCTCAACCTTTGATTGATATCAGCGATCCAAAACCTTCCTTGGCTCCTATATAAACCCTCTCATTCTCAGCATTTTAAGACTTTTGGCAGTCGTCCAACTTGAGAGAAAAAAAAAGAGCGAAGAGAGAAGTGAGAGAGAAGAGAGAAAAGAAAAGAGAGAAGAGAGAGAAAGGGAAATGAGTTAGAGAAATCCTAACCCTAACCCTAAACAACTTCAAACCATATTCAAACCTTCGTACTTTCAGAAATCCAAACACAACCTTGAGTGTTTGAGAGATTGGTGTTACTGGTTTGATCGTTTGTAGCTGTAACCTCTTCATCTGTGATCTTGTTACCAACTTAGACATTTTGGTGAGATCTGTATTTCTTTTTCATAGAAATCTTAGATCTACACTATTGCATGTTATATATCACTAGATCTGCATATTTGTTTCTCGTTTTAAGAAAATCTTTGCTGATTTAGATTTATAAATGTTTTATGTTTTCTGTTCTTATGAAACTAAACCTTGACCTAGTTGGATTCTCACTTGGAGATTTTCAATCTCGAAAATATTTTTAAAAACTGAGATTGATTAAGATCTTGACCGATTTAGAAGCAAGATATCCGTGGAATCTGGGATAGATTAAAAGGTAAAAAAGGTTCTAAGTTTTGTTAGAAAGAAAGAAAAGAAAATCACAGCATATAGTCTTTATATGTAATTTTCTAGGACTGTCTGTAAAAACTAAGTGTGTGTGAGTTCATGCATGTGAATAAAAATCACATCACAAACACTTGACACACTACCACACTGAAAGTGTTGGGTATAAGATCAAAGATTATTGAGTCGACGCAAAGAAAGCTAAAGCAAAGGGGAAGTTATCAAACTGGAAGAACATCATCAACAATCAGATCTACAAGAAGTTAGAAGGACACGAAGTGGGGTATATTCCTAAACTTAGAATAAGATGAGTTGTGTGCATGTATGTTGTATTGTTTGTAACTGCTATTTGTCTTAGTGGATTTTTACTTTCGTGACTTAGAAGTCACCGTGGATGTTTCCTCTATTGGGAGAGGTTTTACCACGTTAAAAATAGTGTGTTCTGATTATCTTCATCTCCTCATCTCATTCTATAGTGTGCTGATATTTTGAAACTATCTTAGTTTTAAAATTGATTACAAAGTCTTGGTTATTCTCGTACATACGTTTTTTTGTAAACACATCTTGTTGTTTATCATTTTTATTTTCAAAAGAAAAGGGTTTCTTCAACAAACATCTCGGAGTTGCTTATACAGTTTAATCATTGTATTAAACGACATTAGTAACGTTTTTCAATACCTATAAATTCCAACGAGATTATCCATCACAATTTCTCAAAACTAAAACACATTTTCTACACACATACACAAATAATAAATTCCCGTTCAAATCTATGGGATAAACCCCACACTTATTTTGCATACGAATTACATGGACTTTTATGCCTTTATAGGCTACGTAGGCATCTTGGGCTAAAACCCGAAACTGGAGTCCAATTTTCCAACTTTCTCATTTTCGCATTTATCTCCTTTTCATCTATACATTATTTTAATATATATTTTATTTGTGATCCTTATTCACATTTTATCTACCATATATCATCATTTCATCATAATGATCAATATTTCGATAAACGAATATATCTTATTTTATACATATTATTTTGGAAACATTCCTATGGAGGACCCCACTCTATTTTTTCCATGATATGAGTCGGGCGATTCTGATCTCCATTTATATAACACGCACACACATTTCATGGAGAAATTAAGAAAAACAGTAACACAAGCCCATGAGAAACCGAAAGGGAGGGATGGTGCCTAACACCTTCCCATTCCGTAACTTAGACCCTGAACCTTCGAACTATTGGTTTCGTAAGCATCAGTTTGTCTTTGATGTCGCTTTCTCGAAGCGACGACATGTTCTTTTGCCCGTTTTATGCAAAATAGGTTGGTGACTCATCTTTTTACATCATCCCACTATATAGTTTAAGTGTGTGTTAGACCCTCCCTCGAGCCTAGGAATAACAACTCAAAACATCTCATGCCTGGAAAACATGATGGCTTTCCCACTACAATTGATATGAGCATGGTATTGTGCTAACCAATCCATACCCAATATAATATCATACGTCAACATGTCTAAAAGTAATAAATCGGCACAAAACTCAAGCGGCTAATCTCAACTATCACATCCTAACAAGCCTGACGTAAGAAAGCACCCTTACCGACTGAGGTATCTAAATGCATATAGACATTAATGGAAATATCTAACAGTCCCGATGTAAGCAAACATGCAACTAAAAAATAAGCATGTCGTGCCCTGTTAAAAAGAAGTCATACATAACTACCATAGACATAGAACGTAACCTCAATCACTTGAGTTGCTGATGGTTGATCCGAATGATAGACATTGAATACACATCCATAATGAAGTTGTGGGCGCCCCTGAGCCTAATCTCTCAGTGGTGGCAAAGTTGGGTATTGTGGGGTTAGCAACAATGCTTGAGACTGCTATGGGGTTGGCCTAAACTACTGCGACCCCTAATGTTGTCCCTGTTGAAATTGAACTGATCCAGTGTGAAAGCCCTTAGGTTACCTCTAAAAGAGTGATACACGAAAAAATGATCGACGCACTCAAGATCCCTAAGACACTAGAACCTGGAATTCTTTGATACCAATAGTGACACCTCGTAAAATATATGACTAAATTGATCAGATTTAAGAATAAAAAAATACAGGATTCTAATAATTAAACATAATTCTAAGCATGAGTGAAGATAAAATAAACTAATGCAATAAATAACTAACATAACTAGTAAAAAAAATAAAAAATAACTCTGATACCCATAATCCGACAATAAAATAATCCAACTCGAGAAATATGAAATGTTTAAAAATAAGTCAACTCTACAGAAATAAAGACTGCTACATAAAATTTGACTCGACTAGGAATGTAAATAAAATAAAGAGCATGGGCACATATGCTCGACACCTACATCCTATAAGAACTGCAACTAAAAAGGATGCAAGTAGATGGATTAGGGCTGAGGCTACAATTGAGGCCTAGGTCCTGAAAAAATAGTTTCAACAACAACATAAATAGTAAGTCTACAAAGACTAAAAACTCAACCGAATTTGGGCTACTATAAAAACTATGCATCATCCTCTCATATTTTAGTTGGTTGAAAGTTATTCCAACCCAAACAATGTTAAATATAATATGCGTCTAATCCCGAGACCAAGTGAACCCCATGATTAATTATTATTATTCTCAATTGAATATAATTAAATGGTTCCATTATAAATATCTAAAAATTCAGATTCATGGTATTTATCACTAGTATCACCATATATAATTAACATTAACATGAACTTTAATATTATTTTAGTCATTAATAAATTAATAAATTATGGATTTATTTACCAAATCAGATTATCATATCAATTAATTCAGATTCAAATGAATAAGTATTATTCTAATACAAAGATAATTAAATACCTACGAGAAGTAAACTTGCTTAGCCAATTAGGCTGAATTCAAGCTAATAAACTTCTAAAGCTCCCTCCCTCTTGAGCGCCTCTTCTCTCTAGCCTCTTAGGGTTTCGTAAATTGTGTATAATGTGTTAAGGTTAATTCTAATGACCCTTTAAGTTAGCTTACCATGAAATTAGTATTAGTCCCCTATGGATCTCAACCCAATGAGCCCAAATGCCCCTCGAGTTAGCCCAAAAGTCTACCCAAGACATGTACTAACCCAATAGGCATTAAATTCATTATTTATGTAAAAAATGGACATTCTAACATCCTCAAGTGCCAATCTAAAATATGACATAATCCAACTAGCTAATAATCTCAATAAACTAACATTTTTATCGGTATAAGTCCAATTATAAATTATTTAAATATTTAATAGGTAAGCGAAAAATGATATTATAAAAAATCACTTCACGATTGGTGGGATCCGACGCTAAGGAAATAATCCAAACAAGGAAACACCCGACACCTAGTCCCTAACCATTCCGTAGTTGCCCATAATATACAGTCACTTCCAAATATTTAATTAATGAATTACCGTGTATTAGTTTACATTTTCACAAGTAAATTATATAACACATATAAAAGATAAATAATGAAATAACATGTCATAAAAAGGAAAGATAGTAGATTTCATAATTTAAATAATGCATAGAAAATACGGATTACTACACCATAATATATATATATATATATATATATATATATATATATATATGTGTGTGTGTGTGTGTGTGTGTGTGTGTGTGTGTGTGTGTGTAAGAAAGAGAGAGGGGGAGGTAGTGATGATAGATATTAGGAGGCAGGGGGTGGGTGGGTCTTTAATTGGAGAGATGAATGTGTAGAAAAATGGGGTGATTGGTTCAAAAGAGAATGGGAGTGGGCTAAATTTTTGTATTAGCCTTTGTATTTCAAGGTTTTAATTTTTTTAATTTATGAAAAGATTAAGTGGAGTGTTTTCTGTAAGTTAAAAGAAAATTTGAAAAAATATTCTCCACCACTACAACCTCCTTCCTCCCACCACCACCAACTAGATTTATTTGAAAATCAATTCCATAACCATAAATCAATTTTAATCATAAAACCCCACCATCAAAGAAAGATGTCTCTCTCTTTGATATATATATATATATATATATATATAGCTTGTGTGTGTTGTTTACACCATATTATGACCATCCAATAGGATGTTGCCACAAAGAATTACAAGCCGGTAATCACAACCAAAATATGATGGGCTAGTTTAATAAAAATTGTTGACACTTGTTAAGACTTTGAACGTGGGATAATGCATGTAATGCATGCAAATGACGGTTTTAAGGGCATTAGTGCACCTAAGCGAAAAAATCCAATTGGATAACAACCCAAAAGTTATGAAGGTAGTTGTCTGGAAAGGAACTATAAAAATATGCAGATAAAGGACAAAGAAAAAGAGGACTCCCTCAATAGATAAAAACTACATTTACTCATTTTATCTCTTTTTTTTTTGTTTATTTACCTTTTGTTTATTTATAATTTTCCCTTTCTTTGAAGTAGTTTGGATGGTAGATTTCTTGTAATTCTCTTTACATTTTATAAAAAGTTCTTTTGCCTTTATTATTCAAATCGTTCTTACATTTCTTAGCGTAACTTGGTTTACATACCTTAGTGTAACCGTTTCCTTTACTTTGTTCATTTTCTTTATTGTTTTACTTAGTTCAAATCTTATTTTTGTTTATGCATGTCAAATCATCTTCTTTAGTTTCTGGTTGGTTAGATTCATTTAGCACTCATAATAAAATCTTCTTAAAGGGAATAACAAATCTTCTAAATTGAATCAACGAACACTGAACAATCTCTTGATTATCGCAAGGTTAAGATAATCAATTGGTTGGAAAAACCATTCTCTTTCCTGACACGCTCACAATTAACTAAAACAAACAAACAACCAAGCCAGCTAATAAAGATATTTTTAGCATGCTCGGTGGGACCCAAGTGTTGTATAATGGTTTAGCGCAGATAAGATAAGAAGATGCGACGATGGTATAGAGATTGTTGGTGAAATTGGTTCAACCAACCAACATATCACCACTGGAGAGTAAACATTAGTTGAAATTACCCGAGAGTTGAGACCAATTTCTCAAAACTAAGAATCAAACTTGATAACGGATCCATGGACGAAAATCCAACTACAACACCTATTTTTGGTGTTTCCTCAATTGCCTAAGATCATTTAATATATAAGTTGAATCCGGTGCTTGACTATGTTGGGAATATAATGCAAAATATTACACAATGATATTGCATTTATAACCCCTTACATTTGCACATCCTAGCTGTTGATACCAAAATTAATATGCTGATGTGGACGAATCATACCAAGACACTTGTCAATCTACGTGGTGCAATAACGACGAGGAAGTTCATTTCCCGACCAACTCATAATCCTCTCCGAGCAACGAGGATACACCGAGGAACTCTAACGCTCCGAGGTACTCTAGCGCTCCGAGGAACTCCTGAACAACGAGCAACTATGGCGGTCCGAGCTGCATCTCGGTCGTATCATTAATTGCCAGAATATCAACAGTTCAACTATTCATTGAATGTTTGGATCTTGACGCACACGCTGCATTAAATGTATTACCCTTTCATATGCATATCATTTAATGTATCAACCCTTTCATGTACAACCTAAAGGCTATAAATACCTTGTATCACCCTCATTCAAAGGAACCGGAAATTCTTGAGAGAACTTGTAATCAAGAATTCTGTAAACACTCAGCAATAACATAACAGTGGACGTAGGCTTTATTCCTAGCCGAACCACTTTAAAAATCTCTGTCTTATTTATTTATTTATTTATTTGTGATTGAATAATTAGAGCAATCTAGTTTTTTACATCAACACTAGCATTCCAATATTTTTTAATTCCTATAATTATGCTCTTATACTAGATAAACTTTATTTTCATTGTGAATATCTTTTTCAAGGTCTATTTGATCTTTTATAGATGTTTGGGATGCAAGACGTGAAGTTTCGATGTGTTTTGGGAAAGTTTTGATAAATGTTTCATCTTCAAGGAAAACGGGGTAATTTCATTCTCCATTATTTGTATGGTATCAAAATACCAACATATAAAGCATCAAGTTATCTTCACGTGTCTTCCAAATGTGCGTCAAGACAATTTCGAACGAATAAGTTATGGTTGCATCAATTTTCTCAGTGTCAGACCCCGAATCAATTCTCCCAAGAACAGAATCAATTCACCCCTGAAAAAATGCGTATTAGTTGTGACTTAATTGACCTGAATCGATTCTCCATTTCCTGAATTGATTCGGTACTATTCATAAATGTAAAACTCTATTTTTTTGCTTTGGTATATGTATGTAAACTCGATTTTAAGTTGAATAATTCATTTTCACTTATTTTGAGAGATATAGCTGATATTTTTGGGGAGTTCTCTCTCTCTCTCTCTCTCTCTCTCTCTCTCTCTCTCTCTCTCTTATGGTTTATTTCATTATTAGGCATTATTACTATTCATCATCTTCTTCCTTTATTTAAATGTTTTCTTAACTGAATTTGCTTGCTTTTCACCTAGTTTCAATTCAATACAAGTAATTAGTTATTTTCATTTCTCTATTGATTTATGTCATTACATGTCATGCTTAGCTTTGTAATGTTTTGTAGCTAATTAAATTGGGTTAAGATTGTTGAACTTACCTTGGGTATTTATTTTCTTTGGTATGGTAGGATGGTATAGACTTGTTTTAGTGGATTGATTGTTCTTGATGTTACACCTCAGAACTTCAATGAGGTATATTATGTATGCACAATATTTCCTTTTATGTGTGACTTTGGGATTATTGTTGACGCCAAGCTCGTCTTTAGGCTTTTGTCATAATTTATGGAGTGACACCCTAGGTTTAAGTTATTGTCTAAATGAGTATTAATCTTGTTTTAAGCTTGTCTAACCATGTAACTATTTATGCTATGTACACTGTCTCAAGGGATATTATTCTCAACCTATAACTTTAATTCTTGTCAATCAATTTAGTTTCAATACTTGACTAGTGTTAATAGTAGTATAGAACTTTTAAAACCAAAGATCATCATTTACACTTTTATTTGTGAAGTAATAAATTGATTTAATTCGAGCAACGCTATTTATGGATTCGATACCCTAACTAGCCGCTATACTCATAAAACAAGTGTAACTAAAGTTAAGTTTTTTTATATTAAGAGTTGGAGTGATAAAAATGATTAGCATCTTTACACAACCGCTCGATTCCTCCTTAATCAGTTGTCTACTGCTATTGTTACAATGTCTAATGGTTAAGGATATGCACCAAAAATTGGTGGGAATAAAACCACTTAACCCAATCCTTATCACCATGTGTCTTATCTCTACTACCTAAAAAGAGGGTAATCTCATTGTAATAGTCAAATGATGAAATAACCCTCGTAAAATATATAATTCTCACATTACCCTTCAACCATTTCATCTTCTTGTATGAAGAGGGTAATCTCATTGTAATGGTCAAATAACCAAATAACCTCATACACTTTACAATTTCCTCATTACCCTTCAATCATCTCATATTCTTGTATGAATAAATCATAATCTCAAAACATGAACCCTTTCATCTTTTAACCCTCTCTAATCCGATATTATCAACAAAGAAGGAAGACCAAACCACAATTCGACCAAGCTGTGAACATGGGAGCTCAAACACCAACCGCCCAAGTTAGGTATTTAATGGACATAAGTGGAGTTCTTCACATCTGACCATAAAATCCACTCTATCAACACATCATCACCTAAACCCTATAACCAACACTCATCTACATGTACAATTTATCTATTTGGCATTTCATTTGTTTTTTGTGTTCACTTATTTTTAGATTATTTTTTTCTCACTCACTATTGTTTCAGCTACTAAGGTTTTTTGATAAAGAATCATAATTTTTTCTCCATGATTTCCCCCCTTACACTCTCTTAAATGCTATGCCTTTTGAATCCACACACCAGAGTTTATTTTTGGTACTTGATACTTGGTGCATGATTAAAAATTATTTTTCAGATCAATTTTTGATATTGAGATCTAAGGTTGCTTGTTTCATAGTATTAAAGTAAATGTCAGCTAATTTTATAGCCATAGATTTTCATTCTCTTCAAGTTATATTTGTGCTCTTACACAAAGGTTGGATAAAGCTTATCATTTATACTTTTTTTGATTTAGGATTTGAAATCATAGTTCTTTATTTTTTTTAAAGTCTTATTTTGGGGATTTATAAATTAAAATTTTGAAATAGTTTTTATTTATTTATTTGAGATGTAGAATCATGGTGGTTGCTAGTAGTTGTCGGAGGTGGTGGTGTAAGTTTATTTGGTGTGTGGTGTTCTGTAAAATTTAAAATTGTTTCAGATATGAAATTTATGGTCATTCAATTTTATTGTTTATTAGAGATTACATTTAGTTATTTAATACATTTATTGCTTCCATTGGTAATCAGGGCTATGTTGTTTTAATCCTTAGAAAATTTTGCATTTTTCTTTCATTACTTATTTGAAATATTACGTGAACACTACTAACCACATTCTTTTGGAAATATGAATTTTTACATCTTTTGTTGGCTTTTATTTGTTATTATTAACCGAGGCAAGTCAGAATATTTGCTTTATTCTCGTGTTCTTTACCATTTTTTCTTTCTCTTTTATATTATTTCTTACATGTCTTTTCATTTAGTGAGAGACTGCAATTTATTTGTATAAGATCACATATCATACATATTTCATCAATACAGAAGTCGATTGTGGTATTGATGTAAGACAATGGTAATTAGTGATTGGTATTTTCAAGTCATCACTTTAAGTAGATTCCCAATTCAGTCCTAAATCAGCTACTATAAATTAAAGGTTTTGGAATACCTGTGTGGAAATGTTTGGAGTTAAATTTGTGTCATCAAATTAGATCATCTAACAACACAATTTCAAACTAACACTTTGATCATCTAGTATAACAGGGAGAGGGGTTTTATGTGATCCTTATCATCATCTAATAACATAATTGCAAATTAACTCTTTGATTGACCATCCTGTATAACATGGATGAGGGTATCTATGTGATAAAAAATGATAGTCTCATTAATCACTTTCTCTAAAATTGTATTTCGATTTTTCTAGTCTTAGTTTATTTCATTATATGTGTGTGTGTGAGTGTCGTGTTGTATTATTTTTATCCACACGTTTGTTATGGCTGATAACACATTTAATCTATATTTGATAACTATTTGTGGTATAAAATTCAATTTTACGCATTGTAAGCCAAATAATCCCAAATTATAAAATTACTTAGAAGATTCACATATGCACCATGGTATGCAAGTTATGACAGTAGCAAGTACGTGTTTCAACTCTTTACTAATTATTGCTTTTGAGTGTATTATCGGGGTCCGTTTGAGCTTCCAACTAGCCCCAAACTTAAAGAACATAGAGTAGTAAATTTTAATTTATTCTCCCTACATTACAAATGACATGGAAAGATTTTTGAGAATGGTAGGAAATTTGACTATTAATATTTTCATTATTTTTATTGATCTGTTGTTTAGTAGCTAAACACCATAACAAAAAGTTCTTAATAGTTTATACGCTCATTTCTTTCGTCTAAATCTTTGTAGGATCTTGTTGAAATTGGCGCGAGAAGCATGGATTTTGATTATGAGATTGAAGTAATTCCTCATTTCTTTCGGAGGTAATTTTAATGTATTTGTGTTTCATTTTAGTTAAGGTATTGACAATTTTGATCCATTACTGATTCGGTATATTTTCTCTAATTTTAATTTTTCCCAAAGAACATTATTTTTCTCCTTTTACTTGAGCAATGAAAATTCTTGTTATCCCCATTACATTAAAATACATTTTAATGTGTCTAGAAATTTATTGGCTGTGTATAGTTTTATGGTGATGAATTAATAATCTAAGAAATAGCGTTGCATGTTGCGGTTGTAAAATATGGGTGATAATTTATTTTTATAAGATAAATACTCATGTAGACATACAGATTCCGAGTCATAAATGCCATTCATACCTGCACACACAGGCTCAATTATTACTAGATAAAACATAAAACTTATTAAATGAATCAATCAATATGAGTATGTGACAAGTAATGCTTATGGAAAACATGGAAACACCGAATCAGAATCTCCTACTTGTTGACTCTAACAAAAAAATTCAAGACTAGGTAGTGCTGAGTACTAGAGAGTGAGACAGAGGTTTTTTAGGTCCAGTATACAAATGTTTAGCTTACAAAATAGTTTATAAAATCGTTTTATAAAAAATGCAGTTTGTTGGTTTTTGTATTCAAGTCCTATATAAATAATCAAAGATAAAACCAATCCCATTGACTTTTAAGACGACTTTTCAATTTCTATTAACATTTTAAATAAACATATAACTCATATTCACATGCTTTGCCCACATAACTGCACAAAATTAAGACGTAAATAACCTTTTAACTAACTAATTGAAATCCTTCATCTCTCTACAAAATATACGATTCAATTTTCAATTTAAATTCAAAATGCTATCAAGTTTCAAAATTGAAATCGAAATCAAATATGAAATGTTATCCTATTTTTGTTTTGAACACTTTCATTGTGGAAAGCATTGCTATTATTACGGAACACTTTCATCATGTAATAATACATTCTCTTCACTCATCGCTAACTCGATCGTGTGATAACACATTGCTACCCCACATTCAACGCTGTAAAAAAGAGGCAAACATCTAAGATAATATTAAAAAAACACCAAATAAGAACATCGCATATTAAATACCGAACATGTAAAATGCACTAAATATTTACCATCTTGTTATCTAGAATGAATTTTTTGAGAACAGTAAAAGTTAACTATCATTAGAAAACTACATCTACTTAATATAGTAAATAATTACTCTATTCTCTTGGAAAAATTTCCTCTAAATAGTACATAAATATTAATGTACTGAATATAATGTAGTCGCATAGCACAATAAATGACTTACTATGAGTTATCAATTGTGAATCCTCTTAGTATAATAATGTTTACTGTCTTAGGAAACTGCATCTACTTAGTGCAGTAAATATAAATCTTTTTCAATAAATTTTATTTTTCTTCATATCGTAAATATTTACTGTCTTAAATATATTTTATCCAAGATTAGGTGAACACATTAGTGATGGCTTATGTCGTAGTGAGTAAGTGATAATTATTATCACATATTATGTTTAGTAAGTCCTTTATTAGTCAAATACCCTTCTCACCCATGCGCACTGATTTTAAAGTACTCCATGCCTTATAAATTACAACGTGATTTATTTAAAAATCCCAATTTTGTTTCATCACGCTTTGAAGTTTTTTTCAAGATTCATAAATTTGTTTTTCCACTGCGCTAGATTTTGGAATTGGATTGATTTTATTTACTCTTTGGTTGGGTTATTTGGCTATGTGGGAGTGAATATCCACTGAACTATGTGTTCTAAAAAATTTAAAAAACCATATCAATAATAACTCAAATAGTTGCAACACACACTACCATGCGATGAGTTTCTTAAAATTGAACAAACAACAAAGTACACATAGTATACATTATCAATCTCTCTATAGAGAAATACTTATTAATTTTGAAAGGGTATAAGATAATGAGTTACTACACATATTTTTTAGATATGATATGATATTGAGTTTTGAGTCCAATTTTTCGTATTTTGAGTTTAACTCTCTTCCTAATTTGTTGTTTTCTCCATTTTAAACTTTGGAATCATTCTTAAATTTCATTCCATTTTTATTTGAATTTTAGAATCATTTCAAGATTTTATTCCATTTTAATGTACATTTTTCATGATGCTTTATCATACTTGGATTTTATATCATTCCAATTTGAATTTTATAATCATTCCCAAATTTCATTCCATTTCAATGTACATTTTTCATGATACTTTATCATTCTTGAATTTTATTCCATTCCAATTTGAATTTTATAATCATTCCCATATTTCATTCCATTTCAATGTACATTTTTCATGATGCTTTATTAATAAGTGACTACATATATTTTCAGACACGTGCTTACTCAAATTGTTACAAATGTCCTCCATTTTGATATAAAAATGATTCAACTGAAGGCAATCTAAGGTAGAGACAAACAGTTTCTTGGTTACTTTGAGCTCAATTAAATTCTTACCAATACCAAGGTTAGCTAGACATAACTTAATAAAGACTTGATGAATAATTAAAACAAGTACTAATCATTAACTTTGTATTAAGTATTATAAGTTCTCTCTTAATAGGAGAAACCCTTTACGAACTACTTTGCTCTTCACTGCTAGAACTCTAAACTATGCCCAATTGCCATCACTGTAATGCCCAAATATTTAAGTATGAACCGCCTATATTTTGCTTCCAAAAAGATCATATATCCCTTCGAAAACATTTTCCCTGAGGTTTTATTTGAGTTATTCACATCCAATTCCACTGAATCGAAATAATTTCCTAGTAAAATCTGAGCATACAATATCATCTTCTCTTCACTTCATTTGGAGATATTGTAGATAAGCAACTTGCATCCTCAAGATGCGGTGTATACACATTTCGAGTTCAAGGACAAGTTTATCATCATTTACCCTCCTTGTATCCAAACAAAAACAACCCTTGTTACTTCCAACTTTACTTCCATGACACTAGCAATGAGTTTTAGAACCGATTGGGCATCTTATCGGGGTTGGCCTTAAACGTTGATATAGTTGACAAGCTCTTAAAAGTGCTTGATGCAAATTCTTATGTTCAATTTTTAAGAAGGATAAAGGAATTGCCTTCACTCGATGCCCTTTAAGTTCGAATAAAAAAGCATGTGAACCTTAATCAACGAATCTATAATGATCCTACTTCAAATGAAGTTTCTGCAATATAGGTTGAAGTAAATAACACAAATATTCCATTTGAGCGGGAACATCATAGTCGTATCACACTCGTTGACATGACCCATTAGAGTATCCATTGGTATTTTCAAAAGGAGAGGTTGGTTGGCACCAAAACATACGGAGACAAAATGAAAGCTCATCGAGCACATCTACTCAATCCATCTCCTCCGTATCTTCCCTCACATATACAAAGGACATTTTTACCTCTGAGCAAGAAGGTAGCATAGTAACGTCAATTAATTTTACACTCTCACCCTTGAAGACCCTTATTAATGACATTTAAACAGACCTTCTCTTATCTTACCTTTCCTAACTCTACGCTCAGGTAGGTATTCGTCGAGATAACTCATAAAAGGTACCATGTCAAGAATACTATCCTCACAAATTGTAGATCTGAACTAGTAGACAATCAATGCTATTATTTGCTGGAAAACTTCTACAATAATATTCTATTAAAATATACATAAAGTTGGAAACCACCAGGCTTGACTACTATCGTAACTAGTAAAAAACTCAGCGCTAAACTCTACCAATGGTTGGTTGATAGCGTAACGTCGGGTGAAAATAGAGCAAGCAAGGTTGGTCAAAGGATTGTTCTCCCTGCATCATTCATTAGTGGGCCTCAAGATACGCGTCATCGATACCTTGATGCAATGGTTTTAGCTAAAAGATGTAGAAAGCCCAACTTATTCATCACAATGACTTGCAATCATGGATGGATGTAAATTGCAAAAAATATTCAACCCGATCAGTTGCCTTAGGATCGACTCGATCTAATCACAAGAGTTTTTTTAGCTAAATTAAAGGACCTAAAGGATCAACTTTTTTAATAAAGAAATATTTGGGAAGGTTATTGTGCACACATATGTCATAGAATTCCAAAAGAGGGGCTTTCCACATGCACACATTTTAGTCATACTACAACATGAATACAAACTAACTACTCTCAATCATCATGATAAATTCATTTGCGCAGAGATTCGTAATATTCATGAATATTCATTACTTCATGTTTTGGTTATCAAGCACATGATGCACAGACTATATGGGGAGCTAAAAAAGAACAATGCTTGTAAGAAAAATGGAATCTAAAAATTCCATTACCCTCACTAATTTGTAATAACTACTTCACAAGGTCATGACTCATATCCTATTTACAAGCGATGGAATGATAGGAGACGAGTGTATGTGAGAAATAAGATTTTGATAACAGATGGGTTATTCCTTATGACCCATATCTCCTCATAAGATATAACTGTCATACTAATGTTAAAATATGCTCCGAGCTAAAAGTGGTGAACTACCTTTACATGTACATTTACGAAGGTCATGATAAAGTTGTTATTCATGTTTCGTTCGATGATAATAAGTCAACCACTACTGATGAGTTCAAACAATTTCAAGATGCAAGATGGGTATCAACATAAGAAGCAATTTAGAGAATTTTTGAATTTTAGCTAAACAAAATCTTGCCATCTATGATAAACCTTCAGCTCCATTTTCCAAATAAATATACTGTGACATATGGGGAGAGCCAAAATTTATAAAATATCCTTAATACACCCAATATTGGCAAGACTATGCTAACAAAGTTATTTAATATGCGCTCTAGAGTCAGCGATGCACGTAAATTTCTCTATAGGGAATTCCTTAGGCATTATGTATGGAACGACAAATTAAAAAATTGGTGTAAAAGGAAGAAGAAACTTGACATCATCGAGCATGTAAATGAATTAACCCTTCCGAGGGGAAAAATACTACTTAATACTTCTTCTAAATCATGTGAGAGGTCCCACGTCATTTGAAGACCTTCTAACTTATGATGTAATCACTTACTTGATATTTAAATAGGATGCCCATAAATGTGGATTATTATAATCGAATGATAACATTGTTGATTGCCTCTATGAACCAGCCAGTATCCAAATGCCTGAGTCTCTAACAAGATTGTTCGGAATTATATTAGTTTATTGTGAGCCATATGATGTGAGAAAACTATGGGAAACAAATTTTGAGATTTTTTTGGAAGACTTTAAAAGTCTCCACCCACATTCTTTATCTGCAGAAAAATATTGCACATTCTTTTTAGAATCAGTGGGAAGATCGATTAGAGACTTTAACTTTCCTACATATACCACGACCTGATTATTATCTAATAATAATAGCCCAAGAGAAATTATTGATGAACTTTATGTCGAAACACCGCAAGAAGACTACACTTTTTATTCGAGTTTAAATGCGGACCAAAAACACGCATGCTTAGTTATACTCGAAAGAGTAATTACTGGAAATTTGGGTTCTTTCTTCATTGATGGACCATGAGGAACTAGAAAGGCATATCTTTGTAGAGCGTTACTTGCTGACATTAGAAAGAGATGTATGATTGCACTTGCAACAACAACACTAGGAGTCATTGCTTCATTATTTCTTGGAGGTCGAACTGCACATTCACAATTCGAAATACCAGTCCTTACTAATGAGACAAGCTTGTGTAATATTCCAAAGTAGAGTGGCAGCGTAGAACTCATGCGATAAGAAAGAATCATAATTTGGGATGAATCACCAATGGCAAAGTGTTTTGCTATTTAAACTCTTGATAGGACATTAAAATATTTCATGGATTGTATTGAACCTTTTGGGGGTACGATTATTGTCTTCGGTGGAGATTTTTAATAAGTACTACTCGTAGTTCATCAAGGGATAAGATTACAGACAATCAACACAAAACTTGTGATGTCACCCCTCTGGACTACAATATAAATTTTACCTTTAACAATAAATATACGAACAAGAAATGATCAAAACTTCAGCAATTTCCTTCTACGATGTGGCAATGGGATGAAAACATGAACCCATGATGGTGTGATAAGTTCCTCAAGAAAAAGATCTCCCTAAAAAGTATCTCATTGACATTATCTTCCCATCACTAAATATTAATGCCATATTTCCAAACTTCTTAACCGGCCGAGCCAAAATTGCAACAATAAACGAACATATTGACACCCTCAATGCTATGATGATTGAAACATTTCCAGGAAATTTGAATATATTAAATAGATTTATGAAGCTGTGGATAACACACACAAATAATACTAAGAAGAATTATTAAATTCTTTGATGCCAAATGGACTGCCTCCCAACACATTGAAACTTAAATCAAATTGCCCAATAATTTTTCTACGCAATATAAATTCTTCTATTGGTTTATGTAATGGAACACGAATATTATACAAAGGTTCTTTTGATAATGTCATCCACGTGGAAATTTTAGTTGGCCATAATAAGGAAAGAAATTTCATTTTGCCATGCATTCCCCTTTCCCCAGCCGAAAATGAGGGATAGCCATTTCAATTTAAGCGAAAATAGTTACTGTTCATTTATGTTTCGTAATGATAATAAACAAAGCACAGGGTCAAACAATTTCTAATATTGATGTTTACTCAAAAACAAAAGTCTTCTCGAATGACCAACTATACGTCGCTTTATCAAGAGGAACTTCAATGACAACCACAAAAGTGCTTCTTAACTCTGAAAATTCTTGAAAAAATAATGTAACAAAAAATATTGCCTAAAAAGAAGTTTTACTAGAATCAAGGTAAAAAATATTCTAATCTCCCATTCATTCTTCATATTCATTGAATTTAATTCCCATATTTATAGGCCTATTTGCCTCATACCTCTCCCTATGGGTGAGTTTTCTTTTCTTCATAAATCTTTATATTTTTCTCACATTATTATAATATAATATTCATATATTCATCTTCTTTAAATAAATCACACACTGACATCACCAGAATTCCCATTTAAGCAATACTAAATGATCAATAATCTCTAGAATCTTGAAACTAAGTTGCAAATCATATGTCAAATATTGTGTAGAGAAACTATTAAGTTATACAGAAATGCAAGATGGTGTGGATATATATTGATAATAATCTTGATGGATGAGAAGGTTCACATTCTTTTATTTTTCTTATGTAAATGTTTATTTTTGATTAATTTTACACATACTATATTTATTCAACTAAAATAAACACATAAGTATAAAAAATTCAAGCAGTCATATGAAATGATGATATACCATGACTAGACGGCCTCCTAGAAATTCAGAAATAATACTTCATTACTAATGGAAAGGTAAAGGGAGTGAACGAGGCTTACTCTACCGTTCACAAAAAATAGAGCTTGCGTTAAATAGAGGTCGTTGAACTAGATAACAACTTCGTATTCCCTTCATCATGCTATAAATTCATCTCCTTTGATGACCTATCCTTACAATTGGATGACGATAATACATATGGTAAGTAATATTCTATGCAGTTTCATTCACTAAAAATACCCCTCATTAAATTCACTTGTTTCTTCTTTTCCCCACTAAAGATGTAATCGCATTTGTAATAAATATAAAATCAATTAGGACAATTATAAAGGCATCTAACTCTGCAAAAATGAAGCTGCACAATATAACACTGCGAGATACAAAGTGAACCTTCTACATTAAAAATTTCTCTTTACTACTAATTTTCTTACGTTTCTAATTCATTTTTATCATTAGTACCCTCTTGTACTCAATATAATAACTTCTTCTATTTTTAACTTATATTTTGTTTTTGACCATACTAGTAACTATTACTAATTCTTTAAAATTCTCAAATCTAATCTCCATGTTTACTCTCAGATTTCAGTCACTTAAATTTACTTTATGGGGAGACTTAGCAGAGAATGAAGGCCAATAATTAATTGACTTATCAACGGAATTTCCTATAATATATGTTTCTCAAGCTAAAAGATCATATTACGAAGGCAAATGAATATATTTTTCACTCCTATACAATAACTACAACATCTACTAAACCTAAAACTTATACTTTCTTTGTTACATAGAAGTATAGCCTGAATAATGTCTCAAAGACTACAATTCAGATTGCCAAACATCAATGAGCCTATGAAATTAAAAGAATGGTTGGATAATTAAATATTTTCAATTCAATTTAACTTCATGTGTAGTTACATTCATTTATACTATTACAATTCCTATATGTCTGTCTCCTTACCATACCCATAAAAGTAGAAATTTGCTGTGTCACTATAAAAAATCATAAAGAAGGATGAGAACCTTACTATTCATGAGATCATCAATGGAATTCAAGCAATTAAGGAGGCAAGGCTTCGTATCTTTTCAATAATTTCTTTTTGGCATTTTTAAACTTTTAAATTAGATAATATACCCTAACCAAATTTATTTTTGTTCTGCATAATCTATCTTGTTCATCCATTGCAATGATTATGGAAGTTAGAGATAAAAATAAGCCTTAGTACGATGCTCGCAATATCTACAACACGAAAATCATTGTTATTGATGAATTTGCAACATGCTTAAATTGTGCTCCTCAAATGCAAAATACACCAAGAGGAAACTCAGACATTTTCATCTCAGAAGTTGTGGTGACAAAAATCTCAACACAAATAATTAATGAAGGAAAACACGCACCAAGCTAATAAGAACATCAATAATCACAATCACAATCACACAACACAATAATATACGTAGTTCGACAAATTGCCTACGTCGACAGAGAGGTCTACTGTTGTATTAAAGTAACTCTCGAGAATGTTTTTCATATGTCCCTATGTCTTGGGCCAAGGGTACAATATATACTCTGCTCAGAGAGAGAGAAAGAGTGCTGGTAACCAACACGTTAATCGAGTATCCCTTGAATATCTCATCCGAGATTTTTAGGGATGAACTTGGTCATATTATTTTATCCTAACCATCATTCAAGACACATAAGTTGGATCGGGTGCCTTTTATTTTCCATTTGGGCTTGGCCAGCTACGTTTATGGGCCTGTTAGGTAAAAGAGGTACCCACAATTGCCCCTAAAATTTTTTGGGGCCACAAGTGGGCTCATAAATTTTAAATAACATCTCAGGTCTTACTCTGATGGCATTGCTGTTATTTTTGTAATAGATAGGGGAGTGAATCTCCATTTTGCAATAAGTTTAGACGGCATACCTTCTTCAATTACTGTGAACTATCATTGAGGGGCACTACATCAAATCTGCCGAATTGTCATGGTCACTGACCTTGACAAGTTCAACTTGTCAAGGTCAATGACCGTGATAATTCTAGGCGAGACAAATTTTTTTGTCACGATCATGGACCGTGACAAGCTCGTTAGAATTGTCACGGTCCTTGATCGTGACAAGTTTTGTCACGGTTAAGGACCCTGATAAATCGTGACAATGTTAAAAAAATTATCACGGACATTGACCGTGACAAGTCCGTGACAACTCTCTTTGTCAAGGACTTGTCACGGTAAATAATCGTGACAATTCTGGGCAAAATTAGAAAAAAATCTGCTGGGCAGTATGGCCAATGCCACTGCCACTGCTCAGCAGTATATTTGTACCTGTTATAGCAACATTGTACCTATTCAAACATTATATATCCAAATAAAATAGAGATAGTGCAAATATACATTCAAAATAGAGACAATATGCATCACGATATAATCCAAATATAATTCAATTGTACCAACTTAAAAACAATTCAAATGTACAAACTTAACAACAATACAATTCAATTCAAATAATGTGACTCTATGTCTTGGGTAAGGTTAAATCCGAGGACGTGAGTAGGCCACACGATATACGAATTGACACACCCACTGATATACATCATGCCACATTGTTCGCGCAACCACAACGGGGATTTCTCCTTCCCGGGTATCACATGCGTGACGAGCACCTTGGACTCGATGTCTTGAAGCTCACGTTCATGAACTAGTCCACCCTGGACGATATTCGGGTCCCTTAACCCCCGTCCTATCCGCTGACCATCAAATATGTCAAGTATAAACACGCTTGACCAATAAAGCATCGACATCGGTCGGTCGAAGGGAGCCAAATAGGAAAGTGGATCATCAAAGTCTGCACGTGTCGGCGATGAAGTAGCGAGCTCCACATCCTCATCATCCTGCACCTCGTCCTCCCGCACCTCCTCCCCCCACCTTCTCCTTCCCTTTCCCCTTGCATTTTTCGCCGCCCAATGATAACATATCTAGGACCGTCGCCTCCAAACGGGGCAGCTTCGCGTCATGTGAGTCCACCATTTGAGCCAACCCGGTGTCGCTCGTCTCCAATCCGATAATCCTAGATTTGGCCACCCGCGAGCTCACCCCTTGTTCTCCCCTTGCGATCAGAGCCAATAACTTGGCTGAGTGCGTCTGTGGACAAAGATGCCTTGTTGGCATCAGACCGCGACTCATGCACTTCCTTAAGCTTTGTCTGAAATGACAAAAAGCACATGATTAGTAAAATAAGTAAATTAAAAAATTATAACGTAATTAACAAAAAGTAAATTGTCAGATTACTTACAATCCTGGTCGCGACGCTCGGGGACACCTCCTTGTCCTTCCCCTTCTTCGTCCGAAGAGCCACATAAGTATCGAGCCTATGTGGCCTACCCCCAGGGTCACTCCCTGCCCCCTGAAATAAAATAAAGTAAAATTAATATCGGCCCCGCAAAGTAAAATAATGCAGAATAATATACTTCTGTAGTTATAAAAAAATTAAATCTTACCATCATCCTATGCTCCACCTCGGCGTAAGACGTGCGATTGGAGTAGTGCACGTCCGTCTTTTTTACCCAGTTTTCCCTCCCTGATTGGTGAGATGCCAATTGTTGCTCCCCGATCTCATTGTCAATGAGCTTTTTCCATTTTGCCAATTAGATCGACTCCTTCGGTGGGACGGATACACGCTTTTGGATAATGGACTCTCGTGTCTTCCCAAAGTATCGGGTCCGCATATTTTTCTTCCACGTCTTGTGTTTCTCCCTCAACTGCTCCAAGACGAAATCGCGTAGCTTTGGATCTAGGCTGAATTGTTCCTGTCCAACAAATACAATGTTAGTTGCAAATAAATATAAATATGAATATAAAATGAAATTGAAATTGAAATATTCATATTCATATGAATATGAATATGAATATGAATATGAATATGAATATAAATATAAATATAAATATAAATATAAATATAAATACATTACCTGTAGTGCCACCCAAACAGCTAACTTGAGCTCATATGGTACCTCCTTCCAACTAATGTACCCTGGGCCGTTGATCGTCTTTACCAGCTCGAGGGATCTCACTAATAGCCCCGACTTGTTCTCGATGGCCATCCCCAATTTGCCATATTTGGGGAGCCTAGGGGCCGAGGAGCCCTCGTCGCCTCCGCTACCACCGAGCCCAGACGACATCATCATAACAAGCATCATCATCCTTGCCTTAATACATGAAGGAGACATTTGCTGTAAAAAAAAGTTATTAGTACATATCAAAATAAATTAAAAGAAGATATGGAAATATGTACAATTACTACAAATAAAAATGAATTGTTACTGTCAAACACCACACACGCACACCCGCACACAGACGCAACCCCCACCCCTACCCAGCCAGCCACCCACCCACCCATCCCTGCCCCCTCCCCCCATCCCTGCCCCACTCTCTTCCCCCACCCTTCCCCACCCCCTCCCCACCCCCACCCCACCCCACCCACCACACACATGCACACACAGACATACACACTCCCACACCCACACCCACATATGTAATTTCATGTATGTTTCATTTAATTGTCATACTATATATATATTGTTCGATATATAAAGTAATTTTCAAAAAAAGTTGAAAAATCCCACCCCCATATGGACAATAATTTAGTGGTCATGCCACTTTTAAAACTAACCAACCCAACATCGATCCACTATAATCCAACAACAATGTCAACAACAAATGTGTATCCCGTACTCCTTCTAATTCATCTACTCAATTAATTATTTTCATCAATTAAACTAACAATTAAAGTATACAATTATTAATTTACTAATTTACAATAAGGGGCAATACTACTTTCATAATTAATCATATATTAATTTACTAATTTACAATGAGGGGCAATTATATATTAATTTACTAAAAAATTAATAACCAATCAATTCGTTTACAAGGGACATTACACACAAACACGCACATACATGCACACTACACACACATATACACACGCACAAAAAAATTTGAAAAATCCCACCCCCATATGGACAATAATCCAGTGGTCATGCCACTTTTAAAACTAACCAACCCAACATCGATCCACTATAATCCAACAGAAATGTCAATAACAAATGTGTATCCCGTACTCCTTCTAATTCATTTACTCAATTAATTATTTTCATCAGTTAAACTAACAATGAGGGGCAATTCTTACTTTCATATGAAATGGGCACTAATTATTAATTTACTTTCACATAAAACTATACAATTAAAGTTACAACTAAAGCTATACAATTAATTTTATTAAAGCTATATAATTAAAGTTATTTCGAATCTCAACAATTATCTGTTAACGAGGGGTAATCCTACTTGCATATGAAAGGGGTAATACATATTTTATTAATCAATTTGTTCGTTTCAATTGTTGAGATGACCCCACCACACACACACCCCACCCCCACCACCACACACACCCCACCCCACCCCACCCCACCCCACCTTTGCCCCCTCCCCCCACCCCACACACGCACACCCCTAAAAACACACACACCCCTACACACACCCTCCCCCCTACACACACACACACACTTACACCCCACAACCCCCTGCCCCCCTGCCCCCCTCACCCCACCACACACACCTGCACACACACACACACACACACACACACACACACCACCCCCTGCCCCCCACCCAACCCCCTGTCCCTCCCCCCACCCCACCCCACCACACACGCACAAACACACACACAAACACATATGTACATACACCCCACCCCACCCCACCACCCCCTCCCCCCACCCCACACCACCACACACATATATACACACACATACACACACATATAGAAATGAAAGAGAGAGAGAGCAAAAAAATGTACCTTAGAGAGAGAGAGCTTGAAATTGCTTAGAGAGAGAAAGAGAGGGAAAATCAAAAGGGTGGGAAAAAAATAAAGCGTAGGGTTTTTTTATTGAAGAAATTGTCACGGACATGTCACGGTTAATGACCATGGCAAGTTAATACTATTATCACGGTCAATGACCGTGACAAGGCTGGCCGGCTAAAGGGTGCCAATTTAGCCTTTTTGGTGTAGTGGGGTTTAAACTAAGGTGCTGGATGATTCACTTTGTCATTTCAACTTCTTACTTTCTCTCACTTTCAAACCGTCATTTGCTCTCAAGATCCCTCTTGCTTTCAAGCTTTTTCTTTCTCTCTCAAAAGCTATTTTCTGCTTCTCATCCTCATTCACCTGTGGTTTTTCATCGTTTCAAGCTTCGTTCTCTTCCTTGTAAGTTCCCAGTTTGTTCTTTTTCTGTATTTCCTTTAGTCGTTTTTCTTTCTACTATAGTTAGGGTTTGTTCATGGCTATGATAGACAACAAATCTCTGGTAGAATTTAGGAAATGTTATAATATTCCTAACAGGGTAGATATTGAGTGTGCCCTTGTCCCTCATAATGTTTGCGACATTGAGGATGGCCACTGGATTCACGTTCTTTTGTTGTCTCAAGGGGGTTTAGCTTTTCCCTCAAATCACCTTTTCTTACACTTCTTTCAGTATTTCGATATAGTCCCAGCCTAGTGTTCTCCAAACGTATAGAAAATTATAAATGGCTTCCATAGAATAAATCAACTCTATGGCACTAATTTTGGTTTAATTGAAATCTGCTTTTGTCATACCTTTTCTCGTAGCATCTCTGGTCTTGTCTATTTGAAAGTGAGGAGTCCGGACAGGGTGTTATTAGTGAATATACCTGATTCCCATAAAGACTACTGGTTTGAGGGATTTATTGCTAGGAACTGGAAATTCCCTCCCCAAGTAGGGGTTGCAAGGTACAGGGGACCTCGAATCCCTACTTATTGGGAGGAATACATTGGGTGTTGTTTAATCTTACTGTGTTTTGATTGTTGCTCTAATATGTCTTCTTCTAATATTTTTTTTCTTTTTCAGCTAAGTCCAAGAATCAAGAGCCTGCTCTCCACGATATCCGCGTTACTGAGTTAGTCAAAGCTTGGAAGATAAGGGACTCAATTATAGAATGTGAACACCTCAGGTCGGCTGCCTTTTTGTTGGAGTATAAGAATACTACCTCCAACTTTATCGCTCGTCCAGTAGACTCCATCCCTTATCTTGACATCCCAGGAAGAAGAAAAGGAAAAAGGTGCTCTCCAACCCATCGAGCTAGATGACGAAGAGGAAAGAAGTTCAGAGTCTGGTGTTGCTGTCGGTGGTAGTGATGAGGCAGGATCCAGTGAGGAGGGATCCAGCGAGGATGAGTCTGGTGGAGAGAGGTCTAGCGGGAAGGACTCTAGCTTAGGCGGTTCTAGGTTGACGTGACTAAGAATGTGTCTCAGAAGTGCGTAATCTCTAGGATCAAGTGAAAGCCTGTCGCTCAAGTAATAATACGATAAGTTGGGTATCGATCCTCAGGGAAATAAGAAGAACGCAGTCGTGACGACGTTGGATAGAGGAAGGAAACCTAACTTTGACTCTAAAGAAAAGGAAAAGATGATTTTATTTGCGAAATAACTATAACTATATGCACTTTTGAAAATGATTAACTAATGAGATTATGAAAAAGAATGCGATGCAATTACTCTAATGCAGAATTTCTAATTTCTTGACTAAAACTGTAACTATGAATGGAGAAAAATAGGTCGGGTTACAATCCCCCACACCCTAGTAATTCACTTCGTAAGATACTAGATTTAGAATTAAAACTTTAAATGAATCCGACTTTTTAATACTCCTAAGTATTACATATCTTAGGGATCGTAGCCCGCACATTACGTAAGCAAAGGTTGAATTAAAATTCGGTCTTTATTTCTCCTAAATATTACACATACGAGGGATCGTAGCCCGCACAGTATGTAATCAATGGCTGAAATACAGTAGTATCGTATGAACTATGATACAATTCATATAAGGTTTTAATTCCAACATCTATTTCCACTATCGTGAATTACATCGGGTAGGGTTCATGAACCCCAACCCTTGAAAACTTAGCCAGACATATGAAAACTAGAAGAAAACGCATTTGGAATGAAAGAAAACATTTTTACAACCGAATGAAGATGAAGAGTGATGAAATTGCTATTAGAAAAGTAACTACTGCAATAATTAAAACAAGAATCAGAATGGTATTACTTGAATTGTAAAACTATAAGCAAACTAGGGTTTTTTCTTGTTCTTCTTCTCTAAAACTGATTATAAAGCTTCCCTAATGAATCAGAAGCCTCCTCTATGTCTAGGAGGAGTTTACAATTTATAACCTACGAAATCTAAGAGTTTCAATCATGGAGGATTCTAATTTTTCACTTGGATAAGTTCGAATTTTCAAAAACATAACCGATCCTATTAAGGGGTTCGATTCGGTTCAATCTTTGACAGCCTTTACAGAAATTTCTTCGAGCATAGGATCAGTTCATTTTGCCTCTCCTTCAGTTCGGTTCCATCTTGACATTGTTTTACAGGAGGTTTTCCAGGTGTAGGTTCGGTTCTTTTTCCTTCCACATCGGTTCGGTTCCATCTTATTGGCTTTTCACAGTAAGTTATTCGAGCATAGGATCAGTTCATTTTTCCTCTCCTTCGATTCGGTTCCATCTTCGTAATGCTTTACAGGAGCTTTCCTCGGATGGGATCGGTTCTTTTTCCTTCCGTTAGGTCCGGTTCCATATTTTTCAAGAAATTTTCCTCCTTGTATTTCCTTGAAGCTTTTGGTACGGAACTCGGACTGGGATGTCGGTCCTTTCTAAACACTGAATACCTTTGAAATAGATGGAAAATACATGAAACTCGACGTACTCATTAGAAACTTGTCAATAGCAATGATATGATATAAATCCACTTGAATTACACTTTGCGAAGTGGTAAAAACCTCTAAATTAAAGGGATAAATGGGCAGAATTTATGTCTAATCAAACCCCCTAACTTAGAACTTTGATCGTCCCAATCAATGTAAAAAGAATCAAAACATGGTCTAACTTGAAAACGAGATAGAATACCTCTTTCGCGGGCGAGCGATTGCATTTAGCGTATGCAACAAGCCTTTAAACCCCTAGGTTACCCTAGTAGGACGAGTTGTGTCTCGTGAGGATTTGCAGAGAATATACCCACAAAATTCGACTCAAAGAAAACTTAAAATATGCAAAAATTGTATAATTCAAACTTTTTTAGAAAATAGTCATCATTAATTCATGTTCAAGAGTCTCAAATCACAGTGCGTGTGTGCGAAGCGGGAAATTTAACCACGAATCTCCACCGATTGACCATTACGTTACTTATCTGAAAATTCATTTTGATTTCAAAATCTCACGAAATGCTCTCACAAATGAATCACTCGGAATGTGACTATTCTCTCGGTATGCGCGATTTATAAGAGTGAATGTATTAGAACCAAGTTCACGCATACAAGTAGAAAGACGAAAATTTTATGGTAACCGGATCTCCTCATCGAATTAAGGTTATAAGAAAGCGGGAATATTGCCTTTAATTCTTATTTTTGATCTCTTTTATTATCTTTTTATGTATTTTCTCTCCACGCGGTAACCAATTTCGCATAAAGGACTCGATTAGAACTTTTTCGGGTTAAAGGTGTATTGGGTAATATGGGAAAGGTTGGGAACTTCGAAATTGGAAAATATTCTTATGATGTACGTTAGTGCTTTTCCGGGCTTTCGCTCATTTGTTATTTTGTTTTTTCTATTTTTTTCGGTTTTTCACGCTTCTCTTTTCTTGTTGTTTTTGTTGAGCATAGCTATTTTTTTTTCTTGCCCCTTTTTCTGCACTTTCCGGACTTAATTTTTGGGATTATCTTTTTTTCACAATTCCGGGTTCCATATTTTTCAGGAACTTTTCCTCCTTGTATTTCCTTGAAGCTTTTGGTATGGAACTCGGATTGGGATGCCGGTCCTTCCTAAACATTGAATACCTACGAAATAGATGGAAAATACACGAAACTCGGCGTACTCATTAAAAACTTGTCAATAGCAATGATATGATATAAATCCACTCGAATTACACTTTACGGAGAGATAAAAGCCAGTAAATTAAGGGGATAAATGGGAAGAATTTATGCCTAATCACAGGTCGAAGAGCTCTAGCAAGGGGGACTTGGCTCCCCCAGAAGAAAAAACCTGATCTGAGATGATGATGATGATGATGATGATGATGTCCTGTTGTTCAACAGGTTGAAGATTCAGAAGACAAGGTCTGGGGACACTACTAGTGGTTCCCAGACCACAACTCATGGGAAAGATCTAGAGAGGAAGAAGAGAGAAGAAGAGAAAAGAGAGAGAGAGAGGGGGGGGGGGGGGAGAAGAGAGGAATAGACAAGAGGAGAAGAAGAAGAAAAAAGAGGAGAGGAGTAGAGGAGAAGAAAGACCAAAGAAGGCATAAGCTTCCCTTGTGCCTATGGCTGTCCCAGCTAAGGGGGCTTTATGGCTCTAGCCCCTCATCTTTCTTCGATGATGCTCGAGAGACCAGTACTGACGACGGATCGTGAATGATTTTCGAAGATGGGTCCAGACCAGTTAGCCCTGAAGCTAGATCAGGGGCTTGCTTTGGTAAGTCCATTTCCTTTCTTCTCTGTTTTTATTCTTTTATTTCTTCATATTCTTTATCTCACATCTGTTTCTTCTTACAGTTTCTATTTGACTACACTGTCCTCTGTCACAGTCGAGATGGGATGGAAAGGAGGAATGCTGAGCTCGAAGGGAGCTTGAAGACTGCACATGAGGCCCAGAAGTCCTATAAGAAAGCTCTCACTGAGGTTGAGGCCTCTTTTGCTAAGGAGAGGGCTAGGGAGGTAAAGGATCTGAAGGAACTCCATGAGGCCTATGAGCTGGTTGTAGCGAGAAAACTTGCAATCATAAATGAGAATATAGGGCTCACTAAGAAGGTGAAGAGCCTTGAGGCAGAGGCAGCCACAGTTAGAGAGAATGTCTATAATGAGGGTTGGGAGGTAGACTATGAAGATGTTGAGAAGCAGATTTACTACATTAGCCGGGAAAACTTCAAGAAAGGTTAGGATCGAGCCTTAATTACTGATGGAGTTACTGCTGATTCACCTCTGTTTGGTGAGAAGAATCTTGGCCCCAAGCCCATCATTGAAGATGAATTCTTGAGTTCTCGAACTGGGGAGGATTTCACTACTCCTTCTACTCCTGTTGCTTATTCCACTGCTCCTTCTGCCCCTGCTGCTCCTACTGGTGACAGGGAATAAATCTTGCCCTAGTCGAGGGAGGTACAATTGGTTTTGAGGTTACTGTTGATAAGCGAAAAGAGATGGTCGCTTCTGAGCATGTTGATGTCACCAACTAGGCTTTTATGGCTTCTTTTATATTTTTGTTTTTTGTTTTCTTCTTCCCTTTCAATGTACTTGTATCTGGCCAGTGCCAATTTTAATGGAATGAAGGATTTCTTTTCCTTGCATTTGTTAATGTATATATTATGTGTTCGCTTATGTTATATATTTTCTTGATTATTATATCCCTGTTACTTCTCGCCTAGGCCAAATTCTTGGTTCCAATGTGAGCGACTAAGTTCGTCGAGCTTTTATCAAAATCTGCAAATCTTTAAGGGCAAGGAATAAAGACTTGAAAGATCATTCTGAACTAGTTGCCAATTTTGAGGATCGTCTTATGTAGATGAAGGAGGTTGGTGCCTCTGTTCAACGAGAGGTGGATGCTTTGAAGGCAAAGCTCTTGGATGCGTTTGAAATTAACCAGGTTGGGGAGATGCTATAGCAGGAAAATGGCGCTTTAAGGAGTGAAGTTGCATGCCTTAGGGAGAATGCACTGAGCATTGCTCCTACAGTTATACAAGGTTCCTCGTCGTCATCCAGGAAGCGAGCTAGTACTGGTGATGTTAGTTCCCAAAGGGAGATTGCCGAGCTGAAAGGAGATATTTGTCGAGCGTACATAATAGCTGCTAGGCTTCAGAGGGTCGTCACCAGAATGAAGCACCTATTCAAAAAAGTCCTCGATAGGTATGGGTGGATGGATACGACCAAGGGTGGATAGACGCTCCCACAAAACTAAATGAGGTCGAGGAACTAGACTTTATTAGAGGGTGGATGAGTGCCCTCAGGGAGTTAAAGGTGCCCAAGCGAGATCACTCCCTCATCCTTAGAACCAAATCTGTTTAGAAGGGATGATCGCTGGATCCCAATAGATGGTATCTCGAGGCATCTGCTGGAGCCAATCTCGGAGGAGGTTGAGGAGGATTTTTCCCCCCATCCTGATGATGGTCGAAGAGCGCGAGTAGCTAACTACCTTGCTTAGCGGCCTGGACCTTTTTACAATTTTGATTTATTTTATCTCTGTTGCACATGTAATTTTATTGCTGTTTCACATGTAACTATATAACTTTTCGTAATAAAATAATTATGCTTTAGTACAAGGACAATTAAACATATGTTGTCTGTTTTTTGATTTATTACTAGTCTCTAGTTATTTTGGGCATCTCGACAGACTAAATACGACTTAGAGTTTATTTTCAAATGAGTATTCTCCCAATCTAGTATGCCTTAGACATACCATTCCACCTCACTTTAACTTTTAGGTCGCGTCATCACGCTGCCTTAGGCCTAAGTTAGGTGATGGTGAGGATACACCTGATTAATGGACAATCCATCCGAGAAGGATTTTAGAGCCAAACTATGTTGGCGACCAACCTAGGTTAGCCGTGCTGCCTAAGGATCCCCTGTAGGTCTTTATTTATTATCGGAGCAGCCTAGAAGGTCAATTTTATTATGAACAACGGCCTGAGGAGGGTTATTATACGTCAATTCTGCTAACTATGCTTTGGGGAAGTAGAGCTAGTATCAAACCAACCATTGTGCTACAAGAGCAAGAGCAAGAGAAAGAGCAAGAGCAAGTTAACCAACTTACTGTAATCCATGATCGTATGTTATAAGAGTGAAGCTTGTAACTTGGAAACGGCGCATATAATAAGATATATTTGGGACAACCAATACATATAGGATGCCAAGGACAATCGAGTTTTATTGATCAAAATAAAAAAATAGAGAGCAACATTAATTCGTAAATGAAAATTTGACTAAAATAATAGAGAAATATAGAAGTGGAATTTCTTCAGGTTGGCTGCATTCCAAGCTCTTGGTATCTCCCTCCCCTACAACATTTTTAAGTGACAGGCTCCTTGTAGGTCGTCTCTTACCACCTTAAATGGTCCTTCCCAGTTCGGTCCCAGCTTACCATCTGATGGCTTTATAGCACTACCAAGAACTTTACTTAGGATATAGTCGCCAAATTGAAATTTCCTTTGGTTGACTTTCTTGTTATACAACTTGTCTAGTTATTACTGGTAGGATACAAGTTTAACTAGATCCAACTCTCATTTTTCATCGGTTAAGTCAAGTTCAGTGAGCAATGCTTCATCATTATGGCCTTGGTCCACCAACGTAGACTTCATGGTGGGGAAACCAGCTTCTAGCGGGATAACTGCTTCCATTTCATATGTGAGTTTAAAGGGTGTTTCTCCAGTTGGACGCCTTGTTGTGATGTGATAAGCCTAGAGGATGTGGTATAACTGGTTCGACCAAGCTCCTTTGGCTCATTCCAGTCGTTTCTTTAGTCCATCGATCACTGTCTTGTTAGAAGCCTTAACCTGACCATTGTTCTGGGGATATGCTACAGAGCTGAAATAGTGCCTGATCCCACGATCGTTACAAAAGCTATGGAAGGGGCCACTCTCGTACTGGGTCCCGTTGTCAGTAATGATCGTTCTTGGTATGCCGAAGTGGGTAATAATATTTCTTCATATAAACCTCATCATGTCTGCGTCCCTAATAATCGCCAGTGGTTCCGCCTCTAACCACTTAGTGAAGTAGTCTGTGGAGACCAACACATACTTCTGGTTGCCTACCGTCATAGGTAGAGGACCCACGATATCCAAACCCCACTATGCGAAGGGACATGGGCTGGTTAGTGACTTTAGGTCGCTTGCGGGCTGATGGACCATGGGTGAGTGATTTTGGCATTTCTTGCACTTTCGAACGTAGACTCTAGTGTCCTTTTGAATGTATGGACTCCAATACCCTTCCTTCATTGCTCGAAATGCCAGCGACCTCCCTCCTACGTGACTTTAATAAATTCCCTTATGGAGTTTGTGCATTATTTTCTTGACGTCATGTGGATGAACACATTAGAGGTAGGGCCCGTTGAAGTATCTCTTATATAAAATCCCATCAGGAGATAAGTGAAAGCGAGTATCTTTAACTCTTATCTAATGAGCCAAACTCTTATCATCTGGTAGTATGTCACTCTGTAAGTAGTTTGTGATGGGGTCCATCCATCTCGGAGCCTTCACGATGTGGAGAACTTATTCGGGATTCAGTGGATCAATGGTCTAATCAATGCTAGACTGCGTGAGGAAATCTATTTGGATTATTCTTCTTAAGTCAGAGTCTATTGCTGAATTCAGAGCTGCTAGGGTATCCGCGTGGGTGTTTTATCCTCTCGGGAACTGTTGAACGTTCACTTGATCAAAGTTGGTTATAAGCCCCTTTACAATGGCGAGATAAGTTTCCATCCTTTCATCTTTTGCATTAAAATCACCTTTTATCTGGTTTGACACCATCTGTGAATCGCCGAAGAGTTGAAGGTGCCTTTCCCCTGATAATTGTGCTTTGCATAGTCAGGCGATTAGCGCCTCATATTCGGCTTCATTGTTAGAGGCCTCGAATCCAAGTTTGATTCCCTACTCGAGTATCGTATTTTTAAGAGTCACTAGTAGGATGCCTACTCCTGTCCCCTTTGAGTTGGAGGCTCTATCAAGTATAAGGTCCAAGTACTTGGTCCCGGTGGGCTTTCCCTTGACCATCTTATTTTTGGATGATCACAGGGTTATTCCCCTATGAACTCAGTGATAAAATTGGCTAGAATTTTCCCCTTGACGGCTGTTCTTGGTTGAAAGTGAATATCAAACCTTCCGAGCTCAATAGACCACTTCGACAGTCAGCTAGAGAGGTATGCTTTCCTTAGAACAACCTTGAGGGGGTGCAAAGTGACTACGAATATGGAGTGGGCCTCAAAATAATTCTTTAGTTTCCTTGAGGATATCACCAGTGCGTAAGCGAGTTTATCTAATGTTAGGTATCGCAGCTCGGCTTCCAAAAGGGTCTTTCTTGCATAGTAGAATAGATGATGGCTCATTTCTCTCTCACATACCAAGGTAGAGCTCACAACATGATCTGATACTATGCGGTAGAGATATAAAGGATAATTATCTCTAGGAATCACGATCAAAGGGGGCCTGCTGAGGTAGGCCTTGAGTTCCTCAAAGGCCCTTGAGCAACCCTCGTTCCATGTCACGCCCTTGTTTCTTCTTAACAACTGAAAGAACGATTGGCATCGCTCTGAAGACTTAGAGATGAACCTGTTGAGCGCGGCGAGCACTTCCGTGAGCTTCTGTACATCTTTTACTATTTAAGGGGGATGAACTTTATTGATGGCGTCAATCTGGTCGAGATTTGCCTTTATTCCTCTCTTTCTAACCAAGTATCCATGGAATTTTCCTGACTGGACATCGAAATAACACTTACTTGTGTTGAGTTTCATTCGATACTTCCTGAGGATTTCGAAAGTCCTTGCCAGGTCGGAGAGGTGATCTTCTTTGAGCTTGCTCTTGACCAAAATGTCATCGATGTAAACTTCCATAATATCCCCCATTTGATCTTTGAACATCTTCATAACTTGTCGTTGATAGGTCACTCCTGCATTCTTAAGATCGAAAGGCATAACTTTTTAATAATATAAACCAACAGTGGTTATGAAGGAGGTCTTATCTTGATTCGGCACATGAAAGGGGAATTGGTGGTATCCAGAGTACGCATCTAGAAAGCTCATCCTCTCATGTGTTGCTGTGGAATCGACCAGTTGATTAATCTTTGGAAGAAGGAAACTATCTTTGGGACAGGCTTTATTGAGGTAGGTGAAGTCGATACAAACTCTCCACTTTTCATGGATCTTTGTAGATACTACTTGGTTGGGTAACCATTTGGTTAACTGAAATTCCCATATGGAACCTACATCTATTAGCTTCCCGACCTCTTTCTCAACCGCTTTATCTTTCTCAAGGTCCGTTCGGTGGGCTTTCTGCGTGATTGGCTTAAAAGTCGGGTCCACATGCAATCAATGACAAGCAATGCTGGGATCAATCCCAGGCAACTCGTAGGGTTCCCATGAAAAACATCCAAGTTTCTCCTAAGAAGGGTGATTAGTTCTTTCTTCTCGCGATCGGTCAAGGAGGTACCAATCAAAAACTTCTTTTCAGTCGAGCTACTCCCAGCTGCGACTTCTTCCAGGTCTTCAATGACCCTCTCAGAAGGAATGAGCCTGGTCTCCTCCACTCTTGGTCGACCGTACCTTAGCTGCTATTTGGAGGGCGCTAACCCCTCTTGGGCTTCCTCCTTGCTTTTTATTTTTTCTACTTTCTCTTCCTGTTTGGGGTGTATAGCCGTGATAAAACACTTCCTTATCGTAGCTTGGTCCCCATAGATCTCAACCACTCCTCGACCAGTTAAACATTTTAGTTTTTGATGATAGGTCAATGGAACGACCTTCATTGCGTAGAGCCATCACCTACCGAGGATGTCTTAGTACGGTGATTCAATATTAATAACAAGGAACTAAATCATTTTAGAGATGCTTCCTTGCCTGACTGGTGGGACAATATTTCGCAAAGGTACTATGATCTTTCCCGCGAAGTTGACCAATGGAACAGTGGCCTCCTTGAGGTCGGCTATGCTCAACTTCAGCTTTCTGAATAATTCCAGGTACATTACCTCGAATGAATTTCCTTGGTCGACGAGCAACCTATCGATGTCCCAGTTGGCAATCCTGAGTGTAATGACCAGTGCATCGTGATGAGGGATTATCACCCCACTAAGTCTTCATCCGTGAACACAATATGCTTATTGTAATTGACTTCTTTCGATCATCGATGCTTCCCTGCCTGAGTCTTGGCTAGGTCAATCCGAAAGGCCTGCATGACTACAGTAAGCTTCTCAACTTCCATCCGAGCTTCATTTCCTTGAATTTATTAGAGGTCTGATGCCCCATGTATTACTATGAATTCATGGCCAATATCCTCCTCGAGGACATTATCGAGCATCTGCTCGCCGTTCACTGCTGCCTTGTCTGTCCTCTTATCCACAAACTCATTAAGGTGCCCAACTTGGGACAACTCCTCGAGTTGAGACTTGAGGGCATTACAATACTCCATTTTATGACCGCCTTCCTTATGGAATGCACACCCTAATGCATTATTCCGTTTGGAGGGGTCTCCTCTCATATTCTTCGACCATTTAATAAATGGATCCTCTTTGAAGTTTGCAATGATCTTGTATATTGGCTCCTTGAAGAATGTGTTTATGGCATGAAATGCCTTCAAGGTATCATTTTTGTTCCCATTCTTGGAGCCATTTTTGGCCCCCATTCTTGTTCCCTTTATTCTATGGTTCATTTTTCTTAGCTCCTTTACTAGCCTTTGCACGACCATTCTCCCCTACATTAAGATGGGTCACATCCTTGACTTTGGCATATTTTTCAATACGAGCCATCAAGTCTTCGATAGATGCAGCCTCCTTCTTAGTTAAGGACTGGTGCAGGAGGCAGGAGCTCGACAAACTAATTTTGAAGCATGCTATAGCGACCTGCTCCGAGAAATCCTCAATTTTATTTAATACTTCCCAATACCTCTCCACGTATTCTCTGAGGTTCTCTTAAGACTTTTTCTTCATAATAAGCGGCGCATCCATCCTCTTCGGGTGGGAGTTGCTTGTTATGAAGCGAGCAGTAAATTGCTTAGCCAAGGATTTAAAATTTTGGATGGACTTATCAGGTAGCTTCTCAAATCACTTCTGGGCCACATCGTGTAAGCTCAAAGGGAAGATTCGACACTTGAGCACATTATTGTGACTCCATAGAGTCATAGCTTACCGATATTGCCTAACATGGATAATGGGATCAGTCTTCCCATCATAAATCTTGAATCTGGGAATCGCTAACTTCTTCGGAGCCTCTTCTTTTATTTCCCTTGAAAAAGGGGACTTCATTTAGGTTTTGAGAGCTCGACTTGATAGCTCTCTCGTTGATCTGGCACCGCGATAAGCTGGGTGATGGTCCATCTCCCTCTGGACCAAACTTCGTATGTCATCGTTCTACCGACCTCGACTCCTGTAACGGTGAGATTTGTGCACTTGTTTTGAATGGTCATAGTCTGACCAATGCCTTTTTATTCCTTCTAATCCATACCTCGGGCTTCTTCCTCAGTTGTGAGACTTGCTCGGCTGAGGGCTAGGAGACCGGTTGTGGCATCGCCTTGTACTTCGATGGAGTTCTCTCTCCATCCTTTCTAAGTGTCTATTGAGGCGAGCATTTTCATCTTACTATTGGAAAGTAGCCTCTTCCTGCTCATGGAATCTGGAGTCATAGGCGTCTATCAACCTAGAGATCTGCGTGGATTTGGGTGGCCCCGACTTTCTTCGGAGACCTGCCTCTCCTGGTGAAGTCTTGAGTTTGAATGACACATTTCGAACCTTACCCTTGGAAGGTTCGGATGCTGTTGGATGTCTCCTGCTTGAGGAATATTACTATTGTCATGGGGCATCGCTGGTTATTATTGGTGAAGGTTTTTGCAGGAAAAAAATTGTTTCCCACAGACGGCCCCAATTGTGGTGACAAAAATCTCAACACAGATAATTAATGAAGGAAAACACGCACCAAGCTAATAAGAACAACAATAATCACAATCACAATCACACAATACAATAATATACGTGGTTCGACAAATTGCCTACATCCGCTGAGAGGTCTACTGTTGTATTTAAGTAACTCTCGAGAATGTTTTTCATATGCATCGAGCTGGGTTACAATATATACTTTGCGCAGAGATAGAGAAAGAGTGTTGGTAACCAACATTTTAATCAAGTATCCCTTGAATATCTCATTCGAGATTTTTAGGAATGGACTTGGTTATATTATTTTATCCTAACTGTCATTCAAGACACATAAGTTGGACCGAGTGCCTTTTATTTTCCATTTGGGCCTGGTCGATTACCTTTATGGGTTTGTTTGACAAAAGAGGTACCCAGAAAAGCTAAGAAGCTTTCACAGCGTTGTTACCCTTGTGAGTGAGTTGGAGGATATCCCACGCTTCCTTAGACGTGGGGACATCATGATGCGATGAAACTCGTCAGGCGTGATGGCTCCAAAAATATCACTTATGCCGCGAGAGTTGACTGTACTCCATTTAAATTCATCATCAATCCAAGAAGTGACATGTTTAAGACTTTTGACATCGTCGTTGGTCACAGTGGGTGGTGTCCACTCTCTTTCTCAAACAAGCCAGACACGCTCGTCAATCGGTTTTTAATCCGACCTCTTTTAAGATTTTCAGTATGCATAATTAGAGCCATCGAAAACAGGTAGCCTATTATTCAAATTATCCATAAAATCATAATTCTTAAAATCACACAAAAATTAAGTGTAATAAGATTTTATACCAATTTGAAACATTAATATCCAAAAAAACATCCGTAAAAAATCAGGATCACATGATATTTTAGTGCATCTAGCTTTGATACCAATTTGAGAAAATTGGTATAAATAAATATCGTAAAAGAAATTACATAACAATTTAGTGCAACCAACTCTTATACTAATTTAAGAAAATTGGTATCCAAAAAAATATCATAAAAAGATAACATAAAAATTTAGTGCGATCGACTTTGATACAAATTTGAGAATGCAGATTCTATGGATTGATTCGTATCTTAGGCCAAACACACACAAATTCAAATTTTAGCAATTTTGATTTTGAATTAATTAAGTGTGCATTCAAAGACGAAGTCCAAATTAATTAAGCCAAACCAAACATGCAAATATGCAAAGAAATAAGGAAAAATTCCTTTTGGGCAAAATCTCTATTTCAGCATTATACAAGATTTGACAGACATTAGACGCCTTTCAAACTTCTTAGCTCTCTAAATACAATGTGCAGTTCTTTAAGTCTTGTACACCAATGACACAGTCCAACACCACCCAAAAGAATCAATCTTCCCTCGGTATCCACCGATCAACCTTCTTCTTCAGCAGTAGAGCCTTTGCTCCACAAATCAGCAATAGAGATGAACTCTACAAGGGTTCTTTAACAAGGATTATGTTCTTCTTGATTTAATAAAGTGATATTTAAATTTTCAAATGTTTTGGATGAGATTTGGAAGAGTTTGATCACAAAAGAAACTTTAAAATGGTGTGGAAAAATGTTAAAAAAAGAGTTCTAAAAGAGTCTAATATCGCATCTATTTTTATAAGGAAGTTTGTTGCAAAAGGATAAACATAAGAGATTTGAATAAGTTTTAATTAAAAAATAAACTATCGCGCACTCGTTCGAATGACTTGGTACCTCGTTCAAACAACATACCCTTTTTCATTCGAACGGGTTTAGAACGACACTTCGAATGACATTTTAGTGATTAATGAAAAGTCAACTCGTTCGATTGTGGGAATCTTTGTTCTAACGATGGACCCAATCTCGTTTGAATGACTTTCAATAAGACTTCAAACGACATTCCATTTCTTGCCAAAAGCCGTCGCATCAGATATCGTTCGAACGTGAGAAACTCGTTCGAACGACATGAAAATCTCATTCTAATGAGTTAGCGAGAATGTCGAAAATTTCTTTAAAAAAACATTTTAAAATTAGTAACTCTTTAAAATGAAAACCCCTAGAAAAATAAAGGCTTTACCAAACTACCATAATTGTTCTGAATGTTATTGAGTCGAACGATTCTTTAATATTGCAAAAGTCTTCGACTTTGTCTTCGAATACGTAGAAGTAATCATAATGATGCATTATATGTGTAACGGGATAAGCCAAATAAAAAAATAATCCGAGCAATTATAAAACTTGCTCTTACACTTAAGGATAGGAAATTACACAAACACTATTGTTTTAGGTGTGAACAACCCTTTAGAGGGTTGGGAGCATCTAGTAGGAAGAATGCTTATTCCAAAAGATGGAAGGACTTAGTCGTACTATAGTGAGACCAATTTAGGCTTCCTATGCACTTCGAACTATGGATTGATCAACAATTCTATATTTGAATACAAACTTGGGGGTTAGGAAATAATAAAAGGTTTAGTAATGAGCCCCCTTTATAGGGTAGACAACCAAATTACCTAGGCATCCCAACAAATGACTTTCCAAACACAACAAAATATTCCTCCATAAATTCCACCATTATTGGTACAGCCAACACGCATGATAAACTTAGCAATTGTAAAAACCAATACACAATTACCTGTGGGAGTCGAAAGAAATCAAATTGTTTATCTCATACATTAGATTTATGGACCAATGGCTCGGAGGTGAAAACTCCAGTACATAGGAAACCATACCCAGAATGGGTAGATAGGATTGAACTTCCAAAGGGTTTTAAGTTCCTAAATTTCTTTCTCCTTTTAGGAGATGGGAGTTAATCCACTATGGAACACATAAAAAGTTCATTAGTCAATGTGTTGATGCTAGAACAAATGAACAGTTTAAATTACGCTTGTTCTGTAGTTCTCTCATTGATGCAACCTTCTCTTAGTTTACAATCTATCCATTAAAGTTTAAGACTACAAAGTTATAAATAAATATATAAAGTGGGAAACTTTTATAAATATAAAAACTTACACCAGGTTTAACACTTAAAAAAAAACACATCCTACCATTTATCAACCACAACCCTATGGTTTAGCTGCTACCGACCCCCTCTCTCTCTAACATTTTCCACTCCACTCCTCTTCTCTGCCTCCGACGCCTATGATTTCCAACCCTAATTGCCACTCTCTCTTCGATCGCAATCCATGGATACAATAAAAACTAGAGAAGGAGTTCAAACCGGCAACCCTAAGCATCGTAAGTTTTGTTTATGTTCGATTTAAAAAAAAATTGGGTTCAAATCATTTACTTTTGTTGATATATGTTAACATACAAGCATCGTAATACGATTTATATTTGATTTATGTCCGGATATAAATCAAACATTAATCCTCTGTATTTGTTGGGTTCAACTGTTTGATTTATGGTGCAAAGAATCCATTGTTGGGTTCATATTTTTGGTTCTGTTCGATTTTTTTAGTTATATTTTTGGACATATACATAGGCTTTTTTTGTTAGGTTCAACTCTTATTTTTTTTAGTTCATAAATCCTTTTGTTCGTAAATCCATACAAAGGCTTTTTTTAGTTCATAAATCCTTTTGTTCTGTTATATTTTTTAGTTCATATTTTTGGACATGCAGAGGCTTTGTTAGTTCATACTGTTGATGTATTGACATTGTTGCTTGCATATTGACATTGTTTTTAATATGTATTGACATTGTCATTTGCTTATTAGTGAATGTAAGACTTTTTTTGTTGTTTGCATATTGAAGAATGTAAGACTTTTTGGGGACTTTGACATTATTGTTTGCATTTGAACAGGCCTTTATGGGTGACTTTATATATGTTTACATATTCTATCCGTAATATATAGAGTTTAAAACAGTTTTTTAATTAAAAAAATAGGTATTTGATTAGTCTTTTTATTTGATTTAAAAAAAGCAAACATGTATTTAACAAAACTAGGTCTATGATTTAAAAAAGCAAGTTTTTAATTAACAAAACAGATTTAAAATAAATGTCTTTGATTAAGAAAAAATAGATTTTTTAATTAAAAAAAATAATATCCGGGCTTGGCCAACGGCCCTGGGTAAAGAGATTTCAAATTTGGACGGGCTTGGGATTACATAATAAAGTCCGATCCGAGTGTGGGCGGGCTTGGGATAGCTCGTAATTTTATAAGCCCTGCCCGAGCCCGATCGGGCCTACCTAGGCCCGGCCCATAGCCACCCCTAATTTAAGAGGTCACCAGAAAGATTCATCCACGAACTAGATTCACTCAATACCAAACCTCAAGAATGCCACTTAGTAAAAGGTATAAGATATAAAAGACTTAGATTCAACTTAATTAATCTGTTTTATAAATGAAAAATATTTTAAATTAACCTTGGTTTTGTGGTTTTGTCAAATACGCATGCAAATATAATTTTTATATAGAAAAAATCTATTTTACAAAGAATTGCATTTCTGTGTATATTTCAAGTATGTATGTTCATGCGAGAAACAAATATACTTGGAGTTTGCCTCAAAATGTATTTTGAAAAAAAAAATCTTCTAAAGGCAAACTAGAAAAAATCTAGACACGTGTGCGACCTACTTCACCTATGACTTGTCTCGCTGTAGCGAAACTTATCTCTGACACTTTTTATTCACAATTTAAAATATCTGAACAAAGGTGCGACTTGCTCCACCACAGTAATGGTATCCTTACTGCAATGACACTATCTCACTGGCCGCTTGTGTCCTTATGCAAAAAGTCTGAAAAGATATCCGACCTGTCTCGCCTCAAGTTCACCGCAGCGATACAATAGTTCGCTGCAGCGACCTTGCGGCTAAATGAGCCTGACTCGCGTCGAAAGTCACTTTTGCACAAGATATTTTTTAAGATGTCCTTAGTTAGTATCAACTACAACTTTTTGGGTTACTTATACCCCTATGTTACTACTTGACACCTTAGGAGCATGACACCTATCATTTGAACCTTTGAATAATTTCAAAATCAAAAGGTTATAAGTTAAGGTGTTGTCTTCTCTTTTAGACCAATAGTGAGAGATTTGAAAAAAATATTTTTGCTGATAAAAACATTTGATATATTTGATGGCTCTCAAATATGATCAATACGAATCAAAATCCAAATAACTCTAAACTAAACCCGAGACAAATTATGTCACTTATTCTTCCTTTTTATCATCCCAAAGACACACAAATCAATAAGCTCACTATACTTTTATTTACGGGCTCAAGCATAACCCACTAAGATTTTATGTGGATTATGTACGCTCACGAATATTCTGGATAATGTGATTTTGTATTGTGATACTTGATATGATTGTACCAATTAAAGATTTATACTAGTGATATATAACTATAAACTTAGGACTCAGGAATAATATAATGACTATACTAGAGATGTATGTACTAAATCAAGGGCTTGTGATTATTTGAGACTATAAGACTTTAGATACGCTTTTAAAATCATTATTAGATACCGTTATTGATACTATATTTAGTTAGTGAGTTACGTTTAATGTAAGAGATTACCATATAATAAATGATACTTAATTAATAGATGGACTTAAAACACATGGGGCTCATTGGGTTTAGGAGTATATACACATGCTTAGTTTAAGTTTTTTGGCTTGTGTAACTTAATAACTTAAAATTCACTAAATATACGAGGAAAATGATTGTGAGGGAATCTTAAAGGGTTGCGTTGGTGTATAACAATGGTATGATTCCCTATATCTCACAACTAGTGGTGTTTATGGGTCGAGTTGGTTCAGTTCCACTATAAATCTAGAACCAAAACCATTGCGGCTCGATTCCTTATTTTTCAAACCATACCCAGTCTGACTCCATGATAAATACAAGCCAAACCAAACCATACCCAGTGGTTTAAGGTTTGGGTTGGGTTGGTTCACAATTCTTTTTTTTTTAATTAAATTTTTATTACCTTGGATAAAAAATAATTAACAATGACTATGAACTATCCAACACAAATATTGAAATTAACCACAATGCCAAATATGAAATAATGTTGATAACAATAAGTTTCTAAGATCCCATAATGCAAAATATAAATTAAATAAGTTGGGAAGATGTAAACTCAGTCATTCATTACATACTAAAGTATTAGACATTAATAGCATATGATATGTTCAATCATAAAAAATAAAAGAACTCCAATAACTATGTCCAAGAAATTTTGGGAAGAAATAAACCCATTGCATACAAAACTAGTAAAAATTATAATATGTAAAAAAATATCTAAAGTTTCCCAAACATTGCAACATTCGTCCAAAAACATCAAAAAATAATAACGTTCTTCCAAAAACAACAACCTTCTTAAAAAAAACAGCAACCCGCTTTAAAAATCAGCAACCTGAAAAAATCAACATTCTCATTCTTTAAAAAATAATTTAATAAGAAAAAAACCCCATAAAACCTTAATTATTTAAAAAAAAATCTTTAAAAGTCATCATTCTTAAAAAAACTCAATATTCTCTAAACAAACAACATTCTTTAAAAAACTGCAACCCATTAAAAACAACATTCTTATAACAAACTTCAAAAACAAAAACCTTAGAAAAATAATAGCTTTTAACTATAAACAAATAATTATAAATAACGTTATTAATTGCTATGGAAAAAACTAAGTTTCATATTACCCTAGAATGAACAAATAATGCTCATAAAAATTACCTTAAAATATAAGAATTTGCAAACACATTGGTAAGTTCAGGATCTTCTGTGATGACTACACATAAAATAAAATTAATAACGTTAAATACCAATTTCAATTAAACTAATGAAAATTATGATAATTAATTAATAAACTCAACGAATTCAATTTTTGAAAGCTTATCCAATCTCATTTTAACTTCAAGTGGAATTGGCGATGCTCGTACCCAATCTTCAAGTTGAATTGCCGATGCTCATAACCAATCTTGGGTATATATCAAGCACCCCACTATTTTACGGGTTAACGAACTACGAAACTGGTTAAGGACACGCCCACCCATTCTAAAGGCCGACTCCAAAGCCACAATGCAAACAAAAATTGCTAAAACATCACGCGCCACAAGAGAAAGTGTTAAATACCTTTAACTATTCAATTTCCACCATGCCAAAATTTTAATGCTTTGACCATCCTTTTCAATACCTTCTTCACTAGGGCCTACGGGTGGACATAGGTGTAACAACCCGTCCTTTTTGAGGATAATTAAAGTCCATAATTGGTTATAAATTGGACTGTTGAGAAATTTCTCGGAAGAATGATTTTTGGGATTTCTAAGGATTAGATGATTTTCGATGGGTGTTGTATTTACTTTTGGGATTAAGTAAATATGTCGAAGTATTTTAATTATATGTCGTCGTTGAGTAAAGCGACAAAAGGTAGGATTTTAATTGGAAAACCCGCATTGAAATGTATTGGGTTAAAATAGGGGGTTGCGGTCAAGTACCTCGAATGGAAATTTTGACTGCGCCGTGAGTCCCAGAATGGCCGAGATAGTCGAAAAAGAGTGTCCGATTGTCGAAATTGAGTTTCGGAAAATTTTAGAGTTAAAAGGGCTCGTAATTGAGTAAACGAGTTGTTTTTGGGTTTAAAGGGGTAAAATCCTTTTCTCCCTATATAAGGAGGGAGAGAGGGAGAGAATAGAAAGAAAATAGAGAAGAGAGAGAGGAAGAAAGAAAAAGGAGAGAAAAAGGGAGATTTCGGGCCAAACTCCGCCGGACTCGACTCGGGATCGTCGGATTTTATCCACGAGGCAAGTGTTTAGTTGCTTTATTACTTTTGAACATAAATTTCATATCGTAGTTTGGTATTAACAAACCCTAAAGATTTTGGGTTGGGTTTTCATGGATAAAATGAGGTTTCGGGAGTTAAAACGAACCCTCAATAATTTTCTAATCGGAGAAACGTAGGATTTAATCGAACTTAATTGTTAGTTTCGGGTTCTAGGATGTTTAGAACCCTTATTATATGTGTAGATGAGGTTGTAGGATGTTAGAGACGGAGATAAAAGCTTGGGAGAAGCTTTAATGGCCGAAACAACCTCTTGGAGAAGAAGCTGTCTGTTGTGATCGATCGATCGAGCGTGGGGTATCGATCGATCGAACCATCGATCGATCGAGGGCCATGGGTCGATCGATCGAGCCTTCAGGAAGTTTGATAATTTTTCCTAGGGTTAATTGGATGGGATAAATTCCAATTTTAATTGATTCTAGATTATTTAAGAAAGGAATTAAGTAATCTTTTAAGAGTAAATAGGCATCAAATGGAGGGAATCTATGGGAACCAAGTGAGTGTTTTATGTGTGTGACACTAAAACTATATTTTCGAGTAAATAGATTAATTGATAAATTAGGAGATTGGGGTTCCTAAAATAAGATGGGGACCTCTAAATGATTGTTTGGACGAGATGTAGTCCTTGGGTTTGTGGGAAAGAAATCCACAACCTATTTAATTTTAGGGTATTGTGGGCTTATGTTAGGGAGCCAAATATTCTAGTAGCATGGGGTTAATTGGGTTTATTCTAAGGATATTTTATAGAGGTTAAAGTTCCATATGATATAGGAAATTAACCTAGAAATTAATAGAAGGTAGAATGGTTATGTGTTGGATTATTGGGAGACTAGTGTGAGGACAATTACACTTCGGGTCCTTGGTCATTAATAAAATATGACTATGAGAATAAGAAATGCACATTATAAAGTTGATACTTAATCATTGAGAATAAATGATTTTGAGAATGTAAAATATGAATGTTTTCAAATTGGAAAAAGAAATGATTTTCATAAATGATAATTTATGTGAACACACCTCTCTAAATCGCTATCATAAGGGAAGTTGCGTGCGTAAGGTGAAGTCCCCTGGCCAATGAATGCAGGGTGAATATAGTCCTAGGCCATATGAGTGATTATTGTATATTTTTCTGCGATGGCGAGGTAATTCTGGGTGTGGTTATGACTCTCCCACAGGCATATGGCCGCTTCCCGACGTCTTGCGTTGTAGTATCCCAAGTTGTCTTGATTGATAGGCCCTGGAAGATGATAGCCATTCAGGGGCGCGCACAGTGGGGAAACCCGGACGGGCGGTCTTAGAAATATTATATGATATGTACTATAACTATTCTCAATAATGTGGGACATTATTGATGTTAAATCAATTTATGATAATAAATTTGTTTTAAATACATTTCCTGGATGGAAGAAGGGAAATGGAATAAATGATTTGGCTTTGTATACATTTTCTGGATGGAAGAAGGGAAATGGGAGCATATGAGATGAAAAAACATTTTTATGATAATTAAATTGGCTTTTAAATACATTTCCTGGATAGAAGAAAGGAAATGGAAAGTTTTGAGATAAAAATGAAAATTGAATTGGTAAACATGTTGTAAATGACTTCTCATTCCGGGAGATTTATCTGAAAGTGTAACATGATAAGTATATAAAGATGAGTATGTATAAAATTAGTACTGAGGGTCTAATGGATCCCGACGATCGACCTTGCCGAGTAGTAGTGTATCGGGGGGGGGGGGAGGTTCCTTGTTTGGATTTCGCTCTGTGAGAGACCCCACGCACGAACATGGATTAGTGTTGAGAGTTGGGAGAAGTTTAACCCTTAGTGCTATAATATTAGGATTTCTTATATGGTGTATGTATATATATGTACGGTATGTACTGAGGGTCTAATGGATCTCGACGATCGACCTTGCCGCGTAGTAGTCTATAGGGGGGTTCCTTGTTTGGATTTAACTCTGCGAGACACCCCACGCATGAACATGGCATGGGGTTGAGACTGGGGAGAAGTTTAGCCCTTAGTACTTGGAATAACTAGGGTTGTTAGGAGATGGGTGTCAGACTAGTTAGGCGGGGTAGCTTGACTAGGGTATTTTGTTAGGATGCGCTAGGTGTGCACTATTAGAAGAGAGGTGAGGGGTATCTCATGGGAGTGCGGTACCAAATTTAAATATGAGATAAAATATTTTTATAAAAATAAAGCATTTACGCACTTGCTAAATATTTTCAAAACTCCAGCTCTGACCCGTTTATCTACTTTTCCTTCTCTTGCTATATATATATATTATATATAGGTGTCCAGACACAGGGACGCCTGGATGACACTTCTTTCGAGTCAGACGTCTGCTGCAGCAGCTATGGATGCATGCAGGTTCTCGATAGACGCTTCTATCCTTGCAAATCTAGATAGGTGGTACTGTATAAATATTCGGGCCAATGGCCCAATTGCATTTAATTATTCTTTTCCTCCTTTTAGTGCGGCATTCGATATGGTTGTATCATATTTGAACCGAGTGTTCGGTTATTTTATTTCATTTCTCTTTCATTTGTATAAACTGTGTGGATGTTTTAAATTGTAGTGGTTTAAAAAGAGTAGTTAAGTAAAATTTTGACGCCAGCCTAATAGGCTATTAGTAATTAAATTGGTTTTCGACAGTGATGCTAAGAATGATCCATATGCGACTCCTGTTATAATTTGATATAGGAGTGATCGCCCGGTATTTTATTAGGCGGGGTGTCACTGATGGTATCAGAACATCAGGTTTTAGCGTCCTTAGGAATCTGTACGAACGTACTACGCTTTCAGCGTTGCTCTCGATTTGATATAGAGCCTCAGGATTAGGATTGCTGATTTCTCTTGTGAGATTTTGTTCTTCTGCCATGTTATAACATTATATAAATCTTTTGCGTGCTCGTTCAAGATTCGTGTGTGGGGCTTGGATGGCAGCAGGAGGCAAGAGGTGGTGCTTAGCTGAAGCAGCTGGTAGAAGTTGGGGACGTGGTCCGTAGTAGAGGTCACTCCCTTGTGGCAATTGCTAAGGATTTTAGTGGTGGCTACTAAGGAATAGTAGTTATGAGTATCGCAGTACCGCCTTAGTAGCGGGTGGTACTAAAGTTGAATTTCCCAGTGACGATAAGGGTTCAAAAGGGATGTTACGGATAGTTTTAACCATGAGTCCCCATAATTTAGCATGAATGAAAAGAATGCAGTTTTGGATTATTCACATAAGGATCGGTCAGAGGTCGACAGTGGATAAAGAGTAATATGGAGAATGTGTATGTTCGAGGACCCCATTGGTGGACATCCACCCGGGGAATTTGTTAAACGGGGTTATTGAGGTCGGTAGTGGAATCTCATTCTAACAAGAAGAAGTTAGGGGGAATTAGTAAAGTGATTGTCAGGATCGCTGAAATGGAGTTCAAGATACTGATAACCTTAAAAGGGTCAGGGTGACCCAAGATGAGGGAATGATGTAAGGTGAATTCATCGTTAGGAGTTTCACCTCAGAAGGAAGAGGTATAACTGGCGTGGGTAGAAATCGCGGTGTTCGTTAGCCCCAGACTCGTGTGTGTAATTTGAACTTTGTGGCGGTACCGATAACATTATGTAATGTAGGCCTATGTGTTTTTCCGCAGTAGCGGAGTTCTATTTTTCTTCATTCGCTATAAAGGTGGGTGTTGATATTTTGAATACATATATATATCTGGCTTATGATACTCATCTTATATGTTTATACGAGTAAGGTAATATTATGAGTATATAATGTTATTGGTTGTTCGGAGTGATAGCAGGCTAATGATGGCAAGACTATCGTGTCCACAGTTCCAGGGTGGAACGGGTTATTGTTGCGATATCTCACCTGGATACAGGTTGAGTTCACCTTTATTATGTGCATAAATGGAACTTCGATGAGCAGAGGTTTCATTATAGTGATTTGAGTGTATGGCGACCTTATAGATATAATTTAAGGTATGCAAGGATCATTGTTGAGGTGTGAGTTTAAGCTCATTATTGATTGTGCAAGGACTTAGAGTTAGTACGAGTGCTTGGTGGTATGGCACCTAGATAGAGACGGGAGTTCAGACTACATTGGGTTAAAAGAGGGGATGGGGTTATCCCGGTTGCGTATTTGAAGTTGACGGACCTCCACGACCGACAAAGTTAAGTAGTAGTGTAATTGGAGGGGTTCCTTGTTTGGATTTCGCTTTGCGAGACGCTTCGCGCATGAACCTTAATGACGTCGGGAGTGGAGAGATGTTACAGGATGCGAGGATATTGGTTTTGTGGATAAGTCATATAGTGTGGATGAAACATTATAGACTATGAGCCATCTGATGATGGTATGCTTATGAAAATATTGTGCTATGGAAAAGCACTAAAGTGTTCCTCTCATCACAAGTGGATGGGTGGAGTAGGACTTAGAGAAATTGATTTGAGGATTATGGCCAGGCCTTAATGAAAAGGCAAATTTTGAGAAAAATATGTTTTGGGTATGATGTTCGTAATGCTTTTACAAAGAGTTGGCACTTCGATTAGTTAGATTTTTCTTTTCGCTTAGATGGGAGGATAGAATAGTAGAAATGCGTTAATAGGTTAGCGAGGTAGGATTTAGGACATCCCCCTGGTGTGCCTTAGGTCGATATATCTCGATGATCGACAACGCGAGGGAGTAGTGTAACGGGAGGGTTCCTTGTTTGGATTTTGCTTTGCGAAACGTCCCACGCATGAAACCAAGTAAATGTCGGAAGTTGAGGGAGGCCTTGGGCACTAGGGATATACATAGGATTATACTTGTTTCACGTAGGAAGGGTAACGCATAGACCGTAGCAGTATTAGGATGCAAGTTCAATCGAGTTAGTGGCGCCGATATAAGGAGAATTGAATTTCGCAGGTTGGGAGGACCCATGTGTGATATTACACCGAGGAAAGGAGACCCTTGTTTAGAGAGAGTGTTACATGTCGGACATTAACAATATATGTGAAGATATGAACGGGTTAAAAAGGTGTATGGGCACCTTAGTAAGTTGGTTTATATACCGCCTGAAATAGAAGGGGCGTGGTATATAAAGTTAAAGTTTATGCCGTGAGGCAGTCACAAATGGATTTGGAGTGTGTTGGATGGAATGTCATGAGAGGTACGTGATATTCCAATTGTATAAGGGGAAATAAGAGGTAACGTGTCCAACATAAGCGACGAGAGTATTGGAAGTAGTCAAATTTTAGTAGAGTTTCCTTTTCAAAGGAAATCAGTTGTCCTACTGTGGATGAGTGAACACTTTTTTAGTAAAGGTGTCAGCTTTGCGAGATGTTAGAGTGGTAGTTATAGACTCGTCTCTCTTATTGGAAGCAAGAGAAGCCATCGGAGTAACGTGTCGTTGTTGTGCGTAGTGGGTAGGAATTTAGATGAGCTTTTGGTGAAGCTATTATGGTCGAGTACACCTTCAGATAGGTGGAATATGGTAAGGGACCATCGTGTTAGCACCTGTTAAATTTGGGGGTACTAAGACATAGTGGAATTTGTGATCATAGGTTGGTGGTGTAGGTTATATCCGATTTTCGAGGAAGAAATTACATTGTAAGGGGGGAAGTATGTAACAAACCGCCCTTTTTGAGGATAATTAAATTCCATAATTGGGTATAAATTGGAATATTGAGAAATTTTTCGGAATAGTGATTTTTGGGATTTTTAAGGATTAGATGATTTTTGATGGGTGTTGTATTTACTTTTGGGATTAAGTAAATATGTCGAAGTATTTTAATTATATGTCGCCGTTGAGTAAAGCGACAAAAGGTAAGATTTTAATTGGAAAACCCGCATTGAAATGCATTGGGTTAAAATAGGGGCTTGCGATCAAGTACCTCGGATGGAAATTTCGACTAGGCCGTGAGTCTCGGAATGGCCTAGATAGTCGGAAAAGAGTGTCCGATTGTCGAAATTGAGTTTCGGGAAATTTTAGAGTTAAAAGGGCTCGTAATTGAGTAAACGAGTCATTTTTGGGTTTAATGGGGGTAAAACCCTTTTCTCCCTATATAAGGAGGGAGAGAGGGAGAGCATAGAAAGAAAAGAGAGAAGAGAGAGAGGAAGAAAGAAAAAAGAGAGAAAAAGGGAGATTTCGGGCCAAACTCTGCCGGACTCGACTCGGGATCATCAGATTTTATCCTTGAGGCAAGTGTTTACTTGCTTTATTTACTTTTGAGCATAAATCTCATTTCTTAGTTTGGTATTAACAAACCCTAAAGATTTTGGGTTGGGTTTTCGTGGATAAAACGGGTTTTCGGGAGTTAAAACGAATAAACCCCAATAATTTTCTAATCGGAAAAACTTAGGATTTAATCGAAATTAATTGTTGGTTTCGGGTTCTAGGATGTTTAAAATCCTTATTATATGTGTAGATGTTGTTGGTTGAGGCTGTAGGATGTTAGAGACGGAGATAAAAGCTTGGGAGAAGCTTTATTGGACGAAACAGCCTCTCGAAAAAGAAGTTGTCCGCCGTGATCGATCGATCGAGCGTGGGGTATCGATCGATCGAGGGCCATGGGTCGATCGATCGACCCTTTAGTAAGTTTGATAATTTTTCCTAGGGTTAATTGGATGGGATAAATTCCAATTTTAATTGATTCTAGATTATTTAATAAAGGAATTAAGTAATATTTTAAGAGTAAATAGGCATCAAATGGAGGGAATCTATGGGAACCAAGTGAGTGTTTTATGTGTGTGACACTAAATTATATTTTTGAGGAAATAGAAGAATTGATAAATTAGGAGGTTGGGGTTCCTAAAATAGGGTGGGGACCTCTAAATGATTGTTTGGACGAGCTGTAGTCCTTGGGTTTGTGGGAAAGAAATCCACAACCTATTTAATTTTAGGGTATTGTAGGCTTACGTTAGGGAGCCAAATATCCTAGACTAGCATGGGGTTAATTGAGTTTTTTATAAGGATGTTTTATAGAGGTTAAAGTACCATGTGATATAGGAAATTAACCTAGAAATTAATAGAAGGAAGAATGGTGATGTGTTGGATTATTGGGAGACTAGTGTGAGGACAATTACACTTCAGGTCCTAGGTCATTAATAAAATATGACTATGAGAATAAGAAATGCACATTATAAAGTTGATACTTAATCATTGAGAATAAATGATTTTGAGAATGTAAAATATGAATGTTTTCAAATTGGAAAAAGAAATGATTTTCATAAATGATAATTTATGTGAACACACCTCTCTAAATCGCTATCATAAGGGAAGTTGCACGCATAAGGTGAAGTCCCCTGGCTACTGAATGCAAGGTGAATATAGTCCTAGGCCATATGAGAGATTATTGTATGTTTTTCTGCGATGGTGAGGTAATTCTAGGTGTGGTTATGACTCTCCCGCAGGCATCTGGTAGGATCCCAAGTTGTCTTGATTGATAGGCCCTGGAAGATAATAGCCATTTAGGGGCGCGCACAGTGGGGAAACCCGGACGGGCGGTCTTAGAAACATTATATGATATGTAATATAACTATTCTCAATAATATGGGACATTATTGATGTTAAATCAATTTATGATAATAAGTTGGTTTTAAATACATTTCCTGGATGGAAGAAGGGAAATGGGATAAATGATTTGGCTTTGTATACATTTCCTGGATGGAAGAAGGGAAATGGGAGCATATGAGATGAAAAAACATTTTTATGATAATAAAATTGACTTTTAAATACATTTCCTAGATAGAAGAAAGTAAATGGAAAGTTTTGAGATAAAAATGAAAATTGAATTGGTAAACATGTTGTAAATGAATTCTCATTCCGGGAGATATATCCGAAAGTGTAACATGATAAGTATATAAAGATGAGTATGTATAAATTGAGTACTGAGGGTCTAATGGATCCCGACGATCGACCTTGCCGAGTAGTAGTGTATCGGGGGGGGGGGGGGTTCCTTGTTTGGATTTCGCTCTGCTAGGCACCCCACACACGAACATGGCTTAGTGTTGAGACTGGGGAGAAGTTTAACCCTTAGTGCTCTAATATTAGGATTTCTTATATGGTGTATGTATATATATACACGCTATGTACTGATGGTCTAATGGATCTCGACGATCGACCTTGCCGCGTAATAGTGTATCAGGGGGGTTCCTTGTTTGGATTTCGCTTTGCGAGACACCCCACGCACGAACATGGCATATGGTTGAGACTGGGGAGAAGTTTAGCCCTTAGTACTTGGAATAACTAGGGTTGTTAGGAGATGGGTGTCAGACTAGTTAGGCGGGGTAGCTTGACTAGGGTATTTTGTTAGGATGCGCTAGGTGTGCACTATTAGAAGAGAGGTGAGGGGTATCTCATGGGAGTGCGGTACCAAATTTAAATACGAGATAAAATATTTTTATAAAAATAAAGCATTTATGCATTTACTAAATATTTTCAAAACTCGGGCTCTTACCCGTTTATTTACTTTTCTCTCTCTCACTATATATATATATAGGTCACAGGGACGCCTAGATGACACTTCTTTCGAGTCAGACGTCTGCTGCAGCAGCTGTGGATGCATGCAGGTTCTCGATAGACGCTTCTATCCTTGTAAATCTAGATAGGAGGTACTGTATAAATATTCGAGCCAATGGGCCAATTTCATTTAATTATTCTTTTCCGCCTTTTAGTGTGGCATTCGATATGGTTGTATCATATTTGAACCGAGTGTTCGGTTATTTTATTTCATTTCAGTTTTATTTGCATAAACTGTGTGGATGTTTTAAATTGTAGTGGTTTAAAAAGAGTAGTTAAGTAAAATTTTGACACCAGCCTAATTGGTTATTAGTAATTAAATTGGTTTTCGACAGTGATGCTAAGAATGATCCATATGCGACTCCTGTTATAATTTGATATAGGAGTGATCGTCCGGTATTTTATTAGGCGGGGTGTCACAACAGGCTCGAGGCCCGCCAAGCCTGCCCAGACCGCCACCCAAAAATAGGATTGTGTAAGGTAAATAGGTTCGCGAACTGGGGTTGACAAAATTTTATAGGCCTGATTTTTTTTGGGTGGTCTTGGGCTTGTATTTTTAGGCCCGATTTGAGGCACGAGAATTTTATATAATATTCATCATATATATTAGTAGTTTAACTTTTATTCCTTTAAGGATAAAATTTATAAAATGAATATAAATGGAGAACATTTAGAAATACCAATTTTGGGGTTTATTTTCTCTTAGTCTTGAGAATACATTCTAAAATTAATTTTCTAAACAATAGAATAGGTCATAAATTTGCTAAATAATAAAAATTGGGTAAAATTTTTTTTGTGTCCGGGCCTGGGCAAGATGCTTCCAGATTTGGGAGAGCTTGGTATTACACAATGAGGCCCAACTCGGGCTTGGGCGGGCCCGAGATTACTGAAATTGTTATAGGCCCGACCCGAGCCCTCCCAAGATCGGCCCATGTTCACCTCTACTAGTTGGGTCTCCCTACAATCACCTTGATCAAATTTCCATGGATCTGATTTACACTCATCTTCTTGCTCACCACTTTGAAACACTTTTTCCAACGTTTTATATTTTTTTCCTTACTAAATAGATAAAGTTTACATCGAGATAAGTGTTTCCATAGTGTACTAGTCTCGTGGGATATTGAACAAGCATATTCAGTAAAACAATGATTACACTTTGCTTAATCTAGTTTACTCCCATATCCTTTATCTATTTTTGTAAAGTGATACCACACTTAAGATTTTGGTTTACCATTCTTTTTAACATTTACCTCAGGTTTAGGCAGTGCACTTGGAGAAGCTAAGTGTGCTTATGATGCATCATTAGGAACATTGTAGTTGTTTTAGTTCGTTCACTTCTGTGGGATGTATTGCCGATAGTGTTTTTAATGCTTAACATCTTTGAAAACAAGAATGAGAGGAAAAAAAATAAGAATTTAGATAGAAGAAGAACAATAAAGACCAAACTAAAATACAAATAACAAATAAATATTTTTTATCAGAGTCATAAAACAAACATTATTTCTGATTAAAAAGATATTTTGGAGAAAGCAGAACCATATATGAAACTGTTTAAACAAATAGTCAGAAATACAAGCGGTTCAAATTCACAATGACTAATTGAGTGCCAAGTTATAGTCTATTTGACAAAGTTTACATATAGAAATATTGATTCATAGTGGATGACTGAGCGAAAAGAAAAACAAAAGTAATGTTCAAGCACCACAAACTTGTTACACAATAATTTTGACACATGTGCTTAATTATTGATTTAGAAAAATACCTAAATGGAAAGACAGTCATACTATTTAACCATATAGATATTGATGACCATATGTTTAAACTTTTATTAGATACTGTTCTTGCACTCGTAGTAAATTTTTGAAAAAAACATAAAAAACAAAATTCGAATTTGTATTCATAAAAAAAATGAACCTAAAGTTTGGAGATGAACTAACCTAAAACAGGTTTTTCCGGATTGGGAATAGTTTGGAGAAGGAAATGTTTCTTTCAATAGTTAATTTTTGGAGAGGAAACAAGTCATTTAAGGTTTTCACTTTTGAATTTTTAGAGTTAAAACAAATGGGAATAAAAATGGTCTTTGAGGTGTAATTTTAAATGGTATATGGGTAATATCTATCTATCTATCTATCTATCTATCTATCTATCTATCTATCTATCTATCTATCTATCTATCTATCTATCTCTCTCTCTCTCTCTCTCTCTCTCTCTCTCTCTCTCTCTCTCTATCTATCTATCTATCTATCTATCTATCTATCTATCTATCTATCTATCTATCTATCTATCTATCTATCTATCTATCTATCTATCTATCTATCTATCTATCTATCTATCTATCTATCTATATATATATATTCGGGTTATTGGTTCGAATCTGTGTTTTGGGTTAGTGGTTCAGTTCTACAATTTTAGGTATCGATTCGGGTTGGTTTGGTTCAGGCTATAAACCGAGAACCAAACTGAACATATAAGTTTTTAATTTTTTTTAACCATAACCAACCCAAATAATTAGAAAACTGAACCAACCCAACCCAACCCAACCCAACCCACAGAGATCGATTTAGGTCGGTTCTTCGGGTTGAATGGTTCCCAAGAACAACCCTACTCACAATGAATTTTTCAAGCTAAAGAAGAGAAAATATTTACTCATTAATGAAAGTTAGAAAATGATTTTGAACACAAAGATGGATAAATAAATATCTAAGGTTTTATCAAAGAGAAAAATCCAAAAGAAATGGCTTGAAGAACTCAAAGAAGAGGAGTGCAAAATATGCTATCAAATCAATGAAATGTTTTGATCAAGAAAGGATTTTTTTAAAACTTTCACTCTTGGCTTGGATGAGTATTGAACACACAACCATATATACTTAGGCTTGAAAGTGTTTAGGAGGCTAATAGGTTAGCTGTCAAATTCCTAAGGTCTCAACTAGTCATATCTAAGGTTTAATCAACAAAAAGGTGTACGTGGAACACAAACCTAGGAGATGTTAAAGGAAAGATCTCTTAAAAAAGTGATTCTAATAGGTGTCGGATTCGTTGACTGAAGGTATTGTTGCAACAAAGAAATTCTTCGCTTCAGCAAACAAATAGCGAAGAGGATGCGCAAGTTACTAGGGAAAAAGCATTAGGACGAAGTCTTTCAGCGAAGGCCTTTCGCCGCAGAGAAGTCTTCACTCCGGCGAAACACCAGCGAGAAGCCCGTGAAAGTGTTGAGGGATTTTGTCTTTCCTCAGAAAGATTTTAAAAATATTTTTTTAGCAAAACCCTAAGTATGTCTTTCCCATCCATAATACTCACATTTATACAAAAAATATGCAATTCTACAAAAGTAAAATTTTCTATTTAAAGAACATATTTGCTCCGTGTATTTGACATTTTATCCAAATAAGGTTAATTAAAAATGTTTTCCAATTATGAAAGTAATTAACTAAGGTGTAAATATAAGTCCTCTAAGTCTTATACATATCCTAACTCTCGTAGTTGAGGTTCAACATGAATGAATTCAGGTTGAAGTTTCTCAAGATTTTCGTGGACCTTTTGGACAAAGTATCAACATTGTTTGGCAAAGAATTCAAACAGTCTACTCTGTAGAGCACATTGAGTATACTATACTCTTACAATCTCCCCTTTGTCAAATTTCGAGATAAAACATAAATATGAAAAATTATAAGCAAATGAAATAAATCTACCATTTGTTACAAGTAACTAAGCACAATAAGTGGCTCCACCATCTTCATGGATCAAAAGAGCTTCTTACAAAAGTACTTTCCTGTGACACACTAGCAAACTCATCAAAATATCAATGTGATAGAACAAGAAAAGGAAAATATAATAAATTTGAACATGTGAACATCATATCTATCTAAAATAACCCCTCAAATGTACAATTATACTCATCAAATATGATATAGAACAAATAACTCTACATAACTGAATATGCTTTGAAAAAAAACTCCCCATTTTTATCACGAAAAGCAATAGAGGAAATAACTAAGCACATAATGGGATAAAGTGAACAAGGCATTTTAAGAGAATAAAACTCTCTAATCAAACCAACAAATAGAGAATAAATCATATAGTGAGTAAATAATTAAAATGAACTCTATGCAAGGTGTGATCATGAGAATAATAGGACTAAAGAACAACAATTTCAACTACACATGGATAGATAAAATATATCATGCAAAGATAAGCACGATATGCTAAAACAGAATAATCATATCATATAGAGTTAAGAGTTCTATGTATCACAATAAATATGATAAATACAAGTACAAATCCAACAACTTTGAAACTCTTAAAACCCCTCCATAAAAAAAGGAATATCACATATTCAAGGTCTTCATAGCAAAAAAGTTCATAATACTATTATGAACATCTTACAAGGCATCCCCAAAATTCTTCTCTTGACCGTCAAAGGTATGTCGAAAGTCATCACAAGAAGAATAACTCTTTAGGCCACTTTTCCCAAGTGTGCTTTAAGGTGGCAAAATAATTTTTCTTTCAAAAAACTTTTTCCAATTTTATTACGCACCAAGTTTGTGAACCAATTTTACTTAAGCCCAATTTTATCTTGTTTAATCATAAACATGCATCTAGGTGATTAAAACAAGTAAAATAAAGTAAAGTTCTCAACGCCGAATATATGAGAAAACCACTAAGGGAAAAAACCTCGGATGACCCAAACCATACAATCACTATCATACGTTTTTACAAAGGAAGACAGACAGACTTATACAATGACTCGATCCCCATAAGATTTTATGCTCTTCTTCTCTTTAACCGCTCCTCCATAATGCCCACGAAGAAATCCTTCCACAATACTCGTCCATAGTACATGCATCCACGAGTGCCTCTATGTCCACCGATGTAGCTTTGGCAACTGTCTACGATTCGAAACACGACCTTCATCGTTTCTTCAACACAAAACTCTAAGGAAACAACTTGTTCAATATGGATGAACAAACCAATGGTGAAAACAAAATCTCTATAGCATATGTGTATAAAAGCTCGGATCTTTAAACAAAAAGGAAGTTTTTAGACTTTGAAAACCTTCGTAAACAAGTGCAAAAAAACGTAACTATTCTAAGTTATATTTTGATCCTGCATACCTCGAAATTCCAAGAGAATATTTCCTTAAATAAAAAAGTTTAGTCGGCAGCTCGTTCTAACGATATCACTATGTCATTTGAGTGACTTGTCCTTGTCGTTTGGATGACTTGTCCATGTCTTTTGAACGATAATGCATTGTCGTTTGAATGACTATTTATGTCGTTTGAAGTCTCTAAACACAATGAGAGAATTCACACGATTCTAACAATACTTATCTCAGATAAAATGAAGATAAAGCTTTTTAAAAACATTTTTGACATTTAAAAACCATTTATAAACAAAATATCATCATTAAAATATTTTTCGAGTCCCATAAACATTATGCATTCATACCTGAGAGTATCTCGGAATGCAGTATGATATGAAGACGTGAAATGTGCACTAATAAACTTGGCATGATAAATCTTTGAAGCTTGGCTACTACGTCTTCAACACAACATGTCATAGAATTTGTGGGTATCGTGATAATATAAAAATCTATCTATGACTCAATCAAGTTTTGTTCCGAAAATAAGTCAATTACATACAAGTTAACTCAATTGGAATTTTTTTCCTCACAAATCTCCCTCTTTGACTATTTCGGGACATAACCCAAATAGTGAAATGCCTAAGTCGGTCCATCAAGCCGTATGACACCTAAATCCCATCCCATAAAACCTCAAATCATAAAATACAGGACAAGGACTAGTATATGCAGGCCCGACAAGCATAAGCTATTTGAATGTGACGTAGTCACAAAATCTTGAATCACTGAAGCATACCTACACACATGAAACAGATAAATACCCAGTGAAGTATGGAGGAACAAATAATATAAAAAATACCAATATCTAAATCAAACCATTTGTTAAACATGTGAGAAAATCATGATACTAATTTGTGCAAGACAACATGATACCAAAATATATAAACAAACATATGATAAAAAATATGATACCAATTTGTAATGCAAAAAGAACATATGTGCTCATAAAAAAACTCCCCCTACATCACATACCATCTCTCCCCTTTTTTGTCTCGAATAAACAATAAGTGAAAAAGATAAACGAACAATCAAATATCTAGAATGAGAATAATCAACGAAGCATATCTAGATAAACATGAGTATATATCCAGCTAAAATAATCCCAAAATACCAAATTGTAGCTAGCAATCACTCACAAAGAATGAATCATCAATCTAAGCAAAGACGTGACTAAACAAATCAATGTAGTATAAGAATGAAAGCATGAATTAACACTATCGACTGCATATAAACTGTCCAAATGAACCCATAAGTACTAAAACAAAATGAAATCATCATATATATAAAGCAGGTATTGAAATAGAACAAGGCTAAAAAATTCAGGCAGGGTTATTCGAATGACTATGCCATGTCGTTTGAACGACATTGGCTTGTCGTTTGAACGAGGTAAAAAACAACCTAAATCAGTAAGGTGTCATTCGAAGCAACTATCTTACGACCCTAAAAATCACCCTTCTAGCGACCATACTTGACACAATTATCGCCTCAAAACTCATGTCATTTGAACCAGTTTTCGAACAACTTGGATATGTCGTTCGAATGACGTCCAGAAGTTGTTTGAATGACTTCAAAAAATTCTGTCTAGCTCTAAAAATGGTAAAGTTTTTCCAAGTGATTTTTTTTCATGAAAACAGGTATTAAAAATACAAAATAGACTCAAAACAGAAAAAATAAAATATACAAGAACAATTTGAGTTTCATAATAGCATGGTATCAATGTGCTAAAACATGGATATGGAATGAATGGGCGTGAACAACAACGAATAAATCACAATATGAACACATCGAAACAATCAAGAAGCTCTAATTGATAGGTAAATGTTATCAAACTTAGTTTTAGCCATATGTGACAATTAATATATTGATATTAATGAACTAACCAAACATCATGCACACAACTCTGGAATTTTGACGATTCAACAAACAATATTGTCATGACACGATTTTTCAACATTAAGATTTGTGGTACAAGGCTGTTGTTATTTTTCATCCAAACACCCTCAGATATTCATATTTTCTTTTTCTATGTCTTTTGAGGTTTCTACTTTTCTCAACTTAGAGAAAACCTATTGGCCCTAATTTTGGCATATGATTCTTTTTATTGCCTTAATTTTTTCTTAGGCTCTTTTAAACGGTGGCTTTCACGATGAGTTTATTGTACTCTCACAACCCATTCCCGTGAACACTCATCTTTTTTCAATATAAGCAATATAAATTCTCATGTCAAATGGTTCTTACATGCACACCTTCTCCTAAGTCTAATTACGCATAAATGACAAAATTGAGAGGAGAACGTCTCACACCAAACTTAAATATGCATGAGATGTCAGACATTCATATAAACTCGTGCATGTGTGCAAATATGGCATATATTCAAAGTCGAATCCAAATGCATATCAATTTCGAAAAAAGCTCATTAATCAATGGTTAAGGTCATTCAATGCATCAACAATTATGACCAAATGTTCTAGCCACATGGATAATGAAATGATGGGGGTACAAGCACACCAATATGCCACATCAAAGAGGAAAACTCAAAACATAAAAATGAGCTGAAAATCTTTTTATGTTTTTCAAAAAAATATTTTTGACCCAACAATAAAATCTTTTTGTATTTTCAAAAAAAATATATAAAACCAATTTTTTTTTGTATTTTCAAAATCTTTTATTAAAACAAAATATTTTTGTATTTTTGAATAAATAAATGAAATATATAATACAAAGAGATACACATGGCATAACACTAGCAAGATAAAAATCATTAAGCAAAGACTATTGTATGACAAATATATCAACACAATCATCCTTTAGATTTAGTATGGGAAGAATCAAGTTCAACCAAATAAGGACCATGAAGTTTAATTCCTAAAGCCTCTAAGTCCAATTTATTAACCCAAGTAGGTGAATAACGACACATGGGGGTTTTGGGAACCGAAATGACTTTATTCCTAAACTTCCTAGGAGCATTTTTAGGGTCATAACAAAAACGCCTAAGGTGACCCTTCCTATCTCAATGAGTGCAAGTGTAAGCACGGCGAGGAGTGTGACCTAAATGTGGACCATTCCTAACGTTCTTAGTCGTCTCTCTCACACGATTGGTTTTGGTTTTGGGAATGGGAGCAACACGATCATCGTAGCCTATACTACACCTATCTTCCTTGATTTGGAAGGTACCTAAAATCCTATCCAACTTTTTTGACCTTGCCTCTAAATTAAACTTCACCTTACTGAGTCCCTTAATATCTCCTCAAGCTTATTAATCCTAGACTCAAGAAAATGCCTAGACTCCTCAAACTCTAGAATCTCTTTCTTCAAATCGTCCATCAAACCACGAAGATTGTCTCTCTCACCCTCAACGTACTCTTGTTTCTCTCGAAGAGTCTTCTCCCGTGCCCTAAGTTCCTCAATCAAAGCATCATTATTTTCTACGACACGCTCATTCAACTTAGTTTGCAACTTCAAGTTTGACTTTTTCACCTTTATCAATTCCTTATACAAATCATTAAAGGCAACTTGAAACTCTCCCACATCTATCTCCTCTTCCTCACTAACTTCACTCTCACTTACTTGGGATTCACACTCAATGGCCTCGGAAGTTTCATTCATATGAGAATCTTCATGAGAGAATTTATCGTCAGCGCTCACATGACATGACATGACATGAATGCTAAAAAGTTGCGCTCAATAGGGTAACTCTCTCCCTCTTCTGATTCACTATCACTTAAGGTAGTATTATATGCTATCGGTTTCTTACCCTCCTTCTTAAGTCTAATGGGGGCACTTCGCTAGCTTATGGTCATAACCCTCATAACCAAAACCCGACTCATCCCTCTTAACCTATTCACTTTTATTCTTAGGGGAGTGATCGACCTTCTTGTTCTCGGATTTCTAAAATATTTTGGCATCTTTCGATTGATTTTGGAACTGAAGAAACTTTTGAACTTCTTTGCCAACAAGGATACATCCTTAAAATAGGAGTCGTAATCATCATCCGAAACATTAGTCTCCTCTTTCCGGGCTTTCATAGCAATGCCATTTTCTTTTTTGGCACTTACTTGTAAGTAAACGTGTCAAGCTCATAAGTTTATAAGTAACCTACAAGCTATTCTAGTTTCGATGATTCAAGCATACCCAAGGAGTTTAAAATAGTCACTTTGGGAGGCAATGAAATTAAGATTTTCTTTAGGACTTGGTTATCGGGTATTTTCTCTCCCAAATTAAACGACGAGTTGACAATGTTGAACAATCTAATGTAAAACTCATCAAATGACTCACTCTCTAACATCTTAATCTTCTCAAATTGGGTAGTGAGGTTTTAAAGTTTAGTCGCCCTAACAGTTCTAGTGCCCTTGTGAGTAAGTACAGGAATATCCTAAGCCTCTTTTGAGGTTTTACACGTCATGATTCGATTATACTCTTACGGTGTGACATGTGAGGAAATAACATAAAGACCTTTAGAATTATAAAGTACAAGTCTGTGACATCCCGCCTAATTAAATATCGGGTGATTAGTCCTTTATTAAATTAAATAAGAATATCCAGTTGATTCAGAATATGCATCATTGACGCTTTTTTTTTATTAAAATACTAACCACCTAATATTTAAAAAGGTTGGTGTTAAAATTTTATCTTTTAATTAATGTAAACCAAATTAATGAATAACTAAACATTCACCATTCAAAACAATCTCATATGAAATAAAATAAATGGAATAATAAATGTAACTCGAGTGAACACTTCTAGCCTAAATACTAAATACAATAATTCAACAACTGAAAGGAGTAAAATGACTAAATCCACAATCTCTGAATGTCTAAATAGAAACGGGGCAACATGCCCTAACTGAAGTAAATAACTCAAGATGAAGAAACGGTAATCATGGAGGCGTCTACTACCCAGGCCCTCTAACTTCCACAGTAGCTACATCACGTCAAATGAATGGAACTCCTATGTTTGTTGTCCCAGTGGTTGGGCATCTAAATAATTTGACAAAAGAACATATATTTTCCAGAGATGGGTCACAACCTAAGTGTAAAACATTTAAATTTTTTAGCAAGTATTTAAATATTGCAGTAAAGAAAAATATTATATGCATGCTAGCTTTTCAAGCACTCACTTGAGATTCTCACCTCTCAACTAATGCGCAAGCCTAACGCACCTATAAACCCATTCTAATTATCCTATTACGCCTAACTAACCTGTAGACATAATCCTTCCAACTTACTACCTGCAATACCAACCCGTATTTCCCCCCGCAGAACCATGATAAATGTTTCTACAACTAATATCTTAATTTGGGAAGTATTCATAAATTAAGTTAAGTATTCATCTACTTAAGTTATTCAGGAATTTTCAGTATATTTCTTATCCACATACTATCACATAGCACGTAACACCACCAGTATAAATATATATATATATATATATATATATATATATATATATATATACTAAAGAGGAACCTCTATACTCAGCTACTATGCCCTCATACTCTACTATCAAGTCTTGGTACACCTCGCAATGCAGAAGGAAAATGGATTTGGAATATCCCACGAACCATAAATTTACAAATCACATATATTGGAGGCGAACATGGTTCCAAGCCTATGGGCTATGCACATACCTACGCACCCATATGACCGTCAACATTATCATTCTCAAATAGCCCGTACCTAGGTTCCATGCTCTGAGGTACCAGTTAAGTATCCCCCCGAAGGCTCCTCAAGATAGGACTATCCCATTTTCCCAACCTCCAGTGATATCAAGTATGCTAGGTATGTCATACACAGAATGAATATCATTATAGGCATTCACGCAACCTATCAAGTTCATTAGGTATACGCATAACCCTAATATTTAACTTATACGTAGCATGTCTCTCATTACTACTTAAAATAGACATACTAGATTATGAATACTCTCTCGCTCGTAACTTTCAGAAATAGCTCATCACTCCCATTATAATAAAGTATCATACCCATTTTATTACCCAATAATCCTATCCTAACCTGAAATTCCAATTATACGGGTAATCATCACTTTAGATAAACATGTTACCCAGATTTGAAACATAAGAATTTTCCCAGAAACTGAGACAGTCGTTTAAACTAGAAGTTATCTCATTTGAACGAGATATCACGTCGTTATAATGATGCATCGCATGACAGGTATTCTCATTAGAACCAGACTCAATCTCGTTTGAACGAGATCGAGCAGTTTCCCTAACCTGCACCTGCTACGTTTTTAATCCATAAACAGTCCTAAAACCTCTATAGATCAGTCCCAAACTCCCTACATTAAATTCCAATTCATTATTCCACATAAAAGGATGATTTCTAATATTCTAAAAGTATCAATTCTTGATTAATTAACCCTTAAATCCCAAAATCCCCAATTTCAGATTCATAGAACCCTAATGCACAAAGTTTCAAATCAAACCGTTTAATCCCAGATTTAAATCATCAATTACCATCATAAATTTGTGTTTATTCTTTTAATTACATGGACATTTGACCTCTGTGTCAATTCAACCCTAAAATATCATTTAATCATGAATTTTTCATCAAATTACATGCAACTCACGGGGGGTCATTACCTACACTAATATGAACACATTTAATGCTAAAAGAGAAAGATTTAAACACTTTCCTTATGACAAACAGTCCGATCCTTTGGTATTGTTGGTATGGTTGCGACCCCCATTCTCCGATCTACACGATGGTGGTCTCGATGGTGGAAAATGTGCACTCGTGGTGGCTCCTCCCTTAGAACTTCTCTTCCTCTTCTCCCCTTTTTGGTCTATTTCTGTCTCTCACTTTCTTATGGCTGATAACATATTCTAACCCACGTAGGGGACCTTTTATTTCTCTAATTTTTGTCCATTATTTTACTCCAAAAATATGAATTACCAAAACGCCCTCCTGGGGTGCCTGTTCGGTCTAGAACTGTCCCGGAACCCAAACTAAACCTCCGGGTGGACTTTTCTGACTATCTAGACCCTTTCGGATACAATGGGGCACTAGAAACGACCATATGAGTGACTTATAATTATTTTAATTTTTATTCCATTAATTTAGTCCTGACATGACTAACACGCGCGTCCCGACTTAATTACCGTAATTGGCGTATTTCTCACTCGCAAAAATTTTCATAAATTCTCAATCATATTCATAATCATATATTAATTTATTCGCTCAGTAATATTCAATATAATTCTCATCAATAAATACCAACCCTTATCTCGCTAGTGAATATTTATTTTAATATGGATTAATTATCAATTAATTTTCTATTTTTAATTTAATTAATCCAACATTTAAAAATAATTAAAAATACGGGGTGTTACATACTTCCCCCTTACAACGGAATTTCATCCTGAGACTCAAAAAATAAAAGTATCCCTGGTAAAACTAACCCTAGATATTTCCCGCGCATTTCACCCTCGTGTTCCCAAGCAAACTCCTCGACGATATAGTACTCCCAATGAACACACACAAGTGGTACTACCTTCGACCTCAATATCCTCTCTCAATTGTCTAGGATAACCTCCGGTCTCTCCTCGTATAAACTATGAGGCTATAAATCAATCTGCTCCAACGCGTTGTGAGTATGAATCAAGTCATTTCGGAGATACCATCTAAGCGTAAAATATGGAACAAATCATGTATATGATGCAAGTGTTCCGACAATTCTAGTTTATATGCCATCGTTCCAATCCTCTCGATGGTGAGAAATGGCCCCACGTACCTTGGTGCCAAAATCCCCTTTTTAAAAATTGCATTATCCCTTCATAGGAGGTACTCGTAGTAAAACACACAACAAACTCATGAAAGAACCGTTTGGCATTGGCGTAGCTCTTTGTCTATCATAAGTAACCCGTAACGACTCCTAATCATCTCAATCCTGGTCGTAGTGTCCTGTATCAACTTTGGCCCTAGTAACTCATTTTCCCCCACCATTAATCAACATGCAGGAGAACGACAAGGTCTACCATACAACGTTTCAAATGGGGTAATACCAATTATAAACTGATAGGAGTTATCATATTCACTCTACACTAGTGGAAGGTACTGCTACAACTTCCCTTAAATTCAAGGACCCACATATACAACATATCCTTTAATATCTGATTAGTCTGCTCAGTCTGCGGGTGATATGCCTACTCGACCACAACTCAACACCCATAGCCTCTTGGATCCTCTCCCAAATATCGAGGCATGAAACCTTGTCCTGGTCAGACACAATATCCACTGGCACCCCACAAAATTTTTCTATCTCAGTGTCATTTTACTAACGGCACCATTCAGTCAAACAGTCTTCCTTTATCATTCCGTTCAAGCGATTAATTAGCTTTAGTCATCACATATCAAAATATTCCATCATTTAAGTCTAATAATTCACCTTGGTGCTTACACGACACTTTGCAATTTTTCTTCCGTTTTGTTACTAATATGAGCCTCTTTACGCACGGCCAAAGTATTTCCTCTACTGAATTTTTTTTTTCCAACATCTCCATGTGTCAACTCCTTTAGTCATTAGTGCTCATCACACATATATTTCCACTTATTTTTACATTTTTGGAACATTTTGTGTTACCATATCTCTTCATTAACGGCACTTTTTAGTCTGACGATCAATACATTACAATTCGAACTAGTGATCCCTCAGCTCGTGGGAGATATTTGTAATTATACTCGTCTACTTGTGATAGACTTCAAGATCTTCTAAATTTGTTATGAAGTTTCCCTCGTCATATTACTCCTCTGTACCAAGCGACTATTGATTATTCTCAAGAAATTACATTGTATATTCCTCGTACTTTACACCACTATAACATTTCTTATTCTACTACTCTTCGGTCTCTAGTCATCCCCTTGCTCACTTAAGAAATTTCGTTACCTATTTGTCTCATTCTAGTTCTACCTCAACTTTGTTCATACGTCTACGCGTATTCCTGTGTTTTCACTTCTTCTCCCCACAATTGTTTTCAAAGGCATGATTAACTAGGGCGCCCATACGCCCTATACCCCATGCATTTTTGCACACCCATACTAAATGTGATATATTTATCTCGAACTATACCTCACATACTTGGCATGGCTACATAGTAAGGTCATACTCGACCACCTTACATTTTCCACTTAATTATAATGTAATTCGTCCTACCGGTCTGCTTGTGGTGTCAACGAATATTAACATTTTCGCATTTTAACAATATACGACTCTACCGACCTTAATTTGTAATATAAATATTATATCACAGTTATAACTATATATACGTGTAGAAGTATGGTACCAAACCCATGTACTACAGACAAAACATCTTCCAACTCCCAACGTTCATTAAGTTTCATGCGTGGGATGTCTCACAAGCGAAATCCAAATAAAGAACCCCCCGGATACACTACTATCTAATATTACTGGTCGTCGAGATCTGTCAAGTCCTTAGTCCATAACATGTACCCTTGAATTTCTGCCTGCGGATATAAAAGTCTACTCGTCCACTCTCATGTCTCTAAGATGACCATTTACGCAGCGCTCTCATTATCAGTAAGTTCTCAGCGCTGAATAATTTAACGAGCTATATCCCTCCGTTCGATAATAAATCAATATACCATGAATCACATCAGTAAAAGTCCCTACTTATTGGGATCTAATATAACAAGACATCATACTCACATAAGTCTACAATACAATACAATATATATGTAGGCTCAACCTTCTTTCAGGCGATGCCTCGCAAACCAAAATATATATTACCTTGAAATTACAAGTACGATTTTCTTAGAATACAATTTACTATTAGTCATTACATAATATAATAATAACATGCTTTACTATTATAGCACCCAAAAAGGAGTAAAAATTGCTATGTAATATATATACAAATTCTCTTAGTGTCCACACCTGATCCTCCCTGCAGTTGACACAAAAGTCTCGCTACCCAATGGTAGTCATGTACACAATAAGGCTACTATCGCCAGCGTGCCCACTAATTCGATGCACACTCGAATTGTAGTGTTACTTGTCAATTATTGTGACTCGTCCATGTCACCTAAAGCGTCATCACTTACTTATAAGGGTAAGTCAATCATTCTATCTCCATTTTCTGTCTACCTTTCCCGATTAATGGGTCCTTGAGCATAACTCTCTCGTGCCGAAACTGACCCCTTGTTCGTCTGTAACGGTTGTATATCTAAGATCTCATCCTATGGTTGCCATATGTCCTACTTTGGGCAACCCCTCTTTATGTGGTCCATCACTCTATAACCGTAACAACTTGCTAGAGAAACTTTATTGCTTCTGGTCCTGCCCTACACAATCTCCTCAACCCTAACGACTTTTGAGGAATGGAGATGTTGTTATTACCGTTGAGAACCTTGCTGGTCCTAATTGAACCCAATAATTCCTCAGGTTGATAACCCCTGGGCCTAAATCTCTTAGCTCGATTATCTTGCTCAGAATCTCTCTCATGCTGCTATTATGCCCCATTAGCATAGTTTTCCTTTACTTTCCCAGCCCAACTACTCTCACTTTCCCGCTGTGGATTAGTTTAATATCGGTGGTCCTAATCATCACCTATAGGAAACCTTCATGTGTCCATTCTATATCTCAGGACCACGGGCCATATCGGTGTGTCGTTCTCTCGAACACGACAGTCTTAGCCCCGATTGCTACTCTTATTGTCCCTTTGGCTCCATTGGACCTATGGAACTTGTCGCTAGTCTTGTCAGCCCTGACTGAATCTATCGTCACTTGGTAAGAATTTAAATGATCTAAAATATATGCATAGGTATCGAACTCTCTCTTGATATTCTCATCTCTCATCTAGTGTGCACGCCTAACGTACCTTCAAACCATACTAGTTACAATTCCCATGTTACTAGCTCTTTCCAGCCTAACATCTAAACATAGACCAATATTATTCCCACGTATTTCTCTCGCAATATAAGTAATACATATATATCCAATTTCTCTTTAACATGGATATGCATTTTTTCAATTTAATATAATTAAGTGTTGACTAACTTAATTCATTTCAGATTTCATTATCATTTATGTCTACTTAATTCACACAGTAGATAATATCACACGTATATATATATACATTCACTCTATTATATATATACACAACACTGTACCCTAAGACTCAGCTGCGGTGCATGCATACTATGTTAACATGTTCGTGTACATCTCGTTATTGTACAAAGGACTGTCGGTTCGATATATCCCTTGAACCATAAATAACAAACAAAAATATTGGAGGCGAACATAGTCTTAAGCCTTTGGGCAACGTACATACCTACGCACCCAAATGACCATTCAATACCATTGTTTTCACGCATGGCAATCCAACCTAAGTCCTATGTTCTGAGGAACGTGTCAAAAATCCCCCTAAGTCTCATCATAATATGACTGCCCTCAACGCGCAAACCTCCCGTAGATAGCAAGTAGGCTAGGTATATCATACACACAAATCATCATATAGGTATACACTCAACCTATATATATATATATCAATAATATGGCATAAACACATCCCATATTACAAGCCTCATACGTAGTATACTTATATCTCGAATATCCTACTTATCATGGTATTTAAAACCTCAATAAATTATAGGTATTCACTCCACCTACGTATATATATCTACAAATGGGTATACTCTCATCCCATATACAAATCCCACACGTAGTATATTTCAAGTTTATCCCATAAACTAATAATTCACATTTCCCATTACTCCTAACATCTCTTGTTAACCAAAAGGATTTAATTAATTATTTCAGTAGCTACCTTCAACCCATACTTATTGCGAATATTAGAGATGATATGGTACTTAGTATATCATATGCGTAAAACATATACTACATAAATAACCTACTTATGTATGATCGTCGCGAGACTAGATCGTATGTATCTTAAAAACTATTAATCTACTAACGTTCGAATAGCAGAAGGCTAGATAACGAATTTAAGTACTGAAACTTAAACAATACGGCTTGGGCAAGAACCTACGTGACAGGGTAACCTGGAGTTTAAAATGAACATACGTGAGGTGTTCATTATTAAGGGTATTTGATAGCGTACTGTATGGGCGGTAAGTAGTAGTTTACAAGTAAGCGCGATGATGCGATGCGCAACATATAGCCAGAGTTGTTCTTATCTAGTATACTTTTTTTGAATTTTGGGAGAAAATTCCGTTGTAAGGGGGGGAGTATGTAATACCCCATAGTTTTAATGCTTTTAATATGGGATTAATTAAAAGTAAAATGGGGATTGATTGGAATTAATTATGAATAATAATTGGAATTAATTCGAATTGAATATTACTAGAGAATAAAGTAATATGTGATTTGTAATGAATATTACTTAGTGATTAAAAGTAATATATGATTATATGGTCGCGAGTGAAAAACACGCGAATTATTCAAATTAAGTCGGGACGCGCGTGTGAGTCGTGTCAGGGCTAAATTAAAATGGCAAAAAGGAAAATTATTTTTAAGTCATCCATAAGGTCATTTTGACTATGCCGTTGAGTCTGGAAGGGTCGAAATAGGTAGAAAATTTTACCTGGGAGTTTGATTTGGGTCTAGGGTCAATTGGTAACCAAAAGGACACCCCGAAGGGGTATTTTTGTCATTTTTTGGGGAAGGTGAATTATACCTGAGGGACTGGAGTTTTATTATTTTAGATTAGAGTGTGTTAAACCAAGAGATCATTTACCAAAAGACTAAGGAGAGGAAGGGGGAGAATTCTAGGAAGAGGAGGGTTTTGAGAGCAAAACAAGGGTTGCACCACCTTGCACCACCACCGGAAAAGTGATTGGAAAGGAGGAGGAAGTATCCTACATACATCTTCACCAAAGGATCAGACCTACACCTTAAGGCAAGTGTAATTCTTATTCCTATTAGTGAGTATCATATCCATGTTAAATTGACAATTCAAACCATGCATTTGAACAACTCGTACAAGAAAGATATGAGGAAACGCTTGGAACTCTTTTCATTCATTACTTTGAATCTTTCAAATACAAAGATAAATTTACATAAATTTATATAAATTGTATACTTAAGACTACTAGTAATACCTTTTTAAATGGTCAGCATTGCATGGATTAGAGAATGGTTCTCCCTCTAAATTCTCCAACCGATTTGTCCCAGGGACGACCTCTTCAGTGACCCTGTATGGGCCATACTAGTTAGGGTGTAACATTTTTGGCTTCAACCAAACCATTTTTAGAACCAAGTCTCCCACAACTATTGACCTAGGTTTGACTCTCTTTTTGTAGAACTTGATCATTCTCTATTGATACGCTTCTTGTCTAACCTCGACATCTTTCCTTATCTCTTTTATCAGATCTAAGTCCATCCTTCTCTCTTCGTTGTTTGCCTAAGGATTTTAGGTCTGGACTCTGTGGCTGGGCAGGACAATTTCAGTTAGTATCACAGCTTTTGAACCATATGCCAACATGAAGGGGGTCTCCCTTGTGGATATCCTTTATGTAATCCTGTAATCCCCCAGGACGACATGCACTTCTTCTATCTATAATCCTTTAATGTCTTCTAAATCTGTCTTGATCTCATCTATAATTATTCGGTTAGTGAGCACTATTTGGACGTTTTCTTGGGATCATCCTGACACCGAGTAGAACTGCTTGATGCCAACCCTTCCACAGTAAGCCTCCAGGAGTTGTTCTTAAACTTTTTTCCATTGTTTGAGATCATAGTGTGAGGTAGGCAATATCTGTAGATGATATTCGTCCAAATGAATTTAAAGGTCTTCGTCTCTGTGATGGAAACCATTGCCTCGGCCTCTACCTATTTTAAAAAGTAGTTAATCGCCACTATTAAGTATTTGTAGTTGCATGTAGATCTAGGCATAGGTCCCACTAAGTTAATCCCCCATACTGTGAATGATAAAGGGGTTGTAATAGATGACATAGGTTTATGGGGATGATGGGGGATGCAGCGTATCTTTGGCACTTGTCACACTTTTTTACACGGTCAGCCGCATCCTTGGTAAGGTTCGGCCACCACTATCCCTGCATCATTATTCGTTTTGCCAAATATCATGCCTAAATATAATTGGAGTGTAATCCCTCATGAACGTATTTCAAGAAATACTCCACCTCAGAAGACATATCGTAGTAAGAGGAGAAAAAACCCCTTCTTGTATAGGGCGTCTCTTATAATCATGAACTTTTTTGCCTTATACCTCAGTTTTTTCCTATCAGTCTTTGATTATGGGAGCTCCCTGTCTATGATATATCTGATGAGAAAGTCCATCCACAAATCTCTAAGATTCAAATTCAAACAAAACTTAAGTTTACCATTATTTTCATCAATGCTCGGCCTATGCAGGATCTCAACTGGTACGATTCTCCTAATTTTTGTTCTAGTGGCCAATGCTAACCTTGCCAATGCATCATCTCGATTATTTTCAAGACGAGGGACTCTATTCATTTTTAACTCTCTGAAGTACGTCAAAACCTTTCTCACACTAGCTAAGTATTTGTCCATCTTCTCATCTTAATCATAAAATCTGGTTCACCACTAACTGGGAGTCGTTGTGAACTATCATATGGACGTTATTTAATACCTTATCTAGGGATAAGACTGCTAGTAAAGCTTCGTACTCAGATTCGTTATTTAAGGCGTTAAGGTTGAACCTCAATGCATATTCAATGTCCTTCATGTATGGAGCCGATAGTATGAGCCCTGCCCCACTATCGCTTTCACATGAGGAGCCATCTATAAATAAACTCTAGACTGGGATATTGTCCAAGAAAGTCCCTTTATCTACTATACCATTTCTGAACAAAATATCCTTCTCAGTAGGGTTGGCTCATACACCATTGGCTGTGGCCAGACCCACAGTTTCTTTTTAAAACTGCAATATCGTCTTCCTTGGTATCAACCTCGTCCTAAATGAACTCAGCCACAAAGTCGGCCAATGCCTGCCCTTTAATTACAGTCCTCGGGTGGTATATGATGTCGAACTCCCCTATCTTAATTGACCAAGCCCTCATCCTATCCGATTTCTCATATTTATGGATGACTTGCTTCAAAGGAGTGTCGGTGAGCACTACCATAGTGTGGGCTTGCAAGTAAGGCTTCATATTATTTGAGTCATATATCAAAGTATATGCAAATTTCTCCATCTTTGGTTATTTCAGGTCTGGCCCTTGAAGAGCCTTATTATTGAAATATGTTGGTTTTTGCACCCCTTTATCATCTAGGACGATAGATGCACTAATTATCGACTCTGATACTACTAAGTATAAATATAGCTTTTCTCCTTGGACGAACCAAGATAAGAGCATTGGAGAACCTAGGTTATCCTTAAGCTCTTAAAGGGCTTTCTCACACTCCTCATCCCACTCACACGCTTTTCTCAAAATTTTAAAGAAGGACATATACTTGTCTGTAGCCCTTGAGATGAATCTATTCAGTGCAGCTACTCTTCCCATCAGCCTCTACACATCTTTGATGTTCTTTGGAGTATTCATTTCAATCAGCGCTTTGATTTTCTCCAAGTTTGCCTCAATACCCCTTTGATTGACGATGAAGCCGAGGAATTTTCCTAAACCCACGCAGAATACACACTTGCCCGGATTTATCTTCATTTGGTAGAGATTCATTGTGTCAAATGTCTTCTCAAGGTCGGCAACATGGTCCTCGGCCTTGAGGATCTTCGTCAGCATGACATCTATGTAGACCTCCATAGTCTTGTCAATCTTATCTTCAAACATCTTATTGACCAACCTCTAGTAGTTTGCCCCTATATTTTTAAGGTCAAAAGGCATAACCTTGTAGTAATAGGTTCCTTTATCATTGATAAAGGAAGTCCTTTTTGGGTCGGCCTCGTCCATGAATATCTGATTGTATCCTGAGTACGCGTCCATAAAACTCATAAACTCATGCCCAACTGTGTCATCAAACATCTAATCTATTCGAGGTAGAGGAATGTTTTCTTTAGGATAAGATTTTTTTAGATCAGTGAAGTCGACACACATTCTCCACTTTCTATTTGCCTTTGGGACTATTACGACGTTGTATAACCACTTTGGATCGTGCACCCCCTGATGAATTCAGCTGACTAGAGTTTCTTAACTTCCTCCTGGATGACCCCATACTTCTCTCTTACGTAGGTTCTTCTTCTTTGCTTTACAGGCTTTGCCTTCTCATCAATGTTTAGCTTATGGAAGATGACCTTTGGGTCTATTCCTGGTATGTCTTTATGGCTCCACGCAAACACGCTTTACCTCTTCCTCAACAATTATATCAAATTATCTTTCACCTTATTTATTAGCGAATAACTGATTTGGATAATTTTTTCTGGCTCGTCCTCATTGTGGGCAATGGATTCTACCTCCTTTGTGTCTTTGACCTTATTTAGTTTCATATCCCCCCTTGCATTAAGAGTATCAATGTTGTAGGAGGTGGTGAGTTTTTTATGGGCCTCTCTCTGCTCGACCTAGCTAAAGTAGCATTCTCTGTCCTCTACCTGATCACCCTGGACTTCCCCCATTCCATAAAGGGTCGGGAATTTTACTATCCGATGTATGGTAGAGGGCACTGTTTTAGACTCTTTGAAGGATACACGCCCAAGGATGATGTTAAAGGTCAAAAATATATTTTCAACCATCACAAAAGCTGACCTTCTTTGTTAGTCACCTCGGCCAGGTGCCCAGGCAAACATCCATTTCAAACACTCCAAGAGGATGTAATTTTTCTCTACTGAACCCTATCAAGGGTTGGTGGTAAAGAATCAGTCTCTTCTTGCTAAGTTTTAACGCTTTGAAACACCTCCAAAACATGACATCGGCTGAGATGCCATCGTCCACCAAAATTTTGGATGCATCATACCCATGAACCCTGGTGCTGATGACCAAAGGGTCATCACAGGGGGGCCAAAATACCCTTAAAATCCAACCTTAACAATCCCACAATCAAAGTCTCCATATCCACCTTTTTTATTTTTCCTTGCTTCGGCTCTTAAGCAGCTGAGTTTACTTTAATTTACTTGGGGCTGACTTGGCCTCAATGACGTGTGCCTTGCGATCGGTCGACTCTGACCCTCCATCGGCCATTTCCCCACTTATCATTTCCATATTAAATGAAATTATATTGTAACATCCCTTTGCCTTAGGGATTTTTGGTGGGAGGTTTGGGTCGTCGTCATCACCATCAGACTGATCGTCCTTCTTATCGACCTGAGGCTGTCGTCTCGACCTCTCATCTCTTGACCCGTTATGTCTCTTCTAGGTATCATCCTTGGAACCACTTTGGTTAATGTACTTTCGAAGCTTCCCTTATTTCAAAATCTTCTCAATCTCATCCTTTAACATAAAACACTGGTCGGTGGTGTGGTTATGGTCTTAGTGGAATTCACACCACTTATTTTTGTCTCTCTTATGATGAGGAGACCTACGATTTTTAGGCCATCTCAAAGCTCTAGCATCATTGATCTTATTTAAAATCAAATCAAGATTTACTGTGAGTAGAGTGTAGTAAGAAAATTTGTCATCAACCGACCTCTTCTTCCCATCAATGCTCTTTTCTTTTTGAGATTTACTCACACCAGCTTCCTTTTCATCCTCTCCCTTGGTCGCCATGGCCTCCTTCGCATTCATGACTCCCCCGTCCATAGCCATAAGTTTTTCCATGGATTTTAGAGGATCCTCGATCAGATTCCAAAGTAATTTGCCTTTTTATAACCCCCCATTAGGGAAGTCATGGAAATATTCTCCTCGTAGTCTTTAACCTCCAACTTCTCTCTATTAAACCGTGCAATATAGTCTCTGAGAGACTCATATTCCCTTGCTTTAAATATAAAGGATATGTAACCTTCTTCTATGGTTTCATGCCTAAATAGAAGTTGAGAATGAACTTCTTGACCAGTTACTTGAAATTCTCTACAGAGTTTTTAGGAAGACATGTATACAATATATGGGCTACACCAGTCAGAGTGCTGTAGAATGCCCGACATCTCATTTCATCATAAACAGAATAGTTGTCGGTTGCAAATCAATACATCTTTATGTGATTAATATGGTTTATACTCCCATCGTACTTGAGTGTGATAGTTGGCGGCTTGAACTTGGCCGGGGTTGGATGGTTCACAATCCTCGCTACAAATGGAGACCCTTCCACATACCCCCTTTGAATAGGGTCTCGGCTCTTCAGGAGGTCACCGATTTTGTCCTCAATCCTTTGGATGGAATTGTTCCATGGATTCTTGGCCACTACTGCATTATCCCTTTCAGCTGCCGCAACGTTATCTCCAACTCCTTCTCTATCAGCTGGGCATTACACAGGCACTCGGCCAGCTGTACTTTGATAGCTATTCACCTCATTTGCTCTCCCTCTCGGACTTGTTGAGGCATATGATCAGCACAACCTTTATTCCCCCTAGAGGCCGTAATACTGTGTGTTTCGGAGAGTCGATCTCGTAGGTCTCCGACCGGGTCAAGTCGATCAAAATTTGACCCTCTACTTAATTTGTCAAATGCTGAAGCTCGGGGTTGGCCATCTTGGATCAATCGACCACTGTTTTCCCTACTAGTTGGAATTGGGCGCACTGTGTTTCTAGAAATTTCATAGGGATCACTGCAGTCATCCTCATCATAACACAAGTCGTCTGGGTTTTCCTACATTTTACCCCTCCTTCCCAGGCGTAAACGCTTAGGGTCGGGCACATCTCTGGGTCTGTATTGCTATGGAATTTCTTTGTGTGGGGATGGGGTTATCCCCTGTCTTCGAAGCCATCTCTTTGGCGGCCTGAGTTATCATCTTCGTTACAGGGCTGGTAGGTCTAGCCATCATAGTTTTGCAAAAGGTAACAACTTGTTCTTGCATTTTTAGTTGGCTGGCCACCAGCGAGCACAACACTGCCGCCACCTTAGCCATTTCTGACTGAGGAGGCGCCTGGATTGAGCTGGGGCCAGCACCATCCACCTTCCACACCTTAAACCCATACCTTTATGCCCCACAACCTGCTCCGAGATCCATAGCTTCCCCTAATCCGCCAAATTTGGGCAGACCTTTGGAGCTTCATAACTCCAGCCAGCTAACCCTTGATCGACGACCCACCTTTGAACCGAGATCGACCCAACTCCTAACCCATTTCCACTCATCACTGAACCACTTCCAACTACCTTCAATCCATACCTTACCCGAGCTCGATTTAAACCTCTCAAATTCGATACCATTACCCGCTCAAACTGGCCAAGAACCCTCATACCCATGACCACTACTGTCCATACCTTAACTCGGGTAGAGCCCCGGTTTGATCCTTCCAAACCCTAATCCCCATCTCTCACCCTTTAACCCAAATAACACGTACCTGCCAATCCTAAAGACCATATACACCACATGTTAAATGCCAACTTGTTCCCTTTCGAATAGTACCCTCATGAGCAAATCATATTTTTTTCCTCACCCATCACACATGCACTTGTGTGTGTCACCTAAAATACCCTCATCACCCCACTACTCCATTATCCTCACTGTACTTAGCCCTTATGCCCCTCACAACCTCACACGCCTCATACACCTTTCTTCTTCCAACTTTGCCCCTAGCTCCATGGCCACATTATAAAAGGAAGACTACAAGCATTATAGGGAAAACCCCCAGAGAGAAGAATATGGAGATAAACATCTTTGTAAATATTTTTTTTATTTCTTTTATTTTCCTTTATAGATTTTGTGAGGATTAGAGTGTGAGAGTTTGGATTGTATTGAAGAGTTTGGAGTTTAACTTGCAATTCAAGGAGACTTGATTCTAAGGTTTGTTCCCTTATCTCTACCTTTTTTAATTTCATACATAGTTTGTTGATAATATTATATTTGTTGTGTTTTATCACCATGTTATGCTAGAAACCCTTTCAAGGGGTGGGGTGATCCCATTATTTGATGTTAATCCCATTTTAATTAGTTTATTTAAATTAAATGTCCCTATGATGATTAATTTTTCACTCTTACATTTTGATTTACGCATCGAGAGAGGGTAAATGATTTTCGAGAGAAAATCGAGATTCTAGTCTTAGTTTTCATTTTAGAATCGAACTAGAGATAGGTTTTTCTAAAATGTGAAATTATTTCTTTGAATTTCAACTCTAAAGTTATTTCTATGATTTAAACTAATTTAGTAAATTGATCCTTGCAGGTGGTTTGTTAAATGATGTTTATATGTATTTTTTGAGAGTTGTCGGAGTGTTAAATTTAATTTTCTAAAAGGTTATTATTAAAATTACATTTGCAACGAGAGTTGATTCGTAATTTTGATACTAACTTGGGAGGTTTAATTTGAATGAATTAATAAATAAGATTAACTAGAATATATTGTGTAATCCCATCCCTTGTTAGCTCTTACTTTGATTTCCTCATTCATCTCATATTTTACATTTTTATTTAGTTAGTTTCACTTATTTTTCATCACACTTTTTAGTTAGTCTTTAAATATTTGATTTAGTTTAATCTTATTTCACCCCCATCACACAATTTTTTTAATATTAAAAAAGCTAACAAAATAGAAAAAGTAAAAATTTTAAAAAGAAATTGAATAAAAAAAATGAATTACGTCTCTCTTCTCTTATATGTTTCATCCTCATATTAGAATTGACACCCTTACTTGCCTCTTCACTCTAATTTTATTATAGTTTTGTAGGTATTTGACGGTTTTGATTAACTTGGCGTCAATAATGACAAACACGCAAAACTCCAAAGTTATCAAATGGCGTCGTTGCCGGTCTTTGGAGTTTGAAGCACTTGGAGAGCATTTTGTATTGTGATTCATTTGTTTTCCATTTTTACTTTTTAGTACCATTTTGATTTTTATTAGAAGTTTTGTAGTATAACTTTATCTTATTTTGCTTGTATTGCGGTGCTTGGAGACACGATATATTTTTCATTTAAATTTGTAATAAAAGAATAAAAGCATGATAGGAAAACCGGACAAGGTAGAGAGAGGGAGTCCAAAGGCGAGTATTTAGAAGCCTCTCTACTTTGGGTCGGTAGGACTCCCGGAGCCGACTGAGATAGGCGAAATCCCCACCCGTTCGACTCAAATCGTTCATCACCCCACGCGTGTAAAAATCGTGGGAGGTACATTTCTCAACCCTCGCGAATTTCCTGCTATCGAGTCAATATTGTGTGTGCTTATGTGCTCTTATTTGATTTTTATTATCGCATTTATTTTTGAATGTGTATGATGAAATAATCAATTAAGACCTACACCTGGTCATTCACGAGAAGGGATTTCATCATCCGACTCACTCGCTTATCCTTTGTGTGCTACCCTAGCTATCATTAAATTTAAAATCAGTCAACTGGCTATCCCAACAGGAGAACATTTTTCCAAAGGTGATCACAAAGATAAATCCCGTGATTTTTATCACCCGCGGACTTAATTAAAATTTGAATACCCTTTCACTAAATTTTGAAGATAAAAATAGGCTATGTGTTAGTTCGGATTTATCCTTGACTTGTGTGTGTCCAATTCAATCTTTAGGTAGTCGGTTTTAGTGTGTTCGTCCAAATCGAGAGTCCAAATATTTTTTCCCATCTTTTCTTCCAAAAAAAATCCAAAAATATTTTCTGCCTTTATTTTTATAAAAATCCAAAAATATTTTCTTTCCCTCATTTTCAAAAAAATCCAAAAATATTTTTTTTCCTTTTGAAAAAACCTATAAAAATCGAAAAAGAAATATTTCTCTCCTCATTGCCAATGAACTTCCCTTACGGGAATACTTTGGTTATTTTACATTCACTCGAAGCATGTTTGACGTTGAGCCCGAGTTGAACCTCCACATTTTACTTAGTGTCTTTAACTCTCAAACACACACCATTGATACTCATGCGTCACCCACACACACATCTTATATTCCATCGCCTCAGATGATGAGTGTCAATGCGTCAAATGCTTCATCGTACACATATTGCTTTCAAGTTGATCACTTGTTCTATGAGTACCCATACTTTCCATATCCATCTGAACCCACCATGTACCAAGTGTATCCGCATGAAACTGTTCCGGAACCCACCTCGACCTATTGTCATCATATATCCAATCCCGAATGGTGTGAACAACTAAGCTATTCGTTGAGGCATGATCACCCTCCTACGCAATATGAATCCCAGCCCGATGTTGTGGATACTCACACGTTCCAACAGTCATCATGGCAATAAATTTCACCCCATCCCGATCAGTCCCCTCACTACACACCCAATGATTATCATCCTTTTATCTCTCACGGAGATGTTTCTCCTGTATATGAACAACTTGGCCCACTCCCCACAGTTCATACGATTATTCTCCATATAGTCCTGCTAATAGTGAGTTATGTCCACCTCCGCAACCCATCACTCCACCACCATCATCCACCTCCAATCTCAAAAGCCTCTTGAAAAAGTTCATCCTCGATCAAGAGCAAGCCACTCAATATCAAAATGAAGTGCTCCAACGGCTTGAACAAAGATTAAATAAAATTGAGTGTGAGATAGAGTCTCATTTCACCCCAAGTCAACCCATTGTTGCACTCACGTGGAATGATGATGAGTCATCTTGTGCCACTGAGTGTGAGTGTGACCAATACTACCAGCTCGAGAATCTCAATGTTGAGACCATTCCATGGTCCGGGCCTCAAGTTGACAATCGTGTTGATTTATCCAAAGATAGTTAGACTGATCCAATCCCGCTTTGTCCAAATGAACCCACCATTGAGGTTCACATTTCCCTTCCCGTCGAATCCAAAAAAGTGTTCGAGTTTACACCTATTTAGCCCACTGCGTGTGTTCCCGAGGAACCACTTCATCTTAGGATAGCTCTGGCTACGAGTGCTCACTATTTTCTCGAGATTGAATCTGAGATGGTTCCTACCTCTCCGGATATGGATCTTATCCCACTATGCATGTCTCCCTTTGAGCCCATATTTTTAGTGATTCCTCTATCTCCGATCTTGGTTCCTCGTTTGAATGATCCACCATATTAATTGGTGATAATCTTGTGGAGAAGTTGACCACTCCATCTTTAGATACCATACACCCTTGTGAGTATTCCTTAACTCCTCCCGACGAGTGTGTGTCCTCTACACTTGAGTTGGATCATCTTCCCCAACCTTTTGTCCCACTCGACCAATCCTTTGTCCCGCCCGATCCACCCATTATTTCACACTCTCCATTACTTTGTTTGGACTTAGTCATTATACCTCAACAGTTCATATATGTTTATCTAGGTCCTTACTTAAAACCATCATCCACCATCCATGAGAGTATTTATGGTGCTGCTCTCCACTTCCATGACACAGAGCTTGTTACTCCATGCCCACCACTCTCTTGTGGTGTTGATTTTTCCCATCGACATCTTCCTGATGTGTCACGGAATGACCATTATCATCATCCATTTATAGAACGGTCGTGTGCTTTTTATGATCCCCACCACATTCTAATTTCCAAACCATTCCGACTTCCTCACCAATTAGAGCATCATGCTTATAGGACCATTGTTGACCTCACCTTTAGGCTCAATAAGGCCCGTGATTGACACCTTTTAACTCTCACCCTTACCCTAATACTCACCCTCCCATGGTCCACAGATGCTTTGCATTGTGTGATGCACTTTTCCATACAAGTGCATTGACCTTGTAGCCTTTACCCAACAGGACTAACACTTCAGTCTTGTTTGGGGGTGATTATCATCACACATTTTTTTCCGCCACGTGATTTCGTAGATCTTATCTTTAGGGTGATAATAGGTTCGGTCTAGCTGAAGACATTAAACTTAGCTCTATCGGGAGGCAGCCCGTTGTTTTCGAGTATGAGTCTTATCCTGTTTGGGGGTGCCGTTTCACATCACCCAATGCTTTACCATGTTTATATACTTGTACACATTTTTATCTTATTATTTATTCAGGTTTCATCTTAGCTACATCTGATACACTTCATTAGCGGTCGATTATGGTAATCTATGCTCTCAATTTTAAAAATCATTTTACTTAACATTGAGGACGATGTTCCTTTTTGTTTGGGGTGGGAAATTTTATCAAAATTGTACCTCTTTTGAAAAAAATTCAAAACCCGATTTTTAAATTTTTTGTGCATTTTCTTTCATCTCACTCATTGACGTGAATTTTCTATCGTCCATCTTTTAAGTCTAGGAATCCAACTAGGGGATATTTTTTCTAAATAGCTTATGTAATACGTATCAAGGAATTTTTCACCATAAATTTCTAGACTCAACAATATTTGCGCACGTATCACATCACTACGGTTTAGAGTTGAAGAGTACTATAATTCTCAAGAAAATCTTAAGGATAACAAGTGGATACTTTAGCTTGTGAGATTCGTGCCTTTTACCTTTCAAAGAGTTTTACGGAATCTCTGAGTCACAAGTTGATTCAACTTCCTTTGGGTCCGTACTTAAATAGTTGTATGATCTCATTATTCTTCACTAAAATTTTTGGCTTCATCACTGAGAACGACATCACTTTCGATTTGTAAGAAACATGTGTCTTGAAGTTATTCCGATCACTAGATTTTCATCTATACACTAACCAATTTCCACATCCATTTACCTCTTATTTTTCATATCATCACCATCTACCATCCTCATTTTCATATCAACTCCATTTTCCACCACCATGTTAAAAAGGAGAAGAGTGTCGAGGGTATAAAAGAGAAAAAAAAATGTGGGAAAAAAAAAGAAAAAAAAAGAGAAAAAAAAGAAGAAAAGAAAAGAAAAAGAGAAAATTACAGTCAAGTTCTTGTGAAATAAAGATATTTGTTCCTCAAGTGTTGAACATTCTTATCATAAACCATTAAAACATCCATCATACCTTATCTCATCCCATACTTCTCATTTCATTTCCCCTCATCCATATGCATCCATGTTTTCCCCTAGGTGTTCGGGTAAATGAAAGTCAACGTGGTGAATAACTTGACGTTCTCACTATAGTGATTAACATTCTTTCATGAGAAAATTTTTCTTTCTAAATGTTCGTTCGTTCTTATATGTGTGTGAGATATTTGACCTTGCTTACATTTACTCACCTCCTCACACACAAGAGTGATACACTTACCCAAATCTCATGAGTTTGTTTGAGAGAGATCTATACGTGATATTTTGAAGTTGAAGTGTTGATTTCAAAAAGGCGATCTAAGAATTACTCTTATGATACTCGACCCGTTTTGACGGATTCACACACACACTTTGAGTTCTAGGAAGGATGTGCCTAGAGTATTTACTTAGCTAAACTTTTATAAACTTCTAGCTTGTATTTCTCAAAATATTTCTCATGATGGACTGTGTAATTATTCTATGTCTAATAAGAGATTGACTGTCATTTGAAAATAAAGAATTTTGTGGATATATTTCCTTCAAACCCTCATGAGACAAAACTCGTCCTGTTAGGAAACCTATAGGTCTAAAGGCTTGTTCCACAGGCTAAGTGCAATCGCAAGTGCCAGCGAAAGTGGTACACTTTTGGTTTCTTATCTTTCTTTCTCTCTATATTTTGCTCGAGGACTAGTAATGTTCTGTTTGGGGGTGGTGTGATAAGCAAACAAAAGTGTTTAAATAATACCCCAAATAAACGGTTTTTAATTGCTAATTCTCGACAAAATGGGACTTATGCGCGTATTTGTCTGTTTTATAGGCTTGCTTGCACTTGCGGATTTAAAATCTCTATTTCGAGGCAAATTGAGACAAAATATGAGCTAATACATTGTCCCGTAACCTTCACCTAAACCCATCCCGAACCCTCATATGTTTAGTTTGCACCCTTTATTTATTTTTATTAATTTTTTAGATTTTATTTGAGTCGTTTTCAATTTTTATGATTTATTTTATATTTTGTATATAATTTTGCATATATTTTTAGGATTTATTTGTGTTGGCTATTTTTTATCTTTCCTTTTATATATGTGTAAGTTTTATTTTTATTAGATCTTTATTTTTATTTTTATTTTTATTTACCAATATTTTTTATTAGGATAGATTTATTTTTGTCTTTTATTAGGAATATAATTTTTTTGTTTCATTAGGTTTTGTATTTTCTTTAGTTTTATTTTATTAGGATTTTAATTTTTAGTTTTTATAGTTTTTAAATTTTTTTAGTTTTATTAAATTTTTTTAGTTAGATAGTTTTATTTATTTATTTATAGTTGGGTACAAATCTAAACACACACACATTACTATCCTACATACTCCTACACCTAATTACTCACTCACCCTCACCCTTGTCCCATATACCCCCCACACAGCAGACTATCCCACCATCTTCAACCTCCCACACACTTTCTCTCCTCTTACCTCCATTAACAACAAAACCCATTAACCACTCTTCTCTCTTTCCTCTCTCATCCACCATTTCAAGACCCACCTTCCACACCTTAAACCCATACCTGTATGCCCCACAACCTGCTAACAGATCCACAACTTCCCCTAATCCGCCAAATTCGGGCAGATCTTCGGGGCTTCATAACTCCAGCCAGTTAACCCCTGATTGGCGACCCACCTTTGAACCGAGCTCGACCCAGCTCCCAACCCATTTCCACTCATCCCTGAACTGCTTCCAACTACCTTCTATACATACCCTACCCGATCCCGATTTAAACCTCCCAAATCTGGTACCATTACCCGCTCAAACTGGCTAAGAACCCTCATACCCATAACCACTACTGTCCATACCTTACCTCGGGTGGAGCCCCGATTTGATCCTTCCAACCCCGAATCCCCATCTCTCACCCTTTAACCCAAATAACCTGTACCTGCCAATCCTAAAGACCACATACCCCACATGTTAAATGCCAACTTGTTCCCTTTCCAATAATACTCTCATGAGCAAATCAGATTTTTTTCCTCACCTATCACACATGCACTTGTGTGTGTCACCTAAAATACCCTCATCACCCCACCACTCCATTATCCTCACTATATCTATTCCTTATGCCCTTCACAACCTCACACACCTTTATTCTTCCAACTTTGCCCCTAGCTCCATGGCCACATTATAAAAGGAAGACTACAAGAATTGTAGGGAAAAAACCTTGAGAGAAGAATAGGGAGAGAAACATCTTTGTAAAAAAAAAAATTTCTTTTATTTTTCTTTAGAGATTTTGTGAGGATCAAAGTGTGAGAGTTTGGATTGTATTGAAGAGTTTGGAGTTCAACTTGCAATTCAAGGAGACTTGATTATAAGATTTATTCTCTTATCTCTACTTTTTTTAATTTTATACTTAGGTTGTTGATAATATTACATTTGTTGTGTTTTATCACCATGTTAGGCTAGAAACCCTTTCAAGGGGTGGGGTGATCCCATTATTTGATGCTAACACCATTTTAATTAGTTTATTTAAATTAAATGTCCCTTTGATGATTAGTTTTGCACTCATTTTGATTTACGCCTCGAGAGAGGGTAAATGATTTTCGAGAGAAAATAGAGATTATAGTCTTAGTTTGCATTTTGGAATCAAACTAGAGATAGGTTTTTCTAAAATGTGAAATTATTTCTTTGAATTTCAACTCTAAGCTTATTTCTATGATTTAAACTAATTTAGTAAACTGATCCTAGCGCGTGGTTTGTTAAATGACGTTTGGATATACTTTTCAAGAGTTGTAGGAGTGTTAAATTTAATTTTCTAAAAGGTATTATTAAAATTACATTTACAACGAGAGTTGATTTGTAATTTTTATACTAACTTAAGAGATTAAATTTAAATGAATTAATAAATAAGATTAACTAGAATATATGGTGTAGTCCCATCCCTTGTTAGCTCTTACTTTGATTTCCTCATTCATCTCATATTTTATATTTTTATTTAGTTCGATTTCACTTATTTTTCATCACACTTTTTAGTTAGTTTTTAGATATTTGATTTAGTTTAGTCTTATTTCACCCTCATCACACAATTTTTTTAATATTAAAAAAGCTAAAAAAATAGAAAAAGTAAAAAGTCTAAAAAGAAATTAAATAAAAAAATGAATTACATCTCTCTTCTCTTATATGTTTCATCCTTAGATTAGAATTGACACCCTTACTTGCTTCTTCACTCTAATTTTATTATATTTTTGTAGGTATTTGAAGGCTTTGATTAATTTGGCTTCAACAATGACAAACACACCTCAAAAGTCCAAGTTATCAATGCCCATTCTCCTGAGGTGCGCATGGGCATTTGGAACCACCCCACGTGTCTTGACTTCTCATGTTGCTCACCAAATACTTGTGACTATTTGATTTACCATAATCTGATAGTTGCATTTGAAAGGACTACCTCAGTTTAGTATACAAAACAGAGAACTTATATTTATGAACTTTTCATGATTTCAAACTTCCGTTTAATTAAGGCATTTCTTGTTCTCTTTATTCTTCAACAACCTCTTCCTCATGCTTCCTTATTTTCAGGTTCTGTGAAGTCACTCTTACTTCGAACCAAGGTTTCATTCTTGTGCATCTTAAGAGCGACCATGTCTAGTCTTTTTATTAATTTCTCACTGGTACAATTCTGTTTCCATTTATGTTTCTTTGAAATTCTTTACTCTTGGCATATGATAGTCTAGGAGTCACATTTTAGTTTATTTGTATTAGTAAATTCATGTCCTGATATTCAAAAGATAGCCCCTATATTTCAAGTTTTATTTCATCTAATTCACCTTTGTTCCAATATCTTGACTAACTCCAATCGTTTGGGTCGTCTCTCAACCTGGACTAATAAGAGAGGCTTCAATGTTAACGGGCCCTCACAAATATGGTCGAAATTACAGATGCATTTAAGCCAGAGAACAACAAAATAAGGGACTCCACACGAGGGGCTTCTTCTTCAATTACTTGTATAACTAGTCATCCATTGAGGGCCCAAAACATCATTCAAGAGGTGGGCCTATATAATCCCGAGGAAACACCATGGGAAACCCCCAATCTCTAATGAGTCAATAAATAATATGCCTAAGAAGAATGCCAATGAGTGGGATGAACACCTTGCTCTCCAAAGGGTCTTGTCCATTCGGCTTGCCGATGAGACTGACCTTTCCCCGAATGATCTCCATGGGAACGTTTTTCTTTAGGTCATTACTTTCAAGTCGGGCTTAGAATTACCCTCCCAAAGCCCATTCGTGATGTCCTCATCTTCATCAATCTTGCCCCTCTAAAATGATACCGAATGACTGACGGATTATAATTGGGCCTATAGTGCATTTCCATGACCTATTCATCCCCCAACACCCTTAACTATTGACGAGCTACTGACTATCAACAAATCGATGGCCTCATAAATGTGGTGGTATACCCTAGGCTGCAAATATAAGGGTTCAAATTTTCTCACTTTAATTCCCTCTTCCAACTATGATTGGAGGCATCATTTTCTCTTCATCAAGGGTGAAGGGTGGGAATGTGATTATAAGAACGATCTTACTAATCATCTTTTTTCCTTTTCCCTTTATCTAGAACAATTCCGATCTGAGTGAGTCATGTCCTTATAATCGCATGTTGTATTTTCTTATGAAAGACTTTGTACTAATATTCTAGATTCTTGATGCTATGTAGGGATTTTCAATGACCTTCCTGACATTCCTGTAGCTCGAATGGAGAGAGTTCAAGAAGTTGTGAAAAAGTCTCGATCGTTCAAATAAATTTGCGACCTCAAGAGGCCCAAATAGTCATTTTTATTGCCAGGGTTCAATAGGTATGTCACTGAGATGCTCTTCGGCTCGAAGATGAAATTGAGGAAGGGCACCTTTTTTTTATCTGCTTTCCACGTTCGTAACTTCCCACTTCTTCAGATATAATTTTCACATGCTGAACAAATTTTTATCTTATATGATAAAATTGATTAATTTTTCCCCACATATCTTTTTAGCCATCGAAGAAATGTCTCGCCGACCATACCGCCAGGCTCTCCAAAGGCTGAATCGGGCACCTAATGCCCCTCAACCCGCTGCTCCTTAATCGAACTGTAGACGGCTATTATAAACCCCACACCCTATTAACATAATTAAATAGACATCCTCCGTTCATCTGGTGGGCGAGGAAGCTCTATAAAGGATATGTTTGAAAAAAGACCCATGGAGGCTGAAACTACTCCTAGTTTTTCTTGGAGGAGGCTGGTTATTGATGATGATGATGGTGACGAAGTGATTGAGGTCAGGGGGAGGTCTAGAGTTACCGACCTTCGGTATGATTCTCCGAAAGAAAATTAGTTGTACTTTCAGGATGATATCCACTCCGACGATCTTAATCGCCTAAGCGGGGGTACGATCGCTTGTGCTAAAGAGATAATCCTTCTGGGATCCAAGGTCACCATATGTTCAGTAGTTTTCTTCATCTTATTTTCTTTCTATCACTTTTAACTGTAATTCTTCATTGTAGGTGATCATTTTTAGGTATTTCATAGCTCAAAAGTGGTTGAGCTAAAAAGATGAATCGAGGAAAATATTGGGATTAAAGGTTAAAATGGAAATCGAGAAGAAGTACACGATTTAAGTCGAGTAGAACCTCACGATAGCCTGAATAGAGCATGACATTGAGAAAGATGCTAGGGACCATGCTCTTATTGAGAAGAATAATATCACCGGGGAGAATGATTGAATTCGGGATGAGGTCATGGAGCTGAAGTGCCAACTTATTGAGAAAGACAAGTAGAGGGAAGATGCTATTAAAGTCGAGAAGAATTTATCTCCCTTAACTAGGTTTAAGAACTTAAAATATTTTCTTACCTCTAAATATTGTGGGCTAATAAAGTACCAACCCTTCATCAACGACTATCATGAATTAGTGAACCAGGTCAAGGAAGTTCATCCTAATATGGACCCGACTTTTTTCATCCCCCAAGACTGCGAAGGAGCTGAAGAATAACCCATGCCTTCGCCTTCATGCATGGATCTGTAAGGATTTATATAACATCGAAGATTGTATGTTGAACCTTAGCTTCTATTTAGCTTTGAGAATGAGGACCTGCACATCTCCATGTATGGGGAACTGAGTCATCTTTTACCATTCACTCACGCTCCTGAACCATCCTCGATTTCATAGTTTTCCCTTTCTTATCTTTACAACATTTGAATTTTTGAAGTTTGTAATATTGGATTCAGGATAGAATATTTTGTTGGATATTTTTGCTTGTAGTTTGAACATAATTTTTGACTGACTTGGTTAAGTATTGTTGTCGTAATGACCCCTTAGATTCTATGTCACAGTTTCTTTTATTCTTGGTGTGCTTTAGGTTTGAATTTTTGTGTATAAGAGGCTTTTTTGCCGGTGAAAAAAATCATGTTAGATTTATATACTTGCACTTGGTTATTGTTTGCTTGTCAGAATTATGACCTTTGAATGTCTCTATGATGACTTGATCGATGAAAACCAAATTATTGCACTATCTTTATGTGATATGATGTCAAACTTCTTGTTTATACTTAGTCGATGAACCGAGTGATTTATACTCTGAAGATTAATTAATGAAGGGTGATGTCATTGGTCATTTATATTTCGATCATCAATTTTTATTTAAAATAAAATATCACACTAACTTTGTTACACCAGACATATATCCCCGTATACCCCCATTTTATTAAAAAAATAAAGTTTGTGATCAAAGACTGCCATCCTTGACTCAGAGTTAACCCAATTTATACTCTCGCCGATGACGCCGTGTAAACCAGATTAGATCTGAGGGGGGCGAGAGTTGGCATACTAAGATTTGGCTTGGTGTGAGCCGTCATCCGACCTAGTAATTGATTCATAATCTGGTATGACCTAAAAGTGTAGGTGGGCATTCGACTGCTATACTAGCGCATAAACTGGTATGACCCGAGTAGGATGGGCGTAGGAGAAAAGCACAATATTGGAGAAATGATTCTTTTATTGATAATGACGGTGTTTCAAAGGGCTATATTTAAAGGAGATAAAAAGAAAGGATTACAAATTAAAGTACTTAAATCAAGAACAAATGGATATAAAAGTGCTTCACGAACGTTGTCTGTCAAACGATGCTCTATCGTGTTCAATCTCCTTTATTACTGATTATAAGGATTCAAATTTTCCACATTCCAAGGCCGTGGAAGGGTTCAACCCTCATAATCCCTCAAGTCGTAAGTTCATGGTCTTATGATACGGGCAACGACATATGGGACTTTCTAGTTGTTGGCTAGCTTTTTGTGATTTGGATTCCTTATTGATTGCATAATTTTTTTGAGGACCAATTATCGACTTGGAATGTTAATTTATTCACTATTCTATTGTAATATTGGACTACCTTTTGTTGGGTCACGACCATTTTCAATGCTCTTTCATCTTCTCTATCTTCCAGGAGATTCAGATCGACTCTAAGCCGCTCGTCATTTTCTTCTTTTTCTAAATGGTTAACCCTCAAATTAAGAATCTTTAATTCGACTGGTACAACAGTTTCGGTACCATAGCACAGAGCAAATGGCGTTTATCCCATTGGGACTCTTGTATTTGTTCTTTATACCCATAAAATTGATATTGAATTCACCCTTGGAATTATCCAAGTCATCTTTTATACCACAAAGGAGTGGTCGGTTCGTCACTTCAACCTGACCTTTGCACCTGGAATGTCTGGGGCGGAGAAGTAATGCTTGATCTTGAACTGTTCACATAGATTATCGATTCTTAAACTGTAAAATTGCCTACCGTTATCATAGATTATGGCTTGTGGAATACCAAATCGACTGATGATGTACCTCCAGATGAATGAGTGAACCTTTTGATTGGTGATCCTGGCCAAGGGTTTTGCCCTAACTCTTTTCATGAAATAATCGATTACCACCAGGAGAAACTTGCATTGACCATTCCCACATAAAAATGGGCCAAGGATGTCCATCCCCTATAGGGAAAATGGCCACGATAATAGGATTATAGAAAAATCTTTGGCTGGATGATGGATATCGTTCACAGTTCATTGACATCAGTCGCATTTACTGATATAGTTCTCAGCGTCCCTTCTCATCGTCGGCCAGTAATATCCTTGTGTGAGGGCCCTCGGGCTAGGTTTTTTTACTAGGTGTCCACCACATATGCCTTCACAGAATCATCGTCACTTCCATAGGTTGAACACATTGAAGTATTAGTCACGCATACCCCATTCGATATAGAACTTCTTCATAAAATAAGTACTTCTTTGCCTTAAGTTGTACCTTTTTTTCTTTCACCCGATCTTATATAAGGATTCCTTCTCTCATATATTAGATGTACTTGCTCATCTAGTTATGTCCTCGCTTTGCAATACTTATTGTCTTCCCTTCCTCTATATGAATACTAGACCAATTTAGGGTCTCCACGAGGGGATATCAATTTCCATTATCGATGGAAGCGAGTTTGTCCATTTCGCGTGGGATATGCTTGACAAAGAAAGCTTAGAACTGTCCCGCCATGTTCTAAAACTATTTCAGGCAGGACATCATATTTTACCCTTTTGCTTCATTCTCCCCCATCATTTATTGGATGAAAACATTTGAATCACTGAAGAACTCCACTTGGTCTTCCTTGAGAGATAGGTAAAGTTTGTGCCCCGACGATCAGAGCCTCATACTCATTATTTGATGCCCTAAAATTTAAACGTAGTGCAAACTCCACGGTTGACTCGTCGAGCATTTCTGTGATTAGTCCCATCCTAAGCCTTCTTTGTTAGAAGAGGAAACCACATGGATCACCCATAAATGTTTCCCCCAATGGTTTTAAGAGAAGTGTCATCCCCTTTCATGCTCATAAATTCATCTACGAAGCCAGATACTTCACATCCCTTGATAGCTACCACTAGTTCATAGCATAAGCCAAACTCCCACAACTCGAATGGACACTTCATCAATTACCCAGAGATCTTCAGCTTGTTGAGGACGTACCCAAGTTGGTAATCGATAAAAACCCATATGGTATGGGCCTAGAAATACGACCTCAACTTTCGAGCTAACATGGCGAATGCGAAGGACAATTTCTCCAATATTGGTTATCTAGGCTCTGCTTCTTCGAATACCCCAATGACATCGTAAATTAGCCATTGAACCCCTATATTGTCCCTTATTAGGACCGAACTGATTGTTGTTGAAGAGACGATGAGGTAAATTTATAATTCGTCTTCGAGAACTGTCTTTGACAGGAGTGGGACTTCTGGCAAATAGGTCTTCAAGTCTTATAAGAGGTGTTCGCATTCTCCTATCTGGACAAATGCTTTCTCCGGTGTTTATAAAAAGGGGAAGCACCTATCAGTTGCCTTACTTATGAACTAGTTTAGTGATTCTACCCTCCCTATAAGTGACTGCACCTATTTTACAGTCTTCAAACTTCTCATATCTAATGTCGATTGTATCTTTTTAGGGTTGGACTCTATCCCTATATGTGTCACCATATAACCTAAAAAATTTCCTAATTCTATGATGAAGTTGAATTTCTCTAGTTTAGCTTTATTCGGAACATGTCGAGGATTTTAAAAGTCTCCTCCAAATTAGTTAGATGATAGTATCCTTTTATGTTTTTCACTAGCACATCATCGACCTACATTTCCATTATTTTTACTATTTGTTCCTTGAACATTTACTTAACGAGCCTCTAATAAATATCTCCGATGCTCACCAAATTTATGACATCATTTGGTAATAATATGTCCCCCGATTATTTACGAAAGAAGTCTTATCCTCATTTGTCGGGTGCATTTAGATCTGATTGTACCTGAAGTAGGCATCCATAAATGACATGACTTAATGCCCGGATATAGCATTAACCAGCGCATCAATCCTGGGCATCAGGTATAAATCCTTAGGATAAGCTTCATTCAAATATGAGTAATACACACATAATCGCCACTTTTCATTCGACTTTTTGACCATGATGATATTCAACAAACCATTTGGGATACTTAACATCTTGAACAAAACCTGCGTCCAATAACTTCCCTACTTTAAATTGGGTTACCTGATTTTGTCTTATAGTTGCATGCCCTTTTCTTTTATCGTATGGGTTATCCTGCCGGATCCATCTTTAGTTGATGAGTTACGAACAAGGCAGCAATATCCGACATATCTTTGTGGTTCAATGTAAATGTCATGTGGCGTATTTTCATATACAAAATTAATTCCTTCCTCTTCTTATCAGTTAGTGATGACCCCACGTATAGTATCCTCTCTGTATGGTTGTCATATAGTGGGATTGTGACCAAGTATTCAATTGCGGATCCCATGGTTGTTTCATCTCTCAAATCCAGACCGTTGATGTTAAACATCTCCTTATTTTTCTTCAGGGATGAAAAATAATAACTCTTGGAGTGCGACTAACTCCTGCGCACTATTTATATTCTGTTCGATGTTGGGAACTAAAGAGTAAGGCACTTGATTATTAGAACTGCATCAAGTATGCTCAGGGTCATTCACTTAATTAGTATATTATAGGCCAAAGGTGACCTTACCACTAAGAATTACACCTGTAACATAATTGACTTAGGATCTTTCCCTATTATGAAACCTTATAGATAGACCTACTATTCAGATAATCCTAAAAGCGAGCCCTTCATCAAATTTAGTCGCACACCCTAGCTTCATTTGTTCAAAACACTAAAAGTAGATGATGTTCGCCAAATTCCTCATGTCAACCATAATTCTTTCGACAATCCAATTTGATATCAAAGTTGTGATCGGAAGAGGATCGTCATGAGGAGTGATCAAATCCCGAAAGTCCTTCAGTTTGAAGGTTATATCTTCCCTAGCCTTCAATAGGTTTCTTCATTTGTACTTCCATCAACACCCTATTTTAGCTCTTGTACGCTTTATGAGATGACGTTAATTCTCCCCCAGGTGCGAACCCCTCGGATATCATGTTGATCCTCCTCTATTTTTCAATTGCAACAACTCCCTTGGGTTCCTCTAACCATATTTCTCGATATTTTGATAATCTTTTGTGCTAATTCTCCCTTCTCCCGTATCCCACTCATCCTCTATGTCGTTCCTTTTTAATGCACAAAATCTTGTTGATGCCTCCTCTGCACCAGTGCCTCGATTTTGCTCTTCAGATGGAGGTAATTGTTGGTATCATGGCTATCATCTTTATGTAAATGGCTGTAAAGGTTCGATTTTGTCTTGAGTGGCCTGTTCTTTGGTCTGTTTAGCCATGTCCCTCCTCATCCCGGTCCACTAATATTATATTATCATATCTTAGTACATCTTGCCCCCACTGGGATGCTCCGTAAATAGCAAACCACGAGCCTCAGCTAAACTTTCCCTCCATAAATTAGGACAATCTGGCACGACCAAACATCCTTAAATTCTCAATCCTCTATCTAAACTGATCGAGAAAGAGGTAACCCCTCCCGATACAAGCTTTCGTACCTTCTCCAGACAAAAGGAGTTCGAAGCTTGTGCCTGAATCACTTGCGACACAATAACATGTGTAACGGACACAACTACTAAAAAGCCGTCCGATAAATCCATACCATATATGGCACTCCATCTCTCTGCCCAAATATTAGGCAAATCCTCTTTATTCTCTCTTCGTAATTCTGCTGAAGTAACAATCGATCTGCGACTCAAGGCATCTGCTACCATATTTTCCTTCCCCAAATGGTATTGGATCGATAAGTGGTAGTCCTTCACAAACTATAACCATATCCTATGTCTCATGTTCAAGTCCCTCCGAGTGAAGAAGTAATGAAGCCTCTTGTGATTGAAAAATGACGCAAAACTCTCATCGAACAAGTAATGTCTGCAAATATAGAGAGTAAATACTACCACCGCCAACTCCAAGTTATGAGTGGGGTAGTGGCTCTCGTGATGCTTAATCTTATGAGAAACAAAAGCTATAGGCCTCTACTCTTGCATCAATAATCCCCCTAACCCCTGAAGTGATGCATCCATGTAAAAAAAATACTCTAGGCTGCCCTATGGTAAAGCAAGGACATGTGCGGTCAAGAGATTCTCGTTGAGCTCCTTAAATGCTCGCTAATAGTCTACAATCCAAACAAATGATACCCCCTTTTGGGTGAGGTACGTCAGTGGCCTAAAAATCTTTGAGAACCCATGAATGAACCTCCTGTAGTACCTAACCAAACCCAAAAAACTCTTAACATCTATAGGCATTGTGGGTTGTCCCCAATCCATAACCGAAGTTATTTTGCTAAAATCCATCAAGATCCTAGCCTCAGACACAACGTGGCCCAAGAACTGTACCTCTCGAAGACAAAACCCATACTTAGATAACTTAGTGTACAAATTGTGTTCTCGTAGTGTCTACAAAACCAATCTAAAATATTACTTATGCTCCTCCTCGGACCGAGAGTACACTAAAATATCGTCAATAAATACTATGACAAACTGATCCAAGAATGGGTCGAACACCGTATTCATCAAGTCCATAAACACCATTGGTGAACTGGTTAAACCAGATGGTATGACTTAGAACTCATATGATTCGCAACTCCCCAGAAAATCTATCTCCGAAACATCCTCATCTCGAATACGCAATTGATGATACCCAAGTGCAAATCAATCTTGTAAAAGAATTACGCTCCCGTCGAATAGATCATCGATATGCGGTAACGGATACTTGTTCCGTATCGTGACCTTTATTAGATCCTGATAATCCATACATAATTGAATGGAACCGTCTTTTTTCTTCATAAAAAAAACTGGATCTCCCCACGAAGACGTACTCCTTTGTATGAATCCCTAGACCAATAACTGTTAAATCTGCTCATGCAAGTCCTGCATCTCTAACAGATCCATCCAATATGGTGGCCTCTCAATGGTCCTGATTTTAAGTGCCAAATTGATACAAAAATCTATCTCTAGTGCTGGCGATAACCTCGGTACCTCATTAAATGCATCCATAAAATCCTTGATGATCGGAATTAAATCTAACGATACGGTGACCCCCTCAAACGAAGTCATATATGGATAGTGCCTTCGATGGGGAAGTAGAATGGATGAAAAGGGATCAGTGTACTTTTGATGATGATTTTGATGAATTGTTGGAGGAATGTATATTGAAATGTCCTAGTTGACACTGGGAGATGAAGCAAACTCCATTAAGGACTTAAGAAGGCACATGGAAGCTTGATCCCTAGAAATAATGAACGCCGTGATAACGTATGGTGAATCTACCTACAGAGATGTGGAAGAGGTGTATGAGTTGATGAAGATCAGTTTGATCCCTGGGTAGAGTGTGCCGCAGTTGCGTAGTCATAAAATTTTAATTAGTTCTTCGATCAGGTTAGCCTACCCGATCATTCATGACTGGAAGTTACCCGAGCCATATTGGAAATTGCCAAGAAAAACATGGCTCCAAACTTAAAGTGGAAAGGGCCTATGGACAAGTTGGTAAGAAGTTACCTTTCAAAGGTGACATTCTCATAAGCTGATCGATAGGTCAAGTCTCCCCATAACAAACCACTCTATGTTACAACTTGTGTGAATGGTTGCATCTTTAATCATGTTTTGATGGATGGGGAGCTTCCATCAATATCATGCCCATTGGGTCCTTTTATGACTACGATTTGTTTGAGACAAGGATTGTACAGAGTTCGTTGTCTATCTCAGGATATGACAATCAATCCTCCAAGTCCATCAGATATGTTAATATGGGGATCACAATAGGGAACATCACTTACCACATTAAATTCCACATAATGGAGTGAGAACCATCATACCAGTTGTTGGTAGGAAGGGTAGAAATGCACAACCATAGGTTGGTGCCTTCCACATATCATTAATATGCCAAGGTAAATGTTAAAGGGAAGGAGATACTCATTTGAGCATCTAAGAAGTAGTTAGTGCGGGAGGAAGATCATATAGTAGATGCTTCCTTTTACACACAGTTGGCCAAAGACGCCACTGAACTTATAAAGTACACTAAGGGCACTAGATTTTCCAGCACTCGCGATAGGGTAGGGGCACCCGCCCAACCAATAGTGGAGTACGGGGAGGAAGAGGTTACTTAGGAGGCAGTAAGGCCCCTAGTTTATCTAGATAGTTACGCGATCAAATGACTCCCTGCATCGATCAAATTGAACATCAAGTTCAGTAACAAAGTGTACTCAGCAGGTTCTGCATGAGAGAGTTAGAGGAAAATAACCACAAAAGATTACACTAGGAAGAAAACCCTCGTCAGTGCAAAATAGTGGTTTTACCTGATGGTAGGATCATTTACAAGCTCTGAAGGTATGAGCGGGAAATTGAAAGCCTATATTATGAGGTTGAACTGATATATAAATGTTTTCTAGTAGACAACCAAGGGTAGTGTCTGGTGATTGACAATTCTAAAATCCAGGATTTCATAGAATAAGTGTAAGAAGAGAAAGAATATATAAAATACAGGCCAAGACCACAAGTACAAGAATTAGAAAAGATAGATTTGGCAGAGGAAGGTGATGATCCTAGTCAAATTTTCATCTCAAAGGATCTTGATGCTTCCTGAAAGGAAGGGTTGGATGAACTTCTTCAAGAGTTTAAAGACGTTTTCGCTTGGAAGTACACAGAGATTACAGGAGTTGACAAGGATGTGAGTTACCATAAGTTGAATGTGTTACCCTCATCTATCCCGGTGAAACAAGCTACTCAAACGTACAATGATGAGATTGATCTAAAGATAAAGGAAGAAGTACAAAGGTTTCTCATATAAAGTTTTACTATTCCTATCCAACATCCTACTTGCCAATCCAGCATTATGCCCATGGGGAAGAAAAGACAAAAGATAAATCAAGATTTATGTAAATGTCAGGAATTTAAATCGTGCATGTCCAAAAGACGAGTTCCCATTGCCCTCAATTAATAGCTTAATAGATGTGATGGCAGGACATGAAATTTATAGCTTCATAGACAGCTATGTGGGGTATAACCAGATCAAGATGGATCCAGGAAATGCCGAGAAGACTGCCTTTCAAACTCTCTTAGGTAACTTCATGTTTATTGTCATGCCTTTTGAGTTGAAAAATGCAGGGGACACTTACCAAAGGACTATGTTGGATATATTCCATGATCTTTTCCACGAGATTATGGAATTTTATGTTGATGATTTGGTGATAAAGTCTAAGGAGAAAGGTGCCCACTTGGAAGACTTCAGGAAGGTGTTCACGCGGTGTAGAAAGTACAAGTTGAAGATTAACCCTCTTAAGTGTGCCTTTTGGGTGACAAGTGGGAAGTTTCTAGGCTTTGCGGTGAATCGGCAAGGCGTATAGATGGACCTTGATAAGAAAAAGACCATCCTCAACATGTCAAGGCCTAAATCTATGAAGGAGTTAAAAAGCTTCTTGGGAAAAGTCTCATACCTAAGGAGGTTTGAGCCTGGGGTTACTGAGGTTACTCACCCAGTGATGGAGCTACTACCAAAAATGACCAAATTTATATGGAAGCAGCCACATCAGGAGAACCTCGACCAGTTGGAGAAGCGCTTAATATCTTCCCATACAATGATGTGACACCCCGCCTAATTAAATACCGGGCGATCACTCCTTTATTAAATTAAATCAAGGTAAACAGTTGGTTCATTCTCAGCATCACTGTCGATAAAAATAAAATTTCCAATTTAACACCCTAAATAATTAAGCTAAGTGTCAAAACCATTTTTCATACATAACTTTCCAAATTTTATTTAAAGAAAAATCATTTATTTTATTAACAACATTCAATAAATAAGAATCACACCACATTAAATTCTGCAACATAATCCAATTAATTTAATACATTCGTCGAATGTCAACATACGAAATCTAAGTCACACATCCAAACTGAATAAATCCCATAGTAACAATACTGGAAATAACTGAAATACAAATGTCCAATAACAACGGAATAATGGAAAGAGCTACACATGCCCAACTAGATGAAAGTACTAAGAGTGGATCCGAATGAACGAAGTCGTCTAATCAAGAGACCTGCAACTACCACCTAAGCTGCAGCGCGTTCCTTCCAAGAGATCCTAAGCAAGACGCCCCTGTGGTTGGGCACCTGTAATACATACATATATATATACAAGAGAGAGAGAGAAAAAAAACGGGTCAGAGCCCGATAGTGTGTTTGATTTAAAATACGTTTAGCAAGTATTTAAATTGATACAGGCCAATGCAACAACATATTAGTGCGACACTCTCTTGAGAAATTCTCACCTCTCTTCTAATGTGCACACCTATCGCACTAACCTCCCCAACGGGTTGTCTTATCATTTATCGCACTAATCTTCCCAATGATTTAACTTATCTTATATTACTCGTAAGATTCCAAATTTCACGATTCAATTGTTTGAAAAGAATATTTCAATTAGTAACCAAAGTTCTCATTTTGACTTTATTAATCAATAAAGTTTTCCAATTTCATATTATACTTTCTCAAAACAAGTATTTACAATTTGAGTCATCAACCATGTCATACATATCAAAACACAGTAGGCAGTTCCAGATTTCAGAATTTCATATATATATATTAACTACTCGAAAATATATATATCAAAACAGCACCCCACATAATAACTATGGTGCGGGCATACTCTACTATCCAAACCCCATATCACTCACATTAAGGGGAATACAAATTCGGAATCACTCTCGAATTGTATTAACACATACACAAACTATAGGTTCCAAGTCCCTTAGGACCGTCTGAACTATCACTGCGATAGCCTGTACCAAGGATACCTATACACAAACAAAATGAGGCGAAGCATAGATTCCAAGTCTCTAAGAGGAAAGCACATAGCCGCATCTCTTAGGACCGTCTGAACTATCATTCCGATAGCCTGTACCAAGGATATCTATCTTCTAGGGTACAAGTCAATATCCCCCATAAAGGTCCCATCGAGATAACACTGTCCCAGCGCGGAAACCTCAGGGATAGTAAGTAGCGTGGGTATGATTTTCACACATAGATAGTATATGCATACACAATCATATAACTATACTCATATTACCATATCAATAATGGGTAAATTCTCAATTCCCATAATTACGTCATTTGCATTTATTTCTCATTATATAGTTATCACGTATAACCATTCACATCTTACTTTAATTTGAGGAACCTTTCCACTTACTACATAACGCTCATGGATTCTATCCTCCCAAGTATAAAATTCAGTAGGTATTCATTTATGTTCCAACGTAACCCTCTTACGTGTCTCTCCCCTTTAACATATACTTACATTGTCCCTCATGTTAGATATCCCAAAAATATAGATTTTGCCTTACATTAAAGAATTTTGAATTTTATTTTCAAAGATGAGAATTTCAAATGGTTTCGAAATCGGAATTAAAATGGAGTTTTAATTGAATTTTTTTTTTATTATTTAGAAGAGTCCTCAAAATATAAAACTCTTTAAGAGTCCTAAAAATATAAAACTCTCTAAGAGTCCTCAAAACATAAAACTCTCAAGTAAAAATAATATTTTTAGAAATTCGACCGTTCGATCAAGCTGAATTTTTGTCAGCAGTCCTGTCTCGCCGTTCGCTACAACATACTAAAATTTCAAGCGATTCCAATGGTCCGATCATCCGGAATAAAATTTTTAGTGTTTGTATCTAATTAGAACTCTTTTCTTAATCAAACTCTTAATCCTTTACATGACAAAGGGTTTCCAGAATATCATTTAAGTCATCAATACATGCAATTTCCTATCTCAAATTGGGTTTTTCTTCCATACAATTCATCCTAATCATTCCTAAACCAATATGAAAGATGCATCAACGAAATAATCAAGATAAACACTTGCCTGGAATTTTCAAAAATCTGGTTTGGTGCCGAAATTGGTGTGGTTGCGTTCCCCGTCTCGCGATCTACGCGTTGGTGGTGACGGCGGTGCAATCCGAGGTGTTCTTGGTCTAGAACTCCTTGGAGAGCTTCTCCTCTTCCTCTCCAATGGCCGTCATTTGTCTTTGGTTGTTCTAACCCTAGAAGACAACCTAGATATCTTATATAACCCTTTTAATTTTCGTAGGTTTAATTACCCATAATTGCGAAATGTGCAAAACGCCCTCCCGGGGTACTAATTGGGCCTAAAAACGACCAGAGAGCCAAACTAAACCCCCGGGTACACTTTTCTGACTATCTCGACCCTTCCGGACACGTTGGCGCACTCAAAACGACCATACAAACAACTTATAAAATATTCACTTATTAATCAACATTTAGTCCCGACACGACACAGGCGCGTCCTGACTTAAATTTCCATAATTGTCATTTTATTCACACGTGACAATATTATAACAATAAATCTCATATATTACTATACTCATCCAGTAATATTCAACAGATAGAAAATTTCCAATAATTACTAACTCTCGTCACGCTAGTAAATATTTAAAGCAACATTCCAGATTAAAATTAAATTAATTTATCTCAATTAAATTTAATAAATCCCATAATTTAAAAGCTATAAAAATACGGGGTATTACAAATGATCCCTCCAAAGGTAGGTATTCCTTTACAACTTTATCTCACGTCTATTTGAAGATCAATTAGAGCATTGTTAGCTCAAGAGGTAGACGGTGTAGAAAAGCTTGTTTATTACTTAAATCGAATCATATATGGGCCTATGTGTCTAGATATACTAACATTGAGAGGCACTATTTAGGCCTTGCATTTATTGCACAAAAGCTTAGGCATTATATGTTGTATTTTACGCTTCACATTATAACTGGATGTGATCCAATAAAGTTTTTGCTTGCTAGAACTGTGCTAATAGCCAGGGCAACCAGATAGTTCCTAATACTTCCAGCGTATGAACTTAAGTGCGTGGTCCCTCGAGCCATCAAGAGCCAAACTTATGTAGATCTGTTGACCATATTCCCATCTGGGACCTTCGATCCACCAATCAAAGAACTTACAAGTAATGATCTTTAAGATAACTACCTGGAAGCCAGTTTGGATGAATGGAGTATGGATTTTGATAGTTCATTGGACGCAAACAAGGGAGGAGCAAGAGTGATCCTGAGAAAAGGGGGAGAAGAAGTCCGAATATCCTTAAAGTTATACTTAGGCTACTCAAATAATGAGGCTGAATATGAGGCTATCGTGCTAGGGCTATCAGAAGCTCTGCGAAGGGGCATCCAGATTTTCACAATAAAGGGAGATTCTAACATAGTGGTAAAGCAGGTGAATGCCGAGTATGCTCTAAAGAATATGAGTTTGGAACCCTACCAAATAATTATACAGAGGTTACTCAGTCAGTTTCACAAAGTAAAAATTAAGAGATACACTAAAATAATGAACAGACAAGTTGATGCCTATGCTACGATTGCCCAGAAAATTGCCTTCGAAGGTGATTCGACGGTGATTCGAATTACTATGAGGATAACTCGCTCAATTGTAATTAAAATGTTACTAAGAGGATAACTCGCTCAACTGTAATTAAAATGTTACCCACTGATGATATCAAATACTGGAAAGGCAAGATACGTAAGCAGTTAGAAACGGGGGAAGGGCCACTAAGTATGGTTGATCTTGCATAATATTTTGCCACTCCAAGAAATTTATACTACAAAAATAAAAGAGGTTGGTTATCCATATGTGTAGATGCAGAGGAAGCTGAGAGGAGGTCGAAAGAGATGCACGAAGATAGCTGTTAGACCACAGAAATCCCTTTATACTAAAGGATCCAAAGAGTAGGCTACTTTTGGCCTACGATGAGGCAAGATGCTGCAATGTTACAAAGAGATTGTAGGAAGTGCGAGTTATATTAACAAGCTACTGAATGCAATTTCATCAAGAAAATATCTGATTGGAGGCAACCATATGTTGACATATTAGTAAAAGGGGTTACACTAGCAGTTAAAGATGATGTCATAAGGCTAAAGCGACGAATATCCAAATACTGTGTTTAAGATGGGAAACTCTATCGAAGAGGTTATCATGACAGACCTCTGATTTTCATTAGGTTAGAAGAATTAGAGGAAGTATTGAAGCAGGCACACAAGCCCGGTCATATTGGGGGAGAAAAACTCTATGATCAACTCATGACTTTAGGGTATTTTGGGCCTACTATGGACATAAACTCTGCAGAGTTTATTCAAAAATGCAAGACATGATAGGTCCATATAAATATGACTCATGCTCCGTCTGTGGACCTATATTCTCTCTCTACCCTTTTCTCATTCCACGCATTGGCATTCGATTAACCAAGGGAAATAAATCCTCTTCGAGGGATAAGATCTAGATACTTTTTACCAAGAAATGTTTCACTAAATGGGCAGAGGCTATACCGTTAAAGAAAGCCACAACTGGGGTGGTGGATCAATTTATGAAGGAGTAAATCATTTATCGATTTGGCATCCCAAAGGTAATCCTATCAGATATGACACCATATTTGTGAATAGTGACATAAGGTTGCTCACAGAAAAATACTCGATTATTCATCATAAGTCGACTGTGGCATACCAATAGTGCAATGGGCAAGAAAAAGCCACAAACAAGACTTTGGTAAATAGCCTGGCAAAGATGTTGGAAGATTTTTTAGGGACTTAAGATGACAAAATACCGGAGGTTCTATGGACTTATAGAATAACTAAGAGGAAACCTATAGGATACACTCCTTTTTCCTCAGTTTTTGGTGCCGAAGCAGTGCTTCCAGTTGAGTTAGAGGTACCTTCTGCCGGTATAACTTGCGAAGCGCAATACTTCCCCACAGCAGGCATGTACAACTCGAAGCACTTGAGGAACAAAAAGATAATGCAAAGAGGCACTTCGAGATGTATTAAAAATAATTTTCCAGATCCTACGACCAACTAGTAAAGACAAGAAAGTTTTAAGAAGGAGATTTAGTTTTAAAGTCTTGTATGAGATACATTCGAAGTCTCTCATTACCCAAGTTTAAGGAAAATTGGGAGGCATCGTAAATTGTTCGAAAATCACACGACTCAGGTTATTGTGAGATCTCGAAGGTTGAGGATGATGTTACTTTCAAATTAAATAACACATGGGTCAAAATTTATCATGGTTAGCAGAACTTTTTAGTTTATCTTCAATTTACTTTACTTAGTTCTTCTTCGTTGTCCTCGTTTTTGGGCATATCTTACAAAGTTGCATGAGAGGATATTCTCACAACTTATAAAAGTGGTTCCATCATGATATAATACAAAGATATTGTTGGACGAAATAGCCAATGGTTTTTTCCATGCACAAAGGTAATAACATATATGAAATTCCGTAAACTGTTCCTATTTAATTCAAGAAGGCAAAAGGTCCAAGTACAAGCAAAGCTATGTAATGAAAAATGCAGTCTTACATGAGATCAATAAAAAGACAAGAGTTCATTTATTGTTGATTAGATAAACCCTTATTCGGATCTGCAGCCTCTTTATCTTGTTCGAATCTATCATTCCCTTGTTCACTGCTTAAATCCTCACCCTCCTCCTCGTACAACTTTAGGGGGATCCTGGGTTATGCTCATTGAAGAAGTCCAACTCTGAGGGGACTGATTCCCTAACCATCATCATATCCTAGCCTTTCTTAAAGTTGAATTTGTGAATATATTCTAATTGCTTCTTTTCCTGTTCAAAGGCATTACCTCACCCTTAGTAACAATACCTATTTTTTGGAATTCCTAACTAAGTTTGGTATAACTCATTAATACTATGAACCCCATTCACCATACTCTAAGTATTCGGTTTACATTATGCAGGCACTACTATGGAATATTCATTGAATTACAAAAAAATTGGGGTGAAAGTAATGTCAGTGCCAGCAATAAACTAGGTAAAAATCCAGTGACCCCCTCTATGTTATAACATTCATCGGGTTATTCTGCGCACTCTATTACAACCCAATCAGGAATAGAAAAATTCTTACTAAACTTTACTATGGACCTTTCGCTCACCACATAAACCATTTTCAAATTCAAGAAGAAGAACGAAGGAATAATACCGACTGAGAAAAATTGAAGTAAATATGAGAGAGAAAAGAGAATACTTACATTTGGTGATAAAGATAAATGAACTCTGGAGCATTTTGAATAAGTGATAAATGAGAGTGTGCCACAAAATGACAGTAGTGAAGGTCACTAACCTGCTTAGTTCAACTTCCAACACACTTTATCATTTGTAATGGGACCCTATATGATGTCTGATACACACGTCATTACCTTTTAGTCTTTTCAGTGCACAATTAGATTACCCCTAAAAATGGGGTAAATTACGGGAGTGACCTCCAAACTCAACGAGGAGAATAAATTTATTTTCATCTCAGAAAAATACAAATATTGTAACAATCCGACCATGGCTTCAACAAGTGATCAATCATCACTTCCGACCAATGTCAAAAGTCAACCAACAATTAAACCTATCCACCCCATTCAGACTGCAAAGCTTTGGGGTCAATTGTGGGGAAATTAGTCTAACTAATCGGACGAGTTGACATGTGTCCTACAGTCCTGATAAACAATCATAACTTGAATATATGAATAAAAGAGGATCCGATCAACGAATACCTTGGGCCTGGATCTACTCGACCCGATTCAAAGGTCACGACGTCCTACACAACTTTTTATTTGTTTGTTCTCTATATATGTAACTCACACCCTTGGAAAAAGGGATATGTAACCTTTGTTATCAATAACTAATCAATAAAAATAGAAATATACACCGATAGACATAGGAACATTTTTGAACCACGTATGCCTTGTGTTGTATGTTGTATAATTTTCCATTGCTACTCGACTTACTTGTTTCGAATTGATCATAGTAGGATTTTACCACCTACAGCGGCAATGTGGGTTTTCTCAACCTTCGTCACTCAAATTAACACGTGCCCACTTTTAGAAGTGGGCCATAATCATTCACTCCCTAACACGCACGATTCCCATGCCTAGGGTTTTGCAAACCATCAAAGCACGTGGACTAGGAAACCATTAGAGCAGGATCCCTTCCTAAAACCAAACCACCATTCCATTTGATTTTGGGGGCACAACGTATAAGGTCTCATGGTCCTTATACCTTTGTCATTTTTATCGCAATTCAAGGTATACATAATTTATCTCTTTCTCTCTATAATTTGCACAAACTAGAAGACTTTTCGTTCTCACTCTCTTCATATTTTTCTTTCCTTATACTCTCTCGCCATGTCTAGGCAGTTGAGAAAGTACAACGTTTCCTTTGAAAATGATTTTAAGGAATTATGTAAAAAGTATATAATTCTAGACAACGTCTATATTTTGGACTTCGATAGAGGAAGAGAACACCTCTGCCTCAACCGCAGAGATGCCTTTATGATGATTGTCATAATGTAAGGTGGAGTTCGCTTTACCCTTCGCCCATTTTTGGTGGAAGTCCTCCACTGCTACGGAATACTTCCAATCCATGAAAACTGTAGGTTATACCGGATTGTTATGGGCGCAATCGCCATAAACTATATTTATAGGACCGACTTTGGTTTGAATAAATCAGGTACTATTATAACCTAAGGGGTTCCTTTAGGTCTGATACGTACCATTTCCAAATTGAGAATAACTCTCATAGTTTGCTTACGTGGTTGCCCTTATCACAGGCAAACATTGAAAATAACGTTTTAGTGTTTTCTGGGATTTTATGTGGTGATAACTACAAAGGTCTTCATGTGTATAAAACTGTCGGATCTCTTGGTAAGTTGTCCATCATCTTTAATATTAAGTTGGACTTTCAAACCTTTTACTCAAGACTTTGAAGTCATTTTATGCGACCTTGAGATTGTTTGGAAAATGATAACTCCGATTGGTGTAAACCTTTATTGCCGAGTGTCCCACGTGCTCCTTTGTGATAATATCATGATAAATTTTTCCAACAATTTTATACAAATCCCAAGGGTAACGGTAGCTGAGTACACCGAGATCAGTGATCCATCAATTTCGATGGTTATCCCAATTCCAAGTGAAGCCGCTAAGGGTGTTTACCTCGGGGAGTAGTTCTTAATTTACGTTGCGTTAATCGACTCTGGTAAATACCATGGGAGTAAGGAGAATAGAGAATAATAATAATAATAATAATAATAATAATAATAATAATAATAATAATAATAATAATAATAATAATAATAATAATAATAATAATAATAATAATAATAATAATAATAATAAGAAGAAGAAGAAGAAGAAGAAGAAGAAGAAGAAGAAGAAGAAGAAGAAGAAGAAGAGGAAAAAGATCAAGTCATGAAACCATATCCTCTCTTTGACGATCTCTCTCATCTTTTCTCATATGAAGAGTTCGATATTTTTTATGTCCTCTAAGAATTTAGGAAGAAGAGAACTTTCAACTAGAAGACTTCACTTGTCTCCCATTTTGGACAATCTTGAGGAAATAACTAATCATCCAAGACGGATAAGGCCAAGCAAACCAGGCTAAGTAAAATGCACCTAAATAGAAGTAGTGGGTAATCACCCTTTGGGAGAAAGAAGATATCGAGCTGGAGCAACAGAGAGAGAGAGAGAGAGAGAGAGAGAGAGAGAGGGAGAGAGCGAAAGAGAAAGAGGTCGAGTAGGCAAAAAAGAGGATGACAGGCAAGTCTCCTCTAAATATTTGTGTTCCACCGCCACGAGCCACCTTAAACCGATCAGTGGTGATCCATACTCAACCACAAAGTCGTCAAAGGATTCCCCCGCCATCTACCTTTAGGGTACACCCATGAAAGATTATCTTTAATAAAGGTAAGGATCCTGTTACTACCACCGACTCGACTTTGTAATCTGGAGGTTGCCTATTCTATTGTGCAGATAGTCCTGCTATCTTTCGATATGGTCGATTTGAAGACCTTCCCCTTGGAGCACCTTAACAAGGAGGGACTTCGCCATAGTGTGCTAATAAGTCTTAGACTTATTTTAGGATTTTAATTTTACATGTTCCTATTCGTGTCTTAACTTTTATTCCTCTTTCCACAGACCATATAGGTTATGCAAGAGGTCACTAACTGAGCTGACCACTAGAAGAGAGGAAATATCATTCTTCTTGATATAAATAATGTCTTAAAGAATGCCTTGACAGAGAAAAATAAGGAGGTAACTATCCTTCAGGACAAAGTCAAATAGGAGACAAAGGCCAAAAATAAAATCGTTGATGAGGACAAGTGCACTCAATTAAAATTCAGCTGAGCTGACAGAGAACTGACTGAGCATTAGAAATATTATTGCCGGAAGACAACTCATTCTGTAAAAGAAAATTTTCCTCTTCAAAAGAGGAATGAAGACAACCAAAGCCTTTGATGAAGGTTTCGAAGCAACCGTTCAGGAAGATGCCACGCAATTGAACTATTATAAGTATGTTCCGTTCAAACAGGGCTGGTTGAATGAGATTTAAATTGGCAATGTCCCCGAGGGTGATCTGGATTATATTGAACATCCTACCTTGGAAGACCCAATGAAAATAAGGGATGGTGCTCTTGAAGTTCCACATGACAAAATCCTTACCATTAAGACCAATCAAGCTATTGAGGAGGCGAGTCAGACTGATGGTGCCGTTGGATTGGTTGATGTTGATCTCTCGCTCCTGCTGAGGGAGTTGAAGTTATTGGCATGGAGAATGAACCTCCAACACATTAGTGTGAGGTTACCCCTAACTCTATTTTTGTTTAAACTTTTATAAACGAATTGGTCATTTTTTCCTTTTAATTCCTATAAACCGATTGGTTATCTTTTATAAGACTTGAGCCACTTTAATATTAAATGAAAGTAATTCCATTTCTTTTTTACTTATGACATGCTTACCCTTATTATGCCTTGTGTAAAATATGTTGAAAGAAAGCGACTGATCAATCCGATCTAACTTCCAGATTGGTTTGAGTTTAGGTGCAGGTGTGCTTAACCCGCAATAAACTTTTGATGATATTCAGTGATCGATTATTTTAACTCATAAATTATATTGACCAATATATCACAAGTTAAACTAATCGTTCAATTTTAAGTCAAGTGCGCTACTTAGGGCGCCATTTAACTCTTACGTGGATTTATGCCTATTTTAGGTTGACCAGCCCAACTTGGGTTGTATCACCGCTTTAGGTGGATTTTGTGCCAAACGTATCCCCCAACTTATCTCTAAGTCATACCACTTAATTCCTAGATGGTTTTATGGAAAACGTAGGCTGATAACTTATCTCTAAGTTATACCATTTAATTCTTAAGTGGGTTTATGCCTATTCTAGGCTAACCAACACAATTTGGGTTATACTACCATTATCAAGTGGTTTTTGTGCCAAACGTAGGCCCCCAACTTATCTCTAAGTTGTAACACTTAATTCTTAAGTGAGTTTATGTTGATTTTAGTCTTACCAACCCAAATTGGGTTGTACCATCATTTTTAGGTGGGTTTTGTGCCAAACATAGACCCCCAACAAATCTTTAATTTGTACCCCTTAATTCTTAGGTGAGTTTATGCCTAGTTTAGGTCGACTAACCCAACTTGGGTCCTACCACCATTTCCATAAGGGTTTTGATGATTAGAACATTACAACACGGTATGCTAAAGAATTTTCCTTACTAACATGAATTAATTTATTAGAACATTAGCAAAAATAAAGAATTCCAAACTAATGATAAATATTTATAAGGTTCGTGGCATTCCATGACCTTGGTACTGTGGTATCTAAATGTTCTAGGTGGTAATATCCCCCGCTTCCTTTTCTGTTCAAAGCTAATTTTTCAACTGATGATTTTTTGCTATTGGGAGGAGCTTTCTGAGAACGAGGTCGCCGACCTAGAATCCTCAGACTTTGACCTTCTTATAATGTTATTTGGATAGTTCATATTGGTAGGTATCCAAGTGTATGAGAGCTTGTTCTCTTCATTCTGCCGCTAGATCCAAATCATGAGCTATTCGATCGTCGTTTCAACCATCTTCAAAGATTTATGATCTTAGAGTTGGAAGAACGATTTCTAAAGGAATAACTTATTCTATGCTATATGCCTGGGAGTATGAGGTTTCTCTGATCAGACTCTTGAGCGTTGATCTGTAAGCTCAGAGGACATAGGGGAGTTCATCTACCCATGTTCCTTTTGTATTTTCTAGTAGGCTCTCTCTTGATTTTTAATACCAAGGTCTTATTAGTGAAATTGGCCTATCTATTACAATGTCGAAATAAAACTGATGCATAGTTGATCATGATCCCATATTTTTCACAAAAATCCCTAAAGATGTTATTATCGAACTGCATTCCATTGTCGGTGAGTATAGATTTTAGAAATTCCAAATATTGTGATAATATTTCTCTAGATGAACTGTCTGGCATCTGCTTATATAATGTGGGTGAGTAGTTCTCCCTCCACCCACTTAGTGAAGTACTCAGTGGCAGTTATCACATAGTTTTGGTTATTTGACGTTATAGGTAGAGGTCCCATGATGTCCATTCCCCATTGATCAAAGGGTTAAGGACTCGCGAGGGGGTTAAGGTCTTCGGTTGGTTACTTAATCATTAGGGAAAACTCCTGACATTTGACACACTTGTGGACGAGCTTAAGAGTATCCTTTTTGCATGAAAGGCCACTTATATCTCTAAGATATCTCTATAGAGGAGAGTGATATTCCACTTATGTTTGCTTTATAACTACCCTTGTGTATCTCACTAAGGATTCCTTCTACTTGGTCTGGATGGGCATACTTGAGGAGGGGACCAATGAATGATCATTGATAAAAATTTCCTTCAGAGTTGAGGTAGAACCTCATCGAATGGATTTTTAATTTATGAGCCTCTTTGTTATTTGATGGTAGATCTTCATTTTTACAAAGATCATGATCGAATACGCACATGATGGTGATAATTAGATCCGCATGACATCTAAAATTAGCTCTGGTTATCAGTATCGGGCTAATTTATATATTCCACCTCAATCGTTCTCTTTAGGTCGGTTCCAATGGATGACACCAGGGTAGCTAATGAATTTGCATGACTATTATTATTACTTGGTAGCTACTCCACTAAGTATGACCTGAAGAGGTTGAGAAGTTTCCTTTGTCATGATAAGCAAACATACTGGTATCTTTGGCCTCGTACTCATCGCTAAGCTTATTTTTTATCACACGAGAGTCAAAAGATACAACTGCACGATTAGCTCCCAGACTAATCGCCCATTACAGACCATAAATCATAATCTCATTCTCGACCTTGTTATTGGATTCTTTGAACATGATCCAAACTACTTACTCAATAAGGCTTATATGAGGTGTGACAAATATGATCCTGACACCCATTTCTCGCTCATTAGATGTAAGAACAAATCTAATATTTGATCGTCCTCAGTGATGGCTAGTGATTCTAAAATAGGATTCGGTTGCACTTTTTTTTACGGTGATATGGACAATTCGGTGACGAAGTCAACTAAGACATGTCCATTGATGAATGTTTATGGCTCATACTGGATGTCAAACTGTGCGAGCTCTAAGGACTAGTTTGTCATTTTGTTGGAGAGATCTGCTTTCCTAAAAATCTCCTTCAATGCATAAGTCATGTGAGCATCAAAATAGTGTCATAGATTCTTAGCGGATGTCACTAATGCCAGGATCATCTTCTCGATAGGTATGTATATTATTTTTACCTCAAGGAGAGTGCAACAGATGTAGTACACCAGTATTTATTCTACATCCTGTAGTCATAAGCGTGTTGCGAAATAACCAAATATAGATAGATGTTATCTTTGGTAGTAGGAGTTGACAGTAAGGGAGAAAATCCTAAGTATCCTCGAACTCCATCTAATGCCTGATCGCATTCATTCGTCCAGATTGTGGTGCTTGCCTTATTAAGATCTTAAAAAAAGGGCCAAAATTTATCTGAATGATCAAAATATTAATCGATTAATCGTGACCATCATTTTGGTAAGGACCTAAATGTCTTTGATGGTGGTCGGCCTTCTAATATCCCACAAATCTTTAATATGATATAGATTCACGTATATTACCCTTTGTGTCACCAAGTAACCCAAGAATTTTCCTAAGCTCACTTTGAAGTCACATTTGGAGGCATTTAGCTTCATCTCGTACTCTTTTAGGATTTTGAAAGTCTTCATCATGTCTTTGATGTGATCGACTGCCTATTTTCTTTTAATAATCATGTCGTTGATATAGACCTCCATATTCGCATTGATCTACTTCTTAAACATTTCGGTCATGGGGCTTTGATAGGTTGCCCCTGCATTCTTGAGATGGAAGGGAATTACATTATAGCTATAAAGCCCCTAGGTTGTGATAAACGAGGTCTTCTCTTGGTTTGGGATAAATAGTGTTAATCGTATGAGGCATACATGAAGCTTATGCACTGGTGATAGGTTGTTGAATTTATGAGATGATTAATACGGGGCAATGGGAATCTATTCATTGGATAATTCTTGTTGAGTTCGGTGAGGTCCACGCATACCCTCCACTTTTTACTCTTTTTTCTGACCACAACGATATTAGAAATCCAGTCCGGGGATTGAACTTCTCTGATGGAGCCGTCCTAGAGGAGGTTCTCGACTTCACTTTTTAAATCTATTACTTTCTTTGGTGCTCACTTCATTAGCTTTTATGGAATCGATTGAATTATCGGATCTACATACAACATATGACAGATAATGCCTGGATCTATACTTGGAAGATCATAAGGCCGCCATGCGAAGATATCGTCTTTAGTCTTCAGAAAGTGAATGAGTTGCTTTGCAAATTCCTTGGAAAATCTGATCCGATCAAGAAGGCTTTGTCTAGTTAGGATGAATATAGAGTAATGGTGATGTTGTTCACGTCGGGCATATTAAGGATTACATCGACACATCCAAGACCAAGTCCTCGTCTAGAGAGAACGCAATGCATAGAGGAAACAATTATCTCCCATCTTCAAGAATGGTAATAACCATTCACGGCTATACTAATCCATCACAGAGTATATGCAATAATCTCAGGGAAAGGGTGAAAATAACAACTTGCATCCAAGATGCATTTCAAATGGAGGTGTCTCAATTTTGTATAATCGTGAAATTGAGGTAATTTATAAACCTATGGTAACGAATTATAAAATATAATGATTTAACAAGGTAATGCATTATTAAAGTTAAAGGCTAGCGGATATAGAGCAACATAGACCGTAATTGGGCATTCAAATAACTTATAGCGGTTATAAGCCCAATTATAATAAGTCTTTTCATAATCTAGATGCGTGTGTCAAACTGTTATTTTTTTTAAAAGGCCATGGACATGTCGTTTTCAATGTGAAACTGATCCTTTTCAAAGGAATATGGTTTCTCGCATATTAATCATATGGGTTAGTGTATCAAAGGATGCAATAAAATGCTAAAGCATATAAAGTAAAGATTAATGTCTCTTGACATAAATTGAAGTAATTTTTTTTGGAATAAAACATGGTCATATATGTTATTGCATGTACATTCGAGTTAATATATGATATAATATCCGTTCTTTTTACCACTCATTTCTAGATTTTATTTTGTTGGAAACGTCACTCGCATTGGCTCAGCCCATTCCCTTTGTTACGGTAGGTTAAATAATGTTTCGTATTTCGAGACTGATTTTCAAGTAAGTGATTCTTACTATTTACACTAACAGCTCTAATTACTTGAATCCTATGGTTACTTAATGGGTCTCGCACTTATTATCATCATATTTTAAATGCTTGAAAATGCAATTACATGTTTATTCTGTAAATGTAATGAATTAAAATGGACTAGAAACATTATCTAGGTTATTTCACATCACTACACACTTAACACAATTGGATCGGATCGGGTAAACCTACGGACAGCCCTTAAATCCGGCTCAGGGGTTACAATGCCCACATTAGTTTGGGACAAGGTGAGGGAAAATTTTCATAAGGGTAATCAGCCCACATTTTTCAAGGGATTTAACCTAATGGTGTCTCATCAATGGAGAAGAGACTTGGAGAGACACATTAAGATGGAGGAATTCACAGAAGTGCAAAAATAAAATTTTGATTATCTTTAAGCTAAATGGCGATGCTTATCAATGGTGAGAGCGTGTGACCACACCCGATTAGAGGGATCATTTGACTTATGGGGATTTTATGGCAAAGTTTAATGATAATTATCCTCCATATGCTATTAGGTTTGAGAAGATCCCTTTGGAGCAAGGTTCACGTAGCGTGGCTGAGTATGGGAAATAATTTACTAATCTATCTATGTTCACACGAGAGGAGGTGGAGACCAATGAGAAGAAGAATAAGAATTGTTTTGTTCATGTTTTGGCTTGGTTGATTAAGAAGATTTTATTAGGATACTTGACTTTCACCACTTATGCTCAAGCTGTGAATGCCGCTTTAATGATTTGGTAGGAACGTGTGAACTATCAGAAGAGATTTGGAGGCAGGGGAAGCGAGTAGATCATATGTGGCCAAGATGGGGAGAAGTGATGTTGGGGTTAAGCTAGAGGGTCAGAAGAACCCATGGGGACCACAAAAAGGTAAGAAGTCCCGAGTGAAACATGGTAGAGGTAGAGGATCGTAGTGGGAGGAACAAGTGACAGGTAAGTGGATAGGTCAATTCGGAGGTGCTTGTTATGTATGTGGAGAGAGATGACATAGAGATATGAGATATCCTAGGTCCCAGGGTGGTCATCAGAACCAGACATTTTTAGTTAAGGAGGTATTGGAGGTCATTACACTCCTTGCAATTGAGGTGAGACTGCTTCTTTTAGAGCCTAAGCGTGATTAGTTTGGTTCATACGGTACATTTAGTTTTCTTTCCAGTCCTGTATTCCATATGAAATAAATTTTGAATTTATGAGTCTCGTGTGACTCCATAGTTGTATTTAGGATATATATATTGAGACTTTTGTAGATGTTGGACTATTGTAGGATGTTGTAGTTGGAATTTACACTTAGTGATCATTCATATTGTTATCTCTAGTATTTCAAATTTAAAACACCCAAAACTTCTCACTCGATATGTTCTTCCTCACCAATTAAGGGGGGGGGGGGGGGGGGGGAATATTCCAGTGAATTTACCATTGAATTCAATTATTGTAGAAATTCCGCAAAGATAATTACTTAAAATCGATGAAAATTCGATAACAATACAACAAAAATCCCAAAGAGAGAGAGAGGAGTTACGTGAGCTTTATATATAGAGGAGAAAAATATCAAAGAATTCTTTAAAGTGTTCAATTGGGGGGGTCTTAACTCAACTCTACCCTTTAACTGTTTGTGTATAATCAGGTGATCTCAATAACCTATTTAATTAATGGGTTGAGTTGGGTTAGGTTTTAAATTGGTGGGTTAGGTCGATTAAATGGACTGAGTCTTGTTTTGGCAATCCTATTATCGAGTGGAGTTTATATTTGTTGACTTTATTTAAGTAGGGTTAACGTTACCCTCTATAAATAAGGTTAACATGACCCTCTAATGTGATTGATTAAAACATATAATTCCTTAAGAACTATGGGATCCAATGTTGAGTCATTCATGTTTCATTCAATCAAATTTGAAGGTCATGTTAACACTTATTTGAATATGATCCTCTTGTAAAATGCATGTTTACTCAAAACATCATGAAAATTAGTATGCATGGTCTCACTGATCTCAGAGAGAGAGAAGACACAAGTGTTCAAGAGATGGATTGCGGATCTAGATAAAGTTAATGCTAGTATAATTCATTTAACTTATGTTTGTAGATAGATATAAATACATAATATTTGACTTAATTTTCTAGAGTGTCATTTTCAATTAAGGGTGAAAATGAGTCAATTCGAGTCGAGCTTGAGGTTTCTCAAGCTTGGTTTGTATGGGTAATCGAGCCTAAAAATATGTTTAGGCTTGATTCTTTTATCTTGAGAGACAAGCTCAAACGATGTTTTAAACAAATGAACATGAGTCGAGCTCGAGTAGATTGGTTATTTTACACTTGTTTAGTATGGATATCAATGATCAAGCCAAATCGAGCCGAGCTTAATAATGTAACGAGCTTAAAATTTTATTCAAACTTGGATAATTTATTTTACGAGCCTGACTCAAACGAGTTTTTTTAAATGAACATGAGCCGAATCCGAGTAGCTTTCTTCGTTTTACAACTCTATTTTTAGTGGTTGTTTATTTTTGCCTCTTAAGTGTGAATCTGAACAATTCAAATTTCAGAGTTGATAAAAATTATTTGTTTTGTCAAAAATTTCTGAGGTGAACGGTAGTTTCTTCCTCTTAATTTCTCAGAGGTTTAAGAGCCTCTGAATCTGAACACTGAAATCTGAATATAATTAAGATTCCTATAACACCCTTATTTTTTTATTAAAAAAATAGCCGTATGGGTGTCCAAATTAAGAATCCAACAAAAAACCAACACTAAATGAGTTAAAGTATAATAAAAACTTCTCTTAACATGAGATTAGGTAGGACTCTGAAAAGATTGTGTATATATACATCCCAACACCTATTTGGATTCCTCACATCTATCATTCAAGAAGACATATATTTGAATCTAAGCTCTCTAGGTACCTCTCTTATCCTTCCCATTTTTCACCCATTTACAAGATATCTGTAAATATGTATGTATTTGATATAGTAAAAAAAGTTACTATATAAATAAACTTGTCGGATATTTTTTTATGTTCTTCGCGATTTTTTTCTTCTGGTTGAGTACTAGCTTCACCTTCCACAACCTTGTAATATTTGCTTTTCTTCTAAGCTTTAACTATACAACTTGGGGGGGGGGGGGGGGGGGAGAGAGTAGACAGTGGTTTTTTAACAACTGGGTGTTTGCTATATTAGTAAAAGTGGTTATGTTGGAGTTTGCGTATGCTATTTTGGCTAAGAGTTGAGTTTTGTTGTTTTCTTCCTTGTAACAAAAAAAATTGTCTCGATTAAAATGGTGGAGAGTTAAAGTTGCTAAAGTTGTCTCACATTTATACATGTCAACTTTTGACTTGTGGTAAAACTAACAAATTATAAAAGCATATAGCTATGTGTTGTCTCCATCCGTAGAGGTGTATAGGTGGTCAAATTTTTGTAATTTTTTAGATCACACAAAAGTTGTATGTTTTTTTATCCTTTGTGTAATTTTATGTTTCTGCAAAGTTTATACTTTTTTTTTGTACCAAGCCCAAATTAGATTATTATATATTGAATCTTATTTTACTTTGGTTATAAATGTTTATATTTTTGCTGTTGTTAGAAATACACAAAATAGAAAACTCTACTATTTATACTTATTCCCATTATATCTACATAAACTCGTTTTAATATTTTATAAAAGAAAAGTGGTTGTGCCAAAAAATAAATTGTAAATGATATTCATTTTCTAATGGAATGTTATGATCTATATCTAAAGTTAAAACTAGATATGCACCCATTTTTTCATTATCAAAAGAAAATATATATTTCTTTTTTAGTATATGGTTTTTTAGTAATTTCCAATTTTAGGTGAGTATATTTACAAAAAAAAATTAAATTACATATTTGTAAAGATAGAACTCCGCCGGTGTCACACTAAACTTTTTATATTTTTTTTGGGCATTGTCAGTCTCAAGACCGGATAAAGGAGGAGAGTTGTGTTAGGTAGCTGACAGCCAGAGTAAAACTTTGTCAGATTCTTATGAACATGAATCCTATGAATATACGCGCTAATACTAGGACATTCCCTTTAAGCGATGTGTTGCACCTTCCACCGGGTGTCTCAAAAAATAGGCAAGGAGCGTTGCGCTTGCCACCTGGTGTCTCGAAAAATAGGCAAGGAGCGTTGCATCGACGCCTGGATGCGGCGAGAAATACACAAGGATTCTCGCAACAATCTAAACGTGTGGGGTAAAGAAGCTAGTCCAGGATAATAGACTTAGGTTAGCGACTTGGAACATAGGGACTATGACAGGGAAAGGGATGGAGTTAGTAGATACCATAATAAGAAGATAAGTTAACATAGCTTGTTTACAAGAAATTAAATATAACGGTGAGAAATCTAGAGAAATAGAAAATACAGGATTTAAATTATATTATATAAGAAAACATAGAAATAGGAACGGAGTTGGAATAATAGTAAATAAGAACCTTAAGGATGATATTCTAACCATTATTAGGAAAGGTGATAGACTTGTACTTATAAAACTCGTATTAGGTGAAAATATAATTAATATTGTTAGTGCTTATGCACCCCAAGTAGGATTACATTAGCACACTAAAGTACAATCTTGGGAACAAATGGATGAACTAATTCAAGAAATACCCGTAGGTGAAAAGATCTATATAGGGGGAGAATTTATTGTTCATATAGGAGAAAATCATATAGGATATGAGATAGTGCATGGAGGATATGGCTTTGGAGATAGACTTTCCACCCAGAAGAAGAAGAGAAATGACAAGTGCAAGCCTGATGCATCAACTGGCCGAGACGACGATGACTCTAACGATGATGACGAAGTGGACCCAGACTTGCCTCCCCTAATTACTGATCTTAAAAGTCGGCTTCATACGATCTATCTTTGGGTTAAGATGATCTGTGGAGGATTAACTAGAGGAGGAAAAGAATACCGGGGCAATATACCAAAGGCTAGTCTATAAGATGTTCGAGGAGCAGATTGGGAAGACAATGGAAGTTTATGTCGGTGACATATTGATAAAGTGCCTCAAGGTCGACACTCATTGTGTCCGACATTGAGCGCACTTTTGATACAATGGATGAACACGGGATGAAACTCAACCCCGCCAAGTGTGTCTCCAGTGTAGGGGCAGGAAATTTCTTAGGCTTCATTGTCAATCAGGGGAGGAATGAATCTAACCCCAAAAAGATCAAAGCTTTATTGTAAATGAAGATTCCGACGACAATCAACGATGTGCAGAGGTTGACCGAATGAGTTGCAACGTTAAATAGGTTTGTGCCTAGAGTTACTGATAAGTGCCTTCCTTTTATCAAAATACTTAGAAAGGCTTTTGAGTTGAATAAGGAGTGCGATAGGGCATTTCAAGAATTAAAGGCCTACCTTGGCTCCCCACTCTTACTATCAAGACCAATCCAAGGAGAGAAGTTGTAGTTATAACTGGCTATGTCAGAGTCGGCCATAAATGATGCTATATTCAGAGATGAAGATGGAGTACAAGGGCCAGTGTCTTTTAACAGCAAGGCCCTCCAAGGGGCTGAGCAGATATATCCTAAAATGGAGAAGTTGGCTTATGCTCTAATTCATGATTTAATAATGATAAAGCCGTATTTCTAGGCACATACCATGGTGGTCCTCACAGACTCACCTCTCATTCAGGTCATTCACAACCCTGAGAAGTCAGGAAGGATGATAGCCTGGGCAATTGAATTGGTGGAATTAAACATCATCTACCAACCGAGAATGGTCATTAAGGGGCAAGCCTTAGTTGAATACGTAGTCAAGTTCAAATGGGTGAGGTCGATACAGAAGAAATTGAGGTTCCACCTTATGAACCAGTTTGTCCTCCCTGGCCGAGGTCGAGCCGAGTTCAGCGAGAAGAAATGTGCCTATGAACGAGGAAGAGCGATACCTCTTCAAAAATAGGACCCTGGAAGAGGGAAATTTTTCCAAAGATGGTACTGTATGGATCTTATTCGTTGATGAATCTTCATGTGACAATGGAAGTAGAGCAGGTTTAATTGTGTCGGCCCAGATGAGACCGATATTGAATATGTATTAAGGTTTAGCTTTAAATCCTCCAATAATGAGTTAGAGTATGAAGCCCTCCTATCAGGTCTTTCTTTTGCCCGACGCTGAACGTTGGCCAGCTCCTTGTCTATAGTATTCCAGGTTAGTTGTGAACCAAATTTTGGGGGTATATGAGGCCAAGGACGACATAATGGCCAAGTACTTGGGAAGAGTAAAAACAACACTGAATCATTTTAGCAAGGTGAAGCTAAAGAAGATACCCCGGTTAGACAATGGCTGAGTCGATGCTCTAGTGAGGTTAGCTTCAGCCACTAGAACTAAAATTAGAAGAACAATCCCGGTAGAGATCCTCTATCGATCGACCATTGAAGGTGAAGAAAATAATGTGGAATTTTGCTTAAACTTGAATATGGGAGCTTCTTGGATGGATCCTATCATACGGTACATTAGAGATGGGGAGCTTCTAGAGTTTAGAGCCGAGAGAAATAATATGAGGTATAAAGCTTCTAAGTTCTCCATTATAGGAGACATCTTTTACAAAAAAGGGTTCCTACTTCCTCTACTCATATGTGTCCACCCATATGAGCTAAAGTATATTTTAAAGGAGGTGCACAAGGGATCTTGATCCAGTTATATTGGAGGAAGGTCATTGGAAAAAAGGATCATAACTCAGGGATACTGGTGGCCGATATTATCCAAGGATGCAGTTGCATATGTTAAGAAGTGTGATAAGTGTCAAAGGTTTGCCACCATACCCTATCAACCTCATCATCCTCTTACTTATATCAGTTATCCATAGCCATTTGCAGTCTGGGGAATTGACTTAGTAGGGCCATTATCGAGAGCTATGAACAATTATCGCTATTTGATTGTGGCGATTCATTATTTTTTGAAGTGGTTAGAGGTCGAGGCAATGAACACAATCATAGATAAGAAAGCCTTTCAGTTTATCTGGAAAAACATCATATGTAGGTACGACCTACCTAACACTCTGATTTCTTATAACGGAACGCAGTTCAAAAACATCTCCCTTGAGAAGTATTATGAGCGGGTCTGCATTAAACAATTCTTTTCAACTCTATGCCGACCCCAAGCAAATGGGAAAACAGAGGTCACTAAAGAAACAATTCTCGACGGAATCAAGATAAAGTTGGAGGACTAAGGGGAGATGGACTGAGGAATTGCATGACATCCTATGGGCGTATAGGACAATAGGGAGGACTACAATGGGGGGAACCCCATTCATGCTAGCCTAGGGCTCAGAAGATGTTGTGCCGACAGAGATAGGTCTCCCAAAACATAAGGTCCAAACATACGTCCCGGAGCAGAATGTGGAAGAGAGGAGGCTAGATTTGGATCTCATAAAGGAACGAAGAGAAGATGCCGAGGTTAGGAAAGCTACCTATCAGCAAAGAATAACAAAGTTTTATAATAAGAGGTTGAAGGCCCGACCATTGGCAGTAGGAGACCTCGTTTTGAAGAAGACGTGGTAGAAGCCCGACAAGCTTCATCTTAACAGGCATAGTGTTTATAGGGTGGTTGAAGAAGTGGTTACAGGGACGTATCGGCTGGAAAATCTAAATGGAGAACCATTTTCCAATCCTGGTGATGATGCTGGAAACAGCACCACCCTTCAAGGTGTTTGTGAGCTCAATTCAATGTTAATAATGGCAGGACAAGGGTACATACACATATAATAAGGAGGTGAGGAGAAGAGGATTCACATCGGAATATAAGTGGTTCAGCCAATTAGGCCTACATCCACTATGAAAGTGTATGATATGTATCACTGTGTGAGGGCTCTAATGGCCATAGATACAAAGTCTCAAGCTTTCTCTCTCTACTGTGTATTTAGACAGAGTTTCAGCTAGGGTTGCTAATTTCAAATCCTTTCCAAGGTAGTGTAAGACCTCTATATATAGTGCCTGGGGGGGTGTAGTGTACCCCCCAGGCATGCAATGAGTATGTACATGAGGATCGAACCAGTATGAGAATGACACCTAGCCCAGCGGGAGAGAATGATTCGGTTATAACTGATTTGTGTACACGTGTTCCTAGCCCCACATATGCACATAAGAGCTGGGCCACCTGTGATTGGTCGCAACCTCGGCCATGAAGAGGATGAGGTGGTGACCTTGGACCAGCGGGAAAGCGAGGTAAGGCATGTTGAGCTATAACGTCAGCCTGGCCGAGGTAGTGGTGGCAAAGCAGGAACGTCGACCGATCCCTAGACTAGATTGATGTTTGATGGTGGGATGGCAACCTCTTCATCTTCCGAGTCGAGGTTGAAATTCTTGGAGGACCAGGTGGATAACCCCCCTGGATCATGCTGACCTCACCTGCCGAGGTAGTTAGCAACGTCGGTCGCGGCCAACCCTATCTAGGATGAGACTGCTAGTTGATGAATCCAAGATCCCTCTAACAGCGGCCCTCTCCATGGCCGAGGTTGATGTCTCTGAGCCGAGGGGGTACATTCAGGGCATATCAATCACCACTAGCCCTTAGTTACATGTGGGAACAGGTGACTATGGGGTCTACAACTTAGAGGTCCTTTTGCTTTGTACCAATATTCCTTTTTTGACACTTGTCAATTACTGAAGTGGCTTACGTGTCTGACAAGGGCAATGATATTGGTTGGCTCTTGGGCTCCCAAGGCAATGATGGGCCTTGGGAAATGTGCACTCATACTTAAACCCTATTTTTCTTCTCTTTCTTCCTCATTTCTCTCTTTCTCCTGATTCGACTGTTTCTATAGCTTTCTCTCTCTAGAAGAGCTCTAGTTTGAAGCTCATTGGGGTTTGCTCCTTGCAATCCCTTCTTTCCTCCTTACCACTTTTCTTCAAGTAACTTTTACCATCCCTTCTTCTTTATTTTTATTGCCTTGTTCATTTTTTTGCATTTTTCGTCGAGCTTAAGCATTTTTCGGTGAACCTATGAGTTTTCTGGTGAATTGTTCATTCATTGTTCTTGTATAAAGACCTAGGTTTGATACTTAGTCAAAATACCAACATTATTTGTTTGGAAGAGTCACAAGTGTAGGGTCTGCCTTATATGCTCAGACCCCTTTACCAACTCTTAGAGGAATTCCCCTCTCTTAGGGAGAAGACCTTAGATAAAATTAGACAAATAGAAAGAGCTCAAGAGGAAGCTCGTAGGGTAGAGGCATTCCCCCCAGGCCTATTTTTCCACCACCTCTGAAGGTCATATACCCAGAACCATCTACGCCAGTTATCCGAGTAGAGTTCCCAACTAAACCCTCTCCAATGTCTGAGTCACCCACCTCAGACCCTATGTTTGTGGACTCCTTCCAAGAGGCCATGGACTTCTCAAATCAATAAGACCAGGTCCCTGATCAGGCAGAGGTTTCTAGTCGGGCCTCATCTCATAAAAGTTTAAGAACATCAACCTCTTCCTCAGAGGTTGAAATTATTGGACCAAGTGTGGCTGTTCCACTGATTCTTAAAGCTATTCCTCTATCGGCAGTCACAGGGGTTGAGTTCGCTCAGAGGTTTCCAGGTGGTGCCCCATCGTCTGCTCGGGACGACGTTGAGCTAGATGATGATGATGGTATGGAGAGGGACGTTCACACCTCTGAGACGACCGAGATTGAGAGTACAATCAGTGAGGTCGACCTTCTAGCCTTCAAACATCTATATTCCATAAGCCCCTCTATAAAACTTAGGAGACCTCTGAGGGAAGAGAGGGGTTATGACAGCCGAGATGGGGAAATCTGTCCATATGAGCAGATGTTCAAGTTGGGATTTCGTCTGCCCATCAATCCCATCATCAGGGTTATATTGGCCTACATTAACTTGGCTCCTTCCTAGTTGTCACCCAATGCTTGGAGGGTGATAATTGGAGCCATTGTCCTATGGAGGGTTGTCCATCACTCAGACCTTCATGTTCAAGTCTTCATTGGGTGCTATGCCCCTTCATCTGCCAGAAACCATCCCATCTATTATCATTTCTTATCTCTGAAGTCAAATAAAAAGACGCTTCAGATTACCCAAACCTCAAACCAATACTGGAAGCCACGTTACTTCTTTGCATCAGGGCCATGGGAATTTGGTCCATGTGCCCCCTCTTCCTCATTAGAGCCAAGGATACCCCTGAGGTGGGGAAAGGTTACAATGGTTGCTAGGTCCAACCCTGGGCTAAGCCAAAATAATCTTCAGAAGGTCAAGGACCTTCAGGACTAGGGGGACCATGGTTTATTTGTCAAATTCGAGCACCTGATGACCCCCTACTATCTCTCTGAGACAGGGCTTGGGTGAAGTCCTTTAACAGAGCTTCATAAGTCCTTTTTATTTCAACAAGTTATACCTCTGAATTTTGCACATCTGATCTTCTAACTCAGACCTATCTACTCTGCAGAGTGCCCAAAAGGAATATTTGACGAGTTGTGGGAGATGGAAGCCCCAAATCTAACGAAGCTCGTAAAAAAAGCAGGTTTGAATGCTCCTCCTCCTCCTCCTCCTCCTCCTTCTACCTCGAGGGCTGAGGCCACCAAGAAGAGGAAGGTTGTCGACCCTGCCCCTGAGGATCAGATGCAAAAGAAGAAAGGGGGGGATCGTACCATCCCCATTTCTTCCGAGGATGCCTTGATTACTCGCCTTAAGCAATTAAAGATTAGTGATAGTGTCATTGGCCAAAGTATGAAGGCCTTGGATGCTATCGGTGGAGTCATGATCGAGTCTGACAAGCGCTTTTACCGGTCCATGAATAAGCCCCTGATGGTTGAGCTCTCTCTTCATTGTACCATCTAGGTCATTTAGGACATTTTTGTCTAACACCTTTTTCAACATTTTATTTCATAAAAATGTTCCACTTTACGTAAAATTACCATTTTACCCATTTGTTTCCAAACTTGTCCCTTTCTCCATTTCGCAAGTGTTATTTTCCAAAACACCATTAAGTTACCCACACTATCTTCTTAAGTATTTTTAACTCATGAACAGTTTATTAAAATTTTGGAATAACATTCCTTTCTGTTTGGAAACATCTTTATTTCATTACTTTCCTTTCCAAGAAATAATTAAACAAATAAGACTACTTTATAAGAAAAATATCATTTTCTTTATTAATTCATGTAGTCTTAAAATTATACACTTACCACCTTTTCAGCACCTCTCACACATCTTAAGGTCTGAAATTTCTAATTTCTTTATTTCATGTTTAAACCCAATGAAATTCTCATTAAACGTGTTTATATTTTAATCTCAAATACTACAAGCTTATATGCATGAGAAAATGGATTTTAAGCCCAAAATCTTATCAACTAGGTCTAACATGTGATTTACTCTAGAAATTTTATAATACTTGCAAAAACATATTTTCCAAGATTAAAGGACAATTTTATTCTTCAAAACTTCAACAAATTTCCAATTTTTAAAATCTTCATTTTTACGAGAAACTTGACAACATATTTCACTCAAAGTATCTTTAGCGAGATAATATCATTTTTTAATATTTTATTCCATAAAATGTCTATACCAAACTTCTCAAAATACATCATTTATTAAAAATTCTTGAATCATAGTATTTTTATCAAAACCTTTGAAACCATTTATGCCCAAAATCTTAAGAAATCATCTTCTTACTCATGTATGCATCCTACTGTAACAATTATAATTATAAGACTATTAATATGCAAAATAGAGTTTTAAATTAAGAGTAGAGTTTTTCCACCTCAAATGGAGATCCAAAAATAGTGGATGAAAAAGAAGATGATGGAAACTCCCACCTCCCAAGGTGGCCTTAAGGATATTGCCTAGCTCCACAAAACTTGCCTCCACAAAATCTCTAAGCAAAACTCCCTTAAAACTTCCCCCTTCATCTTCTCCAAAACCCCCAACACCACCGCCAAAATTCGTAGCTCTACCCAAGCTCTACCCAACAATGGTGGAAATGGATGTATAAGGTTCAAGTATGGTAGAATACTAGAATAAGATGGTGAAATAAGGTGGATATATGGTGGTGGAATGGTGGTTTGTGGTGATAAGAGTTAGAGAGAGAGAGAAGAAATCTGATAATGGTGGGAGACCCACCCCCACTCTCTCTCTTATCTACACTTGATTAAACCCACAATAATCCCAAACAAACCCTTATAAATCACCCTCAAACCTCAAACCTCAAAACCCCATTTTTCCTAATCTAGGTTCACCAGAACTCGACATGTCATCGATCCAACGACCCAAAATGTGACAACACACAAGGGTAACCCGATTTAAAATTTCTGGACAACCTCGTTCAAACTAAAATGAGGCCTCATTCAAATAATAAAGGGGATCCATTCCAACAACCATCAAATGAACTTGTAACAAATTATAACAGTGGGGTCTCGTTCGAACCTCATTGGAATCCATCTTTGAACGACCTTCTATTCTCGTTCAGACCACTAAAACCTCGTTCGAATGAGATAAGGATCTTGTTCAAATGACTTTGAGTTCATTCGAACCACCCAGATTTCTTAAGTCTTTAACTTTACCCAATAACTTTCAACAATTTACCTCAGGGTCCAAAGAATAATCAAATATAGCAATAAAAGCCAATACTAATGATCCAAATCCCAAGGATTTTATATTGTTGTAGTTTACACGGAGAAAATAATAAAATATTGGGCACGGGTATTACATTATTCCCTCCTTCAAAAATTTCATCCCCAAAATTATCAATCCATAAATTCCTCAAGTTTATGGGATTCACCAATTTCTACTCTAAGTCGTATAAATCCTCCAAGACTAAATCATCAAGGTTCTCGAGCACCGAGATAACATCATACGCTCTTACACGGATTTATCACCAAAAGGTTCAATTTAGGACATGCTCTAATGATCACCATCATGCTAATCATCAATGTCATGCTAATCATCAACGTCACGCTAATCATCTCGAGTCTCTGCTAACTTGATGATCATGCTCAATCAAGTCCTAGGACTACTTTTACTAATACCCGAGCATACCGATGCCGCTACCAGACAACCCTCTCTAGTGATCAGTACTCACCCAAGTATTAACCGTAATACAACCAATCGCCAAACTCATCACCAAGAATCATTTCCAATCTTAGGATTACATATCCTGCGTCCTCACTAATTCTCGGGTCATCCTGGCTACACAAATTAGCCTGATCTTAATACTAATCGTACATCGTTAATTGCTCACTCTGAGAAGTAATACACCGACCAAACCATCATCGCGCACTCGTCTGATACCTTCCGTTGCATCACTCTGATGACCCTAGTATTACTCTAGGCATCTAACTTTGGAGCACTCACTTGAGTATCACATAAATCCACTCATTGTGATAAAGTAACATCATGTTCTAAGTTTCCTCGAGTTCTACCACTACACAATATCCTTAAGTCACCATCCCTCTCTTTACAACCAGATCCCCTGGCTGCCATGTCGGTCGGTCGTAAGGTCTCTAATCCAAAGGAAAACTAATGCTAAGAGAAAACCGGGCGGGCAAAAGTGTAGCCACCCGTACATTGAACTTTGTGAAATAGAAAGGACACCTCAGATATGGGAGCACATAATTATCGAGTTGCATTGACAATGCAATATCCAACTGCACTTTACTAGTCCAAACCGTGTCATACCATAACATGGTACAAATCGAGGTAGATCGTGGAAATACCAATGCTCAGTTATTATAACTGAAAAGGACACACATAATAATCAAAGGAACAAACAACCATTGTAAGAAAATCCCATCTGTACACATCAGACTATGGTTTACGAAGGAGAACCTACGCTACATGCTTTGAAGTTTATGACTACTTCCTAACATTCTCACTGGTACTGACCTAGCGACGCACCTTGGCTCGAGTCACTAACCGTGATGAATAAAATCACAAATCATTCATCCTAACGAAGCGAGAGCCATATACGAACCTATTGTGATATGGGAAGTCAAACATTGGACTTCCCTCCTTAAGAATAAGGTTTCCTCCTTACATCCTCGATTAATGCGAGTCATCCTGGTCAACGAATTCCAATGACATTATCGACATCGGCCTTGTCCATCTTACCTAAATTACTGTATGCATTATCATATCATGATCGTAACCTCTTAACTCAAGTTTCCTTAAGGAGACCCAATTAGGCAAGACATTCACCTTATAATTAACCTTTAACTACAGAAGGTTGTCACTGATTTTGTCTTCGAGTTCTACCCAAATTAAATTTACGTGATGACCACATAGATCGTCATTGGCATTCCAAGGGTAGTAGGTACCACAGAGGGATACATCTTTTAATTCGTACTGGCTTGGAAATATGTGCTAAGAACTAACCCAACCTTGATAGGGCTATCCTAACTTATACTGTCGACACATGCCAACATTCCAATCATGCTTCGATATCCCCCTTTTTGGGGTGCCACTTTTAAGTCTCCATACGACATCATCAATCTAAGTCCCGAATAAATTTCCTAGTATTCCTCAAAATCAAGTGTCACACCACCTACACTAGTCATTCCATAACACCCGATCATCACCCCCATTCACAATCCAAGTTTTTAATTTCTCTTAGAAGGTCACATCACCCATTTGTGCCATGTCGAATGACAGCACCCGGCACATACACTATATGACTATTTTAAACCTTGACGAATAACCTAATGTTATAGACACCACATTCTAGGACCCCCTAAGGCTCTCCTTAGGTTCCTAACACTTCTCCCTTCCACTGCAAACCTAGGTCGCACTCCGAGTGCCCATCGGGCGCTCCCGAGCCTCGAATCGACAACACCTGACTCCAGTCAACTTCAACATCAGAGCGAAAGATCTTTGAATCTCTGAAGGGAACTAAATACCCTTTCTAACGGTCTGCCCCATGCGCAATTCTGACCTTCGGTACGAATGAATAATTCGTTTTACTCCGAGAGGTCATCGGGCGCTTTTAGGCCCCAGTTGACCAAGGTCAACTTTCCGAACCGAGTGAAACTCTTTGTAATTCCAATTAAATATCCTAACCGTTCCAACAGTCTTCCCCATGTGAGATTATGACTTACCATGCGGACGAACGATCCGTTTACGTCCGATGATCTCCCGTCTAAATGAACAACATGCGCTTCCGAGCCATATTTGACCCAAAGTCAACTCCCGAACCCAAGAGAGGTCCAAAGGACTCTCATAGGACTCTGAAATACCTTTCTAACGGTATGCCCCGCGTGCAATTAGAATCAATAATTTCTACTTTATGGTCATTTTTTTAGAAAAGTCCGTTCGGGACTGCCAATTGGCAGGTCCTGGACCCTGCCTATCGGCACAGTGTCAAGGGGGACCTACCAATAGGCACCCTATGGGGTACGTCGATTGGCACCCCCTGGACCTATAAATAAGGGTCATGACCTCATTGCTGAGGACAAAGCACAAACCCATCAGCATCAGTGATCTCAGCAACATTCTCTAGAAGTCAGCGAAGCTCCATATGATAAATCTAATTCAAGCCTAAACACCCATCATTGTCACACCTAATTTGGCAAATATTCTCCTCTCTCATCAAAATCCAAAAGGATTTCATCCAAGATCCAAGTCCAAGCTCCAAGAAAGGTCCAAAATTTTCTCCCTCTCTTTTAATTTCTTGTTTTGTATAAGTTAGCTTAGATTCATAATCTAGCTTCATTCTAGTTAACTTCTACACTTTTATTAGTGTATCGCACATATTTTATTTTTCATAAAAAACCCAAAAATAAATAAAAGAGGGTTACACCTGTAAATTTCGAACGGAATTATCCACCACATTTTTTCCAAAACTAGAAACACATTTTCTACACGCATACACATAATAAAATTCCGTTCAAATCTATGGGATAAACCCCACCCCTATTTCTACATCCAAACTACATGGACTTTGATGCCTCTATAGGCTATGTAGGTGTCTCGGACGAAAATTCGAGACTCAAATCCAATTTTGCTAATTTTTTAATTCCTCTTATTTTTTCATAATCCTCAAAATTACTCATTATCATCATCATCATATATATATATATATATATATATATATATATATATATATATATATATATATATATATATATATATATATATATATATATATATATATATGCGCGTCTCATCCCACTCATATTGTCGTTTCCCAATAATGATCAATATCACGATGAATGCTCATATTCTATCTTCTTCATTTATTATTATTTTGGAAATATTCCTATGGATGACCTTACCCTATCTTTCCCATGGTATGAGTCGAACGATTCCAATCTCCATTATATAAACACATGCATACACTTCACGGGGATAAACAGGAAAATATAAACATTTACCCATGAGAGATCGAAAGGGCGGGATGGGTGCCTAACATCTTCCCATTCCGTAACTTAGCCCCCGGACCTCCAATCTATTGGTTTCGCATGCATCGGTTTTGTCCTTGATGCCGCTCTCTTGAAGGTGGCAATATATTTTTTTCGCCTGTTTTGAGCAAAATAGGATGGCGACTCTATCTCTTTACATTCACCCAACACCGACGACGGAAGAAGCCCCCTTTTCGAAGAGAAGGGTGCGACACTGTGATGCAACCTCCATCCCCGGGGAAGGGGATCTTCTTTCTCCTCCCCCCCCCCCCTCGGAGCAAGCGCCGCACCGACCGGGATGGCCACAGTGACGACTCTGATGGGAACAATGTTTAAGAGGGCTAAACTCTATTTACATGGGTGTTTTATTTTTCTTGTATATTCACCCATTTGCATGTTCCCCTTTACTATTCATGTGTACCTCATGCTTAGCTTCTATTCACACACTTGTAGGTGATTCTTCATGTACACTTCACACCATGTGCACCTGGGATCACGTATATCTACATGTTGCACACACCACTTATCCATGCTTCATATACTATTGGTACTTGTACTTTGCTCCCTGTTTGTCATGATCAAGAAATATACTCTCACCATAAGATACTAATAAGAGAATCATACTTGATTCACACGACATCACCAAAGAGCATTGTTATTTACCATTTTGTCCAGTAACTGGAGGGTCACTTCGTGATGGGCGCTGGTCCGGCAGGGAGCAATTAGCCTAAGCGGCATGACTCTCACCTTCCATTGGCCAAGTACCTTCGACATATATTGAACGGTTCCCCCACATCGTACCGCTTGATCGGAGTCATGACGGGAGGTATATCGCAGGGAACTCATTCACATATGTCGAGTATATTAAATTCGCTCTCACACGTACCATCCCCATGAGGTATATAGTGAGGCAATTCACGTATGCTCAGGTATATCAAATGGCTTGTCCACACGTACCGATTGCCCTCAAATGCAAGACGTATATTGTGGAAGTCACGCCAAAGGGGGAACCCTTTCCAATTCACCCAACCAAACTGCATACCCACATATAGGTGTCAAGTCTAGGACACGCATGTTAGATTGTTAATTTTGATCGAAAACTCTGTCAAAATTCCCAGTCGGCCTTTTTAAAATGGGACCCTGCCCGTGAACCTATTACAAGTCCAACCCTAGCTTTACATATGTTACAAACCTAAATTTTCCAGCCTCGGGTTCCGTCCGGCATTTCATTTTTCATATTAGGAGAATTTAATACAAGTGGGAACCTAATAAACATAGTAATCGTGCTCAGACTCGTCCCTAGTCTCTTCCCCTTCCTCTTTACTAAAAAAACATCCAAAAATGCTTTTCCTCGTTTATCAAAAAAGTCAAAAAATAAATTTTCCTCCTTTTCTAAAAGTAAAAGTTTTCCCTATTTTTTCTTTTACAAAAAACAAAATAAATTACATTTTCTTCTCAGGTCGATCACATACCCTTGGCCTGGCTCCCTATTGGCTACGATCTTCAGTTGAACTACCCCGAAGTTCTATCAATTCCTTTGCTTCCTCCGAGTCCGAGACTCACCCGCCTTCCATGGAGAATATGGACTGTAAAGCCAGATTTGTTTACGATTCTGGCTCAGCTCACTGCTGTAAGGACATTTTTCTCTTGTCCGAAATGTTTCATTTATTTATGTCGTACGCCGCTACATTTGGCACGTCACCTCACGATCTCACATGACGGCCTCTATCTGAATTCCGGGAATCAAGCATGCATTATCTCCACTAATATGTCCCTCATCTGCATCAACGACTTCACGTTCCTTGATTGTAGGCTCGTAATGCAAGTGGAACGCAAGAGAAGTCAAATCAGTGAAACAAGGCATGATAGGGATGTTCAAGGGAAAATTTGTAATTTTACAGCCACTGTCCGGAGGACCGGTCAACTGGAAAGTTGAAGAGCTTACCGTAACAAAGATACTGGAAGAAACGGCACCTCAATCCGAGCTACGGTGAACAAGTTATGGCCCGTTGAAAATGGAGATATGTTCATTGAAAATTCTGGGAATTTTTCTAAGTGTTGAAGCACCTTTTCCAGCACACTTTCCCGAACCCAGACCCAAACCGGTTCGGGGGGGCGAACCGGTTCGCATGGGTACCCGAACCGGTTTGGGGTACCTGTACGCTGGATAGAATTTCAGCATTTTAAGATCGTTGGTCTCTTCTTGTATTTCCCTATGAATACCAACTTCGGGAGAGTTGTTTTGCAAGACTTTAGGAGACGAATTTGAGAGTCCAAATACACCTAGTCTTCATATTTTTGAGTCCCAAGACTCATGTTTTGATTCACACATCCTTGCCAAATATTTGTGAATCCTTTTGCAACCCAAGAACACAACTTTGGTTTGTTCAACCCTTGTGGAGGAGACCGTTCTTCTTCTTCATTGCAGCCCTACTGGAAAGGGATAATTCCAGCCGTGACTACAGAATCCGATACCCGAGGGTAATTCTTAGTCAACTTGTATTTTCATTGTAATCCGATTATAAGCCGTTTTCTTACAAATTATAGTGAAAATAAATGGTTTTGCCCCTGAGGGGGATTTTTCCTTAATTGCATGTGTTTGAATGTTGTTGTGTAGATTATCAATTTATTCAATCACATACTGCTGCATGTTTAGGGTTTGTTTGGGTTAAAAGGGTTTTATATATAACTTCATCATTTGAACGTGAGCACACACACTCTTCGACTGCTAAAATTGATAACCTTTAAAATGAGGTTAATGAGATGCAAAGAAATCGAGTCCCTATCCCCAAAGATCCTGAGATCATTTTCCCTCGCGCCATGGGTTCGCTCGCACCCTAACCTATCTGGGTTCCTGAAGAATACCATCATGCTCCGCATGCTCCTCCTGCTAATGGGACGCCACCAGCCCAACTTCCTATGCCAAACCTTTCTCCGACCGGGGCTAATTTTCTCATAACTGTTGATCCGAAAAAAAAGAGCTGAATAAGTTCAAGGAAGACCTCAATATGCTAACCAAGAAATTCGACCAGGTCAAAATCTCTGGGAACTATATGTACTACACCCACATGTCTCCCTATCCTAAAACCAGGTTACCAGAAAAATTTAAGATGCCCAATATCGAGAAGTTTGGAGGCAATGGACCCCCGATCGTTCATCTCCGTAGATATTACCGAGCCATGACTCTCCTAGGAGATTCCGAAGAAATAATGGCTCAGATGTTCTCGCAGACTTTGAAGGATAACGCCCTCCGTTAGTTCCTATCCCTTGAAGAATCCAGAATCCGCAGTTGGGAAGATGTTGTCCATGATTTTATGTCTCAATACAAGTATAACGATGAGTTAGAAGTTACCCGCCGTGACTTAGAGCTACTTAAGCAGAATCCTGGGGAATCAGTCAGCAACTTCATAGAAATGTGGAGAGAAAAATTAGCTATCATGACTAATCGTCCCTCTAAAGAAGAACAAGTCAGCATTATGAAGAAGAACTTTCCACCTCATGTCCGAGCAATAATGGGAGCACAGTATTATCCTCACTTCTGAGCCCTTCGAGAAACAGGAGTAGAAATCGAAGAAGGTTTTGCCAAGATAGAAGTTGAACCGAAGAAAGCCTATGGATAGTTTGCTCCTAGAAAATTTAAAAGGCCTGCTAGTACCTCAGTCTCTACCATCAATAATATCTCTCAGCGTACAGCTTCATGGGCACCAGAAATTCGCCCCAACCCAATTCGAAAAGAATATACCAAGCTCCACGCTCCTCTCTCCAGAGTCTACCAGGATCTCTTGAATTGAAACCTTTTCAAAACCTTGGACCCTCGTCCATTACCAAACCCTTTTCCAAAGAATTTTAAACCCGATGCCCATTGTTACTATCACCAAACTGTTGGTCATACCACCAACCAATGTTTCCATCTTCGAAACACAATCCAAAGCCTTATTGGCCGTGGTATCATCGCCCACAAGCTAATCCTAAACCAAAAACTACCCATAATCCACTCCTAAGTCACACAAACGCCATTTTCCTTGAACAAGACTCAGAACTCGACCCATCTACCCGAATCATACCAAGTAAATCATCAATCATACCCATATACTCTCCTCAACCTCTCCAAGCATGCCCATATTTCCTCTTACACCCTACCAACCTTGACGATCAAACCTTATCACTCCTCAACAAAGCATGTATTGCTGTCTAAACCCGTTCTAGAGGTAAAGACATGAAATTATTAGAAGTGCTGAACCAACTCCTAGAGTTTGGGCTAAAATTTCCCTCCCAGATGACCATTGACTATTAAAGATTTAGTGGGTTATTCTTAGAAGCTCGAAAATAGGCCCGAGAGTCAGACAACTGGGTAGTGCTAGCTAATGAAGTTAGTCTAGATGACCTGGTCCAGATTATGGCAGATTTGTTTCAACAGACTGGTGATATTTTTAGCGTATCCAAGCTGCTTGACACTTTGAAATTATAAGGGCACCTGGTTCTCTCAGTCTTGCATTTTCCTATCGAATGGGAGGAATTATACGAAGAGGCCATAGAAGTTGTAGAGTGTATCTACTTTGCATGGAAAGACAATATCATTGCCACCGGATGGGGAGATGATTCTGAGGATTCAGATGAAGATCCAGATTCAAGAAAGACTAGTCAGATAGCCAACCTATGCGAAATGATATCATTCAAGGAGCTGCTAGGATATATTAACCAGGTAGTTGAGCAACCCGATATCGATGAAGAAATAGGGTTTCTATGTTTCCCCTCTTCAATGAACCATATGACCAGGTCAGGAAGGCATTACCAGAACTCGGGCTTACAACCATCAACAAGCGATAAAGGGAAAGGTGTTGAGAATCTCCCTATGACAGAAATGTCCCTTAAAGAAAGAAAGGTCCTTGTTGAGATGAATAAAACTCAAGCCAACATCACTCTATGGGTACTTTTCATGTATTCCCAACTACACTAAATGCCCTAATCAAGCTACTTACAGGACCCATAGTACCTTCCTTAACCACACCAAAAGAAGGTGTGAACCTAGTTAGATCCTTGACCTCTACTCGAATACTTTCATCTTCTGAAGAGGAAATCCCTAAGAATGGTCCCAACCACAATCATGCTCTCAATATCTCTATCGAAGTCATGGGGATAATTGTTTTCCTCTTACTTGTCGATAATGGATAAGCTTTGAATGTTTGATCGTTAAGAACCCTCAACTGTTTGGGATTAAAAGTGAGTGACCTTGCTCCAACCTCTGTTGTCGTGCGTGCCTACGACAACAGCCTTCGAGAAGTAATGGGATCTATCAAGCTTGAAATAGGGGTTGGCCCTATAAATCCTGTTGTTTAATTCTAAGTCATCTATATCCCAGCCTATTTCAATCTACTGCTCGGACGACCGTGGCTCCACATCATCAAAGGGGTGTCTTCGTCCTTTCATCAGAAATTGAAGTTCTTTGTAAATGGACAATTTATCACTATCTTGGGAGACAGTGACAACACCGAGAATGCAAGCACCACTAATACGTTACTCGAGATACAATATGGGGTGAATGATATGCTACTATCGAGCTTCTAGGTCGAACCACTCCTACTCCTAGGAGGGGACGACTTCAAAGACAAGGTTTATCCAGAATATGAACCTCATGGAAATGTCAATGTAGTCTAAATATTCAAGAATATGCACTTCATGCCCGGGCTGGGGCTAGGGCAAAGGCAATGAGGGATAATTGAACCTATTGTGTTGAAAGAGGTTTTTCCTCAATGTAGCTTGGGATATCAACCATCAGAAGAAGAACTCAGATTGATCCATCAGCCTCGACTGAAGAGAAAATTATAATTTTCCAGAACTATCTCGGGAGATTCCCTAAATGGAAGATTCATCAAAGAAGGTGAAGATTTACCCTTCTGTGGCCTCCCCCAAACCTTGGTATGACCCTATAGACAAAAGGGTGAAACCAGGAATGGAGATCTTTTTCCAACACAGCTACCTATGGGCCAAATGTTCCCAACACTGTCTGCAACCACTCACTGAGGAGACCATAGCTGATACCGGGGATTCTGGGGATAGAGATTCCGAAAACTCTTTCAACTTGCAGATACTGGGGCTGGAACGCTGCATGATCCATTCTGGGACTACATCATCCGATCCATCCCACCTCATCAAAGATGCTGATATATTTATTCTTAACTGGCATGTTGCACCTGGGCCACCTGCTGATATCCAACCTAACCCCTATGTTTATCCCCTTTCCCTTTTAGTTGTTTCCTCTCACTCTGATGTAATCAAAACCTCCTTTGATGAGGTTCTCAATGTTATTTTTTCTATCAATGAAATAAACGAAGATTTTGAGTATCTTGGTGTGCCTTACATTAATTGTCTTGATTCTAATCAAACTCTTGATGATGGTGACTTTGCAAATGAACAATTATTAACTGATATAAATAAGGTTAATAACAAGCAACATAATTGTGTCAAGTTAACGAAGATGAAACTATTGTTATTAATCTCGATTCTAGTAGAAAAATACGCGAGATTAGGATAGGGACTACCCTTAATGAGCACGAGCGCACGTAGCTTGAAGAGCTATTGAAGGAATTCGTGGATGTATTCGCATAATCCTATGATGATATGCCCGACATTGACCCTGAAATAGCACAACATAAGATTCCAACGCTTCCGGAATATAAACCAGTCAAATAGAAGTTGCAAAAGCTCCACACCGAATGGTCACTCAAATTAAAAGAAGAAGTAGTCAAGAAAATGAATGTGGGATTCATTCGTGTAATTGAATATCCCACATGGCTAGCTAATATTGTACCTGTGCCAAAATCAGGAGGAAAGGTCTGCATGTGTGTCGACTACCGAGACTTGAACAAGGCCTCTCCGAAGGATGATTACCCACTACCCAACATCGATATGATTGTGGATTACACATCCAGTCATGCTCTCAAGTCATTCATTGACGGATTTTCCAGATATAACCAGATCAGGATGCACCCAAATCATCAAGAGAAAATCGCATTCATCGCCCCTTAGGGAACCTTTTGCTATACTGTCATGCCATTTTGCATAAAAAACACAGGGGCTACCTAGCAAAGGACGTCCACCACCATTATGCATGATCTGATATACAAGAAAGTCGAGGTATATGTGTAGATGACATGATCATCAATTCTAAGACTATAGAAGGTCATGTTCCCGCTCTCTAAAAATTCTTTGAACGACTGCGAAAATATCAAATGTGGCTTAACCCACATAAATGTGTCTTCGGTGTTACCAAGGGGAAACTCTTAAGATTCATGGACAGTGATAAGGGGATAGAAGAAAATCCTGCCAAGCTGAAAGCCATACTTGAGATTCTACCTCCTCGAATGGAGAAAGAAGTATGAGGATTCCTTGGAAAATTATAATACATCAGTCGATTCATCAGCCAATTGACTTCCATCTATGAACCCATCTTCAAACTCCTTCGCAAAGATTCAACCAATGCCTGGAACGAAGCTTGCCAAGAAGCCTTCGAGTGAATTAAGAAACACCTAACCGTGACCGATACCGCAGTCGGAGATCTGCTAGCCCAACACCTTGAAGAAACCCATAAGGAGAAAACCATTTACTATGCCAGTCAGAAATTAGTCGGTTACGAGGTTAACTACACCGCCTTAGAAAAAGCATGTGTCGCCCTTATCTGGGTTACCCAAAAGTTACGGCACTACCTAATCGAGAAGCCCGCCTTATCCAGTCGAATGGCCCATTAATTAATGCTTTTAGCAGAGTTTGATATCACCTATGTCACATAGAAGGCCATGAAAGGAAGATCCATCTCTGACTACCTTGCTGACTACCCTATGGAAGAGGCCGATGTTTGGATTTCAGAATTCCTAGATGAGAATATCCTTTGCGCCTCCCATGAATATCTTCGATGGAAAATATTCTTTGAAGGTGCTGCCAATAAAAAGGGATATGGCATTGGGATTCTCCTAATTTCCCCTGATGACTCCCACACTCCTATTACCATCAAATTGGATATCCCCTGCACTAACAACATGACTGAATACGAGGCATGAACAGTAGGCCTCAAAGTTGCCCTCAAGAAAGGAATTCCATTCCTCGATGTCTATGGGGATTCATCCCTCATCATCAATCAAGTACTCAGGAAATGGAAAGTCAGGGATGAGAAACTCTTACCCTTCCATGCCCCACTTGAAGAACTGGCTTCCCGATTCCAAGAAATCACCTTCCACTACCTGCCCCGAGCAAAGAACAACATGGTTGATGCCCTTTCCACCTTAGCCTCCATGATTGACATTCACTACGGAATAACCATGGCTCCCTTCCTTGTCCAAAAATAAGATAAACTAACCTACTACTACCACATAGAGCTCTACACATAGGAAGAATCTGAAATAGTCGACTACTAGTACTGTGATATTTGACTCCTCCTCAAATATAGTAGGTACCCCCAAGGATCCGACAAGAAAGACCGAGTAACTCTCCATAGACTGTCCACCCAGTACATTGTATGTGATAAAGCATTATTCAAGAGAAACTTCGATGGCACCCATTTGCACTGCATCACAGTGGCTGACATTGAAGAGATGATGCAGAAAATCCACAACTGGGAATGCGGACCCCATATGAACGTCCATATGCTCACCAAGAAGATTATCCAATAGGGATATTACTGGACTACCATGGTACAGGATTACATAGCCTACGTGTGAAGATGTCTCAAATACCAACAATTCTCCAACTTACAGCATCTGCCTACGTGAGAACTATACAATATAACTTCTCCCTGGCCGTTTTCTACATGGGGCATCGACATTATAGGGAAAGTTACACCTAAGGCATTCAATGGACACGAGTTCATCCTATTCTCTATTGACTACTTTACCAAATGGGTCGCAGTCGAGTCATACGCAGTTCTAAACGCCAAGAAAGTGGCCAAATTCATTAAGAAAAACATCATCAGCCAATATGGAGTCCCACACGCACTAGTTTCAAACAATGGGTTACATTTTGAGGCACAAGTTACGGAAGTGGTCGACGAGTATGGAATTTAGAGACATAAATCCTCTCCATATCGACCTTAAACCAACGGATCAGTTAAAGCAGCCAATAAGAATCTCAAAGACATCATCAGCAAGATGACCGAGAGTTATTGTGATTGGGACGATAGGATTAGTTATGCCCTCTCGGGCTACCGCACGTTAGTCTGAACCACTACTGGAGCTACCCCTTACTCTTTAGTCTACGGCATGGAAGCAGTCCTACCCGTGGAGCTGGAAATAACCTCATTACGCGTCATGCTTGAAAGCAAGGTCAGCGAAGAAGACTAGTACCAAAGCTGTCTTGATGAGCTGACCCTCCTAGATGAAAGGAGATTAAAATCTCTATATCACATACAAGCGTACCATTATCGTATAGCACGATCATTCAATAAAAGAGTCAAGGACTGCAGTGTCTGAGAGGGGGACTCAGCCCTCAAAGAAATAGTAGAGCCCATCTGGGACCCCAGAAGGAAATTCAAGCCCAATTAGAGCGACCCATACATTGTGAAGAAGATCTTGTCCGACGGCGCCGCTGTGCTTACCGGCCTCGATGGGGAGGAAATGGCCCGCCCAGTCAACCTAGACCGTCTAAAGAAATTTTACCCCTATTTCGAAATCTCGGCGCACTACAACTCTTCTCATCTCCCTTTTATTCTAAAAAAAACTCTTTATTTCCCCTTACCCAGAACTATGTGTTCTGATCCTCTAAAAACATTTTCAAAAACAAATTTCAAAATTTTTCAAAACCTTCAGAAGTACGTAGGCAGCTCATTCACTTCACATGAACCCGACACCCCTTCTTTTTCACAAAATGCTATTTTTTTCTTATCCCGGAGAACGACAGTTCATTTTAACATAAACATCAACAAAAGGATTATGTATGCCTTAGCGATTGGTATAGATAATTCAAAATGCAAAAAGTTATCAAAAGGCACAACTAGATGACAAAAAACTTATTTATTTCATTATATGAAATTTTCGTACGATTACATCGGCATAAAGAGTCAAACGACTTCCCTAGCCAAAAAACCCAGAAAATAACAAGCCCTACTACCCGTGAAAATCACTCTAATTATTACAGAAAACACAAAACAACATCCTCTACATAAAGCTTCACAAAACCCTACCCATAGCTGCCAGAGGAACCAACACCACCATCACCTGCATCCTGGACTCGCTAAGCCTCCCCTACATGAATGGAGTATCGCAAACGCTCCATAGAGCGATAAGACCAAATGAACTTGGGGTAGACCACAACGCCCCCTCCATGGTGTTAAATATGGCAAACCGCCTCTGACCAGTCTCCACAGCTAGTATCTTGGCCACTACCTTCTTCCACAACCACTTCATTTAGTCACCAGAGACATGCCAGACTCTCCCAGTAGATTGAGAAGGACGGGTCGACGGACGAATATTCTCGCATATAAAACCAAGCCGCATGCGCATACGCTCTATCAGATCCTCTACAGGAAAGAATTTTAGTGTTCGCGGTGTCATAATTTTCTCCCAACCATATTGGCACAACAGTCATCAGGGAAAGTAGAAGGAGGTCTGCCTGAGGCCAACTAGTCTGATGTAATGGTACTCTCCAAGCTCCAGAATGGGAAGCAACTCCCCCCACCAAGGCACGTACCAGTGTAAACCCCGTGCCCCGTGCTCTACAAACCAGTTCCCCCAACTCTCAATGTCCAGGCCTACGCTAAGGAAATATCACGAGAAGAAGTTCAGAACCGCCGACAAGGGATACTCAGGTGGGACCGCCATACGAAACCTCTCGGACAACCACATAAACAACATCACAGGGATACCTCTCAGAAAGTCAGAATGACCCTCCTGCCAGGTATCCAAGCCATTTAAGGTCTTCGTCGCAGGATTGCGATGGTACGACATCCAAGAAACAATAGCAGTTAGTTGGGGGTCCACCAGCGTCTCTCCAGTCACCAACACAACTTTGGAAACAAGGCCTAGGATCACGGCCCAAACATATCCAGCATCACCCACGTCCTGCAAATGCACAGACTACAACAGTGCCGAAAGGGAGATCATTCCTCCCACAAACAGTGATCTGGCCGCCGAAGGCAAAATATGAAGAAGCCTGGCCAACAAATCCCTGGGAGAACGGGAAAACTCAGGCAGAGCCGCAGCAACGCTGGGATTTATCCCCAGTATGGCAGAAAATTCCTCATAGGTAGGACAAATCTCATCCAACCCGAAGCGAAAGACATGATCCTCGGGATACCAAAACTCGACAACCGTCATCAGCATGTTCCACTCAATGGGCCGGTTGCGCCACAAAGAGACTCGCCGCATGTGAAAAGCGTCATAATCATCATTATAAGAACACATTTCTTCCAAGGCTTTGAGGTAGTTATCAAACTCAATGCTACCAGGGAGAGCCATCTTGCAAGACTAAGAGATAGTAAGCAAGTAAGAAAAAGGGAAGAAAGTGAAAGTGTGAGGAGGAAAGACCCATCCACACCCCCTTTTATACTTGGTGGCTCTCAAGCCAAGACAAGGAACTCTGCAGAAATCGGAGTAAAACTTGCCTCACCAAGTACCAAGAAATTGAAGAAAGTGCAATCAAAGCCTTGGATTGATTAGACTGGACTGACATGCCGATAGGCAGGACAGGGGTCATGCCGATCGACAACCACTCATTTTGGGAAATTTCCCTTTTTCCTCATTTGTCAAAATAAAAATAATTTTTACCTTAAGGGAATTCCGAATTTCCTTTATAATTAGGCTTTACTAATCTCATTTCAAATAAAATACTTCTCAAAATCAATTTTCAAAGTTCTTTTTACGGCCTCAGTAGAAAAGTAAAAAAGAGCATGTGCATTAATCACTAAATAAGAAAACTAACCAAAAAAATTTTCATTCTTTCATTTGCATATATTTGGTTGGGTTACATTAACATTATGCAGAAAAAGAAGAAAAAACAACGGGACTCAGCCCGAACCCAATCTGTCTCTCTCTCTCTCTTTAGGATTCCCCATCCCTACGGCGCGCTTTCTTCCCCCTGTGGAAAGATGATGTGCCCCCACTACCAGAGCTCGATCCTTCCCCAAACGAGGCAAACGACACCAGCCAGAAGGAACCAAAACCACCTCACGAATGTGAGCAATTGTCGAGGATATCCAGTCCCTGATGTCCTTCAGCCAGGTGGTCGAAACACTGATATGCTGCAAGGAAGAATAGAAAAGATCAAATCAGTCCAGCATGAGGAAAAAGAAAAAAATCAAGGAAATCAAAGGAAAAGACATACCGCAGGCCGAAGAACCTCCTCCGTCAGACCCAACTCCTTCGGGTCCATCGTATGAGGGCGATGCTACAGACGCACGGATCCCCCATCAGCCCGTCGAAGGTTATAACTAGGGGAATGAAGTCGTACAAAATAAATCCCTGAAGTCGTCGCCACCGCCACTGACATAGCCACACCACCTGCGCTATGAAAAGACCCCACCTGCCAACTCAAGCCCAATCTAGGGAGAGGCATCACATCATAAATGATAGGGGGTATAAGCCAACTCGTGACGAAGTCCATGTAATCATACATCACCGTTATGTCAGTGTACGGGGAGTATGGCGCTCCCATCATCGTAGACACCCGAGCATCGTCGGATATCTCCCGCACGCGCCTCATGAACATAGGGAGCCTCACCGGTGGCACCGTAACCTCATCCTCCACAATCTGAGGGACCACCCTCTCCCTAAGATACCAGGAGTGGCTGAACTCATGCGCCAGTAGGCGTCGAATCTACGCATGTCCCCAAGCCACCCCGGTGTGCTGAATAGCTATCCCCTGGGGATAAAAGTTCACCTACAAATCCCCAGCGAAAGCGAAGGATCAGTGTCAATAAAATGTCATCAAAGGAAAAGAACAGTCTCAAGGATAAAAGAATCCTTACCCGCTCGCTCGTCAGTCCATTCAAGACCTGATGCACCGCCTCTAGAGAGAGATTCTTCTTCGATTGTCGGTTGGACCTTCTCCATCAAAACATCCTACAAAAGTCCCCAACGGAGTCATCCTTCAGAGAAATCAGTTAGGTGTTCAACCCAATCACCTCTTAGAACCACGTCTGCAAAGGACAGGAATCGATATTCAATTAAAAAGGAAATACATGAATGGAAAATGCGAATGCATAAAGAAAAATGTGCAAAATAAAGAATACCTTCAGAAGATATGTGGCCCCAGTAAAAGTCGGCCAGCAATACTGGCTGAATGCATCCAAATAATAGTACAGGGTCACCAAAGTCAGGCTCCCCCAGTGATAGAGGCGGATGTTCAAAAACATCCTCAGAAATGGCAGAAACCATAAATGGACGATGTCTCAACTAGAAAACCTCCTAACACCTACATGATAAATAGACGGGTAATCTGATGCACCTGTTGCCCATCATTCTCATCAACCCTCCTACTCAGCAAAAGCTCCCTCAGAGAAGATAAACAAAGCGAATCCCTAGAAACCACCCTAGCCACGTCACCTAAAGCTGCCATCACCGCCCCCCGTGTCACCCGCAGCGTCCTGTCCACCTCAATCTGGGCACCCTCGCAATCCAGCCCCAGTAGCTATTGAACGTCAATGGGAGTCACCGTTATCTCCCCGAAGCCAAAATGAAAGGTGTGGGTAGTGTCCCACCACCTCTCTCCCAGAGTGCACAGAACTGCAGTAGAGCGGGCGTCTTATCCAAGGTTGACGTTAGCCTCCCAAAACCCGCAGAGGACACCATCTAATGCACCACAACAGGGAGATGCTCCCAAACATGCTTGAATCCTGTCGTACCACCGGCATGAATAGTCATACTGGAGATATCAGACTATCAAGAAATTAAGAGAACCCTTGTCAGATTCAGGAAATAAAGAAATCTTGTCAACAAAAGAAGAAAAGAATACCAAGTTTCATGCAAGACTTACATAGCCACTAGGGTTCACCACCCTTGAAGAACGATGATGATAAGTCTCGCACAGAAGAGTCTAATCATCCGCCACAGGTTCAAACGAGTTGCAGGAGTTCTCGCTACCCAATGCAAGAGGCACCATAGCCATCCACTTCAACCCTGCCCAGTCATTGGCATTGAGCCATGCCATATGGGTCGCAGTGCTTGAGAAGTCAGCCATTTTGTACGTAACGACGATTTGTAGAGGTTCATAGTAGAAGGAAAGGAGTCAGAAAGCTGTGCAAAATAAGGAGAACTCGCCCCTTTTTTATAGGAGGCTAAGGGTCATGCCGATCGACAATCCCCTCCACCCACCGATCGGTACTAAGCCTTTCACCTGCTCGAGGCACCCCAAAAGTCCGTGCTAATGACGATTAGCATACCTCCATCCATGTCGGTCGGCACATCCCTTAAAATTTCAAACAAAAAGTCCAGAAAAATACCAGAAAATTCCGAACAATTCCCGAAAAAATCCTAAAATTGTCAAATCCGTTTTAACACCTTGCTCACCAAGGAAAACCTTTTTTTTACACCCCCAACAGGAATTCCAGAGAATCATTCTCCCTGGTACCATCTGCAAAGGATGACCCAAATTTTTCCCAGCTCATTCCTATTCCCCAACATAATCCAAAATCCAATTTGTATCCCCAGTAGAACCTTAATTTTTCCTGAAGAAAATGTACACCTCTCTTAGGTCAGAATTGACCTCGGTCTTGGATCGTCACCTTAGTTAGGTCATAATTGACCTCGGTCCTCAATCGTCACCTCTTTTAGGTCAGAATTAACCTTGGTCTTAGATAGTCACCTTAGTTGGATCAGAATTGACCTCAATCCTTGATCGTCACCTCTCTTAGGTCAAAATTGACCTCGATTCTGGATCTTCATCTGAGTTAGGTTAGAATTGACCACAATCCTCTATCATCGCCTCTCTTAGGTCAGAATTGACCTCAATCTTGGATTGTCAGTTGAGTTAGGTCAGAATTGACCTCGGTCCTCAGTCTTCACGTCTCTTAGGTCAGAATTGACCATGGTCTTAGATCGTCACCTTAATTAGGTCAGAACTGACTTCGGTCCTTGATCATCACCTTTTTTAGGTCAAAATTGACCTCAGTCTTGGATTGTCACTTGAGTTAGGTCATAATTGACTTTGGTCCTTGATCGTCATCTCTTTTAGGTCAAAATTGACCTCAGTCTTTGATCGTCACCTTAGTCAGTTCAGAATTGACCTCGGTCCTCGGTCATCACCTCTTTTAGGTCAGAATTGACCTCGATCATGGATCGTCACCTGAGTTAGGTCAAAATTGACCTTGGTCCTCGATCGTCACCTCTTTTATGTCAGAATTGACCTCGGTCTTGGATCGTTGCCTTAGTTAGTCCATAATTGACCTCGGTCGTCGATTATCACCTCTCTTAAGTCAGAATTGACCTCGGTCTTGGATCATCACCTTAGAAAGGTCAGAATTGACCTCGGTCCTCGATCGTCACCTCTTTTAGGTTAGAATTTACCTCGATCTTGGATCGTCACCTTAGTCAAGTCAGAATTGACGACGATCCTCGATCGTCACCGCTCTTAGGTCAGAATTGACCTCGGCCTTAGATCGTCACCTAAGTTAGGTCAGAATTAACCTCGGTCCTCGGTAGTCACCTCTCATAGGTCATAATTAACCTCGATCTTGGATCATCACCTTAGTTAGGTTAGAATTGACCTCGGTCATCGGTCGTCACCTCTCTTAGGTCAGAATTGACCTCGATCTTGGATCGTCACCTTAGTTAGGTAGGAATTAACCTTAGTATTGTATCGTCAGCTAAGTTAGGTCAGAATTGACCTTGGTCCTTGGTCATCACCTCTTTTAGTTCAGAATTGACCTCGATCTTGGATCGTCACCTTAGTTAGGTAGGAATTGACCTCGATCCTCAGTCGTTACCACTTTTAGGTCAGAATTGACCTCGATCTTGGATCGTCACCTCTTTAAGGTCAGAATTGACCTCGACCCTTGTTCGTCACTCCTTTTAGGTCAGAATTGACCTCGACCCTCTAAATCAGTCATCCACATCACTTAGGTCTGCAGAACTGACCTCCTTCTATCATGTGGTGTCTATTTGACGGCCATCACTTGTCCTAAGCTCACCCGTCGAGGGGCTCTATAGACACCACATTATAGGACCCCCTAAGGCTCTCCTTAGGTTCCTAACTCTTCCCTTTTCCACCGCAAACCTAGGTCGCACTCTGAGTGCCCATCGGGTGCTCTTGGACCCCGAATCGACCAGGTCTGACTCCGGTCGATTTTACCATCAGAGTAAAAGCTCTTTAAATCTCTAAAGGTCATTAAATATCCTTTCTAATGATCCACTTCATGCGCGATTTTGACTTACGATATGGATGAACAATCCATTTTACTTCGAGAGGTCACCGAGAACTTTCGGGCCCCGATTAACCAAGGTTAACTTTCTAAATTGATCGAAACTCTTTGGAATGTCAAAGTAACTCTCCTAACCTTTCCAACGGTCCACCCCATGCTCGATTCTGACTTACCATGCGGACGAACGATCCATTTACATCCGACGATCTCCAATTCAAAGGACCGATATGCACTTTCGAGCCATATTTGACCTAAAGTCAACTCTCGAACTCGAGAATGGTCCAAAGGACTCTCATAGGCCTTTAAAATACCTTTTTAACGATATTCCTCGTGCATAATTTGGATCAACGATTTGTACTCTAAGATCATTTTTTCAGAATAGTCCGTACGAGACTCTGCCAATTGGCAAGTCCTGGACCCTGCCTATCATCACAGTGTCAAGGGGGACCTGCCGATAGGCACCCTCTGGGGTACGCTGATCGGCACCCCCTTACCCTATAAATAAGGGCCATAACCTCATTGCTGAGGATAAATCACAAACCCATCAGCATCAGTGATCTCAGTAACATTCTAACACGTTACATCTACGTGGACATGCAACTACCAGATATATATATATATATATATATATATATATATATATATATATATACACACATATATATATATATACTTACATTCATGAACCCAATTTTATTCCAAAAACGTTACTTATCCAGATTAATTCACCTTTATCCCATAAAAGAAATTCCCTTTTACTTGACTTGACAATTATTCCTTGATTTAACACACCCTGTTAAATACTTTAAACAAATACACTTTGTTTAAGGAAAATCATTTCTTTCACCCAACTTACCCACTTTATTTGTATCGATACAAGCTAGTATTTTCATTGAAAATCACCCTTTCAACCCACGCAATATCGCGTTAGAAAATACTTAATTTTTCCTTTGAAAACTTTTCCTAAACACACCCTTGTGTTAATTATGGGTTAAACCTCTTTAGGTTGCTTAACCACCCATTTAATAACTTCACCTTACCATTCCTTTACCTTATGGATATTAATCAATCTTCACATTACTTGCCCATTTTATCCTTTATCGAAACATCTATTAATTTATTCCTTTACAGATTTCCCCTAACAGGTCTTCGAAAGAGATCATCCCGCACATGTTGATCATTGGATTTTCCAAACTTGGTTCATCATCTGAGATACCAAATTCGTCCCCCCATTTGGTGGAAATGATGTATTCTTGCCACGGTAAGTCAATGCATTCCACAACCTCAACGGATTCTTCACATAGATCTTCCCACTCAATAGGGAAGTGAAAGAGTGAAAGGACCAACTGCCCTTGCAAGTTAGGTTGTATTTTCATATATCCACCACACGGACCATTTTTTGACATGTTCTATTTTCATTTTCTTAGAATATTCCAATATCCTCATACTTTAACGGGCTCCACACCATCGACTATGCAACCATATACTTTGGCCAGTGGTTTTGGGTCTTTCATCCCAGGGCTCTGGGCCCTCCTTAATTATGCCGGTGTCATCCGAGTTCTTATTAATGTGTTTTAACATTTTAAAAATCTCCAGATTATTCCACTTTACCTTTTTTCTCGGTCGAAGCCAAAACTCGAGGTTTTACCCCAACTTGTGTTACACTTTAAAAATATTTATTTCTTATCCCTTTTACTCTAACATTGATTTTATCCCAAAATCAAGTTCATTTAGGACCTTTTTGTGTAACACCTTTTTCAATATTTTTATTTCATTAAAATGTTCCATTTTACGTAAAATTACCATTTTACCCATTTGTTTCCAAACTTGTCCCTTTCTCCATTTTGCAAGTGTTATTTTCCAAAACACCGCTAAGTTAACCACACTAACTTCTTAAGTACTTTTTACTTATTAGCATTTCATTAACATTTTGGAATAATATTACTAATGCTCGGATCGGGCCGAGTTGACCACAGGTAACCCATAAATCCAAATCGGGGCATTACAAGGATTTCTCTAAAAAGATGAAAATGGGGAAGGCTTTAGGACTAGATGGTACCCCTATTGAGGTTTGGAAGTGTTTAGGAGAGGAAGGAGTATCTTGGCTTAAAAATTTATTTAATAGAATTATAATGACTAATGGGTTGCCTGATGAATGGAGAAAGAGGGTTTTAGTACCTATTTGTAAAAATAAACGGGACATACAAAGTTGTTCAAATTATAGAGGTATTAAGTAAAAATTTAGGAAAGAATGATTGAATATAGATTGATATTGAAAACAACAGTATCTTAGAATCAATTTGGATTTATGCCTATGAGGTGAACAATGGAAGCAGTCAATTTATTGAGGAGATTAATGGAGATGTGTAGGGAGAAAAAGAAGGATCTTTATATGATTTTTATAGATTTGAAGAAGATGTATAATAGGATGCCCAGAGACATAATATGGTGGGTTACACATAAAAAAATGAGTGACTCGTGATTTATTTATGTGATAAAGGATATGTATGATGGGGCCACGACTACAGTAAGAATATTAGTTGGAGAAAGTAGTAAATTTTCAATTACTGTAGGTCTACACCAAGAATCAGCATTAAGTCCTTATCTCTTTGCTCTTGTTATGGATGATTTGAATGTACACGTACAAGATGAGGTGCCGTGGTGTATTCTATTTATAGATGGTATTGTTTTAGTGGATGAGACTAAGGCGGGGATTAATGCTAGATTGGAATTCTGGAAAGAAACTCTAGAAATAAGAGGATCCAAATAATCAAGACTAAAACAGAATATGTGGAATGAAATTTTAGTAATAATAGGAGGAAAAATAGGGATGTGCTGAAATTAGAGGGTCAAGAGATACCTAGAAATGATCATTTTCGTTATTTAGGCTCGATTATCCAAAAAGATGAAGATATTAGTGATGATATTACTCATATGATTAAAGCAGGTTGGGTCAAGTGGAGAAGTACTATCGACGTATTATATGATAGGTGTATACCTTTGAAGTTAAAAGGAAAATTTTATAGGATGACCATTAGACCCGTTGTGGCCATCCCGAGGGGGTCGGGTCTCTGGAGGTGGATCTCTCCTCCCTTCCCATTTTTTCGGCGTGCGCATAGGATTGCATCCTTTATCGGGGCGCTCAACCATCGTCGATGTGAAATGATATGTAGAGATAGAGTTGCCAACCTATTTTTCACAAAACAGGCAAAAGAAATATTGTCACCTCGAGAGAATAGCATTGAGGACAATACTGATGCTTGCGAAACCAAGTAGTTCAAGGGTCCAAGGACTTAGTTACGGAATGGGAAGGTGTTAGATACCTATCCCGACCTTTCGGTCTCTCATGGGAATGTTTTAATCTTCTTCTGTAGAACTCCATGATGAGTGTGCTTATCTGCATAATATTAATGGAGGATGGAATCATTCGACTCGCATCATGTATAAAGGCGGAGTTAGGTCAACCTTAGGAGTATTCCCAAAATAGTAATAAAAATATGATGTAAGTGTTTATCGATTCATAAATCATTATGAAGAAACGCTTGCGTATATATGACACGACACACGTAAACAAGCACATAAAATGTACATATCACGAATGTATGATGAGAATAAAGTAACAAATACATGTGGGAGGACTCTAGTCGAGGGGTTTACCCAAGACGCCTACGTAACGCGAGGGCATCAAAGTTCACGTAGTTCGAAAATAATACAGGGTGGGGTTTAACCCATAAACCCAAACGAGGATTTTATTTATATGTTTGTGTACAAAAAGATGTTTTAGTGTGAGAAAGTGTGATGAGAAATCCCCTTTTGGAATTTATAAGTGAATCCTCTTTTTCTTGTTTTTAGATTTTATATGAAAATAAAGTATGTCTGAATACTAATAATAAAAGCATAGAATTAAGATATGTGATGTAATGAAGCAAATTACTAAAGTGATAATGAAGGAACTAATGCAAAATTAAGAGAATTTAAAGACAAAGAGTAATAAATGAACCTCCTTATGAAGACTTGAAGTAGATCTTGCTTGTAGATGCGCTGATCTCAATATGAAATGATGATGGTTTGAGAAGGTGGTGGGAATTTACTTAAATAGTATGAAAATGATAGAAGGAATGTGGGAAATGGGCTTTTAAGGAAAGCACAACTCTGAATTCGAGAGAATTATCTTTAAGAGGGATGTTCAAGGGTTCTGAGGTGTGTTGAGGTGTTGGTTTCAAAGTGAGGTCATGGCCTCTATTTATAGGGTCAAGGGGGGTGTCGATCGATATGGTCCTAGACCTTTCCATCGGCATAGAACTCCAGATACACTGTCGCTAGGCAAGGTCCTGGGGTTTCCAATTAGCAGTCTGAGGCAAGTTTTTCAAAAAAATGGTCATAAAACATGAACTGTAAGTTAGAATCGTGTAGTAGGTAGATTATTGGAAAAGGTATTTAGTGCCCTTCAAGAATCCATTGAGCTTCTCTCAGGTTCGGGAGTTGACCGAAGTCAAATGGGGCTCAAAAGAGCCTATTGGTCACAAGATAGGAAATTTTTGAAGGAAAATGGATTGTTTGTCCAAATCATAAGGCTGATGTGCATACGGAATGGACCGTTAAATAAGGTATTGAGTGCCCTTTGAGATTTCATTTAGCTTCATTCAATTAAGAGAGGTGACCCTAGTCAAATGGAGTCCGAGAGTTTCCGGTGATCGTTCATCCATTCGTAAGACTGATTCGTGCACGGGGTAGACCATTGAAAAAGGTTATTCAGAGCCCTTCGAAGATTTATTCAGCCTTGTTCAAGCTAAAGAGCTAACAAGAGCCAAATGGAGTGCCGAGTGGCCTCCGAATCATATTTCATGGTAAAATGGATCATTCATCTAAACTATATGGTTGATTCGTTCAGAATAAGATCATTGGAAAGGGGATTCAGAGACCTTCAAAGATTCATTGAGCTTTTGCTTAGATAAGAAAGTTGATTGGGGTCAAAATAGGGCCCGAGAGCGCTCGGTGGCCTCCAGATCAGTATTCAATAGTAAAATGAACTGTTTGTCCGAACCATAAGGTTGATTTGTGTATGGGGTATATCAAAAATGGAATTTAGTTCCCTTTGAAGATTCATTAAGCATTCTCTCAGGCAAGAAATTTGATCGAAGTCAAACGGGTCCTGAAAGTGCCCGATAGCCTCTAGATTAGTACTCAAGGTATGACCTAGGGTTTATAGTGAATGAGTGAGTGCTAGGGATATAAGTAGGCACTTAGGAGGGTTCTAGGATGTGGTGTCTATAAAGATCCCCTTGACGAGCGAGCTTGGAATAAGTGAAGGTCGTCGAATGGTAGATATCACATTGACATTAGGAAAGAGTTTTCATAGGTCAATTCTGAGGACCTAAGAGATAAGGTTGATCGATTTGGAGGGTAGAGGTTAGTCTTGAGTCTTAAGGGGACGAAGATGATCGATTTAGCGGGTCGAGGTCAGTTCTAAGGATGTAAAGAGATGAGGATGACTAATTTAGTGGGTCAAGGTCATCTATAAGGACCTAAGGGGACGAAGATGATCGATTTAACGGGTCTAAGATGTGTTAATATTGGGTCTAAGGGGATAGGGATACCAATTCAATGGGCCGAGGTTAACTCTAAAGTTGTGCTGGGATGACCAATTCAGTGGGTCGAGGCCGATTCTGAGAACCTTGAGTTATGATAGCCAATTTTGAGGGTCGAGATCAATTCTGAGGAACTTAATTTATGAGGATCAATTTTGCGAGTCAGGGTTAATTTTAAGGATCTAAGGAGATGAGGATGATCGATTTAGTAGATCAAGATCAATTATGAGAACCTTAAGTTGTGATGACTAATTCTGAGGGTCGAGGTTAATTATGAGGACCTAAAGTTGTGATGAGTGATTCTGAGGGCCGAGGTTAATTCTGAGGACCTAAAGTTATGATGACCAATACTAAGGGCCCAAGTCAATTCTGAGGATCTTAAGTTATGATAACTAATTCTGTGGGCCCAGGACCTAAATTTGTGACGACCAATTCTAAGGGTTGAGGTCAATTCTGAGGACCTAAAATTATGTCGACCAATTCTGAGGACCGAGGTCATTTTTGTGAACCTAGGGTTGAGGTCAATTCTGAGGACCTAAAGTGATGACGATCGATTCTATGGGGTCGAGGCCGATTTTGAGGACCTTAAGTGACAACGATCGATTCTGCGGGTCGAGGTCAATTTCGAAGACCTAAAGTTATAGCAAGTAATTCTGAGGGCCGAGGTCGGTTCTGAGAACCTCAAGTTATAGCGACCAATTCTTTGGGACGAGGTCAATTCTGTAGACCTAAAGCTGTAGCGACTAATTCTGAGGATCGAGGTCAATTCTTAGGACCTTAAATTATAGCGACCAATTATAAGGGTCAAGGTTAATTCTGAGGACCTTAAGTGTTGATTATCGATTCTACGGGTCGAAGTCAATATTAAGAACCTTAAGTGATGACGATCTATTCCGTGGGTCGAGTTTAACTCTGAGGACCTAAGTTGTAGCCACCAATTTTAAGGGTCGAGATTAATTCTAAGGACCTAAAGTTGTAGCAACAAATTTTTAGGGTCAAGGTCAATTATGGGGACCTTAAGTTGACGACTAATTCTGTGGGTCGAGGTCAATTATGCGAACCTTATATTGTAGCGATCAATTCTGAGGGTTGATATTAATTCTGAGGACCTTAAGTTGTGGGAACTAATTATGAGAAATGGGATCGATTCTGAGGACCTAAAGTTGTAATGCGGTAAGTTGATCTCCTGAGGAATTTTAAGTTATCTTGGGGGTGCAGATGCATCTGTGGTTCCTCTAGGGATTGTGTTGTTTTAAGACTCCACTAGGGAAGGACTTATCCTAGAGGCATACGATTAGGGATTGTGTTATTTTGAGACTCTGCTGGGGGATGTTTTAGGTAAAGGAATAGTAGAATTGGATGCGGACGCATTGTTGGTTCTACTTTTGGAATATGTTGAGGATAAGTTTGTAAGATTAATCTGTCTAGGGATTATACTGGGTATAAGAGTGTGAGATTAATCCTGTTGGGTATTTCGAGAGTCTTTTAATGGGATTAAAGCTCCAAAAGTAATTTTCTTGAGGAAATTGAAGTTTCATATTATTCTGGGATTTTGGGCAATTTTTGGATTTTTTTTTTAGGGACTTTTTTGGCATCTTCTGTACGAATTTTGGAGGAGGTGCTGATAGGCAGTCCTGATATGGTGTCAATCAACAAGGGCTCGGACTCCTGAGATCCCTTGGGAAGAGAAAAAGGAGGTTGCCGATCGATATGGGTAGGGGCTTCTGAACTCTACTTCTGGGTGGATTGCTAAGTCTTTGTTAGTGATGTAGGTGACCTTCTACCCTTGGAGTTTTCCTTCAGGGGATATGGGTATTTAGGTTTAGATGAGGAGGTTGCTAGCACATAAGGTGATGTCTAGGTTGACAGGGCTTACGGATGAGGTGACATCTAATTTTGATTCTTTCCTTTCGAGATTTTCTTGCAAACTATTATTATGACTGGATGAGCTTGGCATTGACCATGCGATATGCTTGATTTAGTTGCTTTGTACCTGAAAAGAGAGACTCGAGAAGGCAAAAAGAGATGCATATTTTGTTTGATTATCTTGATTTAACGGCTTAATCTACATGCACTTTAGTTTGCTACTGAGATTTCATTTTGAGAAAGAGTTGGAAAATTTGGGTTTTGGAATTTTTGAATAGAGGAAAGCCTTGGAGGCCTGGTTGCAAAGCGTTTTCCCTGTGAAGTGGTTTATTTTTAGAAAAATGTGTTTTTGGAAATTTTTGGATAGAGAAATGCCTTAGAGGCTTGGTTGGTATATGGATTAAGGGATAGGAAGCTTGATGTAAAGTGGAGCTTATCTCTTTTGTTGGGCTGTGATGAATTCTCTATATTGGAGGGACTATTTCTCTTCAGCCAGTTATGTATTTAGTGCGCTTGAGGGGGTTTGAGAATGCTAGCTTTATTGAGGTTGTCTCCTTAGGCCTTACTTTGAGGCTATTGTTGGTGACAAGGGACTTGACTGTGGATCCCCAAGTTGCTGTGATAACGGCCTGGATATATTACCTTCATAATCTTGTGGTGGTGGTGTTGGCTGAGACCCTGACCGGTCTGGATGCTTGGAAGGAGGGTCATTTTGACTTGCTAAGAGGGAGCGTCGTAATTTTATTTATGTGGCTTGCGGAGAGGTTTCATCTAGCGGCCCCTCATAAGTACAGTTTGGCGGTTGTGCCCAATTATTTATCCGACCTTTATTCAACGTCGGCCCATCAGTGGAGAGTTAGGTGAATTGGCTTGTAGAGCATGGAGCCCGGTGCCTTCGCTGATCAGTTCCATGGTGGGGGAACTTACTGCTTGTCTTGTAGCTTGGAGATTATCGATATGTACGATTAATAGTCCTTCAGCACACTTCCTTCCATTTCCCCTGGCGGCTTCTGTGCCAAGTCGGGTGGGAATAGATCGTGCCCCCTCGTATAACAAATTTCTTCCCAGTAAAGGATTTGACTAAATCGCTGAGGATGATGCTGGACTCTTTATGGCATCACTGTCGATCATATATTTATCCCTCACAGTTTGTAGGAGGGGCTTGAAATGGCTATGGAAGCAAGTAGTAGAGAAGGTACAGGCGAAAGAGACCGATCAGAGGTGGTTCGTTGTTTTCGACACCATGGAAGACGGTGCTGTGATTCTGTCTAGGCTTGTCATGGCGTACTACTCCATAGATCGCATACGGAATGTCAATCAGGAGTGGGAAACTTGAGGACTGCCAGGGCCTAGTAACAATTATGAAGCAGGGTCGATCGGAAGTTGAAGGAAGTGTCTAATGAAGCTTTTGATGATTTTTGTGAGGTTATAGTGATTTTGGTGTTTTTGTATCTGGGATTTGGTGATAATTTTTGTGTAGCTTAGTTTGTTTAGGAACAGTTTGGTCAATGGAAGGGATGGTTTACTTGACTCCTTTCATGGATACTTCATGTACACTATAAGAAAAAAAATGTTTTTATGACGCTTTAAAAAAATGTCTTTATGACATTTATTAAGAAAATATCATTAAGAGTATAATATTACCACTATTTTGACAGATTTATAAAAAAAAGTTATTTTATAGTTATTAATATTATTTTATATAACACTTTTAAGATAACAATCATATTTCATTTTACCTATCATGACATTTTTTGGCCTCGTTTAGGTATACCAATATTTTTTATGGTGTTTTTTTAAGTCACTCCACTTTTTTAGAAGCATTTTCTTTACTCCCACTCAAAATTTTTGCGACTATTGTTTCGCCCCAATTAGAAAATCTCCCTCATCAACCCCTTTCCCTCTCACCTCCTCACTTATCTTATCCTAAACCAGGAGCCCTAACAAAATACAAACCAAAATGGAAATTCGATCACACATCTTCTCATACAATCGACCTCCTTCTCCTTTTTCTTTTCGTATCACCTAGTGTTTCCCAATATGGAGATTTTAGGTATGATATTCTCCTTCTTTTCATTAAAGCCATATTTTGTTACGTTTGGTTTAATATATGTGAGTTCTCTTTTTATTCATGATATGTTCATTTGTTAGGATTGGAATCTTTTCCTTTTTTCTTGATGAAATTCGGAGTATGTTTGACATTGCCTCGGTTTGATATATTAAAATTGAAAACAAATTCTGAGCTTGATTTGGATGATATTATATTAAGATAATATCTCCTCTAACACTACATACCCAATGTGAAAATCGCTTTAATGCCTTTTCAAAGTTTAATTCCCAATACATGAAAACTTTTCATTCCACTTGTCCATGAATCTAATATACAGTGGTCAGGTTTCGAGAAGCAGTGAAAATTTTAGAGTATTTACAGTATATGAAAACATTAAGCTCTGAAATTAATGGTACATTAATTTATGTATGTAAAAATGCTTTGAATTTGATTTTGATGTTGAATTTTTAATTTAATTTTTTAGCTTTACGAATTGAATGTATGGGTTCGACTAATGATTTGGCAATGTATAACTGAAGATGTGAAGGATCAAGCGACAAAGATAAAAGTTGAAGGGAAGATGCAAATCACTACTATTCAAAGTCTCCAAAAATATCTTGATTTAGATTTGTGCTTTTCTTCTTATTTTATTCACATTGCAATTATAATTTGTTATTTTTAAAAAAAAAATATTTGTCTATGATTGTAAGGTGTTATTAGTCACACTTTTTATATATCTATTCTTTAAAAGGTATTTTAGATATCAAGATGAAGAGTTTTTAATGAAAAATATATATCTACGATAGTTGCATAAGTTCGATCTTGACCAATTATTACATGAAACTGCTATTTTCTCAAATTTCACTTTCAAACAGTAACTCTTAATGAAAACATGTCACATTCTCTCTCTCTTATACACACACAAACACATGTGCACACACGCACGCGCACACATGCACCATATGCATGCTCATAATTTATTAAGAAGATATATCCATCTATGCTGAAAAGATGGAGATATGTATGGTCTGTAGACAAAATTCTTGTGTGGCGCTAGTATAAATAGTGTAGCGAATATTTAACAAAAATATAATTTTACCACTTTTACACTACCATGATATATTGTACTTGGTCTCATGAGATAATATTTGCGAACTAGCCCCGATGATGCAGTGGAGATCACCACAAGTGGTGATTTCTCAGAAAAAACAATGGTAGATGTTTTGTTTTACGTATTTCATGTTGTTTTGCTTCTCCAATTCACTTGAAATTCTTTTTTTCCTTTGATCGTTATTTCTTTCTGCAATATTGTTTAAACTCATTTAGTGTTAGATTCATATGACATGTTAGTTTTACATTGAAATATGTTCTCATTGGCTATATTAAGTTTGACCAATTTTTGGATAAATTGACTTTATATTTATAAACTAATTAATGTTCCGTATATATATCATTATATTGTACTCTTTTTTATAATTTATTATAATACCTATTAGATATGGATTTGAATCTTCTAGTGTTTTTGTATTGAAAATATTTTGTGTATAAACGAAACGAATTATGTAAATATTTTTTTATTGCAAACATTTGTTTTTTTGTATACAATTTGTTGGTGTATGCTTAGACTAAATACCTAATAAGAAATTATAACTACTTGCAATTTATTTGTATCAATTGATCATTATTTGAAATTTAGTAATATGTGTCGTACTTACTCTTAGTTGTGCATCACACGGATTACTACTAGTGGTAGTTCATTTTAAAGTAAAATGGTGGTCGGATCCTCCCTGTGAATTGTTCTCCTTGTTGGTCGTTGATCAGGTCCTACTTTTATAATGCCCACTAACAAATTTAAATAATGATCGGTTCCTACTTTTATATTGCCTATTTGAGGAATATTTGATTGCTACATATATTTTTTATTGAGTTTGTTTTCCAGAGGTTCGATGCTTGGATGGTTATTATGTCGTGGGATGATAATTTAGTACAAATTGGTTTGTTTTGTAGTATAACTACTTTCTTTGGCTTTATGAAGATATTTTGGGTTAATGTGGACCACTATTTGCTAACTAGGAGGTAATATATGAAAATTTTATGCTCTCAATACTATATTATTCATTTTCTTACAGTGCCATATTGTTGTTTTAGTCTTAATATGAATTATTCATTGGTGTTAGGGGTTATGCTACTGAAGAAGAGAGTTTTTACAATTAAATTTGAGAGTTGGCATTTGGTATGCTGCTAAGTAATTTATCAAATGAGCTAACTCACTTTCTCAATCTCTTTTTTTGTCATTAACTCATTCTCTATTCCCCTCAATCATATAATGTTGTAACTAATTTTTCGGAGTAGTTCCTTAGAAGATTTATGTACTGTTGATAGTACTTCGAAGTAATAATTTTATTTTTCTAGTTTTCTTTTGCATTTTAAAGTAACTAATAAGTTTCTTAACTATGGGAATATAACCTGGATCTTAACTCCAGTGACCGAGTGGCATAGAGAAATGCACGAACACCCCATAGGGCATATAAATATCCAGTGGGTAGTGTCCGCATTCTCACGGGGCTCTCGGTTGTAGAAATTAACTAGTATAAGCTCGTTTTGGGGTTAAAAGTGAGCATTAAGAGGCGGGGGGATTCAAAACAATGACCAAGTGGCCCGGGGAGTGGCACAAGCACCCCATATGTCATAAAAGTAATCCACGAGAAGTGAGTGCATCCTCTCCGAGCTTCCCATTGCTGAAATTAACTACTATGGGCTCGCTTTGTGGTTAAAAGTGGGCATTAAGTGGCAAAAATTAAAAACAATGATCGAGTGGCCGGAGAGTGGCACAAACACCCCATGGGGCATAAAAGTAGTCTATGGGAAGAGATCTTGTTATCACTGAGATCCTGATTGCCGAAATTAACTAGTATAGGATCATTTTATAATTAAAATAGGAATTAAGTGGCACAGATACACTATGGGCTATAAAATTAACCCGTCGGAAGTGACCGCGTCCTCTCCGGGCGCTCGGTTGTCAAAATTTACATTTTGGGGTTAAAAATGGGTGTTAATAGGGGATTCAAAACAGTGACCACATGTCCTTGGGAGGAACGAACACCCCATGGGGCATAAAAATAATCCATGGGAAGTGACTGCATCCTCTCTGGGCTCTAGATTGTCGAAATTAACTAGTATAAGTTCATTTTGGGGTTAAAAGTGAGAGTTAAGAGGCAAAAACTCAAAACGGTAATCAAATGGCCCAAAGAGATGCACGGACACCACATGGGGCATAAACGTAACCGTGGGAAGTGATCACATCCTCACTGGGTTCCCGGTTGTCGAAATTTACTAGTATAGGTTCATTTTTTGTTTAAAAGTAGATGTAAGGGGAATTCAAAACAGCAACCAGGTGGCACAGGGAGAGGCACGGATAACCCCATAGGGCGTAAAAGTAACCCGTGGGAAGTGATCGCATCCTCTCTAAGCTCCCGGTTGTCAAAATTAACTAGTATAGGATCGTTTTGGGATTAAAAGTGAGCGTTGAGAGGCAATAACTCAAAACAGCGACCGAGTGGTCCGAAGAGAGGCATGAACACCCCATAGGGCACAAAAGTTACCAGTAGGAAGTTACCGCATTCTCATCAAGCTCCCGATTGTGGAAATTAACTAGTATAGGCTCATTTTGGAGTTAATAGTGTGTATTAAGGGACAAAAACTCAAAACAAACTATAATTTTTATATTCTAAATAAGTTGTTATAACCAAACTAGAACCTAAAGGTTATTATAGCCTTTGACTCTTGGTGAAATGCTAAGTATAAGTTCATGTGATGTTCTATTGCGATTTCTCTTTGTTTACACTTTATGTTTAATGACTTTTTTCCTATCTAAATATTTAGTTGACATGTATAAAAATTTATTTTATTTTTTAGATTAGGACTTACGGTATATGCCTTGTATTCTTATGAAGTTATCTATTTGTTTAGTATACCAGAATTTCATTAGTGATGATGCTAAGACGATCTCTCTCGTGCATCTCTTTAGAGTCTCCCTTATACCAGCTACTTTATCTGTCTCCTAGTATTATGTAAATTAGTTGTGATAATGAAGTAATTGAGGGGTGTTTACTGTTATGGCTCTTTTGAGTTGCTACAAGTGTAGTTTACAGACATTCATAATGTATTTGTGGTTGTCATTATTTACACTTTGGTAATTATTTGAACGTCCCAAATGTCAAACTATTGCGTTTGGTCACCAATTGATAATGGCGGTGGGGTTTAGTGTTGGTAGTAAAAGAAGGGAGCTATAGTAGTAATACTACATTTGGATTTTAACTACTTCAATCACTTGGTTTGGGGGTTATATTTAGCTTAACTTTCTACTGTGAGTCCATTATGTTATATGAACTTTCTGGCCAGCAGGATCAGTTGAAATCTCTTCAATTTAAACACTTTGTGTTGCGGGCCAAATTAAGACAGTTAGAGGTAATTGTGTTACTTTTACAATCAAATGGTATGTGAACATTAAAATTATCTATATATTTTATACGCACATTGATATGAATCTTGGTTTTGACACAAATTCATGGATTATTAGTCAAATAACTAGTATAACCTAGAAATATAAAGGAAACTTATTTGTAGAATTATGTTGGTCTTTAATTAAAACTAGTCCACTTGCTTAGTTCTGATATGCAGAAGTGAAGAATATAGAAACCTTGTGCCCCATTATTGAAAATATCTAATGTTATTAGGGATTGTGTTCATATGTGTTTGTGTAAATATTCCGCTACTTTATGTCATTATGAATAGGTGTATGATATATTTATATTCATCCATGTGAAGATATCCAGATCATTCAAGAAGATTTACCATTAAGAACTCCCGGGGATGCTGTTGAACAACTGGCACCATTAAAGAATTTTCCTATTGCTAACTCTTCTCAAGCTCGCTAACACGTCCACAGAGATGAAGGCGATGATTCAGATGCAATGTCAGAAGAAAGTTTTGAGAGTGAACTTTCACTAACAGAATGGGATTGCATAAATCTGAACTTGTTTCTTGTTATGGGTCTGATATAGGTGATGAATCGACGAGTACTGATGAGGAGAACTTTGAGTCTGAGTCAAGACTCAAGGCGGGAAAATCTCATCTAGAGTTCTAAACAGCACTCTCGATCCATTGGATTCAAGAAATGGCAAGAAAAAGTTGATTTCAGATAGAAAATCGTCAAGGTGGAAAAATGATTCAGTAAGCTGGTTGCAGGAAGTTCCAAGATCGTACTGTCCCCATTAGGTTTATCGTATGTATGATTCCTATTGTCTAGTGCAAAGGCTGGCAAGTAGTTTGAGATTGCTTTCTTTTTCTCCTTCTAACATTTTTTGGGTCATTTTTTTGTTTAACCTCACTTTTTGACCGTTTTGAGTTAAACCCCCAATTTTGAAATAATTTGCAATATATCCCGATTCAGGGTTTTAACGACACTTCGAAGACCTTTTGTGGCACTTTGTTAGGTTTTGCTACACTTTCGGGAGGCTATTGCATGTTTTTTCAAATTTGGGGGGTCTAACTTAAATGGATCATAAAAGTAGGGGTTGAAGTTATAATAACCATACTTCTGGTTAAATTTTTTTATTTCATTTTGAAGTATAGTTATGAGTTTTATTTTTCAATGTTATCACAGTTATTTTGGACCTGTGGTGAGAAATCTAGTATTTAGGACGGGCGTGTCCTCTACTACATTTGCACTGGACAAGGGGTGCTGGCCTGTAGCAATAAATCACATCAAACCACAAAAGTTGTGAAAAGGGGAAATACATATAAGGATGTAGAGTAGCTCGGCGGAAAATAAATCACGTAATATTAGTGAACGCCGAAAATATCTTTTGAATAATGAATGCTTACAAAGAAGAAATTTATCAATATTTAGACCCAAGGTCTCGATGTGATATTGTTCCCTAATCAAACTTATAAGAGGAAATTGATTATATCAAAGGAACTAATTGATAGCTACCTAAAATAAAAAGAGACAACACAAAACTAAAAATGAATGATATTTTCTTAAAATAATTAATTAAAGATACAAAAAGATCTCTCTCTCTCCCTCTCTCTTTCTCTCTCTCACACACACACAAACACACACACAAATCCAGACACCCTATGGGGCCCACCGCATGTGTCATCAAGCTTTTTACCGTCATTGTTTGGAATTGTTTCTTGTAGGACTTGCTCTTAATGGATCTCCCTGTTTAGAGTTTACCATCATACGTGGGATGATTTGACCTGTAAATGCTCCGCTCCCACAGACTTTTGTTTCACCTTCTATGCCCCCCTTCCCTTCCCTCCTATTGCACCCCCTTCTCATATGTATGATGATTATGAATAAATTTGTAAAGAATGTGAAACAGACTAGTTTCTTTGCAAAGAAAATTATAGTACATAGGTTATTCATCTTTCTTTAGTGCTATCAGTTATGAAGTTGTTTATGCAAAGATTAATAGTGGTTTGATATAAGTGGGTGATAGGGAAATGTTTATAAATCTATTTAAAAATGTATTTGTTAATTATTTTCTTATCTATTTATTTTTATAGCTTTTAAATGTAATGAGAATTGATAAGTACGTTGTATAACATGGAGGTCTCATCACTGAAGGGAATTAAGAAGTAAGCATTTGAGCCAATAGGGAAGTAGAAAAATGAAGGATAAAAAACTTGGCCTCGAAACGATGAAGGTGTGCTAGACTCGATTTCTAAATTGTATAATTGATGGACAATCTTTGAGCCTTAATTCAATAGAGAGTTATTGTTTGCTGACTCCGAGAATTTTCTTCATAAGTTAATTCCATGTTGGTTATTATGTAACTTTTTTCATTATCTCTTTTATTACTTGTTGGATAAATAATAGGAAGGGGAGACAACTATAAGAACTAGATTGTGTAGAATACAAGGACATTGTTGCTTCTTTTAGCAACGTCTTTTTGTTAATTAGGTTTTAACTTACTAATGACTCTGTTTTCAGCTGTCAGTGATGGTAATTGTTCTTAATTGAAACATCGTATGTATGTGGAAACATATAGTCGGTGCACCAGTAATGGAAGGACTTGTGAAGAAACTCAATTTTCTATCATTTCATATTGCCAGCAAAATTCCCGTGTCAGAATCTACGAGGCACGAACTTTTAGATATTGATGGAATTTCTTATAGATTGCGCCGGGAAATTGAGTTAATTGAGAGTTTTGATCATGTTTGATGTAAAAATTGTCAAGTAGATTTTATCACTTTGTAGCTATACACCCAAATATTCCATTAAATTTTAGGTTAAAATGCAAAAAAAAAATCCTAAACGGTTGCTCTGATTGCAAATATCCCCCCCTAACGTACGAAATAACCCCTAAACTATTAAAAAGTTGCAAATACTTCCTTATGTTCTGCTAAAAACTTCAAGTGTAAACCTTTTATGAATGACACATATGGGGGAATTGCAAACAAATGAAATAGTTCAAGGAGTTTTTTTAGAAATTAAGGGCCTGTTTGGTTATGTAGTTAGAAAACTGGATTTAAAAAATGTTTTAAAATCTATTATTTTATACTTTTAAATATTAGTGTGTGTTTGATGTCTAACAAAGGTCCTCTAGGGTCTTACGTGAATCCACATGGTTGCGTGCATGAGATAATGACGCTCTATAAAGCAAATGGCTTAGCACTTATTGGGAATCCGATTAAAGAATACAGTTGGTTACCCGGGTATGATTTTTAACTTATGTTTATCTTTGAACTTCTTGTTAGACTCTAAACTACAGACATTGTGAAAAATTCGGCATTTACATAACTAGAGATGGTAAAATATACATTTTTTTTATTCAAATATGTTAGTTTTGAAAAAAAAAAATTAGAGCACTCTAATATTCATAATATATAATATTATAATTTGAGTTTCTATTATGTATGAATGTTCAAGATGCTGGTGGCATAGTTCATGTAATTTCTTTACATGATAAATCACACGAACCTCTCCTTTTGTTTGTCATAATTATGGATACCTCTCATGTTTCGAATATTATACCTTCCAACTATCCTGTTTCAACATTAGACTCTGACTATTTTGCGGAAGATACATGCACACACAATCACATTTACACTTCACTCAAGTAGTATTAAAATGGAAATTATCACGAGAAAAAGCTTCATAGATCAATAATTCAATAAAAATTAGGCCTCCTTACAATGGTTGGCCAAAGGCTTTATCTATAGGCTAATTTTAACCGTAATCCTTGATATACACAAGATTCCAATAGGAAACTAATCATTAACTACAAAATACGATTTTACCTAATATAAATCCTAATAGATATTTCCTAATTAATAGTTCTTTAATAATATATATAAAATAAAAATATTATAACTCGTTACCCAAATTCGAGAACTCCTCGGGCCCACCAATGAACCGTATACATCATATTTGCTTTCCCGTTTTTCGTTTAGAATTTGGACTCTCGCTATTCCTTGTGGGCAAGGGTAGCGAGTGTTACAAAATAAAACAAGATGGGATGTTTATGTAATTATTATTACTATAGTGGGAGTGATTGTAATATTTTAAAGGGTCATTCTTTACAGTATGATATTAACCTGAGCTTTTTGTTTCCAATATTCCTCCTTATTTTTAAGTAGATATTGATATTAGGACTTTTCTTTATGGTACTATTCTTTACTAGTATTTGTCATATTACAATCATACTCAGATTCTTTTTCAAGCAAAAAGTCTTTTGACTTCTTAATTGAGTGGAACACATTTTGAAATACCTGTTTATTCCATGTTTTGATAGTTGTTTCAACATTAATCAGTTTAGCATAAAAAATTTGCATTGGGCTTCCATCCGAGGTGTTCAACCAACTTTGAGAGACCACTTGCTTGAACATCTGATGCATTATCCACATAGACTAGAACCTGAGTGATTTTGGAACCAAATCTAAAAGTCAAGTCTACGCATCCAGGTTCGGCTCCATTAAGGCTATAAATCCAAGTCTATGCAACTTAATAAGTTTTTTAAGTCTTCTAATTGATGGTTTGCTTACAATGCCTCTAGTGTATTCTCAAGGAGATATAGCGTGGGCTTGAGTGTGATTTCATTTTATTTTTTCATTTCCTTGATTTTTATATCATGATATAATGTTGCCATTGTTATATGTCTGATGCCCTCTCATGTTTATTTTGTTTTATGCATATAAGTGTCTTTATAAAGTGCATGTATAGTAGTGATTTTTATATAATATGATATTTAGTATTATTTTTGTGTTTTATTATTCCATTATCAAATGTAGTAATAGATTTTATTCAATGAGAATTGGTCATATTTTATGTTAAAAGAGTATGTGGCTTACCATGGCTTACTGTTAAAAGAGTTTTTATCTTCAAAGCTTCCCCATTTTTTTATGATTGTCATGACTGATCCAACCAACACCACCGTTAATCAGGTTGTTCGAAAGGTGTTTTCCAACATGAATAGATTCCACATCGTTGATTATAAATTAAATCAAGGAATGCCATGATGGGTCTTATGCACCCCTTGCTTTATGCACCAGGTAGGACACCGACCCTCCTTATCTGACATAACCGAATACTCTCACTACCATTATTAGTACTGTTTTATGTTCAGGTTTTATGTTCATATCTAATTTATTAATTTTGTTTTTCATAACTAATCATAATAACAGTGTTCTAAAAAACGCGCCTAAGCGTGAGGCTTTTTAGATAAACCAAGTTTTCGCCCTAGGCGTGGATTAAGGCGTGGTCAACTATGGTCAACGTTTTTTGGGAAAAGGCGTTAAAAATGCATTTTTTTTTTAAGATTAAACACCCCTTAAAACGCGTTTTTTTCTAGTGTTAACCAAAACGATGTTTTTTCGTATCTTTTAAACCAAAAAAAAAGCAAGACGACGCTGATAGCCCAATTTTAGAAGTTTCAAATATGGGGATGGTTCACACAAGATATCAAACTTAAAATTTCTTTAAAATTTAACAATTTAAATTTCCCGAATTTACATTTCTTCAAAATTAAAATTAATTCAAGCTAACCAAAATAAACATTTGATATTTTTTTTAATCACAATTAAACAAAATTAATTCAATTGAAGTTATAATGATGCCAAACAAACTTGAGCATGCATTTTGTCAAATTAATTATGTCAACTTGAATTACATTAAACTAAATTTACCCCAACTGAAATTAGCACTAAAATTACACCAAAGTTGTGATTTACCCAAATTTTATCTTTTTAGTTCTTTGCAAGATAAAATAAACAATCACAACACACAAGGAGCGATGTACGAGGAAAATCCACAACGATAAAAACCTCAGACGGCCCCCAGCCTACAAATCCACTAAGTATGGAATTTTACAAAGACATAGCAGACGGACTTACAACAACGACTCGACTCCTTTAAAGCCTTGACGCTCCTTCGTTCTTCAACCTCCGCCTAGTAGATAACTATGGAATCCGTCGCGGAATCCACCGATGGAGCTCAGATACCATCAAAACATACAAAGGCCTTTCCTTCATATGCACACCACAAACAAAGAACGAAAACCACTGTAGGGAAACTTTTTCTCCTTTTGGGGATGAGAATAAACCCGGGCCAAAATTGATCTCAAAGAAATTATATATATATAAGTAAAACTTGGATTAAACTCAAACTATGGGTGTAAACAAGTGTGTGGGTAGAATTTCAACAATGGAAAATAAACATACAAAATGGGACTTTTGAATGGAAGTATTTTTGCTCTCAAGTGTGAGGAAAACTCTCAAAAGTGTCTAATGAAAATTGTCTTCCCGCACTTATTAAAATTGGTAACCAGTAGAGGGGAAATGGGAAGTTAATTAAAAAATACTGGCAAAAAAATACTATTCCCGTCAGGGTCGTTCGAATGACATTTTGATGTCTTTCGAACGACACTGTTCGAACGATATACTAACGAGATTTCAGAGAAACGTCACTAATTCTCGTTTGAATCTTGTTTGAATGAGGTCGTCCGAACGACTTAGTTCGATGGAAATTTCTAACGAAATTTCAGATTAAAAATGGCAACAGTTCGTTCAAAGCTCGTTTGATTCTCGTTAGAAGTTCGTTCGAACGACTTTTCGAAAATCCAAAACGTTTTTTAAATTTCAAAAACTTTTACAAAAAGTTTTAAAAGAATTTTCTGAGAAAATGAAAATTCATTTTGACAAAATATTTACAAAAGAACATCCATAAAAAGTATATCGAAGACTCTATATATATTAAATGCATTCATACCTTTAGAGACCTTGGACCTGAATTGTTGATGACGTGAAACATGGCACAAAATCGACAATGATGAAATCTTCACAATGTTAGGCTGCTATGTCTTCAACTTAAACTTGTCATAGGTTTGAAAGGATACCAAAACCATCTATCCTATGACTCAATTAGTTTTGTCCGGAATTAAGCCAATACTGCAAATTGACTCGATTGGAAATTTTCCCTTACAAATCTCCCCCTTTGGCTATTCCGGGACGAAACTCAATAAAAAAATTCTATGGGCAGTCAAGCTTTATTAAAAGGACACAAACCCGTCCAAAATAAAAAATACAGACACTTGACTCGACACATGGGATTAAATGATTTTTCGCTTTAAAATAATTTCACTAAAGATGAAATCATGCATACTTAAACACACCATTAAATGCATAGGGAATATAACAGGATAAATAACATAATTAAATAAATACTCTCACTTTGTCTAACATGATATACCTAAGAAAGACGTCTCCCCCTAAGATATATCTCCCAAAATTTAAAAGGTTTAGATACCATTTCTCCCCCTTTTTGTTAGGAATTGACAAAGATTAAAATGACTCATTTCTCCCCAATTAAATCAAATACTCCCCTAAATAAAACAAGGGATATAAATAATAGAAAACAAGTATATCATGCAATGTTGAATAAAGTGACAAGAACAAGTAAGCTATATGGCAATAAAGGATCAACTAATCCACAAAAACAACAATAGATACCAACAACGATGTGAAAAAAATGATATCAACTAAAATGTACTAAACATAAGCATGTGATATCAAACAGAATACGCAACAAGATGGATACCAATTTGAACAAGATGCATGCATGGATTAGTTAATAAGGCAAAGACTCAAAACACACAATACCATATATATATACACAAACATACCAATAATGCATATGCATATACACATAGGTATAAACACCACGCATGACACAAAATACATTAAGCTTTCCACACTCATATGGCAAAAATGTTTCTAAATGCATGTGGTAAACGAAAGTGAATGGGTGTGAGCTAGTAACAAAAGAATTAAGACCAATCACTTAAACACGTTTACGGAGTTCGTATTTGATTGCAAAACTTTATCAAACTTAAATATAGCCTCATGTGACAGATAAAGTGAACTCAAGGAACAAACATACACAATGCACACAAGCTTAGATTTTTTATGATTCTACAAACCAATAGAGTCATGACAAAAATAACATAACTAGGATATATTGTCATTGTGAAAACCCATCGATATATCCATCCAAAACTCCTCATACATAATACTTCTTTTTCTTTAGTTTTGAATGTTCATATCAAACACAACTACTTTGGCCTTGACTGGTGGCTTTTCACGCAAAGTAATTTTGTCTTTCATAGCCCGCTCCATTGATAAACAAATACACCGGATAAATATTTTTCTATATTTTTTTAAATTCGAGCAACGTTTCTTACAAGCACAAATCCTCCATAGTCATAACAACGGGTAGATAACTAAATTGATAGGAGAACATCTCACTTAGCTCAAATATACATATGAAGTTAAAGATCAAATGAGCTCATGCATGTGTGAATCGAGGCATATAAAAGAGAATCCATTAAGCAAGTCAAAGTCAAACTACTCCATGCGAGCATGATAAAGAACACTTAAAGTATTGAAAATATTAACCAAAATTTCTAGCCACATGGAAGCGGGCATGATATTGGATTCAAACGCAAGTATATGCCACATAAAATGTGTAAAATTAAAATACACAAAAAATAGAAAATCTTTTTGAGTTTTTCAAAATTTTTATACGAACACAATGATAACCCAAAAAATAAAAAAATCTTTTTGTATTTTTCAACTAAGACACAATAAATAAAAATAAATACAAAAGATACACAAGTCATAGTTCTAGCAACACATATATAATGAAATAAGGACTAGAAAATGACAAATAAACATACAACTAGCTAGAATATATCATGTAGAACAAAATCTAGTGTAGGTAAACAAAACTAACACAATCAACCTTTAGATTTAGCAAGTGAGGAATCGAGTGAAAGTAAATGAGAATCATAAACTTTATCATATAAATTCTCCAAATCGGATCTCCTAACCCACATAAGTGAAATGTGACGCTCTCAGGATTTCGTGACCTTGGTGACTCTATCCTTTTACTTTCTAGGACCATTTCTAAAATCAAAACAAAATTTCCTAAGGTGGCCCTTCTAATCATAATGTGTGCAAGTGAATACACGGCCTGAAGTGTTACCTAAGGATTGCTCTTTTCTAGTGTTCCTAGAAGAATTTCTCAAACACACGGTGTTGGCTTTATCATTGGAAGCATTTTGAGTATCAAAGCCAATACCACACATGTAATTTTTTATTTGGACGGTTACTAAGATTTTATCTAATTTCTCCGACTTACACTCCAAATCAAATTTGACCCGACTTGAGTCTTTTAATTTTTCTTCAAGTTCCACTATTCGAGAATCAGATAAACACCTACCCTCTTCAAACTCGAAAAGATATTTCTTCATAGCCTCCATTAAACCTCTTACTCTATCTCTCTCACCTTCTATGTACACTAGCTTCTCACAAAGAGATCTCTCACGTTCCCTAAGATCTTCTACTAAAACACTCTCATTATTTTCTTTGGCACGTTCTCTTAAACAAGAATCTAACTTCAAGTTTGCCCTTTTTAAGTTGATCGATTCCGTATACAACTCAAAAGGCTAATTGAATTTCACTCTCCTCTTCCTCCTCATCATCTTCACTTTCTTCTTCATTCTCTCTACCATCAAACTTTTGGTATTCACAAATAATGGCCTCGAAAGTGTCCATTCATGGGAAGATTCTCTATCGATGCTCACACGACTTGCCATGAATGCTGTGAAATTTCACTCAACGGGGGAATTGGGTCTCCCTCTTTTGATTCACTATCACTAAGGGTGGCATTATATGTAATTAGTTTCTTTCCCCCCTTCCTTAGTTTAGTAGGACACTCGAATTCCCTATAGCCATAACTCTCTCAACCATAACACCTATTTGACTCGTCCCTATTAAGATCTTTATTGAAAATTTTAGAAAAAATTTCGACTTTACTATGCTTAGACTTCTAAAACTTCTTATAATCACTCTTAAGTTTCTCTTTATTAGTCTTAAGAAATTTTCTAAACTTCCTAGCAAACAAAGCCATATCTTTTGAGTCAATCACAAACTCATCGTCCGAAATTGATGTTTCCTCCTTCCGGACTTTCAAAGCCATGCCCTTGTCTTTTTTCTTCTCATCCATGTAGGTAAGCATATCAAGTTCATAGGTTTGTAAGTCACCTATATTCTCTTCAAGTTTCATAGAGTTAAAAATGTTTAAAGAATTTAAAACGGTCTCCTTAGCATTAAATCTCTCAGGTAATGACCTCAAAATTTTCCTTATAACACGGTTGTCGGGTATCTTTTCTCCCAAATTAAAATACGAATTCATAATATCTGACACTCTCGCATAGAATTCATCAAACATCTCACTTTCTAGCATTTTAATGGTTTCAAATTGAGTGGTGAGGTTTTGGAGTTTCGAACCTTTCACGACACTTGTTCCCTCATGGGTGAGTTGGAGAATATCCCATGCCGCCTTTGACGTTTCACACATCATAATCCGGTGGAACTCATCCAGTGTAACTGCACTAAAAATGGCATTTAAGCCATGAAAATTAAAATTAGCTAACTTAAGCTCGGTCTCACTCCATCTCTCAATAGGTTTAGGTACACGAACCTTTCCTTCTAGGCATGTAGGTGGGGTACACACCTTAACTACCGAAACCCAAACCAGCTCATATAGGGATCTAAAAGTCGACCTCATATGCGCTTTCAAATCAGCATAGTTGGAACCATAAAAAATAGGAAATTTTGCAAAAGGTAACTGTTTCATTTTTAAAGAAAAAATTTTGACAAAGGATCTTAACGCGATAATTTAGCGTTCTTGCTCTGATACCAATCTAATAGCGCTATTTTAGAAATTTCAAATATGGGGATGGTTCACACAAGATATCAAACTTAAAATTTCTTTCAAATTTAACAATTTAAAGTTCCCAAATTTTAATTTCTTCAAAATTAAAATTAATTCAAACTAACCAAAACAAACATTTGATTTTTTTTAATCACAATTAAACAAAATTAATTTAATTCAAGTTATAATTATGCCAAACAAACTTGAGCATGCATTTTGTCAAATTAATTATGTCAACTTGAATTACATTAAAATAAAATTACCCGAACTGAAATTAGCACCAAAATTACACAAAAGTTATGATTTACCCAAATTTAATCTTTTTAGTCCTAAGCATGCATCTAGGTGTTTTATAAGATAAAATAAATAATTACAACACACAAGGAGCGATGTACGAGGAAAACCCGCAATGGGAAAAACATCGGACGAACCCAGCCTATAAATCCACTATGTATAGAATTTTACAAAGACACGATAGAAGGACTTACAATAAATACTCTACTCCCTTCAAGCCTTGACGCCTTCGTTCTTCAACCTCCGCCTAGTAGATAAATACAAAATTCATCGCAGTCTCGGAATCCACCGATGGGGCTCAGCTACCATCAAAACATACAGAGGCCTTTCCTTCGTATGCACACCACAAACCAAGAACGGAAACCTCTATAGGGAAACTTTTTCTCCTTTTTGGGATGACAAAAAACCCGATGCCAAATTGATCTTAAAGCAATTATATATATAAGTAGAACTTGTATCAAACTCAAACTATTAGTGTAAACAAGTGTGTTGGTAGAATTTCAACCATGGAAAATAAACACACAAAATGGGACTTTTGAATGGAAGTATTTTTGCTCTCAGGTGTGAGGAAAACTCTCAAAAGTCTCTAGTAAAAACTGTCTTCCCGCACTTATTAAAAATGGTAACAAGTAGAGGAGAAATGAGAATTTAATTAAAAAAAAATGTTTTCGCCCAGGTCGTTCGAACGACATTTTGATGTCATTCGAACGACACTGTTCGAACGATATACTAACGAAATTTCAGGGAAATATTGCCAATTCTCATTTGAATCTCATTTGAACGAGGTCGTTCGAACGAGATTTCAAACGAACTTTCAGGAAAAAAAAATGGCAAAAGTTCGTCTGAAGCTCGTTTGATTCTCGTTATAAGTTTGTTCGAACGACTTTTCAGAAAATCCAAAATGCTTTTTAAATCCAAAAAAATTTTGTGGAAAGTTCTAAAATGATTTTCTGAGAAAATGAAAAGTCTTTTTGACAAAATGTTAATAAAAGGACACCCATAGAAAATATATCCAAGACTCTAGATATAATGCATTCATACCTTTAGAGACCTTGGATTTGAAATGTTGATGACGTGAAATATGGCATGAAATTGGCAAGGATAAAATCTTCACAATGTTAGGTCGCTACATCTTCAACTTAAACTTGTCATAGGCTTGAAAGGATACCATAACCATCTATCCTATGACTTAATTAGTTTTGTCCGGAATTAAGACAATACTATAAATTGATTCGATTGGAAATCTGCCCTTACAAATGCTTGACTAAAGGTCTAAACTACACCTAATCTCTCAAGAGTCTCATTATTTTTTAATGACCATTGTTCTACTACTCTTTTTATTCTCAGTTCAGCCCCTGTTCTCGTTCGCCCCTGTTCTTATTCATCGGAAATCAAGTAACAGTTTTGTTTACGATTTTTAAAGCATTTATTTTGATGTTTAGCCCCAAAAAGCCCTAATTTGTTCAGCCCTTATTTTATTTGGACGTTAATAACAATAGATTGAGTATGTTTATGAGTTTATTTTATGGAAAACTTTGTATCTAAAAGCGTTGTAACCTCCCTATTCTGAGACAGTATATACAGTTTCAATTTTGTTTATGAGTTTCTAAATTTGTTTACGGATTTATGGAAAGTCATATGGGTCATAAAAAAAATTAACGTGTTATAGAAAAAGTTGCTTGTGTGGCCATCCCCGATCCTCGTGGCGGGAGGGACGAAGAAGAGTGGCGTCTTCAACGTCGAGAGGATCTTGGTCCCGTGTATCCCTATCGGTAGCGCTTCTGTCGGCGTCGATGATGAGATAAAAATGGAGAGAGATGGAGTCGCCAGTCTATTTTACTCAAAACAGACAAAAGAAAAGGGAGTCGTCCCGAAAGATAACATCCAAATACATACTGATACATACGAAACCAAAATGATTCGAAAAGGGTTCGGAGGCTATGTTACGAAATGGAAAGGTGTTAGGCACCCATTCCGCCCTTACGGTCTCTCATGGATTATTGCTATTTTCCTTTATTTTCCCGTGATATGTGTGCATATGTATATGTAGTGGAGATAGGAAGCATCGACTTGTATCATGGAGGAGATAAAGCGAGTCATCCGTAGGAATGTTCTCAAAAGTAATATTAGAAAATAGGATATACGCGATTATCCTAGCGTTGATCATTATAATGGAACAATAACGTATACGGAATAATACGCCATCAAGAACAAATATATAGAGAGTGTCTAAGAGAGTTAAGTTTAAAGAATATAGAAAAAATAGGGAAAAAGTAGGAAAAGGACTCGAGTCTCGAGTTTTACCCCGAGACGCCTACGTAAACTATAGAGGCATCAAATTCCACGCAGTTCGTATGCAAAATGAGGGGTGGGATTTATCCCATAAATCCAATTGGGGACTTCTCTGATATATGTGTGTAAAAAAGTGTTTTAGTTGTGAGAAAAATGTGAGAATTCCCGTTTGGAATCTATGAGTAAACCCTATTTTTCTTGTTTTTCGGGTTTTATTTATATGAAAATAAGAGATGTGCAATAATACTAAATAAAAAGTATATTAGGATATGTGAGATGAGAGAATAAAAGTGCTAAGTAATTTATAGTACAAATATAGCACCCTCCGCGGAACCTACTCAACCATGTTCAGATGATTATAGACCGCGGAGGCTTACTCGGTACAGGGTGCGTCCCCACCAAGTAATGGGTGCGGCACTTACCACCCGCCTTGATATATAGGCCGCGACCTTACTAAGTACAGGGCGCAGCACCTTTGGCTCTAGCCTCATGTAAGGTACGGCACTTTGTGCTTGCCTTATAGGCCGCATCCCTCTCTACTACAGCAACTCGAGACTTGGTATACCTCACGCGCTCAGGGCACGTGACAACTTATACACCTATAAATAGAGGACCACACCTCGAAAAAGGAGGGATCAATTCCACACGCCGAGGGAAGATTTTTCAATACAGCCTCTCTCTACACAACCTCAACATACAACTTGAATGCCATGCATCTCCATCGCAGCCGCCTCTCCGGCACACCGGGATCCTCAATACTGTCATGTATACTCCTCTATACTCATACTTGTACGCCTCTTTAGACACGATTATATTATACAATTCAATGCATATAATGAGAACAGAACAACACAGTGGACGTAGGCCTATTTTAGAGGGCAAACCACTCTATATCTTGTGTTCATATTTCCTTATTTATTTTACTTATTTTATTGATGTTCTTGACTTGACTTGCTGATATGAGAACAACTTATGGGCGATTTCTCGTATCATCAATCTGGCGCCGTCTGTGGGAATCGAGATATTTCAATCTTATTTCTCTATGTTTCGAGTTCGTAAACACCTTATTCTATTCATGGGGATCCTCTGGATCATCATCCCATGGGTAAATTTTGGTTACTGAACTCAGTTTTACGTTACACCCTTTAATTGGTATTTTTTATATTGAGATCTACTTTTGGGTCTTCATCTCATGACATTAGATTTGTTCTACATACCCCTGTGATATCATTCCATTTAGATAATGCTGAAAAGCATGATGGGCTTTAGCCCCGAAAAGGTGAATCATTAGGAAAGGGTTATGGTTACTCCTTTTTTGCTGTTCTTTGCCTATGATCTAGGGTTTATCATTAGAATTGTGCTATTTTGTACACCGAGAGGTTATTCTCTTAATGGATAGACCCTAGTAGGTATGCACTCCACGAGTTTCGATAGAAAAACTCAGTTTTGGGGTTTCAATCTTGGGATTGGCCCTTCGCTGCCTAGGTAGGGATGCGATGTGGTAGTTCAACTACCTTACATGTCGCGGACCATACTGGGGCAGTTGTATTACAGAAGCCTCGAAATATCAAGGAACGGACTCAGGTGGTCTCCAGCAACCTTGGTAAATATCATTTAAAGGCTACGACAGTGTACTTATGTGTCTTACTGGTCGCGACCTCATCAGTAATATCATATAAGGGCCACGACAGTGCACCTATGTGCCATACTGGCCACGGCCTCAGCAGCAATACCATGTAGCAGTGCAAACCCTGCATCCCCATTTCCTGGATGGTTACTCCAATATTTTTGTGATTACTCACTTTTGCTTGGTTTTGTCCCAGATTATATATACTTTGTAAAGACTAACAAAAGCAAAAAATGGAAGGAGAATCCAGCCAGAGGACAGAAGTCAAAGATGAGATTGTGCAGTTGTATAATCACATCAACCACCTCTACGACAGTCATGCCTCACTCCAGACCCATACCAACTATTTGACGCAGAGGGTGCTAATGCTAGAGGCCGCGGCGGCACCCAGAATCGGTGCTTTCACAGCTCCATAAGTTCCACCCTAGGAAGTGCGTGAGCTAAAGCACTGGTCGTAGAACGCAGGGCCACGGCCAGGATCCTAAAAAGGAGAATGGAAAAGGCAGAGAAAAAATATGGGGCCTACACTCTGTTGTCCTTCCCAATTGAAGAGATCTTCGAGTTCATAAAAGAAGACAAGCTGCTGAGGTGGCCAGAAAAGCTGAGAGCTCCACCCCACGAGAGGAATAAAGCTACTTGGTGCAAATTCCATCAGGACCATGGCCATGACACTGAGCAATGCTACACTCTGAAGGATGAAATTGAAAGGCTGATTGGGCAAGGGATGATTTGTAGGTTCCTCAAAGATGTTTAGGGGATGAAGACTAGTCTCACAGACCACATGCCCATTCTTCATGCTTATGCCTTAAATTCTCTCCGTTTCTACTTTATAGTGAAAACTCCTCTTATGTTGTTTTAAAACTAAACTTTATATTATTCTTACAAAGTCATATACATATGAATAGTTATATAAAATCGAGTTCACTTTTATAGTGCCATTTTTTAATTCTCATTTCTATGAAATGTTATCTTATAAAGACCATTATTGTCTTAAACAGATATCGATTTGAGACAATATGTTATATTGAGAATGATAATATCTAATTGGGCCACAACGCCCAACAAGACGCTCGATTGTCCGAAAGCTGATGATAATTGAAAATGGAGAAAGCAAATACTGAAAGAAGTTATCAAAATCAAACTGCAACATCACTCATAAGGGATTCCAATGCCGGTTCTTAGCTTTTGGGATGCGTCATTAGCTGCAAGGGCTTCTAATGCCCGTTCTTAGCTTCTGGGATGCGTCATTAGCTGTAAGGTCTTCCAATGCCCGTTCTTAGCTTTCGGGATGCGTCACTAAGTTGAGAGACTTGTAATATCTAGCCAGGGATGGCTTTATATATATCTATAGCTGTGGGTGGCTTAATAACATAACCCAGCCTGGGGAGGCTTGAAAGTATACTGTATGTTAGCTGTGGGTGGCTTAATAACATAAACCAGTCTGGGAGGCTTAAAAGTATCATGTATGTTAGCTATGGGTAGCTTAATAACATAGGCTTGAAAGTATCATGTATGTTAGTTGTGGGTGGCTTAATAACATAACCCAGCCTGGGGAGGCTTGAAAGTATCATGTGTGTTAGCTGTGGGTGGCTCAATAACATAGCCCAGCCTAGGGAGGCTTGAAAGTATCATGTATGTTAGTTGTGGGTGGCTTAATAACATAGCCCAGCTTGGGGAGGCTTGAAAGTATCCCGTATATCTATAAAGGCCCATGTTCAGATGAAAGGGCTAAAAGAGTGCAGTAGCTTTGTCAATACAGCTGTGGCCGTTAAAGCGACTAAGGGTTGATGCGGTAATGACTTGGATTTAGATCCAATTAAAGCTACTACAGAGAGAAAACAACCAAGAGTCAATATGGTTGCGGCCATTGAGTAAAATTATTTCACAGGACGTGAAAGGCAGAATTATCAAACTGCCGCGGCCCTGTTCAAGTTGCAGCCCTTCGTCATTAGTGCAAGAAAGGGGGGAAAGGGATGTGGCCCATGTACAGAGGCCATACGCATTACAGCCGCAGCCTATGACCTATACGTTTGATAGTGTCGTAGCATTATTTATGTGGACGCGACATTTAAGGCATAATTAAATGCATACTCAAAAGTTCTACGAATGTTCAACAAGAGACTGCAGCCTATGTGAAGAAACCATATATGCTATAGTGCCGCGGACTTAATCTATTAGGCCTACATGTTCATTCAATTAAGAAAGCATTTTCAAATATAAAATCAGTTGTGTTCAAGCAATCAAAGATGTATAGAAAAGGCATCCATTAAAGCATTGAAGTAGGCAAAGTAGAGGAACAAAAAGCTACAAGAAAATGAGGCAAAAATAACCAATGCAGAAAAGGTGTCCACAGCCTTAGTAATATCAGTTAAGATTACAGACAAATAAACTACAGCCACTACAAAAGGAAAAATAACATAAGGGATACAGCCCTGTATCAATGATTGTTCAAAAATTGCAAGTAGTTCAAGAGGCTGCATCATCACGCTTATCTCCCTCATCGCTATCCGCGACAGTCTCAATTTCCATATCAACTGCCGCTGCCTCAGCCTCTGCTCTAAACCTGACTTTCTCTTTAGCCACAGCCTTGAGCTCGACTATGCATTCCTGATGCTCAGCATCACCAAGCCCCAGGCAAGAACCTTCTCCTTAGTCTAAGGGAAGTTCTTTATGATTCTATGCCTTAGCTCTTGATAGCCGCAGAGGTAGGCCCTATTATTTATGAGGAAGAAATCTTTGGAGCCTTTAAACGACTCCATCTTACTGTCAGCCAGCTGAAGGGCTTCACCATGATCTGCCTCTATTTTCTTCATTACCACGGCATGAGCTACTGCATCTTGTGCGGCCTTGGTCTCCAGCTCCTCATACTTCTTTTGAAGAAGTCTGAGCTTGTTAATAGAAATCTTCGCGGCTTGTGCGGCCTCCGCGGTCTGACATGGATACCTTGAGGGAGTCCATAGCTTATTTAAAGTTTTCCTTCGCCTCCTCTCTAGCCTTGCTTGCATCTTCCAAGTTCATTTGGGCTGCTTGAAGGGTCGCGGCAGTAGACTGCTTCCCAATTTCAAAAGAAGAATTTTGTGTAGCCTACAAGACAGTGGTGTGCACCCTCTTTGCGACCTCTTTTAATTTATAGAGGGCCTCATACATCCTCTTTTGGTCCATCATAACATCCGCTGCCTGAAATGAAATAGATAGGAACAAAGTATATAATTAAAAATTAAAACTCGTAAAGAGCATTTGTAATTACCCTCAAAAGGCTATGGAGTCCGCAGTCCTCCAAATCGCCATGGTCTTCTTCTACTAACCTGTCAAGGTTCGTGGCGTCAAGGTCCCTCTTCATCCTTCGCACAGCCTTCACGATAGTATCCCATAAAAACGCAGGGTCAGGCTGTCTTAACTATGCCCGCGATAGATCATCAGGACCAGCTCTGGTGTGGAACTGAGGAGTTACCAAGTTTGTATTAACCGCTACAACAGGTGGCAACAGCGGAGAAGCTGAATAAATGGGAGCGTCAGACATTGACATCAAACCCACCGCAGTTAGATTGGCTCATATATCATCATCAAACTCAATTTGGGGTTCAGGAGTAGCGAGGTTAGTTTTTTCCACGACCACATTTAGGGTCGCAGTAAGAGGATTCTAATCGCTAGAAGGGGCCGCGGATGGTGCCCTGGTCTTGGACCTCTTCCTTTTTCTGATCCTCACAGTGTTATTAAGAACGGTTGCGTCCTCATCTATTTCAGCTAGTTGGGCAGCCAATAGTTCTCTATCAACTTCCTTACCTGAAATAGGAAAAGCAATAGTAAGTAATTAGTTTCAACATAAGTTATCGCGGACAAAGAATGATGATCAGTGTATTACCTCCCAAGGCCTTCTCTTTTGGAATAGACTTGTTGGGAAAGAAACCTACTTCAAATACAGTTGCAGATGTTACAAGGACACTAAATTTCTTCTCTTCATCAAGAATGGTCGCGGCCTTAGTAACTCTTTTCTCTTATCTTTTGCTCAGTTGCAAGTTGTCAAGAACTACAGAAAAACATTTCAAAGGTTAGTAGAGATTAATAAGAAACTATGAAGAAGGGACACAGAGATAATCTAAATACCTAGCTTAGAGGGTGACCCCCATTGTCGCGGCATTCGAAATGACTTCTCCCTCTCATTATCCTCTTGGTGAATCTACCAGCCTTCTCTGGAGATGTAAAAATATTTCCCTTTCCAGTTCTTTACACCGGTCGGCCTCCCAGAGTAAAGGGTCTCATCCCTGCCGCGATCTGAGAGGTAGTAATACCCAGCGAACTTCACAGAGTTTTCCTTCGGGCTATAGAAGTGAAAGAACTCTGCGGGAGTAATGACCTTTTTGAATTGATTCTCCCAAAGCACCTCCGTAGCAAAGATGGCCCTCCAGCCATTGGGATCTAAGTGGGTTAGTGCTAGTTTTATGGTTTGAACAATACGTCTAATGGGAACAGGAACTGGCAGCCATAGCTCATAAACAAAGGCATGCAATGGAAATCAAACCCCATCATCAGAAAGTGTCATGCACGGTCGTTAGTTCACAGCAGGTGCTGAGCACATCAAGTTTTCTAGAAACTCGAAGGCCTCAGCTACCTAGTCAACCCAGTCTTGGGTCATGATGCTGCGGATATCAAGCGCAGCTAGGGGTCTTTCACCCCTCCCAGATAGACCAGCTGGGTTATCCCTAACTTTCGCGGCATCATCTCCTACACCCAATAGATGATTACTTGAATTGGCTTCCTCTTCCATTGGCGTGGACTCAAAATCCTTCTTACAGGCAGAGTCCGCGGAATCAAAATCTAGTACAACACAGTTAGGATAATCCTTCAATTGGCAAGGCCCTATTGACTTCAAAGGAGACACGAAAGGAAGTTCAGGGAGAGAAACTCTGAAGTGTTTTGCCCAAAAACCTCTCAAAAATTCGTCTGGGTCAAAGTTCATATGGCTGCAGCAGTACCTGAAAAGCAGAGCTCGCAGTTAAGCACCGCAGCCAGTGTGGTTCGAAAAAGACTTTAAGAAGCCTCGATAAGATTAGTTATATAAATAGTGAATAAGAATGATCGACAAGACGAGCTAAATGTGAAGTGTGGGGTTTTAGAGCCCTAAAAGACAATTATTGTTGTGGCATATTAGTTTGATGGGTGTTATTTCACTATCGTAGTTACTAATGGGCTAAAACGCTGCTGACCCTATTCATTAAACCTAATGGATTACCCTCAGAATATACCGTCCGCAGCCATCCCCTAAATCAGTGCCGCGGCTACTCACTCAAATAGGTTAGAACTCCATCTTCATAAATTCAAAGGTCAAACCATAGAATATGAAGGCTCTCTCTCAAGAACACAAGGAGCAAATACAGCGACCTTTACTTTCTTTACAAATTGAAAAATTGAGGCAGCCGTGAATCTATGGGTTTAACTGTCGCGGAATATGAATTTAAATCCAAGGGATGTCAGAGTCTACAGGTCGCAGCCATCACCAAAATTACTAAAGGTGTCTTTAACCACGCTGCAGACTCTCACTCAAATAGTTTTGTGTCTAAATATTGATTCACTTAAGGATCGAAGACCCATATGTGAAGTGTGTGCTTAAAGAACATCAAAGAACAGTTTGATTTCAATATGATTCGACACAAACGCAGTTTATACAATCTAGAAAGTGGAATAACAGTTATTTGATTTCGTATTTAAGGAATTCTAACAACAAGTACTATTCATTATTTTTTATATATGTTCAATTCTTGGAAGTTGACAGATTACCCAAACAAAGCCCTAGATTCCTATTAAGCAACTGGTTTTTTTTCATGAAGTACAAAAATGCAAAAGTTCATGTGCTCGACTATTAAAGAAGAAGTACGAACTACAAAAGCTATTTAAAAAGGATGATTGGTTGAAAAATTACCTAGAAATGAAGAAGATGGCAATGATCAGCCTCAAACCGCCTTGAACCACCACATACGGCCTTAAAGGATCACCTAAAAATGCAAGAGAACGGACGAACAAGAGTTCAGCTTTGGATTTGCTCTCAAAGTTTTGGAAAACGTAATGAAGTCCACGTCCTGAACAATTTATATAAGAGAGGGCGGAAGATGAATCGTCTCCTCGTAAGTACCGCGCCACCTAAGAAGACAAAACTAAGCCACAGCCCCAATCACAATCTTGGCACTACGACTTGGGGGCTTATTGATAATAGAAATATATCACCCTCCGCTGAACCTACTCAAACATGTTCAGATGATTATAGACCGCAGAGGCTTACTCGATACAGGGTGCGGTCCCACCAAGTACCGAGCGCGGCACTTACCACCCACCTTAATATATAGGCCACGGCCCAACTAAGTACAGGGCGCGGCACCTTTAGCTCTAGCCTCGTATAAGGTGTAGCACTTTGTGCTTGCCTTATAGTCTGCATCCCTCTCTACTACAGAAACTATAGACTTGGTATACCTCACGCGCTCAGGGTACGTGACAACTTATACACCTATAAATAGAGGACCACACCTTAAAAAAAGGAGGGATCAATTCCACACGTCGGGGGCAGCAGATTTTACAATACAGCCTCTCTCTACACAACTTCAACATACAACTTGAAGGCCACGCATCTCAATCACAGCTACTTCTCCGACACACCGGGATCCTCAATACTGTCATGTATACTCCTCTATACTCATACTTGTACGCCTCTTTAGGCACAATTATATTGTACAACGCAATGCATATAATGAGAACGGAGCAACATAGTGGACGTAGGCCTATTTTAGAGGCCGACCACTCTATATCTTGTGTTCATATTTCCTTATTTACTTTACTTATTTTATTGTTGTTCTTGACTTGACTTGCTGATATGAGAACGACTTATGGGCGATTTCTCGTATCATCAGTAATAAAACAAATTAATGCGAATTTAGGAGAATTTAAAGAGAGAGTTGAGAAAGTTGGACCTTCTTAAAGATCTTGAGCTTAATATTGGATGTTGGAGAGTAGCCCTTGCACTTGATTAATGAGGGAGGGTAGTTAATTTACCAATTTTGATGAAAAATATGATGAAAGGTGAAGTTTGGAAAGGGATTTGGATGTGAAAATCACGCTGACTTCGAGAAAGGTTTTCTGAGCTCGCTGAGAGTGGTGGATTTCAGATCTTGTCTCCCTTTGCAATGAAGTCAAGCCATCCTTTTTATAGGCCCTGGGCATTGCCGATCGTCATAGTCCTAGTCCTGCCTATCGGTAGGTGTGTTTAGGCACACTGCCGATAGGCAGGGTTTGGAACCTACCGTTTGGCAATCTCTTTCAGGTTCCTTTGGAAAATTGGTCATAGAGCGCAAACCATTTATCCGAATTATGCACGAGGTGAACCATCAAAAAGGTACTTCAGAGACCTTCGAAAGTCTTTTGGACTGCTCCCAGGTCCGGGAGTTGACTTTGGGTCAAATGTGGCTCCAAAGCATTTGTCATTCCTTTGGATGAGGAATCGTCGGGCGCAAACGGATCCTTCGTCTGCATGGTAAGTTAGAATCACGCACGGGGAAGACCGTTGGAAAGGTTAGGAGATGTGCTTTGACCTTCTAAAGAGTTTGACTCGGTTTGGGGAGTTGGCTTTTGTCAACCGGGGCCTGGAAGCATTCGGTGACCTTTCGGAGTAAAATGGATCGTTCGTCCGTACCGTAAGTCAAAATCACTCACAGGACGGACCGTTGGAAAGGTGTTTCAGTGCCCTTTGAAGATTCATTCAGTCTCGATCAAGCTGAAGAGTTGATTTTGGTCAAACGGAGCCTAGGAGAGTCCGGTGACCTCTAGGTCAGGTTTCGAGGGAAAATGGGTCATTTGTCTGCACCGTAAGTCAGAATCACGCACGGGGCAGACCGTTGGAAAGGGGTTTCAGTGCCCTTTAAAAATTTATTCAGTCTCAGTTGAGCTAAAGAGTTTGACTTTTGGTCAAACGGAGCCTAGGAGTGCCCGATGGCCTCTAGGTCAGCACCCGGGGTATGACTTAGGTTTCTAGCGATGAGGGGAGGTGCTAGGGAACCTACGAAGAGGTTAGGAGGTGTTAGAATGGGGTGTCTACAGATCCCATCGATGGATGAGTTTAGAATAAACGATAGCCGTCGAATAGACACCGCATGATGCCTTTGAAAGAGGATAACCAGAGGGTCAAGGCCGATTCTGAGGACCTAAGGATGAGGATGACACATTCAGAGGGTCGAGGTCGATTCTGAGGACCTAAAGATCAGGATGACTAAATCTGCAGGTCGAAGCCAATTCTGAGGGCTTAAATTGAGATGACCGATTCTGCAGGTCGAAGCTAAATTTGAGGGCTTAAATTGAGATGACCATTTATGCGGGTCGAAGCCAATTCTAAGGGGTTAGTTAAAATGACCAATTCTATGGGTAGAAGCCAATTCTGAGGGCTTAAATTGAGATGACCAATTCTGCGGGTCGAAGCCAATTCTGAGGGCTTAAGTTGAGATGATCGATTCTGTGGGTCGAAGCCAATTCTGAGGGCTTAAGTTGAGATGATCGATTCTGCGGGTCGAAGCCAATTCTGAGGGCTTAAGTTGAGATGACCGATTCTGCGGGTCGAAGCCAATTCTGAGGGCTTAAGTTGAGATGACCGATTCTACGGGTCGAAGCCAATTCTGAGGGCTTAAGTTGAGATAATCGATTTTGTGAGTCAAAGCCAATTCTGAGGGCTTAAGTTGAGATGACCAATTCTGTGGGTCGAAGATAATTCTGAGGGTTTAAGTTGAGATGACCGATTCTGCAGGTCGAAGCCAATTCTGAGGGCTTAAGTTAAGATGACCAATTCTACGAGTCGAAGCCAATTCTGAGGGCTTAAGTTGAGATAACCGATTCTACGGGTCGAAGCCGATTCTGAGGGTTTAAGTTGAGATGACCAATTATACGGGTCGAAGCTAATTCTGAGGGCTTAAGTTGAGATGTTCTCAGGGAACTCTGCCGAGGAAATTACCTCGTGATTTTGATTTGAGCTGGGGAGCTGATTACTGGGGAACCCCTCGTACCTTTTGGATATTTCACCATGTAATAGCCTGTTTGATGATGTAAATTCCACTAGGGAAGCGATTAGGTGATCCATGCTTTGCTCGGGGAGACTTGAGACGTTTGGGGTACTTTAGAGGTCCTCTGGGGACATTGTCGAGAGGAGATTCACTAGCTTTTGAGAGTTCGGAAGGGAAATAGGGGTTTCGCTTGAGGGAGTACAAAATTTTCTTGGTGAAAATGTTTAAATCCTTTACGGGATTTTTAGGGATTTTCTGAGGATTTTTTAGGGTTTTCTGATATTTTTTGGGAGTTTCTGTACAAAAAATTAAGGGAGGTGCCGGTCGGCATGGTGTGGAAGGTTCCATTCGACAGTGGCATGAACTTTTGGACTGCCTTGAGAAGTTAAAAGGTCAGTGTTGATCGGTATGTGGGGGTACAGTGCCGATCGGCATGACCCTTGGCATCCTATAAAAAGGGGCAGGTTCCCCTCATTTTTCACAACTTCTTGCCTTATCTCTCTGTACAATTTTTTTCTGCAAATCGTTCTAGCATTCCGCAATCTAAAAAATGGTCACTTTTGTGAGCACTGTAGTACACATGGAGTGGTTGGGTGTTGACTACTGGGCAAATATGGAGTGGAGGGCTAGGGCGCATCTTGCTTTGGGGAGTGAGAACTCTTTTATGCATTCGAGTGAGCTGTGAATGAGAGGACTTTGCTACGGGAGCCATCGCGTCATCGCTCTTTGAGGGTGGTGAACCCTGGCGATTATGTAAGTAAAATCACTTTTGGCATTCTTTTTTTGGGTGGTTTCCCTTATTTCTTGGATTTTGACAAGGTTTTTCTTTTGGCAGTCTGATGTTTCTTTGTCGACTATGCGTGCCCGCGGGACGACGGGGCTTAAGGATGTCTGGGAGCACCTTCCACCTGAAGTGCATTAGGTAGTATCATCAGTAGGCTTTGGGAGGTTGGCTTCTGTGCTAGATGAGATACCTCGTTCGACGGAGATTTTATGCGCTCTGGGGGAGAGGTGGTGGGACACTACCCACACCTTCCATTTTGATTTTAGTGAGATGATTGTGACTCCCATATATGTGCAGCAGCTGCTGGGGATAGATTGTGATGGAGAGGAGATAGAGGTGGATCGTTCTTTGCGGGTGAGGTCGGATGCGGTGCAGGCGGAGCTAGGTGATGTGGGAAGGATAGTATTTGGAGACTCTATTCGGCTATCCCTGCTGAGGGATGTTTTGTTGGGAAGGGTGATTGATGTCGAGGATGGGCTGTAGGTGAGGCAGATGGCCCGGTTATTTATTTTATTAGTGCTGGGGGGATTTTTTGTGGCGTGGAGCGGCGACGTTGTCCACTTATGGTTCTTACCATACTTAAGGATGTTTTTGAACATCCCTCTCTATGATTGGGGAAGCCTGACTTTGGCGACCGTTTATTTTTCTCTGGATGCATTCAGCCGGTACTACTGGAAGTCTTTCACTAGAGCCACGCATCTTCTTGAGGTATTCTTTAATTTGCGCATTTTCCTTTCATGCATTCGCATTTTCCTTATGCGTCTCCTTTTTATTATGGGTTTTTATCTTTGGCAGACGTGGTTCTATGAGGTGATTGGGTGTAATACCCAGCTGATCGCTTTGAAGGATGAGACTGTTAGGGACTTTTGTCAGTTGTATCGGTAGCGGAAGGCTAATCGACAGTCGAGGAGGTCTCTCTCTCTGGAGGTGGTGCGTCAGGTCTTGAATGGCCTGACTAGTGATAGGGTAAGACTTTTCCTTTTTCGGTCTAAGACCTTTGTGTGCTATAATTCTATATTTCCTTATATTTTGCTGGGGATTTTTTAGGGTGACTTTTTACCCTTGGGGGACGACAGTTCAGGATACGGGGTAGACTGGAGTGAATGCGCAGATGAGGCATTTACTGGCGCATGAGTTTGGCCACTCTTGGTATCTTGGGGAGAGTGTGGTCCAACAGATTTCTAAGGAGGAGGTGGTGGTGCCACCTGCGAGGCCCACTATATCTATGAGGCGGGAGGGGTTGTTGCCAGAGGATGCAAGGATCGTGGCGATGATTAGCGAGTCCTATCTGCTGTACATCGATACGGTTGTACCATATGATTATATGGACTTCGTGACGAGTTGGATGATGGCACCCAGCATATATGATGCACTGTCTTTCCCTCCTGCGGGTTCGAGTCGGCCAGTGGGGTCCTTCCACAGCGGTGGCAGTCTGTCAACATCTGCGGCAGCGGTGACTTCATATGTCCCCTTTGTGCGGTTGCATACTCCTTCATACAACATTCGGCGGGCTGATGGAGGGATGGTGCCTATGTTGCATCGTCCTCATGCGATGGACCCGGACGAGTTGGGCTTGACAAAGGAGGTTCTTCATCCTTTGGTATATCTTTTTATTCTTCTCATTTCATTCCGTTTGGTTTCTTTTGATCTTTTCTACTTGATACTGATTTTGCCTTTTATTACAAAAAGTTCGGGTGTCCACCACTTGGCTGAGGGATATTAGGGACTGGATATCTTCGGTAACCTCCCACATTCGGGACACGGTTCCTATTCCTTATTTCTTGGTGATGTCTGCCTCATTCGGGAAGGAGTCTGGTTCAGGTAGCGGTGGTGCGTCATCTCGCCACAGGGGAAAGAGAGCGCGTCGCAGGGGTAGAAGCTCTTAGGAGAGAGAGGGGAAAGGGTAGGTGTGAGAGAGAGAGAGAGAGAGAGAGAATGTGGGTTCGGGCGGAGTCCCGTTGTTTTTGCTTTTCTTTATTTTCTTGCAAAAATGATGTAACACATAAACATATCTATGCAATGCAATGGAGTTTTTTTATTATCTTCTATTAATGATGAATGAATGAATGCATGCACATGCATTTTTTTACTTTGCTGCAGAGATCGCAAAATATTTTTGGAGTTTTGAAAGAAACTTTTATTCATAATGAGAAATTATATAAAGATGAAAAGGGAAATTGAAATTCTGTTTGAGAATATCAATTTATTTTTATTGAGTTTTCTGATTTTGACAAAAGAGGAAAAAGGAAAATTTCTAAAAACAGGAAGTTGCCGATCGGCAAGCATCTTCTCCTCCCTATCGGCAGGTCAGTACAGTCCCATCAATTCAAAGCTTTGATTGGTACCCTCTTCAGTCTTTGGTACCTTATGGGGCAGGGTTCCCTTCGATTTCTATAGGGGTTATGTTTTTTGTGAGGGATTTAAAGTATAAAAGGAGTAAGGGTGGAGTGTTTTCATCACACTTTCACATCCTGACTTTTTTATTCTGTGAGATGGCTCTCCCTGGTAGTGTTGAGTTTGCCAACTACCTCGAGACTTTGGAGGCGATGTGATCCTATAACGTCGACTACGATGCTTTCAACATGCGTCGAGTCACTTTATGGCATAATAGGCCCATAGAGTGGAACATGCTGATGGCGGCGGTACAATTTTGGTACCCCCGAAGACCATGTATTACTCTTTGGCTTGGAAGAAGTCTGTCCAACTTGTGAGGAATTTTTTGCCATGTTGCGAGTAAATCCTAGTGTGGCGATTGTTATGCCTGAATTTTCTCTGTCTCCCTGGGAGCTATTGGTTGGACTTCTCCGCGTCTCACCCTCGGCGGGTAGATCCTTGGTTACTAGAGGAACGATTTATCTTCCGGCGGTGCTGCGATCTGTGCATTTGTATGAGGTTGGTGATGCTGGAGTCGTCGTTCTGAGCCTAGTTTCAAAATTACTGTTGGTGACTGGGGAACTGCTGGTGGACCCACAACTTAAAGCTATTACTTCATGGATGCCCTATCATCGCAATCCTGTGGTGGTGATACTGGCGGAGACTCTGAATGGCCTGGATGCCTGGTGAGAAAGTCGTTCTGACTTTCTGAGGGGTGGCCCTATGATGTTGTTCATGTAGCTGTCTGAAAGATTTTGCCTATTGACTCCTTCGGAATATCCTTTGTCGATTGTACCCAACTTCTTTTTGCACCATTTCATCAGTATTGGTCTGGATATCGAGAGCTGGGAGAACTGCTTTGTGGAGCATGGGGCTCTAAATTTGTACTGGTCAGTGCCTTGGTGGGAACAACTTCTTCCTATTCTGGAACTGGGGGAATACTCGTATGTCCGGCTGGTTGGTTTCATCTAGACCTCTTTCTATTTCCCTTGGCGGCTTCTGCGCCAATTTGGCTGTGACCAGGTCGTGCCACCTCGGACACTAGATTTCTTTCCGATAGAAGATCTGACAGAGCGTCTGCGTATGCGGCTTAGCTCTTTGTGGGAGAGTCGGCGTCTGTCGTCCCGTCCCACTCAGTCTGTTGGGAGAGTTTGGCACATCCCTGGGGATTATATGAAGTGGATGTGGACAAGACTGGTCAGCAAGATGTTGGCAGTGGAGACTACAAAAATGTGGCTTGTTTTATTTGATACCATGGAGGGAGGTGTGGTAGTTTTTTCGAGGCTGGTTCGAGCTTATCAGTCCATGGAGCATCTGTGGCACTCCATTTAGGCAGGGGAAGCTTGGGGACCCCAGGATGTAGATGACGATAATGGAGCGGGCTCCTCTGGTAGTTGGGGTAGGATACTTGGAGAGTTTGTTTTGTAATGGGGAATAAATTTGGGAATTTTATTTAGCTTTTTAGGAAGGTGGGGGGGAAGGGAGTTATCGATTCCTTTTCTTATGTAATTGCACTGTAATCTTTTATTAGTGAAAGAAGTAAGTATTTGATCATCTAGTTGTGCCTTTTGATGAATTTTGTATTTTGAATTATCTATACCGATCGCTAAGGAATGCATAATCCTTTTGTTCAAATATATGTAAGAATGAACTGTCATTCTCAGAGATGAGAAAAAAATATTTTTTGTGAAAAAGAAAGGGTTGTGCTCATGTAAGATGTATGAGCTGCCTACGTACCTCTGGGGGTTTTTGAAAATTTTTAATTTTTCTAAAAATGGTTCTTGCAGAGGATCAAGTCCACGTAGTTCTGGGTAGAGGGAAATGAAGAATTTTTTTTTAGAATAGAATGCGAGGTGAGAAGAGTTGTAGCGCACCGAGATTTCGAACTAGGAGTAAAATTTCTTGAGACGGTCCAGATTAACTGGATGAGCCATCTCTTCTCCATCTAGATCGGTGAGCATGGCGACACCGCCGGACAAGATTTTCTTCACAATGTATGGGCTGCTCCAATTGGGTTCGAATTTCCCTTTGGGGTACCAGATGGGCTCTACTATTTCTTTTAGGGCTAAATACCCTTCTCGGAGACCGCGAACCTTGACTCCATTATTAAAAGAACGCGTTATATGGTTTATTGTAACACCCCGCCTAATTAAATACCGAGTGGTCAGTCCCATACCAAATTAAAACAGAATATACAGTTGGCTCATTCTTAGCATCACTGTCGAAAACATTTACAAATCACCCAATACTCGATTAAGCTAGTGTTAAAAACTTTCCAAATTTTAATTCAACAAAATTCATTTTTAGTTTAAGAATAACACAACATGAATTATTGCACAGATAACACAAAAGAATTTAAATGCAATTGGAATAAACATTCCCAAATAATTATCCATTACAGTAATCCCCATAATAGTAAATGTATTAAAACGACCAAACACAAGAGTATATGACTCAGATAGAAAAGAGATAATTGAGTTCCTTTGGGCGACATGCCTTACATAAAACAACAATGTGAATCAAATAAAGATAAGCATCTAAGCAATACTCCATAGCTCCATAGCTCGCTATAATCCGCTAAGGTTGGCGTCCCTATTGCTGGACACCTGATATAGAAGATACAATAGAAAAGATAATATGCAAGGAAACGGGTCAGAGCCCGATTGTGAAAATGATTTTAAAAACACCAAGTATTTAACAAGTGCAATAAAGCATTTATTATGTACATGTTAGCATCCAGACTCTCACTTGATATTCTCACCTCTCAACTAGAGTGTACACTTAATGTTTCCTATTAACTTCGTAGTTAATGGTTCCTCCTCAATAGTTTTCATAACATGATTCCATCCCATATCATAACCCCGTATGTCCCATACCATACGTCATATAATTATTCATATACGTTTCTCATTAACATGAATCGTTTCTCATTTAAATGAGTTAAGCTTTACAATTCTATAAGAATAAACATTCATTAACTTAATTCCATTCTCTTTCTCTATTCACCGTTATCTACAATTATCACACAGTAGATAGATTTAACCACTATATACATTCATTTAATTCATTATATATATACATATATAATACGGCACGCCAAGTCGCAGCTGCGTGTAACAACCCTCTCTTTTGATAGCCCATTTTATATTTAATTACTATGTGTAGTAATTATCTATAAATGATGGATGTTGAGTAAATATTAATTTAATATGGAAAAGGTTAATATTTAATGAAATGTTGTATGATTACCTGATGAGTAGATAAAAATATCCATGTGGTGATTTATTGTGTCATAAGAATTAAAATGACATTTTGGTTTAATGAGAAACCGGAACTAAAAATGAGTTATAAAATTTTCAAATGATAATTTGGAGGGTGTAGTTAGTTCCGGTAGGTGCGAGACAGTCAAAATAAGTGTCATATTGCATGTTGGTATTTTGGGCACTTTTGACTGGTTATAGCTTAAATGTGTAGTGCGTATCATTTTATCGCGTATTAGACATTTAAGTGGGATTTTTAGACTTGAGCCATGTTTTATTTCCCCAACCCCATTTCTTTTCTTCCATTTTACAAAATTGAGCCCTAGAGAGAGTAGAGAGAGGAAGAGAACTTTGGAGAAAATAGAGATTGGAGCTTGGATCTTGCTTGCATCTTCCTCAAATCTGATTTTTCTACCTCAAGGCAAGTTACCTACTTGCTATTATATGATTTAAGTAGATTAATTAGCATTGATAGTTGTGAATTGATATGATTTAGTTTAGTTAAGGTTTTGTTGGATTTATGGGTATTAACCCTTGGAAATTTATTTGGATGATAAAATAATGTTAAGGTTGGTAGTTAGAGGTATTTATGGTGTAGAAATTGCATCAAACGATCTTGGGTTGGTTGGTTTTGAGTTTGGGAGAAATTTGGAGTTTAGAACTCCATAGCCATTCTTGGCAATTTCGCAGGGGCGAATCGATTCGCATAGATGCAGTTTTCCAGGTTTGTGTACCCGAAGCGATTCGGGTTAAGGCCGAATCGATTCGGCAGTATGCAGAATGTTGGTTTTGTCTTCTAAACCGATTCCCTTTCAGGGCGAATCGATTCGGTCCTTAGGGTGAATCGATTCGGTTCCTGCAGTTTTGAGTCATTTTCTTGTTTAAATTTTTATCTTCTTCTTTAGGCTTAGGACCTAGGAAACTTCTTGAAAGAAGTAAACTTAGAGTCCTAGAGTATAAGTTGTGTTTGGTCGCTACCCTAGATTAGAATTGGGTCATCTAGGGTTTATTTCCCGGGGTGTTTAAAGAAATGTTAAGGCATTTCTTCTTTATTCAAACTTTTGAAGTTAGGAAGTTAAATGCCCACTCTTGGAGACTTAAGGGCTTATCGAAGTTATATGAACTTTGGGGACTTGTAGGATCTTAATGATCATTTGGAGACTAAGCCGGGACTTGAAATTTAAGAAATATTAATGACGATATTCGATGAGGATTGGTTCAAATAAAATGAACCCAAATTGTTTAAAGATGATAGGTTCAACTAAAATGAACCCAAAATGTGTTAAAGATGATTGGTTCAAATAAAATGAACCCAGTTGTTTAATGATGTTAGGTTCGAATAAAAAGAACCAATCACATGGATAATGGAAATGGAAAAAGGTAATGATTATTGAATATGATGATGAGATTAAAAATGTAAATGTCAATTTACTTAAACACACCTCTCTAAATGACATCATAAGGTAAGTTCGCGCGCTTGGTGATACCCCCTGGCTAGTGAATGCAGGGTGGATATAGTCCTAGGCCATATGCGGGGGTTTTATATGTTTTCTGCGCTGGTGAGGGGATTCTGGGTGTGGTCCTGACTCTCCCGCAGGCATACGGTCGCTTCCCGACATTGCGTTATGATCCCAGGTTGTCTTGTATAGATAGGCCCTGGAAGATGATGGTCATTTAGGGGGGCGCTCAGTGGGAAAACTCGAAGGGGCGGTCTTAGAATCGTTATATGTATATGAATATAACTTTTCTGCATCAAGTGGGACTTGATGGATATATGCCATAAAGAGCATGGATACGTGCCATAAAGAGCACGGGAATGAGATTAATGAGATATGTGCCATAAAGAGCACTTGATTACTAATGGTATTCCTATTAAGGAATGGAAAGATGAAATGGAAAAATAATCAACTACGGAAGTTAATAAATGGTTTTATTCCTATTAAGGAATATAAAAGATAATGGAAATTTGATAAATGAGGAAAGGTTTTAAATTTAAGTTATTTACTTTTCTTTCTTTTATGTATATGACATTTCGTTTCTTCTTTTAGTTAAATTGTAATGTAAGTTTATCATACTTATCATTCATGCATAACTGTTCATTTCTATCATGCTTTTATTTCTTCTGGTGATCATATAGAACCCGGCACTGACCGATTTACTTTCCTTGTTGTGTATATATAAGGATATTTTTATCCATGAACAATTTATTATGTCGCACGCCGTTACACCGTTGAAGAAATTCAAGATTCATACATTCATCAACGGATCCGAATATCAAAAGAAGAAGAGGAATCAAAGTCTGACAGCCGGACCGGTCCGCCTCCCTACCGGACCGATCCGCCAACGGACCGGTCCGCCCCTCAACCGGACCGATCCGCTTGCTACAGATCCAGTATACCCCGGACCGCAAGAGAATTGATGAAGCCTGGAATAAAATAACCGATCCAGTCACAACCAGACCGATCCGCCTCAGAATAAAAGAACCGATCCGTTCAATCGGACCGATCCGCCCCCAATCCGGACCGGTCCGCCTGGGATAAACTTCGCCAGATCTGCTCGAGATTTTTTAGGCTCAAAGTTTTCTTATTTAAAGCCAACTTCGGGGAGTTGTTTTTCAAGACTTTTCAAGACTAATTTCAGAGTCCTAAATACTCTAAGTCTTCACCTATTGAGCCCAAGACTCTAGGTTTTTTATTCACACAATTGTCAATCCTTTGTGAATCTTTTTGGTAACCCAAGAACACAACTTTTTAGTTTGTTCAAACCTTTGTGGAGAGATCTTTGCAACCGAGGGTTGCGTGTCATTGCTGAGGGAGTCTCTATAAAGGTTTATGGCTACATGTCATTAAGGAGTGTTGCGGTTCTTCCTTTGTTGATTGGACTGAGGTTCATGTGGGTTCGTTGCGTGTGGATTCATTGCTACGACACCGACCGACGCCTACGGGGATTCGTGTGTCACTGTATTTCATTGTAATCCGTGTAAGTTGCGATTTACTTATTATAGTGAAATAAAAGGTTTTGCCCTGCGGGGATTTTTCCTTAAACTTGTTTCGCATATTTGTTTATGGGATTGACACACGCACCGTAGATGGATGTTTAGGGGCTGAAATTAAATAAGTGTGTCAAATTATTTAAAGTAGACTCTAATTAAATTAGGGTTACTTGGAATCTTGTGAATTTAATTTAATTTAATTTAAATCGATATTACACGCGTTCTCAATATATGATTGTATCCACTCAGGTGCTCCACCGCAAGGACGCCCGTTTTGATGTTTCCATTCCTTTGCTTTTGTCGGGCTGTAAAATTTTGCGGATTATTACAGGACATTGAATTAGACGCCTCCATTTTTGGTATTCTAGATGTGATCAGGTCTTTTCATCGGGCGTGTGGCCCAAACTTTTATACTTGTTTAATGAATATATTAAGTAAGATATTAAACTGTTGTACCGTGTTCTATGTAGCTGTGGATCGACAGCCTATTCGATCCTTTTGTATACATTCGTCTTAGTTGTATTATATATATTCTTATGGAATTTCACTTGCTTATCAGAATGGGTTGTTTAACTTAATTTTATTAACTGGTTTTAAATTTCTAAACTTTTGGCAACCCATTTTCTGATTTATTGGGTGGTTTTCCCTTATACTCAGTTTATTTTTGTTGTTGCTGAGGATGATATCCATCCGTGATTCCTATTACATTTGGGTATCGGGCTGGCCACCCCTTATCTCGGATTGCAGGTTATCACAGATGGTATCAGAGCCTCAAGTTCTAGAGTCCTTAGGATCTATGTGGATTCGTCACGTTCTACCGTAGCGTTCTTTGATATAGAGCCTAATGTTAGGACTGTGTAGTTGTCTATGTTTGCGATCTTCTGCAAGATAGATAGTTTCAAATAGTATTTTAACTCTATTATTTCTTTATCTCAAATGCCTCCTAGAGAGGTAGCCCAGCGAGACGTGATAGGGTTGTAGAAGAGGAGGGAGATTCTCCACCGCCACCACAAGGGACCGTTAACGCTGCGAATGTAGCAAACATAGTAGCTCAAGCGGTTAACACCGCCATGACCGCAGTGGTCCAACAATTACCACGGGCTCCAGATGTTCAAGCTCCTACAGGACCTACTCCGTGGGAAAGGGCTAGAGAGTCCTTTATAAAAGGCAATCCCTCGAAATTCGAGGGAGGCGCTGATGTTATTAAAGCCAATCAATGGAAAAAGGACATGCAACACCACCTTCGAATGATAGAATGATGCAAGGAGAGAAACAAGTCCTTGCCACTTTTAAGTTTGTCGGATCTGCGTTATACTGGTGGGAGATAATAACCACACCAGAGCAGAGAGAGACACAATGACGATCACTGAGTTCCGGGCTTTGTCCGATCGTGAGTACGTTCCTCCCGCAGTTCATAGGGAGATGAGAAAGAAGCTTCAGAATTTGTGCAAGGAGATAGATCTGTGGCGGAATATGTAGAGGAGTTTACACGGTTGGCAAGTTTTGTCCCGGATGAAGTGGATCCGACAGATAGGAAGATCTCAAAAATTATGTGAGGTCTAAGCTGGAGAATTCGGCAACAATTGCTGGGTAATCCAGCTTTACAAACATTTGGTGAGGTTATAAATACAGCCTCACCCCATTGCCATGAGCATCGGTTATATACACCGGGTAGAAAGAAAGCTACTGTCGTGGGGCAAGCAGGAAAGCTTGGAGAACATGGGATTGGAGGAGGAGTATTTCCCTCATCCCAACCTTCGGGTAGTAAGCAGAAAGAGAGGGACCCTTGACAAGGGGTCTCTTCTAAGAGACAACGTTTTGGAGGGTTTATTGCTGGTGGCAATAACATTTGGCACGGTAAGGGTGCTTCCCAACATGTAGGTCGGGGTGGTCGTGGAAGAAAAGACCATCTGGGCCAAGGCATTACCCAGTTTAGAAATAACGGGGGTCGAGTTCGGGAGGATATGAAAGGACGGTGCTTCCATTGTGGGGAGGCAGGTCATTACAAGAAGGAGTGTCCTCAGTTGATAGGGGGACAGTTTCCTAGGTCTCCGCAGCATCCACATGTTTAGTTTCCACCTCAGGTACCTGATCCGGTTGTTCCCATGTAGCAGGGATAGTTACTTCATGGGAGAGTTTATCAAATTCAGGAGGTTATACTTCCTCCAGCTTCGTTAGCACCGCCCGCTATTAAGGGTATGTTTTATTTCGGAGGTACTTGAGTTATGTCTTATTCGATGCGGGTGTTACGCGCTCATTTGTTTTATGAGCTCCTCTCAGACTACAGATTTGATAAGATCTGTTGAGAGTATTTGTATTAAAATTGAGTTTCTACAAGTGATGGTTCGCTCGATTCCTTGTTTGTAGACATACAGGGATTTTTTGGGATTTTTTGTGGTACTTTGTGCTTTGAGGCCGATTTACTCGTCCTTGACATGGTCGGGTATGATTTGATTGGTATGCCTTATCTCCACTACCGACATAGTTGAGAAGTAGCGTATAGGAGGGGTTCCTTGTTTGGATTCCGCTTTTGCGGGACGCTCCACGCGTGAACCTCGACGACGTTGGGAATGGGGAGATGTTATTCTTTCTTCTTTTAGTTCATTTCATTTTATTTTATTTATTTTTGTTGGTTAAGAGATGTGTGGAAAGGTTTAGCCGAGAATCACGTAGAAGAGTGATTAGTGGCTATTAAAGTGCGAAGTAGAAGCACTATATACAGTTCTCTCCTCTGAACGATGCGAGGGAGACTGGGATGTGAAGTCGAATTAAGACTTCGGGTTATGCCTTGATAAGAAGGCTATTTGAAAAAGGTATATATATATATATATATATATATATATATTGTGGGGTATATAATTATAAGGCTTTATGAAAAAGTGAATGTTTGATTGTTAAATCTTCAGTTATTTAAATGGTAATAGATATAAGTAGAATCTTTTCGGTCCCGAATATGTGTCTTAGACCTGTATATCTTGATGACCGACAAAGCGAGGTAGTAGTGTAACGGGAGGTTTTCTTGTTTGGATTTCGCTTCGGCGAGACGTCCCACGCACGAAACCGAGCAAATGTCGGGAGTTGAGAAAGGTCTTGGGAACTAGGGATATACTTAGTATTATGTGTGTACGACTTAGATAGATAGGATATAGGTAGGTAGACCTTAGGATTGTTTGGACATAAGGCCTTTAGTATGTGACGTTTAGGAGGGTTGTCGGGAGTTGACCACGAACAGATTATGTGTTAACTCTAAGAGGGATTGTTTCCTAGTAACGAGAAGTGTGAGATTTCGAGAAGTTTGGTTGGTTAGGCCGAATGAGATGAGGCCTCTCGTAGTTAGAATGTTACGTTGGCACTCAGCTTTCGTAAAGAAGGGTGAATTGATTCTCACTCCTGAGCCCATGTTTTTTTAAGCTCGAGGGTGGATTCAATTGACAAGCCTCTGCCAGGATGGGGAGTAATAATACTGGAGCATGGACCTAATGTTTATGCGCCTCATAAGCTAAAACTTATGGGAAGTATTATCCCATTCTTGAATTAAAATTCATCGTGGGGGTGACCGCTGTATAGGTAAGGGAAGTAATACTTTCTGGACCGAATTTAATCCTTCGTGCGAGCAACATTTTTGTTACAAGATGTCGTAGGAGAGACAAGGGTGGTTAAAGCCACATACACAAGTTATTGATTGAGGGAAACAGTATCCTGCTCTATTGACTTTGAGGGTGGGGTGCGTTTCCATAAGAAAATTTGTATCCCGAATCAGAAGGACTTAAGAAGGGTAGAAACGGTGGAATCTCGCGGTTTTAAGGTTGCGGTGCATCAGGGTAATGACTTATGTGTCAAGTTGTGCGCCGCCAGTATTGGTGGCCGGGCATGAAGGGTTAGTTGGACTGCATGGGGTGCCTTTGATTATAGTTCCGACAGAAACAGGATTTTCGTTTCTCATTCTTGGCAAGTTCCGAGAAGCCATGGGAATCAAATTGTGGTTAATCACTTCTTATCATCCTCCACAGATGGCCAGACCGAAAGGGGTAAACCATATATTGAGGCATATACTCCTTATGTTCATGCTTGACTTCAAAATTAGTCGGGAACAGAGTCCCTCACTAGTTGAATTCGCTTATAATGATTTGTAACGATTCACTATCGGGATGGCGCTTTAAGAAGCCTTGTATGGTAGGCCTTGTGGATCTCCCGCTTATCGGTTAGAGGTGCGAGATGATAAGTCTCTCGGACCTGGAATGATTCGAGATACTTCTTCGAAAATTGAGCTCATTCGGATTCGCGTTAGTATAACCAAAATCGATAAAAGAGCTAAGTCGATGCGGGGAGAAGGCATGTGGAGATTGAGGTCGATGGACCAAGTGTTGGTGCGAGTATCGCTTATGAAGGGCATTAAGTATTTTGAGTAGAAGGAAGACTTGCACCGCGTTAAGTTTGACCTTTCCTATATATGTTAAGGTGGGTCGGGTAGCCTATTAACTTGATCTACTGAAATATTTGCAGCAAGTTCATAACGTGTTCCATATCTCTCCTGTATGGAAATACAAGAGATGTGATGGTGCCCTTAGGCACATTTCTTTCGAAGTAGATGCAACTTGACGTTCCTTATGAGGAGTAGTCAGTTGCTATTTTAGAGCGTGGAGAGTGGCGATTGAAACCGCGGGTAGTACCTTGGTTAGGGTGTAATGTAATCATCTTAGTGTCGAGGGATCGACATGGGATCGCGAGGATGACATGCGGGAAAAGTATCCGCATTTCTTCTTGCGAGGTATGCCTGAATTTTGGGGGCAAAATTCCCTCATAAGGGGGGAGTATGTAACAACCCTCTCTTTTGATAGCCCATTTTATATTTAATTACTATGTGTAGTAATTATCTATAAATGATGGATGTTGAGTAAATATTAATTTAATATGGAAAAGGATAATATTTACTGAAATGTTGTATAATTACCTGATGAGTAGGTAAAAATATCCATGTGGTGATTTATTGTGTCATAAGAATTAAAATGACATTTTGGTTTAATGAGAAACCGGAACTAAAAATGAGTTATAAAATTTCCAAATGATAATTTGGAGGGTGTAGTTAGTTCCGGTAGGTGCGAGACAGTCAAAATAAGTGTCATATTGCATTTTGGTATTTTGGGCACTTTTGACTGGTTATAGCTTAAATGTGTAGTGCGTATCATTTTATCGCGTATTAGACATTTAAGTGGGCTTTTTAGACTTAAGCCACGTTTTATTTCCCCAACCCCATTTCTTTTCTTCCATTTTAAAAAATTGAGCCCCAGAGAGAGTAGAAAGAGGAAGAGAACTTTGGAGAAAATAGAGATTGAAGCTTGGATCTTGCTTGCATCTTCCTCAAATCTAATTTTTCTACCTCAAGGCAAGTTACCTACTTGCTATTATATGATTTAAGTAGATTAATTAGCATTGATAGTTGTGAATTGATATGATTTAGTTTAGTTAAGGTTTTGTTGGATTTATGGGTATTAACCCTTGGAAATTTATTTGGATGATAAAATAATGTTAAGGTTGTTAGTTAGAGGTATTTATGGTGTAGCAATTGCATCAAATGATCTTGGGTTGGTTAGTTTTGAGTTTGGGAGAAATTTGGAGTTTAGAATTCCATAGCCATTCTTGGCAATTTCGCAGGGGCGAATCGATTCGGCCCCTAGGGCGAATCGATTCGCATAGATGCAGTTTCCCAGGTCTGTGTACCCGAATCGATTTGGGTTAAGGATGAATCGATTCGGCAGTATGCAGAATGTTGGTTTTGTCTTCCGAACCGATTCGCTTTCAGGGCGAATCGATTCGGCCCTTAGGGTGAATCGATTCGATTCCTGCAGTTTTGAGTCATTTTCTTGTCTAAAATTTTATCTTTTTCTTTGGGCTTAGGACCTAGGAACCTTCTTGAAAGAAGTAAACTTAGAGTTCTAGAGTATTAGTTGTGTTTGGTCGCCACCCTAGATTAGAATTGGGTCATCTAGGGTTTATTTCCCGGGGTGTTTAAAGAAATGTTAAGGCATTTATTCTTTTATTCAAACTTTTGAAGTTAGGAAGTTAAATGCCCATTCTTGGAGACTTAAGGGCTTATCGAAGTTATATGAACCTTGGGGACTTGTAGGATCTTAATGATCATTTGGAGACTAAGCCGGGACTTGAAATTTGAGGAATATTAATGACGATATTCGATGAGGATTGGTTCAAATAAAATGAACCCAAATTGTTTAAAGATGATAGGTTCAACTAAAGATGATTGGTTCAAATAAAATGAACCCAGTTGTTTAATGATGTTAGGTTCAAATAAAAAGAACCAAACACATGGATAATGGAAATAGAAATTGGTAATGAATATTGAATATGATGATGAGATTAAAAATGTAAATGTCAATTTACTTAAACACACCTCTCTAAATGACATCATAAGGTAAGTTCGCGCTTGGTGATACCCCCTGGCTAGTGAATGCAAGGTGGATATAGTCCTAGGCCATATGCGGGATTTTTATATGTTTTCTGCGCTGGTGAGGGGATTCCGGGTGTGGTCCTGACTCTCCCGCGGGCATATGGTCGCTTCCCGACATTGCGTTATGATCCCAGGTTGTCTTGTACAGATAGGCCCTGGAAGATGATGATCCTTTAGGGGGCGCCCAGTGGGGAAACTCGGAGGGGTGGTCTTAGAATCGTTATATGTATATGAATATAACTTTTTTGCATCAAGTGGGACTTGATGGATATATGCCATAAAGAGCATGTATACGTGCCATAAAGAGCACGGGAATGAGATTAATGAGATATGTGCCATAAAGAGCACTTGATTACTAATGGTATTCCTATTAAGGAATGGAAAGATGAAATGGAAAGATGATCAAATATGGAAGTTAATAAATGGTTTTATTCCTATTAAGGAATATAAAAGATAATGGAAATTTGATAAATGAGGAAAGGTTTTAAATTTAAGTTATTTACTTTTCTTTCTTTTATGTATATGACATTTCATTTCTTCATTTAGTTAAATTGTGATGTAAGTTTATCATCCTTATCATTCATGCATAATTGTTCATTTCTATCATGCTTTTTATTTCTTCTGGTGATCATATAGAACCTGGTCCTGATCGGTTTACTTTCCTTGTTGTGTATATGATTGTATCCGCTCAGGTGATCCACCGCAAGGACGCCCGTTTTGATGTTTCCATTCATTTTCTTTTGTCGGGCTGTAAAATTTTGCGGATTATTACAGGACATTGAATTAGACACCTCCATTTTTGGTATTCTAGATGTGATCGGGTCTTTTCATCGGGCGTGTGGCCCAAACTTTTGTACTTGTTTAATGAATATATTAAGTAAGATATTAAACTATTGTACCGTGTTCTATGTAATTGTGGATCGACAGCCTATTCGATCCTTTTGTATACATTCGTCTTAGTTGTATTATATATATTCTTATGGAATTCCACTTGCTTATCAGAATGGGTTGTTTAACTTAATTTTCTTAACTGGTTTTAAATTTCTAAACTTTTGGCAACCCGTTTTCTGATTTATTGGGTGATTTTCCCTTATACTCAGTTTATTTTTGTTGTTGCTGAGGATGATATCCATCCATGATTCCTGTTACATTTGGGTATCGGGCTGGCCACTCCTTATCTCGGATCGCGGGTTGTCACACTGCGGTGCAATGCCTTACTCTGCTATCGTGTCCCATCATCACTAGTCGTCGAATTGGGGACTAAAGGTTCGGTAAGGATTTCTCGAACCACAAACAACAACAACATACAAATTGGAGGTGAACATAGTTCTCATATCCATGGGTCACGCACATACCTACGTTCCCATACTCAGCGGACTTATCAACTCCCCGATAAGTCTTTCATAGACCTATGTTCTTGAGCAACAAATCAAAGATCTCATGGATTCATCAGGATATGACTGCCCTCACGCACAAACCTCCTATTGATAGCAAGTAAGCTAGGTATGTCATACGCATAATCATCAATCAATCAAATAGGCATTATCATACCTATAATATACTATCAACAAGGTACTCACATTACCCTTAGATTATTCCCATACGTAGCATAATATTTCTTTAAATCCCACGTATTAAAATATCATAACTTTACTTCTTAATTTAATTATCCCCGAGCCTCACTCATTACTTAAGGTTCAAATAGTTTTTCCTCGACATATATTCAGTAAGAAGTCACTAATACCCTACTAGTCCATATCGTCATATCTCCCAAATTACTACGAATTAAACTCTCCCTTTAATTTAAGGTTAAAACTGATAGTTTCAAATCTCTTATAAACACATCTTCTTTCACTTAAGATTAAAACCTATTGTAAACTTAAGGATACCCAGGTGTTATATTCAATCACCCCTACTGGTCATATCTTTAATCCTCATGCATACCAATTAGAATCCAACAAATAAATCTAGCAACCGAAATTCCTTTCAATTTGATTATCATTATTCTAATAAATTAAATCCCACTCAAATTAATTCAAAACTTATCTAGGGCTTACTGATCTTTCTTAAGTCCCATAATATCCAATTCATAATCACCAAAGATCTACAAAAGGTTTGGGATAAGAATCAACATTAAAAAGAAACAACTTTAGGAAATCTGGGGAGGTCGATCGATCGATCGCCCAGGTAACAGCCCAGTTTTTCTACATTTCTTCTACTACGGGTTTAACCAATTTTTATCAATAAAACCTTCATATTATCAACCCAAATGACTTATAATCCATAAAACATGATATATCAACATATATAAATGATTTCTAATGCTCTAAACATCCTAGAATCATAAAGAGATTGAATTAAAAGTATGTTCATATCCTCTTTTTCCAGAAAAATTTCAACATAATATCTTCAAGAATACATCAATGGTTTTCAGAATTTCTTCAACAGATTTATGATTATTTCATGGATTACTATCTACCTACAACATGAGTTTGATTACTATATATTTTTAGTTTCCAAAAATCCATTTACAACTTCATCTTTATCTTTCAAACATGAAAAATCATTTCTTTTTATAACTATTCTAACATGGACAATACACAAACTTAGATTGCCATTATCAAACACTTGCCTCTAATGAAGGTCTGATCCTTTGGTGTATTATATCACAGGTGGTTTTCCCTTCTCCGGCCAACTTTTGGTGGTGGTTGGTAGTGGTGACCTTTGGTCTTTGGTCTTTGTTCTTCTCCTTCCCAAGTAAGCTTTTCTCTTCCCAAGTAACCTTTCACTCTCTCTAAGAAGATGACTTATCTATTTTGTGTAGAAGAGATGACTAACCCACGTACACTTAATCTCCAAATACTTATAATAGGACAAAATCCGAAATCACTATTCATCCTCCTATAAAAATGACCAAAATGCCCTTTTAAGTTGTCTTATCATTTCCAAATGACCCGAGACCCAAATCCAACATCTAAATAGACTTTTCTAACTATTTGAAACCTTCCGGATGCAACGACGCAGTCAAAATGACTATTAGGTCGATAGAAAATAAATTTCCTTTTTAATTTAAACAAATTAGTCCCGACACTTCCCGTACCGCGTCCGACTAAAAATCCAAATTACTGAATTAATATCACACAGCCATATCAATAGAATCACATTCATATATTACCTAAATATCTTTAAGTAATATTCAGAATCATACATTTTTAATATCCACAATTCGGATAAAACCCAAATGAATTAATTAATAATAAAATCTAATTAATCCATTAATTTAAAATATAACCCATTTTAAAAGTCATTAAAATTACAGGGTATTACATACTTCCCCCCTTATAACAGAATTTCGTCCCGAAAGTCGGAAAGATAAATCGTACTGGTAAGGTCAAGTCCGAGTATAAATCTCACATCAGAAGAAATCTAAGTAGTACCGCCCATACAGTACATTAACAAAAATCCCCATCGATGTTACATTAAGTTTCACCATACAGTTCCTACAGAATCGAATTTAAACTTTACCCAATCTTCCCTATACCATCCTCGTAACCAAGTTCGGAAAAAAATGATCCTCGCGTATTTAAACCATACTTACAGTTTCACAATTTTGAAAACTACTACAATCCAACCATCATGGGCGCCCATACACCCTATCGTACAACTTTCATAATAATATTTATCGCAAAGATTATAAACTCATATCCTAAAGACCTAACTTATTTCGACTCCCAGCAGTTATTAGTTTCATGCGTGGGGTGTCTCTTAAGCAAAATCCAAATAAGGAACCCCCCTGATACACTACTACCTAAAGTAGTCGGTCATCGAAACTCCTCAGATCCATAGCCAATAGTATATGACCTCTTTACAGGTTTTATCGATTGCAAATAAAAGTCTACTCATCTACTCTCTTATTAAAGACAAGATGTTGGTTATATTAGTACATACGCTCTCAAATACCACAAGTAAATCCATGCTGACAGTCACATCATGTTCGAACATACCCAAAGTAAGTAATCCCATGATAAAAATCAAACCCACGTGATGACATGAAAAAAATATAGGTGTCCCCAACCTCTCGGTGAGTCTACGTAAATAACAGTGCTATAGGCTAAGTTTAGCAACCCTTTTGCCCATACAATATTAATCGCTACAAAAATCAATATACGCCTCATAATTCCTTAGATAGAAAACATACCCTCATTCGCGGGTGGTGGTTGTTGATTCACTGCCTGATGGACGTTATATACACGCCCGTACTGACCCTGCTGCGCGGGTGCTACTGGAATGGGAGGTAGTGCTAGCACCAGAGCTGGAGCTGGAAGAGAAGCTGGTGGAAACACTGGTGTCTGTGACTCCTGTCGAGCATTTTGCTGCTAAGGGAATTTGTCTTTATCAGGAAAATCTTATCGTTTATGTCCATACTTGCCGCACACGAAACATTTTCTCGCAAACTTTCCACCACTTTGCCCTTGTTGACCCCGACCCTACTGGCCATTACCTATTTTCCCTTGGCCCTGATGAGCCTGTCTCTGGCCCTGATGGCCCTGTTGTCCTTGCTCAGTACCTCTATCCTCAGATCAATAATTTCCAGATCGCAAACACTTAGCATAGTCCCCTGACGTTGAAGACTCTACCCTGGTTGAGTCCCACTAGAACTGCCCCCAGTAGTCTTGTCTTGCAGGCTTGACCCAAACCCCCGTTTGACACCTTGAGTATGAAAGCGGTTATCCTGGAAGTGAAGCATTGCAACAATAAGAACATCTGGATACGTACGTAATGAAAGATTCCTCAATAAATGCTGGCAAATCTTATAGTTCAACCCATCAGTAAACATTAGAATTCTCCTCTCCTCAGTGGGTACCTCTGCTGGTACCAAATTAGTTAATCGCGTAACTTCTTCCTCGTATTTTGCCACTGTCTTCTCTCCCTGTTTCAAATGAAGTAGTTTTTGCCTCATCTCTGTCTGGATGGCGGAAGGAAAGTACTTCCCATCAAACCGTATCCAAAAGTCTTGGATAGTCATTGTGTCTCTCTCCTCCATAGTGGTCGTAGCTTCCCACCATTGCAAAGCTTCCCCTACTAGCTTGAATGTGGTTAGTATTTGACATTGAACCTCAGTGAATTCGAGCATTCTCAAGTGCCTTTGGATATCTTTCTTCAATTGGCTAGCAGTCATAACATCTGACCCTCACTGAAACTCAGGTGGGTGTGCCTTTTGAAAAGCATCCCTCGCTTGTTCCCATGCAGTAGAAAACACTTGCCCTTGCGCGGGTCGCACAACTGGTGCCTGTGCTAGAGCCTGTTGAATAGCAGCTAGAGCTGCATTGACTGCCTGAGCGAAAATTACAGCAACATCGGTTGCAGTCATCGTACCCTGAGCTGGGGAGGGCTGAGGTGCACGTCGAGGAGGCATCTGAAACGAGAGTACACTATCAGTATTTGATATAACAAAATAGTTGAAGATCATAGGCATAAATAAAAAAATAATAATCCTACTCATAGGTCTCTACATCAAAGAACGCTAAGCTGAAAACACAATAAGCTGTACAGATCCTAAAGGACACTAGAACCTGATGCTCTGATACCACCTGTAACACCCTGCCTAATTAAATACTGAGTGGCCAGTCCCATACCAAATTAAAACAGAATATACAGTTGGCTCATTCTTAGCATCACTGTCGAAAACATTTACAAATCACCCAATACTCAATTAAGCTGGTATTAAAAACTTTCCAAATTTTAATTCAACAAAATCCATTTTTAGTTTAAGAATAACACAACATGAATTATTGTACAACACTAATAACCGCACAGATAACACAAAAGAATTTAAATGCAATTGGAATAAACATTCCCAAATAATTATCCATTACAGTAATCCCCACAATAGTAAATGTATTAAAACGACACAAAGACAAGATTATATGACTCAGATAGAAAAGAGATAATTGAGTTCCTTTGGGCGACATGCCCTACATAAAAGAACACTGTGAATCAAATGAAGATAGGCATCTAAGTAGCACTGGCAAAATTATGGGTTGGGCCTAATTTGGGCGGGTCAAATATGGGTTGGGCTAAATGTGGGTTGGGCCAAATATGGGTTGGGTTAAATGTGGGCTGGGCCAAATATGGGCGGACCAAATATGGGTTGGACCAACCCATTATTTTTTTACTAAATTAAGTATTACAATTCGAGGTATATATAAAAAAAACTCATATTTTATTCATAACTTTTTAAAATGAGTATTATATTTGATTTGTATCTTTTAAAATTGGGCGCCATATTTGATTTCTTGCTTTGAAATATGGGCCCCATATTTAACTCATAGCTTTGAAATATGGGCCCCATATTTAACTCACAACTTTTAAATATGGGCCCCATCTTTAGATGCTTGGGCTAATATGGACTGTTTTGTTATTTGGGCCACATTTTGCCACTACTACATCTAAGCAATACTCCATAGCTCCATAGCTCATCATAATCCGCTAAGGTTGGCATCCCTGTTGCTGGACACCTGATATAGAAGATACAATAGAAAAGAAAATATGCAAGGAAACGGGTCAGAGCCCGATTGTGAAAATGATTTTGAAAACGCCAAGTATTTAACAAGTGCAATAAAGCATTTATTATGAACATGTTAGCATCCAGACTCTCACTTGCTATTCTCACCTCTCAACTAGAGTGCACACTTAACGTTTCCTATTAACTTCCTAGTTAATGATTCCTCCTCAATAGTTTCCATAATATGATTCCATTCCATATCATAACCCCGTATGTCCCATACCATACGTCATATAATTATTCATATACGTTTCTCATTAACATGAATCGTTTCTCATTTATATGAATTAAGCTTATCAATTCTATAAGAATAAACATTCATTAACTTAATTCCATTCTCTTTCTCTATTCACCGTTATCTACAATTATCAGACAGTAGATAGATTTAACCACTATATACATTCATTTAATTCATTATATATATATATATATATATATATATATATATATATATATATATATATATATATATATATACATATATAATACGGCAACCCGAGTCACAGCTGCGGTGCAATGCATTACTCTGATATCGTGTCCCATCATCACTGGTCGACGAATAGGGGACTAAAGGTTCAGTAAGGATTTCTCGAACCACAAACAACAACATACAAATTGGAGGTGAACATAGTTCTCATATCTATGGGTTACGCACATACCTACGTTCCCATAGTCAGCGGACTTATCAACTCCCCGATAAGTCTTTCACAGACCTATGTTCTTGAGCGACAAATCAAAGATTCCACGGATTCATCAGGATATGACAGCCCTCACACGCAAACCTCCCGTTGATAGCAAGTAAGCTAGGTATGTCATACACATAATCATCAATCAATCAAATAGGCATTATCATACCTATAATATACTATCAACAAGGTACTCAAATTACCCTTAGATTATTCCCATACGTAGCATAATATCTCTTTAAATCCTACGTATTAAAATATCATAACTTTACTTCTTAATTTAATTATCCCCGAGACTCACTCATTACTCAAGGTTCAAATAGGTTTTTCCTCAACATATATTCAGTAAGAAGTCACTAATACCCTACTGGTCCATATCGTCATATCTCCCAAATTACTACGAATTAAACTCTTCGTTTAATTTAAGGTTAAAACCGATAGTTTCAAATCTCTTATAAACACATCTTCTTTCACTTAGGATTAAACCATCTTGTAAACCTAAGGATACCTAGGTGTTATATATAATCACCCTTGTTGGTCCTGTCTTTAATCCTCATGCATACCAATTAGAATCCAACAAATAAATCTAGCAACCGAAATTCCTTTCAATTTGATTATCATTATTCTAATCAAATAAATCCCACTCAAATTAATTCAAAACTTATCTAGGGCTTACTGATCTTTCTTAAGTCCCATAATATCGGATTAATAATCACCAAAGATCTACAAAAGGTTTGGGATAAGAATCAACATTAAAAAAAACAACGTTAGGAAATCTGGGGAGGTCGACCGATCGAAGGAAGGGGGTCGATCGATCGATCGCCCAGGTAACATCCCAATTTTTCTGCATTTCTTCTACTACGGGTTTAACCATTTTTTATCAATAAAACCTTCATATTATTAACCCAAATGACTTATAATCCATAAAACATGATATATCAGCATATATAAATGATTCTAATGCTCTAAACATCCTAGAATCATAAAGAGATTGAATTAAAGGCATGTTCATATCCTCTTTTTCCAGAAAATTTTCAACATAATATCTTCAAGAACACATCAATGGTTTTCAGAATTGCTTCAACAGATTTATGATTATTTCGTGGATTACTATCTACCTACAACATGAGTTTGATTCCTATATATTTTCAGTTTCCAGAAATCCATTTACAACTTCATCTTTATCTTCCAAACATGAAAAAAAATTTCTTTTTATAACTATTCTAACATGGACAATATACAAACTTAGATTGCCATTATCAAACACTTGCCTCTAATGAAGGTCTGATCCTTTGGTGTAGTATATCACAGGTGGTTCTCCCTTCTCCGGCCAACTTCCGGTGGTAGTTGGTAGTGGTGACCTTTGGTCTTTATTCTTCTCCTTCCCAAGTAAGCTTTTCTCTTCCCAAGCAACCTTTCACTCTCTCTAAGAAGATGACTTCTCTATTTTGTGTTGAAGAGATGAATAACCCACGTACACTTAATCTCCAAATACTTATAATAGGATAAAATCCGAAATCACTATTCATCCCCTATAAAAATGACCAAAATGCCCTTTTGGGTTGTCTTATCATTTTCAAATGATCCGAGACCCAAATCCAACATCCAAATAAACTTTTCTGACTATTTCAAACCTTCCAGACGCAACGACGCAGTCAAAATGACTATAAGGTCGATAGAAAATAAATTTCCTTTTTAATTTAAACAAATTAGTCTCGACACGTCTCATACCGCGTCTGACTAAAAATCCAAATTGCTGAATTAATATCACACAGCCATATCAATAGCATCACATTCATATATTACCTAAATATCTTTAAGTAATATTCAGAATCATACATTTTTAATATCAAAAATTCGGATTAAACCCAAATAAATTAATTAATAATAAAATCCAATTAATCCATTAATTTAAAATATAACCCATTTTAAAAGTCATTAAAATTACGGGGTATTACATGTATGTGATATAGTGCTTTCAGTCTCCTCTCGTTCAAGAGTGATAGCTCGTCGAGGCGGCTTTGATGCCAGTCCTCCTCACTGACTTGACTTTCGAGCATGACACGAAGTGAAGGAATTTCTAGCTCCACGGGTAGGGCGGCTTACATGTCGTAGACTAGAGCGTATGGGGTAACCCCAGTAGAGGTTTGGATTGAGTTCCGTAGCCCCAAAGGGCGTATGGGATTCGGTCGGCCCAATCTCGACAACCTTCGATCATCTTACTGATGATGGCTTTGAGGTTCTTATTGGCGGCTTCGACTGCACCACTGGTTTGAAGTCCGTAGGGAGAAGATTTTTGTCTCTAAATCCCGTACTCGTTGACCACTTCCATGACTTCTGCCTCTAAATACAACCCGTTATCTGACACTAGCTCGTGCGGGACCCTATATTGGTAGATAATATTTTTCTTGATGAATTTAGCCACTTTCTTGGCATTTAAAACTGCGTATGACTTAGCTTTAATCCATTTGGTGAAGTAATAAATGGCAACTAGGATGCATTCATGCCCATTGGAGGCCTTGGGTGTAACCTTACCTATGATGTCGATGCCCCAGGTGGAGAATGGCCAAGGAGAAGTCATATTGTGCAATTCAGGCGGAGGCGGGTGTTGAAGGTTGGAAAACTATTGGCATTTGAAGCATCTTCGAACATAAGTGGTGCAATCCTGGATCATGGTGGTCCAGTAGTAGCCTTATTGGATGATCTTCTTGGCAAGCATGTGACCGTTCATGTGGGGCCCGCATTCCCCGCTATGGATTTTCTATATTACCTCTTCAATGTCAGCCCTTGTGATGCAGCATAGATGAGTTCCATCGAAGTTTCTCTTAAACAGTGCTTTATAAAAGATGATGTACTGGGTAGCTAGTCTTCGGAGGGTTGCCCGGTCCTTCTTATTGGAACCCTAAGGATACTTACCATGCTTGAGGCGATGCCAAATATTATAGTACCAGTAATTGCCAAACTCGAGATCTTCTATGGTGATGACCTCAATGTGGTAGCAATGGGTTGGTTTATCTTACTTTTAAACTAGGAAGGGGGACATTATTATTCCTTCGGGCATGTCGACCATGGAGGCAAGGGTAGCAAGGGCATCGGCTAGGTTATGTTTTTCTCGAGGTAGGCAATGGAAGGTGACGTCTTGGAATTGGGAGGCTAGTTCTTCTAAGTGGGCATGGAAGGGTTGGAGTTTCTCGTCCTTGACTTTCTATTTTTTGAGCACTTGACCACTGATGAGGGCAGAATCCCTGTAGACATCTAAGCATTGAATACCTTTCTTGAGACTAACTTTGAGACATATCGTACATGCCTCATATTTAGTCATGTTGGTGGTGCAGGGGAAGGCAAATTTGATAGCGATGGGAGTGTGGGAGTCATCTGGGGCGATCAAAAGTATCCCAATGCCATATCACTTTTTGTTGGCAGCACCGTCGAAGAACATTTTCCATCGAAGGTCGTCTTAAGCGGTGTAGAGGATGTTTTCATCTGGGAATTTGGAGATCCAGCCATCAGCTTCTTCTATGAGGTAGTGAGCGAGGTAGTCAGAGATGGCTCTTCCTTTCATGGCTTTCTGCGTGACGTACACGATATCAAACTCGGCTAGGAACATCAACCATCGATCCATTCGACTGGATAAGGCGAGTTTCTCAAGTAGGTATTTAATGGGGTCCATTCGGGATACAAGTTTAATGGGGAAGGCGATCATGTAGTGTCGTAACTTTTGGGTGACCCAAACAAGCGTGACGCATGCTTTTTCGAAAGCAGTGTAGTTGACTTCATACTCGGACAATTTGCGACTGGAATAATAGATGTCTCTTTCTTTGCGAGAATATTCAAGGTATTGGGCTAGCAAATCCCCAGCTGCAATGTCAGTTATGGTTAGGTATAGAAGCAAGGAGAGACCAGGCTATGGTGGCATAAGTACCGGAGGTTGGGTCAGATATTATTTGATTCGATCAAAAGCTTCTTGGCAAGCCTTATTCCAAACCTTAGTTAAATCCTTTCGGAGGAGTTTGAAAATAGGTTCGCAGATGGATGTTAGTTGGCTGATGAACCGACTAATGTATTGTAATTTACTAAGGAAACCACGGACTTCTTTTTTCATTCGGGGAGGTGGCATCTCAAGTATGGCTTTTATCTTGGCAGGATCTGCTTCTATCCCTTTCTCACTAACCATGAATCCCAAGAGTTTCCCTTTGTAATGTCAAAGACACATTTATGTGGATTAAGCCTCATGTGATATCATCGCAATCATTCGAAGAACTTTCAAAGAGCGGGAACGTGACCTTCTCTAGTTTTGGATTTGATAATCATATCATCCACATAGACCTCGACTTCTTTGTGAATCAGATCATGCTGGATGGTTGTGGTAGCCCTCTGGTAGGTAGCCCCAACATTCTTGAGACCAAATGGCATAACAGTGTAGCAAAAGGTTCCCCATGGGGTGATGAACGCGGCTTTTTCTTGATGATCTGGGTGCATTTTGATTTTATTGTACCCGAAAAACCCGTTAAGGAATGACTTAAGAACGTAACTGGCTGTATTGTCCACGATCATGTTGATATTGGGTAATGGGTAATCATCCTTTGGAAAGGCTTTATTCAATTCCCGGTAGTCTACACAAATTCAAACTTTCCCTCCTGATTTCAGCACAGTCATTATGTTAGCTAGCCATGTGGGATATTCGATCACACGAATGAAACCCACGTTTAACTGTTTAACCAACTCTTCTTTAACTTTGAGCTACCATTCGGTGCGGAGCTTTCTCAGCTTTTGTTTAACCGTCTTGTAATCTGAAAGAGTGGGGATCTCATGTTGAGCTACTTAAAGATCAATATCGCGCATATCGGTATGGGACCATGTGAAGACATCCAAGAATTCTTTTAGTGATTCTTCGAGTTGTGCGCGCTCATGCTCGTCGAGGGTAGCCCATATCCTAATCTCGCGCAGTTGGCTACTAGAACTGAGGTTAACAATGACAGTCTCTTCTTCATTAACGTGAACGCGGTTACGTTGTTTGTTATTAACCTTATTTATATCAGTTAAGAATTGTTCATTTGCAAAATCATCATCATCAAAAGTTTGATTGGAATTCAAACAGTTAATGTAAGGCACGGCAAGATACTCAAAATCTTCATTTATTTCATCGATAGGAAAAACAACATTGAGAACCTCATCAAAGGAGGTCTCGATTACATTGATCAAGGATAGACAACAGAAGAAGAAATGGGGTAAACATTAGGGTTAGGTGGGATTTCAACAGGTAGAATCGACGCAGCATGCCAGTTGAGGAAAGGTGTACTAGGAGCTTTAATCAGGTGGGATAGATCCAGTGATGTAGTGCTTGAATGAACCATGCAGATTGTCAGTCCCAGTGTCTGTAAGTTGAAGAAATCTTCGGAGTCACTTCCCTCATAATCTTCGGTATCTCTGATGAGCGATTGTACATGGTGTTGGGAACTTTCGGTCCATGGGTAGCTGTCATGGAAAAGATCTCCATTCCAGGCTTTATCTTCTTATCTGTATGGTCATACCCTGGTTCCAAAAAGCCACAAAAGGGGAAGTCCTCACCCTCTTTGATGAATCTTCCATTCAAAAAGTCACCCCGGATAGTCTGAATGCAGTCTAGTCTTCACTTTGGTCGAGACTGGCGGATCGTTTTGAGCTTTTGTTCTGATGGTTGATACCCCAAACCACAAGGAGGGAAAGCTTTCTTCAGTTCAATGGGCTCAAGTATCCCTTGCTGTCTTTGCCCTAGCCCCAGTCCGGGCATGAAATGCATGTTTCTGAACATCTGAATCATATTGACGTTGCCATGAGATTTGTATTCCAGACAAACCCTTTCTTTGAAATCGTTCCCTGCCTGGAGTAGAAGTGGCTCAATGATTCATCACGAATATTGCATATTTGTGCCCTTTATCTTTATGCATTCTAGCACTTTTACATTCTTAATGTCTATATTTATGCTCATTAAATAGACAACCTCGGATTTGGACATATATATGTTTTGCAGGGGTTAATTGTGCTTTTGTAGGTATTGGAACGCTAAAAGTGAGGTTCGGTTGCATTTCGGAGAAGTTTCATCGTCTAATGCTACTTCAAGGGCAATTTGATCTTCTCAAACTCACTATTTTTTATGTAATGAAGTTACCAACATGTATACCATCAAATTATCTTTTCGTAGCCACTGACCGTGCATCATTCTGACTCCGCATGTGGAAGTTATGCCCATTTTCGGAAAGTTTTGGTTTTTTCTTCTACTTCAAGGGCATTTTGGTAATTTCATACTACATAATTTGGAGGGTTTCAAAACATAATCATGTAGATAATTGAATTAGCTTTGCGTCGGTTCTGACCACGCATCATTTCGATTCCGTATGAGGGAGTTATGGCCATTTCCGTGCAATGCGTCAAAATTGGTTCGGAGAGGAAAAGGGGGTTGTCAACTGCCCAAGGAAAATCTCAAAATCGAGGCCGACTGGTCCCAAACATGAGGTCGACCGGGCCCATCAGATATGGACGAAAATTGACTTATTTTGGATGTTTTGGCTTGGTTTTGTTGGGGGTTTATTTTGGGGTATTAATAGAATATTATAGACTTTTTTTGGGGAGGATATATTTCATTTTAGATAGGATGTTTTAGGGGTTGTTCTTGGGAGCTTCCCCTCCTCTTTTCTCTTTAGTTTCCACCCATTTATGTAAGTAAACTACTATTCATTATCTCTTTCCATTAATACATGCTTTGATTACTTGATTTCTTACTTTGTAGTTATTTTTCTTGCTTTGATTAATTAGTTGTTGTAGTTTATTTCTTGTTTTCCTTAGTTAATTAGTTGTCTTAAATTAGTTAATTTATACATTCTTTTTAATATGATTTCTAGCTAATTTAGTCTAGGTTGTGTCGGATTGAACTCATTCCGGGTTGACATGTTTCTTTGCTTTGGTGATGGTGTTTACGGGTCTATTTCGGGTGCGTTGTCTTAGTTATTACGCCTAGGGGATTTGACGGGGTATATCATGTATGTTCCGTGCTTACGACCTTGCGTGCGTAATTTTTGGGTATTTGTTGACACCAAAATCGTACTAGGATTTTATTCAAATTTAGAGGCGTGACAACCCTTGATTTAATTAACTGTCGAAACGAGACGCATTTGTAATAACTCGTCGACCCATGTAACCATTTTATACTAATTAACTCGGGTGAGGAATATTCGACGCAACCTATAGTTTTTACTCGCTTTATTAATCTAGCTTTATTTTCCCTCGCCTGGATTAAACATTTCCCTTTTTGCATCTTTTCCCTTTTTGTGTATAATCATCTTTTACACTTTTATTTAGGAATATTAAACCTTATAAATTCTAGCAACTCGTCTCTGTGGATTTTCGATACCCGACTTACCGCTATACTCACCCGTTGAGTGTAGTCATAATTTAGGTTTTTGTATAGTTAAGGTGAGCCGAATTCAAATCGACTGGCGTGTAGGTGACTCTCGCACAGCGGTAAAACCCTGTCTATCACTCAACTCGGAATCTTGAGAGAAGCATATCATTTGACCCGTGCTGTATCTCAAGGATTGGATTTATGGTACTTGCACCCTCGGCATTATCGTCATTGCCCAAAATGGTGATGACTCGTCCGTCGGCGAAGAATTTTAATTTCTGATGGAGTGAGGAAGACATACCCTTGATACTATGGAGTCGAGGTCGTCCGAGCAACAGGTTGAAATGAGCTGGGATGTCAATAACTTGGAATTCAACGACGGGGTTTATAGGGCCAGCCCTTATTACAAGTTTTATGGAGCCCATCATTTCACGGCGAGTATTATCGTAGGCACATACAGCAGCGGAGGTTGGAGAGAGGTCACTTTCCTTAAGTCCTAAGAAGTTGAAGGTTCTTAATGGGCAGACATTCAAGGCGGATCCATTATCAACAAGAGAGAGTGGTATGGTCTTCCCCATAACTTCGACGGAGATGTTGAGTGTATGATTGTGGTTTGGCCCAATTCTGGGGATTTCTTCTTTGGAAAAGGATAGCATTCAGGTAGAGGTCAAGGGTCCGACTAAATTTATCGCCTCTTCTGGTATGGTAGAAGGATAAACTGTGGGTCCAGTGAGCAATTTGATCAAAGAATTTTTGTGCAACTGGGAAGACATGAAAAGCCCTCATAGAGTGATGTTAGCTTGAGTTTTCTTTAGTTGATCAAGGATCTTGCTCTCCTCGAGAGTCATTTCTGGCATAGGAAGGTTTTCAACGTCCTTCCCTTTGTCATTGGCTGGTAATGAGCTTGGGATCTGGTAATGCCTCCCTGACCTGGTCATGTGATTTACTGAAGAAGGGAAGAACATGAACCCTATTTCTTCATCAATCTCGGGTTATTCTGCCGTCTTGTTTCTCTAGCTAGACTTAGGTTAGCGACTTGGAACATAGGGACTATGACAGGAAAAAGGATGGAGTTGGTAGATACCATGATAAGAAGAAAAGTTAACATAGCTTGTTTACAAGAAACTAAATGGGTCGGTGAGAAAGCTAGAGAAATAGAAAATACAGGATTTAAATTTTATTATACAGGAAAACATAGAAATAAGAACGGAGTTGGAATAATAGTAGATAAGAACTTTAAAGACGATATCATAACCGTTATTAGGAAAGGTTATAGACTTATACTTGTAAAATTGGTATTAGGTGAAAACATAATTAATATTGTTAGTGCTTATGCACCTCAAGTAGGATTAGATGAGCACACTAAAGTACAATTTTGGAAACAAATGGATGAACTAATTCAAGAAATACCCGTAGGTGAGAAAATCTATATAGGGGGAGATTTTAATGGCCATGTAGGAGAAGATCGTGTAGGATATGAGATAGTGCATGGAGGATAAGGTTTTAGAGATAGGAACAACGGGGGAGAGTCTATCTTAGATTTTGCAATGGATTATGATTTTGTACTAGTAAATACATGTTTTAAAAAGAGGCTTGAACACTTAATAACTTATAAAAGTGGAACGCGCAAGAGCCAAATAGATTTTTTCATTACTAGAAAAAGAGACCGATTAACGTGTAAAGATTGCAAGGTTATCCCGGGAGAGAGCTTAACCTCACAACATATGATAATGGTGTTGGATATAAATATTAAAAATCAATCACAAGTGCGAAAAGTGAAGATTAACCCACGAACTAGGTGGTGGAACTTAAAAGGAGAAAAATTAGAACTATTTAAAGATAAATTATTAAATGAAGCAACATGGAATACTGAAGAAGAGATTAACATAATGTGGAATAAGATGGCCACATGCATTAGGAGAATATCAAAAGAAATTCTTGGAGAATCAAAAGGCAAGGGGCCACAGTCTAAATAAACTTGGTGGTGGAATGAAGACGCACAAAATATAGTAAATATTAAAAGGTAGTGCTTTAAAACATGGCAAACATATAGAAATGAAGAAAATTTTGAGAAATATAAATGGGCTAAAATGGAAGTTAAGAAAGTGATAAGAGATGCTAAGTTAAAAGCGTATGATGATCTTTATACAAAATTAGGTACACAAGAAGGGGAAAAAAGTATTTATAAGCTTGCTAAACTTAGGGACAGGAAAACAAAAGATTTTAATAACGTTAAGTGTATCAAAAGTGATGATTCGATAGTCCTAGTCAAAGATGATGAAATTATGGAAAGATGGAAAAACTACTTTGAGAGGTTATTAAATGGAGATAATGGGAGTAGATTAGATATAGAGCAACTTAGGGAGACTCGAGAAAATATTTTTTTTTTGCAGAATTAGGACAACAGAGGTCAGGATTGCTCTAAAAAAGATGAAAACAGGGAAGGCTTTAGGACCAGATGGTATCCCTATTGAGGTTTGGAAGTGCTTAGGGGAGGATGGAGTATCGTGGCTTAAAAAATTATTCAATAGAATTTTAATGACTAATAGGATACCCGATGAATGGAGAAAAAGTGTTTTAGTACCTATTTATAAAAATAAGGGGACATACAAAGTTGTTCAAACTATCGTGGTATTAAGTTAATGAGTCATACAATGAAACTTCGGGAGAGAGTGATTGAATATAGATTGAGATTAAAGACAACAGTAACTGAGAATCAATTTGGGTTTATGCTTGGGAGGTCAACAATGGAAGCAATCTATTTATTGAGGAGATTAATGGAAAGGTATATGGAGAAAAAGAAGGATCTTCATATGATTTTTATAGATTTGGAGAAGGCGTATGATAGGATACCCAGAGATATAATATGGTGGGTTCTACATAATAGAGGAGTGACTCACAGATATATTGATGTGATCAAGGATATTTATGATGGTGCGATGACTACAGTAAGAAAATCAGCCGGAGAAAGTAGTGACTTTTCAATTACGGTAGGTCAACACCAAGGCTCAGCATTAAGTCCTTATCTCTTTGCGCTTGTTATGGATGAGTTGACTGGACAAATACAAGATGAGGTGCCATGGTGTATGCTATTTTCAGATGATATTATTATAGTGGATGAGACTAAGACAGGGATTAATGCTAGGTTGGAATTGTGGAGAGAAACTTTAGAAACAAAAGGATTTAAAATAAGCAGAACTAAAACATAATATGTGGAGTGCAATTTTAGTAGTAATAGGAGGACAAATGGAGATGTGGTAAAATTGGAGGGTCAAGAGATACCTAGAAATGATCATTTTCGTTATTTAGGATCGATTATCAAAAAAGATGGAGATATTAGTGATGATGTTACTCATAGGATTAGAGCAGGTTGGGTTAAGTGGAGAAGTGCTACCGGCGTTTTGTGTGATAGGCGTATACCTTTGAAGTTAAAAGGTAAATATTATAGGACGGACATTAGACCCACCATGTTATATGGGACAGAGTGTTGGGAAACCAAGAAACAAAATGTGCAGAAAATGAGTGTGGCGGAGATGCGAATGCTAAGATGGATTTGTGGTAAAACTCGAAAGGATAAAATTAAAAATGAACAAATTCGTGAAACGGTAAAAGTAGCTCCTATAGAAGATAAATTGAGAGAAAATCGACTTAGATGGTTTGGACACATCAAGCGTAGACTAATGGATGCTTCTGTAAGGAAGAGTGATTTAGTTATTATTGATGGTAACACAAGGGGTAGAGGTAGGCCTAAATTGACTTGGTGGGATATTATAAAAAGGGACATGATGTCATGTGGTTTAACCGAAGATATTGCACTGGACAGAATGAAATGGAAAAATAGGATTCATGTAGCCGACCCCAAATAATTGGGAAAAGGCTTTGTTGAGTTGAGTTGAGTTCCTCAAATGATATAATCCCATACATGTCGGGTACCGGGCCAGTTTTCTCTAAAGCTTGCCCTTTATTTGAATTTTTGAATTCTCCCCCCCATCCGGTGGTAACAATTCGGTATTTCCATGTAAATTCAATGCATTCCATAACTTCATTGGCTTCTTCATACAGGTTTTCTCATTCTGCGGGGATAAGTAAGGGTGAAGGGACCAGGCGTCCTTATAGCTTCAGAGTATCAAGAAACTCGGTCATATTGTAACTATCGTTGGTTTGCCTGAATAATTCTACCATGATCTGGACAATGTCATCCAGGTTGACTTCATCAGTCGGTACCACAAAACTATCTGACTCTCGGTTCCATTTTCGTGCTTCCAAGAATAGCGTACTGAACTTCTGGCAATTAATGATAATTTATGAGGGCAATTTCAACCCGAACTCTAGGAGTTGGTTTAACACTTCTGGTAATTCCATACTTCCATTTTTAGAACAGGTACGGACAGCGATGCATGCTCTGCTGAGGAGTGACAGTGCCTGATCAGCTAGGCTAACAGGGTATAGGAGGAAATGTGGGCAAGTTTGGAGAGGTTTGGAAGAGTATAAGGGTGTGATTTGAGTTGAGGGATCAAATTTTGGGCTCTCTTTTAAGAAGATAGCATTGACGTGATTTGGGAGTGGGTTGTGAGTAGTATTTGGCTTAGGATTGGCTGGTGGGGCAATGGTACCCCGGTCAATTAGACCTTGGATTATGTTTCGAAGGTGAAAGCATTGGTTGGTGGTATGGCCAGCAGTTTGGTGAAAGGTTAAAGGTGCAATGGGCATCTGCCTTGAAGTTTTTTGGGAGTGGGTTTGGCAATAAACGGGGGTCCAAGGGTTTGATAAGATTTCGGCTTAACAGATCTTGATAAAATTTAGAGAGGAGAGCATGGAGCTAAGTGTATTCCTTTCGGATTGGGATAGGGTGTCTTTTGGTTTCCCATGAAGTGGTTGGTTGAAAAATGTTGCTGATGGTTGAGACTGCAGCACTGGTAGGTTTATCATATTTTCTGGGAGTGAACTGTCCGGTCAATTTCTTTGGTTCAATATCTATTTTACCGAGACCTTACTCGATTTCTACTCCTGTTTCTCTGAGAGCTCGAAAGTGAGGATATGATTGTCCTCCCATGGTTTCTCGAACATGGGGTAAGAAGTTCTTCTTCACTATATTGGCTTGTTCTTCCTCGGATCGTCGATTGGTCATGGTGGCTGCTTTTTCCCTCCATCGGGCTATAAAGTTACTGACTGATTCCCTAAAGTTCTATTTGAGCAGTTCTAAATCACGACGGGTGACCTCAAGCTCTTCGTTGTATTTGTACTAAGACATGAATTCTCGGGCTACATCCTCCCAGCTACGGATTTTGGACTCCTCGAGAGATAAAAACCATCGGAGGGTTCTATCCTTCAAAGTTTGCTGAAATAATTAGATCATCACTTCTTCAAAAGCCCCTAGGAGAGTCATAGAATGGTGATAACTGCGAAGATGAACGATCGGGGGTCCACTTCCTCCGAATTTCTCAATATTTGGCATCTTGAATTTCCAGGGTAACCTCGCCTTAGGATAAAGAGACATGTGGGTGTAGTCCTTGTAATTTCCAGAGATTCTGACTTGGTCGAACTTCTTAGTTAGCATCTAGAGATCTTCTTTGACCTTGTTACACTCTTCCTCTTTTAGATCAATGATCATAGGCAAGTTAGCCCCAGGCTGGGCAAGGTTTGGCATAAGAAGCTGGGCCGGCAGCGACCCATTAACAGGAGGGGCACGTGGAGCGTTCTGATACTCTTTGGGAATCCAAATAGGCACGGGTGGACCCATAGCATGACGGAATAGGGCCTTGAGCTCTTGAGGAATAGGAACCTAGTTTCATTGCATCTCTTGGACCTCAGTCTGGAGGTTGTCAATCTTGGACACGAGTTGAGCTAAAACTACCATCAAATCTGGCTGCACAATTGGTATTGATATGTGTTCTCCATGGAAAGTAGATGAATTCTGGACTCGAAAGAAGCAGCAAGGGAACGGACGGAACTTTGGGGTGATTTGACTGAAGACTGAAGCCAATAAGGAGCCGGGCCAAGGGCGTACGATCGACATGAGAAGGCGTAAAATGGGATTTATTTTTGGAAAAAAAGAAGGAAAATATTTTTGACATTTTTTCTATTTGAGATTAAAAGACAAAATACTTTTGCCTTTTTGATAAAGAATGGAGAAATGTTATTGGATTTTTGATAAAAAAAAAAAGGAGAAATATTTTTGGATTTTTGATAAAGAAAGGAGAAATGTTTTGGGGAGACGGGTCTCAGCATGATTATTATAATTATTATGTTCTCACTTGTATTAAATTATCCTGAATGCAAAAAATAAAATGCCGGACGGGACCCGAGCCTGGGAAAATTAGGTTTGTAACACATTCAAAGTTAAGGTTGGACTTGTAACTAGGCTCACGGGTAGGGTCCCATTTTAAAAATGTGCAAAATTTTGGACAGCAGGCCGACCAGGAATTTTGGTAGAGTTTTGGGTCGAAGCCGGCAATCTAACATGTGTGTCCTAGGCTTGACACCTATATGTGGGTATGCAGTTAGTTGGGTGAATCGAAAAGGGTTCCCCCCCCTTTGGCGTGACTTCCACGATATACGTCTTTACTTTTTAGGGAAATCGGCATGTGTGGACAAGACATTTGATATACCTGAGTGTACGTGAATTTCCACACTATATACCTCATGGGGACGGTAGGTGTGAGAGCGAATTCGATATACTCGGCATACATGAACGAGTTCCCTACGATATACCTCCCGTCATGACTTCGGTCAAGCAGTACGATGCGGGGGAACCGTTTGATATACGTCGAAGGTACTTGACCAATGGAAGGTGAGAGTCATATCACTTAGGCTAACTGTGCCCTGCCAGACCAGCGCCCGTCACGAAGTGACCCTCCAATTGTTGGATAAAATTTGGTAAATCATAATGCTCTTTGGTGATGTCGTGTGAATCATGTATTATTCTCTTATTAGTATCTTATGATGAGAGTATCTTTCTTGATCATGCCAAATAGGGAGCAAAGTACAGGTACCAAGTGTATACCAAGTATGGATGGGTGATGCATGCAACATGTGGACATATGTGATCCTAGGTGCACGTGGTGCAAAGTGTACATGAATAATTTCCTACAAGTGTGTGAATAGAAGCATAAGCATAAGGTACACATGGAAAAGGGGAACATAGAAAATAGGAGAATAAATAAGAAAATAAAACACCCATGTAAATAGAGTCTAGCCCTCCAAATAGTCCCCAGCGGAGTCGCCACTGTGGCCATCCCCGATCCTCGTGGCGGGAGGGACAAAAAAGAGGGGCATCTTCAACGTCAAGAGGATCTTGTTCCCGCACATCCCTCTTGGGAGCGCTTCGACCGGCGTCGATGATGAGGTGAAAATGGAGAGAGATGGAATCGCCAGTCTATTTTACTCAAAACAGACAAAAGAAAAGGGAGTCGTCCTGAAAGACAGCATCCAAATACATACTGATACATACGAAACCAAAATGATTCGAAAAGGGTCTGGAGGCTAAGTTACAAAATGGGAAGGTGTTAGGCACCCATTCCGCCGTTACGGTCTCTCATGGGTTATTGTTATTTTCCTTTATTTCCCCGTGATATGTGTGCATATGTATATGTAATGGAGATAGGAATCATCAGCTTGTATCATGGAGGAGATAAAGCGAGTCATCCGTAGAAATGTTCTCAAAATTAATATTAGAAAATAGGATATATGCGATTGTCCTAGCATTGATCGTTATAATGGAACGATAACGCATACGGACTAATACGTCATCAAGAGAAAATATATAGAGAGAGTCTAAGAGAGTTAAGTTTAAAGAATATAGAAAAAATAGGAAAAAGGTAGGAAAAGGACTTGAGTCTCGAGTTTTACCGCGAGACACCTATGTAGCCTATAGAGGCATCAAAGTCCACGTAGTTCGTATGCAAAACGAGGGGTGGGATTTATCCCATAAATCCAATCGAGGACTTCTCTTATATGTGTGTGTGTAAAAAAAGTGTTTTAGTTCTGAGAAAAGTGTGAGAATTCCCATTTGCAATTTATGAGCAAACCCCCTTTTTCTTATTTTTTGGGTTTTATTTATATGAAAATAAGAGATGTGCAATAATACTAAATAAAATGTATATTAGGATATGTGAGATGAGAGAATAAAAGTGCTAAGTAATAAAACAAATTAATGCGAATTTAGGAGAATTTAAAGAGAGAGTTGAGAAAGTTGAACCTTCTTGAAGATCTTGAGCTTGATCTTGGATGTTGGAGAGCAGCCCTTGCACTTGAGTGATGAGGGAGGGAAGTTAATTGACCAAGTTTGAAGAAAAAGATGATGAAAGGTGAAGTTTGGAAAGGGATTTGAATGTAAAAATTACGCTGACTTCGAGAGAGGTTTTCTGAGCTCGCTGAGAGTGATGGATTACAGATCTTTTCTCCCTTTGCAATGAGGTCAGGCCCTCCTTTTTATAGGCCCAGGGCATTACTGACCGGCATAGTCCTAGTCCTACCAATCGACAGGTGTGTTTAGGCACACTGCCGATAGGCAGAGTTTAGAACTTGTGGTTTGGCAATCTCTTTTAGGTTCCTTCAGAAAATCGGTCGTAGAGTGCAAACCGTTGATCCTAATCGCACACGGGGTGAACCGTTGGAAAGGTACTTCGGATACCTTCGAAAATATTTGGACTTCTACCGGGTTTGGGAGTTGACTTTGGGCTAAATCTGGCTCGAAAGCGTTCGTTCGTCCTTTAGATGGGGTATCGTCGAACGCAAACGGATCGTTCGTCCACATGGTAAGTCAGAATCGCGCACGGGGCGGACCGTTGGAAGGGTTAAGAGATGTACTTCGACATTCCAAAGAGTTTGACTCGGTTTGGGGAGTTAACTTTTGTCAACCGGGGCCAGGAAGTGTTCGGTGACCTTTCGGAGTAAAACGGATCATTTGTCCGCACCGTAAGTCAGAATCGTGCACGGGGCAGACCGTTGGAAAGGGGTTTCAGTGCCCTTTGAAGATTCATTAAGTCTCAGTCGAGCTAAAGAGTTTGACTTTTGGTTAAACAAAGCCTGGGAGTGCCCGATGGCCTCTAGGTCAGTACCCGGGGTATGACTTAGGTTTGTAGCGATAAGGGGAGGTGCTAGAGAACCTACGGAGAGGTTAATGGGGTGTCTACATCTTGCAAAACGTTGCTTGTAATGTATCATAGAAAAATTAAAAATTAAGATTTTCCAACATTTTTGCCTAACTGTAAGTTGCTTTCAAATTTTTTGTTATTGTTTTTGCCTAACTATAAGTTCCTTGCACCATTTTTGCCTCTAAGTTGCTTGAAAAATTTTTACTTAACTGTAAGTTGCTCCTTACAAATTTTTTGCTTGTAATCTGCTTGCTAATTATTATAGACCTATTTTCATGCTAGACTTATTTGTAATCCGTTTTCAATTTGTAATCTCCTTTCTAGCTGTTATTGTTTCAATTTTATGTTAATAATTTGAATTCTATTTTTTTAAATAGGTTAATGTATCCAAATGACTCTTCGTCGATGGAATATAATAAAGTGTCATGAAAGAAAGATCTTAGTTATGTTGTATGTAAACCGCGGTTCGTGTGAATCCAAAAGACAATAATGTTATCAAGTGTACATTGTGTGGAAAAATTACTAAAGCAGGGATCTATAGACACAAAATTCATGTATCTGGAATCAAAGGGTTGGGTGTTGCACCTGTAGTAAGGCTAATGAAGAGCAAAAGACCTAATGTATTGAGGCGCTTGAAGAGGCGAAATAGAAAAAAGTCCAAAATTTAGTGAGTGATTAAAGTAGAAGGAGTGTTGTAGGTTTAACGAATGAGTCAGAGGAAGAAGAAGAAAGTGAAAGTCTTGAAGGTGGGAGTCATAAAAGGGCTTTTCATGGTCCCATGGATCAATTTACGAGGGTATTTATCCGCTTGCATGGAAAAGAAACAACAAAATATTAACGATGATGTTGATAAGAAAAGCATTAGCGGTTCATCAATATTTGGCGAAGTGGATATATGAAGCGGGGGTATCTTTCAATGCAATTGACAATAATAGCTTCAAGAATATTGTTGATGTGGCTGGGTTATATAGCCCGGGTTACCACCCCCTTAGCAATACCAAGTGAGTGAGCCTCTTTTGAAGGGGTAGATGGAGTCCACCATAAAAGAACTTAAAAAACAAGAGGAGGAGTGGAAAGAGAATGGGTGTTCTATCATGATCGATGCCTGGAGTGATAGAAAAAGGATAAGTATAATGAATTTGTGTGTGAATTGTAAGTTAGGTACCACCTTTCTTTATTCAAAGGAAGCGTCGGGTGATGCTCACACTTGCACTTACGTATTTGAGTATGTGAATGGGTGTATTAAAGATGTTGGGCTCGAAAATATGATTCAGGTGGTGATCGATAATGCAACAAACAATATGGCGGCGATGAATTTCTCACTCTTTCTTTTGTTTTTCTTTCTTATCTTTTTCTTCACTTTTTTCTTTTCTTTCACACTCTCACATTGATCAATTGCAACCACAAATAAGAACACCATTCAATCCCAAGTATCATTACAAATAAATGTATGGAAGGTGATATATATGGTTTACAACTCCGATTTGGAGTTGGTTATGGGATTTGGGGTTATGAAATGAAAGGCTATATTTAGGCTCAAAGGGGTTGACGAGGGGAAATATATAAGGTGAGGTCAAGGTCAATATGGGTGATATAACAAAGAGGGCCTATAATCCTTTCCTAAAGCTTAAGCAATTCTCGAGTCAAAACAACTTTGAAACTCATGATCAAGTTACAAGTTTCAAAATACGAACTCAATTAATGAACGATCAATGAAAGAATAGATATATTACCAACAAAAGTAACGTTTTCAAAAAAGAAAGAGTAGTGTATAACACTCACAACCAAAGAAAAGCCCAAAGCTCACTTGGTGTAAGTATATACAAAGTAATAAAATATTATTGAGTTATAAACGTTTTAAACCAAATCAATAAAACAAGAAGAGCGCCTGTGCTCATGGGTTTAAAGTTTAATTCATGAATTTATTCATTATATCAATAATTTGGTAACTAAATTCTAATAACTTAAAAAATCGAGAGCATGCATCATTGAGTTATCTATTAGATTGGGAATTTATTTAATTTATGAACGGAAACAAAGGCAAAATGCCCACCAAAGGAGAAAAAAGAAAGAAAATAATTTTCAAAATTTTAATTTTTACAAGAAAAACAAGCTTGGGAAAAAAATATAATCAAATAATGGACTAAAAAGAACAATGGATAGAATATCCCACACCCCCTAACTAAAAAACTTGCATTGTCCTCAATGTAAATTAAGACCCAACTTAAAGAGAGGAAAATAACGATATTACCCAAAATGGAGCGATCTCGGGTAAGTATAAGTCCAAAGATTCTACAAAACATGTTAGCACCAAGCATAACAAAAAGGAAGAACTAAAAATTTAACTAATTACACTAGACAATAAGTAAAAAAAAAACTAATACGCACAACCTACAGTTTGAACTTCTAACTAACTATACACGAGAAGTTGAATTTTTGTAGGGTTCACCCAAAATACAATTTTTAGCAACAGAGGGAGCTGGGGAGAGATGTATATCTGGAGTTCGTTTCCTCTGAGACTTTGTTCCCAGAGTCTTCTTCCTTGCACCCACATCGCCAGTACTTTGAGGAACCTTTTAACTTTTCTTCCTTTTTGACCCTGGAACCGTTGGATCAACCAGGATGGTGGGGAAGGAAACAGAAGGAGGAGCGACAAAAGTGCATCATTGAAACTCAACATTTATCTGTTCCACCTCAGCCAGAACCCTCCTCCTCAGCTCTTCATTCATTTCTGCAGACATGGAAGGGGGAAGGGAGGCGATGGGGAATGCCTCCAAAGGGGTTTGAGGCTGAGTTTGAGACTTATATTTTGAGGAAGTACCATTCTTCGAATTCCTAATTCTTTTGGATGGTGGCTAGGAAGGCCCTTCGTCAGTGGCTGCTTCGGTTGTAGGGGCAGGCTGTTTGGGGGTTGCAACGTTCTTGGGTTTGGGCGTGGTAGTAGGGATCATTGGGAAATAAGGGGGTAGCTCGTGGGGAGGATCTTTAATGGTTTTACTCAGAGGGAACTCAACTCCAAGAACGGAGTTGCCTTTGAGACCCAACTCAAAGGCAAACAAAGAAAGGACGAGGGGATACTGGGGGGAATTTTTATGAACTCACGAATCATGGCCAGTTTCATCAAACAGAATTTGGTGGCATAAGAGGTAGATACGTCCCCTTTCCTAGTGGAACTAGGAAGGGTGACTCGACCATCCATGGTAGAAGTCACACCAAGTACTGCTGCTGCAAGGTAGAAGATGCAAGCCTCAGTAAAAGTAGCCCTTTAATTGCTTAGTTGAAACACAGGTCAAGGATCCCCCTGATCAAACCCGAACTGCCTACTACATCTATCGGGGTTATAAGGTTCAGAAGTGTATCCCCATTAAGTAAAGGAAGGAATAAACCAAGGAGTGAACAAAAGTACCACGGCCTGTGAAGGATCTTCTACAATGGGGACAAAAGTGACAGTTCTAGCCGCAGAAGAAAAAAAGTTCCAAGTGTGGGCAAAGGTGGATTCTCCGTATGGCCTCATGACAAAGGAGTCAAAATGATCCATAACTCCCATTATCTCCTTTCGACTCTGTTTTTTATGAAAGCACAAGAGGTAGGGGGTTTAATGCCTTGGCTCACGGGGTAAGATACAGACTTGGCAGCATTGGCAGGAAAATGGGCATAGAGGAAACCCATTAAGATAACGATATTGGCGAAATTGACCAAGTTATAACGACCGAGAGATCGTGTTATGTCGAGGTGGGTTCGATCCAGCCAAGTATAGAAGGACCCCAAAGCAATGGAAGCCAGAGGAAGGTTGAAACCCCTGGCCAAATGGATAAAAATATTTATAAGTTCCCTCCTGGGCTGGTCGTTGGGTTTTCCAGTCAAGAAGAAACGTGAAAGCAACACAAGAATATAGGTTGGTAGTTCCAAAGATGTACCTTTACCTTGGCCCATTACAGCAGTGATGTCCTTCGTAGTAGGAGCTTCAAAAAAATAGCTAATGAGAGGAGTAAAAGTAGCCTTGTTAGAAGACCCAGTGAAACTGCGATAAATCTGATCTAGCTCAGCCCAGTCAACAGCCTCTTACATCAAAGGCCTCATCATGATATGTATACTCACCCATGGCCTTAAACCCAAGTAGCTCACAAACATCCTCCAACGAAATGGTGAACTCCCCCCAGGCAGCGAAGAATATGTGAGTCGTCACGTTCCATCTGGAAACCAACACTTGGAGCGTAGTGTTGTGCTTGGAAAGAGTGAACTCCCCAAACCAGCTGGCTCGGTGAAGACTAACTTTGGCAAGAGCTGCAGGGTGAGATCTCTGCATATTTGCATGCTAGGAAGCGAAATGAGCTGGAGACCCTCCAGGTGCTTTGAAATCGATCTGGGAGTAAGAAAAGCCGCCACGGTCCAACCGAAAGCATAGAGTCCCCTCTGGAGGTAGAAAGCCCCCCTTTGACGAATCTTCATCTTCATCACCCAGAAGTAAAGGGTCGAACTTGGATGAAAAATGGCATGTTTTGCAGTCATCAGAAAACTCATCATCATTGCCAAAGATGGGAAACCGACGGTAAAAATTTAGTTGCTCTTGACGAGAAGCATCTAAGGTAGTGGCGCTAGGGGTGGTAGAGGAGGAGCTTCGCTGAACAGCGTTGGTGGTAGCCTTCGAGACACTTGAAGAAGACGTAGTAAGTGGCTATGAAAGAAACACCTTGGTAAAGAAGGGCTATGAATAAAAATGGAGGACCACAACCACAAGTGGTGGCGTAAAAGACGAGAGGAAGAAGAAAACTAGGTAAAATCTTAGCAACAATGGAGTTCTGGTAAAGTTTATGTCTCTAGAGTAGATGGAAGCTGTGACACCTCGACTAATTAAATACCGGGTAGCTACTCCTTTATTACATTAATTCAAAATGCCAAGTTGGCTCAGTTAATAGCATCACTGTCGAAAACATTTTTAATTTTACTAACCACCTAGTATTTAAAAAGTAAGTTGCCAAATTTTAATTAAAGTCTGATTAACATGCAACAATTGTAATAAAGAATAACAACACCATTTACCATAATGAAGTAGATAGAATGAACATCACATAACGTAAATAAAGTCTGGAGGAAAAACTCCTCACTACAATCCCATAACTGAAATAAGTAAATCGAAAACTAAAATAGTACATGCCATAGTCTGAAACAAAACTGAACTGTAAAAGATGTCTCTAATAGGAATGGGCAACATGCCCTACAACTGATAGATAGTGACTCTGGAATCCAAAAGATAGAAGCGTCTACGAGCAAATCCCTGTAGCTTCCACAAACAGCTACAGCTCGTCACCTGAATGAGAATCCTATGCTTGGTGTCCCTGTGGCTGGGCACCTAAAATGGTTTTACAAAGAAAAAGATTTGAAAAGCAAACGGGTCAGAGCCCGAATGTGGAGTTATATTTTAAAAACCTGCAAGTGCTTTAAAAACATTTAAAACATTAAATGCAAAGTACATGTTAGGACGTGCACTCACATGATATTCTCACCTCTCGTCTAACTGTGCACTCCTAACGTAAGTACCCATCTATAACGACGCAAACCACTAGCTAAGTGACATCATCTCTAGCTAGACTATCATAGGTCCTACCCATATTACTCGGTTCTATTAACATTATAACGCTCGTAATTACGTAGGGGTTTAACGTAAACTCAGATGCTCAAATGCAATATATATATCACTATCAGTTAACTCGCTATATTTCTCAAAATAATATTGTAATTATATTCACAACAATAACATGAAGATTCTCATTAATTAAGTGTATATTATTCACCTCATAAATATACAATATAAGCACCCCGAGAACTAAGCTGCGGTGCACACATACTCTGCTATCCATCCCGGTACATCACGTACATAAGGATCACATATTCCGAATCTCTCAGGAATAGTCCAGATAACACAAATCACAAATAGTGGAGGCGAACACAGTCACATCACATGGGTCACGTACATACCTACGCTCCCACGATCAGCGGACTTATTAACATCCCAATAAGTCTTTCTCTGACCTATGTTCATCGAGGTAACCAGTCTAAATCCGGGCAACACAAGGATTAGAGGGCCCTAAGCGAACGCAAACCTCCCGTGATAGCAAGTATGGTAGGTATGTCATACACACAAATCATATACCAATACTAAGTAAACACACGTCTTAGTAATCCCGTAGTTTAATCGTAGTACATATCGCTTTCTCGTACTAACTTATAATATCTACACTTATATTATTCCGGTTTATCATCATACGCGCCATAATCGATTCTCACGTCGTAGTAGACACTCACGTCTCAACCCAAATGGTTCATTTAATATAACTCGCGTATATAGTTTACTCCTCTTAATAACCCAAAAGTCCCAAATCTATCCTTACATCATCAAAGGAAGGTCCTCTATATCCTCGAACAAGTTTACGGGACTCCAAAAATCAAAACAGTCCAAAAAGGACCAAACTGTCAACTCGTTAGAAGTCTCGTTCGAACGAGACTGTTCGAACGAGATCCCTCTGTCAACTCGTTAGAAGTCTCGTTCGAACGAGGCTGTTCGAACGAGATCCAGTTCATTCGAACGAACTGTCCCTTCTAACGATATCTCGTTCGAACGAGATATCGAATGAAATCCCTTCTCGTTAGCAGCGACTGGTCAACTCGTTAGAAGCTCGTTCGTTCGAACGACCTGGGGATTGCTTCTAACGACTGACCAGTTTCGGCCCAGATTTTTCCCCAATTCGTTTTCATCCATTTTTATCACTTCTAATCTCTTCCAAAGTTCATCCCAACAACGTTTTAGGGTCTCTAATTCATCCTAAACATATTCAAGTCATCTCCTAACATGTTTTCAAGGATTAAATCCCTCTAACATCAATCAAAATATAAATCTCTACACTTTTTCCCCAATTATTTCAAGAACATGAACCCTAACTTTTTGAATCATGAATTAACCCAATAAAATCCGTTTTAAATTTCACCCAATCATAAATATCATCAGTAGGAACATCTACCTATCATTCTACATGCAAATCCTCCTCAAGATTTCAAGTTCTAAGTTCAATTAACATGGGTTTTCATTATCTTTCAAGAACAATTGATATTCTTCAACTTCTAACATGGAAAAGACATTCTCTGAAATTAGATGGAATAAAGTCACTTGCCTTGGTTCGATTTCTGATTTTGGTGTAGGTTTTATGGAGTTTTTCTGCAGAATTTCCTCTCTTCCAAGCTCCTTCTTCAATGGTGGCTTAAGGTGGCTAGGGTTTGTTTTGGGGAACTTGGAAACCTAATTGATAACCTCCGTAGCTTAAAGGGTTAAAGTGGGTTGGATAGTGGGTTTAGTGGGTCAATAATCAATCAGATTAAGACTCCTAATTTTCGTCACTTTTAATTCCTCAAAATGTAAAATTACCAAAATACCCTTTAAGTTGCCGGTATGGCCTAAAAATACCTCGAAATCCAAACTACACCCCCGGCTAGTATTTTCTGACTATCTCGACCCTTCCGGATGCGTTGGCGCACTCAAAATGACCATACGGATAATAGAAATAAAAATCACTTTTTATAATTAAAATAGTACACCATGACGCGGCGGTCACACGCGTCTCAACAAAATTTCCAAATTGTCGTATATAAATCTCACGACAAATTTCATAATTCCAAATTCATATCAAAACATATATGTACATAATCAAATACCAACTCGAATCTCGTTAGTATTTATAACCCGAATTAATTTTCAATAAATACGCATTTAATTAATTAATCCCAAAAATAAATATAGTCAAAAGTACGGGGTATTACATACTTCCCCCCTAATAACTGAATTTCGTCCCGAAATTCGAAACTAGAAAGTACCTGCTAAAAATAACTCTGGATAACGTTCGCGCATCTCATCCTCGCGCTCCCATGTGGACTCCTCGACATTGTGATGTCGCCACTGAACACGCACTAACGGAACTATCTTCGACCGCAGTTTCCTTTCGCTTCGATCCAAAATAGCAATCGGCCCCTCCTCGTAGGAGCTATCCGGCTGGAGATCGATGTCCTCCACAGCAATGTGAGAATGAGCCAAATTATCTCTAAGATATTTCCTCAGCGAGGAAATATGGAACACATCGTGAATCCGATGCAAATGCTCCGGTAACCCGAGTCTATACGCAACCGGTCCGATCCGCTCAATAATAGGAAACGGCCCCATATACCTCGGTGCCAACTTCCCCTTCTTCTCGAAACGCATTATCCCCTTCATAGGAGATACTCTGAGCAAAACCTGGTCCCCCACTTGGAACTCCCTGAAAAACCTCTTCGCATCAGCATAACTCTTCTGCCTGTCTTGAGCTACCCGAATGCGACTTCGAATCAACTCAATCCTTGCCGAAGTATCCTGAATCACTTCCGTCCCAAGCAGTTTGTTGTCCCCCACCTCTAACCAACATGCTGGGAAACGACAAGACCTGCCGTATAATGCCTCAAACGGATCCATGCCAATAGTGACCTGATAGGAGTTGTTGTAAGCAAACTCCACCAGTGGAAGGTACTGCTCCCATCCACCACCAAAGTCAATAATGCACATGCGTAGCATGTCCTCCAACATCTGATTGGTGCGCTCTGTCTGCCCATCGGTTTGCGGATGATAAGCCGTACTCAATCGCAATTTCGTGCCCATGGCCTCCTGGAAACTTTCCCAAAACCGCGAAACAAATATCTTGTCTCTGTCAGACACGATATTTAAGGGTACACCGTGAAGTCTCACAATCTCTGAAATAAAGAGCTGGGCATACTGTCCCGTAGTGTAATCAGTCCTAACGGGTAAAAAGTGAGCGACCTTGGACAACCTGTCCACAATTACCCAAACGGAGTCGTGACCCCTCTGCGACGTAGGCAACCCCGTAATAAAGTCTATGGATATGCTCTTCCACATCCACACCGGGACCTCCAACGGCTGTAGCAATCCTGCCGGTCTCTGGTGATCCACTTTTACAAGCTGACAAGTGGCGCATTTCGAAACAAACTCAGCGATATCTCTCTTCATACCGCTCCACCAATACTGACGTCTCATGTCTTGGTACATTTTGTCCCCTCCGGGATGTACCACGAACCGTGAGCCGTGGGACTCTGCCATCACATCGTGTCGCAATTCCTCCCCTTCCGGAACTACCAATCTCCTATTGAAGCGCAATCCCCCATCTGAGCTAACGGTATAGGACTCGGCTACCTCTACTAGTAACCGAACTATCTGCTCCTGACAGAACGAGTCATTAGCCTGTGCCCGTACTACCTTCGTGACAATCTGCGGTGTAACGGTCATCACAGACATGAAAGATCGGGCCACTGCATCCTGGTGTCCCAATTCCTTCCACTTAGCCTTCCACACCTCTGCCACCTCATCTACTGGCCTACGGCTCAACGCGTCTGCTACCACGTTAGCCTTACCCGGGTGATACTGGATGTCGAACTGGTAGTCCTTCACAAACTCAAGCCACCTACGCTGCCGCATATTCAACTCCTTCTGCGTGAACAGGTACTGTAGGGACTTGTGGTCTGTGAACAATTGGAACTTCTCCCCCAAAAGATAGTGCCTCCAAATCCGTAGGGCAAATACCACTGCTGCCAACTCCAAATCATGCGTGGGGTAATTCTTCTCATGAGTCTTAAGCTTACGGGAAGCATAAGCTATGGCCTGTCTCTCCTGCTGCAATACACCTCCAAGTCCTTGCAAAGACGCGTCGGTGTAAACCAAATACTCAACTCCCGGTCTCGGCAATGCTAGCACAGGTGCTGAGGTTAACTTGTCCTTCAATTCATCGAATGCCAACTGACAGGCATCACTCCAGATGTAGGGCACACCCTTACGAGTCAAATGTGTCAAAGGACCTGCTATCTCCGAGAAACCCCGAATAAACCTCCTGTAGTATCCTGCTAAACCCAAGAAACTACGAATCTCAGTCGGTGTCGTGGGCTGTCCCCACTCCCTCACCGCGAATACTTTCCCCGGATCAACCGATATTCCCCGATCGGAAATAATATGCCCCAAAAACTGGACTTCCTTCAGCCAAAACTCGCACTTTTCATATTTTGCATACAACTCGTTCTGACGAAGTGTCTGCAAAACCTGCCTCAAATGCTCGGCGTGCTCCTCCTCTGTCTGGGAGTAAACCAGAATATCATCAATGAAGACAATGACAAACTGATCTAGGAAATCCCTGAACACTCTATTCATCAAGTCCATAAACACTGCTGGAGCGTTGGTCAAACCAAAAGGCATAACCCGAAACTCGTAAGAACCATATCTCGACAAGAACGCAGTCTTCGAGACATCCTCCTCCCTGATACGCAACTGATGGTATCCCGATATCAAATCAATCTTCGAGAAGAACGAAGCTCCTCTCAACTGGTCGAATAAGTCATCGATTCGAGGCAACGGATACTTATTCCGTATCGTGACCTTATTCAACTCTCGGTAGTCCACACACAATCTCAGTGAACCGTCCCTCTTCTTCACAAACAAAACCGGAGTGCCCCAAGGTGAGGTACTCCTGCGAATAAAGCCCTGGCCTAACAGCTGCTCTATCTGATCCCGTAACTCCCTCATCTCAGCTGGAGCCATACGGTACGGTGCACGTGCTATAGGTCTCGTACCCGGTAGCAAATCTATAACAAAGTCTATCTCTCGACTGGGTGGTAAGCCTGGTATCTCCTGAAACACATCCGAATACTCCCTGACTACTGGAATAGAATCTAAAGGAATCACTACCTCCTTAGAGGAATCCTCCTCAATGTAATACAGATGAGCGGTCGATCCTCCCTCTGGGCGAGGCATCGCCACTACAAACATCTCTTGCCCCGGAATGGCAAAAACAATGCTCCCACTGAAGCAATCAATCATGGCCCTATAAGCTACGAGCCAATCCATACCGATGATCACATCGTGAACATGCATATCTAATACTAACATGTCTGCAGGTAATACCAGACTACCAATCCCTACTCCCACTCCCCGGCATATAAAGAAAATAAGTGACCCACTGCCCAATGGTGTGCTCTCTGCCGTAGCTAACAATCCTAAAGCTTTCGCGAAGTGTGTAGCTATAAAGCAGTGTGTAGCACCCGTATCAAACAATACTCGACCCATAGTGCCATGGATAGGAAACGTACCCTCGATCGCGGGCGGTGCCTGTGGAACTGCAGCCTGGTGAACGTTGTAGACACGTCCATACTGTAGCTGCCCCTACTGAACTGGGACTGCTGGAATGGGTGGCAATGCTGCCATCTGTGGCGGTGCGGGAAGAGCGACGGGAAACATAGGTCTCTGTGGATCCTGGCGAGCACCCTGTTGCTGCTACTGTGGGGCCCTGCCCCTATCAGGACAATCCTGTCGCTTATGGACAGTATTGCCACAAACAAAGCACTTCCCTGGGAAGTTCCCTCCTCTCTGCCCCTGCTGTCCCCGGCCCTGGTGGCCGTTACCGTTCCTCCCTTGGCCCCGCTGGCCCGGGTGAAACTGCCATTCTGCCCCTGTTGGCCCTGATGGCCGTTTGGACCCTGATGGCCCTGACGAAAACCTCCCTGTCCCTGCCTGTAGTTCCCTGACCAGAACCTCTTGTTATCCCCCTACTGGAAGCCCTGCTCATTCTGTCTCTGCCCCTGACCAGATTGTGCCCCGCTGGCACCATGTCCTCCAGTCCTGCCCTGATGGCTAGACTCCCCCGACCTCTTTCCCTCGGCCATATGAAAACGGTGGCCCTGGCAGTGTAACAATGCAGCGTTAACCACATCAGAATAAGTGGCCGACGATAGGTTCCCTAGCAGATGCTGACGGATCCTCCAAGTCAACCCGTCAGTGAACTTCTCAATTTTCTTCTTCTCTGTTGGTATCTCGTCTGGAACGATGTTCAACAAATTCGTGAACTCGGCCTCATACTCGGCCACTGTCCTACCTTCTTGCTTCAGACTCATCAACTTCCTCCTCATTTCCGTATGAACGGCCGACGGAAAGTACTTGCTGTCGAACCGCTCCCAGAACTCCTAAATCGTGAGAGTATCCCTCTCCTCCATGGTGGTAATAGACTCCCGCCACTGTAGTGCAGATCCAACTAGCTTGAAAGTATCTAGCACCTGCTTCTAAACATCCGTGCACTCATACATCCTCAAGTGCCTCTGCATGTCCTTCCTCCATTGGCTCGAGACTACCACATCTGAGCTACCTGCAAACTCTGGCGGATGCGCTTTCTGAAAAGCGTCACGTACACGCTCCCAAGCAGACGGGAATGCATTAGCCTGCACTGGCGCGGCAACCGGCGCCTGAGGTGGTGCCTGCTGAACAACGGCAATGGCGGCATTTACCGCTTGGGCTACTATAGCTGCAACCTCAGCGGCGTTCATCATGCCCTGAACTGGAGCGGGCTGGGGTTCGGGCGTTGCATCCCTGGGAACTCGTCGTGCACGTCGTGGAGGCATCTGAAATAAGAACAAAGTTTATATGTTCGCTGTTAATAAACTTAAAATAGCTGAAGAACGAAGCATACACAAAAAGAGTACAACAGTCCTAAAATATAGGGCTCTATATCAAAGAAACGTAGCGAAAACATAATAAGCCGTCAGATCCTAAAGGACACTAGAACCTGATGCTCTGATACCACCTGTGACACCCCGACTAATTAAATACCGGGTAGCTTCTCCTTTATTACATTAATTCAAAATGCCAAGTTGGCTCAGTTAATAGCATCACTGTCGAAAACATTTTTAATTTTACTAACCACCTAGTATTTAAAAAGTAAGTTGCCAAATTTTAATTAAAGTCTGACTAACATGCAACAATTGTAATAAAGAATAACAACACCATTCACCATAATGAAGTAGATAGAATGAACATCACATAACGTAAATAAAGTCTGGAGGAAAAACTCCTCACTACAATCCCATAACTGAAATAAGTAAACCGAAAACTAAAATAGTACATGCCATAGTCTGAAACAAAACTGAACTGTAAAAGATGTCTCTAATAGGAATGGGCAACATGCCCTACAACTGATAGATAGTGACTCTGGAATCCAAAAGATAGAAGCGTCTACAAGCAAATCCCTGTAGCTTCCACAAACAGCTACAGCTCGTCACCTGAATGAGAATCCTATGCTTGGTGTCCCTGTGGCTGGGCACCTAAAATGGTTTTACAAAGAAAAAGATTTGAAAAGCAAACGGGTCAGAGCCCGAATGTGGAGTTATATTTTAAAAACCTGCAAGTGCTTTAAAAACATTTAAAACATTAAATGCAAAGTACATGTTAGGACGTGCACTCACATGATATTCTCACCTCTCGTCTAACTGTGCACTCCTAACGTAAGTACCCATCTATAACGACGCAAACCACTAGCTAAGTGACATCATCTCTAGCTAGACTATCATAGGTCCTACCCATATTACTCGGTTCTATTAACATTATAACGCTCGTAATTACGTAGGGGTTTAACGTAAACTCAGATGCTCAAATGCAATATATATATCACTATCAGTTAACTCGCTATATTTCTCGAAATAATATTGTAATTATATTCACAACAATAACATGAAGATTCTCATTAATTAAGTGTATATTATTCACCTCATAAATATACAATATAAGCACCCCGAGAACTAAGCTGCGGTGCACACATACTCTGCTATCCATCCCGGTACATCACGTACATAAGGATCACATATTCCGAATCTCTCAGGAATAGTCCAGATAACACAAATCACAAATAGTGGAGGCGAACACAGTCACATCACATGGGTCACGTACATACCTACGCTCCCACGATCAGCGGACTTATTAACATCCCAATAAGTCTTTCTCTGACCTATGTTCATCGAGGTAACCAGTCTAAATCCGGGCAACACAAGGATTAGAGGGCCCTAAGCGAACGTAAACCTCCCGTGATAGCAAGTATGGTAGGTATGTCATACACACAAATCATATACCAATACTAAGTAAACACACGTCTTAGTAATCCCGTAGTTTAATCGTAGTACATATCGCTTTCTCGTACTAACTTATAATATCTACACTTATATTATTCCGGTTTATCATCATACGCGCCATAATCGATTCTCACGTCGTAGTAGACACTCACGTCTCAACCCAAATGGTTCATTTAATATAACTCGCGTATATAGTTTACTCCTCTTAATAACCCAAAAGTCCCAAATCTATCCTTACATCATCAAAGGAAGGTCATCTATATCCTCGAACAAGTTTACGGGACTCCAAAAATCAAAACAGTCCAAAAAGGACCAAACTGTCAACTCGTTAGAAGTCTCGTTCGAACGAGACTGTTCGAACGAGATCCCTCTGTCAACTCGTTAGAAGTCTCGTTCGAACGAGGCTGTTCGAACGAGATCCAGTTCATTCGAACGAACTGTCCCTTCTAACGATATCTCGTTCGAACGAGATATCGAACGAAATCCCTTCTCGTTAGCAGCGACTGGTCAACTCGTTAGAAGCTCGTTCGTTCGAACGACCTGGGGATTGCTTCTAACGACTGACCAGTTTCGGCCCAGATTTTTCCCCAATTCGTTTTCATCCATTTTTATCACTTCTAATCTCTTCCAAAGTTCATCCCAACAACGTTTTAGGGTCTCTAATTCATCCTAAACATATTCAAGTCATCTCCTAACATGTTTTCAAGGATTAAATCCCTCTAACATCAATCAAAATATAAATCTCTACACTTTTTCCCCAATTATTTCAAGAACATGAACCCTAACTTTTTGAATCATGAATTAACCCAATAAAATCCGTTTTAAATTTCACCCAATCATAAATATCATCAGTAGGAACATCTACCTATCATTCTACATGCAAATCCTCCTCAAGATTTCAAGTTCTAAGTTCAATTAACATGGGTTTTCATTATCTTTCAAGAACAATTGATATTCTTCAACTTCTAACATGGAAAAGACATTATCTGAAATTAGATGGAATAAAGTCACTTGCCTTGGTTCGATTTCTGATTTTGGTGTAGGTTTGATGGAGTTTTTCTGCAGAATTTCCTCTCTTCCAAGCTCCTTCTTCAATGGTGGCTTAAGGTGGCTAGGGTTTGTTTTGGGGAACTTGGAAACCTAATTGATAACCTCCGTAGCTTAAAGGGTTAAAGTGGGATGGATAGTGGGTTTAGTGGGTCAATAATCAATCAGATTAAGACTCCTAATTTTCGTCACTTTTAATTCCTCAAAATGTAAAATTACCAAAATACCCTTTAAGTTGCCGGTATGGCCTAAAAATACCCCGGAATCCAAACTACACCCCCGGCTAGTGTTTTCTGACTATCTCGACCCTTCCGGACGCGTTGGCGCACTCAAAATGACCATACGGATAATAGAAATAAAAATCACTTTTTATAATTAAAATAGTATACCAAGACGCGGCGGTCACACGCGTCTCAACAAAATTTCCAAATTGCCGTATATAAATCTCACGACAAATTTCATATTTCCAAATTCATATCAAAACATATATGCACATAATCAAATACCAACTCGCATCTCGTTAGTATTTATAACCCGGATTAATTTCCAATAAATACGCATTTAATTAATTAATCCCAAAAATAAATATAGTCAAAAGTACGGGCTATTACAGAAGCTTGAAGAATACGAAGGAAATAAAAGGGTTTTGAAGATGTTTGAAAACTTTTAAACCCGTCTGTTGAGTTTCCCACCACCACACGTGCAAAGTCGCCTATAATAATTTCAAACAGACACATAGCACTTTGAGAAGTGTCTTGACAGTTGAAAAGACAGCGCCACATCAGTTGAGAAGTGATGCATGGGGAATATAAAGGGTTTCCTTCCTAGGCAAGTTTGAGTTTTGAGGCCAGATTTTTTTATCATACATATCCAATAAACTCCCAACGAAGAAGTTGTCCCAACTCTCCAAAAAAAAGCTTCGATGTCCCCTCGCCACAAGTCCAAATGTTGTTTAATTGTGACTCAGCTACATCAGGGAGAATTTCTGCTTTTTTTAGCATGGTGAAAAGTTACAAGGAAGAATTTCACAAGTCACAACGATAGGGGCAATCCTAACGACAAAATCACCGCTTACAATTATACTCCACAACAGCACAAACGGGAGAATTTCACTTCCCCAGAGTTCAAACGGGAATTTGAGAGAGTCAGCATGTGTTTCGGGAGAATTCTAAAATCAGTCATTGAAGCAAAGACAGAACGGTTAAAATTCAGTAGCAGGATAAAGTGCTGATGGCCCTTCGCAAACTGCTGACAAGCCATAGCGCTTCGACTCAGGTACATCGAGGAGATTTTTTTTCTCACACAGAGAAGGTTCATCGGATTGAGAAGTTTTCGTGCATACATTTCTTATTTCCACAATAAATATCTCCCATAAGGGGAAAATGTAGAGGGGGCTTGAAGATAATCCTGAGATTAGAGATAATCCCCCCATTTACAATAGTGTTTGGGATTAAGATAGCTCAGTGTGGCAGTTCAGCGTGGCAGCCCAGAGGGACCTTCTAGCGAAGAAGCTGATCGATAAAGCTCGTCCTTTTGTCCTGATAATTAATTTAGTCTTGTTGTATATTTTATTTATGTCGACTATGAGCTATAAGGATTGTAAATATATAATGAGTATAATGATTTTGTGTGAGGTCGAAAGATAGTCGCGAGAGACCAGGCTTGGCAGGGCCTGGGAGAGATTTCATGCTCTGTCGAACGACCTCGCCGTGGAAACTTCAGAGGGACTTGGTTTGGAGGATTGAGAAGTGATTCACCATTAGGGCTTGTCCTAACCATCTTAGATACACCTGGTAAAACACCAAAAGGACCCTGGCTGTGGAACCTCGGGGGGAGCAGCCTTGAGTTTCATCGGACATTTAGTTGTGAGCCAAACAACCCTCTACTTAATGTCACATCCACTTTATCTGATGTCACTAACCATCTAGGCAATGTCAGATCTACACTTGAGTAAACTATCGTGGTATTTGGGGCTTTCAGATAGTTGGTGAGCGACCTCTGTGATGACAACCCCCTGACACACAGTGGTTAGGCAAAAGGCATGTCTTGGCATTTAATGCTTATGACATGGAGATAACTAGTGCATCAGGTATTTAATGTTTGTGACATAAAGTATGAGGGATGTCTTTCACAGGCATTAATGACTGAGTTGCCTCGGGGATAGTGTGGGGGGCTAATTAAGGACACCAACCACCTCTTGGGAGGGATCATGTTCTTATTGAGAATTCAGAAGTTATTACTAGAGATATTTATTATGAGCTATCGAGTTTACTCACCCACCATTGTCATTTATTACGAAGATTTAATATTTGACAGAGATCATTGAGGGTGGTGAGGGTGTTTGGCTGCCTGCCAAGGTGTATCTAGGGTGCTCATTTTCTCTCTTCCTCTAATCAAAGTTGCTTCTAAGTTTATTAATACCTTCTGAGTTATACACGAGAGATTTGTACGTTCAAACTGAATCTATCTTCACTGAGTTGTATTTTCATATCCTATGGTTAATCAATAGTGTCGCTGTTTAACTTATCATTACTGTACTTATAAGGAGTTACGCCTCCATCTGATCTAAACTACCGTTTTACATTTGGCTACTCCGCTAGGGAGGCATTCTTCTAAGAAATGAGTATGGTGCAGGATAACGTTAATCGAAAGCTTAACTTTGATGACATTCAACACAATGAAGAACAGGCAATGAGAGAGCTAGAGGCTTCAAGGGATGGGGCCCCTCGACTAGAGGTACCTCCAGTCCAAGCGACGACAGGTGTCCCAGCGGTGGAACATGCTTCAACGAGCGCTAGGTTAGGACCAGCCCAAGTGGCCTTCCTCATGAATAAATTCTATGAGTTTTTGCAAACTCCCATAGCTTCAACGGTGTTAAGAGGATTTTAAGCCAACTCCTTCGTGTCACTAGGGGGAGCCCCAATGGCCCCACCAAGTGAAGTCGTAATGGGAACGATCCCAGTAAGTACACCTTGTGTTATAAATCCAACGGTGGGAATCCCATGAGTATCAATGGCTCTAACTGTGATGATTTCTCCAGTTGTAATGGGCACTCAGCCTATGGTCTTGTTGGTCGTCGCTTCAATGGCGTCACCCATGGAAGAGATGAGGAAGGAGATGCAGAAAGAGATGCTAAAATTTATGCAAGCCTCCTCGTAATCTGCGAGCGAGATTGCTTAGGTCTGACGACTTTCGAATGCCTTACCCCCAAGAATACTACGATGAGCCCTACCCAAAAGATTATATTCCTCCTATCTTTGAAAAATGCACAGGAAAGGGTGGAAACCCGAAAGAACATATTAAACGCTTCGTTGAACACTTGGGGGCGCATTGCTATAACAAGAAACTTAAGTTAAGGGAATTTTCTAAATCTTTAACCGATAAAGCATACACTTGGTATTCTCACTTATCTCCCAAGAGTGTTTCCACATAGGAGGAGATGCACATTTTGTTGGTCCAAAAGTTCTTTCTAGTGAAAGACGAGTTCACCTTGATCCAACTGGGAAAGAAAAGTAGTGACCCAGAGAATATGTAGTGGCTTACGTTCGAAGGTTCAAGGAAATTACCCTCGATGTGAGGGAGGAGGCTAAAGAGTCCAAGTTACTACAGATCTGCACGATGGGACTGCTTCCTGAGAACATCTGTCATCTTATTAACGACATGCGCGAGGGGACTTTTTCGGCGTTCCTAAAAGCAGCAAGGAATATCTCGTTGGTTGCCCAGAATGTTCAGGCAGTCGATACAATCTGTGGAGGGGAGGTCTCAGCCCCCACGGGTAGGGTATACCGAAGGAGCAGATGGGGGAAAGGTAGTGAAGAAGGACAACAAGAGGAAGTTTGGAAGAGACGGGGAGGACCCACCATCGTTGCCTTGTATAGTAGAAGAGATTGTTAGATATTATAATGCCATAGTTCAGGGAGGAACAGTGTACGAACCAAAGGGCATCCCCATTGGGGAACGAGACACTGCAACTAGGGCGGATCCCAAATATTGTCAAATTCATCGAAAGATCCAGCACCCAACAGAGAGCTATTTCACATTAACGAGAATCACTGACAAATATGTAAAGGCAGGAACGTTGCAAATCCCTCCGCGGAATGTTAACAACAACCCACTCCCAGCACACAGGGCCAATCTGGTGGTGGCCTATGATGAGGAGGCAAAGAGAGAGGAAAGGGAGCTAACGATGAAGCAGGAGGAGTTTAAAGAAGCTTTGGAAGATTGTACTAAGGGAATGGCTAACGTAGTGTTAGCTTACGATGAAGCAAGTGCTAAAGATATGGAGGACGTATATAACATTGAAGGTGAGGAAGCAGACCAGGCCATAGAATACTGTGCAGTTTCAAAATCCCCAAAGTTTACCAAGTTCTTCGACCAAGTAGGGATACCAAAAGAGAGTAAATTGGGAATAACCCAAGAAATCCTTGACATTATGAGGAAGAACGATGTCCATTCACTGAGATGGAAGGGACCCATGGCCAGGTTGTTAAAGAGGTTTCTGTCATAGATAACTTTCAGCGAAGCTAATAGGGCCATAAGGTTCCCTAATAATAGGCCATTATATATGACTGCCAGCGTTAACGGGGTTAGTTTTGCAAGGGCTCTTATGGATGGGGGAGCTTACATCAATATCATGCCAATCAACTCTTTTCACGCAGCTAATATTCTGGAGGAAAGGTTAGTCCCCATGACTTTGGTAATTTCAGGATATGATAATCAGTCTTCCAAGTCCATTGGGTACGTAAACGTTGGGATTGTGATGGGAAATCTGAGTTCCCGTATCAAATTCCATGTAGTAGAGAATGCAACTTCCTAGCATATGTTGATAGGAAGAGTGTGGATGCACAACCAAGGGCTAGTTCCTTTGATGTATCACCAATGCACCAAGGCAAATATCGAGGGAACGGAGGTGACCATTAGGGCTACAAATAGGCTCTTTGCTGTTAAAGAAGCTCACATATTGGAAGCTCACATATTGGACGCAGCCTTTTACACGAAGCTAGAAGAGGATGTCCGAGTCCTAACGAGAAGAATAGAGTGAGCATGGGCTACCTTGATCAGAGAAAAGATAGGGCCTTTGAACGAGCAGAATAAAGAGGTTGCAAGCAGCAAAGGGGTGATGACCGAAAAAGCCCATCAGGTGATCCCTCGGCTCCAAAACATTTCGAAGTAGCTCAAAGATGGGGTGAGGCCTAGAGTGGATACAATGGAGCATGAGGTCTAACGACAAAGCGTGTTGAGTCAATTTTCAGGAGGAAGAGATGCTGAGGCTTCTAGAGAGAAGAAGAGGAAGGCAGTGGCGACTATTAGTAGACAGTGCAAAAAAGTAATTACCGAAGAAGGAAATGTGGTTTATCGATTATAATGGTATGAACGGGAGACCAAAAAAACTGATAATGAGGCTGACCTAATATATGAGTGCTTTATGGTGGATCAACGGGGACAATGTATGGTGATAGACAACTCCAACATACAGGAATTTGTGTAAGAAGACGTCGAAGAACCAGATTACATGGCAGATCAATCGAAGCCACATGCACAAGAGTTGGAGCAGTTGAAGCTGGCGAAAAAGGGGAGGATCCAAGGCCTATTTTTATCTCAAAAGATCTCAGTAAAGGGAAACGAAAGGCTTTGGTTGAGTTGATTCGGTAGTTCATAAACGTTTTTATGTGGAAGTACATAGAGATGGAAGGAATAGATGAGGAAGTGAGCTGCCATAAGTTGAACGTGATGCCTTCAGCCATTCCAGTGAAACAAGAAATAAGAATGTACAAGCCTGAGCTAGACTTGAAGATCAAGTAAGAGGTCCAACTCTTACTGAAGACAGGGTTCATCAAACTGATACAACACCCACTTTGGTTGTTTAGCATCGTTCTAGTGGGTAAGAAAGACAAAAATCAAATAAGGATCTGTGTGGATTTCAGAAACTTGAATAGGCCTTGCCCCAAGGATGAGTTCCCTCTACTCTCCATCGATAGCCTGATAGATGCAGTGGTTGGTCATGAGATGTACAGCTTCATGGATGGGTATATAGGGTACAACCAGATTAAGATGTACCCTACGGATGCAGAGAAAATGGCATTTAGAACCCATTGGGCAACTTCATGTACAAACTAATGCTGTTTGGAGTCAAGAATGTTGGGGCTACTGATTCGTATCGAATATGGCATATTTCCGCCCATTATCTTTATGCATTCTAGCACTTTTACGGTCCTAAATGCCTATAATTATTCTCATTAACCAGACAACCTTGGATTTGGATATATATATGCTTTGCAGGGGTTATTTATGCTTTGTAGGTATTGGAATGCTAAAAGTGAGATTCGGTTGCATTTTGGAGAAGTTTCGTCGTTGAATGCTACTTCAAGGGCAATTTGGTATTTTCAAACTCACTATTTTTTATGGAATTAAGTTACCAACATGTAGATCATCAAATCATCTTTTCGTGGCCACTAACCGTGCGTCATTCTGACTCCGTATGTGGATGTTATGCTCATTTTCGAAAGGTTTTGGCATTTTCTTCTACTTCAAGGGCATTTTGGTAATTTCATACTGTATAATTTGGAGGGTTTCAAAACAGAATCATGTATATAATTGAATTAGCTTCGCATCGGTTCCGATCGCGCCTCATTTTGATTCCGTATGAGGGAGTTATAGCCGTTTCCGTGCAACGCGTCAAAATTGGTTGGCAAATTCCAAAAGTGCGGTCGATCGGTCCCAAAACAGAGGTCGACCGGTCCTATCAAATATGGAATAAAATTGACTTATTTTGGGTTTTTTGTCTTGGTTTTATTGGGGGTTTGTTTTGGGGTATAAATAGAGTGTTAGGGGCTTTTCTTTGGAGATATATTTTCATTTTAATTAGGGTTAGAAGACTTTAGGGATTTTATTTGTGGAGATCCCCTCTCCTCCATTTCTCTTTGGGTAATACCCATTAATGTAAGCTTTACTATTCATCTTCTTCCTTAGCTTTGTTTTCCTTTATTTTTCATGCTTTGTTATTTATTTCAAGCCTAGATATTTGTTGTAGTTAATTTAATTCTTGTTTGCTCTAATTAATTAGTTGTTTTAATTAATGCTTTTATATATGTGTAGTGGCTAGTTTAATCTAGGTTGTGTTGGATTGAACTCACCTAGGATTGATTTGGTTGTTTTGCTTTGGTGATGGAGTTTTACGAGTCTATTTCGAGTGGGTTGTCCTAGTCATTACGCCTACGAGATTTGATGGGGCATATCATGTATACTCCATGCTTACGACCTTATGTGCATAATTTCCGGGTTATTTGTTGACGCCAAAATCTTATTAGACTTTTATGCGAATTTAGGGGTGTGACAACTCTTGATTTAATTAACTGTCGAAACGAGACTCAATCTTAATAACTCGTCGACTCATGTAGCCATTTTATACTAATTAACTCGGGTGAGGGATATTCGACGCAACCTATAATTTTTACTCGCTTTCTTAATCTAGCTTTATTTTTCTCGCCTAGATTACTATTTCCATTTTATGCATCTTTTCCCTTTTTGTGTATAATAATCTTTTACACTTTTATTTAGGAATATTAAACCTTATAAATTCTAACAACTCGTCTCTGTGGATTTTCGATACCCGGACTTGGACGCTATACTCACCTGTTGAGTGTAGTCATAAGTTTAGGGTTTTGTATTAAGGCGGTGAATAGAAAATAACGATCAGCGTTTGACATGCGCTACTTTTCACCCTTGATCAAAATGGCGCCGTTGTCGGGGACTAGTTTGTTTTAGACTTTATTTGATTTAGTATTTCATAGTATTTTCTCTCTATTTGTATTATTTGCTAACCTTTGTGCGGGACTTCCACATTTGAGCACTTAGAAACGCTCGAATCTTTCCCCCGCGCACTTACTTTGTGGAATCCGCCATTCGAGCCATTTTTGGGGTAAGCATGTCTTATTCCAATTCTTTTGGTAATCCTTGTTATAATTCTTAAAATTCTAGGCCTATGACTTTCGGTGAATACTTAGCATCCCAAAGTAAAAAAAATTCAAATATGACTTTGGGCAAGTATAACGAAAGTCAAAATTTAGGTTATTGGAATTTTGATGATGATGATGATAATGATTTTGGGCCTTTACCTCCTTATAATAGGAATTTTGAAACGAATTCGAATAGTTTTCAAAATTCCTATAATAATAAGTTTTCGTTTAAGTCCGATGGTAATTTTCAAAGTTCCCATTTTCATGCATCCACACCTCGACCTATGACATTCGGTGAGGGCTTGCGTATGTATGAGAATGAGAAACTTGAAAATCGTTATCGGGAAGAAAATCATCTTTGGGAACATGAATTGGATTTATTATTTGAGTCCGACGATGATTTTGCTTCCGAGACTTTCAAAGTCGAGGAATGTTTTGAACCAAACGAGGTATTTGTGCCTACTTTGGAACAAACCATTCTAGACTTTGCCCATATCGTAATAGATATTGAAAGTGAGGATGATAATGACGTAATATCTATTTGCAATTAAATGATTTCTTCTTTGGCCCCCAAAGAAGAACATTTCATTGAAAATGATATTATTTCCTTCGAAACTCAATCTTCATGCGATGATGATTCATCTCATGAGTTTGAATTTCTTTCATCCCCATTTTCATTCTCTATTACCCCGCCGGAATAAGTACCCGATGATTCGGTTTCAAACTTTAATGTTTTAAATTCTATCACCGATGAGGAGTACTTGCTCGAGTCGCCCTCCACAATCGCATATTTGCCTTGGTGTGCGCCGCCTCCCATTCCAATTTCAAAATCATTGGGAGGATATTCGGCTTTTCTCGGTCCCCCCATGTTTTTGTCACCCGTTCATTCCAAATCCCCTATCGTCCCTCCAAAACTTTTAATTGACGATGGTTCATTTCTTTCGCCTTACACATGCCTTCCGTTGTTCAAACGCAATCCATATTTTTTAGAAGGCATGCTTGTATGTGAGGGTACACCGGTTATCCTCCAAAGTCAAATTGTTCTTATGGTGGACCCTCACCTATTTAGACTTCTAGTGTACAGTTAGTGTGGAGTCTAAATAGTAGGTTGTATATAGTTAGTTTTTATTCTTTATTTTTATCTTTCTTCTTTTTAATTTAGTCTACTGTAATTAGTTAACTTTCTGTTTTTTGTTTTTGCTATGCTCGGTACTAAATTGTTTTATAGATTCTTTGGACTTGTTCTTATGGGGATCGCTCCAATTTTGGGTAATATCGTTTTTTTCCTCTCTTTGACTTGGTTCTTGATTTACATTGAGGACAATGTTAAGTTTAAGTTAGGGGGTGTGGGATATTCTATCCATTTCTTATTTTAGTCCATGTTTTTGCTCACATGTTAGTTACTCAGTATGCTTTTCTTAAAAAAAATAAAAATTTCAAAAATATTTTCTTTCTTTTTTCTCCTTTTTTGGGCATTTTGCCTTTGTTTCCGATGATAAATTTCAATAATTGCCCGATCCAATAGACAGCCCAATGATGCATGTTCTCGATTTTAAAATTTATTAGACTTTATTCTCAATTATTGATATTGTTAATAACTTCATGAATTAAACTTTAATCCCATGAGCACATGCGTTTTTATGGTTATATTGATTTGGTTTAAGAATTTTATAACTCGGTAATCTTTTGTTGCATTGTATATACTTACACCGAGTAAGCTTCGTACCTTTCGTCGTTTGTGAGTGTTATACACTATTCTTTCCTCTTTGAAAACGTTGAATTCATCGGTACTCTCTCTATTCTTTCATTGATCGTTCATTAATTGGGTTCATATTTGAAATGTGTTACTTGATCATGATTTTCATATATTTTTTTTACTCGAGAATTGCGTAAACTTTGTGAAATGATCATAGGCCCTCTTTGTTATATCACCCATATTAACCTTGACCTCACCCTTATATGTTTACCCTCGTTTACCCCTTTGAGCCTAAATATAGCCTTTCGTTTCATAACCCCAATCCCATAACCAACTCTAAATTGGAGTTATAAACCATACATACACTTTCCATACCTTTGTTTGGAATGTTACTTGGGATTGAATGATGTTGTTATGATGTCGATTGCAATTTAGGCATATGAGAGTTTGACAAGTAAAGTAAAGAAAGATGTGAAAAAGTGAAGAAAAAGAGAAAGCAAAAAAGCAAAATAAAACAAAAGAGAAAAATGAGAAAAAGAAGAAAAGAAAAAGAAAGAGAAAGATGTAAATGTTGTATATAGTTCAATAAGCTTTGATTACTCTCCCCGATGATATATCTAATGCCTTTTGGAACTTGTTTTCTAATTTTGATATTGCTCGCGTCGTCCTATTATCCTTAGTTTTCATTCCGAACACTTTGAATCCGTACATACATTTCCTTGTTTCGTACTCTAGCCTAGCCTACATTATAACCCTATACAAGTCCTATGAGATCTTAGGTTGATGTAATTCAAAGGTTTAAATAGTTTTGATAATCTGTGAAAATGCATTTCGCCTCCTTTAATGCGTGGTATCCTTTCATTGAGATTACATTTTTTAGTTTATATATAGCATTCTTCATTTGTGACATGTGCGCGGCCTAGTTTCCATTTACATTTACTCTTTAGCCCGCATGTTATGTGTGTTACCTCCCCGTTTCAAGTGAATTTCATTTGATGAGTGTAATACCCATGAGGATTGATTATATGCTTGCTTTAACGTTTATCCAGTTTATCTAAGTTTTTGCCAAATCACACTTTGCATGTGCTCGCTCCCCTCCTACATTTTAAGGTTTCAATTCTATGAGCTGCATTCTACAATGTTAATGATTCGGACTTTTGTGTGAATTCATTCACTTTGCTAATAATGCATATGAAATCTTTTTCACTTTTGTTGGGCTTGTCTCATGTTGGTTTGAGCATATTTTGAGGAAACCATATGATGTTTGTGGTTATCATCCCAGAAAAGCCTCACGAAACGACACTCGTCCACTAGGGTAACCAAGGGGTTTAAAGGCTTATTGCATATGCTAAATGCAATCGTGTTCCCTACGAAAGTGGCAATTATATTTCGATGCATATATGCATTTTTTATTTCCTTCTATGGACTAGTTTTGTTTGTTTCATCACTAGGGACTAGCAATGTTTAAGTTAGGGGGTGTGATTCGTATCGAATATTGCATATTTCCGCCCATTATCTTTATGCATTCTAGCACTTTTACGGTCCTAAATGCCTATAATTATGCTCATTAACCAGAAAACCTTGGGTTTGGATATATACATGCTTTGCAGGGGTTATTTGTGCTTTTGTAGGTATTGGAATGCTAAAAGTGAGGTTCGGTTACATTTTGTAGAAGTTCCGTCGTTGAATGCTACTTCAAGAGCAATTTGGTATTTTCAAACTCACTATTTTTTATGGAATGAAGTTACCAACATGTAGATCATCAAATTATCTTTTCGTGGCCACTAACCGTGCGTCATTCTGACTCCGTATGTGGAAGTTATGCTCATTTTCGGAAGGTTTAGGTATTTTCTTCTACTTCAAGGGCATTTTTGGTAATTTCATACGGTATAATTTGGAGGGTTTCAAAACATAATCATGTATAGAATTGAATTAGCTTCGTATCGGTTCTGACCGCGCCTCATTTCGATTCCGTATGAGGGAGTTATAGCCGTTTTCGTGCAACGCGTCAAAATTGGTTCGGAGAGGAAAAGGGGGATGTCAACAGCCCAAGGCAAATTCCAAAAGTGCGGTCGACCGGTTCCAAAATAGAGGTCGACCGGTCCTATCAGATATGGACGAAAATTGACTTATTTTGGGTTTTTTGGCTTGGTTTTATTGGGGGTTTGTTTTGGGGTATAAAAAGAGTGTTAGGGACTTTTCTTTGGAGATATATTTTCATTTTAATTAGGGTTATAAGACTTTGGGGATTTTATTTGTGGAGATCCCCTCTCCTCCATTTCTCTTTGGGTAATACCCATTAATGTAAGCTTTACTATTCATCTTCTTCCTTAAGCTTTGTTTTCCTTTATTTTTCATGCTTTGTTATTTATTTCAAGCCTAGATATTTGTTGTAGTTAATTTAATTCTTGTTTGCTTTAATTAATTAGTTGTTTTAATTAATGCTTTTATATATGTGTAGTGGCTAGTTTAATCTAGGTTGTGTTGGATTGAACTCACCTAGGATTGATTTGGTTGTTTGCTTTGGTGATGGAGTTTTACGAGTCTATTTCGAGTGGGTTGTCCTAGTCATTACGCCTAGGAGATTTGACGGGGCATATCATGTATGCTCCGTGCTTACGACCTTATGTGCATAATTTCCGGATTATTTGTTAACGCCAAAATCTTATTAGACTTTTATGTGAATTTAGGGGTGTGACAACTCTTGATTTAATTAACTGTCGAAACGAGACTCAATCTTAATAACTCGTCGACTCATGTAACCATTTTATACTAGTTAACTCGGGTGAGGGATATTCGACGCAACCTATAATTTTTACTCGTTTTCTTAATCTAGCTTTATTTTTCCTCGCCTAGATTCCTATTTCCATTTTATGCATATTTTCCCTTTTTGTGTATAATCATCTTTTACACTTTATTTAGGAATATTAAACCTTATAAATTCTAACAACTCATCTCTGTGAACTTTCGATACCCGGACTTGGACGCTATACTCACCTGTTGAGTGTAGTCATAAGTTTAGGATTTTATATTAAGGCGGTGAATAGAAAATAACGATCAGCGTTTGACACGCGCTACTTTTCACCCTTGATCAGCTACTTATCAAATAAAAATGATGGCCATTTTCCATGACTTCTTTCACAAGTTTATTGAATTTTATGTGGATGATTTGGTCATCAAATCGAGGAAGGAGGAGTCCCATCTAAGTGAATTGAGGAAGGTGTTTGCTCGGTGCAGAAAGTATAAACTGAAGATGAACCTACTAAAATGCGTCTTTGGATTAACTAGTGGAAAGTTTTTGGGTTTTGTGGTTGATCGGCAGGGAGTACAGATGGACCAAGATAAACAGCAATCGATCTTGGAGATGCCCAATCCAATAACGGCGAAGGAACTGAAGAGTTTCCTTGGTAAAGTTTCTTACCTTAAACTACACCAAATCTGTCAAATTGTCACGGTCAATGACCTTGACAAGTTCAACTTATCAAGGTCAATGACCGCGATAATTCTGGGAGAGATAACTTTTTTTGTCACGGTCATGGACCGTGACAAGCTCGTTAGAATTGTCACAGTCATGTCACGGTCCTTGACCGTGACAATCCCGTGATAATGTATAAAAAATTATCACGGTCAATGACCGTGACAATTCTGGGCAGAATTGAAAAAAAAATCTGTTGGGCAGTATGGCCACTGCCACTGCCCAGTAGTATATTTGTACCTGTTATAGCAATGTTGTACCTGTTCAAACATTATATATCTAAATAAAATATAGATAGTGCAAATATACCTTCAAAATAGAGACAATATGCATCACGATGTAATCCAAATATAATTCAAATGTACCAACTTAAAAACAATTCAAATGTACCAACTTAAAAATAATACAATTCAATTCAAATAATGTTACTACATGTCTTGGGTAAGGTTAAATCCGAGCAGGTGAGTAGGCCACATGATATACGAATTGACACACCCACTGATATACATCGTGTCGCATTGTTCGCGTAACCACAACGGGGAGTTCTCCTTTTCGGGTATCACCTGCGTGACGAGCACTTTGGACTCGATGTCTTGAAGCTCACGTCCATGAACTAGTCCACCCTGGACGATATTCGGGTCCCTCAACCCCCACCCTATCCGCTGGCCATCAAATATGTCCAGTATAAACTCGCTCGGCCAACCAAGCATCGACATCGGTCGGTCGAAGGGAGCCAAATAGGGAAGTGGATCATCAAAGTCCGTACGCATCGACGATGAAGCAGCGAGGTCCACATCCTCGTCATCCTGCACCTCATCCTCCCGCACCTCCTCCCCCATCACCTTCTCCTTCCCTTTCCCCTTGCGTTTTTCGCCACCCAATGAACGCTTCATAAATGAGAACATATCTTGGACCGTCGCCTCCAAACGGATTAGCTTCGGATCATGCGAGTCCACTGTTCGATCCAACCCGGTGTCGCTCGTCTCTAATTCGATGATCCTATATTTGGCCACCCTAAAGTTCACCCCCATTGTCCTCCCCTTGTGATCAGAGCCAAGCACTTGGATGAGTGCACTGTGACAAGTGTACTTGTCACGGACTTGCCAGGGTCATTGACCGTGACAAGGTATTGTCACAGCCTTATCACGGTCAATGATCGTGACAAAAAATGCATATTTTTTTGTCACGTTCAATGACCGTGACAAGGTTGTCCGGCTAAAGGGTGCTAATTTAGCCTTTTTGGTGTAGTGTTAGGAGATTTGTGCTTGGATTGGCCGAAATGACGCACCCGTTGATGCAGCTTTTGCGAAAGAACACAAAATTCAAGTGGGAGGAGGTTCACTAGGAGTCTCTCATTGGACTGGAAAAGTTATTCGTTTCACCACAGACCATGGTTCTCCCAAGGGCAGGAATACCGTTGTAGTTATACCTCACATCCACTATGAGGTCCGTTGAAGCTTTGCTGGCATAAGAGATTAACGGGAAAGAACAACCAGTCTACTACCTCAGCATAATCATACATGGGCCAGAGGTCAGATATAGTAGCTTGGAAAGACATTGTTTAGCCTTAGTCTTTGTAGCGTAAAAACTTAGACATTATATGCTATTTTTTACAATTCATATTATAACCAGATGTGATCCTAGGTGGTTCCTAATCCTCTCAGAATATGACTTGAAGTGTGTGGTCCCTCGTGCGATCAAGAGCCAGGCGTACGCTGACCTGTTGGCAATCCTCCCCTCTGGGACGTTTGAGCCACCTAAAGAAAGTATTCCAGGAGACGACTTGTAGGTCAATTACTTGGATGCAAGTGATGAAGAATGGACGATGCAATTTGATGGATCTTCGACTGAAATTAAAGGAGGGGCAGGGGTTATTCTTTCAAAATGAATGGAGGAGATCTTTCTTTCCTATAAATTAGATTTCCCTTATTCCAACAATGAAGCAGAGTATGAAGCGTTAGTGCTGGAGGCCCTTTGAAGGGGGATTCGTTCACTTTATATCAAAGGTGATTAGAACTTGGTGATTCAATAAGTGAATGGAGAATATGCGTTGAAACACCTAAGCCTGGAACCATACCGAAAATCATTCAGAGGCTCCTCAACCAGTTCTATCGGACCAAAATTAAGAGACACCCTCGAACAATGAACCGTCATCCAGACGCCTATGCCACCATCGCCCAGAAAATGGTCATGAGGAACGATACAACTACAGTCATGATTCAATAATGAATGACTCCTTCGGTGGTACAGTCAATTCTATCGATGGAGGAGAGAGATTAGAAAGTAATTAGAATCTGGGGAAGGAGCGATGAAGCTGAGTGAACTAGCCATATACATTACAAACCAGGGAAATCTTTACTTTAGAAATACAGGGGGATGGTTATCAAGATGCATCGGCCCAGAAGAAGCAAAGCAGAGGTTGAAGAAAATATAAGAAGGGCACTTCGAAACAACTGAGATACCTCTTTATATGAGAATTCAAAGGGAGGGTTATTTCTGGCCTAAAATGAAGCAGGACGCAGCAGAGTTACAACAAAAGTGCACTAAGTGCCAGTTATTCTTCGAGGCAACTGAATGTCATTTTATTGGAGCTCAAACTGACTGGAGCCAACCTTATATTGACTTCATTAAATATGGAGTTGTTCCAATAGAGAAGATTGATACGACGGGACTTAAGCGAAGGGCCCCGAGGTTCTACGTTCAGGAGGTGCAGCTTTATCGAAGGGGCTATTTTAATAGGCCATTGCGTTGTATCACGAAGAAAAAAATAGACGAAGTCCTCAAGTAGGCGCATGATCCAGCTCACATAGGAGGGGGCAAGTTGTATGACCAGTTGATGACGTTGGGGTATTGTTGGCCAACAATGAAGAAAGAATTTGCTGAGTTCATTCAAAAGTGCAAGGCTTGCCAACTTCATGGAAATATGATCCATGCCCCATCGGTGGTCTTACACTCCCTGCAACGCCTTATCCTTTTCACACTTGGGCGTTCGACCTGGTAGGGGCAATACATCCTTCTTCGAGGGGGAAGATATGGATACTAGTAGGAATGGAGTGCTTTATAAAGTGGACCGAAGAGATACCACTAAGAAGGGAAACAGTGGGGGTGGTGAGCAACTTCATCAGAGAATACATCATTTGCCGTTTTAGGATTCCAAAGTTTATCCTCTCAGATAACAGAACCCCTTTTGTCAATTCAAAGGTAACGATGCTCACAAACAAGTACTTTATTGTTCATCATACTTCAACGGTGGCATACCCAAAGAGCAACAGTCAAGTCGAGGCAACTAACAAGACCTTAGTTAATATTTGGGCTAAAACGATGGAGGATTTTCCAAGATCATGGCATAACAAGATACCAGCTATGTTGTGGGCCTATCGAATAACCAAGAGGAAGCCCACAGGGTACACTCTGTTCTCTCTTATTTATGGGGCTGAGGTGATTCTTCCGATAGAGTTAGAAATTCCTTTTGCTCGATATGCCTTGTGAAGTAGCATGCTCCCTCAGAATAGACATCTGCAGTTGGAAGCATTGGATGAACACATAAATAATGTGATGCAGCACTTTCAAATGTATACAAAATAGCTCTCTAAGGCATATGATAACTTGGTGAGACCAATGAAGTTTGTGGAGGGAGACATCATTTTAAAAGCAGCAGTGAAGCACATCCGGAGGCTTCCCCTACCTAAATTTACAGCAAATTGGGAGGGACCTTTCATTGTAAAAGATGCTCATGATTCCGGTTATTGCTTAATTTCTAAGATGGAAGAATACAAGCCATTCAAAATTAAAAATAAATACTTAAAAGTCTATCATGTGTAAGCAATTAAGTCTATACCACCGTTGTATTTAGCTGTTGTTATGAATATACAAGTTTTTTATTATAACTCGAGTGGAAATGAAAGAATGGTATCACTTCATAATATATGAAAAGAGTTATAGCACAAAGAAAGGACATGGAAAAACATACATCTTTTTCATTCATTCATAAACTTTGGGGCATTACAAAATTGGGAGCTACTGCCCAAGAATTACATAAGAAGAAGAAGAAGAAACGAAAAATGTATTCAAAGATTCATTAGCCTAAGAGGAACCACATATCTGGCGTAGAGAAAAAATCTTCGAGAAGGCTCAAAGAAGCTGTCAGGCAGGACTGTTGGGCATTAATAGAAACTTACAATCTCGTTTGCACTTGTGTACGCTCGATGAGGATTTTTTCTCATTTCAGCTTTTCCAGACGCAGAGCCTCTTCGATGTCCCCCACCTCTTGGTTGACAAGCAGAGGTGCTAGCTCAGCCAACTTAGCTTCCTCAGCCTATTGATCCTCCCGATGTTTCTGTATTAGCTCCCTCTGACTATCCAGTCGCTGACTCTTTAAAGTTTTTAAGTGCGCAGTAAGCCAGTCAAAATGGAAGCCATCACGAGCCAACTCCCTCAGATAGCTAAGGAATTGGTTGAGGAGGTCTCTGGTAACGTTTGAAGTGCTGACGATATCAACAACAACGGTCACTATGCCCTGAAGCCTATAGCTCATTATGGGGATGTTGGAATGCAGGCAATCCAAAGTAAAAGTCTCAGGATGGTGGCTTATAAGATGCTCAACTACCAAGTAATGGCTGGCAGGCATTTGAGGGGAACGCTGAAGGACCATGAGGCAAAAGGCGTGAGGAGATAAGTCAGGAAGAGGGAGCTCATAACCAGATTCACTCTCAGCAGCAGTGCCAGTCATGGAATCTTGATCGTTATGATTAGAATCTTTAGAGATAACGGGTTCCCGATGGGGTGAAGCGATGGGCAAAAGAACTAGTGGAGAATTCTCCCGTGCAACCTGAGAACAGGTAGAATAAATAATGAGTTAAAAAAATCGTAACAAGTGTTTTGATTATTAAGTCACCGATATAGGTGGAGTTTATGAAAAATCTTAATAAGTGTTTTCTTCATTAAGTCACCTATATAGGTGGAGTTTATGAAAATCTTAACAAGTGTTTTCGTTCTTAAGTCACCTATATAGGTAGAGTTTATGAAAAATCTTAACAAGTGTTTTCATTGTTAAGTCACCGATAAGGTGAAGTTTATGAAAAATCTTAACAAGTGTTTTCATTATTAAGTCACCTATATAGGTGGAGTTTATGAAAAATCTTAATAAGTGTTTTCATTATTTAGCCACCGATATAGGTGGAGTTTAGGAAAAATCTTAACAAGTGTTTTCACTGTTAAGTCACCGATATAGGTGGAGCTTACGAAAAATCTTCACAAGTGTTTCAGTGTTAAGACACCATTATAGGTGAAGTTTGAAATATTAAGAAATGAAGAGAAACTAACGAAGTACCTCAGTAGTAGCGGGAGCAATAATGGGAGTCACCATGGAGGCCATAACGGTGGGAACCATTGAGAGAAGGCTTATTTCCCAGAAGCCTCAGCGGCACCCCCAACTGAAGAAGCCTCAATGGTCGGTAAATCTCCCTTGCCAACAAAAGGTACCAAGGCCAACATAGGAGTTTCACTGGGAGAAGACGTTGGACCTCCAAACGATGCCCCAACATGGGTGGCTACAGAAGAACCACCATGCTGGGCAGAAGCATAAACCTTGGCCTTGGAAACATGCAGACCACCAAGAAAAGAGGGTGGGGCAAGGCTTGGAGAAAGCTACAAACATAAAGTTAAGTGTTTGACATGAGGAATAAGTACAGAAGAAGTGAGAAATACCTCTAAGTGTTACTTACCTCAGATATGGCACAAAAAATGGAAACTGTAGCTAGTGGTATCGTCAGCACAGGGGAAAGAAGAATGTTAGCTAGCAACGACGCCATTTCAACCTAAGATATTCCAACATATCAAAGTTTAGTAGGCCAAACAGAAAAAGGGATGGAGGAGAAAAAAAGATGTGAGACCTAATAAGTAATTGATAATATGTTACCTCAGGGAAACTTTTCGCAGCTGGAACAATGGGCAGAAGGACCTCGTGCTGCGGTGATAATTCAGAAGGGGATGGGGGAGTTGTCTCTGGTTGAGAAGAGATGCCCACAGACTCAATGGAATCAACCCCCACAGCAGCATCCTTCGCACGCTGTGAGGCCGAACAACGGGAGTAAGTAAACCCGGTCATGGGAGAACGAGGAGGAGTTACATCGGTCTGAGAAGAACCGAAACATCCCCCCACGAAAGGGCTTATGGGGGACTGGGTCTTTATTCTTCAACTTCTTGCACTAAAGTGGTTAAGAGGTAAACAGATGCAGCTTGCCTTAGAAAAAATGCGAATAAAATCAACAACACACATACATACCTCGGATTCAGAGGGAGAATGGGAGGATATAACCACTGGTGAAGGAGGAAAGGAAGAAGCAACAGAGGAAATTAGGGAGAGATGTACATCTGGAGTTCATTTCCTCTGAGACTTGGACCCAGAGTCTTCTTCCCCATACCCACAGCGCCAGTACTTTGAGGAACCTTTGAACTTTTCTTCCTTTTTAACCCTGGTTTCGTTGGATCAACTAGGATGGTAGGGAAGGCAAAAGAAGGAGGAACGACAAGAGTGCATAGTTGAAACTCAGCATTTATCCGTTCCACCTCAGCCTGAACCCTCCTCCTCAGCTCTTCATTCATTTCTACAGACATGGTATGGGGAACGGAGGCGATGGGGAATGCTTCTAAAGGGGTTTGAAGCTGAGTTTGAGACTTAGATTTTGAGGAAGTCCCACTCTTGGACTTCCTAATTCTTTTGGCTAGTGGCTGGGAAGGCCCTTCACTAGTGGATGCTTCGATTATAGGGGCAGGCTGTTTGGGGGTTGCAACGGTCTTGGGTTTGGTAGTGGTAGTAAGGATCATTGGGCAATAAGGGGGTAGCTCATGGGAGGATATTTAATGGTTTTACTCAAAGGGAAATCAACTTTAAGAACAGAGTTGCCTTTGAGACCCAACTCAAAGGCAGAGAAAGAAAGGACGCGAGGATACTGGGGGGGAATTTTTATGAACTTGTGAATCATGTCCAGTTGCATCAAATGGAATTTGGTGGCATAAGAGGTAGATACGTCCCCTTTCCTAGTGGCACTAGGAAGGGTGACTCGACCATCCATGGTAGAAGTCACACCAAATACTGCTGCTGCAAGTTAGAAAGTGCAAGCCTCAGCAAAAGTAGCCCTTTTATTGCTTAGTTTAAACACAGGTCGAGGAGCCCCCTAATCAAACTCGAACTGCCTGCTACATATATCGGGGTTATAAGGTTCAGAAGTGTATCCCCATTCAGTAAAGAAAGGAAGAAACCCAGGAGTGAACAAAAGTACCACGGCCTGTGAAGGATCTTCTACAACGGGAACAAAAGTGATCATTCTAGCCGCAAAAGGAAAAATATTCCAAGTATAGGTAAAGGTGGATTCTTCGTATGGCCTCATGACAAAGGAGTCGAAATGATTAATAACTCCCAGTATCTCCTTGCGACTCTATTTTTTATGAAAGCATAAGATGCGTGGGGGTTTAATGCCTTGGCTCACGGGGTAACAGACTTGGCAGCAATGGCAGGAAAAAAGGTATAGAGAAAACCCGTTAAGATAACGCTATTAGCGAAATTGGCCAAGTTGTAACGACTGAGGGACCGTTCCATGTCAAGGTCGATTCGATCCAGCCAAGTTTAGAGCGACCCCAAAGCAATGGCAGCCAGAGGAAGGTTAAAACCCCTGGCCAAACGGATAGAAATATTTATAAGGTCCCTCCTGGGTTGGTCGTTAGGCTTCCCAGTTAAGAAGAAACGTGAAAGCGACACAAGAATATACGTTGGTAGTTCTAAAGATGTACCTTTACCTTGGCCCGTTACAATAGTGACGTCCTTCGCAGTAGGAGCTTCAAAAAAATAGCTAATGAGAGGAGTAAAAGTAGCCTTGTTAGAAGACCCAGTGCAACGGTGGTAAATCCGATCTAGCTCAGCCCGGCCAACAGTCTTTTCGATATCCAAGGCCTCAATATGATGTGTATACTCTCCTATGGGCTCAAACCCAAGTAGCTCACAAACATCCTCCAACAAAATGGTGAACTCCCCCCAGGCAGCGAAGAATGTGTGGGTCGTCACGTTCCATCTGGAAACCAACACTTGGAGCGTAGCGTTGTGCTTGGAAAGAGTGAACTCCCCAAACCAGCTGGCTCGGTGAAGACTAACTTTGGCAAGAGCTGCAGGGTGAGATCTCTGTATATGTGCATGCCAGGCAGCGAAATGAGCTGGCGACCCCCCCGGTGCTTCAAAATCGATCTGGGAGTAAGGAAAGTCGCCACAGTCCAATCGAAAGCGTAGAGTCCCCTCTGGAGGAAGAAAGCCCCACTTTGACGAATCTTTGTCTTCATCACCGAGCAGTAAAGGTTCATACTTGGATGAAAAATAGCAGGTCTTACATGCATCAGAAAACTCATTATCTCTGCCAAGATGGGAGATCGGAGATAAAAATTTAGTTGCTCTTAACGAGCAGCATCCAAAGTAGTGGCGCTAGGGGTGGCAGATGAGGATCTTGGCTGAACAGTGGTGGTTGTAGCCTTCCAGACAGTTGAAAAAGCCATAGTAAGTGGCTATGAAGTAAATAGCTTGGTAAAGAAGGGCTATGAATGAAAATGGAGGAGCACAACCACAGGTGGTGGCGTAAAAGACGAGAGGAAGAAGAAAACTAGGTAAAAGCTTAGCAACAACGGAGTTCTGGAAAAGTTTTTCTCTCTAGAGTAGATGGAAGCTTGAAGAATACGAATGAAATAAAAGGGTTTTGAAAAGTAGATGTTTGAAAACTTTTAAACCCGTCTATTGAGTTTCCCACCACCACACGTGCAAAGTCGCCTATAATAATTTCAAACAGACACATAGCACTTTGAGAAGTGTCTTGACAGTTGAAAAGACAGCGCCACATCAGTTGAGAAGTGATGCATGGGGAATATAAAGGGTTTCCTTCCTAGGCAAGTTTGAGTTTTGAGGCCAGATTTTTTTATCATACATATCCAATAAACTCCCAACGAAGAAGTTGTCCCAACTCTCCAAAAAAAAGCTTCGATGTCCCCTCGCCACAAGTCCAAATGTTGTTTAATTGTGACTCAGCTACATCAGGGAGAATTTCTGCTTTTTTTAGCATGGTGAAAAGTTACAAGGAAGAATTTCACAAGTCACGACGATAGGGGCAATCCTAACGACAAAATCACTGCTTACAATTATACTCCACAACAGCACAAACGGGAGAATTTCACTTCCCCAGAGTTCAAACGGGTATTTGAGAGAGTCAGTATGTGTTTCGGGAGAATTCTAAAATCAGTCATTGAAGCAAAGACAGAACGGTTGAAATTCAGTAGCAGGATAAAGTGCTGATGGCCCTTCGCAAACTGCTGACAAGCCATAGCGCTTCGACTCAGGTACATCGAGGAGATTTTTTTTCTCACACAGAGACGGTTCATCGAATTGAGAAGTTTTCGTGCATACATTTCTTATTTCCACAATAAATATCTCCCATAAGGGGAAAATGTAGAGGGGGCTTGAAGATAATCCTGAGATTAGAGATAATCCCCCCATTTACAATAGTGTTTGGGATTAAGATAGCTCAGTGTGGAAGTTCAGCGTGGCAGCCCAGAGGGACCTTCTAGCGAAGAAGCTGATCGATAAAGCTCGTCCTTTTGTCCTGATAATTAATTTAGTCTTGTTGTATATTTTATTTATATCGACTATGAGCTATAAGGATTGTAAATATATAATGAGTATAATGATTTTGTGTGAGGTCGAAAGATAGTCGCGAGAGACCAGGCTTGGCAGGGCCTGGGAGAGATTTCATGCTCTGTCGAACGACCTCGCCGTGGAAACTTCAGAGGGACTTGGTTTGGAGGATTGATAAGTGATTCACCATTAGGGCTTGTCCTAACCATCTTAGATACACCTGGTAAAACACCAAAAGGACCCTGGCTGTGGAACCTCGGGGGGAGCAACCTTGAGTTCCATCGGGCATTTAGTTGTGAGCCAAACAACCCTCTACTTAATGTCACATCCACTTTATCTGATGTCACTAACCAGCTAGGTAATGTCATATCTACACTTGAGTAAACTATCGTGGTATTTAAGGCTTTCAGATAGTTGGTGAGCGACCTATGTGATGACAACCCCCTGACACACAGTGGTTAGGCAAAAGGCATGTCTTGGCATTTAATGTTTATGACATGGAGATAACTAGTGCATCAGGTATTTAATGTTTGTGACATAAAGTATGAGGGATGTCTTTCACAGGCATTAATGACTGAGTTGCCTCGGGGATAGTGTGGGGGGCTAATTAAGGACACCAACCACCTCTTGGGAAGGATCATGTTCTTATTGAGAATTCAGAAGTTATTACTAGAGATATTTATAATGAGCTATCGAGTTTACTCACCCACCATTGTCATTTATTACGAAGATTTAATATTTGACAGAGATCATTGAGGGTGGTGAGGGTGTCTGGTTACCTTCCAAGGTGTATCTAGGGTGCTCATTTTCTCTCTTCCTCTAAGCAAAGTTGCTTATAAGTTCATTATTACCTTCTGAGTTATACACGAGAGATTTTTGAGTTCAAACTGAGTCTATCTTCACTGAGTTGTGTTTGCTTGTCCGATGGTTAATAAATTGTGTTGTTGTTTAACTTATCATTACTGTACTCAAAAGGAGTTACGCCTCCATCTGATCTAAACTACCCTCTTATAAGAATAAAACCGATGCGAAATTGATCTTAAAGCAATTATATATATAAGTAGAACTTGGATCAAACTCAAACTATTGGTGTAAACAAGTGTGTTGGTAGAATTTCAACCATGGAAAATAAACATACAAAATTGGACTTTTGAATGGAAGTATTTTTGCTCTCAAGTGTGAGGAAAACTCCCAAAAGTCTCTAGTAAATACTGTCTTCCCGCACTTACTAAAATGGTAACAAGTAGAGGGGAAATGAGAAGTTAATTAAAGAAAACTCGCAAAAACTGTTTCCGCCCAGGTCGTTCGAACGATATTTTGATGTCATTCGAACGACACTGTTCGAACGATATACTAACGAAATTTGAGGGAAAAATCGCCAATTCTTATTTGAATCTCGTTTAAATGAGGTCGTTCGAACGAGATTTCTAACGAAATTTTAGGGAAAAAAATGACAAAAGTTTGTCTGAAGGTCGTTTGATTCTTGTTAGAAGTTTGTTTGAACGACTTTTCAGAAAATCCAAAATGCTTTTTAAATCCCAAAAACTTCTGTGGAATTTCTAAAATGATTTTCTGAGAAAATGAAAAGTCTTTTTGACAAAATGTTAATAAAAGGACACCCATAAAAAATATATCCAAGACTATATATATATTAAATGCATTAATACCTTTAGAGACCTTGGATTTGAAAAGTTGATGACGTGAAACATGGCACAAAATAGGCAAGGATAAAATCTTCACAATATTAGGCCGCTACATCTTCAACTTAAACTTGTCATAGGCTTGAAAGGATACCATAACCATCTATCCTATGACTCAATTAGTTTTGTCCGGAATTAAGCCAATACTATAAATTGATTCGATTGGAAATTTGCCCTTACAAATGCTCGACTAAAGGTCTAAACAAAACCTAATCCCTCAAGAGTCTCATTATTTTTTAGTGACCGTTGTTCTCCTACTCTTTTTATTCTCAATTCAACTCATGTTCTCGTTCTCCTCTGGTCTTATTCATCGGAACTCAAGTAACAGTTTTGTTTACGATTTTTAAAGCATTTATTTGGATGTTTAGCCCCAAAAAGCCCTAATTTGTTCAACCCTTGTTTTATTTGGACATTAACAACAACAGATTGAGTTTGTTTATGAGTTTATTTTATGGAAAACTTTGTATCTAAAAGCGTTGTAACATCCCTGTTCTGAGACAGTATATACGGTTTTAATTTTGTTTGTGAGTTTCTAAGTTTATTTATGGGTTTATGGAAAGTCATATGGGTCATAAAAAAAAAATTAATGTGTTATAGAAAAAGTTACTTGCAAAACGTTGCTTGTACTGTATCATAGAAAAATTAAAAATTAAGATTTTCCACCATTTTTGCCAAACTATTTTTTGTTATTGTTTTTGCCTAACTGTAAGTTGCTTGCACCATTTTTGAGTTTAAGTTGCTTGCGAAAATTCTGCCTAATTGTAAGTTGCTGCTTACAAATTTTTTGCTTGTAATCTGCTTGCAAATTATTATAGACCTGTTTTCATGCTAGACTTGTTTGTAATCTATTTTCAATTTGTAATCTCCTTTCTTGTTGTTATTGTTTCAACTTTATGTTAATAATTTGAATTCTATTTTTTTAATATAGGTTAATGGATCCAAATGACTCTTCGTCGATGGCATATAATAAAGTGTCATCAAAGAAAGATCTTAGTGATGTTGTATGGGAAACCGCAGTTCGTGTGAATCCAAAAGACAATTATGTTATCAAGTGTACATTGTGTGGAAAAATTACTAAAGCAGGGATCTATAGACACAAAATTCATGTATCTAGAATCAAAAGGTTGGTCGTTGCACCTGTAGTAAAGCTAATGAAGAGCAAAAGACCTAATGTATTGAGGCACTTGAAGGGGAGAAACATAAAAAAGTCCAAAATTTAGTGAGTGATAAAAGTAGAAGGAGTGTTGCAAGTTTAAAGAATGAGGCGGAGGAAGAAGAAGAAATTGAAAGTCTTGAAGGTGGGAGTTGTAAAAAGGCTTTTCATGGTCCCATGGATCAATTTACGAGGGTATTTATCCGCTTGCATGGAAAAGAAGCAACAAAATATTAACGATGATGTTGATAAGAAAAGGGCGTTAGCGGTTCATCAATATTTGGTGAAATGGATATATGAAGCGGGGGTACCTTTCAATGCAATTGACAATAATAGCTTCAATAATATTGTTGATGCGGTTGGGTTATAAAGCTCGGGCTACCACCCCCTTCGCAATACCAACTGAGGGAGCCTCTTTTGAAGTGGGAGATGGAGTCCACCATAAAAGAACTTAAAAAACAAGAGGAGGAGTGGAAAGAGAATGGGTGTTCTATCATGACCGATGCTTGGATTGATAGAAAAAAGAGAAGTATAATGAATTTGTGTGTGAATTGTAAGTTAAGTACCACCTTTCTTAATTCAATGGAAGCATCGGGTGATGCTCACACTTTTACTTATGTATTTGAGTATGTAAATGGGTGTATTAAAGATGTTAAGCTCGAAAATGTGATTCAGGTGGTGATCGATAATGCAATTAACAATATGGCGGTGACGAATTTCTCACTTTTTCTTTTATTTTTCTTTCTTATCTTTTTCTTCACCTTTTTCTTTTCTATCAAATTCTCACATGCTCAATTGCAACCACAAATAAGAACACCATTCAATCCCAAGTATCATTACAAACAAATGTATGTAAGGTGATATGTATGGTTTATAACTTCGATTTGGAGTTGGTTATGGGATTAGGGGTTATGAAATGAAAGGCTATATTTAGGCTCAAAGGGGTTGACGAGGGGAAATATATAAGGTGGGGTCAAGGTCAATATGGGTGATATAACAAAGAGGTCCTATAATCCTTTCCTAAAGTTTACGCAATTCTCGATTCAAAATAACTTTGAAAATCATGATCAAGTTACACGTTTTAAAATACGAACTCAATTAATGAATGATCAATGAAAGAATAGAGATATTACCAACAAAAGTAACGTTTTCAAAAAAGAAAGAGTAGTGTATAACACTCACAACCAAAGGAAAGCCCAAAGCTCACTTGGTGTAAGTATATATAGAGTAATAAAATATTACCGAGTTTAAACGTCTTAAACCAAATCAATAAAACAAGAAGAGCACATGTGCTCATGGGTTTAAAGTTTAATTCATGAATTTATTCATTATATCAATAATTTGGTAACTAAATTATAATAACTTAAAAAATCGAGAGCATGCATCATTGAGTTATCTATTAGATTGGGCATTTATTGCAATTTATGAACGGAAACAAAGGCAAAATGCCCACCAAAGGAGAAAAAAGAAAGAAAATATTTTTGAATTTTTAAATTTTTACAAGAAAAACAAGCTTGGGAAAAACATATAATCAAATAATGGACTAAAAAGAACAATGGATAGAATATCCCACACCACTTAACTAAAAAACTTGCATTGTCCTCAATGTAAATTAAGACCCAACTTAAAGAGAGGAAAATAACGATATTACCCAAAATGGAGCGATCTCGGGTAAGTAAAAGTCCAAAGATTCTGCAAAACATGTTAGCACCAAGCATAACAAAAAGGAAGAACTAAAAATTTAACTAATTACACTTGACAATAAGTAAAAAGAAAAAAAACTAATACGTACAACCTACAATTTGAACTTTTAACTATCTATACACAAGAAGTTGAATTTTTTTAGGGTTCACCCAAAATACGATTTAACTTTGAGGAAAAATTCGTCTACCTTCTTTTTGTATGCATACCTTTCAGAAAATGGAAATTTGTTTGAACAACGAAGCTATGTGTATGGCGGAAGAAATGAACCATCACCAATTAAAATTTTGGGGCGGATTGTGGGGGAATTAGATTGAACGGGTGATGAAAACACATGGGATCTAAAAAAATAGAATTTTCTTCCAAAGATTTTGACATTGGAAGAGGAGGTGGTGCACATGGAGGCAAAATTGCCTTCATGGAAAGTTACTCGAGCAACTAATCCTCATTGGTGAAAGGGTTGAACATTTTAAAGTTTTGAACAAAATCATTGGATACTTGTAACGGTTTAACAATATAGAATAAAGATGGGGAGGAAATAAATTCAAACTCAAGAGATGACTAATTATTGCTAGAAGATTGAATTTCGAAGGAAATAGGAACATTTTTAATGAAACTTTCTACTTTGGTTACCAAATAATAAATCATTTCATTGCAAATGGATACTACGTCCATTTTATCCTCACTTCCGTTCTCTAATATACCATAGGGAAATTGAGGAATGGTTTGTTCCAAAGTAGGCAAAAATTCCTCATCTGATTCAAAACATTCCTCAATTTCACGAGTCTCGAAAGAAAAATCGTCCTTGGATTCGAATGATGCATCAAACTCTTGTTTCCAACAACGATTTTCTTCCCGATAACGATTTTCAAATTTCTCATTTTCAAGAATGCGCAAGCCCTCGCGCAATGTCATAGGTGGAGGTGCAAATTCTTGGAAATGATAAATTTGGAAACTATCCTCGGAACTACTATCAAAATCATTATCAAAAGAATTTTGAGAGCTATTGCTATTAGATTCAAAATTCTTATTATAAGGATTTTGAGGCACACTATCAAAACGATCATTATCAATGTAGACACCCCATTCTTTTTACCCTTAAACTCTCCTTAGGTCCCTAGCACCTCCCTGCTTCACTACAAATCCAAGTCATACCCCGAGTACTGACCTAGAAGCCATCGGGCGCTCCCAGGCTTCGTTTGACCAAAAATTCAAACTCTTCAGCTCGAATGAAGCTGAATGAATATTCAAAGGGTACTTAATCCCCTTTCCAACGATCCATCCCGTGCGCGATTCCGACTTACCATGCGGACGAATGACTCATTTTCCTCGAAACTTGATCTAGAGGCCACCGAACGCTCCCGAGCTCCGTTTGACCATAGTCAACTCTTCATCTCGATCGAGACTGAATGAATATTCAAAGGGCACTAAAACCCCTTTTCTATTGTCCGCTCCGTGCGCGATTCTAACTTACGGTAAGGATGAACGATTCGATTTACTCCGTGAGGTCACCGAATGCTTCCAGGACCCGATTGACCAAAGTCAACTCCCCAAACTGGGTAAAATTATTTGGAATGTCGAAGTAAATCTCCTAACCTTTCCAACGGTCCTCCCCATGCGTAATTCTGACTTACCAGGTGGACGAACGATCCGTTTGGGTCTGAAGTTTTCCCGTCCAAAGGATTGACGAGCGCTTCCGAGCCACATTTGACCCAAAGTCAACTCCCAAACTCGGGAGCGATCCAAAGGACTTTCGAAGGTCTATAAATTATCTTTCCAATGGTCTACCCCATGCATGATTCGGATTAACGGTTTGCACTCTGTGGCCAATTTTCTGAAAAGGCCACAAAGACACTACCAAACGGCAGGTCCCAGACCCTGCCTATCGGCAGTATGCCTAAACACACCTGTCGATAGGCAAGACCAGGGCTATGCCGATCGAAAATACCCAGGGCCTATAAAAGGAGGTCATATCCTCATTGCAAAGGGAGCCCAGATCTGGAACATATCACTCTCAGCAAATCCAGAAAACCTCTCTCGAAGTCAGCGTGATTTACACATCCAAAACCCTTTCCCACTTTCAATTCTCATCATATTTTTCATCAAAATTGGTGAATTCACTACCCTCCATCATCATCCAAGTGCAATGGCTTCTCTCCAACATTCAAGATCAAGCTCAAGATCTTCAAGAAGATCCAATTTTCTCAATTCTCTCCTTAAATTCCCATAAATTCATATTAACTAGTTTTATTACTTAACACTTTTATTCTCTCATCTCACATATCCTAATATACTTTTTTATTTAGTATTATTGCACATCTCTTATTTTCATATAAATAAAAACCCAAAAAAAGAAAAGAAAAGAGGGTTTGCTCATAAATTCCAAACGAGAATTCTCACATTTTTCTTACACTTCTCTCACAACTAAAACACTTTTTCCACACACACACAAAAAAAAATAAGAGAATCCCTCGATTGGATTTATGGGATAAACCCCACCCCTCATTTTGCATACGAACTACGTGAACTTTGATGCCTTTATAGGCTACATAGGCGTCTCGAGGTAAAACCAGAGACTCGAGTTCTATTTTTTACTCTTTTTTCCATTTTCAATTTTCTCTAAATTCAATTCTATTGGATTACATATATATACATATATTTGTTCTCAGTGGCGTATTATTCCACATACGTTATCGTTCCATTATAACGATCAATGCAAGGATGATCGCGCAAATCCTATTTTCTAATATTATCTTTACATTCCTACGGATGACTCACTTTATCTCTTCCATGGTTCAAGTCGATGACTCCTATCTCTACTATATATACACATGCACACATCTCATGGGGAAAATAGCAAAAACTCATGAGAGACCGTAAGGGCATAATAGGTGCCTAACACCTTCCCATTTCGTAACTTAGCCTCCGGACCCTTTTCGAATCATTTTGGTTTCGTATGCATCAGTATGTCTTTGGATGTTGTCCTTCGGGGTGGCTCCCTTTCTTTTGTCTATTTTGAGTAAAATAGACTGGCGACTCCATCTCTCTATATTTTTCCCCTCATCAACGACGCCGACCGAAGCTCTCCCGAGAGGGACGTGCGGGACCTAGGATCCTCACATTCCTGCCCGCCGCGAGGATTGGGGATGGCCTCAGTGGCGACTCTGCTAGGGACTTTATTTTGAGGGCTAGACTCTATTTACATGGGTGTTATGTTTGTTTATATTTCCCCCCATTTTTGCATGTTCCCCTTTTTTCATGCGTATCCCATGCTTATGCTTCTATTCACGCACTTATAGAAAATTCTCCATGTACACTTCGCACCACGTGCACCTAGGATCACATATATCCACTTGTTGCACGCATCACCCATCAATACTTTATGTACCATTGGTACTTGTACTTTTCTCCTTATTTGTCATGATCAAGAAAGGCATTCTCATAAGATACTAATAAGAGAATCTTGCATGATTCACACGACATCACCAAAGAGCATTGTGATTGACCAAATTTTGTCCAGTAACTAGAGGGTCACTTCGTGATGGGCGCTGGTCCGGCAGGGTGCAGTTAACCTAAGCGATATGACTCTCACCTTCCATTGGTCAAGTACCTTCGAGGTAGTTAGCAAACTCAATGCTACCAATGAGAGCCATCTTGCAAGACTAAGAAATAGGAGGCAAGTAAGTAAGAATGTGAAGGTGTGATGAAAACACTCCGCCCTTACCCCTTTTATACTCTAAAACCCTCACAAAAAACATGACCCCTGTAGAAATCGGAGGAAATCCTACCCCACAATGTACAACAGGCTGAAGAGGGCACTAATCAAAGCTTTGAATTGATGGGACTGGACTTGACTGCCGGCAGGACATTGGCAACCCCCTATTTTTGGAAATGTTCCATTTTCCTTTTTCGTCAAAATCAGAAGTTTAATAAAAAATAAATTTATGTTCTCAAACAGAATTTTAAAAATCCTCTTCCACCCCTATATAATTTCTCATTTTAAAACTTTCCTCCAAATCCCAAAAATATCTCTTTTTAGAGCAACAAAGTAAAAGTGCATGTGCATGCATTCACCATTAACAAAAGATAATAAAAAAAAAACCATTGCATTGCATATATATTCTTCTGTGTTACATTAAATTTTGCAGGAAATAAAAGAAAAGCAAAAATAATGGGACTCAGCCCGAACCCACATTCTCTCTCTCTCCCTCTCTCTAAGAGCTTCCACCCCTGTGACGCGCTCTCTTCCCCCTATGGCGAGATGATGCACCACCGCTACCCGAGCCAGAGTCCTCCCCGAACGAAGCAGACGGCACCAAGCAAGAAGGAACCGAGATTGCATCCCAAATATGGAAAGTCGCTGAATATATCCAGTCCCTAATGTCCCTCAGCCAAGTGGTCGATACCCGAACTTGCTGCAAGTAAAAGGTAAAATCAGTATCAAAGCAAAAAGGATAAAAACAGAAAAGAGGAAAAGAATAGAAAGGTATATCATAGGATGAAGAACCTCCTCTGTCAAACCCAGCTCCTCCGGATCCATCGCATGAGGACGGTGCAATATGGGGACCATCCCTCCATCAGCCCGCCGAATGTTGTATGAAGGAGTACGCAATCGAACAAAGGGAACCTCTGAAGTCGCCACCGTCGTAGACGCCGACAGACCACCATCGTTATGGGAAGACCCCACTGCCCGACTCGAACCCACAGGAGGGAAAGGCAAGGCATCATATATGCTGGGCACCATCAACCAGCTCATCACAGAGTTCATATAGTCATACGGCACAGCTGTATCAGTGGACAATAGGTAGGACTCATCGATCATCATCGCGATCCTCGCAACCTCCGGCAACAGTCGATCCCGCCTCATGGACGTAGGAGGCTGCGCAGGTGGTACCATCACCTCCTCCTGAGCAATCTGCCGAACCACCCTCTCCCTAAGATACCAAGAATGGCCAAACTCATGCGCCAGTAAATGCCTCATATGTGTGTTCACCCCAGTCACCCCCATATCCTAAATGGTTGTCCCCCAAGGGTAAAAAGTCACCTAAAAATCCCCAGCAGGCATAAGTCAATACAAAATCAAAACATGCAAAAACCAAGACTGAAGAGGAAAGAGTCTTACCCTACCAGTGGTCAGGCCATTCAAGACCTGACGCACCGCCTCCAGAGAAAGAGGTCCTTTCGACTACCGATTGGCCTTCCGCCATCGATATAATCGACAGAAGTCCCCAGCAGTATCGTCCTTCAGGACAATCAGCTGGGTCTTACACCCAATCACCTCATAGAACCACATCTGCCAAAGACAATAATTCATAATAAAAAAGAGACGCATAAGGAAAATGCGAGCGCATGAAAGGAGAATGCACAAACTGAAGAATACCTCAAGAAGATACGTGGCTCCGATAAAAGTTTATCAGCAGCACCGGCTGAATGCATCTAAAGAAAAATAGAGGGTAGCCAAAGTCAAGCTCCCCCAATCATAGAGAGGGATGTTCGAAAACATCCTCAAGTACGGCAAGAACCACAAATGGACGACGTCATCGCTCGACGCCACCATGAAACCTCCCAGCACCAACAATATGAATAATCGGGCTATCTGCCTCACCTGCAGCCCGTCCTCCACATCAACCACCCTACTCAGCAAAACATCCTTCAGTAAGGATAGCCGGATGGAATCACTAGAAACTATCCTCCCTACGTCACCGAGCGCCGCCCGCACTGCCTCCGGCCTGACCCGCAGGGAGCGATCCACTTATATCTGCTCTACTTCACAATTTAGCCCCAGCAGCTGTTGCACGTCTATGGGAGTCACGGTCATCTCCCTAAAGTCGAAATGGAAAGTACGGGTAGTATCCTACCATCTCTCCCCCAGAGCGCATAAGACCGCTGTCGAACAAAGCATCTCATCCAGCACAGACGCCAACCTCCCAAAACCCGCTGATGATACCACCCAATGCACCACAGGTGGAAGATGCTCCCAGACATCCTTAAGACCCGTCGTCCCACGGGCACGCATGTTCTTCAAAGAGATATCAGATTGTCAAAAGAAAAAACCTTGTCAAAAATTCAGTAAGGAAGGAAAAATCACAAAAAAAAAGAGAAGAATGCCAAAAGTTTGGTTACTTACATAACCGCCGGTGCTCACCACCCTCGAAGAGCGATAACGCGATGACTCCCGTAGCAAGGTCGGCTCATCCGCAATTAGCTCAAATGCGCCAAAGGAATTCTCGATCCCCAAAGTAAGAGGTGCCCTCGCCCTCCACTCCACGTTCATCCAGTCATCAACAGTCAACCATTCCCTATGTGCTGTAGTGCTCACAAATGTGGCCATTTATTAAAGATCAGAATGCTAGAACAATTTGCAGAGGAAATCACAGAAAGAGAGAAAGCAAGAAGCTGTGAAAAATGAAGGGAATTCGCCCCCTTTATATAGGATGCTAAGGGTCATGTCGATCGGCATTGACCCCCAACCACCGATCAGCACTGCCCCTTTACCTTCCCGAGGTAGTCCAAAAGTCCATGCCACTACCGAATGGCACCCTCTGCACCATGCCGACTGGCACCCCCCTTAAAATTTCGTACAAAAATTCTCAGAAAATACCAAAAAATCCTTAAAAAACCTCAGAAAATTCCTAAAAATCCCCGAAAAGATTTAGAACATTTTCGCCAAGAAAATTTCGCACTCCCTTAAGCGAAACCCCTAGTTCCCCAGCGGAACTCTCAAAAGCCAAGTGAATCTCCTCCCGATAAAACCCCCAGAGGATCTTTAAGGATCACCTCCTATGCCCCAAAGGTCTCAGACCTCCCCAAGCATTACGCCCAAAACCTAGACCACTTAATCACTTCCCCAGTGGAATTTTGGCTATCCCTCCGCAAAATCTCCAAAATCACAAGGATTTCCCTAGCCATCGGATCCCCCATCTCAAATCAAATTCATAAGGTAATTTCCCCCGCAGAGTTCCTCGAGAAAATCTCAACTTAAGCCCACAGAATTGGCTTTGACCCACAGAATTGGTCATCATAACTTAAGCCCGCAAAATTGGCTTCGACCGCAGAATTGGTCATCTCAACTTAAGCCCATAGAACTAACTTTGACCCGCAGAATTGGTCATCGTAACTTAAGCCCGCATAATTAGTTTTGACCCGTAGATTGGCTTCGACTCACATAATTGGTCATCTCAACTTAAGCCCACAGAATTGGCTTCGACCCGCAGAATTGATCATCGTAACCTAAGCCCGCAGAATTGGCTTCGACCCCTAAAATTGGTCATCTCAACTTAAGCCCGCAGAATTGGCTTTGACCCGTAGAATTGGTCATCGCAACCTAAGCCCATAAAATTGGCTTCGACCCACAGAATTGGTCATCCCAATCTAAGCCCGTAGAATTGTCTTCGACCCACATAATTGGTCATCGCAACCTAAGCTCGCAGAATTGGCTTCAACCCATAGAATTGGTCATCTCAACTTAAGCCCACAGAATTGGCTTCCACCCGCAGAATTGGTCATCTCAATTTAAGCCAGCAGAATTGGTCATCTCAACTTAAGCCCGCAGAATTGGCTTCGACCTGCAGAATTGGTCATCGTAACCTAAGCCCGCAGAATTGGCTTCGACCCGTAAAATTGGTCATCTCAACTTAAGCCCGGAGAATTGGCTTCGACCCACAGAATTGGTCATCGCAACATAAGCTCGCAGAATTGGCTTTGACTCGCAGAATTGGTCATCTCAACCTAATCCCTCAGAATTGGCTTTGACCCGCAGAATTGGTCATCTCAACTTAAGCCCGCAGAATTGGCTTCGACCCGCAGAATTGGTCATCACAACTTAAGCCCGCAGAATTGGCTTCAACCCGCAAAATTGGTCATCTTAACTTAAGCCCGCAGAATTGGCTTCGACCCCCAGAATTGGTCATCCTTGTTTCCTTAACCCCACAGAATTGGTCACCTCATCTTTAAGCCCGCAGAATTGGTCATCCTTGTTTCCTTAACCCCGCAGAATTGGTCACCTCATCTTTAAGCCCGCAGAATTGGTCATCCTTGTTTCCTTAAGCCCGTAGAATTGGCTTTGACCCGCATAATCGGTCATCTCAACTTAAGCCCACAGAATTAGCTTTGACCCGCAGAACCAGTCATCTCAACTTAAGCCCACAGAATTAGCTTTGACCCGCAGAATCGGTCTCCTCATCTTCAAGCCCTCAGAATTGGCTTCGACCCGCAGAATCGGTCATCCCTAGCACCTCCTTAGGAATTGACCTAAACCTTTCCTCCAAACCATCCCTAGTATTCCTCCATTAGGTCTTCAAAATCGGTCTTGACCTTCTGAATTGGTCATCCTTACCCCCCCCCCCCCAGGTCCTCAGATTGGCCTCGACCCCCTCAATTGGTCATCATATTTTCAAAAACATCATATGGTGTATATTCCATGGCTATCACTTTTTCTAAACTCACCCATCAAGGGGATATGTAGACACCCCATTTTGTTACCCCTTAAACTCTCCGTAGGTCCCCTAGCACCTCCCTTCATCACTACAAAGCAAGATCATACCCCGAGTACTGACCTAGGAGCCATCGACGCTCCCAGGCTCCGTTTGACCTAAACGTCAAACTCTTCAGCTCGATCGAGATCGAGATCAAAATCGAATGAATCTTCAAAGCTCACTAAATCTCCTTTCTAACGGTCCATCCCGTGTGCGATTCTGACTTACCATGCGGACGAACGACCCGTTTTCCCCGAAACTTAATCTAGAGTCCACCGGACGCTCTCGGGCTCCGTTTGACCATAGTCAACTCTTTATCTCGACTGAGACTAAATGAATCTTCAAAGGGCTCTAAAACACCTTTCCATGGTCCACTCCGTGCGCGATTCTGACTTACGGTACGGACGAATGATTCGTTTTACTCCGAGAGGTCATCGAATGCTTCCAGGGCCCGGTTGACCAAAGCCAACTCCCCAAATCGGGTCAAACTCTTTAGAATGTCGAAGTAAATCTCCTAACCATTCCAACGGTCCATCCCATGCGCGATTCTGACTTACCAAGCGGATAAACGATCCGTTTGTGTCCGAAGTTTTCCCGTCCAAAGGACCGACGAGCGCTTCCGAGCCATATTTGACACAAAGTCAACTCCCGAACCCAAGAGCAGTCCAAAGGACTTTTGAAGATCTCTGAATTACCTTTCCAACGGTCTACCCCATGCACGATTCGGATTAACGGTTTTCACTCTGCGATCGATTTTTTGAAAAGGCCAGAAAGGCACTTCCAAACGGCAGGTCCCAAACCCTGCCTATCGGCAGTGTGCCTAAACACACTTGCTGATTGGCAGGACCAGGGCTATGTCGATCGTTAATGCCCTGGGCCTATAAAAAGGAGGCCATGTCCTCATTGTAAAGGGATCCCAGATCTGAAACATATCACTCTCGGCAAATCCAGAAAACCTCTCTCGATGTCAGCGTGATTTCCACATCCAAAACCCTTTCCAACATTCAATTTGCATCATCATTTTTATCAAACTTGGTGAATTCACTACCCTCCATAATCATCCAAGTGCAAGGGCTTCTCTCCAACATTCAAGATCAAGCTCAAGATCTTCAAGAAGGTCCAATTTTCTCAATTCTCTCCTTAAATTCCCATAAATTCATATTAACTTGTTTTATTACTTAACACTTTTATTCACTCATCTCACATATCCTAATATACATTTTTATTTAGTATTATTGCAAATCTCTTATCTTCATATAAATAAAAAACCCAAAATAATAAGAAAAGAGGGTTTGCTAATAAATTCCAAACGGGAATTCTCACATTTTTCTTACACTTCTCTCACAACTAAAATACTTTTTCCACACACACACACACACACAAATAAGAGAATCCCCTGATTGGATTTATGGGATAAACCCCACCCCTCATTTTACATACGAACTACGTGGACTTTGATGCCTCTATAGGCTACGTAGGCATCTTGGGGTAAAACCCGAGACTTGAGTCCTATTTTTTATACTTTTTTCCATTTTTTATTTTCTCTAAATTCAATTCTCTTAGATTACATATATACCTCGAATAGATGTACCCACAATTGTACATTTTATACCCCGAATAGATGTACTTTAGTTGTTAATTCTCGACAATATGGGTCTTATGCGCTTAAATATTTATCTTGTAGGTCAAATTTCCGTTTGCTATGTCAAAAGCTATATATATAGGCAAATGCACGTTTTATGGAGCTAATTACCAACCCCGTAACCTTACACAAGCCTAAACCTACCCTAAACCCCGTGTGTGTTTTGTTTGTCCCTTTTTATTATTTTTTAGATTTTTAGTTTGAGCCATTTTTATTTTTAGGTTTTATTTACTATTTTTATATTTTATTACTATATTTTTATTTCATCTTTGTTTTTATTAGTTATTAATTTTATTTTTATTAGGATTAGATTTTTTTAGGATTTCTTTTATTAGTTTTATTTGATTTTACATTTAATTAGAATTTTAGTTCTAGTTTTAGTTTTATTAGATTTTTATTTTATTCCTTTTTTAATTTTAATTTTATTTTTAATTTGAGTCTTTATTTTATTATTAGAAGTAGGATTTTTATTTTAGATTTTTAGTTTTATTAGTTTTAGTTTTTTTTAGTGTTATTTTTATTTAGGTCCAAATTAAATACACACACACACATAAACTCACTCACACTCAACTCCCCTACACCTAAACCCACTCATACCCAACACTTACCCTACACCCTCATACACCCTATCTAACCAACATCATCTTATTCCCAACCTCACACTCTCTCTCCTCTCTTTTCCCCCATTAACAACCTCACCTCCCTCAACCCAACACCATCACCATCCATGTCCCCACCTTATACCCCCATACCCTATTAAACCTGCCACCACCAGCTGGTGGTCGCTTGCCCCAAAACCGCCGACGACTCTACTGCCCACCTCGTCGGAACCCATCCACCTCCGGCGACGACCTCTCTTATACCCCCTCGGATCCTAGTCCACCTGCACCCGACCCGGAGCCTCAGACCAACCCTTTGCCTCCTCCGTTCCACGACCAAAACCCCACCTGAACCCCTGCTTCCGGCGTCATCTCCGACGTACCCCCGCCGGAGCAACCGCGACCTATCTCCAGCCGCCTGAACCAAAAATGCACCTCAACCCTCAACCACGGCGCCGACGTCGTCATCCCTCGAGCCCCCCTCTGGCGACCTCCTAACCCTCAACCGCTGGCGGACAACCAAACCGTCGGCCAACCAAAAACCCAAAAATCCAACATCTACAGCCCATAACCTCGAACCCGAACCTGCCTTTACCCTTATTCGACCATAACCCGGAACTTTCAACTCGCAACCCACCTAAATCCGGCCCCTCTCTCTATCCTCGATTAGACCCAACTCCAAAACCGAACCCCGTTTCCATTTTCACCAAACCCATGTGAGCTTCCAAAGTCTTACACGATTTTGTCCCTGCATAACAAGAAGCCAAAAGACCAAGTCAACCAAAACTAAAAACCCACGTGTCCACTTAAAACCAATTTAAACCCATTTAACCCCATTTACCCTATTATACCCCCAACCATCTCTTTTACCCAATACCCAAAAACACCCTTGTAACAAATCAGAATTTTTATTCCCTTTACTACCATTTATCCTCACACCTCACCATTCCCATGCACACTCAAGCCAATTCCCAATTTAGCCCCCCAAGCTCCATGCATAATATTTAAAGAGGATGAAGATCCCATTTAAAAGAAGGGCTAGATAGATAGGAATTTTTAGAGAGAGAAAGTTTAGGGTTAGAAATAAATTAGGATAAACACCATTTTGTAAATAGTTTTTATTTTTCTTTTTTGAGATTATTGAGTGATAAATGTGTGAGGGTTATTTGAGTGAAATTTTTATGTTATATTGTTTGGATCACTCAAGTTGATGGATTATGAATTTCAACTCATGCATTAAAGATCAATTAAGCATCAAGAGATTGGGGTTTGATTGTTCTTTTCTCATCTCATTTATTTTATGCCTTTGATTATTAAATTGTTATATTTCATATCATGTTAGGCTAAATCCCCTTTCAAGGGGTGGGGTAAAACCCTTATTTGATGTTATTTTATTTTTATTTGTTTAATTACTTGAAAAGTCCCTTTGAATGTTAATTTTGATCCCTCACCCTTAAATTTACGCCTCGAGAAAGGGTAAATGATTTTCGAGAGAAAATCAAAATTCTAGTTATAATACCCATTTTAGATTTGAACTAGATATAGGAGTTTCTTAAGTGGGGTATTATAACTTGTATTTCAACTCTAAAATTATTTTCTAAGATTTACATGAATTTTAATTGATCGATCCTAGCGGGTGATTAATTAAAAGGAGTGTAGATCTATTTTTCTAGAGTTCTGGGGTGTTAAACTTATTTTTCTAAAAGATTACTATTAAAATTACATTTGAAACGAGAGTTGATTTGTAATTTTGATATTAATTTGGGAGAATTCAATTAATTAAATTAATTAATTAAAATAGCTAAAATTTGTGGTGTAATTCCATTTCTTGATTGTTCTCACAATTATTTACCTCACTTTATCTCTTATTTTAGTTTAGACTTTATTTTTTATTTTAGTAACTTTCTAGTTAGTTGTTTTCATCTCACATTTTAATTTAATGTTATTTCACCACACCTTATTGTTTTAATATTGAAAAAGCTAAAAAAATTAGAAAAGAGAAAAAGCACAAAAAGAAAATAAAAAGTGAAATACAATTTTATTCCCTTTGCTTTACAACCTTGAAAGTGGATTGATATCCTTACTTACCTCTACACTTGAGTCGTTACATTTTGTAGGTATTTTAAGGTTTTGATTATAATGACTTTTCAAGCAACGACAAAGGAAAAAAATATACACCGAAAAGTTCTTTCTATCAAATGGCGTCGTTGCCATTATTGGGAGCGTGAAGCACTCGGAGCGGATTCAATTTTGTAGTTCATTTATTTCCTATATTTTGTTGCATTTTAGTACCATTTTTCTTTATTTTAGAAGGCTTGTATTAGGATTTTTATCCTTGGCTTGTATTGCGGTGCTTAGAGACACCTTTATTTCATTTTTCATTTTAAAATTTGTAATAAATCGAAGACAAGCGTGATAGGGAAACCGGACAAGGTAGAGAGAGGGCGTCCAAAGACGAGGAGTTAGAAGCCTCTCTACCTTGGGTCGGTAGGACTCCCGAGGACGACTGAGATAGGCGTGATCTTCCCCCGGTCGACTCAAATTTTTTGGCACCCCACGGTCTAAAAACCATGGGAGGTACATTTCTTACACCCTCGCGCCTCTCCTGTTAGCAAGTCAATTCTTTTGTGTGCTCTTGTGCGATTTTATTCTCGCATTTATTTTTGAATGGTGTGATGAATTAAATTACTAAGACCTACACCCGGTCACTCAGGAGAAGGGATTTCATCACCCGACTCACTCACTTACCATTGTATGATACCCTAGCCATCATTAAATTTAAAATCAATCAACTAGGTAGCCCACCAGGAGAACAAATTTTGCAAAGGCGATCACTAAAATATTTTCGTGATTTTTTATCGCCCACGGACTTAATTAAAATTTGACTACTCTTTCACTAAATTTAAAGATAAAAATTGACTATGTGCTAGTTAGGAAATTTTCTTGACTTGTGTGTGTGTCCAATTCCATTTTTCGGTAGTCGGTTTTAGTTGGTTCGTCCAAATTCAAAGAGTCCATATTTTTTCCCCACATTTTCTTCCAAAAAAAAATTCTAAAATATTCTCTTCTATTATTTTTATAAAAAAATCTAAAAATATTTTCTTTCATTTTTATAGAAAAATCCAAAAATATTTTCTTCCATTATTTTTAGAAAAATTCAAAACTATCTTCTTTCCTTTTGAAAAAATTTAAAAAAATCAAAAAAATATTTTCTCTCCTCATGGCCAAAGAGCGTCCCTTACGGGACTACTTTGGTCATTTTTCATTGACACGTGTAAAAGTGATCCCGAGCCGTCTCTTTATGATATTTTTAATGGTTTCACCTATCTCACGAGTACCGTTGGTACTCTTGACTCATCGATGCACACACCTCCTATTCCATCACCCTCGGTGTCAAGTGTCGACGTGTCTCATCCTTTGTTGTGCACCCACTGTTCTTATGTCGATCACATGTCCCATGAGTGACCTTACATTCCATATCCCTTCGAACCCACCACGGAACATGTGTATCCATATGACACTGTTGCGGAACCCACCTCGGCCTATTATCCTGATGTATATAATCCCGAGTTGAGTGAGTACCCCAGTTATTCATGGAGGCCTGATCACCCTTCCACGCAATACGAATCCCAACCCGATGTTGTGGATCCTCACCTGCTCCAACAGTCGTCATGACAACCTTGTGCACCCGTTCACGATCAGTCCCCTCACTACGCACCCAATGAGTATCGACCATTTGTCCATCACGAAAGTGATCCCTTCGTGTATAATGAACATGGCCCCACTCCACACACTTCATTTGAGTATTCTCCATATAGTCATGTCTATAGCGAGTTGTGTCCACCTCAACCACCACCACCACCCATCACTCCACCATCATCCACCTCAGCTCTCGAAAGCCTCTTGCAAAAGTTCATACTTGAGCAAGAACAAGCCACTCAAATTCAAAATGAAGCTCTCCAAAGGCTTGAACAACGTTTAAATTAATTGAAGTGTGAGTGAGAGTCGGATATTCCGATGGCCTCACCCATCGTTACAACCGAGTGTGACGATGATGTGTCCTCTCGTGACACAGATTTTGAGTGTGACCAACCCTATCCTATCGAGAATCTCGAAGCTGAGACCATCACATAGTCCGGGCCCCAAGTCGATAATTATGTTGACTTATCCTTCTATAGTGAGCCTGATCCAATCCCACCATGTCCACATGAACCCCACTTTGAGGTTCCCACTCCCGAGATATCTAAAAATATGCCCTAGCTTTTACCTTATGACCCAATTGCATATGTCTCTGACATGACCATATCTTTTAGGTTCGCTCCGGCTACGAGTGCTCACCATTTTTCTGAGATAGAATCCGTGATAGTTCATAACTTTTCGGAGATGGATGATGTCCCACCATGCATGACTCCCACTGAGCCTAATATTTCTAGTGATTCCTTTATCTTAGAACTTGGTGCCTCTTCTTACCCACCCACCACATTCCCCGATGTTGCTCTTGTGGATAAGTTGACCACTCCATCCTTAGATACCACACTCCCTTGTGAGTATTCCTTTACTCCTCCCAATGAGTGTGTGTCTCCCACTCCGGAGTTGGATCATATTCCTCCACCATTTATCCCACCCGACCCACCCATTATCCCGTCTACCCCACCACCTGGTTTGCATCTTGATTTTACACATTTCAAGTTTCCATATATAGTTTTAGATCCTCACCTGAAACCATTCCGCACCCATGAGAGTATCTGTTGTGCTACTCTCCACTTCTGTGACACCGAGATTGTTCCTCTATGCCCGCCCTCTCTTGTGGTATTGACTTTTCCCATCAACAGCTCCCCGGCGTGTCACGTCGCGACCATTATCATCGCCCATTCATAGAACGGTCATGTGATTTCTATGAGCCCCACCCCATTCCACTTTCCAAACCATTATGCATCCCGATACAATTAGAGCACCATGCTTATAGGGCCCTAGTTGCCCTCACCTTTAAGCTCAACAAGGCCCGTGACCGATACCTTTCCACCCTCACCCTTACCCAAATTCCCACCCGCCCATGGTCCACTGATGCTTTGCATCGTGTGATGCACTTCGCCATACAAGTGCATTAACTCGTTTTAGCCTCTATCCAACAAGACTGACGCTTCAGTCTTGTTTGGGGGTGATTCTCATCACCTAATTTTTCTGTCGCCCCGCGCTTTCATAGATCTTATCTTTAGGGTGAGAATGGTTCGGTCTGGCTGAAGACATTAAACTTAGCGCTATCGGGAGGCAGCCTGCCTTTCTTGTACTAGTCTCATCCTGTTTGGGGGTGGTGTTTCACATCACCCTATGCTCTATCATGCTTATAAACTTGTACACATTTTTTTCTCTTATCATTTATTCAGGTTTATTCTTGGCTATGCATGGTCCATTTCATTAGCGGTTCATTCTGGTAATCTCTTTCCTACCTTATGCTCTCAATTTTAAAAATCATTTTATTTAACATCGAGGACGAAGTTCTTTTTTGTTTGGGGTGGGGAATTTTGTCAAAATCGTACCTCTTTTAAAAATTTTTGATTTTTGAATCTGATTTTTAAAATTTCGTGCAGTTTCTTTCATCTCAATCATTGATGTAAATTTTTAATCATCCATCTTTCAAAAGTTTAGGAATCACGCTAGAGAATATTTTTTATAATAGCTTATGTAATACGTAACAAGGCATGTTTCACCATGAATTCCTAGACTCAATAAAATTTGTGCACTTATCACGTCACTACGGTTTAGAGTTGAGGAGTACTACAATTCTAAATAGATCCTTAAGGATCACTAGTAGAGACTTTAGCCCGTGAGATTTGTGTCTTTCATCCTTTTAGAGTGTTTTAAGCAATCTCCGAGTCACAAGTTGATTCAACTTTCTTTGGGTCCGCACTAAATCGTTGTATGATCTCATTATTTTTCATAAAATTTTGGCTTGATCACTGAGAACGACATCACTTTCGAGTTGTAAGAAACACGTGTCTTGAAATTTGTCCCGGTCACTAGGATTTTCATCCATACACCTACCACTTTCCCCCCATATCACATTTCCATTCACTTCACACATTATATTCCCATGCTCTTCCATATTCCCACATATTTCCCCACACCATCACCTGTCATCTCCGTATCATCTTTCATTTCCAAATAAAAGAGTGTGATTTCAAATGTAAATGTCTTAATTCTTGGTTTGAAAAGAGAGAGAAAAAAAAAAGGGAAAAAATAGCAAAAATAGGAACAATATAAAAAAGAAAAAAAATAGAGAAAAAGAAAAAAAATAGATAAATAAAAAAAATCGAAAAATCGAAAAAAAATAGAGAAAAGAAAAGAAAGAGAGGTTGTAGTTAGTAGTTGGTTTTGAAATAAAGACATTTGTGCCTAAAAGTGTTATACACGCTCTCACATCGCATTTCCATCCATTTTTACATTCATCATTACACTCTTCTCGGATATCCATCACCATTCCATCTTATCTTTCATCTCATATCCTTCCCATTTCATTTTCCCTCACCCATAATCATCCATATTTTCCCTAGGTGTTTGGGCAAATGAAAGTCAACGTGGTGAATAACTCGACGTTCTCACTATAGTGGTTAGCATTCTTTCATGAGATCAATTTTCTTTCTTATTGTTCGTTCTTTCTTATGTGTGTGTGAGACGTTTGAACTTTCTTACATTTACTCACCTCCTCACACACAAGAGCGATACACTAACCCAAATCTCGAGAGTTCGTTTGAGAGAGAGATATCCGTGAGATTTGAAGTTGAAGCGTTGATTTCGAAAAGGCAATCTAGCAATTACTCTTGTGATACTTGACCTGTTTTGACTAATTCACACCACACACGTTGAGTTCTAGGAAGGATATGCCTTGTGTATTTACTTAGCTAAACTTTTTATGATTCTAGCTTGTATTTCTCAAAATATTTCTCATATGATGGATTGTGCAATTATTCTATGCCTAATAAGAGATTAACTACCCTTCAATAAATCTTTTGCAAATAAGAATTTTGTGTATATATTCCCTACAAACCCTCACGAGACTCAACTCGTCCTGTAGGGAAACCTATAGGTTTAAAGGCTTGTTGCACATGCTAAGTACAATCGCAAGTGCCCGCGAAAGTGGTACACTTTTGGTTACTTATCTTTCTCTTTCTCTCTATCTTATTGCTCGAGGACTAGCAACTCTCTATTTGGAGGGGTGATAAGCACCCAAAACTGTACATTTTATACCTCGAATAGATGTACTTTAGTTGCTAATTCTTGACAATATGGGTCTTATGTGCTTAAATATTTATCTCGTAGGTCAAATGTCCGTTTGCGATGTCAAAAGCTATATATCGAGGCAAATGCGCATTTTATGGAGCTAATTACCAACTCCGAAACCTTACCCGAGCTTAAGCCTAGCCTAAACCTACCGTAAACCCTGTGTGTGTTTTGTTTGTCCCTTTTTATTATTTTTTAGATTTTTAGTTTGAGTCATTTTTATTTTTAGGATTTATTTTTGATTTATTTAGGATTTTTAGGTTTTATTTACTATTTTTATATTTTATTAGTATATTTTTATTTCATCTTTATTTTTATTAGTTATTAGTTTTATTTTTATTAGGATTAGATTATTTTAGGATTTCATTTATTAGTTTTATTTGATTTTACACTTAATTAGAATTTTAGTTTTAGTTTTATTAGATTTTTATCTTTTTATTTATTTTTTTTAATTTTATTTTTAATTTAAGTCTTTATTTTATTATTAGAAGTAGGATTTTTATTTTAGATTTTTAGTTTTATTACTTTTAGTTTTTTTTAGTGTTATTTTTATTTAGGTCCAAATTAAACACACACACGCACATAAACTCACTCATACCCAACTCGCCTACACCTAAACCCACTCATACCCAACCCTTACCCTACACCCTCATACACCCTATCTAACTCACATCATCTTCTTCCTAACCTCACACTCTCTCTCCTTTCTTTTCCCCCATTAACAACCTCACCTCCCTCAACCCAACACCATCACCATCCATGTCCCCACCTTATACCCCCATACCCTATTAAACCCGCCACCACCAGCTGGTGGTGGCTTGCCCCAAAACCGTCTACGACTCTACTTCCCACCTCGCCGGAACCCAGCCACCTCCGACGACGACCTCCCTTATACCCCCTCGGATCCTAGTCCACTTGCACCTGACCCGGAGCCTCAGACCAACCCTTTGCCTCCTCCATTCCACGACCAAAACCCCACCTGAACCCCTGCTTCCGCCATCATCTTCGACGTACCCCCGTCGGAGCAGCAGCGACCTATCTCCAGCCGCCTGAACCAAAAATGCACCTCAACCTGCAACCACGATGGCGACGTCGTCATCCCTCCAGCCCTCCTCCGACGACTTCCTAACCCTCAACCGCCGGCGGACAACCAAACCGTCGGCCAACCAAAAACTCAGAAATCTAACATCCACAACCCATAACCTTGAACCCGAACCTGCCTTTACTCTTATCGGACCATAACCCGGACCTGCCAACTCGCAACCCACCCAAATCCGACCCCTCTCTCTCTTTCTCTCCTAGATCCGTCCAAACTCCAAAACCGAACCCCATTTCCATTTTCACCAAACCCATGTGAGCTTCCAAATTCTTACACGATTTTGTCCCTGCATAACAAGAAGCCAAAAGACCAAGTCAACCAAAACTAAAAACCTATGTGTCCACTTAAAACCAATTTAAACCCATTTAACCCCATTTTCCCTATTATACCCCCAACCATCTCTTTTACCCAATACCCAAAAATACCCTTGTAACAAATCAGATTTTTTATTCTCTTTACTACCATTTATCCTTACACCTCACCACTCCCATGCACACTCAAGCCAATTCTCAATTTAGCCCCCCAAGCTCCATGCATAATATTTAAAGAGGATGAAGATCCCATTTAAAAGAAGAGCTAGATAAATAGGAATTTTGAGAGAGAGAAAGTTTAGGGTTAGAAATAACTTAGGATAAACACCATTTTGTAAATAGTTTTTATTTTTCTTTTTGAGATTATTGAGTGATAAATGTGTGAGGATTATTTGAGTAAAATTTTTATGTAATATTGTTTGGATCACTCAAGTTGATGGATTATGAATTTTAACTCATGCATTGAAGATCAATTAAGCATCAAGAGATTGGGGTTTGATTGTTCTTTTCTCATCTCATTTATTTTATGTCTTTGATTATTAACTTGTCATATTTCATATCATGTTAGGCTAAATCCCCTTTCAAGGGGTGGGGTAAAACCCTTATTTGATGTTATTTTATTTTTATTAGTTTAATTACTTGAAAAGTCCCTTTGAATGTTAGTTTTGATCCCTCGCCCTTAAATTTACGCCTCAAGAGAGGGTAAATGATTTTCGAAAGAAAATCGAAATTCTAGTTATAATACCCATTTTTTATTCGAACTAGAAATATGGTTTTCTTAAGTGGGGTATTATAACTTGAATTTCAACTCTAAAATTATTTTCTAAGATTTTCATGAATTTTAATACATCGATCCTAGCGGGTGATTAATTAAAAGGAGTGTAGATCTATTTTTCTAGAGTTGTGGGGTGTTAAACTTAATTTTCTAAAAGGTTACTATTTGATATACCCGTTTATATCCTCGGCTTAGATGAGGATTACCTCCACAACGGACGATCCTAAGAGGGGCCGACCCTTCACCAGACCCCAGCTGGCCTCCACCAGGCCCAGACGACCCTACGAGGGGCCGACCCTTCACCAGAACCTAGCCGACCCTACGATGGGCCGACCCTCCACCAGGCTCCAGACGACCCTACGAGGGGCCGACCCTTCCCCAGGCTCCGGACGACCCTACGAGGGTACGACAGTACGAGGCCAGAATCAAGCCAGACTCACTACTGGAAAAAGAAACTTTGCCCTCGGCCTCGTCTCATAGGCCGAGGGTGACATCATGACAGCGCGTGGTTCGGGACACGCGTGGAACAGTGCGCGTCAGACTCATATGACACGTGGCAGACCGTTATAACCGAATCACACCCTCACGTGAGGGAATATTATGTCATCATTTGGCATCTACAGGTGTCAACAGGGAATTGGTTAGATCATTATTCACATGCACCATGCTTACTTGGGGGGTACACTACACCCCCTAAGACCTATATATACTTGTCACCTACAACCCTACAGGGGATCGATCCATGAACAGTAGCCCTAGCTAAAACTCTGCTTGTACACACACAGTAGAGAGAGAGAGAGGGTTATGTGCATTGTATCCAAGGCCATTAGTGCCCATACTTAGTGGATCTCACACTCACAGTGGATGTAGGCCAAATTGGCTGAACCACTATACATCATTGTCTAATTTCCTCTTATACTCATTCCCTTCTATACACTCATGTATCTCTATGGCTGCCATGGATGCTACTGCTTGAGCTCACTAACACTTATCTGGTGGTGCTAAATCTTAGCATCATCAGTTTGGCGCCGTCTGTGGGAACGAGAAGACATCACTTCCTTTGTACAGCTTGACCTCACTGGGCACTCTGGTGGTGAACCAACACTCCCCCTGAGAGGAGGTGTTTCACCATTGAAAAAGACCCACTAAGGTTCCCAAGCTCACCAGCATTTTCTTCAGTTCAACTTTTCATAGCTCAAGCACATGGCACCTGAGATGCCACCGCCACCGCTTCCCCCGCCGGATGAGGGGGGAAGACCCAGTTCCAGTCAGCCGCCGCCTCAGTCTGAGATGGCTGATGTGGCAGCAGCCCTAAAGTCTCTGGCAGCAAGCCAGCGGATGATGCAGGAGCAGTTCACAGCTCTGAGCCAGAACATACTGAGACCACCAGGGGTCTCACCTGAGATGATTACTCCGGCAGCAGCCCCAGGACAGCATGAGGCCAGGGGGCCACCCCAGGCGCCACGCAAAGACCTGCCACCCCCTCAGCGGCGTAGGGATGTTGCTGACCCCAGGCGTTTACGCCTGGGGAGGCAAGGAAACCCTTGCCCTGAAGACAGGTATGACGATCTGGAGGGGGAGGAGGCCCCAATAGAATGCTGGGAACCCTATGAGGTCTCCAACAATACTGTGCGACCCCTCCAGGACAGTAGAGGGAAGTGTGGGAGACCAAACCCTGATGATCATCCAAGAGGCTCTGCTTTTGATTGCTTGAGCAAGGGGTCGGCCTTTGAGAGACTAGGCCCAGTAAATGACCTGCGAGAACAGTTATCCAGGCCAAGGAGTGCTGCAAGATCCAGGAGGGAGGCAGCCGATGGCCGACCCCGAGGACGAGATGACGGCCAAAGGGAAGTGAACAGCCGACACAGGCCTGCTGCAGCAGAACCCTCCGACCACCTCGGAGAGGCGGCAGGGGATAACATCGGCCAGGCCGACCCTGTGAGTCCCTGGAATGACTTAATCCAGCGGTTAGAGGATAAGATTGGTGATATATTGAAGAGCCGAGACCCTCTTCAGAGGGGATACACCATAGGCTCACCCTTTGTGGCAAAGATAGTCAACTTCCCCACGCCGTCAAAGTTCAAGCCACCTATGGTCACCCCAAGGTATGATGGGAGCACCAACCCCGTCCACCACGTGGAGATGTATCAGTCGGCGGCAGACATATACTCTATCTCAGATGAGATGAGGTGTCGTGCCTTCTCTGGTACCCTGACAGGGGCTGCGCATGTGTGGTACACGTCTCTTCCAAAAAATTCCATTGGAAACTTTAAGCAGTTGGCAGACCTGTTCATCCATAATTTCTGCTTTGGGGTGAGGCCACAGAAGAAGACCACCCACCTGCTCTATGTTAAGCAGGGAAAGAGTGAAAGTCTGAGGGACTATATAGCGAGATTCAATAAGGAGAAGCTGGAGGTAGAAGACTATGAGGAGAGCATAGCTATGCCAGCCCTAATTGGAGGACTCCAAAAGGGGAAGCTGTTATGGAAGCTTGCTGAAGACCCTCCGAGGACGATGGCCGAGCTGTTGTCAACAGCAGGAAAGGTGATGAACGCCGAAGAGGCGATGGCTGCAAAATATGAAGACGAAAGAGGAGGTGCTAGTGGGAGTAAATACCCCAAGAAGAACAAAGAGGGGAAGAAGAGAACCATGGATGATAAGTTCGCGGGGTACACCCCTCTGACAGTCAGCTGTGAACAGATCCTCAATGAGATAAATAGTGATCGGACGCTGAAGTGGCCTGAGAAGCTGAGGGCAGCCCCCGGCAAGAGGAATAAGAACCTGTGGTGCGAATTTCACCAAGACCACGGACACGTGACGGATAAATGCTTTGCTCTGAAAGACGAGATTGAGAAGATGCTGAAGGAAGGGAAGCTCAGAAAGTACGTCGACAAAGTCGACTTCAAGAGGGGCCGAGAGGACGACCCCAGAAAAAAGCGAGTTGATGCATGTAAAGAAGGTCCCAAAAAAGAAGGGACGACCCCTCTGATGATGAGGACGACCCTGACCTCCCGCCGAGAGACGACCACGGTCCTGTCAAGAGGCTCAATATGATCTCGCTCGGTGTAGGAATGATCTCCGGGGGATTAGCAGGAGGAGGGTCTGAGGTCACTGACAGGAAGGCCCATGTTGCTGAGGCTAAGGCGGTGACGAAGGTGGTGCACTCAACCTCCCTAGAGGTCAAGTCATAAAAAAGAAAGAAGGTTGACATGGACACTTTGATAGTGGGATTTTCAAGGATGGACTTCAAAGGCCTCTTGGCCCCGCATGATGACCCTCTCGTCATCACTACCAGGGTGCACGGGTGCGAAGTGCCGAGGATCCTGGTAGATGGGGGCTCATCCGCAGATGTGATGTTTTGGCCATGTTTCAAGGCTTTGGGCCTCAGTCGTGCCAGACTTGTCCCATACCATCATCCGTTGATTGGGTTCAGTGGGAAGAAGGTTCACCCCCTGGGAATATATGAGGCTGATGTCAGGATGGGGGACGAATGGCCGAGATGGCTCACCAAGAGGGTCAGTTTCTTTGTGCTGGATGAGCATGTGTTTTCGGCATACAACATCATACTGGGACGTGTGGCCCTCAAGGGGTTTGAAGTTGTCCCGTCCACAGTCCACCAGATGGTTAAGTTCCCTACCCCTTACGGGGTGGGGGAAGTTCAGGGAGACCAGACGACAGCGAGAGAGTGCTACTACAGCTCCGCTGAAGAAAGGGAGGCACACAAGAGGGCTACAGCCACTTACAACATTGATACCCTGGACCCCAGGGACGAGACGAAGCTCAAAAAAAGAGAGGCCGCTGAGGAGGTAGAACCCATCATCCTCGATGAGGATGACCCGGGAAAAACCGTCCAAGTTAGCAAGTCTCTGGAGCCCAGTATCAAGGAAGACCTCATCAAACTGTTGAGGAGAAGGCGAAGCGTCTTCGCGTGGAGTCATGTAGATATGCCAGGGATCGACCCTGAAATCATGTGCCACAAACTCAATGTGGTAGAGGGAGTGAAGCCGATAAAGCAGAAGAGGAGGATTTATTCTAGAGAGAAGTACGAGGTCATCAGGGATGAGGTTAAAAAATTAGAAGACGCTGAATTTATCAGAGAGGTCATCTACCCTGAATGGCTGTCCAATGCAGTCATTGTCCCAAAGGCCAACGGGAAGTGGCAGATGTGTGTGGACTTCACAGACCTCAACAAGCACTGCCCCAAAGACAGCTTCCCTCTCCCTCGCATTGACCAGATGGTAGACGCTACCGCAGGCCATGAGCTCATGAGTTTTATGGATGCCTACTCAGGGTATAACCATATCTTCATGAACCCTGATGATTCGGAGAGGACTGCCTTCATCACTGATAAGGGGACATACTGCTATAGGGTCATGCCCTTTGGCCTAAAGAATGCAGGGGCAACGTACCAGCGCCTCGTAAACAGAATGTTTGAAGATCAAATTGGGAAGTCTATGGAGGTCTACGTAGACGACATGCTGACTAAGAGTCTGAAGGCAGAGGATCATGTGGCAGACCTGGAGAGGACCTTCGATACGATGGACAAATATCAGATGAAGCTTAACCCGGCCAAATGTGTCTTCGGGGTCGGAGCAGGGAAGATCTTGGGGTTCATTGTCAATCAAAGAGGCATCGAGGCCAATCCTGAAAAGATAAAGGCCCTTATTGAGATGAAGACCCCCAAGTCCATTAAAGACGTTCAGAGGCTCACAGGGAGAGTGGCTGCCTTGAACAGATTTGTGTCAAGGGCCACAGACAGGTGTCTACCATTCTTCAAGATCCTCAGGAAGGCCTTTGAATGGAGTAAAGAGTGTGATGAGGCTTTCAAGGAGCTAAAATCATACTTAGGGTCTCCCTTGCTGCTGTCACGGCCCGTGCAGGGTGAACGACTTTACGTGTACCTCGCCGTCTCAGAGTCTGCCATCAGCGCAGCCATTGTGAGAGACGAGGACGGAATACAGAAGCCTGTATATTTTAACAGCAAGGCACTCCAGGGGGCAGAGCAAAGATACCCGAGGATGGAAAAGTTGGCCTACGCCTTGATCCATGCCTCAAGGAAGATGAAACCATACTTCCAGTCCCATACTATGGTCATCCTTACTGACTCTCCTCTTAGGCAGGTCCTACACAAGCCTGAAAAATCAGGAAGGCTAACGACCTGGGCTATAGAGCTAGGGGAGTTCGATATTGTGTATCAGCCCAAGACAGCCATTAAGGGGCAAGCGCTGGCAGACTTCGTGCCTGAGTTTACTTGGGAGAGCGATGAAGCCGAGGGTGAGACCCCCGGGGAGACAGATATCCAACAAGACAGGATCATCGACACGCCTGCGGCCAGGGCTGAGGCAAGCACCGCTAAGGGGAATGCAACCGAAAACGAAGAGGGAAGATACATCTTTAGACAGGGGTCCCTCTCCGAGGGAAGTTTCTCAGAAGAAAAGACCATGTGGAGACTCTTCGTCGACGGGTCCTCTTGCGAAAGCGGGAGCGGAGCTGGACTGATAGTATCAGCACCCGATGGCATAGACATCGAGTACGCCCTGAGGTTCAATTTCAAAGCCTCCAACAATGAGGCTGAGTATGAGGCCTTAATAGCTGGCCTTTCCTTGGCGAAATCTCTTAGTATCGGCCAAATTTTGGTTCACAGTGATTCGAGGCTGGTGGTGAATCAGATACTAGGAGCCTATGAGGCCAAGGATGAGAGGATGGCTAGGTACCTTGAGAAGGTGAGGTCATTGCTGAAGGACTTTAAAGAAGTGAAATTCAAGAGGATACCTAAGCTCGACAATGGCCGTGCTGACGCCCTTGTAAGGTTGGCCTCAGCTACTAGGACAGACATAAGGAGGACAGTCCCGGTAGAAATCTTGCTTCGACCAACTATTGAAGACGTCGAGGGAACACTTGGCATTTGCATGAATGTTTCTCAAGAACCGTCATGGATGGATCCTCTGATAAGATACATTAAAGAGGGAGAGATGCCAGAAGCAAGCCAAGAAAGGAAGAAGCTGAGATACAGGGCTGCAAAGTTCACTGTCATCGGAGACACGCTGTACAAAAAGGGGTTCCTACTCCCCTTACTTAGGTGTGTGCATCCCTTAGAAGTCCCTTCTATTCTGCAAGATGTGCATGAAGGGTCGTGCTCAAGCCACATTGGGGGTAGATCCTTAGCGAAGAAGGTGGTCACCTAGGGCTACTGGTGGCCGACCTTGGGGAAAGATGCCGCAGCATATGTAAAGAAGTGTGACAAATGCCAGAGATTTGCCACCATCCCTCACCAGCCCCATCAGCCTCTCACCTCCATTACATCCCCTTGGCCGTTCGCAGTGTGGGGGATTGATTTGGTAGGACCCTTACCGAGAGCAGTCAATAACTATCGGTTCCTCATCGTAGCAATTGACTACTTTTCAAAGTGGGTAGAGGCCGAACCGATGGTCACGATCACGGAGCAGAAGACCTTCCAGTTTATCTGGAAGAATGTGATATGCAGATATGGTCTACCCAACACCCTCATCTCGGATAACGGGACCCAGTTCAAGAATGCCTCTTTACAGAAGTACTGTGAGAGGGTAAGTATCAAACAATTTTTCTCCACCCCTGGCCGACCTCAGGCCAATGGGCAAACCGAAGATACGAACAGGACAATCTTAGATGGGATTAAGAAGAGGCTTGAGGAGGCAAAAGGAAGATGGGTCGAGGAGTTATATGCAGTGTTGTGGGCATACAGGACGACAGTAAGGACCTCTACTGGGGAGACCCCCTTCATGTTAGCTTATGGATCAGAAGCAGTCATCCCCACCGAGGTCGAGTTTCCCACTCATAGGGTCCAAATGTACGACCCCCAGGGAAATACGGAAGAGAGGAGACTTGACCTGGATTTGATTGAGGAAAGAAGGGAGGATGCTGAGATAAGGCAAGCTTCCTACCAGCAGAGGACCGCAAGGTTTTACAACCAGAGGGTGAAACAGAGTCCAATCACAGTAGGAGACTTGGTTCTCAAAAAGACTTGGCAGAAGCCCAATAAACTCCATCCTAATTGGCACGGCCCCTATAGGGTCACCGATGAAGTTGTCCCTGGGACCTATAGATTAGAAAACCTAGAAGGGGAACCATTTTCCAACCCCTGGAACGCAGATCATTTGAAGAAATACTACCAGTAGTGTTGTAAGGTCTTGATAGACCATAGTTGTAATAGGAGTTGCTCCAACAGAACACTCGGAAAATTAATGAGAAATATCAGTGCTTCCTTCATCCTGTTGTCAGTCCTAGCATGAATGGAAACATCTACAGAAATCCATTAATTTGGAAAGTTGATCCCTCGACTATAATTGGGATCAGTGGAGGGGACGACCCCACCACTGTCCTCAAGAAAGACGAGGGAAGACTTGAAAAACCATTAAATTGGAAAGTTGATCCCTCGGCTATAATGGGGATCAGTGGAGGGGACGACCCCACCACTGTCCTCAAGAAAGACGAGGGAAGACTTGAAAAACCATTAAATTGGAAAGTTGATCCCTCGGCTATAATGGGGACCAGTGGAGGGGACGACCCCACCACTGTCGTCAAGAAAGACGAGGGAAGACTTGAAAAACCATTAAATTGGAAAGTTGATACCTCGGCTATAATGGGGACCAGTGGAGGGGAAGACCCCACCACTGTCCTCAAGAAATACGAGGGAAGACTTTAAAAACCATTAATTTGGTTATTTGAACCCTCGGCTATAATGAGGACCAGTGGAGGGGACGACCCCACCACTGTTCTCAAGAAAGACGAGGGAAGACTTTAAAAACCATTAAATTGGTTATTTGAACCCTCGGCTATAATGAGGACCAGTGGAGGGGACGACCCCACCACTGTTCTCAAGAAATACGAGGGAAGACTTTAAAAACCATTAATTTGGTTATTTGAACCCTCGGCTATAATGAGGACCAGTGGAGGGGACGACCCCACCACTGTTCTCAAGAAAGACGAGGGTAGACTTTATTTAAAAAACCATTAATTTGGTTACTTGAACCCTCGGCTATAATGAGGCCACATGAGGGGACGACCCCACAGTGGTCCTCGAGAAAGACGAGGGAGGGGTTAGTAGCAAATTAGCAAGGAACAAACCATAACAGAATTAAATATGGAAGACAGCAGTTATGGGAGATAGTTGTGAAAGGAAGAGACGATGGTATTAATATAAAGCATCAAGTGTTTTACAATACATAGAACAAAAACACAAAAATGAGGGTATGGGACACAGACGGCCACCCTAAGAGATGATATCAGAAGGCAGAGCCTCAACATCAATGGGAATGGTCTCCTCTGTTACCAGCACCGGATGATCTTCAGATGTACCGACCCCTTCGAGCTGGACTTGGGACTCCACCTAGTTGAGGGCCTCGGCAATTAGGGGATCGTCCAATTGAACACCCTCCAGTGAAGGGCGAACAGAGGAAACCACATCGCCAAATTTGAGGACGACCCATCGGCAGGCCGTCCTAATCCCCCTTTCAAGATATTCAAGGCCGAAGCCTTGAAATTCATCTGAAGTCTTGTATGCCTCCACAGCATCAGCCTCAGCTTTCTTGATGGCTACTTCCAGATCAGTCTTATGCTGGGCCTCCAGGTTGATCAGAGCCTCGTCCTTGTCCTTGATCAACAAGTCCTTAGCCTGCAGATCGGCGTCATGTTACTTCGTCAGCTCATCAAGGACTCTAGCGTGCTCAGTCCTTGTGCTCTCCAGCTCGGCCCTAGCAGTGTCCAACTCTGTCCGTAGGTCAGCCTCTTGTTGAATGGCCCTCTCAGCTTCATGGAATTTCTGTTGGTTCTCAACCATCCACTTGGTGGCTGAGGTGAGCGCACAGACGGACTGCAAGAAAAAATGAACAAATGTCAAGAGGGGCCGAGGGAACAGTTAATGAAAGAATGAAATTAAAGAAGGTCAAGACCAATACCTGAGCAAGGGAGTGCAGACCGAAGTCGTACACTTTAGCTGGAGGCATCTTTGCCAAGAACTCGAAGTCAGAGGCCGATGGTGCAGAGAACATCGAGGCCTTGGCCGCCCTCAAGTTGGCAATAAGGGATGAGGGGTCGGCCCTCAGATGGGACAGATTCTGAGACCAGAAGGCCCCCATGCTCGACGAAGAGGTCGTACCCTCAGAGGCTTCGACCCTCGCCCTCGTCCTTGGATCAGGACGATGCTCAACAGGAGTCTCAGGCTCCTTCCTCTTGTGGCTATCAGAGGTCGGCTCAACAACCGTCGACCCTGAGGCCCTTGTCTTCTTTGGAGCTTGCTGAGGCTCCTTCCCCTTTTTCTTCGACAAACCAGCAAGTAGGCTTGGAGCAATCATTTCCCAGAGGTAGTCTGGTGTACCTACAGGACGATCTGATAAGACGACGACATGTCAGAAAATCTCAGAGATAAAGAGAGAACACTTCAAAAATAAGTAAAGAAGGGAAAATGTTCAGTATAACTCACATAGTTCTGTCAGAGGGCCGACCCTCAGACCAGCTTCTTTAAGGAAGCGGGGGGTCATCAGATCTTCGAACTTTGGGATCTCACCCTCTCTCCCTCGTCCCCTCAGATACTCAACAATATCCCTTTCCTCCAGGCTAAGTCCGGGGTCTGACCTAGCTTTCATTGAGGGATTAGACCATTTGTTAGGGACCCTCGGACCGTCGGCAGAAGGGGACGCCTCGGCAGAGCTCCCCCATGCCCCAGAAATGAAGAAGAACCTCTTTTTCCAATCATGATTGGAAGTTTGAGCCACGTGGATCAGCTTCTTCTCAGACCTTCTCGCCCCCAGATGATAGTATCCGGGCTGTTTAGATGAAGAGGTGATATTGTAGCAGGCCAAGAACACGTCGGACGAGGGCTCATCAGTGAAAGAGTTTTTCCACAAAGAGATATACCCCAGAATCGTCCTCCAAGAGTTGGGTGGAAGTTGCGAGGGAGAGACGCCCAGAGCCGACAGAATATCTACAATGGCAGGGTGGAAGGGAAGTCTGACACCTACTTTGAACATTTGCTCGTAGACTGCAACCTCTCCCTCTTCACCCTCAAAAACCCTCTCAGCCTCAGAGGGCACCCTCATAGTTACCCCAGAGGGCAATCCGTAAATATGACTCCATATCAGAAGGTCCCTATCCCTAACAGAGGAGATAAAAGACGAGGCATGGGAGGTATCAACCTCATCATCTGTATCGTCATCCTCGTCCTCACCCCCTTCCCCCTCATCACCTGCAGGAGAACCCTGAGGAAAAGCCACTTGGAAGGCATTGGGGGAAAGAGTTGTCACAGGGACAGCCTCAGAGGGGATCGTACCCTCGGCCCCTCTCGGGGAGGGCTAAGATCAGACGTGTCCCTTCTACCAGACGTCCCGGCACCAGTTAGAGAGAAGGCTCTCTTGTCCATTTCGCTTGGTTTGGGAGTGTCGGCCGGACGAGATGACGACCCACAAGACTCAGAGGGTTCAGATGGCCTTATGGTGGCAAGAGGAATGGGAAAGATGGGTCGTACCCAATTAGGGTCGGCCCCTCGTCTCCTCTCTTCCTCTTCCTCTATTCGTCTGATCTCGGCAAAGAGTTTTTCTCTCAAGGGTGGGAATTCAGACACTAGGTTGTAAAGCCTCCTAAGCATTAAAGGGAAGACTCTACACTTGGAGAAATTACACTACACTTGACTAATTTAGCTACAAACAAGTGGGGAATTGACCAGGTTTAACTTTTGGATTGAACAAAGAACTTAAAGGTGTTCGTCAAGAACGATCCAAGAACCAGTTACCGGAGAAGACACCGGAAAAAGCTAAGGGGAACTCGAAGCTGATGTAACCCTATGACCCTACAAAACAATCAGAATTGAAGACAAAGGAAAGCTCTTAATGAAGGAGAATACCTGATAAAGAGGGAGAGTAACGCTGCTGAGACCTGACGAAATGAAGGCTGCAAGTGGCGAAGCTTACTGGTTCTAGAGAGAGAATAGACTTGGGCGCGAAGAAGAAGAAGATGAAGAGAGAGAATTTGAAAATCTCTTAAATACTTTGGTAATGAGTGGACCCATTTACCAAAGAAAGCTATAATTAGGGCACAAGGCCCCAAGCACACTGCACAGCCGCCCTGCCTTGGAAACTGGAACAGCAATGAGTATCTCCACAGGTGTCACTCACCTAACTGATCACACGTGTCTCGAATTCAGCAAATATCCCTCTGCCATCTCAATGATACCTATGGCTAAGGGCTGGGGGGTGATTGATATACCCGTTTATATCCTCGGCTTAGATGAGGATTACCTCCACAACGGACGACCCTAAGAGGGGCCGACCCTTCACCAGACCCCAGCTGGCCTCCACCAGGCCCAGACGACCCTACGAGGGGCCGACCCTTCACCAGGCCCTAGCCGACCCTACGATGGGCCGACCCTCCACCAGGCTCCAGACGACCTTACGAGGGGCCGACCCTTCCCCAGGCTCCGGACGACCCTACGAGGGTACGACAGTACGAGGCCAGAATCAAGCCAGACTCACTACCGGAAGAAACTTTGCCCTCGGCCTCGTCTCATAGGCCGAGGGTGACATCATGACAGCGCGTGGTTCGGGACACGCGTGGAACAGTACGCGTCAGACTCATATGACACGTGGCAGACCGTTATAACCGAATCACACCCTCACGTGAGGGAATATTATGTCATCATTTCATGCACCATGCTTACTTGGGGGGGTACACTACACCCCCTAAGACCTATATATACTTGTCACCTACAACCCTACAGGGGATCGATCCATGAACAGTAGCCCTAGCTAAAACTCTGCTTGTACACACACAGTAGAGAGAGAGAGAGGGTTATGTGCATTGTATCCAAGGCCATTAGTGCCCATACTTAGTGGATCACACACTCACAGTGGATGTAGGCCAAATTGGTTGAACCACTATACATCATTGTCTAATTTCCTCTTATACTCATCCCCTTCTATACACTCATGTATCTCTATGGCTGCCATGGCTGCTACTGCTTGAGCTCACTAACACTTATCTGGTGGTGCTAAATCTTAGCATCATCACTATTAAAATTACATTTGCAACGAGAGTTGATTTGTTATTTTGATATTAATTTGGGAGAATTAAATTAATTAATTAGAATAGCTAAAATTTGTGGTGTAATCTCACTCCTTGATTGTTCTCACAATTATTACCTCACTTTATCTCTTATTTTTGTTTAGACTTTATTTTTCATTTTAGTAACTTTCTAGTTAGTTGTTTTCATCTCACATTTTAATTTAGTGTTATTTCACCTCACCTCACCCTATTGTTTTAATATTGAAAAAGCTAAAAAAAATCAGAAAAGAGAAAAAGCACAAAAAGAAAATAAAAAGTGAAATAAAATTTTGTTCCCTTCGCTTTACAACCTTGAAAGTGGATTGATACCCTTACTTACCTCTACACTTGAGTCGTTATCTTTTGTAAGTATTTTAATGTTTTGATTAGAAGGACTTTTCAAGCAACGATAAAGGAAAAAAATATACACCGAAAAGTTATTTCTATCAAAGGTAAATCCCAAACTTGGATGAGGTAACAGAAGAAATAGCAGAGCTTCAGGGTGGTTTGACGGAAGACCAAAGCCAATAGGGAGCCCGGCCAAAATCGGGTATGAGATCGACCTGAGAGGGAAAACGGTTCGAATTTATTTTTAAAAGGAGAAAGGAGAAACTTTTGGGTATTTCGGAAGGAGGAAACAAAATGTTTTTTGTATTTTTTTTAAAAATGATGGAAAAAGGAGAGGGGTCTCAGCATGATTATTATTAATGTTATTATTAGGTTCTCACTTGTACTAAGTTTGCCTAAATGTAGAAAAGAAATGTCGGACATGACCCGATCCTGGGATAATAGGGTTTGAAAAATATGTAAGACATGATTGGACTTGTTTCCAGGCTCATAGATGAGGTACTGTTTTTAAAAAAAGGCAACATCACGTGAAAATTTGGGTGTTACACTAACGTGGAATTTCGACAGAGTTTCACATGGTAACCAGCAAACTAAATATGAGAGTCCTAGTTTTGACACCTTTATGAGGGTTATGCAATTGTTGGGTTTGTGGAAGGGTCCCCCCCTTTAGCAGTACTTCCACAATATACCTCTTGCCTATAAGGGAAATCATTCATCGGTATGCATGGACAATCCATTTAATATATCTTAGTGTATGTGAATTGCCTCATTATATACCTCGTGGGGACAATATGTGTGAGAGAGAATTCAATATACTCCATATATGTCAATGAGTTTCGTGTTATATACCTCTCGTTGTGAGTTTGATCAAGCGGTACGGTGCGAGGGGAACCGTTCGATATATGTCGAAGGTACGAGGCTAGTGGTAGGTGAGAGTCATATCACTTGTGTTAACTGTGACCCGCAGGTCCAGCGCCCATGAAAAAGTAACCCCCTAGTACGGGACAAAATTTTGGTAATACAGCACGCTCTTAGTGATGTAGTGTGCAAAAATGCATGAGTCTTAAATAACATATTATGGAAAGAGATTATTTTTATCATTTTTAATTTGCATGATGACTAAGGGGAAAACTACACTAATGGGGTGCTTATACAAGTATATCTAACATGAAAACTATACTACACATGGATACACGTGAGTAAGTATGTGGCATGGGAGTATATATAACTGAGTGTGTGTGGTAGTGAACCTATACATGGATCAACTACAAGTGGTGTGTGACATGTGTAAGTGAGCATATTTACAAGTGTGGTTGTGTGCTAATGAAACCTGAGCATGGATATGCTAAGTGGTGTGTGAAGCATGTAAGTGTAAAGTGAAGATGAGTGTAGGTGTGTGAAGTGTACATGAAGAGTATATACAAGTGTATGAAGTGTATAAGTGAGTGGAAAGTGATATATATATATGAGAGAGAGAGATATAAAAAGGTAAGGAGAGGAGAAAACGGAACATACAGGTATGTGCATGCGCACACATGCAGAAAAGAGTAGCGCCCACATGCAAAAATAGAGTCTGGTCCTCTTATATAAATCCCCAGCGGAGTCGCCATTGTGGCCATCCCGAGGGGGGCGGGTCTCCATAGGTGGATCCCTCCTTCCTTCCCCTTTTTTGACATGCGCATGGGATTACATCTTATATTGGGGCACTCGATCTTCGTCGATGTGGGGTGATATATAGAGATAGAGTTTCCAACTTATTTTGCACAAAATATGTAAAAGAAATGTTGCTACCTCAAGAGAATGACATCAAGGAAAATACTAATGCTTACGAAACCAAGTAGTTCAAAGGTCCAGGGACTAAGGTACGAAATGAGAAGGTGTTAGGCACCCATCCTGCCCTTTCGATCCTTTTATGGGCATGTGTTATTCTTCTCATGTAGAACTCCGTGATGTGTGTAATTATATGCATAATATTAATGGAGGATGGAATTGCTCGACTCGCGTCATGGATAAAGACGGAGTGAGGTGATCCTTAGGAGTGTTCCTAAAATAGTAATAAAAATATGATCTAAGTGTTTGTCGACTTACAAATCATTATGAAGGAATAATTGCGTATATCGGACAAGACACATGCAAACAAGCATATAAAATATACATACCATGAATGTATGATGAGAATAAAGTAACAAATATATGTGGGAGGACTCGAGTCGAGGGGTTTACCCAAGACGCCTACGTAGCCCGGAGGGCATCAAAGTCCACGTAGTTGGAAGAAAATATGGGGCGGGGTTCAACCCATAAATCCAATCGGGGACTTCATTTATATGTGTGTGTATAGAATAAGGTGTTTTAGTGTGAGAAAGTGTGATGAGAAATCCCTCTTTGGAATTTATAAGTGAACCCTCTTTTTCTTATTTTTAGGTTCTTCTATGAAAATAAAGTATATGCAAATACTAATAATAAAAATTTAGAATTAAGATATATGATGTGATGAAGTAAATTACTAAAGCAAAAATGAAGTAACTATGCAAAATTAAGAGAATCTAAAGACAAAGAGGAAGAAATGGGCCTCCTTACAAAGACTTGAAGTAGATCTTGCTTGTAGATATGCCAATCCCAAGATGAAATGATGGGGATTTGAGAAGGAGATTGGAAATTTACTCAAAAGAGTATGAAAATGATGGAAGGAATGTGGGAAATGGTTTTTTAAGGAAAGAACAACGCTGAATTCGAGGGAATTCTCTCTGAGAGGGATGTTAAAGGGTTCTGATGTGTGTTGAGGTGTGTGTCTCAAAGTTAGGTCATGAACTCTATTTATAAGGCCAAGGGGGTGCCGATCGAAATGGTCCTAGACCTGCCTATCAATAAAAAACTTAAGACACATTACCGATAGGCATGGTCCTCGGGTTGCCAAATGGCAATTTGAGGCATGTTTGTTTAAAAATGGCCGTAAAATTCGAACTGTAAGTCAAAATCGCGCACGGGGTAGACTGTTCAAAAGTGTATTCAGATCCCTTTCAGAATCTATTGGGACACTCGGGTTCAGGAGTTGATCGAAGTCAAATGGGGTTCGGAAGCACCCGTTGGTCACTAGATAGGAAATTCCTAGAGGAAAACAGATCGTTCATCTGAACCGTAAGGTAAATTACCGCATGGGATGGGCCATTGAAAAGGGTATTCAGTTCCCTATAAGAATCCATTGAGCCACTCCCAGGTACTGGAGTTTATCGAAGTCAAACGGGGCCTTAAAGCGCCCGCTGGTCACTGGATATGAAATTTTTAGAGGAAAATGGATAGTTTATCTCAATCGAAAGGACGATTAACCATTGGAAAGGATATTCAGTTCCCTTCAAGATTTTATTCAGCGTCGTTCAATTTGGAGAGTTGACCCTGGTCAAACGGAGCCCAGAAGCGTCCTCTGACCTTTCAGAGTAAAATTGATCATTCGTCCGTACTGTAAGGTTGATTCGTGTATGGGTTGGATCGTTAGAAAGGTTATTCAGATCCCTTAGAAGATTTTTTCATCTTTATTCGAGCTGAAGAGTTTATAGGAGTCAAACGGAGCCCGGGAAAGCCCGGTGGCCTCCGGATCAGTTTTTGGGGTAAAACGAATCAATCATTCGAACTGTAAAGATAATTCGGGCATGGGATAGACCATTGGAAAGGGGATTTAGGGCCCTTCAAATATTAATTCATCTTTATCTTAGGTGAGAAAGTTGATTGGGAGCAAAACGGGGCCCGAGAGCGCCCGGTGGCCTCCAGATCAGTTTTTATAGTAAAATGGATCATTCGTCCAAACGATAAGTCCAATTCGTGCATGGGGCTGACCGTTGGAAAGGGTATTAAATGACCCTCAAAGATTCATTGATTTTTCTCACAAGCGAGAAAGTTATCCGAAGTCAAACAGGGCTCAAGAGTGCCCGATAGCCTCTAGATCAGTACTCGGGGTATGACTTAAGGTTTGTGGTGAATGGGTGAGTGCTAGGTGTAACACCCCACCCGCTCAGGGACAGCGAACAAATCGCTACTATCGATAAAACTAACCAATTCCATAATATAACAAGGTATAGAGCATCTAATTCCCATAACAACAAAAGAGAACCCACTAATCTCAATCTCTTCAAATACGACTACAACCAAGTCTCTCGAATTACATACAACAGATAACTCGAAAATAAAATAAATCTCCAATGCTTTATACATAAAAATAAATACAATCTTCCAACTTGTATTCTCGAATAATCTTCCCAAAATAATCCACGCTAAAATCCATTCTCCAAATCAAATCCAAAGTGCACAAAATCCGCGTTGACCTTCCACTAAAAGAAAATATGGGGAAGTACACAATACGATAGGAAAGATGCTCAACAAATATTAGCGATGAATAAAACGTAACAATAAGAATATTCAAATCAAATGTGAATCTCAATAGCAATTATATAAATATAATTTCTCAACAACACATTAATCAGGTCACCATGCCTCACCATCGTACTGCGCCTATGCAATTTTCTAGCATATCCGGAAAAAAGAATATTGGTGGGTGCCCAACTTTAGTGCCATATTAAAATCTCATGACAACATGCTCAACACCAAATATAATACCATATGAATCGAAAATAGATTCCAACAAATATTTCCAGTTTTCCAAATGAATTTATCAATTTAAATATGAGTCAATAATCACAAGAAAACAACGAGAATAATACTCGCGGGATTAAGGAGCATATTGTGTAAAACCCCATACCTCAAACCACCAAAAGATACCAACAACAAATCTATCCAGAAGAGTCAAAATACACCATCAAAATTTGCTCCAAGAATCATAAAAAACTCCTCCAATAATCAACACCAAAACAACCCCCAAGAACACCTCAAAACCTAAGGTTTAATGCATAAATTAAAGGGTACTCTTTGTGTATAAAAGAGAGGAAAAGAAAATATGTTTGCTGCCAAAAAGTTGTACCAGAAAGGGTCACCCACGACCTTATTTTATAAGGCAAAGCCAAAAGAGTTGTGAACAAACTAAATTTCTCAAAGTTATCTGCTGCGCACGTTTTCTGGAGAGGTTGATCGATCGACCCCCAGGCATCGATCGATCAATCATGCCTAAAATCTGACAGTTTGCCTTGAAAAAAAATTATAAGGGAAAAAATTATAAAATCAGTATAAAATCCGTTTTAACTCCGTTTTCAAAACCGTTTGAAATTCTCGCCTTTAAAAATAATTCTCAACATAATTGAGCAATAAAAATAATTTTTATCTCAAAATTTATTTTTCCTCTTTATTTTGAAAATACCCCAAAAATTACGCGGGTTGTTACACTTCCCCACTAACAATGGAATTTCATTATCCAAATTCGCCGAATACCTAACTCTAAAAAATCAGGCCAACAATCTCCAAAAATAATCTCGTCACCAAAAATAAATTCCTCACATCTAATCTAGATGCCTAATGCAAAACGATTCTCTAAAAATAATCTATCTCCAAAAATACGGGCCACAAAAACGTAACAGACCCAAAATCCAAGACCCGATGGTGGTCGTATACCTAAGCTCTGATACCATTCTGTAACACCCCGCCCGCCTGGGGAGAGCAAATAGAGCGCTACTATCGATAAAACTAACCAATTTCACAATATAACAAGGTATAGAGCATCTAATTCCCATAACAACAAAAGAGAACCCATGAATCTCAATCTCTTCAAATACAACTACAACCAAGTCTCTCGAATTACATACAACAGCTAACTCGAAAATAAAATAAATCTCCAATGCTCTATACATAAAAATAAATACAATCTTCCAACTTGTATTCTCGAATAATCTTCCCAAAATAATCCACACTAAAATCCATTCTCCAAATAAAATCCAAAGTGCACAAAATCCGCGCTGACCTTCCACTAAAAGAAAATATGGGGAAGTACACAATACGACAGGAAAGATGCTCAACAAATATTAGTGATGAATAAAACGTAACAATACGAATACGAATATTCAAATCAAATGTGAATCTCAATAGCAATTATATCAATATAATTTCTCAACAACACATTAATCAGGTCACCACGCCTCACCACCGTACTGCGCCTATGCATTTTTCTAGCATATCCGGAAAAAAGAATATTGGTGGGTGCCCAACTTCAGTGCCATATTAAAATCTCATGAAAACATGCTCAAAACCAAATATAATACCATATGAATCGAAAATAGATTCCAACAAATATTTCTAGATTTCCAAATGAATTTATCAATTAAAATATGAGTCAATAATCACAAGAAAACAACGAGAATAATACTCGTAAGATTAATGAGCATATTGTGTAAAACTCCATACCTCAAACCACCAAAAGATACCAACAACAAACCTATCCAGAAGAGTCAGAATACACCATCAAAATTAGCTCCAAGAATCATCAAAAACTCCTCAAATAATCAACACCAAAACAGCTCCCAACAACACCTCAAAACCTAAGGTTTAATGCATAAATTAAAGGGTACTCTTTGTGTATAAAAGAGAGGAAAAGAAAATATGTTTGCTGCCAAAAAGTTGTATAAAAAAGGGTCACCCACGCCAAAATTTTATAAGGCAAAGCCAAAAGAGTTGTAAACAAACCAAATTTCTCAAAGTTATCTGCTGCGCACGTTTTCTGGAGAGGTTGATCGATCAACCCCCAGGCATCGATCGATCGATCATGCCTAAAATCTGACAGTTTGCCTTGAAAAAAATTATAAGGGACAAAAATTATAAAATCGATATAAAATCCGTTTTAACTTCGTTTTCAAAACCGTTTGAAATTCTCGCCTTCAAAAATAATTCTCAACATAATTGAGCAATAAAAATAATTTTTATCTCAAAATTTAATTTTCTTCTTATTTTGAAAATAAAAATTATGCGGGTGGTTACACTTCCCCACTAACAATGGAATTTCACCATCCAAATTCGCCGAATACCTAACTCTAAAAAATCAGGCCAACAATCTCCAAAAATAATCTCGTCACCAAAAATAAATTCCTCACATCTAATCTAGATGCCTAACGCAAAACGATTCTCTAAAAATAATCTATCTCCAAAAATACGGGCCACAAAAACGCAACAGGCCCAAAATCCAAGACCCGATGGTGGTCGTATACCTAAGCTCTGATACCATTCTGTAATACCCCCCCCCCCCCCCCGCCCGGGGAGAGCAAACGGAGCGCTACTATTGATAAAACTAACCAATTCCATAATATAACAAGGTATAGAGCATCTAATTCCCATAATAACAAAAGAGAACCCACTAATCTCAATCTCTTCAAATACAACTACAACCAAGTCTCTCGAATTATATACAATAGATAACTCGAAAATAAAATAAATCTCCAATGCTCTATACATAAAAATAAATACAATCTTCCAACTTGTATTCTCGAATAATCTTCCCAAAATAATCCACGCTAAAATCCATTCTCCAAATCAAATCCAAAGTGCACAAAATCCGCGTTGACCTTCCACTAAAAGAAAATATGGGGAAGTACACAATACGACAGGAAAGATGCTCAATAAATATTAACGATGAATAAAACGTAACAATACGAATACGAATATTCAAATCAAATGTGAATCTCAATAGCAATTATATCAATATAATTTCTCAACAACACATTAATCAGGTCACCACGCCTCACCACCGTACTGCGCCTATGCATTTTTCTAGCATATCCGGAAAAAGGAATATTGGAGGGTGTCCAACTTCAGTACCATATTAAAATCTCAAGACGACATGCTCAACACCAAATATAATACCACATGAATCAAAAATAGATTCCAACAAATATTTCCAGTTTTCCAAATGAATTTATCAATTCAAATATAATCACAAGAAAACAACGAGAATAATACTCACGAGATTAAGGAACATATTGTGTAAAATCCCATACCTCAAACCACCAAAAGATACTAACAACAAATCTGCCCAGAAAAGTCATAATACACCATCAAAATTTTCTCCAAGAATCATCAAACACTCCTCCAAGAATCAACACCAAAATAGCCCCCAAGAACACCTCAAAACCTAAGGTTTAATGCATAAATTAAAAGGTACTGTTTGTGTATAAAAGAGAGGAAAAGAAAATATGTGTGCTACCAAAAAGTTATACCAAAAAGGGTCCCCCACGACCTTATTTTATAAGGCAAAGCCAAAAGAGTTGTAAACAAACCAAACTTCTCAAAGTTATCTGCTGTGCAAGTTTTCTGGAGGGGTCGATCGATCGACCCCCAGGCATCGATCGATCGACCCCCAGGCATCGATCGATCGATCATGCCTAAAATCTGACAGTTTGCATTGACAAAAATTATAAGGGACAAAAATTATAAAATCAATATAAAATCTGTTTCAACTCCGTTTTCGAAACCATTTGAAATTCTCGCATTTAAAAATAATTTTCAGCATAATTTAGCAATAAAAATAATTTTATCTCAAAATTTATTTTTTCTCTTTATTTTGAAAATACCCAAAAAATTACGCGGGTTGTTACACTAGGGACCTAATGAGGTGCTTAGAAGGGTCCTCAAATGGGGTGTCTACATCCGCCATATTATATGGGACAGAGTGTTGAGCAACCAATAAAAAAAATATAAAAAAAATGAGTGTAGCGGATATGGGAATGTTAAGATAGATTTGTGGTAAAACTCGAAAGAATAAAATTAGAAATGAACAAATTTGAAACGGTAAAAGTAGATTATATAGAAGAAAAATTTAGAGAAAATCAACTTAGATGGTTTGGACATGTCAAGTGTAGACCAATGAATTATCCCGTGAGGAAGAATGATCTAGTTAGTATTAAGGGTAACGCAGGGCATAGAGACAGGCCAAAATTGACTTGGTGAGATATTATATACAAAGGACGTAATATCACGTGGTTTAATCGAAGATATTACGTTGGACAGAATGGAATGAAAAAATAGGATTCATGTAGTCGACCCCCAAATAATTAGGAAAAGGCTTTGTTGAGTTGAGTTGAGTTGAGTATTTGTTAAGATGGCGTGTATAAATGGAAAGTTAATGTAAAGTTATACATAACTTCAATGGGGCATGTGAAAATTTATTTATTTATTAAAGTGTAGTATGAGTGATAATTTGTATATTTAAGTTGTGTGTGAGCCTGACACATCACGACACGAAAAAGTGATTTTTATGTAAACTAATAATGTAAGTTTGTTGATATGATAGGTTAGATATGGATCCAAAAGGATCGAAATTCGTTTAAAGGAAGAAATTTACGAGTACTTGTTTAGGAAAATATTTTATAGATTTGTGCTTAAAAGAAATTGGTAGGGAAGGGTATTATGGAGCTTCGTTGAAGATCGTGTCTTGGAATAGGATTATCCCGGAGTTGAAAATAAAATACTATTATGAATAAGATAAAAAAAAAACTCAAAAATCAATGGGATTGTCTTTGAAGGTTATATACCACGTGGAGAGTGGTTATTAATAGGATGGGTCATGGGTACAATGCAGAAACGGGAACTTTTGAATGGATAGATAAAGTTTGGGATGATATTATAAAGACAAGAACTCAATATGTATCTTTTTAACTTATTATTTTATATAAGCTCGATACATGTTTATTTTATTTTCTTAATGTAGTTGCACTAAACATAAGTACCCTGACACAAAGTGGTTTCAAAACAAGCCTTTAGAAGATAGGGGCTTACTTACGACATTGTTTGAGTTCACCATGGCAAACGAGGATGAAGTGTTTAGCCTTATGCAACCATTACCTCAAGAGAACCCTCAAAATCAATGTTCTTGAAGATGATGACTTACACTACACCAAAAACAGGATTCTGGCACAGTTCAAAATCGTGCCAGATCAAATCTGGCACGGTTTTGAACTGTGCCAGAATCAGGTGTTCCAAAATGGGAATTTTTTTCTGGCACGATTTAAAAGTGTGCCAGAATCAGTCAAACAGGAACACTTCTGGCACGCTTTTAAACCGTGCCAGAATTTGATATTTCTGGCACACTTTTAAACCGTGCCAGAATTTGATATTTCTGGCACACTTTTGGCATAGTTTTTAACTGTGCCAGATTCAGCAAAATAAGAACACTTCTGACATACTTTTAAACCGTGCCAGAATTTGATATTTCTGGCACACTTTTGGCACAGTTTTTAACTGTGCCAAATTCAGCATAATTTAAAAAAAATTAGCACAGTTTAAAACCGTGCCAAAATATGATACACTTTTACCACGGTTTTGAACTGTGCCAATTTTTTTTAATTTAAAAAAAAATATTTGAAAGCACAAAATTCACAAATTAATAATATTGCGCGTTATTAATAAACTAATGTACATACAAACTTCAAAATATTACAAGTCTTTAACTGCTCGCATGCCAAAAAAAAATTGGGCAGAGTTTCCTCTATTTTCTGGACATTCCAAAACCTGTTAATACAAAACCTGCCTAACATAAAGCCCGCACGGCCACAAAATATAACAATTAACTTACAAAAGCCCCCATGGCCATAAAAGTCAATAATAAAACAACAAAAGACCGTACGATCATGACACAAAAAAATGGATTCATTAATAAACCCCTTGTTGTAAACCATTGAGTTCTTTGTGTGTTCCACGCGAATAAAAGCCAACGATAAACTGTTATCCTGCAAAAAAAATAGAATACAAAAAAGATACGATATTAGTAACCCAATAATTTACAAATTTTGGCACTGTTTTAAAGTGTGCCAAATCTCTATAAAACCGTGCCAAAATCTGGCACAGTTTTAAACTGTGCCAGATTTTTAATATCAGGGTGTGCCAAAATGCTGTTTTAGGTGTAGTGATTAAATGCTTTTTGAGAGGATGAGACACTTGAAACTGAAGAACACCAACCAGTGTATAATAGTTATTTCACATACTATACATTTTGCCATGAACGAAGCAATTCTACTTTAGGGAGAGAGCCATTCAAAGGGGTTATTGGAGCACTCGATGCCACAAATATTAATATACATATTCCGGTCAATAAACATACCACTTTCAGGGGAGGATGTGGTAAGGAATGTTTTCAAAATTTCATGGCCAAATGTGATTTTAATATGAAATTTATATATGTGATGGTTGGTTATGAGGGTATCGTGCACGATTCATGAGTGTTAAATAAGACTTTACGTAATCCAAGCAACAAATTTCCATTTCCCCTTCAAGATGATATTCATTATTAACTTTCCCATTATACTATTATTTTCTTATTATTTTTACATAATTATATTTTGTTATTATTGTAGGTATGTATTATTTTGTGATGACGCGTGCACCCACACTAGAGGCTTTACGTGTCCTTATAAAAGCACATGATATTGGTTGTGGGATTTTAATCGCAGTTGTTGAGCTAAAGATAAAAATAAGAAATTTAACCATGAACATTTTAAATTAAGAAATGTGATTGAGAGAACATTTGGAGTTTTAAAGGCAAGATTTGCAATATTGCATAAAATTCCTCCTTATAGTTTCGAGCCCAGGTGCACATTGTAGTTGCATGCAAGGCAATACATAACTTCCTTCGTCGAGTATCACTTAATGATCCATTCTTCAGAACATATGAAGATGAGGACATGGACTTACCCGATGAGCCTTCAATAGATAGTGAATCAACATAAGCTCCACAACATTATGACCAAATATTTGGGTGGGAAGCGCAACAACAAATGATTAATTTACATGATCAAATTGCATATAAGTTATTTAGTAGAACTTATGATTTATAATTTACTCTTATTTTTATTTGGTGAAATGTATTTCAATTTTTGAACAATTCTTAGACATTTTATGTTATGCAAATTTAAAACTACTTGGAAATTCAAATATTCAATAGCAAGTCATGTGTATTTATATTTTTATGGAAATGAATATATATATATATATATATATATGTGTGTGTGTGTGTGTGTGTGTGTGTGTGTGTGTGTGTGTGTAATGTTATATGTTATGTTATAAAACTAAGTGTACGGCTAATCAATTTTGACATGAATTCCAAAAAAAATATAATCGAATGATGTGATGTAAACATTATTATTATATTTTGTTGTGTATGGATTCTAACATTTGCGAAGTTTGAATCCTCACTTCGTGCATATTATAGAAATATGAGTTGAATTGAAATAGAAGACTGGGAAATAAAGTTTCAATAGGATAAACTGAATTCAAAAAATTAAAAGAAAGAAAAAAATCACATCCTCGCTACAAAAATGAATCCGCCATTAAAATTTTCTATACACATCAGTTATATGCACCGCGTTAATTTACAAAAGAAAGTTGGGAAAAAATCACATCCTTACTAAAATAATGAATTTGCGCATTAAAATTTTCTATGCACATCAGTAATATGCACAAAATTAATTATACAAAGAAACTTGGTCAAAAAATCGTATCCCTGCTAAAAAATATATTTGGTATTAAAATTTTCTACACACATATTAGTTATATGAACTAAGTTAATTGTCAAAAGAATCTTAAGCCTATTTACTAAAACCTTCAGGTATGAGTTTTGACCCAACGCCATCTCCAAAAATCATATTTTTAATCACCACTTATTATGTTACACTTAACCCTAACATCCCCGCCCTACACATTTTGAGCTGATAACAACAACGTCGTCTCTGTTTTAAACTAATATCGAAAAAATCGTGTTTGAAGTTAAAAAAAATAGAAGCTCTGAGATAATATAAATAAATTAATACATGTTCAAATCAATGGGAAACAAACCTCAGTTTTGTGGGTATATTTTAAATAACATATCGTATTTTCAGAAAAATGACGTACCAAAGTTTAGTTATACAAATAGAAAACTAAAATTTAACCATAAGCTTTACCATTTGACAATCTCATGGATAAAAATTAAAAACATGATACATACATTAATTTACACACGTAAATAAAAAAAAATAGTATATAGACTTATAAAGTTTAGAAATAAAAGGTTAGAAAAAGGAAGGGAAATGTATTAGGGAAAGAGAATGAGGAACATGCACACAAACCAACATCAATATATACAGTCCAATAATTCCTCTCTTAACAGCTAATGAATAAATATTAAAACAAATGTAAAAACAATTGGATTGAACCCATTTTGTTGGGCCGTTCTATTTGGAGGACTAAGAGAGATAAAATCAAGCTTTTTCTTTGTCTAACGGCAACCATGAAAGCCATCGTAAGTGGACGCATCATTCTCTCCGCCTTTTGCAAACAAAATCCAAGCCCATTTTCCCCTTTGAATTGTTTGTCGAACTACAAATCGACATCCCCATTAAAATTGCATAATCCCAAAAAGCATTTAAACCCAAAATCCAATGTGTAAAGAGCATAAAATATATAAGGAAGAGATGATAACTAACCTGATACTGAACTCTACGACACAACTGCGACGACCAACAATGGTTTTTTTTTCAATGGGTCATCGATGAATATGTTTGACTAACGAAATCATTGTTCAATGGTGAGAGATGAATTCATTTTTTCATTGCAGTGGAAAGGGAAGAAATATGAAAAATGAGGTATTATGAAAAAAGAAGAATGATCATTTGAAGATGGAAGCGTGTGACAAAGGAAGGTTTAGGAAATGTTGTCAAAGATAAGGTAAATGTATGCTCTAGGTATGGATGCTTGCAGATTTTCTATTGACATAACCATTGAAAAACAACAATCAACTCTAACCATTTTTAGTGTGAAAATTATCCCAAGCTCCGATTTATTATATAGATATGTGAGAGAAAGATGATGAGGGATGAGAAAGGATGGGCAGAGGAAGGGGCTTTTGAAGATGAAAGGACCGAAAAATTGTAAATGTGGGGATGTCAACCGACGGTTGAGAAAGAGTGAAGGGGCTTGAATTTAATGAAAATCAATAAGGACAGGGGTGACACGTAGATAGTCTGGTTGAAGATGAGAAATAACTATTGTAGGGCCTTTTATAATAGTTAATAGAATATAAATGTATTGTTCATTATATAATATAGTAGGTATAAACCCACGCGATGCGCAGGCTAGTCGAATGTAATAGTCATTGCAAAAGTTAGGTACACTTACGTCAAATAAATTGTATGCATATGCATAAAATATACGCAGCATAAAGACTATAACAGTATAAGATTTAAAAAACAAAGCAATATATAAATATAATATAGTTTATTTAATTTATTTTGCACTACACTGCATTGCCCAAAACATTACATATATTGCAAAATGAATCCCCACTTTCTAAACTGGTGCATAATTTATAAATTCAAATATTATCCACTAATAATACACCATGTCATTAAGACATAATGATCAAACAAATTTCATAACTATAATTGATTTTTTACCCTCTCATCGGATATTTAAAGGTTAAGGTATAAATAACTCAACTCATTCTGATTACATTCATGTTCACAAAAAATACTCTCATGTGCCAACACCGAATATATCATATAATATAAATTTCCTTGTGTCTTTCTTTACAATCACGTATACAAGGTTGAGGGGTGGTGGATCTTTAAAGGTTGTTTTGTTTTGAGTTTGGAGAGATGGAAGAATTTTTGGTACTCTAGCACGAGGTAGATGTAGAGTATCTCCACCACGCTCGTGTCATTGATCCCATGGTATGCCATCTCTAGGTGAATGAGCTTAGGCATGGTGATGGCAACTATGTGGGCCCCATCATTATGAGGGAGAGATTACCCCAGTGATTTGCAATATTTTTTGATGGATGATAAGCACGACCCCCAATTCAACCGCAATAGCTCAACTCCAAGAACGTAACCAACGAGAGCCTATGAGATACATGCTCTAATCACTCATGTTGCTAAATGTCAATCGCAACGTCTAGAGAGAGAGGCACCGGCAAAACTAAGAAAAAATGGTTAACCATGTAACATTTGGACTAAACAGGTGAACCATTTCAGAGTATTAGAATTGAGTAGGGAATAGTATGTCATTTCCAATGAATTCAATTCTAATTTCGCAGCTGGCATTCCATACTTCCAAACATAGACTTAACATATCTGAATCCTTCACTAAATCTTCCAAATATAAGAAAGTCCCAAATATTTAATAAACCCAAATATAATGTTTGGGTTCCCCAATTTTTTACCACCCGAGTGTTGTTTCTAGCATATGACATTCTAGCCCACTATATCCCAAGTCTATACCACGATAAAAGCAAGCCGAAGTCCTTCGTTATGCACAATTAAGATGCTAAATTTTCTATAGTAATACCTTTGTGTTTGAGTATAATTAAGCATATCTACTATTATTACTACATTTATAACATAACTTTTTAATTTTCAAGTAAACCTATTGATAAAGAATATTTATACACCTTAAACACATTTTTGACTTGGCAATTGAAGAATATGTGCAGGAATTACCTGTAAGAAATAAAATAATAATAATAATAATAATAGTAGTAATAATAATAATAATAAAAAAAAAATAGTAATAATAATAATAATAATAATAATAATAATAATAATAATAATAATAATAATAATAATAATAATAATATGCGCAAGCATTACCTGTGCCATAATTTCTAGTTGTAGTTAAATTTATGGGAATGAATAGATACGTGGAGATGGCCTAATGAATCAAAATAGGAATTGGATCCTGCACATTACCCTTTCCCTCAATTTCACAGCATATGCGATGATTAATGATTGGAAAACGACAAAAATTGCAACCGTTAATAAAATATAATTTTTTGAAAGTGACAAAATCTTGGAGTAATGAGTGTTTTGAAGTAGAATTTTAAGCAAACAATTCATGTGCAAAAACAAAAGGCAATGGAAATCCGCTTAATGCTCTACAATAAAAGAGAAAATTTCATCACTGGGGAGGTTCGAGACGCATAGCTTGTGTAGCGAACCAGAGCTCCTAGTGATCACCATTTTAAGCATCTGATCGATTTCATCGGTTTTGGATCAGTAGCTCCATTCCTCAATGTTAATATCTTGGCAATAGTAAGGACCCATCACGGCTTTTCTCCATGGTTTGCTTACTTTGGGGACCACTGTAAGTGTTTCCCCTATGGATAGATTGTTAAAGATTAACCCTAGTGCATCCGATATTAATTCATCCCAGCACTGAAATTCACCCACTTGCATCTAATTATTCCTTCATAACAAAAACATCAATATTGCTAATTTTACCAGGCACAAGTACTAATACATTATAGACATTTATTTACATACCCACATAACATAAATTAATAAATTAAGGAATAGGCTCAAAGTATGGCATTTTGATCATAGTGGAAGAACTACGTCTTTAAGTTAGATGTACATCTAAAAAATGAACCAGAAAGATATATTTTTGGTTTGAAAGTAAGAACACCATGCAATTTCTAGATAAATCTCTCGCTCACTTAAACACAGGCACACACGAGCACATAAAAGATCTCTCTCACTCCGGAATCACAAAAGCAAATAATGGAGATCCTTTTCTAGAAAATAGATTAAACTAAAATCTTTCCTCTTTTACCAAAAATAATCAAAGGTGAAAAAAGAAAACATGTATTGGTGAAAAAAGGGTAAAACAATAAGCCCCGTCTTTATTTCAGTAGGTAATCACAGTGATGAAAGTGAGGAATATTTAAATCAAATCAAACCCATATGAGTAAAAGATGCTATAAAATCATTGGAGATGAAATCAAGTTCAACAACTAAAGTGATATACCAAAAAGAAAACGAACAGATAAAAAAGAGTACACAAGAAAATAAACAAAGAAAAATACACCTCCTTTTGAATAACCAATACTCAGATCCGCATATCAATGTCCATATCAAGAAATCAAACACCTAAAATCATTACTACTAAAAACATACCAACATATAATGTGAAAGAAAAAATAAACCCAAAATTAGACGAGAAATGAAAGAAAATGAAAAGAACTGGAAGAAAGCATTGTAAATATTGGATTAAAGAAAAAAAATATTTCATGGATAGATAGGTTCTATCATTGTAAGAAAATGATCATGTTCACTTATGATACACATGTTAACAATCATATATTATTAAATGAACAAATGGGTAGAGAAAAAGGGCATGAACAAAATGTATCGTATCATTCAAAATGAGATAAAAATAATTCAGTAAAGAACAACCTCTTATTTGAATCTGGTAGTGCTTGTAAAGAATTCAATTTCAAACTCATCAGTTATACACATTATGGACTAAGAGAAAAAAGGAAAAAAGACAATTGTAAATCAAAAAATGCAACTAACCAAGTAGGTCTTCTTATTCTTAGTGTCTTATAAACAAATAGTTAATATACAATGTCATAAACTCTTGAATGTTCCTCCAATGTGATCTTTGATGAAAAAAAGATTGAAATCAAAATCTCGATAGAAGACCCATAAATCCTCCACAATGAACAAAAATTATCAGAAAAAAACTTTATGTAGTATGCTATCCCTATAATGAATTGTTGGATGTATAATGTAAAAGGTAGAAAACACTATAATTAAAGTCAAATCTCTCGAATAAATCAAGGAAAATAAGTACAATACACACATGGTGATTGGATTGGAACATTGAAATAACATGTCAACAGTAGGTTTGATTTTGAGTTTAAGAATTCCATCAAGCATATAACATGCAATCACAAAGATTTAAAAAACCGCAAAAGCAATCAATTTATCCAAACAACCCAAATAAACAATTCCTAATTGACGCAACCTCAACATACATTTACAGAAACACAAAAAAACAAATAATCAAAAATAAAAAAATAGAGAGAAAAAAATGGGTTGAGAGTAAAAGAGCAAGAAAACGAAGAGAGGGTATACCTGAGAAAGTTTTAGAGTGAGAAAATGTGTGTATACATGCAAAAATAAAATAAACACCAAATTAATACCTGCAAAACTAAAATAAACACAATATAAACACAAAATTATAAATATTGCATCTTACAAATCAAAATCGAAACACAAGTGTAAGAGAACAACTTAATTTTCAAATAAAAAAAATATAAGAGAGATATAGATGATACCAATGTAGGTGAGAGACAATGAGAGAGAGCCGAGAGGGAGGAGAATGTGAGATGTGGGTTGGGTGTATGTGGGTTGGGTGTATGTGGGTTGGCGAAATATTAAGAGTTGTGTGGAAGACAAATAGTTGTCTTGGTGAGAGGAAGATATGAAAGGTTTAATAAGATGAAAATGGAGTAATGCTCAAGAAAATCATTAATAGGAGAGATCGTTAGAAAAATGGGTAATAAAGGAAAGGGTTGCCGCGTGGAACTATAACACCCCAACCCGAATTAGTGTTACCGTTGGAATAACCCGCATCCCAGACGAGGTGTTAAGAGGGAGGGGAATTCAATTCTGACTTATTTAGGAAAAACGTGCGTTTTACTATGCCCGTTTAAGAGTTTAACAGTTTAATTATGTAAAAAGGGTAGGGGTGTTCGCGGTCCGATCCGATCCGGTTTTTAATGAATTTAAGGACCGGACCGATTAAACCGGTCCTAAAAATAAAAGGACTAAGACCGGACCGATTAAACCGGTTTTCCGGGCTTAGTCGGTCCGGTTTTTTATGTGGTCGGTCCGGTCAAACTTGTCGGTCCCAATATTATTGAAATAATCTTTTTAAAAATAAAAACTGCCCAAATTTTATCATAAAAACGGCCCAAATTTATCCAAAAAACTGCCCAAATTTTATCATAAAAACTGTCCGAATTTTATCATAAAAATTGCTCAAAATGTATCCAAAAACTGCCCAAATTTTACTATAAAAACTGCTCAAAATTTATTCAAAAAACTGCTCATATTTTACTATAAAAACTGCCCAAATTTTACCTTAAAATCTGTCCAAACTTATCCAAAACAACTGTAAAGAGCGTAGTTCAGAAATTAAAATACGCGCAAACAAATTCAAATATGAATGCAGACCTATAACCATTTCATTAAATCAAATCGTTCAGTTACACCATCCATTAAACCACCTGAAACCTAAAAAATTAAAAAACATCCAAAGTAGAGATAGAGTTATATATAAAATTCAACCGCCAAACCCGTAGAGGGTTCTTCCTTGCCTCTTGAGGGCATAGACAACGTCCATAGCAGCCGAACAAAACATATAATAAACAAAACAAATAAATAATGAACAAAAAAATAACTTGGCGCAGGAGATCAAAAAAATTTGAACAAATCATTATCAGTTCTTACCACCAGTGGCAGTAGCAGCGACGGAGACGGTTTCGGCGAAGTCGCAGATCTGTCGGCGGTGACTCGGTAGATCTGTAAGGGTTGATCTGTAAGGGTTGTAAGGAAGGGGAGGGCTGGGTATGTAATCCGCTGACCTCGGCTGGAGATTTAAGGGCGGTAAGGAAGGGCTGTAAGGAAGGGGAAGGCGGCGGCTGGAGTGGACTATGTCTCCAGAAAAGAGAGAAGAGAAGAGAAGTTAAAAAGTGTGCGTGTGTGTTGTTTATTTGTTTGTTAGGGTTTTCTAATTTCCTTCCTTTCTTTTTTTGGACCATCTTACCCTTCTAACTTAACTTGTTACTTGTGCAGCATACTTTTAATATATTATATATGTATAAATATATTTAAATGCATATATATTAGAGCAACCGGTCCGGGTCGGTCCAGACCGGGTATTTATTAAGGGAGACCGAGGACCGGACCGGTTGGACCGGTCTGCAAAAAAAAAACCTGGACCGGACCGATTAAAAAAAAAACCGGAAAAATCATGACGGTCCGGTTCGGTCCATCGGTCCATTCGGTTTTCTGAACATCCCTAAAAAAGGGTGACCACTTATCATGCGAATTACGTTCATTTTTCATCGCAGGTAAACCATCAAATAAAAGAAATAAATGCCCTGTATCATTACATCATAAAAGTTCAAGTTCAAATTATAATACAACATTTAAATCAAAGTACAATAACATGATAAAGTGGGGCACAAAGCTCTAGTGACGGCTACAACCCTCGGCTTCCTTACCGTTATCCTTCCCGAAAATACCACCTGATACACCTGGGGGTTAGGGTTTTACAAAATAGGGTATGGGCGAAATGCCCAGCAGGGTAGGAAATAATAAGCCATATTTTATAAACAAAGTATTTCACATATATGATGTATTTTAGTATTTTTCAAAACATTACCCTTTTAATTACATGTTAATGCAGCTACATGCAATGCACCTGCACTACGTGCACAAACTCACACTTAAGCGTTTTCATGTCCCGTGTTAGGGACCTAATTAATTCCAATTATGTTAACAACATAATTATTAATAATTTCGTCTACATTCATTATTACAAGTTCATGGATATTCTCATTCACTACTTAGCATTACTTTGGAATTATGTCATTAACACCACAGACTTCACACGCTCCACACTGTCAGTTCTGCGTACCATATGCTACTGTCCAGTTACTTTAGGGTCTTTCACCATTAGGGATGTTATGCCCTTCTTAATTATTTTTCTAGCGTCATCCGAATATCAATTATCTATTCATGTGTTACATTTTCACCCAATGTTCACATTACTCTTCCGGTGTCATTCTTTCGTTTCGTTAATAACCATTATTACTATCAAGCTGAGGAGGCTATCTAATATTCACATCGTATCACTAACAAACTAATTGCATCATTTTTTACTTTATTTCTTCAAAAGGCATTATCACACTTTTACACCTTCAAAAGTAATTTCTTAGCATTTTCTAAGTAAGAAACATCATATTTCACTAGTTTTCCACTTATTTACCAAATATGCCATTGTATCATTTTTACCGATAATGCATCTTTTTAAATGGGTTTTTTAGCATAATAATTTGACTTTGTTATCCTTTAATATCTCTAACAACATTAGACCCATTTTCAACATTAATCAACTTAAACAGCAAGAATGAAGATTACTACAAAGTTTGATATATGAAATGGTGCTTCTACCTAAGAAAACCCACCAAAATGCAACCTATTGTTCATGCTCAAGTAGTATCGTATTTCAATCATTTTTCTTGCAATTTTTAAGTTATCAACAGGTATTAAAACTAAAAACATAATCTAAAATTTACCAAATCATTTTTAGTTCTTCTTTTCAACATAAAATGAAATGGGCTTTATCATACTAGAAAATAATCATGATTAAAAATAACTAGCACGTGTTCTACTATTTACACATAGATTTAAGCTTGAAAACATAATGAAAGTGAGGAAAACCCTACTTGATAAAGGGATGATGAATGCAGAGATGAAGATGATGCTCTTAGTTCCACGCCAAAAAGCTCCTAAAGAACCATCTTCTAGCTCCTAAAACCCACTTCAAATGCTCCTAGAAGTTGTCTAACTTCGAGATGGGGATGTAATGGAGGTTGTAGGTTCTTTAATGGTGTTTGGGTGGTGGAATGTGAGGGTGAATGGAAAACTATGAATTTGAGGAAGAAGTATGACTTTATAAGAGCTTGAGTGAGAGAAAATCAATGGATAATCTGAAAACTTAGAATGCACAATAATGGTTTCCTCTCTCTCTTCTCTTATAAAGTATATGAAGAAAAGTGGAAGCCTTGACCCATTATTCAAAAGTTAGAGTGTCCAAATAAGTGAAAAAACTTCACCTAAGGCCTGCGTTATGAGTTAAAAAGAGACCTCACGCAACTACCAATTTAATTCAACCAAAAATTCAAATGCTCCTTCCAGCCAAGGGCTGTCCCTGCCAGGCATCGACTTTTTTCCCCCTCTACATGGTATTTTTCTTATATTTTTTAAGTTCCAAAGATGAGGTCACACTAATTTTATCCTTCTCCAATTATCTTATAAAAATCGGGCAAGTTCGCGTCCTACGCGGTGTGTGCTGCAAATATCTGCCTACAATGGGTCTAAATAAATTTTTCGAAGATGTTGAAGAAGAAAAAGTTGCTCATAATTAAAATTTACATCTTTTGGTTGATTTTCAGATTTTTCTGAGCACTTTCATATTTTGACGAAACATATTTTTTTTAATTTTATTTTTTTGACTTTTGAACCCATGGTATTTTTATATGTATTTTTTTACCCTATAAAGTGGTCATTTTGATATGTGGGACTGTGATGCATCATATAAAAATCGTGCAAAGTTACATATCTTGTGCGTCGCGAGCTGCCCAAATTAGTGCATTATTAACCATAATCGTGTCACGTCCATTCCTTGGTATTTTTGCGTCATACTTAACCAACATACTAATATATATCATATGAACACAAATATGCAACCATACATACCATTAAATGTAGAAATTTTATAAATGACGCGTTGGTGCAATAATGACACTTATAGGATAAACGACATAAAGTACATCTCAAAAGGGGCGGGTATTACATTCTCCCATCCTTAAGAGATTTCGTCCCCAAAATCAAACCTAAGTCACACGGATAAGTCCGTACGTTTATCTCGCATGCTCCCAAGTGGCTCATTCGACAATTTGGGACTCCCAAAGGACTTGTACCAACAAGATGACTTTGTTGCACAGAACTTTGTCCTCTCGGTCCAAAATGGATATGAGTCATGTCAGGAACATAGTATCTTCCTCCAGCTCGATGTTATGCCAATAAATAATGTGTCAAGCGTCATACAAATACTTATTCAACATGAAAACGTGGAAAACATTATAAACACGCATCAGTTGTGGGGGCAGCACTAGATGGTAGGAGACATCCCCAATTTGCTCCAAAATCTCAAAGCGACCAATATATTGAGGGGAAAGCTTGCTCTTATGGCCAAATATCTGATTATCGGTATGGGCCCTGACCTTCAACAACACATGATATCCAACTCTGAACTCTAACGATGTACAACGGTTGTCGACATAATTTTTCTGTCTACCCTGCACCGTAACAAGTCTCTTTCGGATCAACTGAACCTCTCCGTCATTTCCCTAATCATTTCGGAGTTCATGAGATGTTTCTCACCAATTTTTTTCCCGATACACTGGAGAACGACACGGTATCCATTCAAAGCCTTGAAGGGGCCCATCTAGATACTAGCTTGGTAATTGTTGTTGTATGAGAAATTTGCCAGAGGCAAGTTCTCATACCAACAGCCCGAAAAGTATAGTGCAGATGCTCATAACAAGTCCTCTAAAATCTCAATAGTACGCTTCGACTACCTAATTGTCTCGGGATGATAAGTTGTACTTAGGATTCAGGTCAGTACCCAACTCCTTCTGAACATTCCTCCAAAATCTGGAAACAAATCAAGGATCCCTATAAAAAAATATGGTCAAAGGAACACCGTGGAGTCGAACAATCTCTCGTATGTATAATCTGGCCAACTTCGCTATACTATCCGTGATCCTGATCAACAAGAATTGTGCGAACTTCGTGAGACGATCCACTATAACCCGGACCGTATTATGACCCCACTCAGATCGAGGTAATGTCGTGGCGAAGTCTATACTAATGTGCTCCCACTTCCACTCGGCTAACGGGAGTGACTGTAATAACCCGACTGGCTTCTTGTGTTGCTCCTCACCTATTGGCATGTGTAGCACCTAGACACAAACACAACTACGTCTTTTTTTATTCCAAACCACCAGAAATCCCTATAAAGATCCTTGTACATCTCCGTCGCTCCCAGATGTATACTGAACCGAGAATGGTGAAACTCTGTTAGGATTTACGCTCGAAGCTCCTCAATAATTGGGACAATCAACCTGCCCTTGTGCTGAACACCTCCATCTTGATCAACCATGAGGGTGTTAAATTCATCACCATTCAGAATGCGATTTCGAAAGTGCAAAATCTCCTCATTACATGACCGTGCATCCAAGACCTTCTGATGGACAAGCGTCCTTGCCGCCATTCCTCATAGGCAGGCCCTATCATTTCCTCTTTGGGCATGTAGTCCCCAACCCTGTAGATCACTATACATCTTCCTATGGAAATATTTCATCACTGCCAAAGAGAGATTCGAATTTTTACTGAGGTCTGCCACTACACTGGCTTTTCGGGGATGGTACTCTAATGTGAAGTTGTAATCCTCCAAGAGATCAATCTACCTCCATTGCCGACGGTTGAGATCTCGCTGGGTGAAAATGTATCAAAGGCTCTTGTGGTATGTAGACACCTCAAACTACTCACCATATAGATAATTCCTCAAGATTTTTAAAGCAACCACCACCGTGGCCAATTCTACATCATGGGTGTGGTAGTTTTTCTCATGTGTCTTAAGTTGACGATACGCATAGGCAACCACCCGACCCTCCTGCCTGAGCACTGAGTCAAAACCAGATCTGGAAGCATCATGATAAACTGTATACCCCTTTCCTCGCTCTGGAAGGATGAGAACGAATGTCAATGTAAGCCTGACCTTCAACTCCTAAAAGGCATCCTCACACTCATTTGTCCACTCGAAATGAACACCCTTGTTTATCAACCGTGTGAGAGGCGATGAAATTCTAGAGAAATCCTGAACGAATCTCCAATAGTAACAAGCTAAGCCAAGGAAACTTTGTATCTCCATGACTATCTTAGATTTATCCCATCTGAGGACGACTTCCACCTTAGACGAGTTGACTCAAATGCCTATGACAGATACTATATAGCCAAGACATTTCACCTCATCTATCCAGACCCAAGAGATCCTTAGGAAATATATTAGGAAATTCTCGAACGACGAGATAAGCTGCCATCATACGATATGGATCCTCTCGAGCCATAATGCTACTCAACCATCTAAAGAAATTCTTCTGCTCTCGAGTAATGGAAAACTTACAAGGATAATCTATATATTGCTCGCTACCGTAACGATAACGAGACCAATCAAGAAACGACACTAAAACACAATGCCGATGGAAATCGATAGTGGCGTCAAAGCTAGATAACCAATCCATACCAAGGATTACCTCGAATCCATCTATATCTATCACAATCAAATCATACTCCTAAATGTAGTCTCCTACGATGACTATGAAATTTTGACAGACCTTGCTAAAAAAGATACCGCCACCAATGAGCAGTCCCACAAAAATCAGTGGACGAAGCTCATCAACCTCTAAACCTAGCCATAAAGCTAACGAGCTAGAAATAAATGAATATGATGCATCAGAATCGAAAAAATCTCTAACCCAAGTGCTGAACAATAAAATCATACCTTCCATCACAGATGGATCCTAAACTGGAGCTGACTGCTGAGAGAAGGCATATGCATGGCCCTGACTGGACCTGTTAGTCTAGCTATTGGGTATATGTAGGGGTTTTCGTGGTACGGTCAAGTCCATTTTTTAGAATTTTTAAGGACCGGATCGATTAAACCGATCCTAAAAAAATAGACTAAGACCTGACTGATTATATCGATCACCCGACCTTAGTCGGTCCGATTTTTTATAGGGTCGGTTCAATATGACTTGTCGGTCCTAATTTTATTATGTTAATATTTAATACAGAACATATGGTTTAAACTCTACTGATACTAAAACTAAGATCATGTGGTTGTGATTTGAAACATTTAATACACTAAGAACTAGAGGGTGTGTTTGCAACAAAAGAGGAATTTCTAAACATAAATACATGAGTTTAGAACCTGAGATATGTTGTGCCTGTGGGGTGGTGATACTGATAAAGTAAAAATGGCTCAATAACAGAGGCAACACTCAAAACGAACAAACCCTAATACATACCAAATTTGGTGTATTAGTGTTATTTATGTCTATAATCAATCTGATAAATAAATAAACCAAGATCACGTGGTTGTAATTTGGTGTATTAGTGTTATTTTTGTCTATAAATAAATAGTCACCTTTACGGGGGTTACTTCTTTTCTGTGGAACTGTAGCAGAGAGGAGAACAACAAAGAGAAACGACAACAGCGTAATAAAGCATCGACGATGAGATGAAACGGCAATGGGGAGGAGAACAAGAAAAAGAAACGGCGGCACAAGCAGGAGCAGTGGAGACGGCAGCAACACAAGCAGCGGAGAGGAAATGGCGTAGAGAGAGAGAGGATAGAAAAATGACAGCTGTGAAAAAAAATGAAGAGGGATAATTCTTCTAGGGCAAACGACATTAGTTTTTTTTAAATGACGGTCGCACCATACCTTCTTTATTTAAGTTATTTTTATATAAAAATAGAATTAAAATATATATTAATATGAACAACCGGTCCGGGTCGGTCCAAAGAGGTTATTTAATGTGGCGGACCGAGGACCGGACTGACTAGACCGATCTGGAAAAAAAACTAGACGGGACCGATGATTAAAAAAATGGGTAAAAATAGGGCGATTCGTTTTGGTCCGATTCGGTCCGCCGGTCCAATCGATTTTTTGAACACCCCTAGGTATATGAGTCTGACCATGATTCCTATGTCCTGATGAGAACTCTCGGTGTTGTGTTTGGCTTGCTGATGTTAAGTGGGACCCGTGTAGCTCGAGTTCCTTCCAGATATGAAATTACTACCCTGTAGTCCCGTATTTGCCCATTGAGGCACTCCCACTTGAAATGGCCTACAACTCCGCACTCAAAATAAGTTCGAAGAGTAGGGGATATTATGTTAGGGTCACTACTGCACTGACTTGGTGACGCGACACCCATAACTGGCTTCAGTATTATAAGGAACCCTTTCGACCCACCTCTAGATCTCTTACTGCTACTGTTGTTAGACCCACCGACCTCTCTTTTCTGTGCCCCAACGGACTCCTTCTTCTTGTCTCAAATCGCCCTGAAATCCTCTGCCTCTATTTCCAGTCTAATGGACTTGTTTACGGCCTCTCTAAAACTCAGATAATTAAAACCAACCACCAATATACAGATATAAGGGTTTATCCCCTTCCTAAACAACCGAGTCTTCTCTGCCTCGTCCGTTCTGACTGCTTTTCACATGCTTCGAAATGCTCTCGAAGTGAACCAAGTATTCGTTGACCGATAACTTACCTTAGATTAACTGGAAAAACTCGTCCTTCTTGGCGTCTATGTATGCCTGAGGAAAGTACCTATCCAGAAAAATAACCCGATAATCGTTCGAATCTGACGGTTTTGTCAAGCCGGCCAAGTGTGTGGCCCACCATCTTTGTGCCTGCTCTATCAGTTGAAACGTAGTTAGCTTGACCTTGTTCCCAACCGACACGTCAATAATGTCCATAATGTGAGTGACCTCATCAAGTCACTCCTCAGCTGCATCGGGACCAGTCATACCACTGTAGGTGGGCGTGCTCAACTGCCTGAACTCCTTGAGGACAGAGGCTGCTGCAGTGCTCTCGACAGCCCCACTACGATTTCCCTGCTACTGCTGGGAAATGGTGTTTTCCAGTTGGCGTACAACGTGCTCCATCCTCCTCAGTTCGCTGTTACCAAACGCGATATTATGGGTGGGGGCCATCCTATATAATAGGAGAATTTAGTATGACTGTTTATACAAGGAAGCGTGAAGGGAATAAAACAAAAAACACTTTGTCGCACACGTGTATCCTAATGCTTTGATACCAAGTTATAATGCCCTCGACTCAAATTAGGGTTATCATTATAATAAGTTGTATCCAAGTCCAGGTGTTAAGGGCAAGGGGAATTGAATTCTGACTTATTTAGGAAAAGCATTTGTTTTACTATGCCCATTTAAAACCCTAACAATTCTATTAAGTAAAAAGGGTGACCACTTATCATGCAAATTACGTTCATTTAACAATTTGCTCGTGAAAACATTCATCGCAATTAAACCATCAAATAAAAGAAATAAATGCCTTGTATCATTACATCATAAAAGTTCAAGTTCAAATTACAATCCAGCATTTAAATCAAAGTACAATAACATGATAAAGTCTCAAATAACAAAATGCGGCACAAAGCTCTAATGACGACCACTACCCTTGGCTGCCTTACCCTTATCCTTCCCGGAAACACCACCTGATACACTTGGGGGTTAGGATTTTACAAAAGAGGGTATGAGCAAAATTCCTGGCAGAGTGGGAAATACTAAGCCATAATTTTATAAACAAAAAACTATACACATACGATTTATTTTAGTATTTCAGAAAACATTACCCTTTTAATTACATGTTAATGTAACCACATGCAATGCACTCGGGCTACGTGCCCAAACTCACACCTAAGCATTTTCATGTCCCATGCTAGGAACCTAATTAATTACACTTATATTAAGCACATAATTATTAATAAATTCGTCTACATTCATTATTATAAGTTCATGAATATTCTCATTCATTACTTAGCATTACTTTTGGATTCTGCCATTAACACCATCGGCTCCGTGCACCATATGCTACTAGTCAGTTACTTTGGGGTCTTTCACCACTAGGGACGTCATGCCCTTCTTAATTATTTTTTCGGTGTCATCCGAATATCAATTATATATTCATGTGTTACATTTTCACCCAATGTTCATGTTACTCTTCCGATGTCATTCTTTCGTTTCGTTAATATGGGGTTATTCCTATTGAGACGAGGAGGCTATCTAATATTCACACCGTATCACTAACACATTAATTTCATCATTATTTACTTTATTTATTCAAAAGGCATCATCACACTTTTACACCTTCAAAAGTATTTTCCCAGCATTTTCTAAGTAAAGAACATCATATTTCATTAGTTTTCCACTTATTTACCGAATCTGCCATTATATCATTTTTACCAACAATGCATCTTTTTAAATGGGTTTTTAGCATAATAACTTAACTTTGTTATCCTTTAATGTTTCTAACAACATTATGCCCATATTCAACATTAATAAACTTAAACATCAAGAATGAAGATTACTACAAAGTTTGATTCATGAAAATTGGATTCTACCTACGAAAACCCACCAAAATGCAACCTATTGTTTATGTTCAAGTGGTATCATATTTCAATAATTTTTCTTGCAATTCTTAAGTTATAAATAGGTATTAGAACTAAGAACATAATCTGAAATTTACCAAATCATTTTTAGTTCTTTTTTCAACATAAAATAAAATGGATTTTATCATATTAGAAAATAAGCACGATTAAAATGAACTAGCATGAGTTATACTATTTACACATGGATTTAAGATTGAAAAACATAGTGAAAGTGAGGAAAACTCTACTTGATAAATGGATGATGAATGTATAGATGAAGATGATGCTCTTAGTTCCACACCAAAAATCTCCCAAAGAACCCTCTTCCAGCTCTTAAAAATCCACTTCAAATGCTCCGACAAGCTGTCCAACTTCAAGATGGGGCTTTAATGGAGGTTCAAGGTTCTTTAATGGTGTTTGGGTGTTGGAATATGAGGGTGAATGGCAAACTACGAATTTGAGGAAGAAATATGACTTTACAAGAGCTTGAGTGAGAGAAGAACAATAGAGAATGTGAAAACTTAGAATGCACAACAATGGTTTCCTCTCTCTCTCTCTCACACACACACACACACACACACACATAAACTAAATGAAGAAAAGTTGAAGCCTTGACCCATTATTCAGAAGTTAGAATGTCCAAATAAGTGAAAAAACTTTACCCATAGGCCTGCATTCTAAGTTGGAAAGAGACCTCACGCAATTACCAATTTAACTTAACCAAAAATTCAAATGCTCCTTCCAGCCAAGGGTTTCCCTGCCAGGCGTCGACTTTTTATTTTTATGTTTCCTCCACATGGTATTTTTTCTTATATTTTTTAAGTTTCAAATATGTGGTCACACTATTTTTATCCCTCTTCAATTGTTATATAAAAATAGCGCAAGTTTGCGTCCTACGAGGAGTGTGCTGAAAAAAGTCGCATAAAATGAGTCTCAATGATTTTTCTTGAATACGCTGGATAAGGGAAAGTTGCTCAGAATTAAATTTTACATCTTTTGATTGGTTTTCAGATTTTTCTGAGCACTTTCATATTTTGACGAAAAATAAATTTATTTTTTTATTTTTATACTTTTGACCCCATAGTATTTTTATATGAATTTTTGTGGACCCTATTAAAGTGGTCATTTTGATATTTTGGACCGCGATATATCCTACAAAAAATTGTGCAAAGTTAGGTATCCTGCGCGTCGCTTGTCGCCCAAATTAGTGTATTATTAACCATGACTGTGTCACGTCCATTCCTCGATATTTTCGCGTTAAACTTAACCAATATACTAATATATATCATATGAACACAAATACGCAATCATGCAACGTAGAAATTTTTTAAATGACGCATCGGTACAATAATGACATTTATAGGATAAACGACATAAAGTACATCTCGAAAGGAGCGGGTATTTCGAAAACTCTGATTGCTAGCACTCTTAATTGCTCGTAAAACATTTTAGAATAGTATAGAGACTAGCATGTAGGCCACGTGATGAGTGGCCAAATTTATCTGCACTATATTATTTTATTGTTGTAGCCTGTTTCACATAATATCATCAAATTATTTTTGTTCTATACCTTATAAATTAGTGTATATATAAACATAACATGTGTATATTAGAAAATAAACTCAACACGTTTATATTAAATTGAATATACAATTAAAAAAAATCACGTAAAATTATAAATTTTTCAAAAAATCAGATGTATATTAATAATTTAAGGTATACATTACTGAAAAATGAATCTTGATAAATTTATACAAAAGACAACTAAGAGAGATAATCAGAAAAATGAACACACTCACATAAATTTCTCTTTGATCATCACATTAAGCCTTTTTTCAAGCCAAACAAAACTCAACCTAATGAATGGAGCACTCATATTCATATGTTTGGTGATGATTTTTGTGGGAAAAGTACAAAAAAATATGTTTTTGCTCATAATAACACCATTAACTCTCTCTCGCTCTCTCTCTCTAGTCTCTATTATATATGGATGATGATTGAGGAATGTGAGATATTTCAGTGTAAGAGAGGGAATTGCAGAGAGAACATGTTAGAATAAAAAAATAAAGCAAAGTTTTCAAAGAGATTCTGTATTTGTACAATAAAATAAATAAATCATAATTAACAAAAAGAAGATTTCCATATATTTAACACGGAAAGCCACGAAACAGAAAATATATTTAGGAAAAAAAGTAATAAGATTGAGATCTTATATAAACCACACCAACAAAACATAAAGAATGTAAGGAACCAAACCTTTTAACTCAAAAAATAAAAAATTGATCACACATTTTTAATTCGAAAATTATAACCCAATATGTGTCTATTTTCATGGAAAGTTATATTTTTTTCTCAAAGTAAAATCAATTCATTATTCTTATTGAATTAGTTTGCATTTGGTATGAGGTGTGAAAAAATAAAACAAAAGAAGCACTCAAATATGTTGATGTTATTAACAGATCGAGATAAAATAAAACAATAAAAAGAAGTGAAAAATGTAGTGCCTTACGTGCATCGGTTGTGTGGAGAGCTTGAATTCGAATGGAGAAATTGCGAATTGGGATGCACTGTACCAAATCTGTCGGATTGTCACGGTCATTGACCGTGACAAGTCCAAGAGCGAGTTGGGATGCACTACACCATATGGGTTTAGTGGAGTGGGTTGGAACAGTCAAGAGCTGCCAAATACAAAGCTTCAGACTCGCTATATCAGACTCAAGCGTTTAGCTTCTTTTCGTTTAAGACTTTAATTTTTTTCTTCGCTCTAGTCCACATATATTTAAAATTTTGGGAGAAGAAATGTTAAAAGAGGAGATGAAGAGAGCTCATAATGCAAATAGGTGGAAGGGGGAGGGATAAGAGAGATAAAGTAAAAGATGGTACACATTTTTATAATAAGAGAGGAGAATTTAAATGCAGTACATGTGTTGCTTCATGAACAATTGAGTAACACTCCGTAATTTTATTGATTTTTATATATTGAAAATTAATTGGGATTAATTAAATTATGTTTGAAAATTAATCCGGTAAAATAAATATCAATTAACGAGATCAGGGTTAATATTTATTTATATTGAATACTACTTAGTGAACAAGTAATAATAATGATAAGGAAATATTATAATTATCATGAGCAAGAAATACGGCGGTTACGATAAATTTTGTCGGGACACGCGTGTCAGTCGTGTTGGACTTAATTTGGGAAATAAAATATAATTTCACTTTTGATATTCCATATGGTCATTTTGAGTGCGTCAATATGTCCGAAAGGGTTGAGATAGTCATAAAAGTCTACCCGAGGGATTAGTTTGGGTCCCGGGGCACTTTTAGGCCAGACCGACACCCGAGAGGGGTATTTTGATCTTTTAAAATTTTGGAGAAAATAAACCCATGAAAATGAGAGGATTATATCTGATGAAACGTATAGGAGATTAGGGCTATCAATTGCCAAACCAAGGGAGAGACACAAGAGGAAAAAGGAGAGTCATTCCTAGAGTTTCAAGGTCAAGAACCACCTTTTTGCACCACCATCACTACTGGATTGTAGACCGGGAGGTGGAGAACACCAATCTTATCACCTATTCTGTAAAAATCAGACTTCACGTTAAGGCAAGTGTTTTTCTTGCTAACTTTTGATTTGATATATCATCCATGTTAGAATATGATGACTTCTTATGAAAATTTTGAACTTTGATCTTAAAATTGGAGATGTAATTCATAACTTTGGGTAGAAATGATAATATAATTGATCCTTGATATATGTAAATGAATTTTAATGAGGAATATCACAAAATTTGGGAGGAAATCTGGAATTATATTGAGGTTCTTGATAAATAATAAACTAGAGTTTTTAGGAATTATCTTGATTAAATCTGATTTTGAGTTATTATATAGAGATTTTATGATTCTTATACGTTAAAAATCATTGATACATGATACTATAATGTTAGAAACCTTTGGTTGGGAGTTTGGGATAGTGTAATGTTGGTTTGAAGGCTTAACAATGGAGGTTCTCGTAACAGTGTAGGGAAGAAGATGGCAACTGCTATGGCGAATCGATTCGACTCCTTGTCCGAATCGATTCGGAAAGCGAATCGATTCGGTCTCCCAGAATTTCATAGTTTTTCCCCTTTTTACATAGAACTCGTGGAAAATATTTAGGTTGACCCTTGAATTAATTGTAAGATTCTAATAAGAGATATTCTAATTACCAGTAGGTTAATTTGGGTTTGAGGTTGGTATCACAAGGAAGGTTTAAGAATAATAATTGATTTAGCTTAACGGGCAATAAAAGCTTATTCGGATATTGATTTCTTAGTATGACAAATTAAGAGAACGTAGGACCAAGACCAGTAGGCCTTGAGTGGGTTTGCCTACTGAATTTACTTAAGGGACACTTGGCAACCATTTAGGATTGAGAAATACTCGGAAATTTACTATGATTAGTAATACGTTACGTAGAATATTCGAGAGATACTATCTTACGTACAAGGCATATGATACAGGTTACATGTATACCTATGAAGATATTACACACACACACACACACACACACACATATATATATATATATATATATAGGGGTGGTGTGTATACCTATTATTTGATTTGTATGTGTAATCATACCTAGGCTACTTGCTATCACAGGAGGTTTCGCGTCGTGGACAGTTTTAGTGTGATGAGCCTATTTAGGGGGACATTGACTTGTACCTCAGGACATAGACCTTAGGAATTGAGCACCACTTGTGTGAAAAAGGGTGTGACTGGTTATTTGTGTGCGTTAGGTATGAGCGTATCCCAAAGGCTTAGAGTTATATTCGCCTCCAATATTGTGTGATTTAATTTATGGTTCGAGGGAGACTATCCGTGCCAGTGTCCTTATATGGTACGTGATGTACCATGACTTAATAACGGAGTATGCCCACACCGCAGGTCTCCTCCTAGGGGTGTTGTATGCGTATATATAATAAGAGTGATGTATATATGCACATGTAATAAGATATATTGTGACATCTAAATTATTCAAGTGTATGAGAACTAAATCAGTAACTGATAGATAGTGATTTCTAAATTAACTTAAGTATACGAGAACTAAATCATTTGGGAGAGATTCCTAATGAGTATAAATAATTGAAAAAAATGTAGTAACGTAGTGTATGGGCAATATAGGTGGGCACTATAATTAATTAGATACGAAGAGATGTAAACCAGACTAGTTAGGCGGGTAGCATAACTAGGTGGGTTAGAGTAGTACGTTAGGCGTGCACATTAGTTAAGGGATGAGGATCTCAAGTGAGGGCACACGGTACTAACATGTATTTAATATATTATCTTGTCGCATTTTAAACACTTGTTAAACCTTTTTAAACTGTTTTACTTGGGCTCTGACCCGTTTCAAATCCTTCATGTAAAAATATTTTAGGTGCCCAGCCACAGGGACATCAGGCCTAGGAGTTCCGCATTTGACGTGTTGCAGCTGCTGTGGAGGTAACAGGACCTTGCTATTAGACGCTTTCATATTTATTTAAATTCTGATGCATCTTTAGTTATCTCAGTCGGGCATGTCGCCCATTCTTAGTTGGATATTATTTTTAGAGACTTTGTATTACCGTTTATTTTCAGTATTGGTTTAGACTTTACTCATGGATGACTGTATTTAGATTTTTCTATGGAGTGTTATTCCAGACTCAGTATTTACTTATGTCATTATTATTCATTGTTATGTGCATGAAAATGGCGAATGAGATATTTATTCCGATTTATTTATTGCATGTTAATAATTAAGATTAAAATTTAGACACCAGACTATTAGGGTATTAGTAATTAATTTGAAATTCGACAGTGATGTTAAGAATGAAACCATTAATGATTCATGTTTAATTTAATAATGGATTGATCACCCAAGATTAAAATAAGCGGGGTGTCACAAATTGGACGCCATAGTTTTATATATATACATAGATAAGGGTAAAGTAAAACCAATAATACGCATCCAGAAATAAGCAAACAAATAATTTTCAACTTTCATTCAAACAAAAAATAAACAAACTTTTAAAATATTTTGACTTTAGCTAAAAAAAACAAGCCTATTTTTACTCAAATTTCATGAAAAGAATTGAGGTCCAGCCCACGTACATCATATCCTCCGGTTTGCTCTTTCATCTCCGACGATAATTGAGTTGAAGTGATCTCAGTGTTGGAGAGAAAAGAACAAATGGTTGATCGAGACAAAGAGTGGGACTTTCATCTCAGATCACTATCTTCAAGTGCCAGAGACTCCAATTTTGCCAACGATCCTGCTTCCGATCCATCTCTCCTTCATTCCGTCCGTACCTCTCTCTCTCTCTCTCTCTCTCTCTCTATATATATATATATATATATATATATATATATAGTTTTTGAGGTTTTCTGATACGTTTGTTTTTGCGTCTACTTCATACATATGCAGGTGAAAAAGCTATACGAATTGTGTAAAGCTGACAAGTCTGAAGATTGGATAGCTAGGGTTTATCCTCAGCTCAACAAAATCTTTCAACGTTCCGTCGCTTCAATTTCTCACTCTCAAACCTCTAATGCCTTGCTTTTACTGGTCTGTACTATTTGTTTTACTGCTTGTTCTCACAATTAACTTCATTTTTAGTAAACACAAATATTAATTACGCCTTTCTTTTTATTGTATGTCAATTCTCAACTAAATATTTGTACAAAATATTAATATAATGCCTAAAGATTCACAAAATTTTAATTAAATATATATAAAAAACCTAAAATAACTCCTGAAAAATGCCCCAATGGCCTCCCGCCCTGAACCTCCAACAATATTTTGGTGCCTCACTAAGAATTTTTCCTGCCTTCACTATTGCATGCGCGCGAGTGCGCACACACACACGCACACATATATATATCGACATTTGCGACATTTCACACCCTATGTACAACAATTCACATTACTTGACCCCGAGCACAGTGGATTTGCGCGCTCCAGATCTCCAAAAGTGGACACCCAATATTAAGATTTACTTTTTTTATTGGGGCATATACTAAATAGTCACTCGAACTTTTTTTAATACACGTTTAGTCCAAGCTTTTTTATTTTGCACAAAAAAGTTATTCACCATGCCAAAAAGGCTTTATCATGCCGCTGGCACGGACCTTTAAAAATAAGAGAATGAGAGGCTTTTTGGTACAAAATAAAAGGCTTGGACTAAGTGTGTATTAAAAAATATTTGACGGACTTTTTGGTATTTGATCATTTTTTATTTACTGTTATTCGTAATGCAATGTATGATTTCAATAATGAGAAAATAGGGGAAAAAGAATTTTCATCCCCGAAACTAAAGTATACAATAGCGATTTATGCGTCATATTAGTATATTATAAAGCTATACACTATATACATTCTTGTTTGACTCTTATATTAATGGATTATATGTATATATTTATTATACTAAAACAACTCCAAGTAGCAGACTAACCAATTAAACAATACTACCCCAACTGTACATAATACAGATTAAAGTTGATGTGTAGTTGAGAGCGGAAGCGATTTAATTTGAAAACTATACAACAACAACCATTGCAATATTTACAGTCCAAAGGCCCAATATCCAAATATCATTCATCTCTCAAAATAAAGCAACGAGTACAAAAAGTAATGGAGCCCTCTATATATAGGTACAATGGAATGTGGGGGGAGTGGACCATATGACATCATCATTCTAGAAGGGTTCCAAAATATCTAAGAACAAAAGTAAGAAAGTGCCCCTTGGTGCTCAAGCCTTTCTATCACTCCCCCCCGATTGAAAAATTACCCTATAGTCCCTATCCTAATGGTGAAGTTGGGGTCAATGCGTTGCAATGTTGTCTCGGTGATCCAAATGTCTTTGGACTCGAGGCGACCATGCCAGCGAATGAGGAAACACGTGTAGTCGATGGATGAGAATGAAACATTATCCTCCGATAGGGGAAGAGGTATCGAGGAAATGTGGGTACCTTGGAAGGGGGGAGCGGTTGGGAACTCAACCTCATAGGCATTATCTCCATAACTTCAAAATACCGAGAACTGTCGAAAACGACGCATCTAAAGCTTATGTCCTTTGCCCTGGCAGCGAGTGAAGATAAAACATTACTAAATCACCTGGTTGGAAAACAACGACATGACGATACACATCAGCATGGTCTTTTATAGGAAGTGTACATACGCTGAAGGCTGGTACAAATTTCAAAGTGGATGGTAGTCAAGCGAGTGGCAGACTCAATGATTGTGCGCTGTCCGGAATGTGGGATGGATCTCAGACAAATCCAATGGTAGGATCCTCAAAGCAATCCGAAATGAAGGTAGACCGATAGACCGGTTGATGACATTGTTGAGTGAAAACTCGGCTTGCGCAATGATGAATCCCATCGCCGTGGAGTCTCAAACCTCAGTGGCACAACATAGCAAGTCTCCTATGCTCCGATTGTCAACCTCGGTTTGGCCGTTGGTCTGGGGATGAAAAGTTATGATAAACTGAAGTTAGCATCGAAGCAACCCCACAGGGTCCACCAAAAGTAATTCGTGACTTATACATCTTTGTCGAAAGTGATGCTACGTAGGACACCGTGTTGGCAGCCAGTCTACTGAAAATAGTGGGTGGTGACATGTGAAGCGTCTGCTGTGCGAGAACAAGGAACAATGCCATTTTAGAGCACCAGTCAACGACAACTAAGGTCGAATCATGTTCCCGAGCAGTCCGGGGAAGGCCAGTGATAAAGTTCATGGACACAGTGGCAATCTGGAATGGATAAGCCGGCGTTGTAATGTTGCGCCTTATTCGTCTTATTGTAGGTGTTTGTGTCTCGTCGCATGATAGGCCAGTAAAGCCGCTCCCGAAAGGCCAAGTTAGTGTGTGTAATGCCCATGTGGCCAGCGAGGCCCCAGGAATGAACCTCAGAAATAATCTTCGCCCGGAGAGAAGAAGCAGGGATTCATAAAGCGGTTCCATGGAGGTAGACATCCTGGAGTAGGATGTCACCCGAGGTGCGTTATTGTATGAGCACGCAAAAATGTGACCAAAATGGGCGTTAAAAGCATACAAATCTCGCACGTCATCAAATGAGCAGGGCGTGTCTGCGACGATTAAGAGCATTGGCTACATGGTTTCCTTCTTGATTTTGTAGTGAAGGCATGGTTCAAAGTATCGATGGAGTTAACTCGGTATCGGTTTCGCAGCTAGCCAATCCGATACCGCGAGACGAATTGATTTTGTTGTGTAATTTGTGCAGGTCGGGGTGTATCAACGAGATTTCAGCGTTAGTTATATCGGTGTAATACCGACTGGTATCTCCGATATTGTAAAAAACTCAACGGTTTTGTTGTAAAAAGCAGAAGAAGATGAAGAGACGAAGATGACCCATGTGCGAGGAACTTTGGTTTTGTGAAGAGAGAGGGGGTAAAAGGCAGCATCTGTGTCGCAACCAAAGTCTCTCTTTCGGCAGCGACTAGGGTTTTGCGGTGTTATTTTCTACAGCCGGCCCTTTGTTGCATTTGTTCCGAAAAAAATGATACATTTTTTGAGTTTTCAAGGATATGTTTATATGTTTTAACTTGATGTATTACTTGGGTTAAAAAATGTACATCGGGTTGGCACAAGTATATAACATTATGTTAAGACATTGTATTCATAAGTTTCAAAAATGACATTCTTATTAATAAATATGTAATTATTATGTTAATATCTTTTAAAATAATGTATTAATTGAGTTAAAAAAAATTATATTATTTAATAATAAATAAGTGTAATTTAAAAAAAGTACTAAATAAGTAACGAATCTGTTAATATATTTTTAAAATGTCTTATAAATTTTTAAAATGTACATTATTTATTAAAAAATATGTAATTAATCTGTAATATGTTGTAAAACGTCTTAATTAGTTTTTAAAATGTACATAATTCATTAAAAAATATATAATTAATCTGTAATATTTTTAAAAAATGTATAAATAATTTTCAAAAGTGTATGTTATTTATTAATATATGTATTAGCATTATTTACGTTATTTAATTAACATTATTTGCTTAAACAATATTTTAAAATATGTATGTTATAAACTATAGAGAATCGTTAATTGATTAAAATGTATTAAAAAAATTAGTCGTATTCAATAAAAAAATATTAATCTCTCGTAATTTTTGCTTAAAATAAGATGTATTTCTATATAATTGTGTACATTTTATTAATAAATTAGCACTATTTCTTAATAACTTTGTTATAATTATTTTTTCTTATAAATTAGTACTATTTCTTGAAGTGAATCGAGGGCATAATTGCCATTTTTGGATTATTTTTGGACATAATAGTATTTTACTTTCTTTTATAATTTTTCTTTATTTTTGTTTGAACAGTTTATTTTTGTTTTCTTTTAAGTATTTAAAGGCTAGGACTAGTAATGTCATTTTTGTAATTAGTGCCTTAGCTTAGAGCCTAAGCTACTTCTCCTTTTAAATGCGCCCTTGTAATGAATTTTGATAATAGAAAAGAGTATTTTTCTCTCTAAGTTGTTGTTTAAATAATTTTTAGGAGCCTTTGACGGGTGGTTTACGTCAAATTGGTAACAGAGTGGGTGAAGCTCCACATTGTTGTTATTGTGTTAGTGTTTTTTATAATCAAATCGTACACTACTCTCAATGGCTCCCAAAAAATCCAAACAATAACTTGATGAAATTCAAGAGTTGAGGCAAGAACTAGGGCACAAAATGGATCAACAAGCCCTAGATTTCAACAAGAAATTTGACGCGCTCCTCCAACTCCTCTCTACGCCACAACAAACCCCCACAACCACCTCCCCTCAACCCATACGTGCTGCCCCAGCCCTTCCAACCCCTCCGCAACTCACCCCGCTGGCCCATTACCCCCCCGTTTCTTGCCGAAGCTGTTCCGAACCCACCTCCACCCAACCGCCTGCCCTCCAGCAACCAAATCCGACCGGTCGACCTCCTAAGCCCCCTTTCCAGCCCCGCCGGCACCTTACACCCTCCCCGCCCTGCGTCAGACCCTGGAAAACCCTTGGATCCACCCTTACGGCCCTCGAAAACCACCACCGAAACCCCCTATGTTGCCCTGTTCTGCCTTTGATGGCAGTCCATATCCTCAACTCCCTGGAAAATCTCCATACTCCGGCGATCTTGTCCCAAACCCTAGCCAGCCTGTTTGCAGCTCCCACCCACCCCATTCCGGCCTCTAAAACCCATCCTCCGACCCTCCCCCTAACCTGGAATACCCCTTAACGTACCCCTACCCAATTCCGCCCCCACCTTTTGGTCCATCCACCTCCTTCCCGCCACCTTATACCTGTGTTCTAAAAGGCCCGCCTAGGCTCCGCCTAGGCCCGCCTAGGCTTGAGGCTTGGGAGAAACGCATCGCCCACGCCTTATTACGCCTTATTCTTGGTAAAAGGCTTAAGGCACACTTTTTTTTAAAAAAACGAAGGATTAGTTGACAAATATTGGTTATGGAGCACGAATATGAGAAAGATGGCTACCAAACATATGAATATATTTTCAAAATTCAAGGTATGTATTATTTTATTATATTACTAGCCTTAGAATAATTAAAATAATAAAAAAAGGAAAAACGCCTTTTTACGCCTAGGCTCCGCCTAGGCGCGCCTAGGCTCCTAAGGCTTGAGGCTTGACCTCTACGCCTCGACCACGCCTCGCGATGGATCATCCACCTGACTATTTGGACCCGTTCGAGGAGCTTCCCCAGCACGCCTTGATCACTGTCTTGGAGGGTGATTCTGTTGGTCTCCCCCTTTGAGTTCGTGGATGAACTCTTTTTCAAGAAGGGGAGATTGATGTGAATCGAGGGCATAATTGCCATTTTTAGATTATTTTTGGACGTAATAGTATATTACTTTTGTTATTTTTCATTATTTTTGTCTGAACAATTTATTTTTGTTTTGTTTTTAGTATTTAAAGTCTAGGAATAGTAATGGCATTTTTGTAATTAGTGCCTTAGCTTGGAGACTAAGCTACTCCTCCCTTTAAATACCCCCTTGTAGCCTCCTTTGAGGTAGACTTGAATTTTGATAATAGAAAAGAGTAATTCTCTCTCTAAGTTGGTGTTTAGATAATTTTTAGGAGCCTTTTGACGGGTGGTTTACGTCATTTCTTAAAAAAAATATAGTATTCTTTATTTATTTTATAATATTTAACTTCTTTTGATATTTTACACGTCATTAGATTGTTTTGCTAACTAATTTATTATGGAATATTGAAGCTAACAAGTCTGACGCGCGCGTCAGTATAAGCAATAAGACAATGCTATGCATATTAAATGATGGTTTTGGACTTATCTAATTGGTTCGCATTAATAATCTTATTTTATTAAATTTTTTTATATAATTTTCGAAAATTTTTAGGCTCTCTAAATAGCGTATCTTTGCGTATTGCACGATACGCCGATCGCTACCTCGATCGAGTTGAAAATCGGGAGTCCGATACGAGGACCGAGACCGAGACTTTGAACCATGAATGAAGGTGAAAGGTAGAGCTTTGGAGGTAGGTTGTTCACTTAGTGTGTCTGTCGCTAATACGATGCTGACTATGAAGGTACCGAAGGGCCTCAATGGTCAGATGACGAGTTCCTTGTGTAGGAGGTAGGATTGCCAAAATTTAAGAGCCTTAATGACGACGACCTCGGAAATTTTCTGGCTAAAGAACGCAACTGGCTTTCCATTTTGGCCCAAAACAGCGCCAATGCCTGCCAGACATCACAAGACATCTCAGAAGGCTTAGAGAAATCTGGGAGTGCTAGAATGGGATCGATGGTCATGGGGGTCTATATGCACCAGGTAAGGTCCGCAGCACTGGTCCATTGGAACTCTGTGCTGGAGGAAATACTCATCAACTTCGTGATGGGAGCCATAATGGTGCTAAGCCTAGCAATGAAGCGGCGTAGAAGCCGACGAGACCATGCAAACTGCGCACTTGTAAAAAAAAAATGGGAGTAGGCCAATCCACAATGGCCTGAATCTTGGAAGAATCAACTTGCATACCTTTGCCTGATATTACATAACCCAAAAAGGTGACAGACGGGACCATAAACGAGCATTTCTTTAGTTGAAGGTAAAACTACTCTGATCGAAGGATGACTAAGACCTGGGTTTCATGGGATAAATGTCCCTCTTCCGAACGAGTATAGATGAGGATGTCATCAAAGTTAACCACCACAAATTTGCTGAGGAATGGTCAAAGGATTTGTGTCATGACTCGCGTAAATGTGCCGAAGGGCATAATGGTCCCACTAATAAAGGCCATTCTTCGTTTTGAAGGCAATCTTCCATTCGTCGCGAGGATGCATTCAGATATGATGATACCCACTCATTGAGCTTGGAGGAGACCCGAGCTCCGTGGAGTTGATCAAGCATGTCTTCGAGGCAGGGAATAGGAACTTGCATTTGACGGTGATCTTGTTGATTGCTTTGCTGTTCACACACATCCTCTAACTCCCGTCTTTCTTAGGGTGAGAAGGACCAGGACGGAGCATGTAGACATACTTTCCCTGATAAGGCCACGGTTGCATAACTCCGAAACTTGCCTCTGAAGCTCCTTGTGCTCTGTGGGTGACATCAGACAGTGGGGTAAGTTTTGTAGCGACGCTCCGGGCACAAAGTCCATGGCGTGCTGAATGTCACGACGTGGTGGGAGCTCGTTCCGTGCGGTACAGACATTGGAGTAGGATTTTAAAAGTCCTAAATTTTAGGTGATATGTTGATGTCCGATATGCCAATCGGGCTAATGAGTGCGTAGCACAACTCGCTCTCCTCAAACTTAGTAGTTAGTGGAGTGAGAAATAATGAGGGCGGATGGTCGAGGTGGGCGTAACTCAAGAATTGGGCGGAGCTGAAACTGTTACTCCTGGTGCTGAAAGGTAAAGTGTTGGCGCGACCATCATGTGTACTTGAATGGTCGTAATGCCGGGGCCTCCCTAAGACTAAATGACTAACACGCATGTCAACAACTGTGCATAACACCTCATCGGTGTAAGATCCGATGAAAAATGGCACGCGACATTATCAGGTTGGGGCTAGGGAACTGTTGCTACCTAACCACCTAATACGACATGGTTTGGCGAGTGGATCCGTCCGGAACCCGATTTTGTCGACCTTTCCTTGGTGTCGAAGTTGTCACTGACTTTTCCGTCGATGATAACGGTGCACAAACGTCCTTTCGACGTGCAACGGATGAAGGAAGTGCTTGTCCGTAGCCAAATGGAGTCATCGGAAGGCTCAGAACTACTGAAGAGACGAGGATGTAAGTGGTGACATGGAGTGAGGGGGTTTGCTGGATGGAGGGTACGGGGGTGAAGGTGGCACTTTGCTTGGCGATGGCAAAAAGTCACACCAGCGACAAATAGGATGGGAATGGGTAGAATGCCTAATGAATGATAATCGATATAGAGATGGGTTAAGTCAACCTTGCTTTGGTTTGAACGGGGTCAATGAGATTGGCTAGAGTTTGCTGTCCGGTTAAGGGGAGTTTTTCTTCCCGGTTAGGAACAGTCTGGTGGTTGGTTGGGTGTGGTGTCGTCGGTTGTGGGACAGAAAGGTCAGGCCGAGTCAATTCTTGTCTGAGTGGGGTATTGTGGGGTTGTAGAGCGAAGGCTTGCTGGATGGGGTTGACTCGGTGGTCTCCGACAGGAATCGATGTCGTTGGCCGGTCTGAATGAGCCGACGCTTCAAGCGACTGGATGAAGAGCTCAGATCTGGCAAGGATGGACGTGACGTTTTCGATTGGGACAGTAGTCATCGGGTGGTCTACAAAGTCATGAGTGTCGTTTGGGAGAAACAACCCTGGGCCTGGCTCGGTTACAATCGAATAGGCCGATTGTGGTGTCTCGCATGGGTTAAGAGTTGAGGCGGGTTTGGATAAGTTGGGAAGGGCGGAACGCCTACTCGGATCTGGTCGAACGAGGGTCGCCGGTCAGAGGTGCGATTAATGGAGGTGGGATCTGGTTAGTTAGGTTACAAATGGTGGTTGATTTAGCGACCAGAGCAGTTAGGGTTTCATTTCTCCTTTGGTGACTGCCTCATCCACGGCTATTGTGAGGTTAGGGTTTTGATAATCTAGGTGGCTGATCGGAATGATGGCGACAGCTCGCGTGACATTTGGGTGGCACCACCCCATATCTAAATCATTGGTATTCATCTTGAACATCCCAAGACGAACGACAGATACTAGTTTGATGCGCAGTTGGGAGCAAAAGCGATTCAATCTAAAACTACACAACAACAACAATATTGGCCCAATATCTAATTCTCATTCCTTTCTCAAAGTAGTGAGTACAAAAAGTAATGGAGCCCTCTATATATAGGGTACAATGGAATGTGGGGGAGGCTTATAGAACAGTGATGTCATAAGGTCGCCATATGACATCATCATTCTAGAAGGCTCTCAAAATATCTACGAACAAAAGCACGAAAGTTCCCCTGAGTGCTCATGCTCCTGCATTAAAAGTAATGTACCGTGTTCAAACTTGTAACACGTACTAGAGCGAACCACACAGGTATTAAACAGGATGAGCAGGGACATATAACATGATGTGAGAAAAGAACTTGTTGACTTGTTAAGAATAAAAAAGTAGCATATGGGAGGGTGATATATTTTGGGCTAAGTAGTTAGTATATTAAGGATACTTCCCATAAGGGTGAAGAACCAAGTATAGAGTAGATATACATAGAGTGGAAGAAATTAAAAAACACGTACTCATGACAAAGATCTCTCCACAAAAGGATCACAGAAAGACAGGATATTTAGAGGGAAATAAAATAATTACGATTCCTCCCACGTCGCAAATTCCCTCAGAAAATCAGCAAAAGTATAATCCATCCAAGATGGATCTTGGACACCCAGGAGTACTACACTTAACACGTAAAATTAACCACAGGATCAGAATTTTCCTCTTCTTCAAGATACCTTCTATTACTTTAATTTGATTGGAGACACCTCCTACTACTTTATTTTGATCGGAGGTGCCTCCTATTACAGTCGCTTCAAATGAACACACAAGACGCAAAGAACCAGCATCCCAATATTTCCGAACACCATTCCTACGCAATAAGAAAAGTGACTTGTTATCAGCAATCACTGGAGGGTGATAATTTGCAATTTTTGGTTGAGTGATGATAAGTAATATTGTACGGTGTCAAGCAAAATGGCCTGTTTAAGTCATCAAGCAGTGGATCATTGGTAATGTCTTGCTCACATGCGCGCTTTGGAAACTTGACTTGCGGCTGTGGTTGAAATGTGTTCAGTAATAAGTTGATTTGTGAAACTATGAATTTTAGAGGGTTGGATCACGAACATATTTTGTGTACTGGGAGAGTTGGCTGTGCACGGGAAAGTTGGGATATTTGTCGGGATGTGACTATTTTGGCCCGAGACACTTAGCAACTGTGGAAGTGTTATTACTTTGATACTAACGTCGCCTTCTAAACACTCTACAACTTTGGGTCTCAGGGCATGTGGTACTTGTTGGATAATTTAATTAACTGGTTGCATGATAGAGAGAGTTGATTATGTATGTTTTTGAGGCCTGCCTTTTCAAAAAAAAAAAATCTTTTTGCTCTTTGTTTACATCCAGTGCACTTTGCTTGTGACCCTCTTTTTGGCGCTCTCACGTACAATTATATAATAGAGCCGCGAACGAAGATGATCTACTGTAGCCTATTTTTTTCTTCTATATATTGTTATTCGTATTTATGGGTAGATATTTATGTATTCTTTCATCTTAATAGATATTAAGTCGAGAGAAATATTCCAGCGATTATGCTTATTACTATAGGAAAGGAATTTCAGTTAAGGAAGCAAGAATAAAAGAGAACGTGCAGTTCTCTGCAAGGAAACGAGAAAAGAAACCCAAAAGCACCTTACTCTTCTCAACGGAAATGTCGGCTACACCTTTTTCCCTGCAACAACCAGACCACAATTAATAGAAGAAACTGAGCAAGTGAGCTCCCTGATCCCTTATTACTCCTCTTCGGGGTTGACCCAATTGAGAAATCCCACTTCGGTTTTGTTTCCCATAGCATCGACTAGCTTCAAACCTGTCTTAACTGAGTAGAACTTGAAAACCAGAAATACCTGTCTCCTTAGAAAGCCTCCTCCTCATCAATAGCAACTGCTGGAGTAGGAAGGCTCTTCTTTGCCCTGTTTCCTTAAGTTTTCCACACTCCCATCAACCTCCAATGAGACCTTGTAAACCACTCTTCCTAAATTACTGCTTCCTTTTTTTTTGTGTCGAGGAATAAGTTATTTATATAGAAGTTTGGTAGTTTTCGCCGTTTGATGCAATTATCTCTTTCTTAATAGAACTCTTTACTGTGCGAATGAGATATATAGCTTTTATTATGTTTATAACCTGACTTAATTTTGTCATGATTGAAGCTTTCTAATTTTATTATTGTGATTGATCATTTGTAATTGACAGTCCTTTACCCATGTGTTCCTGCACAGACGTGTGCTGATATAACAAAATTGTTTTCGATTTCTATTGTCTATATTGGTATTCAGGCAATTCTTCAATTTTTCCTTGATTTTGGGGAAGTGGTTTTACATGATGCTGATCCTAGTCTGAGGGCATTTTTCCGTACATGCTTGAGCCGGTAAGATATATTTAAGCATTAATCTTCATTTCTGATCGTACCTCGTGCTGAAATCATGATTTGGAAAATATTATTGTATTATAATTTTGGAGTCAAGTCTGGAATAGAAAGGTATTAAAATTAAGCAAAGTTGAAGATTCAGTACGAAGTTGTTGCACTTTTCTAAGAGAAATTAAACTGCTCCGGATTTTCTTCTTTTTAATCAGTGTTTTCTTGTATCAAGTTGCTGGTTACCAAATGGTCTTGGTTATAGTTGTTAGAATATATGTAATTTTTTTTATTGTGTTTATAAAACAAAACAGAATTGTATAACAGTAATTTGAATTTGCATGAAGAATAAAAATATTGTATGACTATACGAATTTGTAAATTGGATAGAACACCTACAGGCATATTGCAGATAAAAAACCCTTTTGCAAAAGAAGAAATAATCCAAGCCCAGAGTGTTAGATTTGCTCCCTCTCGGTGTTCACGGCGCAGCTGTCATCATTTCGTTCGGACAAAAGTAGCACTGCAATCCATCACTGCTCGAGCGAACTCAAAATTTTCATAAATGCCATTGAGAATAACTTGGGTTATCACCCTTTTTGGTATGTGAAAGCTTGAAATTGGAATGATGAGAAATACAGTAGGGTGGTTTGTTCAAATATGGATTGGTGCTGTGTTGTGATTGGTTTTACACAGTTCATGGATAGGTGAATATGGACCTAGGATTTAGAGATGCGAGATTAACGGTCGATGTTGTGTGCTGTCTTCTGTATTTCATTTTATCGGTAGTTTTTGAATTCAAGACTACGCCTGCAAAAAGGCCACCACTTTTGAGTTTGGCCTCTAAAATTTCTTGAATTCAAAACTTGGTCGAGCCAAAGAATTTGAAGTTATTTCAATTTTGAACAACATTTGATTGTCATCTTTATAAGGTAGCCACTACTTTTTTCAAAATTGATTTTAATTACTATTTTTACGCAACCAACAATGTTGACCTCTAACGCATAGCGATATTCTCGGTCCATTTGGTTTTGGGGTTTTTCTTTATAATTTGTGGATTGAGACTACACCAAAACATTCGGTTTCGTTCAAGTTCATTTTTTTTTTCCGGATTGGTCTAGTTTAGGACAACTTTTTTTTTTAATAGAAGTCATGGACCGAATTGATTTAGGTTTGGACTGAGGACCTGACCAAACCGAATAATATTGGGTTTCTGGGATAGTTTTGTTCGTGTTTTTTGGTCTTTTAGTGGCCTAATCGCTGTAGGTGTCCTCAGCTGCGTCCGGTTGATCTCAATTTGCGTACCCTCTCAAGGGATCCCTAAAATCTCGAAGATGTCCGTTAGAGTGACAGTCATCTCACCAACCCTTTGGTGGAAAGTGTGGGTTGTGTCCTACCACCTCTCAACAATAGAAGCTAGCGGCACCGAGTATCGCTGCACCTCGTTGAGCGATCTACCAAAGGCCCGAAGCTCGCTGCTCGCACTACGTCTGGAACCTCAGAAGGGAGCACTATTTGAACTTTCTTGACCCCGTTGAGCCTTGTGTTCCGATGGTGCAAGAAAAATTTGATAATAAGGAAATATTTTAAGGCCTCACAGCAAAAATGAGAATTAATGGAAATTTCTTTTAAAAGGCCTGGAAAAATACTTACATAGCCTTTGACCGATTTTTCTATGGCACGGCACCCACAGCAACACCCATGGATTGGTGATTGTCATCACCCCCGGATACCCCATCTCCGTGCCTATTTGTTTAGCACAGATGGAATACCATTAGAGCCCATCCTAGTAGTGACAAAATTATGGGTTGGGCCTATTGTGGGCGGGCCAAATATGGGTTGGGCGAAATATAGGTTGGCCCAACCCATTTTTTTTCACCTAAGTATTACAATTCTAAGTATATGTAAAAAAATCCATAGTTTACTCATAACTTCTAAAAATAGGCTTTATATTTGACTTAGTAATGGCTCCTATGAAGCACGGATGCGGGTACGGGGTGCGGGTGCGACACAGTGCGGGTGCGGCGATTCGAAAATTCTAAAAAAATTAGGATACGGGTGCGGCGAGATGTAATATAATAATATAAATTATTTTATAAAAGTAGAATCCAATATAATGTAATAACAAGTAGTTAATTTGGGCCACAAAACCCTTTTAACATCAAACCAAAAACAAATATAGAAAGTTTTTAAGAAACTGAATTATCAGTCTTCGCAATAATCACCCACAAATCATTAAACTATAAAAGTAGAATCCAATATAATATAATGACAAGCACTTAACTTGGGTCACAAAACCCATTTAGCATTAAAACATTAAATTAAAAACAGACACAGGCAGTTGTTAAGAAACCCAGTTAACTTCGTATATGTTGATAGAGAGTAAGAAGAAAATGAGAGAGAGAGAGAGAGAGATGAAAATGAATAAAAAATTAGAATTGTGTTTTTTTTGGATTCTTTACGAATCCCATCAAAATCAGCCGAGTCCTTGCCGAATCCAGAATTAATTTATTTAATTAATATCTGATTCTTCTTTGGGTGCGAATCGGGGCCAAATCGCACCCGCACCCGCACCCGACTCGCGTGCGATTCGGATTCTTCAGTCCTTTTGAAGAGTCCGTGCTTCATAGAATGGCTCATATGAGTTGTTTGGAGCCCATTTTGCCACTAATAATTTGACTCGTAACTTTTGAAAATGGACTCCATATTTGATTCATAGCTTTTAAAAATGGGCCCCATATTTAAATAATTGGGCTAATATGGGTTGTTTTATACTTTTGGAGCCCATTTTGCCACTACTAGCCCATCCTAATCGTTGTCATGTGGAGCGAGCGACTTGTTGAGCCAATTTAGAACTCAGAATCTTTCTAGAGAGTAGAGAGAGATTTGGTTTTGGGGTGCATGATGAACTCAAAAAAGCATTTAATAATTTTGCATCACAGAAAGTGAGAAAAAGAAAAATTAATTGGGGACAACTCATGGTTCAAAGTCAAGGCCGATACCGCGACGATACGGCCGAGTTGACTAGGTATCGGTGCCCACCGATCCGATTCCGAGTTACGAGTTGAGTTTTCAATTATTGATGTGAATCGACCCTACATCGGTAATTTCTCAGTAGTATCGGTGATATAGCGGTATAATTGGCCCATATCGACGATATCGCAGTAAAATCGGCACATATCAGCGATATCGCGATGGAATCGGCCAATATCAGCGATAGCGCGTTGGAATCGACCCATATTGGTGATATATCGACCGAGATGGAATAAGTTACTAAGAATCAATCTCTCTCTCTCTCTCTCTCTCTCTCTCTCCAGTGTTGTGTTGGTAAGCATGGTTTTTTGGGGGGGTTACGAAATGCTAATTGTTTTTTTAATTTAGTGTGCTGTGTGTGTGGGTTGTTTGGTCATCGCGCGGGTTTAATTTAATGTGTTGTATATGTGCCAGTTTTTTTTTTTAAAGAATGCAAATGATCCAAATGTAATTTGTTATTATTTTTTTATAATAATGTTCCCAATGTTATATTTTAATATGTTATTATTTATAAAAACAGGTAAATGTTATTCTTTTACAAACAAATATACAACTGTAATTATTGTAAAAATAATATTTGTATCCTCTAAACATTTGTAAAAATAATATTTGCATCCTTTATGTAAAAATAACATTTGCAACACGAGTAAAAAAAATATATATTTGCATCCTCTTTGTAAAAAAATAACATTTCCATCAATTTAAAAAAAACATTTGCAACCCAACAACAAAAAAAATAAAATAACATTTACATTCATTTTATAAGAAAATAATATTTGCATCATTTTTTGTAAGAAAATAACATTCGCATCCTTTTTGTATAAAACGATTGTAAAAGAATGTAGTATTTTGTCAAAATCACTATTTGTATCCTCTTTGTAAAAAAATAACAATACTAAAAAAGAAACATTTCTATCCTTTTTAGAAAAATATAACATACTTAAAAAACACATTTGTATCCTCTTACTAAAATAATACTAAGAATATAATAGTTGTATCCTCTTTGTAAAAAAAAAAAATTATCCTCTTACTAAAAAAGTAACATTTGTTTTTCTTTGTAAAAACATAATATTTGTATCCTCCGTGAAAAAAAAAACATTGATTAATTATGGAACATTGAATATGGCAAGCTCGCAGCACGTCAATATAATCAATTGTACAATGTTATGCATATTAGAGGATGGTTTTAAACTTATCTGATTGATCCACATTGTTAATCGTATTTTTTTTTTAATTTTCTAGATTTTTTTCGGAATTTTTTGCGCTCTCTAAATACTGTATCTTTGCGTATCGTCCGATACCGTGACCGATACCGCGATCGAGTTGAAAATCGAGTGGCCGATACCGAGACTTTTGAACCATGGGACAACTTATATTTACAAATGAAAAAATATGTAAAAAATTATTTATGATAATATTAATATATTTTAATTTTTATTAGTATCAGAAGCCCTACTTTTCAAACATTTGCAGTTTAGGCTCCTACTTTGGCCACTTGTGACTAGGACTGAGACTACACTAGTTGGAAAGTGTATATTGTAATTCGGAAACTGTTCTAGACATCAAAAGACCGCATAAGATGACCCAATAACACAATTTAGATTGTGATTCAAAGACTATTCTACACATGTCAAATAACCACGTAAGACAGCCCGATAACATTAGCTGATTCGGGAAATGATGGATTGCATGTACCGTTCACGTCCAGTCATTTAGAAAGACAAAAACACCCTGTTATGTGACACTAAATCTGGATAAATCATACTTGATTTGATCCTAACTTTGAATACATAAGTGATTACACAAGGTCTGAAACATGCTCTGCATGCATGATTGGAATTTTCCACTCTTGTTCTTATGTTCTGCATTATTGAATTTCCTCATGTTTTGTCAACTGTCATGGTTTTACTGATGTTATTCGTCACTGACCAGTTGTTACTAACACCATGTCAAATGGATTGCCTTTTGCATCTGAAGTTTCAAAACTTGGGAGATGTGATTTCGGCCGGATCCCATCTCCTTGGTTTGTAACCCTGCCAGAGGTGCTGCCCGCCACTGGGGTCAAAAACAGGGAAGTGCGATCCTATACCAGGACTCTATGGCTGTCTCTCAGCCAGTGTTTAAAAAGGCGCCCGAGGCGCAGGCCTCTAGGCGCGCCTCGAGGCGAGGCTGAGGAAAAAAGCCTTGAGGCTTAAACCTCATGGGTGAAAGTTGAGGCTACCGCCTTTGTTGGGTGAGGCGTTGCGCCTTGAAGCTGTGCGGCTTCAGGCTGTGGGGCGTACGCCTCTATGTTGAGGGTTAAAAAAAAAGAAGTTGGGGGTTAAAACCTTACGGCCGGCCATCGTTTCTTCATTACGGCCTTGATTTGATCATTCTGGCGTTGATTTGTTCATTTTGGCGTTGATTTGTTCCATTCCGACCCTCGTTTCTCATTTTCCGGCCTTCGTCTGGCCCTAGGTAAGAACTCTGGACATCGTTTGCTTCTTAATTTGTTTTTCGTTACTAATTTGTTTTAAATAACTGTGAAACTATATTTTTATTATAAATTTAGTTTTAAATAACTGTTATTTGTTTTTTTTTACTGTTTTTTTCACTATTTTTGAGTTTTAATCAATGTTTGTTTAAAAATCTTGTTTTTTTTTAACTTAAAAGGTTTACTAATTTGTTGAAACAACTGTTTGAAACTATATTTTTATTGTAAATATAGTTTTAAATAACTGTAATTTATTTTTTTAACTGCCTTTTTCACTATATTTGAGTTTTAATCACTGTTTGTGTAAAAAAAATGTTTTTTTTAACTTAAAAAGGTTACTAATTTGTTGAAATAACTTAAAAGGGTTACTAATTTGTTGATGGAGATGAACTTTATGTTTGATGGATTGTATGATTATGGACCCTTTTGCATCATTTAATGTGTTGGATTATTTTTTTTGTGAATTTATTAGACTTTTTATATTTTTTTCTCTTAATTTTTTTTTGCATGAGCCTTACGCCTCATTACGCCTCGCCTCACAGTGACTAAAACGCCTCATTTTGCCTCGCGCCTTTTTTAACATTGCTCTGAGCTTGGTCTTTTCCGCTGGCAGTTGGCGGAGCTCTGGGAGGGTTGTTAGTGACAAACGGTTGATCGGGGGTAGCGAGCTCAATCCTTGATCTGATTTCTTCTTGCCTCCCCTCTTTCTCTTCGTCGGAGTTGCGTCAGCTTGGCTGAACCTAGCTGGAGGTCGTCGGGTGCTCCGACGATGCCTCACAAAACGAGGCAGAGGTGGTGAAGGCTGTTTGCGTTTGTGTTTGTTGCGGGTACTAGCGGAAGCATGGGTGGTGGCGGGGTGGAGTGTGACGGTTGCGGAAGGTAAATGTGGGGGTAGAGCAACAGTAATGGGTGATAGAGGTGGAGGGGCAGCCACTGGTTGGTGCTGCGCGGTGGTAATGCCAGGAAGCTTTCACCAAGAGACTCGAGGTCTCTTCTATGGTGAAGAGTCCCTCTCCAAATCAGCAGACTGAAATTCTTCTTCCGCGCCATTGGTGTTTGTACGATTTTGTTAGAGTTTAACAACAACACACAACAACGGGTGAGTGAATCTCGCTCTGATACCAATTGACGTAAACACTTGTCAATGACACAAAAGAAGCATTCTCAAACGAGCCAATCTCTAAAATAAGGTGTATTAATTAATTTGCCCCGAATGGGGAGTACAATATTTATAGGGATAGGGGAATGGTCTATAAGGATCTATTACTTGTCTACTAAGAAATGCATATATCACATGTGATGTCATGGGGTGACATCACTAATGACACATTCTTTATTACATAATAACTAAAATGGCCCTTGCTAGACCCAATAACTACAACTAAAAATGGAAAAATAACAACGAGAAAAATTACAATAACAAAATAAGAAAATGCCTAAAATACCCAAAATATAATATACAATGTTACTTTCCATCTTCTCTGTTTGTTTTATGCAATTGTAAATCTTGCATACTTTATAAATTGGTTACCTTTTTATCTTAGTAATATATATTGTAAATATAAATTTGAATGTCTTCATTCTTCAATATATTTTATGTTGATTGCAGTGAGTTTGCAGACCAGGTTGTTGCAGAGGCAACCCTTGATTTCTTTAATGTCAACAAGAGGAAACTTTTAATTTCTTTTCCTACCTTACTCCCTCAGGTATGATCTGAGGTATTTCTATCTCTTTCTAACATCATTGTAAGAGAGCATGATCTTTAAGATGTTTCATGTAGAGATAATTTACAAACACCTTTTCTTTCTAATTGACTGTTGGATGTATTCTTCTTCTGGTTTGCCTCATATTCTTTTTTCGCTGATAAGAAACTGCTGGACAGATTATTCTATATCACTTTGTTAGTGTTATAATAAGGTAACTATTAGTATTCCATAAGTAGAACCTAGTAGTTTTGCTGAGGCGAGTGAAGAGGATGCTTTACCACCCAAGTTAGCCAAAGCCACGGAATGACCAACTTCAGTTATCTGTGTTTGATCTGTGCCTCGATGGTGCAGCCCAATCACCGGCTGATTTGGGTTCACTCGTTTTACTTGAAATGGGGTCATTTTTGTACGCGGTAACATGTTCGGGTACGTGGTTCATTTTTTTAGTTGGCACGCCATACGATGGGGCACACTTAGTTGGTTTACTTTTTGAATAATGGGTCACTTTAAATATCTTATTATGATTGTTGTTATTGACGTACACATGAACATTGCCCCAAAAGAAAAAAGCAAACAACCAAGAACCCTGAAATTTGTAGTGCAAGAGAGAGGGAACCCTATCCTAACTAAATGGGAATGTTATAGTATTTGTGAGGTCATGGAAGATGTCACCATGGGGGTGACATAAGCCATGGCATCAAAAATAGGAGACTGTAGATTCCTAATAACTAACATATATATATATATATATATATAGTAAATGAGGAAATGTGTTGACAAAATCAAAAGTACGTATACGCCCCACTTATTTACATCACACTCCCTCTCCTTTAAGAAAGAGTTCGTCTACGAACTCAAAGTGCATCTCCATCTATCTCAGGCTGCACGTAATTAAGATCTCGTGTAGGAGCGATCGCGGTCTCTTCACACTCGTGGTTAGAGTGTGCAAGGTCTTGGTCTCGGAGTGATCGTATACTCATATGGTCTTTGGGAGCATGGGGATATTATGTAGGTCTAACTCATGGCATAGCCGATGCTAAGATCCGTGGATGTAGCCCCCAATGCGCTATTCCTCACTCTCTCGTAGGGCCGCACGGGTTTATAGGAGTTAAAATTGCTCCGTGTACTTGTGGTGCCCTAGTTCCGCTATACCGTGGCTTTAACCTGGAGCTTAGTAGTTATAAAGAGGAGCTTAGTATCCATAAGGCAAACACATTTTATGCCAGTGGTAATCTTTTACTTGGAGACTTTCTCGATAGAGTCTAGCCAATCGACAAAGGTATCAGGTCCTTGATGCGAGTTTGATGGATTGATCCGCTCTTCCTCTTTCTTTTCACTCTTGGTTGTTTTGAGTAGAGTTATAGAAAATTCTACATGTGGTGGAGTGGTTTAGGGTGGGGATGGAGTCCCATCGTCAATTTGCGGATGACCCGAAATTTTTGTTGCCAATAAGGAAAACAATCTCGGAAACCTTTTAAAACCTATAGAGCCTTTTAGTATTTTCATGCTTAAAAATGAATTTGGGAAAAAAACATGCTTTTGGGGATCAATGTGGATGAGTAGTGCATTTATGAGAAAGCTAATTTAGTTGGTTGTGTAGTGGGTTATGGCCGCTTATCTACCTTGGTGCCCATTGGCAAGGAATCCTTCAACTCCTGAGTTTAGGATTCCCCCATTGGACAAGTTAAAGAAGAGGTTAGATCGGTGAAAAAAGAGTTGTCTTTCTAAGGGTTGAAGTGAAAGAAAAGTCGCCTTTCTAAGGGTTGAATATTGATTCTGATTCAAGTGGTGCATATTAGCCTTCCCATTTATTACTTTTCTATCTTTAGGCCCTAGGAAAGTTGCTAGGTTGATTGAAAAGAGAATTGAGTTTTTTAATTTTTTTTTGGTGGAGGTGGGGTGGGGTATGGGCTTGAGGAGGATAAACACAATTATCTTGTAAATATTCTTTGGTGTCTAGAGATTAAAGATACGGGTAATGTTTTAAAACACGGTCGCGCAGGGTGTCGTGTTTTGGCTCCGAAGTCGCATCGCGCAAGCAATTTGTGCATTCCAGTTTTTTAATTAGAAAAAACATATAAAAAATATGAATAAAGAAATAAATAACATTTTAAAATGAAATTTGTAAGAAAGCAACATTTTAAACAAAAATTGTTAAAAAAGTTACATTTGAAACTGATTTTTTTTTTTTTTTTTTACAGAAGTTACATTTTAAATTGAACATTAAAAATAATAATTATAATAATAACATTTTAAACAGAAATCTGAAAAATAAGTAACATTCAAAACTGAAAATAATAAAATTAATAACATTTTAATTGTAAAATAAGTAAAAGTTTAAACTAAAAATTAGAATATAATAACATTTTAAACATAAATTTATGAAACAAGTAGGATGTTAAATTGACAATGATAAAAAAATAATAATATCATTTTAAACAGAAATCTGAAAAATAACTAACATTTAAAGTTGAAAATTATAACTAACATTTTAAACAGATATTTATAATACAAGTAGCATTTTAAACTGACAATTATCAAAACAAACATTTTGAACTGAGATTTGAAAAATAAGTAACATTTAAAACTGGAAATTATAAAATAAAAAAGATTTTTTACTGAAAAATGTAAAATAAGTAAACGTTTAAGTAAGCCAAGAGTTTGGAACAAAAGGTATTAAATAAAAGTAACCTTTTCAACTAAACTTTGAAAAATAAGCAAATAATATCATTGATCATTGAGACCTTCATACATAAGTAAATTGAGGGTTTGGAACAAAGAATACCTCACCCAACGGAATGCGTTGTTGTTGAGCCAGATAGAACACGAAAGCACAAAGTAGTGCAAAATAGCGCACACTTTTTGAGCATCCGCAACGTTGCATTAAACAAAACGCAACGTTGCAAAATAGCGCACGCTTTTTCAGCATCCGCAACGTTACATTGACCACAACGTTGCATTTTTGGCCTGCAAAACGCAATAGCGTGCTATTGCATTCACAATATCGTGCGCGTGCTATTGCATTCGCAATATCGTGCTTTTTATAACCTTGGATAGGGGGCTTGGGACAGGGAACTTAATAAACAAAAATAAAGCACTCTTGATAAATTGGTTGTAGCAATTTCCTATAGTATGCTCTATGGTATATAGTTATCAAAAGCATCGATGGTTTGGATGAGAATGGGTGGGACTCGGTGTGGCTACAAGGTCAACCTATAGAACCCATGGACTAATACTTCAAAAGGTCTTAACTCTTTCCTTAATTGTGTAACCTCTAAGGTGAGGGATGGGGATTCCATTAGATTTTGGGAAGATGTGTGGAAAGGAGACTCTTTTATCCAAACTTGTTTCCCTAGTTTGTTTAGTGCATCTTTGAACAAAAATCATAACATCTCATCTTTGGTTTCTTTCTCCAAAAATTCTTTAGTGTGGAATCTTTTTTTCAATAGAAACCTTAAAGCAATGGAATTGAGCAATTCATGTCCTTGTTTGATGGGAAGGTGTTTTGATGTCGAGGGGTTTGAGGGATGTTGTGAGGCGGACTTTGAATGGGGAAGGTTTCTCTTGCAAATCTGACTTTAATCATCTTTGTTCTTTACTTTCATCTTATTCATTTTTCACGATTTAAATATATAAGGAATATCGGCATTCCCAAGTGCAGATTTTTGCTTGGTTAATGGCGCATGAAAAGGTAAATACCAATGCTATAATCCAAAATAGATGACCAAATTCATACTTATCTTCTAATTGGTGTGTGCTTTACTACATGTCTTGCAAAGGCCTTGAGCAACTGCTTATTAATTGTGAAATGATTGCATTTATTTGGAATAAGGTCTCAAGGGAATTTGGAGTTGTGGGCGTGCTTCCTAGGAAAGCTAGGGATATTTTCCTAATGACTATGGCGCGTGATGGAGTTAAGAAGAAACATATATTTTTATGGAGATGTATCATTTTGGTACTCTTGCAGATTCTATGGAGCGATAGGAATGCAAGAATTTTTTAAGACAAAAATACTGCTAAAGAGGCTATTTGGGAAAAATCAAAATTTCAGCTTCTTTGTGGGCCTTTTCATCTCACACTTTGACATATCCCTTTTTCCTTTTCATGCTTAGGGCCAAATGTTGTGCATCACATGCTCAAAATCTGAGAAATACCACACTAATATTCCACCATAGTAGGTATACTAGCATTAGGACATGAAATTTTAATGAATTTGAAAGAAATTGTATTGAGAAGTAATCTTCGGATATCTTGTATCCTACTCCTTGTTCCCTTTGTTTTTGATCTTTAACAAAATTCCAATAAAAAAATATGGCTTTTCAAATGTGGCCCGAATATCACCATGCTAACTTTTCTCCCAAAGGTGGAGGCAACGAACCAATTGATCAAGGTTGCCATTGTTGAGATCAGATTTGGTCCTTAGTCACTGGAGTAAAAGTTAGTGGCCTTGAGAGCACGTGGGCGTTTTCGTCGTTGAACCGCTAGCCAATTTGTTCTAGGGAAACGTGTGGGTTTCCAAAGTTTAATGGGGGCTTGTCGGGGCATTCCGTCACGAGATGACCTTTGTTAAAGCATATGAAACAAATGCGTGGTTCCATGGGGACAAACACGTTAATGAGTGGAGCTAGAGTCTTAGAATCTCGATCGAAGAATCACTCGAGACAAAATCGTCGGAGCCCACTTGAGGGCTTCGACACTCATCATCCTCCAGTCTAATTGGAGCCTCAAAGTCCTATTCGGTCCCCACGAACTCCCCCCAAATGATAGGTGAGCGGGGCTGCGGCGGTAGACGTTGGATCCAATCTTGGAGACGACGACCTTCATCGCGATGGAAAGATTGGTGGTCAGCAAAGGCCGAAGTCATTGATCGCGAGTCCCAAGGGAAGCGCTGGAGTTTGATTGGAGATCCTCCTTCAACGAGGGCCACGTCAGGTAGTTCTTGGGTTTGTGTTGATTGTCGAGGGTGGGTGGGATTGGTCAAACGAGGTGGAGGTCCACGACAGGGTGAATGTTTTTTTTGGTGGGATCGAAGGGAGACTCTGACCATCGCCTAGTGTTTGTGAATGTTTGAGGTGAGTGGAGATGGTGGTATTTGGGGTCGCAGAGGCTTGGTTTTTGCCCGGCAAAGCTTGGGGTGAAGTCGTGATCGCATGACGCTGCTAGGTGGGGATGTGCGAACCAGCATAGGTTGCATCGGGCCCTTCGTTTGGCTTGGTTGATGTTGGGGATGCCGACGTGTGGCCCCTAGTGGTGGCTGGGCTTGTGAAATTCCTCATGCGGGAGGAAGTAAGGCGGCGGTGAGGGCACTAAGCTACTCTAGCACGACATTCATGGAAGCCTCGAGTTTGGCAGGGCGTTTTCGAGTTTGCTCAACGCCATTGATAGGGTGTGATAATTTTAGGGTTTTATGCACCATCCACAATGGGGAGCGAACCTCGCTTTGTGTATCAATTGACGTACAAATGTCAGTGGCACCATGAGGTCGTGGATGATGTCACCATGAGGGTGACTTGAGCTATGACATCACAACTAAGACTCCATATTTCCAATAACTAACTTACATTTCTGTATCGCAAATGAGGAGAAGTGTGACAAAAGCAAAAAGAAATTTTACCCACATTTATTTACATCTCTTATACTTTAAGGATATGTTTGATTGCCATTACATACACCTACCCCCCCACCCCACCCCATGAAAAATGTATCTTTTTACTTAATTTTTTCTTGTGTGGTGCTTGATTACAAAATATGCTAACAAAAGTCTTAATTGTGTTGCATGTTCCAATGCGCTCCTCATTATTTATGTAAAACATTTCTTACCCACCCCCAAAGAATATGAATCTTTTCTCAAGAAGCCACTCATATATTTCCTCAACCCTTAGTAACTTCTCCAAAAAATGAACTGCGTTTTAAAATTTTTGAAGTTTGTAATTAAAAGCACCATAACTGCATTTTCAAACATATACTTGTCATATTTTTTTCTTCCTTGGTGAAGGACCCCCCCCCACCCCAGCCAACAACTTTCTTCATTTGAAAATCATAAGAATCACTATTACTAACGATAGCTAAAAGAGTAAATGCCAAAATTCCCCAATTTTGGTGATCCGGAACGAGAATACGTATAATATATGGGGTTTGCGCGATCTGATTGAGATATGTAGAGAATGGAGGATCCCAGTTGCTATAGTCAACAATTGGATGTCTTAACTAACATTATGCAGCATCACACATGTTAAGGAATAAAATGCATCATGTTTTTCCGTATCTCAGACCTTCATGCTCTCTTTCGTACCTCTAAATTGAATTAATCACTCGTAGTGTGTGGATCTGTATCATCTTGTCCTGAATTGTTGTTCCTCGCGCTTCTTGCAGTTCCTTCAATTTTCCTCACGATTTCCGTTCCCATTTCTTTCAGGTTCATATTCTCTTTTCTACCTCCAATTGAGTTCATCACTTCTGTGTGGATCTTTATCATCTTTTTTTTTTTTTTAATTTTTTTTAATTTTTGAAATCAGTACATCCAACCCCCCCCAGTACCCCGCAGTGGCGGGAGCCTCGTGCACTGGATTTGCCCTTTTAGTATCTCCTCGAGCTTCTTGAAGTTCATTTGATTTCATAAGTATCCTTTCTATTACACTCTTCATTGTATCCACCATGCTCTTTCTATTGGTAACGGCTTCTCAATCATTGGCCAAGCTAGTGCTAACTCATACTTTGGTCAGGATCCCTTCCCAAGGTTGTGTGGTGCCTAATGGATCAGCGCTAGCTTTTTCCAAATGTTTGGCTATACCAATCTTGTTTTTTACAAACTTTATTCATAGGGCTTCTTGCTGATATTAAAAAAAATCTAATTTTTATGCCGCAGGCAGGACTGATTAGGAAAGACTTTGTTTCGTCATAATTTGATAAGTATTGTCTTAAAGATTTTTTTATTGCACTGTTGCTATATTGGCCGATCTAAATTAAGGTTGCAAGTTAGAAAGAAAAACTGTATAGACATCTAATCTCAATCTGTATATGCAGTTTTTTCCATTGCTGCTGAAGCTGGTTGCATGGAATGGAGAAAAGTAAGTCTTCCATGTTATTTTCGTTTGTTTATTAAAAATAGGTAAATAGACAGTTATCATTTATTAATTATGTTGGTAAGGAGCGGAAAATGTTAGTTTAATTGGCCAAATTTGATTTTTGGTGGGTTGATTGGCACAATTTTATAGTTGTACCTTCATGACTTCATATGTGCGTACTTCTTGTTATATTAATTCAATTTATGGTCAGATGGAATTTTGCTTTGACGGAAATATGAGGTAAGTTAATGATTATGTAAATAATAAGAGGTATTGGTGATTTCAATGCTAAAGATTAATGGAGATCTTGGCTTTGATTTGGGAGGTGTGGAGGGAGGGAAACAATAAAGTTTTTGAAGGGAAAATGGTGTAATAAGAATGGAATTGGGAAATAGTGAAATTAGTGGCATCTTTATGGACGTCCTCATCGAAACCCTTGAATGATACCTTTATCTTGCTCAGCTGGGAGAATGTTTTTAAATATGTTTGGGGCTATTGAGATTGAAAATAATTGTCTCATTGCATTGGATTATTTGGGGTAGTGTAGGTATCACTTTGTTGCTGCTGATGATATGGAAATACAAGAAAGGGTACAGCAGAGGAGCTTTACATGAAATAGCTAATCAGTGCCTTTTTTTTTGGGGGGTTTGATGGCTCATGAGGGGAAATTGTGTAGTAAATAGGGCTTAAAATGAGCCGAGCTGAGCTTTACCTTTCTCAAGCTTGACTAATTAGATTTGAAAGAGCTCGAGGTTTAGCGGAGCTCAAGCTCGAATCGAGCTGGAGCCAACATGTTCAAACTCCGCTCGACTAAACTTCTAGAAGGTCAAACTCGACTTGGTTTGATCAAATGATCGAGTAAGCTAGAGCCCGTGCTCAATTGATAGCATTCGAAGCTCAACTTCAAGCTTGAGCTTGATTAAACATTAATTTATTGTTGTTTGAAAAACGTTGGACAGAAACTACAAAGCATCACACTATACGGAAAACTTGAGCAGATTTTTTATCCACATTTGCAAACCTGCGGGGGATTAAACTTTTAACACAAATTGAATCTATCCATTGGAAAATGTATCAAAATAACAATCACTATTAGCATCGATCCAACTTGTAAATTGTTTTGTAAAATTGAACCAAACAAATTTAACCACAACTAAATATAATTCAAAGGCATCCCATAATACTAAAAATAATATCCAAATTATATTCCAGTAATGTCATAATATTAATAGGTTTCCTATAATGAAATAATATAACTAAATCCAAATTACATTCCCATGATACTATGACACGTGTTAAATTTAAATTACCTTCCCGTAATACTGAATTTTGCATGACATTTTTCACCAACAGACAAAAGCACAGTTAACTTATCTTTTCAGCAATCAGTATACAACAATGATCAGCAGTAGACTCACACAGTATACAACGATCAGCAGTAGACACACACAGTATACAACAACAACCAGCAATAAACACACATAGTTGTCAGAGGTGAAAGACGCACCAAGGTCTTTGTGGACTCGTGGAGTGTAGGCGCAAGGGGAGGCGCGATCTAAAGGAGGCGCAAATTTTAAAAAATTTAAAAAGAATATAGATAGATTTCTTTTTTATGATATACTATTAAAAATGTATTAAATAGCTATTCTAAGAACCTAAATGAACATATGTAGTTAAATTACTTGTATATTGCAAGAAATTATCAAGAATAGCATAAGTAGTTCCTATTCGTACATACAAGTCATACAAAGGTGAAAGCGTGCAAATTAAATATAAGCCAGCACATGCAAAAACATGATGGTACATGAACCTTGTCATAGATTGCATCACCACATCAGCCTGTATTGTAGCATCTTTGCTACTAAGATGCAGCGCAACCGTGTTACCCTCCTGCCACATATTAATTAATGTTGGCAAGAGGAGTGACAAGGATGTGGTTAAGTTGGCAACTAATAAACTCTCAAACTATACTCGAAAATAAGTATAATATATATCTCTACTCGGCTAAAAATAAGCATGCGCAACTAATACTTTCAAATTAAACATCAGCAAAAAATAAAAAATAAAAAAGCTGTTGGATTTCATATTATTTTCAGTATTTTTCTCTTTGTATTCGGCCCTCCATGTTTTGGGGATTAGTTTTTTTGTACTCTTAGGGCCCGTTTGGTTCGGTATTTAGAAAACTCGATTTAAACGCTGTTTTTAAATACAGTTTTAAAATTCAACCTTTTGTGGTTATAATTATTGGTGCGCGTTTGGTAAACTTGTTTTTAAATGCAGTTTTTTGAAAATTTGACAAAATTAGCAAACATATATATTTATATTATACATACATATATGTGTGTGTGTGTGTATAAACACATACCTAAAACTTTCATACATACATGATACATGAATGTATACATACATACATACATACATACATGATACATGAACGCATACATACATACATACATCATAAATTATATACATGTATTAATATGTATTTTTACGTATATTTAATGAGGTATGTTGGGGAGTTTAACTCTATCTATCTATCTATCTATCTATCTATCTATCTATCTATCTATGTATATGTACATTTATGTATGTATGTATATATATGTATGTAAACATATATACATATATATATGAACATATATACATAATACAAATACAAATGTATACATACATATATACATACATACATACATACATACATATATATATATATATATATATATATATATGTGTGTGTGTGTGTGTGATATTGCATGTATAATTAACTATAAAGTTATATACATATATGAATTGATGATATTTTTTAATACATATGTACTATATGTATATTTTATATTATTCCATACATTAATAATACATCTATAAAACTATATATAAGTATCATGTATCTATTGATTATATTACTTAACTTTATATTATTCCATACGTAATTTTATGTACATGTATATATATATATATTTATTTATAAGAATTACACACATATTAATGTATTATGTATGTATATTATATAGTAAGGTATAAATGCATTAACATATTAAGAATGAATAATTCTGAGTTGAAAAATAAAAAACAAAAGTTATAAAACACCCTCAACCTGTTTTCTGAAAAACTTAATTATAGCACAAAAATATAATAATTCAGGGCCTGTTTCTATTTAAACACTGTTTTTAAATACAGTTTTAAAATTCAGTTTTTTGTGTTTATAATTATTGGTGTGCGTTTCGTAAAGTTGTTTTTAAATACAGTTTTTGGAAAATTTGACAAAATTGACAAATATGTATATTTATATCATACATATGCGTGTGTGTGTGTGTGTGTATACATATATATATGTATGTACATATAAACATACATAAAACTTTCATACATACATGATACATGAATGTATACATACATACATACATCATAAATTATATACACGTACATTTAATAACATGTATTTTTAGGTATATTTAATGAGGTATGTTGTGGAGTTTAAACTCCCTAACATACCTCATTAAATATACCTAAAAATACATGATATTAAATGTACGTGTATATAATTTATGATGTATGTATATATGTATATGTATACATTCATGTATCATGTATGTATGAAAGTTTTATATATATATATATAGAGAGAGAGTTAAACTCCCTAACATACCTCATTAAATATACCTAAAAATACATGATATTAAATGTACGTGTATATAATTTATGATGTATGTATGTATGTATATGTATACATTCATGTATCATGTATGTATGAAAGTTTTATATATATATATATATATTTATTTATAATGATGTCGCATATATAATTCACTATAAAATTATATACATACATGAATTGATAATATTTTTTAATACATATGTACTATATGTATATTTTATATTATTCCATACATTAATAATATATGTATAAAACTATATATAAGTATCATGTATCTATTGATAATATTATTTAACTTTATATTATTCCATACGTAATTTTGTGTATATGTACATATATATTTTTTATTTATAAGAATTACACACATTAATGTATTATGTATGTATATTATATATTAAGGTATAATTGCTTTAAAATATTAAGAATGAATAATTCTGAGTTGAAAAATAAAAAAAACAGATGTTATAAAACACCCAAAATCTGTTTTCTGAAAAACTTGATTATAACACAGGAATATTATAATTCTGTGTTTAAAAACAGGTTGCCAAACGAAGATTTTTATCAGAATTGTATTTAAACACAGAAAACATAATTATAGTTGCAAACCAAACAGGCCCTTCAGTGTTTAAAAACAGGTTGCCAAACGCAAATTTTTATCAGACTTGTATTTAAACACAAAAAATAGAATTATAATTGCAAACCAAACATGCCTTTAGTTTTGTTGTCTTTAGAACCTTCTAGAACTGTAATATTTTTAGTATAAATACATTCATTGGGCTCCCAATTGAGTAAGCCATTACATTACAAAAATCTTCTTGGTATCAGAGTCAAAATAAAGTCTGTCCACATATTTTTTCTCCCAAACCTAACCCAAATTACTGTTCATCGTTAATGTTCACCCGTACTGTTCATCGTGATTGTTAACCAGTATTGTTCATCGCTGTTCTAATTGAGTGTTTTGGAGTCAAATTTTTATTGTACCATCTATTATTCTTTGTTTTAGGTAATTATTCACCATTTTAGGGTTTGTTGATGTTGTTTATGAAGTAAGGAGCTGTTATTTTTTTTGTTAGGGTTGTCGGGTTGTTCAACAACGTTCCTTTGGATATTTGACATATTTTTCGGCTATTTGAGCGGTAGTTTAATGATATGTGCATCTGCAACATATTTTTATGATTCTCCAATAATAGTTCGTGAGTTCTTGTCGTTTTTTTATTACAAATCTGCCCTTTAAGAATTTTCGATTGCTGTTTGGTCACTTTTTGAGGAATTATGGGTGATTCGACTATTGGTTTCATTGGCAAAACGTACCCGACTCAATTGGCTATAAATCTCCTCATGAATGGGTGCACTTTTGCTTTCGGATCCCGTTGTAATGATATGGAGATAGTTTGTCGCCATGGTTCAAAGTCAAGGCCGATATCGCGACGATACGACCGAGTTGACTAGGTATTGGTGCCCACCGATCCGATTCCGAGTTACGAGTTGAGTTTTCAATTTTTGATGTGAATCAACCCTATATCGATAATTTCTCGGTAGTATTGGTGATATAGCGGTATAATCGGCCCATATCGACGATATCGCAGTAGAATCGACCCATATCAGCGATATCGCGATGGAATCGGCCCATATCGGCTATATATCGACCGAGATGGTATATGTTACTAAGAATCAATCTCTCTCTCTCTCCGTGTTGTGTTGGTAAGCGTGGTTTTTTTGGGGGGGTTACGAAATGCTAATTGTTTTTTTAATTTTGTGTGTTGTGTGTGGGTTATTTGCAAGGTTCTAAAAAACGCGGGGCGTGATCGAGGCGTGGAGGCCAAGCCTTAAGCCTTAGAAGCCTAGACGGGCCTTGGCGTAAAAAGGCGTGAAAAGGCATTTAGGTCTTTTTAATATATTTTAATATTTTTTAACCATAACAAGGCTATTAAAATACTAAAATTGTACATATCATAAAAATATGTCTGAATATTTGCAAATAAAAATACTATTTGATTATTTTGGATGAGATAATGGTCCGGTTTGCAAAAAAATCTTTAAAAGGCGATATCGTTTCACTAAAGCATTGTCGTTTTTAGAGAAAAAATACGCCTTAAGGGTTTTACCAAGCATAAGGCGTCAAAATCTTAAGGCGGGGCGTTTCTCCCAAGCCCCAAGCCTAGGCGTGCCTAGGCGAAGCCTAGGCGGGTTTTTTAGAACAGTGGTTATTTGGTTATCGTGTGTGTGGGTTTAATGTAGTGCGTTGTATATGTGCCAGTTTTTTTTTTTTAAAGAATGCAAATTATCCAAATGTTATTTGTTATTATTTTTTATAATAATGTTCCCAATTTTATATTTTAATATGTTATTATTTATAAAAAAACGTAAATGTTATTCTTTTGCAAACAAATATACAACTGTAATTATTGTAAAAATAATATTTGTATCCTCTAAACATTTGTAAAAATAGTATTTGCATCCTTTATGTAAAAATAACATTTACAACACAAGTAAAAAAAAAATATTTGTATCCTCTTCGTAAAAAAATAACATTTCCATCAATATAAAAAAAAACATTTGCAACCCAACAACAAAAAAATAACATTCACATTCCCTTTATAAAAAAATAACATTTGCATCATTTTTTGCAAGAAAATAACATTTGCATCCTTTTTGTAAAAAACGATTGTAAAAACAATGTAGGCCCAGTTTGGTTGCACAAATTGTTTGATTATGTAAATTGGTTCATTGTGAATTAGTGAATTGTAAATGAGTTAAATCCAATTTTACACAATGTTTGGTATTTTGAAATTGATGTTAATGTTCTATGAAAAAAAGACAAAAACAAATCAAGAGAGAGAGGGGGAGGGAAAGAGAGAGGGAGAGGAGAAGGGGGAGGGGGAGAGGGAGAGGGGACATGTACTTTATGTGACTCCTATTTCAAATGGATTTTTCAACATTTTTGTGAAATGATCCAATATCAGATTTTGCGCATGAGCTAAAATGGGGTAATTATTGAATGCTTTCATTAATGAAACCAAACACAATTAATGGGTCAATTTGTAAATGGATCAATTTATTAATGATCCAATTTACAATTTTGGGACAACCAAACGGGGCCGTAGTGTTTTGTCAAAATCACTATTTGTAAAAAAATAACAATACTAAAAAAGAAACATTTCTATCATTTTTAGAAAAATATAACATACTTAAAAAACACATTTGTATCCTCTTACTAAAAATAATACTAAGAATATAATAGTTGTATCCTTTTTGTAAAAAAAAAAATTATCCTCTTACTAAAAAAGTAACATTTGTTTTTCTTTGTAAAAACATAAAATTTGTGTCCTCCGTGAAAAAAAAATATTGATTTATTATGGAACATTGAACCTGCCAAGTTCGCAGCACGTCAATATAATCAATTGTACGATGTTATGCATATTAAAGGATAGTTTTAAACTTATATGATTGATCCACATTGTTAATCGTATTTTTTTAAAATTTTTTAAATTTTTTTCGGAATTTTTTGCGCTCTCTTAAATAGTATATCTTTGCGTATCGCCCGATACCGCGACCGAGTTGAAAATCGAGTGATCGATACCGGGACCGAGACCGAGACCTTGGACCATGTTTGTCGCCATCATCTAGTTCTGGGCATGACAAGAGGTGTTGATACCACTTGTCCTCATGCGGTTACTCCGACGGTTGTCGATTCTCCTATCAGTGCTAGTGCCACATTACTTCAGGTGCCCCCTTCGTTTTTCACGCTCTGACTGCGAAGCCCACTTGAATTCTGAACTTCGGAGCCATTGATCACATGACGGAAGCGTCATCTCCTCTTTCCTCACCCACTGTTCCTAATGTCAGTATGGCTCCCATACATGTATCTCAGTTTTGCATTGCCCTAATTTTCTTTTAATCTCTTGTCCGCTAGCCAACTTGCTAAAAATCTCAATTGTGTTGTGTTTTTTCCTACCCATTGTCTTTTACAAGACTCGAGTTTAAATAGGATTATTGGCAGGGCCTATGAGTGCGACGAGTTGTACTATTTTGGGGAACCTCCACCACCGCAACCTCTCACCCTCAGTCTCTCAATGCTACCATCTTTCCGAATTCCATTTCTTATGATGTTTCCCTCCAAATCTTGCATTTGTGGCATGCCCGCCTAGGGCATGTAAATTTCTAGTACTTATGTTTGTTATTCCCTTATCTTATCTTTGAAATCGTGTAAGGACAAAAATTCTCATGTGAAGTATGTGAGCTCTCCAAGCATACTAGGCCCAGTTATATTCCACAAATGGGCCGTGCTTCTAATATGTTTGATTTGATTCATTCAGATGTGTGGGGCCAAACCCCTATTACCGCCATTTCTGGTCATCGCTATTATGTGACCTTTATTGATGATTATTCTCGGTTAACTTGGGCGTATCTCAATAAAAGGAAATCTGAAGTTCTCCCCTTATTTGTTCAGTGAGTGATTAAAACTCAATTTAAGACGCAGGTTCGTAATATTTGGTCCGATTATGTGCGTGAGTATGTTTCTAATGAGTTTAGATTTCAACTTAATCAAAAAGGGATCTTACATCAACTCACTTGCCCATACACTCCCGAACAAAATGGTGTGGCAGAACGTAACAATCGTCACCTAATGGGAGTAGTTCGATGGTGCTTGAGTGGTATGAAGGGGTCCTGATCCTATTGGCATCTTGCGTCCTTAACGTCACTTTTATCATAAATCGTACCCCAAGTCGTTTTTTTTTTTGGGTGGGTGGGGGAGGGGGGGGGGGGGGGGGGGAGCTTTTCTCAAGTGCCTTCAACTCAATAGCATTTTACTCCGCATTCTTCCTCGTGTCTTTGGGTGTACTTGTTTTGTACATGATCGTAGTCCCTCTAAGACCAAACTTGATGATAAAGCTATTTAGTGCATTTTTGTGGGGTACTCCTCGATTTTTAAAGCGTATCGGTGTTATGATTCGGTATCAGAATCCATGTATCACTCTCTTGATGTTACTTTTCACTGTCCCATTCTATGGGATGATGAGTACTTTGCAGACTCTTGACTCCCCATCCCTTGAGAATATGATTTACTCACCTTCTCACGAGAGCGAGGCTTCATCACTTGCCCGCCCTATTCATATATTTGATGAGGTTCCTCCTCCTGTACCGTCTGAACTCTCCTTACAAGTATACTCTCGTCGCCCTTGGGCCGCTCTGCCACCTCATTCTCCAGACTTGGGTACTCCCTCCTCTTTACCACTTCCTAATTCTGTTCTTCTTATTCTTCTCGTATTAGGCGCCCCCTTCCTACTGTGGTTTTGTTGGTAGTTCTACTCATCCCATTTCTCAACATTTTTTCTATGATAGCCGTTCAGATCCATATCGAGAATTTTTGGGCCAACTTGACCCCATATCCATTCCCCGATCGGTGGCTGAGGCTCTCCAAAATCCTAAATGGGTGGAGGCAATATAAGTGGAATTGGATGCTTTGGACCGAAATGGTACATGGGAGCTTATTTCTCTACCTCCGGGGAGAAGACTATTGGATGTAAATGAGTCTTCAATGTGAAACATTTAGCCGATGGCTCTATTGATCGCTATAAGGCACGATTGGTGGCTAAGGGGTTTACACAAATTCCTAATAAGGATTTTGGTGCTACATTTGCCCTGGTGGTCAAGCTTACTTCTGTACGATTATTGTTCTCTTGCGGCTTCTCACTTTTGACTTCTACATCCGTTAAACGTCAATAGGGGTGCAACCGGTATGGGTTTTTACCGTACCGTACCGTTTTGGTCTGGGAAAAAATGGTTTTGGTTTCATATTATGAAATACCGAAAACCGATTTTACTGAAACCGAAAATACCGTCAAAAGTTTGGTTGGTTTTGTTTTTTAGATACAAAAAACCGATTTACCGTACCGATATCCTACCAAAATTACTGTACCGAAATACCGTACCAGACTTTTTGTGCAGTGTCAAATTATTTTGGGTATCATACTACTTTTATTTATTTTATTTCTCATGAGTGAGTTTTTATATTCTCTTTGAATTTAAATTTATTTATTTGAGTATTTGGTTTAAGTGTTAAATAATCATGTTAATTAAACATATATTTTGTTTAATTAATCAAACATTTAACACAAAATGAATTAGGCAACATTTTGTTAAAATAAAAAGAGCCGTTTGTTTTGTTGGCTATATTTCCGTTTTTGCCCTTATTTAATTTGGGCTTTATATTGTGGTTTGTGTAGAGATCTTTTTTTAGGGTTTCCATTTCATTTTTTTTTACCTCTTTCTCTTTCAAAAAGTGTGGCCGTCATTTTTGTTTAGCCCTCTCTCTCTCATTTTTTTTTCTTCTTCAACCTTGGGTTGATTTTGAGAAATAATTTTTTGGGGACTTTTATTTGAGAACACCATTTTTTTGTTTTGAGATTTGTCTTTCGATTTGGTGTGGTTACTTCGTTTTGAGATCAGGTTTCCGGTGACAATTTTTTCGGCGCCAGCTGTATTCGGATCTGAGTTCCCTCCATGTTTTTCGGTGATTTTTTTTCCCGACGAGTTGGCTTTTCCGGCGAAGGTTTGTTTTTCCGGTGTTGGAGGTGTGGATGATTTTAACTTTTCGATGAACATTTTTTGAGGTAACAGCTCCCTCATTTTTTGAGGCTCATCATCTTGGCTCACTCTCCTCAGGCACTAGCTCCCTCATCTCATCTCACTCTCCTCCGGCTCCAACAAAAGCAAACCGGTTAGTTTGGTCTCGTATCTGTTTAACTCTATTGTTCCAAATGCTACAAATGCTAGAAATTGTACTTGTTTGTGTATGTTTCCAATTGTTCCAAACAACTAGAAATGCTAGAAATTGTAACAGCTAGAAATGGGTATATCGAAATATATACCAGATTTACCGAATGCATAAACCGATTTGAAATTCTGGTATTTACCAAGAAAAAACCGAAACCAAAAAAACTCGAAAATACCGAAAAACCGGTCGGTTTGGTTTTTGTTTTTGTTTTGATGTACCGGTCGGTAAATTGGTACGGTACGATTTTACCATATAGAATGTGGTTTTGGTATTGGTAAGGGGTCGTTACCGACCATACCGTACCGGTTGCACCCCAAGACGTCAAGCATGCCTTTTTACATGGAGATCTCTCCAAGACCATCTATATGGACCTTCCTCCGGGTTTTCGCGCTGAGGGGGAGTATACCGAAAAATTGTGTCATTTTTGGAAGTCTCTTTATGGCCTTAAGCAATCACCTCGGGCATGGTCTAACCGATTTAGTGAGGTGGTTATATTCATGGGGTTTACACGGTGCCATTCCGATCGTACGTGCCTTATTCGTTATCAGCCCGATGGTAGATGCATCATTTTGTTGGTTTATGTAGATGATATTATTTTACGGGTAACAATGTCGATGGGATTGCACGAGTGAAGATGGATATAAGGAAGGTGTTTGATGTAAAGGATTTGGGTCCTCTCTGTTATTTTCTTGGGATTGAGGTGACTCGGTCTAAACATGGGATCTCTATATTCCAACGTAAGTACACTTTGGATCTTGTTTAGGATATTGGGATGTTAGGTTGTCCTCCGACTTCTACCCCTATGGACCCTAACCTAAAGCTTTCGATCGAGATGGGTGATGTGATTCCCGATCCTTCAGATTATCAGAGATTGGTTATCTTATTTACTTGACCAACACGAGGCCGAAGTTGGCATTTGCTGTGAGTATGGTTAGCCAGTTTATGCATGCTCCGTGTACAGCAAACGTAGATGCTGCCTACCACATTTTGAGATATCGCAAGTCATGATTAGGATTTGGATTATTTTATGCATCAGGCATACATGTTTTTTGTGTTTTATGATGTAAACTATGCGGGGTCGAAGACAGATAAACGTTCCACTTCGGGCTTTTATACATTCTATAATTCTTACTTCATTTCATGGAAGGGCAAATAGCAGGCGGTGGTTTCACGTTTTTCAGCAGAGGTTGAGTACCGTGCAATGGCTCAGGGGACTTGTTAGCTTTTATGGCTTCAATCGATTTTTATGGAAAAAGAATCATCGAAGTTATTTCTGCGATAATAAGTCGGTTATTATGCTTGCATCTGATTCAGTGCTTTAAGAGAGGACGAAGCACGTGGAGGATGATATCCATTTTATTCGGGAGAATGTGAGGTCCGATATCATTCATCCAACTTTTCTTCCTTCTTCAGATTAGACGGCGAATTTTTTCACCAAATCAGTCGGGCGCTCTCTTATTCGATCTTCCATTGTCAAGTTAGGCTTCATTGATATCTTCGCTCCATTTTGAGGGGGAGAGTTGAATTTCTTGTTATTTTCAGTATTTTTCCCTTTGTATTAGGTCCTTCGTGTTTTGGGTCTTAGTTATGTACTCTTAGTTTTGTAGTCTCTAGATACTTCTAGAATTGTAATGTTTTTAGTATAAATACTTATTGGACTCCCAATTGGGTAAGCCATTACATCACAAAAATCTTCTAAACTCAACAACTATAAGTGATGTCTAGATCCATATAAAGACAACTAGTGCCAAGCCAACAAGCATAAGTCCACCAAAAAACAACCCACTTCTAGACTCCATTTGAAAACATCCAACATCAACTACTGGTCTCAAAATATGAAATCTGCAACTATTAGTGTTGTCCATATCCATTAAGAAATAACTAGTGCCAAACCAACAAGTACAAGTCCACCAAAAAACAACCCACTTCTAAACTCCATCTAAAAACATCGAACACCGGCTACCATGGTTCAAGGTATCGGCCGAGTTGACTCGGTATCGGCCGAGTCAACTCGGAATCGGAGGGTACCGAACCGATACCGAGAGACGTTTAAAAAAAAACACTGAATCGGCCGAGACAGCCGCGATATCGCCCGAGACAACCGATTTCGAGACGCCTTGCCGCGATATCGGCCGAGACAGTCGCGATTTCGGCCGAGACAACCGATTCAAACGATATTGTCATATTTTGTTTTATTTTTTGATAGAACTTTTATCTTTTACCGTATTTCTTCGTTGTTGAAAATATTTTGTAACATTTACAGAATGGTATTACTTTTTCAAAAGTATTAACATTAATTTTTTAGAACATAAAACTCTTTTTTTTAAATGACTACTAAAAAAAATATATAAATCTTTAAAAAAGTAGTACTCTTTTTTTTTTAAAAATGACTCTACTAAAACTCTTTTTTTAAAGAAATGTTATTTTTTTACAAAAAATATTCAAATCTTTTACAAAAAATATATAATGTACATTTATGTTTGTAAAAAATTTACATTTTTGTACAAATGTTATTTTGTTAAAAAAAAATGTACATATTTGTAAAAAAATATATATTTTTGTAAAAAAATATATATTTGTACATATTTGTAAAAAAAAGTGTACATATTTGTAAAAAAAATATATATTTTTGTTAAAAAAAAATGTACATTTTTGTAAAAATGTCCTTTTGTACGTTTTTGTAAAAATGTCCTTTTTTGTAAAAAATGTTCTTTTGTACGTTTTTATAAAAATGTAAAAAGAAATATACATATTTGTTACAAAAATGTACATTTTTGTAAAAATGTAAAAAAATGTACATTGTTGTTAAAAAAATGTACATTGTTGTAACAATGTTCTTTTGTACGTTTTTGTAAAAATGTAAAAAAATATACATTGTTGTTAAAACAATATGTACATTTTTGTTTTTCAATATTATTATTGGTTTACTATGCAATATTGAATCTGACAACTCTGCCGCGCTTCAGTATAACCAAGTATACAATGTAATGCATATTGAATGATAGGTTTGAACGCATCTCATTGGTCCACATTGTTAATCTTATTTTTTTTTAATTTTCTATATTTTTTGCGGAATTTTTGCGCTCTCTAAATAGCGTATATTTGCGTATCGCCCGATACCGCGACCGAGTTGAAAATTGGGTGTCCGATACCGGGACCGATACCGAGACTTTGAACCATGCCGGCTATTACTCTCAAAATGAAAATCAGCAATATGTAACTCCAGTTTGATTTATTTCAAGATCATAACATATGTAACTCCAATCAACTCTCCAACTACTGAAGCGTTAGCAACCTCTCTCCAAGTCAACCTATCCTCCGCATTAAAAACATGATCATTTTCACTATTCGGCTTGTCCATCAAGCCTCCCAACTAACCACATATTGCTTTCATCAATATTCTTTAAGCAAATGGGATCAATGGTGTTTTTTAGCTTATGTCGACGCTTCAAAGCAGTTGTACTTCATGAATACTAAATTATTTAAACAACTTTGCTCTAACCAAATTCTTTTCGTAATATGAAGTTGCAAGAATAAATATATAACTTAATAAGCCTACTTCTTCTTGCTAAGCTGCAAGAATAAATATATAACTTGATAATGCATCATGAAATAACAAAATACTAAATGAAAACGAATACATTAAAAAACACTTCAGTTTCTCTCACAACCCGAAGCACTACAATTGAGGCTAAGTAGTCTCTAATGCCTTTTGTGCGCCGACACTCAGAACGTGCCAAAGGCAATAAAAAGCCCTCGCCCGATTGAAGTCGCTTCGCTTAGACCTCCTAAGTCTCCAACCTTGCGACATGTGACTAGGCGAGCCTTTAATAAAAATGGACTCACACACAATAAAAAAACATGAAACAACTCTTCAGCCATCCTTGCTTTGTAGTTTCTACCTGGGTGTCTTCAAATTTCAGCATCTTTGCATTAAAAACTAACAACAATGAGAATATTAACAAGGCTTAATCTACTCAATTTGGGCCTTCCACTAACAATGCTTCTCCCACCACCCTGATTTGCAACCACTTTTGTTATACATTTCTTTAATGAGGGCTGAAGTGTAGACAATGACATGTTAGTTGTAAAACTCATATAAAGGCTCCCGAATCATGGTAATATTCCTGTTCGCTTCTGCCAAAAACTAAAATTTTAAATTTCTGGAAAACAAAACTCACTTGGCATCTATATTTACCTTGGATATAATGCTGCAGCTAAGGCCATCAACAAGTTACACGCCCCTAATATTTGTCAATGTTTTATTTCATTTTCAAAGGCATACATTGACTACATAAAGTTACAATTATCAATTGATATTACATCCAAAACGTTTTTAAAAGAAATGAGTTGAAAATTGGATATTCACTTTCAGAAATAATATTTGTGACTTCACGAAATGCTCAAAGAATTGACACACTTGTTCAACTCTCATCCAATCATTAAAACTTGTCACATAGATGAATCTCGGATCCCAATCTTGATACGCTCGAAGCACAAGTTGGAATGGTACATACATGATGTTCGTCGTTGAACGAAAATTCGAACACTAGACACTAAATATTAAAAAAATGGGACATACATGATGTTGGCATACCTCAACTCAACAAAACCTTTTCCCAATTACTGGGGTCGGCTGCATCAATCCTATTTTTCCATTCCATTCTGTTTAGTGCAATATCTTCGGTTAAATCACATGATATCATGTCCTTTTTTATAATATTTCACCAAGTCAATTTAGCCATACCTCTACCCCTTGTGTTACCATCCATACTAATTAAATTACTCTTTCTTATGGGGGCATCCATTGGTCTGCGCTTGACGTGTCCAAACCATCTAAGTCAATTTTCTCTCAATATATCTTCTATATGAGCTACTTTTACCGTTTTACGAATTTGTTCATTTCTAATTTTATCCTTTCGAGTTTTACCACAAATCCATCTTAGCATTCACATCTCCGCCACACTCATTTTCTACACATTTTGTTTTTTGATTGCCCAACCCTCTGTCCCATATAACATGGTGGGTCTAATGGCCGTCCTATAAAATTTCCCTTTTAAATTTAAACGCCTATCACACAATATGCCGGTAGCACTTCTCTACTTAACTCAGTCTGCTTTAATCCTATGAGTAACATCATCACTAATATCTCCATCTTTTTGGATAATCGAGCCTAAATAACGGAAATGATCATATCTAGGTATCTCTCGACCCTCCAATTTCACCACATCCCTGTTTGTTCCTATTACTACTAAAACTGCACTCCACATATTCTGTTGTAGTCTTGCTTATTTTAAATTCTCTTATTTCTAGAGTTTTTTTCCATAGTTCCAATCTAGCATTAATCCTCGTCTTAGTCTCACCTACTAAAACAATATCGTCTGCAAATAGCATACATTACGACACCTCATCTTGTATATGTCCAGTCAACTCATCCATAACAAGAGCAAAGAAAGAAGGACTTAGTGCTGAACCTTGGTGCAGACCTATAGTATTTTGGAATTCACTACTTTCTCTAGCTGATGTTCTTACTATGGTTATGGCCCATATTTATCTTTGATCACATCAATATATCTACGAGTCACTCATTTTTTATGTAGAACTCACTATATTATATCTCTTGGTATCCTATCATAAGTCTTCTCTAAATCTATAAAAACCATATGAAGTTCCTTTTTCTCCCTATAACTCTCCATTAATCTCCTCAATAAATAAATTGCTTCCATTGTTGACTTCCAAGTATAAACCCAAATTTATTCTCAGATACTGTTGTTTTCAATCTCAATTTATATTCAATCACCTCTCTCCCAAAGTTCCATTGTATGACTCATTAACTTAATACCACAATAATTTGAACAACTTTGCGAGTCCCTTTTATTTTTATAAATAGGTATTAAAACACTCTTTCTCCATACATCGGTCATCTTATTAGTCATTATAATTCTATTAAATAAATTTGTAATCCAAGACACTCCTTCCTCCCCTAAACACTTCCAAACCTCAATAGGGATAAGATCTGGTCCTAAAGCCCTCCATGTTTTCATCTTCTTTAGAGCAGTCCTAACTTCAGTTGTCCTAATTTAAAAAAAAAATGTATTTTTTTGAGTCTCCAAGTTCCTCTATATCTAATCTACACCCAGTATCTCCATTCAATAACCTCTCGAAGTAGTTTTTTCACATTTCCATAATCTCATCATCCTTGACTAGGACTCTCGAATCATCACTTTTAATATACTTAACGTTATTAAAGTCTTTTGTTTTTCTGTCCCTAAGTTTAGCAACCTTATAAATACTTTTTCCGCTTGTGTTCCTAATTTTGAATAAAAATCATCTTACGCCTTTAACTTTGCATTTGTTACCATTTTCTTAACTTCCTTTTTAGCCCATTTATATTTCTTAAAATTTTCTTCGTTTCTGGTTGTTTGCCATGTTTTAAAGCACTCCCTTTTGATTTTTACTATAGTTTTTACTTTTTCATTCCCCCACCAAGTTTCTTTAGATTGTGGCCCCCTGCCTTTTGGTTCTCTAAGAATTTCTTTTGATATTCTCCTAATGCATGTGATCATCTTATTCTACATTATGTTAATCTCCTCTTCGGTATTCCATGACGTTTCATTTAATATTTTATCTTTAAATTGTTATTATTTCTCTTCTTTTAAGTTCCACCACCTAGTTTGTGGGTTAATCTTCTCTTTTCGCACTCGCAATTGATTTTTAATATTTATATTCAACACTATTATCCTATGTTGTGAGGTTAAGCTCTCTCCCGAGAGAACCCTATAGTCTTTACATGTTAATCGGTCTCTTTTTCTATTAATAAAAAAGTCTGTTTGGCTCTCATGCATTTCGCTTTTATAAGTTAGTAAGTGAACAAGCCTCTTTTTAAAACATTATGTATTTACTAGTATAAAATCATAAGCAAATCACAAAATTTAAGATAGATTTTTCACCTTCGTTCCTATCTCCAAAACCATATCCTACATACACATTTGATCTTCTCCTACATGATCATTAAAATCTCCCTCTATATAGATTTTCTCACCTATGGGTATTTCTTGAATTAGTTCATCCACTTGTTCAAGAAATAAGTTCATCCATTTGTTCGCAAAATTGTACTTTAGTATGCTCATTTAATCCTACTTAGGGTGCATAAGCACTAACAATATTAATTATGTTTTCACCTAATACCAGTTTTACAAGTTAAGGGGTGAACCTGAAGCAATAGTAAGGTTGTCCCATTGTGACCTAGAGGTCACAGGTTCAATATTAATTAATTCTTTGCATATGCAGCGGTACGGCTGCGTACATCTATCCCAACGGTAAGGCTGCGTACATTTAACCCTCCAGTACTCCGCAGTGGCGGGAGTCTAGTGCATTGGGTTTGCCCCTTTTTTACCAATTTTGCAAGTTTAAGTCTATCAACTTTCCTAATAACGGTTACGATATCATCCCTAAAGTTCTTATCTACTATTATTCCGACTCCGTTCCTATTTTTATGTTTTTTCGTATAATATAATTTAAACCCTGTATTTTCTATTTCTCTAGCTTTCTCACCGACACATTTAGTTTCTTGTAAACAAGCTATGTTTACTTTTCTTCTTATCATGGTATCCACTAACTCCATCCCTTTCCCTCTTATAGTCTCTATATTCCAAGTCGCTAACCTAAGTGTACTATCCAAGACTATCTTCTTTACCCGCACACATCCAGATTGTTGCAGGAACCCTTGCCCATTTCTCATCGCATCCTGGTGCTAATGCGATACCCCTAGCCTATTTTTCGAGGCACTCGGTGGCAGGCGCAACGCCTCTTACCTATTTTTCGAGACACCCGGTGAAAATGAGAAGGAAGTATGTCCCATTTTTGCATTTCTTTGGATTTAGCATAAGTGATTTTTATTTATGTATACTTATATTATTCTAACATTCATATTGGTAATCAAAACAAGGAATCAAGACTGATGGGTGTTTCAAGGCCCCTTTTACACGTTATCGAACTAAGCGCGAAACATCTTATGATTAATATACAAAAGGTGTGTGATGACAAACATATAATCTATGCATTACGAGGGCCTGGTTTGTAGTCACGAATGAATTTGAAAACATGAAAAAACTAAATAAACAAAGAGATAAAAAATGCACGTGCATGTGTGTGTAAGAGAGAGAGACTGAGTTATTTTCCTGATATTTTTTTTTGTATCAAGTTCTATTTTCTCTAAAACTTCTTCTTTATAGAACAAGAATATCACTCGAGAAATGTAGGAGGGTAGCTAAAGGTGGGGAGGTAGGAATCAGAAGGATGTCCCTTAAGGGTCGAGATTTAACCTGTTTTGTAGGAGCGTAAGAAGAGCTCACGGAAGAGACGACATACACACAACTTTACGTGGTTCGACAACTTTGCTGATGTCCACATGGGTGTTTGGTTTTGTTGGAATGTGTATGTTATAGGGGCCATAATTGAATTCTAACATTCTAACAGGTATTAGAGCTAAAAACACAAAAAAGAGGGAGAAATCTGCTGCCCTCGCATTCCTTCTTCTTCCACAAAACTCTAACTGTAACCCAGCCACACCAACCACCCTCCTCCACCTCCGACCACCCCCACTAGCAGCGCAACCCTAGGGTGCGCAGCCCCTCAATGGGCCAGCCCCTCCCTTGTGCACGGCCAAACCCTAGTTTTGGGTTACAACCTAGGGTTTGGAATTTTTTGAGTAGATTTATGCGTTTTTGGGACTGATTTCTCTTGTCTAAAGAGACTTTTATTATCTATCTATGATGTGGTAGATTATTGGTATGATTTTTTATCATTTGGAGCAGCACACTTTTATGGACATTTGAAGTTCTTTCGTCATTGATTGTATGCAATTGAAGGTATACTTCACTCATTTTTCATTTCTTGTAATCATTGCTTTGAGTAGTTGCTATTACTTGTGCGTTCATAATTGTTGGTGTTATTGCTGATTTGGTGCACCATGTCTGACGGGGAATTGTCGAAGTTACCCACCATGCCCTCACATAAAGTCACAGCTCCGTTACTTAATGACCAGAATTTTTAGTCGTGGGTTCGATCGTTCCGTTTATTATGTGGTACAAAAGGCAAAATTGATTGGCTTCTTGGGAATATTCCAACGCCAATGGAATTTGATCCAACCTTCAGTCAGTGGTTTGTTACCAATTGCACTATTCAGGGATGGATGTTCAACTCTATGGAGCCGAGTGTTTATGAGATTTTTCAGTTTTATGAGTCTGTTCCGCTCCGTACGACTGCTATGTACTCTTGTTCACACAGTGAGGTTCATGTATCTGAACTGTGTAAGGAGATATCGCATGTATGTCAAGGCAATGATTCGATTTTGATATTTTATAGCTATCTCACTCAGAGATGGATGGAGTATGCTTCATATCGTCCTTTAGCTGATATAGTGGGTCTTACCGTATAGGCTGCAAAAGCACTTATAGATCGGGAAGAGAAGCAAAAGGTTTGTCAGTTCTTGATGGGTCTTGGAGCTGCTTTTGAGCTTCCTCGAACCCAGATTTTGAACACTTCACCCCTTCCTCCGCTTAGTGAAGTATATGCAGTATGTGAGAAGTATGAGCGGCGCCTCAAGCTTGCATCCTCATCTGCGGTGATATTCGAGTCTCTTTTTGTAGCTGATTAAATGGTTTTTGTAGCCAATGAAGGGAATCGGTATTTGGGTTCTTCTTCTGCTCCGTCTTGGGGTACATGTTCTGAAAAGAAAAAAATGGTCCGTGAGAGCATTGTGGTAGAGGGGGGCATGCAAAGCTCACTTGCGTTGAGAAATAAGAAGAAGAGAACTCCTATAACTGCTATTGCTGTGGTTTAGGCACCCTCTTTAGATGTTCAAACAAACCTTCTCTAGATGTTGTACACCCTCTCAAGATGCTTGGGCACCCCCTCCCTATATGTCGAGACACCTCCTCTAGATGTTTAGGCACCCACCTCTAGATGTTTAAAAACACCATCATCAGATGGTTGAGGCACAACCTCTCTGGATGTTTAGGCAAACCCTCCCTAGATATTAAGATGCCCCATCTATAGCTGTTGATGCACACCCACTCTAGATGTTGAAGCACGACCACTCTAGATGTTTAGAACTTTAGACACAACACATTCATTTTGTATGTTTAGACACCCCCTCTCTGGATGGTCTGCTCGAGATGATGAGGCACCCTCTCTAGATGTAAACACCCACTTTCTAAATGTTTAAGAACCCTCTTGATATGTTGCGACTCACCTTCTTTAGATGTTTAGACACACCTTCTCGAGTTGTTGATGAGACACATTCTCTCTAGATGTGTGTTCCTTCTTACAAGTCTCGATGCCCCCTATTTGTACTTACCTACAGTAGGGTAATATGATTCTGTGGTGAAGGGACTGGAACAAGGTAGGATGCTGTGGATGAATGCATATTCTTATAATCCAGATGATTAAAAGGGAAAGAAGATTGTAAACCTTTTGTGGTGTGAATAATGCCTGTTGTTGGAACCTATATTGTCACATGTTTCGTCCGCATCATCTTTTTAGACTCCTCAACTCCAGTTTCATTTGCTTTCCACACTCGCCAAAGCTAGCAGAAATTGATTGTTCAAGAGTGCTGGGAATTCAGGACGTGATGCCCACTAAGCTATGATTAGAAAAAGGGTGGGAGGGATTGACCCCTCAAGCATTCTAAAATTGTTACTATACATTTTCGTACAAGTTTTAATACATACAATGCCCCCCTCTGTTTTATATATTCAGTTTGATTTTGGACAGCAATTTTGGTAGTGTTCTGCTTGAGTTTTAGTGTTATTAATTGTTTAGGAGTGCGAGTGCTGCATTACTCTTTTTTGCTTTGTTCTATTTTACTCAGAAGCCTATGAAGTTGCTTTGTCGTAGGTGGTTTGAATTTCTGGTTATTGTTGTTTACGAGTAAAAACAACTATATGTTATTTCTAGTAATGTAACTTTAACCTTTTGTTAATGAATATATGTTATTTTGTGTGGAAATTCTCTTTTAGGCTCCATTTGGTTTGGGGGTGATCAGTAAGATGTAAAATATATTAGCATAAGTTTTTGTTTATTTTTTTCAAAATCATCTAATTCTAGCATACACATTTATAATATTATATGAACAAAAGCATAACTCGAAATAGGTGAAAATGTTTGTCACCATTTCAGGATTCACCCAAGGAAGAATATTTCTGGTTAAGCCAATTGCTAATTTTAGGAGCACGACTCCTCGTCTATGAAGGAGAATGAAACATTTAACTAAGTATTCTTATGTTTTGTATTATGACAGAGTGACTATTTGTTTTGATGATATATTTTCATCAAGATGGTTTGACACCTTTGGCATATGATTATGTGTCATGTGTTTGATATAGACATGTTAGCTTTATAAACACGAAACTAACTTGTATAGTCCCTTTTTAATTAGTCATTTCTCCCTCATCCACATGTACACATGTATATAGAGGTGTTTCAAAAGTCCGAGTGGAGCGACGAACCGAGCCGAGCTGAATCAGTAGAGATTTTTTTGATTTTTTCTCCCTAGCCAGTCCAGTCCGGTTTTCTGTTTAGACGACTGAGTCGGTCGGGTCCACGATTTTAGCCTAAAAAACTTTATGATGGACTGTAGAGGACCGATTATGTGCGTGTATACATATATTTATAATTTATAATATGGATAGGTAATCCCGTGTTATCTATTTAGAGGTTGTTATGCAATACTTTTAAAGTTATATAATGGGCTATTGACAATATTTGATATTAGATATCCATTTTACATATACATTTATTTGTCCACTTTATTTTTAGTATATCATATAGAAAATTTTAATTATTGGCGTGAATAGATGGAATGATAAGTTTATCTATTTTCTTGATATCGAAATATGAAATGAGAATGAGTCAAGTGTTGCATCCATTACAGTTGTGTTAGATTTATTGTTTAGAAGGCACCTACTAAACCCATTTGCACTAGAACTAAAATTTATTCTATTAATAATGCCAAATTAGTATAAGCCAAAATCGACAGACCAGATCAGATGAACCCTGTTAAAACCGGACTGACTAGGGCCAGTCAACTGATATAATGGTTTGTTCTCGGTCTGAATTGTTTAAAAACCAGCAATGTCGGTTTGGTGAAAAAAACCCTGTCAGAACTGGACTGGACTGGAATGTAAACACCCGTACAATGAACACAGGTGCACATATTTTGTGTGCACACAATTCTTCATTTGCACACAAATGTGCTCTCACGCTGTCTAATTGCCTACAAGCCTGAGATACACACTAGTTCTTAGTTGCACATAATATATAGCATATATATATATATATATATATATATATATATATATATATATATATATATATATATATAAATTACATGCATCTATTCTCGGCTATACCCTAGACACGTTTAAATGTATATGTCATGCCTATATGTGTGCATATACTTAACTTTTGAAAACTGCATGCCTTGATGCACAAGTACTCATGCAGACACTTGTAATGGATCTTGTTCTCATCATTGTGAGCATTCAATTAGTTAAGAGGCTGACCTCGTTATTGAGGCTGGAGGATATACCCTTGATCATTTTAAAGCCCAACTGTATTCTCGTTGCGTTTGGTGTGTGTTGTTTGTGTGTGTGTGTGGGTGGGGGGACTTGGTTGTGGAGGTTTTTTTTTTTCTCAGGATTTTCGCCTTGTTTTAACTTCCGTAATTCAGTTGTTCCTTGTCATTTTTCTTGTTTGTCCGTTCTCCTCTCTTATTACTGTTTCTTATCCACGACCAAGGAAAAATAATGCATTACAAGTGTGGGTGTGGGTGGGGGCGGGGGCTTGGTTGTGGTGTTTCTTTTTTCTCAGGATTTTCGCCTTGTTTTAACTTCCGTCATTCAGTTGCTCCTTATCATTTTTCTTGTTTGTCCGTTCTCCTCTCTTATTACTGTTTCTTATCCACGACCAAGGAAAAATAATGCATTACAAGTTTAGATAATTTTTTTTACTTAAATACCTCTATAATATGGACTTTTAGACTTAAGTACCTCTCACTACTTTTTATTGACTTTAGTACCTCTTCCGTTAATGTCCCATTGAAGTTATCGGCGACATGCCAAGTGTATGACCCTTTAAAATACTAATAACTTTAGAAAAATCATAAAAATAAACGACCTTTGAATTCTAAATTTCAAAATATATTTTGTATTTAAAAAAGTCACCTTTTTTTCTCTCTCTCACGGGACTGTTAACTTTAACGAACTAGTACTAAAATCAATAAAATTAGTGAGAGGTATAAAAGCCCATATTATGGAAGTATTTAAGCAAAAGAAAACCCATAATTTTATGTTGACAAAGAAGGTTTAATTAGCTTTTGATCATTAAAGTCATATATTGTAATGTGTGAGACGGGAATGAATATCTAAAAGAGTGCTGTATGTATTGACTTTGAGATGATTACTTATGTGATGATGCACCAGAGGCACTGGCTAACACATATCCTCTTTTTCCCTGCAGATTAGAAAAATCATTTCTTAGGGTTTTCCCAGGGTTGGTGTCTCACGGATCATTTCTTCCACTATTCCCGTCACTTGTCGATTTACCAAGTGAGTTCATCCAGCTTCATCACTAAGTACTCTTCGCTGTTCTTTTTTGTCTTTCTCTAGCAGTCTTGTTGTATCTTGGCGCGTTTCACCTTTGAATTTGTATACCTTAATTGCTTTTGTCGATGTTATGTTGGTCTAGCTTTGTATTTTAGCACCAAGAGGCACTCAGGGAAAAGAAGGGTTGCCACTATGAGGCCTTAGTTGAAAGTCGTTAGAGTTTAAAGTTCAGGGTTCAGCTAAGCATCTACATTTGCGATTTATAGAAAAAAATATTATCAGATAACCACTTTTTGGGTCCTTCGGCACTTGTAGACATTGTTGGCCTTGCAGTCTACTAGTGTTTGAAATGTGTGGATATGACTCTATAGTCCCAGAAATGTCCGTTTTTAGCCCAAATTATTCTTTCCTCTTGATACTATTTTGCTCCTATCAGGTATTTGGTTCCTTTCTGTGATTAAAACCTCCACCTTTCACTGCTTCCCCATGACCGGCAATATTGTAGTTCTGGCATCCTGCCGTACCAACTGGAACATTCTCTCATTCGGAGCTCATATGTTCAGGATAAAATAAATAAAAGTAAAACAAAAAGAAAAATGAAACAGAATAAATAAAGGGAGACAAACTGGATTCTCTCCTCCCTTTGCTAAGTTTTTCCTGACCTTCAAACCTCTTCAGTTAATCTGATTATTTTATTCTTGAAAGGTTCTTAGTTTCTTTTTAATGGTTCTTTTACAGAATCTCTTCATTTCATCATATTTTTAGTTATAGAATTAGCTCAAAAGAATACCGTTTAATTTTACAATTTACATATGGTGTGTTTTGTTTCTTCTTTTCACTGTTATACATTCGTTCTACTTCATCAAGCTGCAAAGAGATGAAGATACCTGAAAACAATCCCTAAAGAATCCCTGACCAATACTCATCAATTTTATTCTAATCCTTCTGTCATGCATCTACTTGCTATATCTACAATTCTACTCCGCCATTTGGCTCTTTAGTCCATGGAAAACAATGAATACATCTTAACCACCTTCTACTTATTAGAAGTACATATGCTCTACTTCACTTTGCTGCTTGTGTTTTTAAGTTTTATTCCGCCTTTTTTGTATACATGACCTACGTCTCCGTAGCGATTTCTTGTAACTTTGAGATGTGTTTGCAAGGTCATGAGGGCTTAGTTGCATATTGTTTATTTTTATTTACGTGTCTTTCTAGTTTATTTCTCTATTTTAGTTTGTTAGGTTGAGGGTAATATTCCCTTGGAATATTCTTATTGTGCACTCTTTAATCTTTTTACCGCTTTAGGTTATCTTGGCTAGGAATATATCTTGGTCTATAACGAAGACCTTTGGCCAACCCTTATAGTCACTTTACATTTAGAGATGAATGAATGAGAGAGGGGGAGAGAGAGAGCTTGTTTTCTGAAATATTGTTGTGAGTATTTTCCGCTGAAGCTGAACATCACTTTGACCTTCAATTTTGTTATTTACCAAATTGCATTAAAAATATTTCACCTACTTCGAGAAATACATCCCATTAGCATATTGCATAGTGGATTGCAAAATGTTGATATCCCTGAGGCTCCTAGTATCACTCTCTCACACCATTTATTGCTTACTGCTTGGCCACTTGCTGCCCGCTCATTCCATTAACAATAGGGGTGTTTAAAAAACCGCCCGACCCGAAAACCGAACCGAACCGAACCGAACCTAAACTGCCGGTTTTTTTTAGCCCGGTTCGGCCTACGGTTTACGGAAATAAAAAACCGACCATGTCGGTTCGGTTGTTGGTTTATACGTGGGAAAAAACCGACTCAAACCGAACCGACCCGAACCAATATATATATTAAAAAAAAACTAAATAACTTATATTTTTATATCCAAAAACCATTACCCACCTTTAAAAACCGACCCAAACCGAAAACCGCCCTTAAAAAAACCGGCCCAAACATGAAACCGTCGAAAACCGACCCGAAACCGACGTGAACCGAAACCGACGGGTTTTTTCATAGTCGGTTCGGTTTCGGTCTGGCCTTTTCCAAAACCAAACCGATCGGTTCGGTTTGAACTAGGGCCCAAAACCGACCCGAACCGACCCGTGAACACCCCTAATTAACAATGACCTTTCATATATCTATAGAGTATATAGGAAATTATGAGAATAAGAAAAAAGAATTTCCTTGACAATGTTAATCCTTGATAGATAATTTGTCAATGCTAAAGAGCAACTCTATATTCATTCTTTGTGCTTCTTGTTCTAATAATATGCTATGCCTTCTAGCTCCATCGTATTTATGGTATAAGTATAATTGTCAAATCGCGAATCGTTACCTCCCGAATCGCGAATCGTGAATCGAACCGGTCGAATCGGAATCAAATAATAAAAATGAAATAAAACATACGTAAATGGGGTTTGACACTATAGAATTGGTAATTAAGCATAATATGACAAAAAACTAATCGTAGCACATTATAATATACCAAAATCTATCACAAAAATTAACCGTAGCACATGTTCTCATTCGTTTTAAGCTTAAAAATGTAAAAAACAAAACTAAATCATAAAAAGTCATTATCAATGATCATTCTTCTTCATTCATCATCATCATCAAGGCCCGGATCACCATCATCGTCATCCTCCTCCTCCTCTATGACAGTACGATCTCCCCCTCTTCAAATTCCTCTTCATCTTCATCATCGTCCTCATCATCAAGAATTTCAATATCATCATCTGTCACTTGTTTGCCTTTTCCCTTGGCATTTAAATTCCTTGGCCCTATGTAACACAAAATAATTTTGACATATATTAACAATAAGATTAGCATATATTAGTAACAAATAAATAATAATTATAATAATTCCACATATTGTCACCTCGCTTCCTCTTTTTGCTAGGCCCTTCATCTTGGAATCATTCGTGAACATCCAACCATGAATGGTCGGTGGGAAGACACGGTTCCTCTATATCTCTGTCAGTGATCCACTCATCAGCGTCCTCCATATCGGATATACAAATTGGATCGAAGTCACCACATTCTCTCCTTTGCTCTCGTCTCATTTCAAGTTGAAGATTATACTTTCATGAAAACAAGAGCATTCAACCGTTGTTGCTCCAAACGATTTCTTTTCTTGGAATACACATGATCAAATGTGCTCCAATTTCTGTCCCAACCGGTCGCACTACATGTGAGACTAAGAACTCGTATAGTAATCTTTTGAAGGTCCGGTACATCTTCACCAAAACTTCCCCATCAATTGGCTATATAAACAAAAGAATATAAAAAATTCAGCAACATATAAATTCATTAAAATAAAAAAATTCGACAACATGTAAATAGATTAACATAAAAAAATCAGCAACATATAATTATAAATTGATTAACATAAAAAAATCAGCAACATACAAACTCACCAGGTTATTTTTTATCTCTCGTTAGAGTTGCCGAACTTCTACCGAAAATCCCGCACACGTTTTAAATTTATCCATTTGCTCTTGTACGGTGATTATTGTATCGGTATCCGGACACATCCTCTCTATAGTGTCATACAAACCACGCTTCACTTCTCTATCGGTCTTAAAGTCATCACTGAAGTGGAATCTTTCAATATAAACAAAAATATATTTTAGTCCTTTATATAATATAAATTAGAATATAGTGGAATCTTCAAGTAAAGAATTTAATATAAATCATGTTACCTTGGGTTCAAATAGTATCCTGCGGCATGAAGTGCCCTATGAAGTTGAAGATCGCACCTCGTATCAATTATTTTCCAAATCTTCATATATCTCTTCTCTACATGATTAAAATTAACTGCAATTTGCTCCTTCGCCCGATCCATAGCTTCATATACGTCACCCCTTGCGTGTTTTGCATCTCCATCAACAAGCCTCAAAACTTTGTAAAGTGGATGTACACTTTTCAAACAATATTTAATCGCTTTTCAGAAATTTGTGTCACCCAAAATGATACCCTTCACTTTCTTCGCTTCCACCTTGTTGGCGAAAGTTCCATTCATCCAATCGACTGACGTAAACATACGCCTCAATGCCCCTTTATTTTCCCCAAAACTCTTCAAAGTGAGAAAGGAAGTGGTAAATCTAGTTGCTCCCGTTCTAGTAAGTTCCTCTTATTTTAAAATCTTCTAAACAAATCAAGCACCCATGTATGCCTATAAATATACACGGTAACTTCTCTTGCCTTTGTAATTGTGTTTTGAAATATAGGCAAGTTACCAATGTCGGTAAGCATCAAATCAATCAAGTGGGCGGTACACGGGTTCTAAAATAAATTCTTTATTTTCTCTTCCAATAACTTCCCCGCGGCTACATATGCCGATGCACTGTCCGTCACCACTTGCACAACATTTTCTTCCACAATCTCTTTCACCATACAATCAAGCAACTCAAACAATCTCACCGCATCCTTGATGATCGAGGAGGTGTCCACGAATTTAAGAAAAACCGTCCCGCTCGGGCTATTCACTAAAAAGTTAGTGAGCGATCTTGATTTTCCATCGCTCCAACCATCCGACATTAAAGTGCATCCCGTTTTTTTCCATTCCTTTTTTACCTCTCCAACAAGCTATGCACACTTTCCACTTCCTTTTTCAAATACGTGACCCTAGCTTCATGATAGCTAAGGGGCTTCAATCCCTTGAATGATAGAGCATTCTTATAGAAAAACCTCAATATATCCTTACATACTGGCTCCCTATCCTTTAGCATTTGATTCATGATTTGTTGTTTACCTATTCCCCCGCCCCCCCTAATAACAAACCTATCCATTCCCCCTTTCGCCTTCCCCGTCGACCCCCCCTCATCATCGTTCCCCCCTTGAAAGCATTCATCTTCAAAATTTACTTGACTTTGATTGCTACTAACCGTGGAAGTAGTATTTTGACACAAATACTCTTGAAAATATATTCTAACGGCCTCGGACATTGTTCACACATACTAGTATCGCTATGCGACAAAATGTTGTTTCATTCGAAAAAATCTTCCCCATTTTATTGCTCCACCATAATTACGTTTCAATTGCATTCTATTGTTCTCATTCACCTTGGTGCAATGAGCCCAAGTTGGATCGGTTTCTTTCTTGCCCGACTTTACCATCTTGATTTTCAAAGATCAAACAACATACAAATCAATATCAATTTATTTAATAAACAACACAAACAATAAGATTAATTTAAAACAGCAAAAACTTCATAAAAAATTACACTACTTCAAAAGAATTGAAGCAAATAAGCAAAAAAAAAAAAAAAAACAGCAAAAGAACTTCAACAAAACAGCAGCAAAACTTCAAAAAATAAAAAACAGCAAATGAACTTAAAAAAAAAACCCGCATGGAATTCTAACAGAAAATATAAACAGCAAATGAACTTAAAAAAACTGCAAAATAACTAAAAAAAAAAACAGCCCTAAGTAAGAATACGTATGTTAATTGTTAAATGAAAAACAGCAAAATAACTAAAAAAACAGAAAAATAACTAAAAAAAAAGCATATATTAAATGAAAGAAGCAGCAAGGAAACAACTCTAAGAATACTTACCTTTGAACTTAATTCGACGAAATAGGGTTACGAAGAGGAGCAGCAACGAAACGGCAAAAAAACAAAAACGGCAAGAGGTTTTGGCTCCGAAATAGGGTTACGAGAAGAGGTTTTGGGTTTTTAGTTCTTTTTTTTTGTTTTGTAAGTTTAAAAAAAAAAAAAAAAACATGCGCTGCAACTGGTTCAAAAAAGACCCAAATTTTAAGAATCGTTAAAGCGTTTGATTCACGATTCTGAATCGTATCGTACGATTCGGTCTCGAATCGCACGGTTCTTTGAGCATTTCTGATTCTAAGGAAGATTCGAATCGTTTTGGTATGGAATCGAATCGTCCGATTCACGATGTTGTTAACTATGGGTATAATTACTCACTTACATCTTACCAATCAATATTAATCAGACAGTGTAGCTTTTAAATTCTTATTATATCCACATTGTATTAATATTTTAGGATAATTAAACTGTCCTCTGCCTTTTGTGCTTATTACACACAACTCCTCTTCTATCCAACCAGTAAGAGTTTTTACTGTTGAGCTTCCCTCGTGTATCTTGAATACTTTCATATTCCACTTTTGAGGGAAACTCAAACAGAACATACCTCATACAGATCAGAATTTTCACACCACGATAGACCAATGTTACCTATGCTTAGTTGGTTCACTACTTCAATTCATAAGGGTGCTTTAGAACCCTTGTCGGGTTATTTTAGTATTATAATCATGTATTTTGTCAAGATTCATGTACTCCACCAATATAGAAAATTCCGTAACCTTCATGAAGTGACTTCCAACATTAAATCCCCAATTCTTCTGGCCAAATATATTAGTTGAGAACATGTAGTCTTTCTTTACAGGATTCAGTTGCCACCCCAATTCTTCACAACAAATATTAGTCGAGAACATGTAGTCTTTCTTTGCCATATTCAGTTGCTGCGGCAAACTCAGAGCCCACAGTTAATGGAAGGAGGGGCCAAGGTGGTATAACAGTAGCCTGAACAAAGTTTCTTTTAGTGATAACAGGGTTGTCTCTTCCTCATTAATTATATATTATTTTATGAATTTATCAGCTATGAGGCTCCATCTCCCCACCCTGTGATACTTGGAAAACTTCTCATCACATTAAATCTCACGACTTCTATTAACAAGAACCTCTCTTCCTTTCTGCAAGCTAACAATTAAAATTTCATGCCCCATATCTTCTTGAAGAACCTCCCCATATACCTGGAAGCTTCATTATTGGAACCATATTTACTGAAGCAAATATCCCTAAAAGCCCCTTTACCTCCCTCTGATCTCAATCAGACGAATTGAATAGTTTGAGCAGTCACCTTCATCTATATTGTTGATACAAAAATTAGTCAGCTGACGTGGACTAATTACCTAAAGACATGTGTCGACCTACGTGACAAATACATACTTTCACCGAGCTACTCAAGCGTTCCGAGCTACTCAAACGTTTCGAGCTACTCAGGCGGTTCAAGCTACTTAGCGTGCAGAGCATCTAACCAAGAGAACAAAAAATGAACGTCAGATTTAATGCACATTCTTATTGTACACATGTATATGTCTACTAAATGACAGCACATTACCTTTTCATATGTACAGCCTCAAGGCTATAAATACATTGTAACCCTATGATAGAAGGGGACTTTTGGGGAGGGAATCTCTTTGTAAACCCGTTATCGAGATTTGAGGCAAACAGTCAGCAATACAACAACAGTGGACGCAGGCCATTTCTATAAGGCTGAACCACTTTAAAAATCCATTGTCTTATTTACTTATTCATTATTTATCTGTGATTAATTAATTAGATTGCATCTAATTTTTTACATCAACAGATTGGCGCCGTCTGTGGGAAAACGACTATACTTAGCGTTTTTTCATCAAAAACTTATCATTTATGGCTGAAATTCCAGAATACAGTAATCGAAACACTGTTGGAGTCTCTCCAAACCCTTCTACTCCCCCAAATATGCAAGACCTGACTGGCATAATGGCCAATTTAGCCCAAGGGCAAACGGCCATGCAAGAAACCATGCGTCAGCTTATACAAACCGTTCGTGATGGAGTGCCTGCCAGTCAGGACAACGAAGTGTTCAAAGAAACACCCATCTGCCATCTTCAAGAACTCGACGTGCGTTGTTCCCAGATGTTTCTCAATCCAGTCGTACTGATTCTTATCATACTGAGAGGTCCAGTGATCCTTCGTATCAACCGGGCAGGACTTCTTCTGTGCGAGCTACAGATTCTCACCGGAATATCACTTTAACTCCAGAACGGACTAGCGCTTTGGAAAGGTTGAGTAGAGTTTCTCCTTTTAATCGTTTGGGCCCTAGGAGGAATAGAAACCCTCCTAGAATTGCGTCGAGGAATTCTCAACGACCAACCGATCTAAGAGAAGGTTATGCCCAATCACGCCCAACAATCCGTAACGAAAGGTCCCAAGTGGAAAGCTCATCACGATCAGTTGCTCGAGCAGATAGGTCTGAAGCGGGAAACGATGCATGGAAAGGTTCTATCCAAATGCTGGAAGACAGGTTAGGGGAAATGGCTAAGGCTAAGAACCCACCCTCTACAAAGAACTTTTGTCCAAGGGTCACCCTTCGTGCAGGCAATTGTGGATTTTCCCACACCACCAAAATTTAAAGCTCCTGTAGTGACGCTTAAATACGATGGAAAAACTGATCCTGTCCTCCATATAGAGCAATATCAAGCTGCTGCCGATATCGACGCGGTTCCTGATGAGATGAGGTGCAGGGCATTTTCAGGAACTCTCATCGGGTCAGCTCAGATGTGGTACAACAATCTTCCTCGGGGGAAGATTGCCACTTTCCATCGGCTGGCAGAGCTGTTCATAGGAAATTTCTGCTTTGGAGCGAAGCCAGTTAAGAGAGTAGCGCACTTATTGGGCGTGAGACAAAAGACAGGAGAAAGCACCAGGGATTATATTACTCGTTTTAATAACGAGAAACTTGAGGTGATTGACTACGAGGAGAAGACATCAGTTACTGCTCTGATGAGTGGTCTATTACCGAACAAGTTATACTATACTTTAGCCAAGGATTCGCCCAGGACTATGGCGGAATTGATGGCTAAGGCAGCCAAGATCATGAACACCGAGAAAGCCATGGTTGCGAAGAAGAATACAGACACTAAGGAGACCACGGTTGAGGGTAGTAAAACTGAGAAGAAGGATCAGAAGAATAATGGTGGCAGCAAGCAGTCAAAAGGCAAACAAACGCTAGAGCAGATGAGGAAGTATGGAAATTATACTCCCTGAAAGGTAGATATAAACCACATTCTGGAGGAGATCAAGAACAGCGAGGGGCTAGCCTGGCCAGGAAAAATGAAGGCAGATCCTGACAAAAGGGACAAGTCCAAATATTGTGAATTTCACAAAGACCATGGCCATACGACCAAATGTTGCATAGCTCTCCAGAATGAAATCGAAGCGCTCATTAGGCGAGGAAAGCTAGCTAAATACATTGATCGCCAAAGTGGTGGAAAGACCAGCGATAGAGAAAGGCAAAGATCTAAATCTCCTCGCCGAGCAAAAGATGACAAGAAGAGTGTTCACGAAGATGATCCAGAAGATGATCCCGACCTCCCCAAAAGGCCAAGGCAGCCTGAGCGCGAGGTATTTTATTCCATTTTGGATCATTTGAATGTAATGTCATTACAGGTGGAGATGCAGGAGGTGGAGATCTTACTGTGGAGAGGAAAGCTTACCTCAATGAGGCGCAAGCTTGTTCTTACATACAGCGCATAAACTTGACTGAAGACGATCGCCCGAGGAAGATGAACAGGGACAAATTGATCATCGGCTTTTCTAAAAACGACCTGGCAGGTGTACTATATCCTCATGACGACCCCTTGGTGATCAAGATGAGAATGAAGGATGTGGTGATTTCACCGGTATTGGTGGATAATGGTTGCTTTGCAGATATCATGTTCTACCCATGTTTCGACAGCTTGAATCTGAAGTTAGCCCAATTGGAGCCATATCATAGACCCTTCCTCGGTTTCACTGGCGAGAAGGTTTTTCCCCTTGGAACGATCAAGTTGGACATGCTTATTGGTACATGGCCTGCTTGCCGAACATAAAAAGTACGCTTTTTTGTAATGGATAAAAATGTCTAATCAGGCCTACAACATTATCATGGGAAGGGTAGGTCTGAAGAAGTTTGAGGCAATGCCATCTACGGTACACCAATGTTTGAAATTCCCAACCAATTTCGGAGTGGGAGTTGTGAAAGGCAACCAGAAAGTAGCTCGGGAATGCTACTATTCATCTGCCAAACAGGAAGAGCTAGAAGAAGTCAGGAAGAAGACTACTACGTATCAAGTGGATGAGACAGAGGATGCAGAGATTGAAACCTTGGACCCTAGAGATGAATCTCAGCTCGTGAAGGGACAAGTTATGGAATCTACGGAGAATATCATTCTGGACGATGAAAACCCAGAACGAACAACTCAAATTGGCGCGTCATTGGACCCATCAAAAAAGCAGAAACTGGTAGCATTTCTAAGGCGCAGAAAGCAAACTTTTGCATGGAGTCATGAAGACATGCCAGGGATAGACCCGACTTTCCTGTGCCACGAGCTCAACGTTAACAAGGAGGTCAAGCCAGTGAAGCAGCGAAGAAGAGTATTCAACCCAGAGAAGAACCAAGCCATACAAGAAGAAGTAGATAAATCGCAGAAAGCCTCTTTTATTGAGGACGTCAAGTATCCTGATTGGCTAGCAAATGTTGTGATGGTAAAGAAGAAAAATAATAAGTGGAGGATGTGTGTGGACTTCACTGATCTTAATAAAGCCTGCCCAAAAGATCATTTTCCCTTGCCCCGAATCGATCAGCTGGTGGATGCTACATCGGGGCATGAGTTGTTGAGCTTCATGGACGCTTATTCTGGTCAGATTAAGATAAAACCAGAGGACAGGGCAAGTACCACTTTTATTACTCCACGAGGAACTTATTGCTATAATGTTATGCCTTTCGGACTTAAAAATGCAGGTGCAACATACTAGCGGCTGATGAATAAAGTGTTCGCAGAGCAAATCGGCCATAACATGGAGGTTTATGTTGATGACATGCTGACAAAGAGTAAGAGAGCTGCTGATCATTTAGCTGACTTGGGCCAGACTTTTTATCAGCTGGAGAAATATCAAATGAAGTTAAATCCCACCAAATGCATATTTGGAGTACGAGAAGGCATGTTTCTCTCGTATATTGTTAATCAACGAGGCATCGAAGCGAATCTTGAAAAGTTCAAGGCCTTACTAGAATTATGATCTCCAACTACGAAGGAGGTGCACAGTCTCACAGGGCGAGTTGCAACACTCAACAGATTTGTGTCACGAGCAACAAACAGATGCCTCCCATTTTTCAAAACACTTCGAAAAACTTTTGAGTGGAATGACGAATGCGAGGAGGCTTTTCAAGAATTGAAGATATATGTGAGGACCCCTCCACTGTTATCCAGACCAGTGATAGGAGAAAGACTATACTTGTATCTGGCAGTTTCAGAGAATGCAGTTAGCTCGGCGTTGATAAGAGTGGAGGATGGAGTGCAAAGACCGGTGTATTACACTAGCAAGGCTTTTCGAGGAATATAGATCAGATATCCAAGGTTGGAAAAGCTGGCATTAGCACTGATCGAAGCAAGTAGAAGGATGAGGCCCTACTTCCAAGCCCATACCATAATAGTATATACTGATATGCCATTAAGACAGGCTCTGCACAAACCGGAGAAATCGGGAAGATTGATGTACTGAGCGGTAGAACTTGGTGAATACGACATAGTTTATGAGCCTAGGTCGTCACTTAAAAGGCAGGCGGTAGCGGACTTTATTGCGGAGTTTACTTACTCTGACACACCCGAAAAGCAGGAGCTTAATGCAGAGCAACCAGTGGATGTTACGGGATCATCGAAGGCAACCCCTGACCAACTTCCACCAGTAGATCGGCAGGAGGAGATAGATAACGAACAACGGGAAGTGTCGGGTAATTGCCCAGTGATATGGGAAGATAAAAGGAAGTATCAAATATTCCACCGAGGAACTTTGTCAGACCAAGAGTTTGATAATGATGTACCTATATGGAATTTGTATGTGGATGGCTCTTCGTGTGCTACGGGTAGTGGAGCAGGGATAATCCTAAATAGTCCTGATGGAGCTGATATTGAATACGCTCTACGTTTTCAGTTTAAGGCTTCTAATAATGAAGCTGAATACGAAGCTGTGATCGTGGGACTTAGTTTGGCCAAAACCATGAGTGCAGAGCAAGTCATTGTATTCAGTGATTCACAATTAATTGTGAATCAAATTCTTGGGTTGTATGCAACAAAGGGAGAATTGATGTTCAAGTACCAAGCTAAAGCTATGGAGGTTGTATCAACTTTTGCAGCGGCTCAGTTGATCAGAGTACCAAGATTGGAGAATGCAAGAGCTGACGCACTAGCTCGGTTAGCCTCAGCCACACGCACCGAGATACGAAGAACAATCCCAATTGAAATTCTGGCAGATCGGAGCGTAAACGAAGATTTGATGGTGAAATTTATTACCCTAGACTTGGGACCATTCTGGATGGACCCCATCAGGGCCTATATCGAAGAGGGAGCTGTACCAACTGATAAACTCGCAGCCAAGAAACTGAAGTTTAAAGCTGCTCGATACGTACTAACTAATGGCGTTTTGTACAGAAGAGGCATTATAACAGGACTACAGAGATGTGTGCATCCCTCTGAAGTTAAAGATTTAATTGAAGAAGTTCACAAAGGCTCTTTTGGAGCTCATGTAGCAGGTCGGACGCTCGTGCAGAGGATAATAACGCAGGGATATTACTGGCCAACGATGAGAGCTGACTGCACAGCTTACGCTAAGAAGTGCGACAAATGCCAACGTTTCTTTTCCATCCGAAGAACTCCCCAGGCGTTTTAACACCCATCACTTCCCCTTGGCCATTTGCTATGTGGGGTATATAGACTTGGTCAGGCCACTTCCAACGACCAAAGGGAGATTCAAATATCTAGTAGTCGCTGTGGATTATTTTACTAAATGGGTGGAAGCTGAACCTATCAGTTTATTTGGAAGAGTATTATTTGCAAATATGGTCTCCCGCATGCATTCATTACTGACCATGGTACCTAATTTGACAACGAGGAGTTCGCTGCAGATTGTCACCAATCTAATGTACAAAAGATCCATTCTGCACCAGGCCATCTCCAGAGCAATGGACAAACTGAAGTGACAAATAGAACTCTGCTGAATGGTTTGAAAAAACGGCTGGATGATGCAAAGGGAAACTGGATTAATGAACTACATTCGGTGTTGTGGGCTTATCGCATTACGCCACGAACAGCAACTGGGGAATCCCCGTACATGTTAGCCTTCGGAAGTGAAGCCGTCATACCTGCTGAGTTGGGTCTACCCACACAGGTACTTAATTTCAATTCCCTTATAAGCGATTTGATGAGACGTTCAGACCTGGATATGCTCGAAGAAGTTAGGGAAGAAGCAGTGATCAGGAATGCAGCCTACCAGCAACGAACAACCTTGTTTTACTACAAAAGGGTGCAGAAGTGTGATTTGAAAGAGGGGGATTATGTGCTGAAGAAAGTAATCCAGAAGCACAATAAACTGCAGGCTAACTGGCATGGACCTTACAGAATAACTGAAGTTGTTCGTCCTGGGACATACAGAATTGAAACCTTGGAGGGAGAAGAATTTAAAAATGCGTGGAATTCAGAGCATCTGTGCAAGTATTATCAGTAATAAAAATTCATATGTAACACATTTCTTTCAATATGAATAAAAGTGATGTTTTGCCCATTTTCCTCTTTTGTTGAATTTTCTTTGGAGTATTAGTGCTACACACTACACAAACAATTCAGCAACCACCAACTCCGGTTGGTCGGCAATTCAGCAACCACCAACTCCGGTTGGTCGGTAATTCAATAACCACCAACTCCGGTTGGTCGGTAAATAAAAATCATACAAGACAAAAGCTTGTTTGATCACGGGTGATCTCAAGGGACACCCCAAACTAGACAAGAAGATGGGTGATCTCCCGGGGCATCCACTGTCTAGGCAACAAGGTAATCCTAGCACGATTACTACAACTAAGCAGGAAATATGGGATGAAAATCATTCCATTGCTTAGGCACAAAGAGTGACAAGTCACTATAATCAGACAACAAATGGAATTTTCATTATCTAAAACAAAATAGGATACTTTGTCCTTCTCTCTCTCTCTCTCTCTATATATATATATATATATATATATATATATATATATATATGTTCATCAGCAAATAAACAAAGGAAAATAGTTTACAAAGTTTTTCCAAGATAATGAAATTGCACAAAGACCAAATCGTTCTTTATTAAAATCAAGCAGATTACATACGAAATGAAATTTGCCCCATTATATACAAATGTCCTATTCTATGGGTTTCTTTCCCTCTGCTTTTGATACAGGTTCCATCCCAGCTGGAGGATCATCTAATGCATAGGGAGAGTTTATAAAATTCATATCTCGCAGCATTCTGACGTTAATTATGGATGGTCGATCAAGCAAATGCTTAGGACGAGATATCTCAAAATTTGAATGAAGACTATAATCACCAAGATACTTGGAGATCAGGCACCGAGGAATAGCACGAGCTGGAATCCAACTAAGATCAAGTTTAAAGGGAGGCACGGGCAAATCAAGCACTCCAGGCTCATAATAATCCCATAAGAAGTGCCCTTGCTCCAGTTTCAGCACACACATAGCATTCAACCATGCCTGCTTATACCCCTCATTATTTGACTGTTGCAACCGAGCATCAAGATGACACAGAGCTTCGTTGTACCCTGCCATCCAAACCTCTCTAGGCTGTTTGTGAAATTTATAAGTCAATCTCTCAAGCTGCTCGTGGAGCTTCTTCACTAGAATCTCTTTACTTTCCAGCGCAGAACTCTGATTGGAGAGTTGGTCGGTAAAACTCTGAATTTTTTTAGACATTTCTGCCAATGCCTGATTCTTGGCCGTCAATTGAACGACTTGATTTTCTAAGGCCAATTGGGTCCTCGTCTCCTCAATATTAACCCGATCAGCCCTTGCTCGCCCACGTGAAGAAGGCCTTGCTCAGCCGCGAGCAGGTGTGGAAAGTCCGGCTCGTTTTCAAAGTCTCTAACTGTTCTCTTAAGGTAGCATTTTCGGTTTCTAAAAAGGAAAAACCATCATCATTAATTGGGATCAAGGCTCCCGAAGAAGAGGAGGCAGTAGATTTGAGCTGTTTCATTTCCTCTTGCAACGCGATATTCTCTTGCTCTAGCAGCTTGGCAATGTTTCTATGCTCTTCAATCTCAAGCTTTAACACACTTGCCTTTTTCTCATGGGCCGAAATGTACTTGTCATAGCCCTTATCAGCACTCAATTGTTGGTACTTTTTCTCATAACCTTTATGCAAGAGTGTAGTGGTCTCTTTGTGTTGAAGTTGAAGTTCCTCGATCGTCCCTTAAAGGTCTTCAATCATTTCGTAATAGGCCACATTGTTGGCTACAACACGATCAAGCAAACATTTCAAGTATTGATATGCCTCAACTGCTTGCTTGGAAGCATCAGATCCAATGATATCAATTATTTGAGTTTCAGTAAAATCTGCATGACCCGCTTTGAAATAATCATTACATTTTTTCATCAACTCTGAGTCATGAGCTGATAAGAGTTCCATTTTGGCGATAAACTAGCAAGAAAAAATAAAAACATATCAACAATGATACAAGCAAGAGCAAGTCAAGGAGAGATTCAGATTAGACAACAACCCATTTTATTGATCATAAGAGGAGAAGTTACAGCCAAAGTCACAAGAAAGAAAATAACATAAGTAAAGAACTGAACAACTTTACACCTTCTCCTTATTCCCCACAACATTTTCAGAAGGTTTGAAGGAAGGAGTAGGTTGCTTGGAAGGCAGTGGTGGTTGCTCGGTAAAAGTGCTTGCTTGTTGAACTCGCTCGGAAGGTTGGGGAACAGGAGTAACAGGCACTTGTTCTGATACCATCACTGAAGACTCATCAGATTCGGCCTCATCTTCTTCTTCGCCAATGATAGGAGGAGGGCCATGAGTGTGCTTTTGAAACAATTCAGAATCGTCTGCAACACTCAATTCTTTCAAAAGGCTGCAACCCATCCATCTCTAAAGTACTTTAGGCTGGCATATTCCATCTGACAAGTAATGGCTGTTAAGGCCTTGTTCCATTCTTTGTCCCAGCCAGAGCTAAAAGACTTCTTTATAGCAGTTTTCCTCTTCACTTTCTCCAATGAAGCGTGTTCCTCGGCAAGCTTCACCTTTTCTTCCAGCTCTTTCTTACGTCGTTCAACCTCTTTAAGCTTGGCTTCAACCTCCTCGGCAGATTTCAGCGTATCCTCAAGCTCTTTCTTACGTCGTTCAGCTTCAAGCTTGTTATCAACGGCCTTCAATTTGTTCACCAACTCTTTAGAATCACTTATAGCTTGATCTCGAGTGGTCTTGACAGATCGAAGTTCATTCTCCCAAGCAGCTTTTTCTTCCTCGTACTTCTGACGGGATTCATTCAAAGAGCGGGTTAAACCAGTAAAAGCCTCTTCCACCCCATCCGAGGAAGTGGAAGCCCTGATAGCTTCATCTTTCTTCAAGATGCTATTAAAGTACGTCATAAACTGAAAAAGGAAAGAGCTTTACTCAGAATATGAATGCAATATGTAGAGACGAGGAAGTAATAAGGATGATGATACTTACTGGCGCAATATGTTGGGCGGCTAAATCAGTGAGTTTCTCCCGAGAAAGGGAATCCTCAGCAGCTCGATATTCGGGAAGGACCCAAGATTTGATCAAATCTTTGGCCGAGCTCAGTGCGACGAGAGCTGGAGTTTTAGCTCTCAAAGGACCCTCAACATCAGAAGATTGAGCAATAGTTTCTGTAGGTCTTTCAGCGAGACCTCTTCTCAGTCTCTTTAGAGGAGCACTTTCAATCAAAGGTGCTGCCTCTCCTTGTGTAATAGCAACACCTTCAATCAGAGGTGCTGCCTCTTTTGGAACAACCGGGGGCTTCTTACCCACCTCCTTCACGGTTGTTGTTGTTCCCTTAGATGGAGCAATGTCCATTTTCTTCGTCCCCTCAGCTGGAACATCCCCTTTACTTTTCTTTGACCCCTCAACACCAGGGGCATCTTTGACGAAAAACTCAGGCATCCTCCTTTTCTTCGTCATCAAATCAACTATGGAAGTATCCAAATCAGCAGAAGATTCTCTCACACTTGCTCGAGATGTTGGTAGTTGATCAAGTTCAATTACCACGGGAGGCGCGATAGGACGGACAATGAAAGATGAGGTGGTGTTTTTGTACCTCAACAAATAAGAAGCAGCTCCAATGTGCTCCCTAGCAACTGATTGATGCAAACTCCAGGTAAGCTTTAAATCTTTTATATTAACGTCAATTTCTTTTGAGGGTTTCCTTTTACTGTCAACTGTAACAAACAAAAAATTAATGTCAGTGACACATTTCGTCAAACACAAAGAAAGTTAAATTCAAAAAATAAAAAAACCTATCCCGTTGCCATAAAGCGGACATTTGGGACCTTGATACACATCATTTCCATTTAATGGCAGGTGTTGCCAATTTTTCATCACAACCCCATGATCAAAATAATCCCTGTTGGCATCGGGGAGGTTGACTACTAAAGCTCTATTCGAAAACCTAGTTTTTAAATAAAAAGTAGTGTCACTGGTAACCCATTTATAACAATACATAATTTCGAGAATTTTTAAGTGAGTTCCATGAATTTGATTCAACCTATATACGCCGTTAACTACCCTCCATGTATTTGGAGCTATTCTTGCAGGTACAATATCGAAATATTGGAGGGGCTTTGGCGGGAAAGAAAAACCACACTCCGCTACAAAAAGGGAGGGAAACCAATGCCCCTCCGTCAGAGAAAATAAATCAGAAGGACAAGGAGGATCCTCCAAAATAACCCAAGAGGGTATTGAAAAATCAGTCCGGAATTTGTCTAAAGATTCAACAAGGTAAACCATGATGACTAAAGCAAAGAAACAGGAAGGAAGAAAATCTTACAGAAAATGGAGAAATCTGCTAATGGCGGACGACGGAAAGAACGATAATACAAAAGAGAGGGAAAATAAAGAGTTCAAAAATATGGATATGAAAAGTAGAAGATGATTGGATTTCTGCCGCTTTTAAATACCTTGCATCGGGAAAAGAGAAGAAATGATTACCGGGAAAGACGTTTGCATTTTCGGCGGTTAAATGATGAAAAGAGCGCAAACATCGAAGCGATGGCTAAAAATTCAAAATATTTACAAGTTTGCCACTACGCGCTCAAATGGAAAAAAATATAATAAAAATTTCTCAAGTGTTGGAGATTTATAATCCGAGCAACTTTTGGACAAAATATTCCACTCTCTTGTTTAACTTCAATTGTGAAACATTGGGGGTTCTGTTGATACAAAAATTAGTCAGCTGACGTGGACCAATTACCTAAAGACATGTGTCGACCTATGTGGCAAATACATACTTTCACCAAACTACTCAAGCGTTCCGAGCTACTCAGGCGGTCCGAGCTACTTAGCGCGTAGAGCATCTAACCAAGAGAACCAAAAGGCAACTACGCATTCAATGAACGTCAGATTTAATGCACATTCTTATTGTACAGATGTATATGTCTACTAAATGACAGCATATTACCTTTTCATATGTACGGGCTCAAGGCTATAAATACATTGTAACCCTATGATAGAAGGGGACTTTTTGGGGGGGAATCTCTTTGTAAACCCGTTATCGAGATTTGAGGCAAACAGTCAGCAATACAACAACAGTGGACGTAGGCCATTTCTATAAGGCTGAACCAACTTTAAAAATCCATTGTCTTATTTACTTATTCATTATTTATCTGTGATTAATTAATTAGATTGCATCTAATTTTTTACATCAACGTATATGTTTAAAGGTTTTCACCCAGCTCGGAAAAATGGCCTTCCTCTGAATATTTAAGCCATAATAAATTAATGATGATAGAATATGAAAATTGAGATAATCATAAACAATGTAACAATAATATTACAATAATATTAGTAAGAAATTATGCATGACTTCTGATCATTTTTCTTAACAACTTTGTATGGATGCTTTAATGTTTCCAAAAATCAGACCTATAGACTTTAGAAGGGGATCATACCAAAAGATGACATGGGGCAGGCTTGGTCTTGGTCTTAGGAGCAGTTCTTGGTGGTATGTTGTTTATGCGGCGCGAGATGTTTTACCAGTTAAAATCTTCTTCCTTTTTTTGTTTGTTTGTATGTTTCTAAATTCTAACGAAGCACATGAGAAAATCTTATAAGATTTGATTGAACTTGATATCTAATGTATCCATAATGGATTTGGGTCATTATACTCGTCATGGTGAATGGAGAGAATATTTCTTTTTGTCGTAGTTAATATTGTTATTTTGACATTGTTCTTTCTTATCTTTTTTAGTATTGGTTGTGGCATTGGAAAAGGTGGAGAAGAGCTCGGGATCACTGATTGGCAGCAGCATAGCTTCTATCCAGAAGAGTACGGCTCCTGAGGTTAGTTTAGTTCTTTCAAAAATCTATTAGTAAACATTTAGCACTTGTGATACCATTGAGGCACTCCTCTCTGGATGCAGATGTTACTTGCACTCATGGATGAAGCATATACTGGATCAACCATAGGGGATGGAGGGGCGGACTCTGAATCTGAGGATAGCAATACAATGGCTGTAGCTGATCCACAATTTCTTGAGCTTCTCAAGGATGAGAATGACGGCCTTGCTGTATGGTTCTTTCTGTCTTTAAACGTTATTTTCCAATTTCAGATCATAGTTTACTGTATTGATCTCTTAGGTGTACAATTGCAAGAGTCATTAATTCTTATTCTTTTTTTTCTCCCCCTTCCTATTCTCCCTTCCTTTATTATTTTTATTAGCTGGCACGTGCCCATGGTCATTTTATTTTTAGATGGACAGTTTGGGGGTCAAAATATAATCTTTTAGAAAGTTAGGGTCCAATTTTCATTTTCAGAAAAGTGTTTTTGAACTTTCCAGTCACCCCCATGACTTTTAGTGCAAGAAGTCTTAGATACCCCTTAACTTTTTTAAGTTTCCAATGCTTCCTTGATAAGAGCAGTCCAGATAGTCCCCTGTAATTTTTGACTTTCCAATATACCTTTTTTTTGCAAAACTTCAACATTACCCCTGCTTTTAGGCTCAGTCGCAGTGTTATAATTTGAGTCAATATGGGCAGTTATCGTGCTGTAGAAATTAATAGATGTCTTCGTTCTATCACCCTTATTATGTAGATATATATACTTTTATTCTTTTTCGGGATGGGGGTTGGTTGGGATTATTGCATTTACCTCAAATGGATGTCAGGGTATTTTAAATACTGTGAGATGTTCTTTATTTGATGAGAACTAGAGTACTTGACCACATTTTCATTTCCTCATAAGCACTTGGTACTCAACTTGATTGCTACTCACATGCTGCGTGGCTTAGTTTTGCTGGTTTACACTGTAGTGGCAAAATGGGCCCCATATTAGCCAGTCATTTAAATATGAGACCAATTTTTAAAAGCTATGAGTCAAATATGGGGCCCATATTTAAAAGTTAAGTCAAATATGGGGCCCATATTTGAAAGTTATGAATCAAATATGGAGTCCATTTTCAAAAGCTACGAGTCAAATACAAAACCTATTTTTAAAAGTTAAAGAGTACACAATGTTTTTTTTAACATATATTTGGAAAAATAATACTTACTTTTACTTGGGATGAAAAGAATGGGTTGGCTCAGCCCATATTTTCCCCGCCCATATTATGCCCAACGCATATTTAGCCCAACCCATATTTGGCCCACCCACTTTAGGCCCAACCCATAGTTTTGCCACTACTATTTACACACTTGTTTTCTCTAGTTCAGTCAACTTCCTGTTTCTCTAGCAACATTTGAATTCGATGATCCAGTTAAAGCATCACATTTGTTGACCATAAAAAAGATTTCTGTAACAAAAAATGCAAAAGATTTTCTATTAGTGGAAGTGCACAACCTAGAACACATTCTGATATTTATGATGCTTACCTTTTGGTTACTTTATTTTAAGTTACTGTCTCAAATAGGATATATCTCCGATTAATTTCTTGGTTGAGTAAAGGTGGACCTTGGTGTAATAGTAATGTTGCTCCATTGTGACCTGGGTATAACGGGTTCAAGTCACGAAAACCACCCTCGATACGAGGGGTAAAGTTGTGTATATCCATGTCTCATTAGTGGTGTGAGTCTCGTTTATTTTGTAGCTCTTTAATAGGGAAGGATATGTATTATCTACACAGAAAATTGGATAGTTTTGGTTTATCACATGAGCAAAGCAGTTTTTGTAAGTGTGTTTTTATTCCAACCTAATTCTTCTTTCGACACACCCTGAAAAGCTTTTAAAGTTAAATAAAAATGTGTTATAGAAAGAAAAGTGGGGTTTAAACAGATACACCCTTTTTAAAACTGATTTATTAACAGTGTGATTGATGTTTCAGCAACGTCATTGGACTTCTCCTGGTATGGCCGCAGCACTTCAGGCAGCAATGAATACCCCTCCGTCCGACAGACTGAAACAAGCACTGAAAATGGCACCTCGACTCCTTGATGCATATTTTTCTATTGCATTGCATGATATCAATGACTGTATGTTGATACCTATTCTCAATCTTGATTTTCACATGTCGTAAAATTTTCCATTGTAGTGAAAGTTCTCTTGCAAAATTGATGCATGTGAGAATTAGAAAACCAAATTTTCCCAAATGTTAATTCTGAAATATTGAATCAATTGATTTTACTAGAATTTACCAACTCCGTACTTTGTGTTCTCTTGCAGCTTTAGTATGTGCATTGATTCCCTTGCTTATGGCGAGAAATTCCACATTGTTTCCAGATAAAAAATTCTCTTATGAGGTAAACAAGAAAATACAATTAGATGTAGAGTTAGTCTTGTAGATGTTCCTTGGTGTAAAAAAAAAACGAGATTGTGGAGGAACAGATTCTTTTTAGCTGGATATTCAATATCATCCAGAAGCTGAAAAATCCTAATACGGGGGATTGTATGGTTAAACGCTTGTAAAGAGTTGTATCTATTGTTTCTCAACTCAACAAAGCCTTTTCCCAATTAGTTGTATCTATTGTTTCTATATAATTTTTTTTTATCTATTGTTGTTTCTTTCGTTCTAAAGTACTTTGCATTGTTTGTGATAATATGAAGTATGGTCATCACGTTTATCTGCAATGCAAGTAGAGCACATCATTCTTTTAGATAAAAACAATTAATTACCATTAACAGCATATTTTTGGTGATAAATATGGTTTCCAATAATTATTTTCATTCCCATTGAATGCAATTACCATCATCTCTCTCTCTCTCTCTCTCTATATATATATATATATATATATATATATATATATATTCATCTTTTCTATTTAAAATAAAAGGGTCTATTGTTTTCATCTCATCATATTTGATTTTGTTTTATGACTAGCTTGCTTTCTTTGGACACCAAAACTATTATTGTTCGAGTTTTGAGGAATTCAAAGAACACGTGTTGCCTTAAGTTGCAGAAACATTTGCCGTTCATGCAGTGGTATCACTAAAAAAGTTTAATAGAATTTTTTATATAACTAACTTGGTTTTGTTTTTCCTAAGTTGGTGCACTATGTTGTTGTGGTCTGGTTGTAATTTAGGAGCTGCTATATAGCAGATTTATAGGTCTTAATCTTGTATTATTTCAAACATTATTGGAGTATGTACTTCAGATTTCATATGTACTTTTATAGTTGAAATATTTGTGATAAATTAAGGTTCATTCTTCTAGGTTCAAAAGAGGCTCATAGAGTTCATGCTTGCTGCATTTCATCGATCCCCTGATTTCATTGCTCTTCTGAAGGTACTTCATGGCAAACCTTTATAAATGAAACTCTGAACTATTTTTAAAGGACCCCCGTGAAAGGATTTTTCTTTCAATAGCGGTGACGAGTTACATGACGTCAGTGCTATGGGTAGTTTAAAATCAAGGCAGACCTCTTATTTAGCATATCTGATGAATAAGAAAAACAAGGAAAAACAGAGAGGCTTGTAAAGTGATGATAGATCTCCATGACTGTTTGGTATGCATATAGAACTGGTATATCATTTGTGATTGGTATTTTGTTCTCTTGGTAACTATTGGAATTGGAATTAGAAGATTGAGATGAATGGGAATGTATGAGTTTTACTGCACAAGCTTTCAAACATCTCATTTAGTAGTATGCAATATATTTCATACCTTTCTTCTATATACTTCTGTTTCTTATAAATCTTCATGTTTTGTTTTCTTCAATATGTTAATATTTTTTTTACAAATTCTCTGCAGAAGCCTATTGTAGACAGACTTGGAGAGGCTTATGACAACCCTGCAAAGGTCAGTTTTATCCCCCTCACCCCCACACAAAAAAAAAAAATGAGAAGAAATAAGCCGTTGATAATTGAGGGATTATTTTGCAGACTGAGTTGGCATTACAATTGTGTTGGGCCATTGGAGAGCATGGAGGGGGTGGTGCATCTCACAAAGATGCGGCTCGCGAACTTTTTGAAAGTTTAGAACTGCTTTTGTATGAAAACCTTTCATCAAGGTACATTATCATAGCGTAGCTATTTGCACTTCAGAGATACTATCATAACAGGCTACAGAATTCTGATTTAGTACATTCTCGTCTTGTTTTACCTGGGCAGTCGTCTGGGTCTAAGAGAGTCTGCTCTTGGATCTGATAGTTCAACCTTCAGGAAATCATCACAGTCGAGGCTTCTATGTTTTGTTGTGACGGCAATAGCAAAGCTTGCCACCTACCATCGCGAATTACTGCCGAGGGCGCGTGTATCCCTGGCCAAGGTTATCCCTCTCTGTTTTGACCACAATTATTTTCAATTTCACTAATCTTATGGGGGGTGGAAAAGTAGTTATATATGAATCACTTAATATAGTTATTTTTTGTTTTGAATATAGGTGGCTCGATCTCGAATATCTGATGCGAGGGTATGGAGGCGTGCCCGTGATTATTTGGGTTTAATGAATGAATCTGCAATATGTTTGTCTGTTTTGGGTCCTTCAAGACCTTCAAGTGGACACATACAGAATGCAGGCACTGTCAACTGGTGTGAAGGTGGCACAAAAATGGTGGCTCATATTCCATTTTATATTCTAGGTGAACAAGAAGGTAAGGGATTCTTATTACGACTTCTCTGAAAGTTGTGCATTCTAACGGGTTATTTGTCCTCTGGACACAATATGTTGTGTGTTTGTGACTTTAGCACCCAAAGTTTTGCATAATAGAGGTCTAACACCCGAAAGTATTACGCATACTATTTTACGACGCTTTTGGACTATTTTCTAAAATACTTACCGAATGTTAAGCCTGCGTTCCAAGTTGTGCGCTGATCATACTTGGGAACAGTTCCGAGATTTTGGGTCCCCAAGTGCTTTCCCAAAAAAAAAACTACTAAAACCCATTAATTTTTTGCTAACTACTTTTGCATCTTTCACCTCCCCCTGGGGCCTACCCTAATCATACCCGTGGTAGTTATAATGTAAATCTCAGTGGAATTGCACGCTACATGCTGCTTTGGGTAATGTAGCAAATTTTAACTTCAATGTATCTTCCAATGTCATGTAATATGTTGCCCGTTTCTACTCTAAAATGTGTTCACAGCACTTTTGAGGGAGTATTTCCGTGTACACTTAGCACAGGAGAATAGAACAGTTTCTGCATGTAGTTCACATGGTATGGTTCCCCACTCCTCACAGGGGTGTGTAGGGTTTAAATCCCACTAGAGACAGCTACGCACCCCTTTCAGGGCAGGATTTGAATGGGGAAGGCTACACCCAATTGTGTAGCTCATCTCTTTCTTGATAAAACTTCAACTCTACTCTGGAATAATTACCATCTAGAGGTTCTTTAAAAAGGGTGCTGATAAAGGCACCTTTTAAAGTTAGTATGTTAAACCCGGCAATATGGGTTTTTCAGGATGAATTGCCTAGAATAATGTGTTTGGGGCCCATTGATTTTGTTTGTGGGTTAAGATGGTTTGAGGGGCCCAAAATGTCGGTTCACTAACCTGTCATTTGCAGGTTGTTCGCTATATCCGAACTTCTAAAAACCTAAACCCAAAATTGTTTAGCTGAAAACCATTTATCTGTTACAACAGGAGGGCCGCCTCTCTCTCTCATTCCCTCTCTCCCCCGCCTCAAACCATTCTGAAACCATTTCCCAACAAAATGGTTCGAGTGTTTGGAATTCTGTTGTGGTTATAGATTGTAACCTGTGAGTTGCAGGTGCTGCTGGTGTAGGGAGCAGCGCTGCGACTGCTGCTGTGATGTGTGGCAGTGGCAGAGAGAGTAGGTATGCAGAAATGAGTAGTATTCTAAAACCATTTCTCAGGTTCCTTTTTCCAAATAAAAAAAATGGTTTGATCCAATCGGACCCAGTTATGAACCTATCCAAATTCGACCGGGACTAGCTTCACACATTCTGACCCACCCACTTTTAACCAAATCCATTTCTGACTCGTCCATATCCGCCCGTTTGCCGGGTCTAGTGTGTACACCTCTTCTACGGCATTTTTTGTATTGATGATAAACTAAAAAGGGTGCTCACCACCTTAAAAAAACCATTTTCAATGTGTAGCCTCCATTTATTTTGATTGGAATAAATTAACTATTCATTTTCTGTGTCACAGGTCCTCCGTTCCATGACTTTTCATTCTCTGATATTCTGTCCAGAAGATGAGAGCTTAATTTTAGGAAGTGGTCAAGGGTTTCCAGTTTGCGTCAGACCTTACATCAGATAAATTCCTTGTCCACGTATGACAGCATTGACTTGAAATTGTAAAGAGTGACGACAATGAAAATAATTGTCAAACGAAGGTTATCTGCACGTTGCTCCCTTGTATTATATTTTTCATCTTTCGCCTAATGCTACCTCTTTTTATTTATTTATTTATTTTTTAAATGTTTCGAGGCTATATGTATTATATGTATCACAAGGCATTCTTGTATTGCAGCGTTGCCTCTTTTTCTAACGGTATAATTAAAATTTTGAGAAGTTATATATGAACAATTGTAACTCTTATTTTTACTTTGATTATGCCTTTTGTATTTTTTGAAATAGCACGAACTGAATATTTCAACCTAATTAAATGCATTCATTTACGTTGCGTTGATGTTTGTTGGACCACCAGGATTTTTCATTTTGTGGTACTATATTATTATGGGAGCTATGTGGTCTTGTGTTTCGGCTGGAATGGATTGAAATGGGGTTCTTTTAAATTTTTTCCAAAATTTTTAGAATAGTGTATATTATGCATTTAATCCACCTTTTTTTTTTTAATTTCAAAAACTCAGTCGTCTTTTTCTTTGACAATTTTTCTACGATTTTTTTTTGGATTTAGGCTTTTTGGGGTGTACGTTTTGTTTGTAATAGTTTTTTTTACATTAGTCCTATTTTCAAAGGTTGGTTGGGCTTCCATCCCATGTATTTTTTAAATTGTAGTAAGTTTTATAACCATTCAGAAATCGCCATTTCTTTTTCCGTAGAGAATGACACATGTTTCATAGTTACAGCATGATCAACATCTAAAAAAATAAAAAATTATGAGAGTGATTATAAATGAATTTTTAAAAATGAGACTAAATATTTAAGATCCTCTTTTAATTTATTTGTTATTTTTTACAATGTGTCAAGGAGAAGGAGACCAGGGTAAGGGTAATCTCTTATGTTTATATCTTGGGTGTTGGGAGGCATTGGTGACACGAATTTGGGACAAATGACACGTGTTTTAGTGTCATTGATGAACACTCCACTTAAGTGTCCAATAATGATACATGACGCGTGTCCCCATGTTCCTCTAATTGGTTTCTCATTCACATGTCTATCCAAGATTTACAATTTTTGACATGAAATTGACACACGAAATTAATACGGTATTTCATGTTTGAGTCGTGTTCGTGCATGATATTTTGACCCGAAAATGAATTGTGTAGTTCATAGTTCGGATACGAAATTGGCACAAAATTGAGCCGTTTTAGTCCAATTGCAACAGGAGTAAGTAACCCCATTTGAGATGATTAACACCCCTCTATAATAAATATGTTTCATGCAATATCTATGTATAAAAAATAAGCGGGTTATCATGTTGTGCCGTGTTGAATTATGCCTAATTGACACATTGATTTATTGTTCTATTCGTTTCGTGTTTTTAACATGTCTTGTTCGTGTTAGGGAAACAAACATGCCATCGTGTCATGTCATGCTTGTATTGAAAAAAAAAAGTCAAGTCGTGTTGGGCTAGACCCATATGTCTATCCTATGTGTCAAAGGTTTATAAGAAAATCCCATGTGTATTTTATGTGTCAAAGGTTTATAAGAAAATTTATAAGGCTATATTGCACAGTGCCTTTACAATGGAAAAAAAAACTAAAATGGTTAATTACACTTACCCTTGAACCTTACACCTATTGTCTCACTTTACCACCCGAACTTTTATTTTTGAACTTAACCCCTCAACTTTCAAAATGACTTCAAATAACACCTAACACTAACACTGCTAATTTTTTGGACAGAAAAGTGATCATATGTGCTATGCGCAACACATGATCACTTTTGATGGTATTTTTGTCAAACCAAAATTAAAAGAGTAATAGGGTAAAACCCCCCAAACCCTATAACCTTCGTTCTCTCTCTTTCCTTTCACTATCTTTTCCTCAAGCACCATCAGGGCAACCATGATGAACCCATCTTCCATCTCTTTCTCTAGCTCTCTGACCCGTCTCACCTACGCACACTCACCTACACACACTCACCTACGCACACTCACTTAGGGGTGTAAACGGGTCGGGTCTGGATCGGGTCTGGGTATATCCAGATCCGATCCGGGTATATTTTTAACGGATCGGGTCTTACCCGATTACCCGATGGGTCTCAGAAAATGGATCCAGACCCGGATCCGTTAAGGACCCGGAGACCCGACCCGATTATATATATATATATATATATATATATATATATAAAAAACTGTTTATATATATATATATATAAATAAAACTGTTTTTATATAAATATAACTTATATTTATATAAAAACAGTTTTATATAAAAACAATATAAAAACTGTTTTCATATAAAAACTGTTTTTATATAAATATAACTGTTTTTATATAAAACTGTTTTTTTATATAAAACTGTTTTTATATAAATATAAGTTATAAATATAACTTATATATATATATATATATAAGTTATATTTATAAGTTATATTTATATAAAAACAGTTTTATATAAAAAAACAGTTTTATATAAAAACAGTTATATTTATATAAAAACAGTTTTTATATGAAACTGTTTTTATATAAATATAAGTTATATTTTTATAAAAACAGTTTTATTTATATATATATATAAAAACAGTTTTTATATAAAATAAAACTGTTTTTATATATATATCTATTTTTATATAAATATAACTTATATATATATATATATAAGTTAGTTATATATATATTTAGTAACTATATGTAAGACTATATATATATATATATATATATATATATATACACACATTCGGGTCGGGTCCTTATCGGATCGGAGTCATGTATATCCAGATCCGATCCATTAACTAATCGGGTAATCGGATAATCGGGTCTATAAAATTTGCTCAGATCCGTTAATTTAGGTCGGGTCCGGATCGGGTCCGGGTCCAGACCCGGTCCATTGACAGCCCTACACTCACTCACTCTCTCTCAAGCACCATCAATGTCTGAACACATGCACATACATACGCAAACACACACACACACACACACGCACGTACACACACACACACCACGAACATGCAAACTTAAACACACGAACACACACACATACACACACACGCACACACCCCACGAAGCTTTGGAAATTTTAGATCTGAGTCTAGAGGGTTAAAAAATTTCAAATTTGGAGGTTGGAGGTTTGAAAGGGTTAAAAAATTTCAGGTTTGAGGGTTGGAAAAATTTAGATATGGTTTTGATGTAAGAACAATTTATTTACATGAATCATAAGATCGTGAAAATCATGATAATCACCTAATAAGTATGTGAAAAGAGAGATAATGTAATACCTCCTTTCATCGCCATTGATATGATGTCGCTGTTTGCCCCCTCTGATTGCCGCCGGTCGACCTCCTTAGCAGTCAATGGAGAATTTTAGCCTCTCTCCTCTTACCTATAAACCTTCATATGTGTATTTCGTGGATACCTTTTAGATGAAAGAAAGGCATCTGTTTATAGGTGGAGAGAGGACCTAAATTCCAAAGGTCAATTAACCTCAACCGTCCATTAAAGGTAGAGATTTAATTGGAATTTTAACTCCTTTTAATATCCAATTCGTTTTTGGAGTATGAACCATTTTGTTAGGAAATAACATATTCTAATTAAAAATCGGAATACTAATGACCATATTTCGGGGAAGGAATTAAAACTATTAAGTAACCCAAAGGTTAATTAATAATTTCCTTACAGTCTCCCACTTGGTCGTTAGGAGAATCCATTAATATTTTTAATTAAGAATCATAAGACGTGCATTATATTCTAAATCCTTCAATAATTGGTTTTTATAAGTGCCTTGGCTAGTCTAATAGTCAATGGGAGTCATGGCGGTCGCATATCATTATTTAACATGATTCCTTCCATGTACTACGTCATCGACGACCTTCTTAACTAGGTCATAATTAGGAGTTTACATAATGGTTTTCTGTTATAATTCATCCAATAATAATATGTGTACACAATGGAAAACAAAATAGAATAGATGTAGAAGTTTTATTAAGATCTCAACAAATGTCAAATATAGGCATAATAAATTGTAGAAAAGAAATAACTAGGAACTATCTTCAAGACCCATGCTTTCAGTATGTCTCTAAAATGTCTTTGGAGGTAGTTCTTTTGTAAAAATATTTGCAACCATGAGATCTGTTCATGTGTGTTCAATGATAACTTTTCCTCTTCTAACTCTTGCTTCAGTGAGAGATATTTACGATCCATGTGTTTGGATCCCTTAGATATCCTGTCATGCTTGGAGAAAAAGATTGCGGCCTCATTGTAATAGTAAATAGTTAAGGTCTTAGAAATGAAACTCAAAGCTCCGAACTCAGAGATAAATTTCGCAACCATGTTCCTTGATTTTCAGCCTCATAACATGCCACAAATTCAACTTCTATAATAGACGTGTAGATCAATTCGAACTTTTAGCTTTTCCATGACATTGCACCTCTAGCTAGGAGATACACATAGCCAAGAGTACAATGTCTAGTGTTAGGACATCCACCAAAATCTGAATCTGAAAACCCAACCATCTGTAGATGAGCTGATTTCCTACATGTGAGCATGTAATTCCTCGTTCCCTTTAAGTATCTCAATACTTTCTTTGCAGCTTTCCAATGAGTGATTCCTAGGTTACTCTGAAATCTACCCAGCATGCCAACAACATGGCTAATGTCAGGTCTGCTGCAAACCTACGCATACATCAAACTTCCCACAAGAGAAGCATGAGGATAATTTTTCATTTCTTTACGTTCCAAGTCATTCTGCGGACATTGACTAAGATCAAGCTTGTCTCCTTTCTATAATGGAACAACACTAGAAGAACATTTCATCATACCAAATCTTGAAAAACATGACGGTGTGATAATTGATTAAATTTGCAAGCTTTTAATTAAACCTTATTTAATTAGAGTCTACTTTTAAATAACCCCTAAACAAGCAACTACGTGTGTGCGTGTGTCAAACCATAAACAAATAAAGCATGCGACACAAATTTCAGGAAAAATCCTCGAAGGGAAAAACCTTTTATTTCTAGAACTTTGAAGAATTCACAAGACCATTGACTTACATACAACTTGATAATCGCCCACAAGTGTAACGCACGGTGTCTTTGTCAAACCTCCAAAGCAACAGCTAACGTCGACTGTAATCTCCCGCACGAACTCCAAGTGGTCAGCAATGAAGAAGAAAACGGCTTCTACACAAGTTGTGAACTTTATAAGGACTCCCTCCACAATAACACGCAACTCTCCGGTTGTAGAGTTTTCCCCACAAAGATTAAACCATAGCAAAATATGTTCTTGGGTTCCACGAAACAACTCACATAAAAGTAATTGGGATTTTTTATGAATTGTAAACAAAACAAATATTTAAACCCTTAAATTGTTGGAGAAAAAAATATTCTGCCAAAAGATATTTATCGAAAAGATTCTAGGCAGATAAACTAAAACCAAAAGAAACTTTTTAAAGTTTCAAACTATTTCTCCACGTTTAAAAAACAAAGCTGACATTCCTTTTTATAGGAATTTGAGGCGGTTAAAGAGATCAACATGAAAGCAGCGTGTCAGCCAAAAAGTCATCTCGCTCGAACGATAAACCATCTCATTTGAACGAGATAGATATGTTTTTTGAATGACATAAGTAGGTCGTTCGAACGAGAATCCACGCATGCCCCTAGATAATTTCGATACGAACGCGTGGCCGCCAGTTTCGTATTTTTCGGATTTTTTTGGAATTAGTTATGATTTTTCTACGAAAAGGTGTCCAAGAATAAAATCCATAGAAAATATTTGATAAAAATATCCCAACACTTTAATATGAAATGTAAATGAAACTTTAAACATTATCTTACCAAAGATCATATTGTTGGGCTTGAATGTTGAAGACAACTTGTAATTCAGATTCGTCTTTTGTAGATAAAAACTTCTTCAATTCTTCGACTATTGTAACGGTATACGACATAATTAATTGTGACGGACATTTATAAAAAATATGTCCGTACAAATCTCTCTAAAACTTTGTCAATATATACTTTTTGAGATATTCCCAAAATTTCAAGTGACCTATCACGGAATATTTCAATTCCTATCACATAGGAAGCCTCACCCATATCTTTCATTTCAAAATTGTTAGAGAGATGATTCTTAGTCTCATGTAATAGAGCAAGAACGCTGCTGGCTAGTAATATTTCATCAACATACAGTACCAAAAATATGAACTTACTCTCACTGATCTTGAGGTATATACATGGATCAACTAAGTTTTCTTTCAAACTAAAATTCGTAATGATTTCATCAAACATTAGATACCATTGCCTCGAAGCTTGTTTCAGTCCATATATTGATTTCTTAAGTTTGCAGACTATGTCTACCTGACCTGCGATTCGGAAGCCTTCAGGTTGACGTATATAGACTTCCTCTTGTAAGTCTCTATCAAGAAAGGCTTTTTTCACATCCATTTGATGTAACTCGAGGTCATAATGAGCTACGAATGCTATGATAATTCTAAGAGAATCCTTTATAGACACATGGGAAAAAGTCTCAGTATAGTCGATGCCTTCTTTTTGATTAAAACCTTTAGCTACAAGTCGAGCTTTATGTCGTTAATATTGCCATTACAGTCGCACTTAGTCTTAAAGACCCACTTTCACCCGACTAGTTTGTGTCCTGTTGGTGATTGAACAACGTCTCAAACTTGATATTAAGCCATAGATTTTAGCTCATCCTTCATGGCATCAATCCATTTTCTAGAATTTATATCTTTAATGGATTGTGAATAGGAAATCAAATCTTTAGTTATCCCAACATCAGATTCTACTTGGTAAAACATGTAATCATCGGAAATAGCAGATCTCCTTTGACGATGGGACCTCCTTAATGCTGGTTCCTTAGGTGCTTCATCCACAGGTTCACTGACGATAATCTCATCATGGAGTTGTTGATCATTTATTGGGTGTTCCTCATTGCCTAAAGGTTTAACAACGGGGGGATTCCCATCAACTTGCGAAATTGAGGGTAAAGGGATATTTACCCTAATTTTCTTAATAATCACCTCATTATGTTTAGTACTCCCACTGATTTCGGCGTTCTCAGAGAAACTGGCATTATCAGTTTCAACATTTTATCGTACTATGGTTAGAACCGTAAAACCTATATCCTTTTGGACTTGTCGAGGTAACCTATAAAGTAACCATTGACCGTTTTGAAGTTAAATTTCTTTTCATGTGGGTTGTAAATTCTAGCCTCAGCTGGGCATCCCCAAATTTGGAGATATTTTAAACAGGTTTCCAACCTTTCCATAATTCAAAGGGTGTATTTGAAACTGCCTTACTAGGAACCCGATTTAATATATAAACAGTTGTGCATAGATCATCCATCCACAAGGATGTAGGTAAGTTAGCATGACTCATCATAGAACTAACCATTTCCAGATACGTATGATTTTGCCTTTCAGCTACACCATTCTGCCGTGGAGAACTAGTTGTGTATTGAACGACAATTCCAAGCTTTTGGAGAAGTTTTGCAAAAGGTCTAGGATGTTGTCCTGTTTCGTCACACCTTCCATAAAACTCACCAACTCTATCTGACCTTATGATTTTTACTTTTCTATCTTGTTGCCTTTCGACTTCAGTGATGAACAGTTGTACAACGTCCACAGACTGAGGTTTATCAAGCAACAAGTATAGATAACAATAATTTGAATACTCATCGATAAAAGTAATGAAATACTTCTCCCCTCCAAAGGTTGGAGCGTCAAAAGGTCCACAAATATCTGTATGTATGGTTTCAAGAAGTTGTTTACTTCTTGTGGCTCCTTTCTTTATGTGTTTTGTTATTTTTTTTCCTTTAATGCAATTCACACACACTTAATGATTAGTAAAACCAGGATTGTGAAGAATTCCATCTTTTACCATTTTACCAATCGCTTGATTCTATCACTGGATATATGTCCCAACCTTTTATGCCATAAGAAATAAGAGTCGTTTTTAGACGACTTACGTTTTGTTTCAGCATTAGAATGCAGTGTGAGATGAGTTTCAGCAAATTGACTATCAAGATGAAATTTATAAAGACCATCAATTAAAATTCCAGAACCAATATGATTTGAGTTAAAAACAAATTAAAACAACCATCTCCATGATGAACCGAATAACCAGCTTGATCAAGTTTACTAACTGAAACTAAATTATAGGAAATAGAAGGAAAACAAAGAGTTTGAAAAAAACTAAATGATATCCATTCTTCAAAATGAGACGATAAGTGCCAATGGCTTCAACTTGGACTTTGTCTCGGTTTTCCATGAATATAAAGTTTTCACTTGGGCTTATGGTTTGGGTCGTAAGGAAGCCCTGCATTGAATTAAAAATGTGAACGTTAACACCATAATCAAGCCACCAAGTGTTTAAAGAAATATAAGTAAGATTTGATTAAAAAAAACTTACGAAATCCATAAGGTTACCTTTCTTTTCGAACCATTCTTTACGTTTAGGTAGTCTTTCTTGCAAAATTCGCACCTGTTGTCATCCTTCTTTGCATTGGTTTGATTAGCATCTTTATTTCTGGGTGGTGCTCTTTTATGGCTTGAATTATGCCTTTTTCCAGCTTTAGATGATCCAGCTCCTTGGACAAGATGTGCAACCTTAATACTTTATTGGTTCAGCGTAGCCTCCTTTTGAACCAGTTTGTTAGCCAACTCATTCACCACCCACTTATCCTTAATGGCGTTATAAATGAGATGAAAAGGTATATACTAAGTAGGTAAAGAGTTCAGGATAAATTGGACGAGAAATGAATCATCCACTGTCATTCTTAAATTCTTTAGCTTGGCAACGAGGTCGTCATCTAAATGACATGATCATGCATTGAGCGTGTGCCATCAAACTTCATGGTTGTAAGATCTGCCATTAGCTTCCCAGCAAGTGATTTATCTGTAGTTTTAAACCATTCTTCTATTGCTTTCATGTAATCGTTAGCATTGTCAGGTTTAGGAAATGATATTTTGATATTGCTCGCAATTGTCATTAGTAGAAACATGACGCTCAATCTTTCAGACTTCTCCCATGATTGGAGAGTCTTTTCCTCATCACTACTTGTTTCTGTAAGTGCAACTAGTTTTTCAATGTGAAAATCCAGATCCAAGTCAAGTACCCCCAAGGTGAACTCAATTTGCTCTTTCCATTTTGAGAAGTTGGTTCCCATGAGAATAAGAACAAATGATGCATATGAAGTCAATTGAAAAGGAAAAGGTGCTAGAATTTAGAGATACAACAATTTTTAATAAGACTTTTAAACTTTAATTAACACATAGTAAGATTTGAATATTTTACGACATGAAAATAAGATGCTCATGTCGGTAGTCATCACAAATTTAACTTAATACCATTAATGGTCGTAATATTCAACATGCATAATTGAGTGATGTATCTATTTAATTTTAATAAGGTATCTGTAGATATCCTTGGCTTACACATGTGCAAGTAGTCCTTAATTGTTGATTCAACATATGATTATAGTATACCGGTGGGCAACTAATTGATATGTGTTAAGTAAACAAATTTAAACATTATAATGGTAATAAAGGGCTAATTTGGAATGGGTAATAATGAGGATCACTATGGTGATACCTAACCTTACTTATACAATTGCATTCATCAAACAACTTAATATGAATACTGGTGTCCATATTATCAAAGAATTTCAAAGCCCGTAAAATTACATAATTGTAAAATTGTTGAATAGCAAAAGGTGTACAATCTAGAATTTCATAAGTTAAGCATTCCAAAACTTAGAATTGTAAAAGTCATAAATTTCGGGAATTTGAAGAGACATAATTTCTAGAATTCCAAAAGGTCATAAAATTTCGAAAATTGCGAAAAATGCATAATTTAGAGAATTCTAAAAGACATGGAAGCATGAATTCTAATAGACATAATATCATGAATTCTAATAGACATAATTCTAAAAGACATAATTTCAAGCAAGTGGCCAAGCCCCGTCCACAACGAATTGTTTTAATAGTCATGAAAAACAGAAGATAAATCAATAATGTTTCAACGAATTATGAAGAAACAGTAAACATAAACTATATTAATAGTCATGAAAAACTGAAGATAATTAATATTGTCTCAACGAATTATGAAGAAATAAAAAACATAAACTATTTTAATAGTTATGAAAAATAGATAATTTACAACAGTTATAGGACGATTCATATATAACATATTTTATGGACAATCATGTGTTCCTAAACATCAGCTCTGATACCACATGTAAGATAGTTTATATATATGAATACTAAGATCGTGAACATCATGATAATCGTCTAATAGGTATGTGAAAAGAAGGATAATGTAATACCTCCTTTCATCGGCATGGATATGATGTCGCTGTTTGCCGCCGGTTGACCTCCTTAGTAGTCTTTCAACGAGAATTTCAGCTTCTCTCTCCATGCCTATAAACCTTCATATATGTATCTCGTAGATACCTTTTAGATGGAAGAAAGACATCTACTTATAAGTGGAGAGAGGGCCTAAATTCCAAAGGTCAATTAATGTCAATCGTCCATTAGAGGTAGAGATTTAATTGGAACTTTAACTCCTTTTAATATCCAATTCATTTTTAGAATATGAACCATTTTGTTAGGAAATAACATATTCTAATTAAAAACCGGAATACTAATGGCCATATTTCGGGGAAGGAATTAAAACTATTAAACCCCGAGGTTAATTAATAATTTCCTTACATTTGAGATGGGGTTGTTGGCTGTCGGGGTGGTTGGTTGGTTGGGGTGGGGTGGGGTAGGGGGGGGGGGGGGGGGTGTTGATGCCGATTTGAATGTTTTTTTCCCTAAGATTTGATCACAACATTTTTTTTGGGTCAGATTTGTTTTCTTTTATCCCAAATGTTTTCTTTTTTTGATTTTCCAATGTTTTTCTATACTTTTTGAATTGTTAAAATATATATTTTTTCAAACGTTTTAAATATATTGTTATATATCATTTCCATATTTTTTAAAAGTTTTTTTTTGGTTTTCGCCATATTTTTCAAAAAGCTTTTATTTTTTTTTTCATTTTTGTTTGTAATTTTGACCATTTTTAATTTTTTTTATCAAACGTTTTTTTATATTTCCACATTTTTAAATGTTTATTTAGTTTTTTACACATTTTTAAAAAATATTTATTCTACTCCCAATTTTTTTTAATATTGTTTTATTTTTCAATGTTTTTTTTATGTAACTGGATTTTTTAATACTCGTTTTGTAAATTATTATAAATATATATTTTTTGATTTTTAATAAGTTGTTTTTGCATTTTAAAAATTGAGATGGTTATATATAGAAAATGAAAGTTCGGGTGGTGAAGTGAATAGATGGGTAAAGTCAGGGGTAGGTGTAATTAACCTAAACTAAAATTATATCTTCAATGGCATTTTTGCTATCTTACTTGGCATTATTGTTTAAAATTATAATGAATGATCCCTTAGGCCTTGTTTGCGAGTTTTATTTTGGAGAGAAAAGAAAGGAAAGGAAGGGAAAGTGTGTTTCCTTTTCTTCGTTTGAGAGTTTAAGTAGGGAAGAAATTGACTTTCTGTAGTTTGTGAGTTTAAAAGGAGAGAAAAGAAAGGAAATTTTTTAAAAAACTTTCCATTCCTTTCTCTTCAAAACTTTTTTTTTCAAACCGGAAAGAAATGGAGAAAAATGAAAGTTTTTTAATGAATTGTACCTTCTTTCCCTTAAAAAAATTACTTTCCTTCCAAACTCCCAAATACAAGAAAGAAATTTGTTTTCCTTTCCCTCCTAATCTCCTTTCTCTTCTTTTATTTTCTTTTCTCTCTTATTAGCTTTCTCTTATTTTCTTTTCTCTCCTAATAAAATTTTTCTTTCCTTTCTTTTCTCTCCAAAACTCCCAAATGAGCCTTAGAGATTTTTTTTCCATGCTACTCATTCGTACATCATATTGAAAAACATACCGAATATCCCATTAATGAGAGTTTTTCCCATTTTCCATTTTTAACATAGAAATTTGGTTTGATGAAAATAATCATTGAAGAAGTCCTAATAATACAAATACTCATTGAAGAAGTCCTATCTCAAATCTAAATTCTTTATTTACTTTTCTTCTCTCAATTGAACTAAATTTGGATTCTAAGCTTTACACTTGGATTTACTACAAAATTATTTCAAATTTGAACTACTTTGCAATCATTATAATCCTGGAATTATAAGAATTGCCAATTTCCCAAACACACTCTTAATGAAAGTTAAAACAGAAATAACAACTAGAAAATCTATGAGATATGACTGTGTGTCTCGTCCGCTAATGTTAGTTGTTAGTCTTACAGAGTATGTGGGGGACATAAATTGGTCCTTTTGTTGTGTGAATAACAAAACTAAACCATATGATGTTTCAAAACCTAGTATTATTAGGATATGAGTGCAGCCTTGATCAAAGAAACTGTTTCAACAATAAGTTGGTATACCGTGGAGACTGAACACGGGGCTAGATATTCTGGTGATGTTAAATTCTCATCTAAAATATGAAATGCAGCAGTCAATATACATCCATCATTTTCCTCCCTACAGTTTGTTGGGCTGTTTGGGTGAATAGTAAATCCAGAAGCCACGCACTCCGGATGGGTTTACACTTTGTAAGAGAACATTCATTGCTAAGATGTCAAGCGGCGCATAAACTATGTAGTACCCTGTTGAATCACTGTAGTTCTCTTGCGGATACAACATCATCATTCTGTTTGGTATTGGCTGCGAATTATTCAAGTTTGATTTTCATTGCATCAAATATGAGGGGCTTAAACGTTGCATAATAAACTAAGGAAATCTTTCTTTATAAGTAGTAGTTCTAGATTGCACCATTTCGTATGCACAATGTGACTTAGTGATGTGTCAAATGTGTCACACATCAGTTAAATTGTGTCTTAGAAACACGTCTGTCTAGAATTACTCTAGAAAAATAGTATGGACCTTAGTTACCTCCAGTAACACAATTTGAAACACGATTTGCTGGGTCACGACGACCAGTAGAAAACTGTGCTATATCTAGCATGACATGTCCAAAAGATAGGATGTCCCACTGTGGTAGATTAATTCACTTGAAGAAGTTTAAGAAAATGATCATACTTACTAGCCGGGTTGTTGACTTTAGACCTCGTATATTTATTTTTATCTAGTCTTGTCCCTGAAATTTTCACTTCTTGCCACTGGGCCCCTAAAAGGACCTTTTGAGCACTCTGTTAGACTTTTTGCATCCCCGGTGTCACAAAAAGTTACTAGGGGGAAAGGTCAAGAATTGAAAACTTCGGAGGACATCCAAACTAAGTTTACACATAAACGAGGAATCAAGTCAAAATAACCCTTTAAAGTTTTGAGATGTCCGCAACACGAAATTTCTATCAATCAATCATTAATAAGGATTACGCTCTCTAGATGTTCATACCTTGTTGCGATAACTATCACGACGGAGGAATTCAAAGACTAGCTTTGCAGGGATTGGTAGCCGCACAGAAGTTGCAACTGCTAGTGCAACACATGTAGGGGCTCCTGGATAATCTAGGTTATAGCTTGCCTTCACTAATATATCTTCTGCATTAATAATTGGCAGTGGCTTCCAATAGTTCTCTATGGATGCCCTCTGGCTCATTCGATGTGCAAGCTGTAATATACACTTCCATCTTGAAGCAATATTAATGTGGAATAACAAATTAGGTCTTGTTACTAATCAACATCACTTGATGTATATATAGGAATTAGCTAAAATATAGACTTTGTTAAGGAAAGTAGGGGGATAGTTAGGACCAAAACCAGGTACATAAAAGGCGCACAATTAATTGATTTATTCGTCATATTGGTTGATCTCCTCTTTTATCACATGATGATAAATAAAAAGATACAATGATTTTATTCTATGTATTTCTTTTATTGTTATTGAAGTTGAATACAGAATTTATTTACTGGTATTTGCTTCGTTGAGTACTATAATACGATCACATTGCCTCTCCAGCGTAGCAACCCAACGACTTGCAGGAAATGCTAAACCTGATGTAACCAGTGACCTGAATATGTTGTGAACCGATCCGTTATCAACTTCATTGTGCTCAACCCAGATAACCTAAGAAGTTACAAAAGGTTCAAAACATTAGGTAAGTATACTTAAATACAAGCAAATCAATATTATACGTCGTTTATTGTTTAGGGTTTAGTATATTTATTCACCCGTGATAATCCATTTTAAATCCTCGGATTACACATCCAGATGGCCTTCTTTGACATCTCGCAACCGGGTTAGGGATAATTCTTTTCAAAGAAACATCGACGACTACCCATGTCCACATATCTAGCTGTTTACAGTATCTTACAAAGTATACCTCCCATGTCGGAACGAGTGGCGAGGGAACATGAATTTCAGCCTTGATCTGGATGTATGAATACATAGAAAGAAAAATTGAACAAATATAAGCAATTTTGCATGAAACTAAAAATAAAATAAAATTTGAAGTGACGTAAATAAACAAGTTTTAATAAAGATTTCCAACTTTGCTATTGGTAGCTAATTGAACACCTCCTGCAAAATTTAGTTGAGGATATTTTCTTTATTTTTATATCTTCTTAAAATTGAACTTGTGTTATTTATCCTCAAGTCAAGCAAAACCAATTACCCTTTTCATTCAGTTCAATTTATACAAGTAAAAGCTCTTGCTTTAATTCAACAAGACATATGAACTCCACTAAAAGGTTAAATATTTGGATTACAAGTGATTCTGATTTGAGTACGATTTATGCTCAACTTGTTAAACTTAATGTTTTGAATAAAATAGCTTCTCTCTCTAAATTTAGGTTGGAAAATAACTTTAAAAAAATTGTTCCCGTTGTTTACATTTGATAAACTGGTTCAAACCCGCAATGGGTGAAGAAAACATAATAGAGAAAAGAGTATCAATGAATGAATAAGCAAAACGAAGAATTCCTGGATGTTAGTGATTTTGATCGTCCACCAAGATTAGTTTGTCGAGGGACCCATACAAGATTCTTATGCAATAACTTTGGCTTGCCATATGCTAATTATGTTAGACTATCCCTAATTGGCACGGACGATAGGGTGAAATTCTAGATTTGACATGTTTAGACCCCATTTTCCCATCCTTCTCTGAATGGTTCTACATAGTTTTAACCACTGCGGATGATTTTAGTCATTGCACTTGTGTTCGTTTCACTTGTTGGAGTATGGAAACTATTGAGATAGGCTCGTATGGTGTAAAACCACCCACAGTTAAGACTTGGAAAAACAAAGATGTAATAAATTTGAAGCCACCCTAGCTATAGATGGTGAATTTTTTTCTTCTTAAATTGCCCCTAATGTTCCTTTGGGATTGCTATAAATTAGGGGTGGAAGCGGTACAGATTTTTATCGTACCGTATCGTTTTGATCCGAAAAAAATGATTTTAGTTTTATATATTAAAATACCAGAAATCGGTCTTACCGAAACCGAAATTACCACAAAAAAGTTGGTTGGTTTTGGTTTTAATATTTAAAAAACCGATTTACCGAAATTACCGTACCGAATTTACCGGAACCAGAAAAAATTGTACCGAAATTACTGTATCGTACCGAATTTACCAAAACTAGAAAAAAGTTGGTTGGTTTTGTTTTTGGTTTTTTGGGGCTTTTAGTGCTGTTTACCGAAATCAGAAAAAATCGAAACCAGAAAAAATCAGAATTTACCGAAACCAGAAAAAACCGAAATTATCGAAAAAATCGAAATACCGGCCGGTTTGATTTTAGTATTGATTTTGGTGTACCGGGTGGTAAACTGGTACGGTTTGGTTTTACCATCCACAGTTTGATTTTGGTATTGATATTCACTATTTACCGATCAAACTGTACCGCTTACACCCTTACTATAAATAGAGGGCCATTAAGCCCAATCAACACACCAACACAAGTTGTAGTAACACACTAGAGTTAGCATTGTGTAGCAAGTTTTAGAGTGAAGAAAAATACGGAGTGAGTATTTTTCGAGTGGTACAGTAAGTGTAAGCCAAAACATACGGAGTGAGTATTTTTCAAAGTGCGAGCGATACACTGTGTGTGTTTTGTCACACATCATTATTATAGTGAATCTGGGTGTGAGCCGTGGACGTAGCTAAATTGGTGAACGATGTAAATTTTTTGTATTATGTGAGTGTAAATTTTTCTTGCACTATCTTTTGGTGTTATTTTTGTCTGCGGTATAATTTTTTTGGACACCCTTTCAAATAGTGTTGTTTCCAACGTGTGGTGATATTAATTGTTTTCTTGACCCGTTGAATCCCAAGGTCGTGGCAAAATTATTGACGGAATTAGTTGCACCTAATTTATTAACAATTGGTATCAGAGCTCTTGTTTTGACAACCTTGAGTAGACGAAGCTATCTCACAAAAAAAATACTCTGCGTAATTTTTTTTTGTATTCGGCATATTTGGTTGAGTGGGAGCAATGGCGTCAGAAAGGGAAAATTATAAAGTCGAACAATTTGACAGTTCAAATTTTGGATTTTGGCAAATGCAAATGGAGGATTATCTCTTCCAGAAAGATTTGTATTTACCATTGGGTGAAAAGCCAAAAGAGATGAAGGATTCCAAATGGCAGTTGCTTAACCGGAAAGCTCTTGGCACCGTGAGGCTATCACTCTCAAAATCGGTGGCATTCAATATAAAAAATAAGAAGATGATGACGTCTCTCATGGCTTCCCTCTCCAGCATGTATAAGCAATCCTCTGCAGCAAATAAAGTCCATTTGATTAAAAAATCATTTAATCTGAAAATGGGTGAAGGTGGACCGTTTAGAGAACATCTAAACACGTTCAACGAAGTGATTGGTCAACTAGAATCAGCCAAAATCAATTTTAATAATGAAATTTGAGCTACATTTATTCTAGGGCAGTTGCCCGAGAGTTAGAGAGGAACAGTTACTGCAATCAGTAGTTATGCAGGAAAATCAAAACTTAAGCTCAATGATGTCGTAAGTATGATCATGACAGAGGAAATCCGAAAACAGTCAGACGAAACCTTCCCTTCGGCATCAGCGTTGAACATGAAAATCAAAGGCAGAGAATCAAACAGGAACAAAGGGCGTAGCAGATTCAGATCGAGAAATGGCAGGTCGCAATCTCGTAATCCTAACTCCAACAACTAAAATCAGAACAAGAAGGTGATTGAGTGTTGGAATTTCGGCAAGACCGGGCCGTATAAAAATCAATATAGATCCCCGAAGAAAGAAGCAGAGAAGACTGAAGGCAACATCGTTTTAGAAGCATCAGGTGACGCACTGATATGATCTTTGGAGAGCAAGGCAGAGTCTTGGGTATTGGACTCAGGGGATTCTTTTCATGCTACCTCGAGTAGAGAACTCTTAATGAGTTATGTACCAGGTAACCTTGGCAAGGTGTATCTTGGTGACGACGAGCCTTCCAACATCATTGGCAAAGGCGACATACAGATTAAGTTAACCGGTTTTGTGTGGAAGCTAAAGGACGTGAGACACATCCCTGACTTGAGGACAAATCTTATTTCCGTGGGCGAGTTGGCAAATGAAGGTTATGTCACAACCTTCAGTGGTGATAACTGGAAAATTTCTAAAGGCGCCACGACTATAGCACGTGGAAAGAAGAATGACTCACTCTACATGACCACAGACGCTTGCGGGTCAATTGCAGTTGCTGATAACAAAGAAGACTCACACTTGTGGCACCAGAGACTTGTCCACATTAGTGAGAAAGGGCTCAAAATTATGCACATTCAGGAAAAACTGCCAGCACTACATTTAGTTGATATTGACTTGTGCAAGAGTTTCATATTTGGGAAGCAAAAACGAGTCAGCTTCTTGAAGAGTGGCAGAACCCCAAAGAAAGAGAAGCTTGAGTTGGTTCATACAGACATCTAAGGGATAACCCCAGTCTCATCCATCGACAACAAGTCTTACTTTGTGACTTTCATTGACGACCACCCCAAAAAGGTGTGGGTTTACTTCTTGAGACACAAGTCTGAGGTGTACGAGGTGTTCACGAAATGAAAGACTATAGTGGAGAATGATACATGACTGAAGATAAAGAAGTTAAGATCCGACAACGATGGCGAGTATGAAGACATCAGGTTTAAGAAGTTCTGTTATGAAAATGAAATAAGATTAAAAAGGACTGTATAAGGGACACCACAACAGAATGGCGTGGCAGAATGAATGAATCGAACATTGATTGAGAGAGCCAGAAGCATGCACCTGCATGCTAGTTTACCCAAGCAGTTCTGGGTAGACGAACTCAACACAGCATTTTACCTAATCAATCGAAGGCCATCAGTACCATTGGAGCAAAAATATCGGAAGAGGTATGGAGAGGAAAGGAGATCAAACTTTCACACTTGAAGGTTTTCGATTATGAGTAATATGTGCGTATTAATGATCATGCAATGGGTAAGCTTGACCCTAAATCACTAAAATGCACTTTTGTTGGATATGGAGAAGATGAGTTTGGTTATCGATTCTGGAATGACAAAATAAAGAAAATAGTCAGAAGTCAGGATGTGATAGTCAATGAAAATGTGATGTATAAGGATAGAGATGCACCACAGTCTAGTGGCACAAGGCAAGATGACCCAATGTACATTGATTTGGAGGATATTCCAAAAACTAGTGTGGCACATCGGACAGATGAAAGTTTTCAGTCAGATGAATTAACACCGCAGAGTAGCCTGTAACAGACTGACACACCACACTCTCCACATCCTGCTCCTGAATTGAGAAAATCCTCCCGACCTTATGTACCAAATAGCAAGTATATGAATTATTTGTTTCTCACTAATGGCGATGAACCTGAATGCTATGATGAAGAATGTCAAATGAAGGATGCAAGCAAGTGGGAGCTTGCAATGAATGATGAGATGAAGTCCCTTATCTTTAATAACACATGGGAACTAGCTAACTTGCCCATGGGAAATAAGTCTCTACACAATAAATGGGTGTACCGAGTCAAAAAGGAACATGATGGCTCCAAGAGATATAAGGAAAGCTAGTGGCCAAAGGATTACAGTAGAATGTAGGAATTGACTTCATCGAAATTTTCCCATCGGTTGTAAAACTGACTACCATTCGGTCAGTTCTAAGCATTATTGCAGCAGAGGATTTGCATCTTGAGAAGTTAGATGTAAAAATTATTTTCCTCCATGGTGACCTAGAGGAGGAAATATATATGCAGCAGCCGGAGGGTTTCTCAGTACCTGGGAAGGAGAAACTAGTGTGTAAAGTATAGAAAAGCTTATACGACTAATAGGCCCCAAGACAATGGTATAAAAAGTTTGGCGAGTTAATGCAGGGAAATGGCTACAACAAGTACAATGCTGATCACTGCAGCTAATTCAAGATAGTTCAGTCTAGCTACATCATTTTTCTATTATATGTTGATGACATGTTAGTGCAGGATCAACTATGGATGAAATCAAAAATTTGAAGAAGCAATTATCGAGTGAGTTCAACATGAAATATTTGGCCGCAACAAAGCAGATTCTTGGGATGAAGATCAACATAGATAAACAAAAAGGTAATTTGCAATTATCTCAGGCAGAGTACATCAGTTGTGTCTTGCGGAGGTTCAACATGGGTGGTGCTAAAGCTATTAGCATGCCATTGGCTAGTCACTTACGACTATCCAAGCACCACTCACTAGAGACAGAGGATGAGATAAACTTTATGGCCAAGGTTCCATATGCCTCAACCATCGAAAGTTTGATGTATGCAATATTTTGCACAAGACCATATATTTCCCATGCAGTGGGAGCAGTGAGCAGATTCATGACCAACCCCAGAAATCAATATTGGGAAGCAATGAAGTGGATACTAAGGTACTTGTGAGGTACTACCGATAGATGTCTATGCTTCAGACGATGTGAGATAAAATTCAGGGGTATGTAGATGTTGACTTTGGTGGTGAGGTAGATCACAGGAAGAGCACTACATGTTATGTTTTCACAATAGGTACTACTGTAGTCAGTTGGGTTTCACAACTACATAAGATAGTTGCATTATCCACTACAGAGGCAGAATACATAGCTGTGACAGAATCTAGCAAGGAGATGGTCTGGTTACAAGGATTATTGTTCGAGTTGGGATTCAAACAGGTGAAGAATATTTTGCACAGTGACAACCAGAGTTCTATACATGTGGCCAAGAATTCAGCATTTCATTCGAGGACCAAGCACATCGAACTTCGTTATCATTTCGTCAGATCACTTTTAGATGATGGGGTGTTAACATTTGAGAAGATCCAGGGAAGTAAGAATCTAGCGAACATGTTAACTGGGACAGTTACTACGGATAAACTGAGGTTGTTCTCATCTTCAGTGAGTCTTCAAGGTTAGAAGATTGGAAAGTCTCACGTCCAAATTCACTGATATACATGATGGTGAAAACACTTCTCAATAGTCTCCAAGTGGGAGATTATTGGAGTATGAAAACTATTGAGATAGGCTCATATGGTGTAAAACCAACAAGCCCATAATGAAGACTTGAAAAAACAAAGATGCAATAAATTTGAAGCCACCCTAGCTACTATAGGTGGTGAAATTTTTTCTCCTTAAATTGCTCCTAATGTCCCTTTGGGATTTCTAGAAATAGAGGGCCATTCAGCACAATCAAGACACCAACACAAAACATCAAGTTGTAGTAACACACTAGAGTTAGCATTATGTAGCCAGTTTTAGAGTGAAAAAAAAATACTGAGTGAGTATTTTTCGAGTGGTGCAGTAAGTGTAAGCCAAAAAATATGGAGTGAGTATTTTTCAGAGTGCGAGCGATACACTAGGTGTGTTTTGTAACACATCACTACTATAGTGAATCTGGGTGTGAGCCGTGGACATAGCCAAATTGGTGAACAACGTAAATTTTTTGTCTTGTGTGAGTGTAAATATTTCTTGCACTATCTTTTGGTGTTATTTTTGTTTGTGGTATAATATTTTTGGACACCCTTTCAAATAGTGTTATTTCCTATGTGTGATAATATTAATTATTGTTTTCTTGACCCGTTGAATCCTAATGGCAAAATTATTGACGGAATTAGTTGCACCTAAATTCCTAACATCACTGATCTTAAATTTGAGACCTAACTATCTTGCAATATTATTTTTTATGGTTTTGAATGAATTTTACTTGCATAGATTATATTTATTCCCAATATTGGCATTGAATTTTTGTTTTAGTGTGTACTAGTAATCACATATGTTATCAATAAAGCACCAACCTCACCTTAATCCAACAAGTCACCCATAAATGGTGTTTGGTTCAAAATCAAATTATTCACTTTGATGAGTCTTTGACACCTAGTGTTCTGTTCACAACATTTCAAACATAAATTTGATCAAAAATAACAAAAAACAAAGGTTTCATTGGTTATCCTCTTGCTCGAAGGGGTTATCACTTTTTTTTCCTTCATAAAAGTAAGCATAGATATAACTTCTCCAGTCCACTTTATATATATATATATATATATATAAAATACTACTCTTGTGCGCACCTGTTCGCATTTTAACAGTACGGACAGGATATGTGTCACCTGACGGTGAGCCTAAAAATTATCGACTAAATTATAGTCTCTCTCTCTCTCTCTCTCTCTCTCTCTCTCTCTCTCTTTTCAGCGTTCATCGTTAGGTGACACGTTTTCAATCCACACTGTTAAAATGCGGACTGGTCCGCATAAGAGCAGTGAGTTTACACCTGGCGGTGAGCCCAAACATTATCGGCTAAATTATAGGCGCTCTCTATCTTTTCTGGGATCACCCCTAGGTGACACATGTCCAGTCCGTACTGTTAAAATGCAGAACAATCCGCACAAGAGCAGTATTGCATATATATATATATATATATGCTTCTGTGCACACCAAGTTTGCAAACTTGCGGCAAACCTATTTTTTTTCAATATTAAAAAAATATTTTGAGTTGAATTTTTTACATATGATATTCAAACATTTCAATGGATCCATATAAAAAAAATTAGGTCGAATATATATATATAAGCTCCTGTGCACACTAAGTTTGCATACTTGCGACAAACCTATTTTTTTAAAATATTAGAAGAAATATTTTTAGTTGAATTTTTATTATTAGATATTTAAACATTTCAAGGGACCCATATAAAAAAAACCAGGTCAATTTTTTTTTTGCTATTTTTAAAAAATCGATAAAACTTTTGCAGCTTTTTTTGAGTTTTTAATTTTTTTTTGTTGGTTCCTTGAAATGTTTAAATACCACACAAAAAAATTCAACTCAAAATAACTTGTTTACTATGTCAAACAATCGGTGTGGAAACTTGGTATACAAACTTGGGTGTGCACAGGCACCGTACTCTCTCTCTCTCTCTCTCCCTATATATATAAATATATATATATATATATATATATATATATATATATATATATTTATATGCACACACAATTATAGAACGTGGTAGGTACATATAGTAATAAAACATGCATAAGTTTTATATATAATAAATTTATTAAACAGAGAATATGAACAAAATTTTTATTATTCTGAATCTAAAATTACAGAAATAATAAAACTTATTCGAATTTGCAGAAAATATAAAACGATACGAAAATTATGAACAAATCCGAACCTTATGTATTCACAGTGCCCTTAAGACAATTTAATACCCTCCACGTTGTTAAGGTTGTGAATTGTTGTCTCCCTAGAACGGATTTACGAGTATGAACAAACAACACTGTAATGTTTAACTCCGACGAACTCAATTTGTGTAACACTCGAACTGACACGATAAATTAAGCTGACATATAAATATTTCTCGAGTAAAGGAGGAGAGAAAAAATTTCGTGTTTTGCAAATGAACAGGGTTGTTCATTTTATAGTTTGTAAGTGACTATTCATACAAGATAGTTACAAATGGCTGTAATTGTTGGGTCCAACGAACAAGACAAACTAATTTAATGATGGGTTAAAATATGACCTAGAAACTCAATTAAATTGCCCCAAAAGGATAGGAAATTTTATAAGCCCAAGCTCGATCGAGCCGGATAGACGGACGGGGCAGGACCAAAGGCCCATGCCCAACACATGCATAGTGTAGGCTATCTCCCCTTAAAAGAATTGGGATACCCCAAAGGCATCCAAGCCTTAGTGCACATTTTTAATTTTAACAACTCAACCAAATTTTTTAATTTTTCGTATACGGGACACATAATAGACGAACCACTCTATAAATGTGGGAAGATGACTTGGTGTGATTAGATAGACCACAAACAGAGATGGACCATTCTCAACATCCTGCTCCCCTTGAAGGATATTCACCATTGAAGATTATAGTTTAAAGAAATCCCAAGTTTGAGCGTTAGTCTCTTCATCACAAGGACGATCATAAAAGTAGTTATAATCGTCAATTAAAGGAAAGAATGCCTTATTGCTCTGTTCTTATTCAAGTGCATTATACGTAGACATCTAAAAGGGAAGAGACTTATTGGTTTTCTTTCGACAAGAATGAGGAAACTGGTATAGAGGAACCCCATAAAAATGATATTGTTAGCAAAACTCGGCATATCGTGGAGACTAACGGAACGCTGCATGTCAAAATGAGTTCTATTTAGAAAATTATACAAATATCCAAGAGTAAGGCCAACAAGTGGAATGTTGACCGCATGAGCCAACCTAACAGAAATATAAACCAAGTCCCTATCTGGTTTATTGTTAGGATTTCTAGGAAGAGAAAAATGACAAAGCAACCTTAAAATGTAGGTTTCTATCTCTAAGGGTTTTCCATGACGACGGTGAAGAGGTGCATCTAGCATAATGCCTCGTTCTTTTTGTTCCTTGGTGGGATTCACAAAGGTTTTGGGAAAATACTTAATGAATTGGCCAAAATTGGCCTTAGTGGAATTACAAATAGACTCACAAATAAGCTGATCCAACTTAATTATTTCCTTAACCTCAGCTTCATCTAGAGGTGTGTCATCATATGGAAGAGTACCATAGGGATCTAGACCCATCAACTCATATACATCCTCTAATGTGACAGTAAATTTACCCCTAAGATAGCGAAAGTGTCAGAAGTCACACTCCATTAAGAGACCAACAACCGGAGCGTAGGTTTGTTCTTCAGCAAAGTAAAATTCCCAAACCAGAGGGAAATATGGGCCAAACCAACTTTAAGAATATTGTCACCGTATTTTTTGTAAATACAACTCGACTAAGCTGCAAAACAATCTAGGGAACCATTTGCTCCATCGAAGTCATCATTAAAGTAGGTAAAGCCCCACGATCTAACCTAAATCTCAGCATGCTAAAAGAAGAGAGATAACCCCGTGAGTGTTACCAAAGGATTTCTCAGCCATTGGCAAAGGCTCATCCTTGCCTTGCACAGTTAAAGAAAATACTCTGGCATGAGACCCGAATTCAACATCACCACCCAAAAATGGAGTGCGGTGGTTGAAACTATACAACACCTCATGCTCTGCCGCTTTTCTCACTACAGCCTTGTCGAAGCTCTTTCGAGTTTTACTTGAAGATACCATAATGGTTTTAGGAGGTTTTAACATTGTAAATGCACTAAAAATGGTATTTAAAGGCATCGACAGAAAATGACCGATAAATATGAGTTCAAATAGGGTTTTCGAGCATGTTTAAAGAAACAAATATGAAATTCTCTCTCTAAAACCTTTAAAAGATCTGAACTTTGTGATTTTTTGATGGTTCATTTACCTAAAAAACATTTTGAAAATTAGGGAAACATGATGAGCACGTGAATCAAGGCAATTCAGAGTTCACCCTAAGGTGTCACATGCCAAAAAGTAATAGAATTGGTAGGCGATATGACATCATCATTAAATGATGGAAATACACAAAGATTTTTCTAACACCCGTAGAAACATGGTGTTTCAATTTTAGGTGTGTTATTCAAAGACTTTTTGAATTATGATCTGTCGGTTGAAGGTGTTTTGTACGTAAACTTCTTATTTATGCAATAACATTCTCTACGAGGGGAAAAATGTAGGAGGGACTTAAAGATAAACCTCTTTACTTGGAGATAAACCTCCTCATCGAGTGGTTAATAATAAATCAAGAAAAATGGAGCTTAATCAAAAAATAATGAAGCCTTCCAAAAGAATCTAGTTGATCCAATATGTATTTTGTCTATTTTTTTATAATTATGTTTTGCATTTTAATATTTGCGAGGTTACTCGTACCAATGATGGACCAGGTTTAGAAGGCCTCAGGATAGCTTTCATGATTTATCGAGGGAATTCACTTGGAAACCTTTAAGGGAAGTGATTTGGAGGATAGAAATCAAGGCAAAATTAAGCATTTGAGCACACCCATTTTAGATACACCAGATAAAACACCCAAATTTGCCCGATGGAACAATATGGGAGCAACCATAGTTAAACTTATTTCTCATCGATAGAGTTTTGTCCCCCAAAATAGTATCTTTCAGTGAAAGATCTGTGTGACATCATACAGTACCTAACACATGTCAAATCAAATTACCTCAGTACAGTAATGGGTTGGTGAGTAGTTACCGTAAGGGTGCTGACACGCCTAATGTTCCACATGACACAACGGCTGATAACTAAGGATATCAATCATCATTTAATTCTAATAACATATTAGATATGGTATTATGACCTATCATTTAATTCTCTTGAGGTTCCTCTTACTCAGCCTCGTCCTATATATACTTCACTTATCCTTTGATAATCCACAAGATCTTTGAGCCATAAGATTACTTTGAGATATTTATTACAAACTAGAGCTTCTATTCTAGTCCATTAATACGCTTATCCATTTCTCTTCAAGAACTCAAGAATTTATTGAGATCCAAACACTAATACACTCATATTTTAGTGTTTGAATGCCTAACTTTGGTGTGTCTGGAGTGCTTTATTCTATCTCCCTTTAAATAATACCCATCAAATGTTCATTTCTTCTCTAAACAGTATGTATTTATTACTCATAATTAAAATATATACCATAGTTTATTCCTTATCATTTAGAGCACACTTAGTGTCGTTTCATCACCATTAAGACAGGTTATGCCTCAGTTGATTCATAAACACCCTAACACAAACTACTTTTTCAAACTACTCTTGAATTAAAGGCATTATAATCAACTCCAAATAGTCACCTAGCTCAATAAAAACTAGTTCACCATAAGAAACACTCTATGTCTAAGGGAGAGTTAAGAAATTACTGAAGTTAGGGGGTAAAAGCATAAAGAAAAACCTCCGGACTTTGCTATTAGAATCATTATAGGGACTAAGGAACTTAAAGAAGAGGTCAGGATCAGCGGTAGCATCAGAGCCTGATCGAGTAATCAATGCTATGAAGTAATTCACCAGCGAGAGAGTGGGGGTAAATAAGAAATTAGTGAAATAAGGGGTGAACCTCAAAACCCTCACTAAAAGCCCAAATTTTATGATAAAAACACCAGTTTACAATTAATTCAATACCATCAACTCATTAAAATCTAAGAAAGTCAATTTCGAGCACCATTCTAATACAAAGCTTATATCAACAGTAAAATGACCTTTATTTGCAAGGTGACTATAGTGGGAACCCAAAACTCTTCATTTGTTGTTTTAGCCCTTATAATCCCAATAGTTTCCAAAAGTTACAGAAATACAAATTGTATCCTCTTCTATCCCTAGAAGAAAACTTAAATCACTTGATAAAAATATAAATGAAAACCATGAAAATAATAAAAGTACCATATTTAAAATGTATGAATTCGAATTTTTAAATCCAAAACGCAAGAAAAATTAAGGAAATAAATTCACCTAGAGTTAGGGGACATCCTAGACTTTTCATATCCATTAATTTCTCTCTCTAACAAAGATCCCCCATTTTATTTAATTGGTTCCAATGTTCTGTTGCTGATGAATACATCAACCAAGCTTCTCCAGATGCACTACCCATATGAGAAGGGTCAGCCACGTTTTCCACCATTCGAGAACTGCAAGCATGACTCAAGTCCCGGACATGACCCATGGCAAACGCCATCCAATCACTTAGATTCTCGACTTAAACCAATTCATTTTTAGGGTATGTTCGATAAAAACAAAAAAAAAAAAATTCAATAAGATGAACAAATGATATCAGAAAAAGGGAAATTTTTATAAGTAACAAACTTATAAATACATAACTTTTATCTCAACATCTCCTTCGATAGTTTTGAACTCTCTCTAACGGAGACCGAGTGAAAAGTGATGGAATTTATAAGCATGATCCTTGTTAACCTAATAAAATAATTCCAAGTAGGAATACACGATTCCTATATCTTTTAATATCTTTATAGATGCTTAAGAAGATCCCTACACGCTACCCAACACCTCAATCAATGTCACATATGGCTAAAGATAACAACACTATCAACGTTGCCCATAACCATAGCTACATCATCAACTTGAATATTTATCGACATCATTCATTATTAGATATACTCCATATAACCGAGATTGAAAATTAAGTCCATATTATTATATTAAGTCTTCCCATCCATTATCGTAGTTATATCCTTATCCAGTAAGATATCCAATTACCTTAAAGAACGGTAGGATGGCGTGATCATCTCACATCTCCTAACATAAAACCCTCTTCCTAAATACCAACTATATCTAAACACATGTGCTAATATGTGGAGCATGATAAAAAATTCTAGATTATATCTCTAAAGGGATAGATGCTTATAAAAGAGTACATACCACACCTACACCTACAAGAAAAAAGCTACATCAAGCAACAAAACAATATTCAAACTAAATAATGAAGAAGGCCAATTTAAAAAATTCATTTGGATATCTTTTGGATCACCAAGTCATCTAACTACAATCAGGCCCGATCATAGGTTAAATATGTTGTTTATAATTGGTTCTCCTCGATAAGGGAGAAATGCCTCCTCTATATCCTTCAAATGGATAAGACCCATCCCGAAGACAATATACTCAAGTTCATATGCTTATATATGTGGCTCGATAAACCAATAAAACAATTGCTTAAGTTACCGACCCACATAAAATTTATTAGTAAGATTGAGGTAGTAACTTTTTAATTCATTTTATGAAAAATAAATAATCTTATACTTTATGTGGTCAATGTAATAATCCATAATTTGAAATGATTACATAATTTTTCTTTAATATTTATTTAAATTGCACATGTAGGTTTTAATTTATTAAAAAATTGGTTGTATCTTATAAATAAATTAAAACCAAGAATTTAAATTATATTATACACCTCTTAACTTAATATTAGTAGTTGTAATTATTTAGATAGCGAGTGTTTAATGTTAGATCGGGCTCTAGGGGATATATATACTCAAAAGTGTTTTAAGTATGCTAAGTTGGGGTCCAAGGTTAGGTAATACTTAGGATAACTTTTGAAAGCATGTGGATAGTATTTGGGTCTTATTTAGGGGCCATAAGTTATCCCATAGGGGACATACAAAACTCGATAGTTAAATAAGGTCATTAACTCATTTAATTATCATAACATTAGAGACAACCAAAACACTAGTTATAGGGGGGAGGAATTGTGAACAAGGGAAATCATCAAAGAGAATCAACAAGAAACCAAGAAAGAAATATTTCTTTATTAACTAAATTTATTTACATTTATTGTTATGATTATGAACTCTAGTTAGGTTAAATCATATGATTAGGCATGAATCGATATGGTGTTTATGGAGGATTAGTTTAATACTTTAGGTTGTGATTGAATCTACAAATCTATTGGGGAAATTAGATTATATTACATTTAAAATGCTTAAATATGGATTATGTAATGAAATATATAATCTAAATGGTCCAATACAAATCTATCAAGGAACTTAATTAGAGAACACAATTTATTACTAAATAATCATTGGTGGAGGTTAGAATCATTGTTTAATGGATGTATGGTGTTATGTTTTCTTATGATCCATCTTAAACATTTTAAGATGTGTTTGGGTCTAATTGTAGATTAGGAAAACGTCCTATCGAGGTCTAGGATGGAGGAAATAAAAAATAGGGATTTTTGGTTCGATTTTACAAAACTACATAATTTTGTGGGAGACTTGATCAATTTAGTCCTTTGTGTATTGATTGATCGGAGTTTCATGCGATCGATTAATTAGGTCCCTTAATCTGATCGATCGGGGTAGGTACTAGGTCAAACGATCGAGTCCTTGGGGAGCCAATCAATCAGGTTTAGCTATATCATAGGTGATTGATTTTTGAGGGGGGGGGGGGGGGGGGTGAACAATAATTATTAACTTATGAAATTTTAGGGATTTCCAAACGGGATGTATATAGGTCTTATGAGACATTTCTTACATAAATACATTATATATAATACATGGATTCATTTTAGCTCAGGGGATAATTAGCCTGACTTATAGGGTTAGGATTTTATACCGTAATCTTAGGCATGCATCATATGTTGTATGATTTAAACGTTGAGTGGTTGACATACGAAGGTGCGTGAGTAGACTCGTGATAAATCTATCCGTGGGGATTTGATGGGATTTTTTGAGAGACTAGGTAATACGCCCTTGGATTATAATGTAGGTTGTGTTTAGGTTTAATATCCCGAGCTTACATATTATGGGCCAACCATCTCTCATAAGGGAGACATAGTGGACTGGATCCCTCATATAATGTTGTATATAGTTAGACAATTGGTGTGTCAGTATTGTGATTTACTCATTTATGTATTATTTCAAGCCATTAAGATTGGGACCTCCTATGGACCGATCCTATATAGACACAAGAGGTCCCCAAATGATGTACCTTCTTGTCGTGTTTATAGGTTATAGGTTTTCTAGTGATTGACTTACTTATATAAGAATATTGAAATGTACTATTAAGTTTAGTTTGATGTGATTACCTTGTAAAATATGATGTATTATAAGAATACCATATATACATATAATATTTCATATGTAATTAGCAATCAGGTTGAGTATTTAGGACGGTCAAGAACTCATCAGGTTAATTATTTATGATGATCAAGCATATTACAGGTTGAGAAAACCATATTAGTTATTTCAATAGATGAGGCACCTAATTGGGTGGACCTTATCATAAAAGACCTCAAGGAATATGTGATGCCAAATGATATTAAAGAGCCACACAAACTTAGGGTTATAACATCTTATTATATATATCCCTTGAGTACCAATGATATTTCATAGGCCTCTATTTTCAATGTTTGAATTCGAGAAAAGTGGAAGTAATATTATATGAGTTCCATGATAGACTGTATAGAAACTATGTTGGAGTAAGGTCATTATCCTTTCGAGCAATCAAGGAAAGATACGAGTGGTCATATATTCAATAAAAATCCATCAAGTTTCTCCAGAAATATGAGAACTGCAATAAATTCTCCCTATTATTGCATTAAGTAGTTAGATAACTAAACTCAATGGCTTGTCGTTCTCTTATTGGAGAATACATATTATAATGGTATTATCCATGGCATTAGCAAATCAGAATTATTTATTTATCGTAACATATTATATTGATTAGTTCACAAAGTGGAATGAGGATGAGCCCCTGGTAAACATAAGAGACGCATATATGATTGGGTTCATCTAAAAAACATGATCACCAGATTCGAGAATTCAAGAATAATTATTGTATGTAAAAATCATACTGCCACTTGGACCAATGATGAGCGTACACCTGTCATCCAAAATGCCAGACCAACCAACTTGATCGGCTTCAGAGACACTTAGTCGGCTATATTGCCGACCAACACCAAAAGGCTAACCAACCGAAATACCAAACATTGCTCGGATGAGAATGACAACTAACTTGGAACAACTAATATTTTAGTCATTCTATACAGATGTAAACACCTGATAATATAAAGACATTCCATATTTAGGGTTTTGAACCCTTATAAATAGACATCCTTCCCCAGCTAATGGGGACAAGTCAATTCGCAACAACTCAAATCACTCATTTCTGAGCTATTGTAAACCCTTGAATAAAATAACATTGGATGTAGGCTTTCTTCTATAGTCGAGACACTTTAAAAACCTTTGTCTTTGTGTGTGTGATTTGGGTTACTTATCTTTTATTTATCTGTGATTATAAATTTGGAATCAATTCATTTTTTTACATCAATAAATTAGCGCCATCTGTGGGAATGACTGATCAGTCATCGTTCTCTATCTCATTTGTTCCATAGTTCATCCCTTGCCTTAGAGGATGACTAATAACCCAGAAAGAAGTCTTGTTATTGCGGCTAACGTCCCAGAATCATTTGATCCTATTGGCGATGCGAATCTCTAAAATTTTTTATTCAATTTGGAAAAAGGACAGGAAGCGATGCAAGAGTCTGTTCGACAATTGGCCCGTGCAGTGAAAGATAAATCCTACCATTCTAAGAGAAATATGCCACCCCACCTGTCAAAATTAGAAGGAGTTATAATTCCAGTGCGTCATATGATCGTTCTTATCACCCAGGATCAACCTCTTTATTTCATTTGACAGACTACTATGACGGTAGATCCTTTTCTCACCAAAGGCCAAGTGCCTTAGAAAGGCTCAGTAGGGAGTCTTCCTTTGACTGTCTAGGTCCCCGAGTAACTAGGGGAAGTCTAAGGGAACAACAACATCACCGTGAAGGCCCACATAGATCAAGAGTCAATATTAACATTTTGTGCATGCCGAGCAGACTTCTTAGAAAGAGAGCTCAGCCAATAGGCACAGTAAAACCCTAAAAGATGATGTAGCTAAATCAGGAGAACAATCTTGGAAGGGATCCATGCAATGTCTAGAGGATCATCTGGGAAAAACGGCGAAAGCTAAATACCCGTTGCAAAGGAGTTTTATCAAATGATCAACCTTTGTGTAAGCCATTGTGGATTACTCTACATCGAAAAAATTTAAAACACCAATGATCACTCCTAAGTACGATGGAAAAATAGGCCCCGTCATGCACATAAAGTAATACCAAGCCGCTGTCGACAACTACTCTGCCCCGATGATATGAGATGCAGGGCTTTCTCTAGCTTTATCATGGGACCCACCCAGATTTGGTATAATAGCCTCACTAGAGGTAAATTATCTGCTTCAATCAACTTGTCGAGCAATTTATTACTAGTTTCTGCTTTGGGGCTAAACCAATTAAGGATGCTATTCATCTGTTGACTGTACGTCAAAAGTCAGGGGAAAGTACTTGGGATTATATCACCCATTTTAATAATGAAAAGCTAGAAGTTTTTGATTATGAAGAGAAGATAACTATTGCAGCACTCATGAGCGGGTTACTCGCTAAAGACCTCTATTACTCCCTAGCAAAGAAACCACAAAAAATAATGGCGGAATTAATGGATAAAGCTACCAAGATAATGAACAAAGAAGAAGCTATGGCTACTAAGAGCTACGAATTCCAAAGATGAAGAGCAGAAGAAAAATTCTTTAAAAAAAGATCGAGGAAACAAGAAGCAGGACAAGCTGGACCGAATAAATAAATAAATATGATGAATACACCCCTGCCACTAAAGGTGTACATCATATCTTGGAGGAAGTTTAGAATAACAAAGAGCTACACTGGTCGGGAAAGTTAAAAGCACCACCCATTTGAAGGGACACGTTAAAGTTTTGTGAATTTCACAGGGATCATGGGCATACCACTGAAAGGTGCATTTCTTTGAAAAATAAAATTAAAACTCTGATTCAGAGGGAAAAGTTGTCCAAATTTATCGACCAAGAGCGTGGTCAGAAGAATAAGAGAAGATCAAACTCACCTCTCCGAGGAACAGACGACAACAAAAGAGCATGCAGTTAAGAGGCTGGAGATGATCCCGACCTACCTAATAGACCAGAGGAACCAAAAAAGGATGTTGGAATGATCTCTTTCGAGTGTCATTTTATTGCAGGAGGTGACGCTGGAGGAGAGATGCACTAGCAAAAAAGAAGGCCTACATGAATGAAGATAAGGATTGTCCAATTGTCATACAGATTGATAAGGCTGACTCAATTTATGGCTAACCAAGAAAGGTCAACAAAGATTGACTAGTAATTGGTTTCTCCAAGATTGATATGAATGGGGTACTTTATCCTCATGACGATTCGTTAGTCATCATATGCCGAGTTTGTAAAGGCGGGGTTACCAAGATACTGGTCGATAACGAAAGCTCGACAGACGTAATGTTCTATGAGTTCTTTAGTAAGCTTGAGCTGAAAGATAACATATTGGAACCGTATCATAGACCACTCATAGGATTTGCTGGAGAAAGAGTATATCCTTTGGGTACTGTCAAGTTAGACGTCATAGTCGGCACTTGGCTGACGAGCAGGCAAGAACGAATTTATTTCTTCGTATTGGAGAAAAATAGCCCATATGCCTACAACATCATTCTTGGTAGTGTGGGAAGCAGTTTGAGGCCGTGACATCCATGGTTCATTAATATACGAAGTTCCCGACTAACTATGGAGTTAACGTGGTCAATGGCAACCAAAAAGATATCGGAGAATGCTAATATACATCAACCGACCAATAAGAGGTCAAGAAGATCACTACCACTCATCACATCGATACATTGGACCCAAGAAAAGAAAATGATATTGTTAAGGACAAGTCATGGAGGATACGGAGTCTATTGTCTTGGATGATGAGAAGCCAGAAAGAACTACCCAAATTGGTTCAAGGTTGACAGCTTCTCTCAAATAGGAATTAATTAAATTTCTTAAAGAGAGAAAGAGTGCATTCCCCTAGAGCCATGAGGATATGTCGGGAATCAACCCCAATTTCCTCTGCCATGAGCTCAATATAGTCAAAGAATCGAAGCCAATCAAATAGAAATGAAGAGTTTTCCGTTCTGAGCAGAATATGGCAATCCACGAGGAGGTAGAGAAATTGCATGAAGAAAAGTTCATCGAAGATATCAAGTACCCGACCTGGCTGTCTAATGTGGTGATAGTAAAAAAGAAGAATAAGAAGTGGCGCATGTGCATTAATTTTACCGATCTCAATAAAGCTTACCTAAAAGATCATTTTTCTTTGCCAAGGATTGATCAATTGTTAGATGCAACTACAAGTCACGAGTTGCTTAGCTTTATAGATGCCTATTCTGGTTACAACTAGATAAAATAAAGCCTCAAGTTAGAGAAATCACATCCTTCATTACTAGCCGAGGAACATACTGCTATAACATCATGCGTTTTGGATTAAAAATGCTGGAGCAATGTATCAACGGTTAGTAAACAAAATTTTTAAAGAACAAATTGATAATAATATGTAAGTTTATGTTGATGATATGCTCACTAAAAGCAAGCTGTACCCCGACCGCATCGCCGATCTAACCCAGATGTTCGACCAACTGGAGACGTATCAAATGAAACTCAAACCGACGAAGTGTACTTTTTGAGTACATGAAGGAATGTTTTTGGGATACATTGTCAATCACAGGGGGATAGAAGCTAATACCAAAAAAATCAAAGCTTTGCTAGAAATACAGTCCCCGACTAGCAAAAAGGAGGTGCAAAAGCTCACAGGAAGGGTACCAGCCTTAAATCGCTTTGTCTCTAAGGCGATCTACACGTGCCTTCCATTATTCAAAGTGCTTAGAAAGACTTTTGAGTGTAATGATAAATACTAAAAGACTTTTGTTGAACTTAAGAAATATATGGGATCTCCACCATTGCTCTTTCGATCAATAATAGGAGAAAAATTGGATTTATATCTGGCTATTTCGGAATTAGATATCAGCTCGGCACTTATTTGACTAGAGGAAGGAGTCCAAAAGACTGTGTATTATACAAGTAAAGCGTTCTAAGGAGATGAAATTAGATACCCGTGCTTGAAAAAGCTGGCATTAGCACTAATAGAAGTATCCAGGAGAATGAGGCCATGCTTTCAAGCCCACACTATTGTGTTGTACACTAACTTGCCTCTACGACAAGCCCTACACAAGGTTGAGAAGTCGGGAAGATTAATGTCATGGGTGGTGGAACTTGGAGAATATGATATTGTATATGAAACTCGAACTTTGATGAAAGGTCAAGTAGTAGAAGATTTTATTGCAGAATTTACTTATGCGGAGGCGTCGGATCAACCAAGTTTGCCTACCGAGCAGACTTCTCCAGAATATAACTCAACTCAAAAGCAAAATAAAATAGTCTTCGACCAGCCAAAATGCTCGTATGCCTAGAAAAAAGCTCAACGTCTAGTAGAGCAAAGCCGGAAAATATTCAAGCATAGAGAACTAGTAAGTGAAGAGTTCAACAATGAAATTCCAATATGGAAATTATTCGTTGATGGTTCTTTTTGCACTACTAGAAGTCGGGCAGGGCTCATCCTAAATACCCCCGATGATCTAGATGTTGAGTATGCCTTGAGATTTTAATTTCGCGCATCAAATGATGGAGCCGAATACGAAGCCTTGATTATAGGGATGTAATTATCATCATCCTTGGGCACCAAACAAGTGGTAGCGTAGAGTGATTCACAACTCATTGGTCATCAGTTGTTTCAAATCTACAGGGCTAAAGGAGAGATAATGGCAAGGTACTGGAAAAAGACCATTGATGTAATTTCCTCATTCCTGGAAGCGAAAATAGTAAGAATCCCAAGCCTGGATAATGCTCGAGCAGATGCACTTGCTCGGCTAGTGTGACACCCCCTTAAAATAATAATGGGTGGCCAACCCTATACTAAGATAAAATAGGAATCTCAAGTGGATCATTCTCAGCATCGGCTGTTAAATCTAATAAAAACATATCTAACCACCCAATAATTAAAATAAACGGATGCGAAAATTCCCAAAATATACCAGAAGCTACTAACCAACATAAGTAAAGACTACAAAACATGATAATATATACATGAGTACAACAAAAGATATACTCGAATATGTTGTCGGGTCACAGACAATAAAATAACTAATTGATAAAACATAAATGAGCTCCATAAATAGGTAACCCTTAGGTATACACACCCGATATACAAAAAATGGATCCTTAACTAGATTTACAAAAATAGGAAGCGACTACAACAAAATCCTGTAACATTTCGCATCTGCTACAGCTCCAAGGACTCTGGACAGAATAGGCATCATTGGCATCCTTGCGAAGGGACACCTATAAGATAATACAATATATGTATAACAAGAGAAAAGATATGAACGGGTCAGAGCTCGAGATTTGAAAATAATTTTAGCAAGTGAATTAAAATGCATAATAATTATGAATGCACAAATTTCATGATTAAAGTGGTGTCGCACTCTCTTGGGACTTAACCTCACCCCTCAACTAAAGCGCGCACCGAAACCTGAGCATCTGAACCTCAATTAAGCTACCCAATACATTTTAGGGATAATTCATCTTAAATCTACGCATAATCCTTATTCGCGTAACTCACTCTATCTAAAACATAACCATATATCTACTTTTTCTATCTCAATTATATTTTATCTGTTTCTAATTTTTAACTTTCACAAGTTATTAGCATAAGATATCACACGTCATTGTTAAGGCTAAAAATATTCTCCCACTATTTCACATAAACCCAAAAACTGAGGACCAAACATCTCCCCACACCCAACATTACGCTAAATTTCGTGTATGGGAGGTCTCGCAAAGCGTAATCTAAATAAGGAACCCCCCCGATACACTACCACCTAACGTTATCGGTCGTGGGAATCCGTTAGGCCCTCGGTCCATAGTACAAACCCATTTACTTTTCATCTATCGGCATAAGAGTATACTCATCCACTCTCATGCTATAAAGAACAAAACATAATACACATCTTTATAGCTTTCTCTAGTTATAATATTAAGATATCACGCACTATCTATAAGGCTTGTATAATATGACTCGCACGTATTATACATGATTTATCATTATCTAGAAAGTACACATACATAACACACATAATATATGTATACTAACAGTTTCTACAATGCTATCATCTTCCAGGGAATTTCTCACATATCATCCTGGGTTACTAACGGTCGGACTCTCACACCGACTTGTTATAAACCAAATCACAAGCATACGAGAAGCGAACATAGTTACTCACCTGAAGGTAAGATGAATCATACCCAAGACGTCTTACCCCTACCTCACGCACGGTAAAATATGGGATTCTATGAACTGGGGGTTATACTCTACCTGCTCATCAAGCTAGGGAGATTCACCCACATCGCGCAACTTCCCATTATAGCACTAGACGGGTATGCACGACATAATATATATCATACACACCGTATATATATATACATACTATCTCACGTCCTCATGTAGAAAGTAATGAATCTGGCTATATGTATATAACTCTCATATACACAAATACACTCTTGCGTACTTTCCCAATTCGTTTTATCATTCAATACCTCACTTGAAACGTACTAATCCATCACACCTATGATATGAATAGTCACCCAATATAACAATACTAAGGACACACAATATCCCTCTCTCACGAGTCCATATTCGTCATTAAGTAAATTCCTTCTACTCGGAGAATTTATGAAAGGATTCGGTATCTTAAACTCTCAAATATACCTCCATAATAGCCTCGATGTAACCCCACCATCGTGTCACGCCAAATACCCAACGTTTATCTCAAAAACATATTTATCATGTCATATTAGAGGGTTTCCAAGCCCAAAACCCAAATAAAAAAAACACAAGAAGTTACTAACTACAGTGACCGGACCGGATCGAGGGTCCCCAAAAATGAACCGGTCTGGTTCCTTAAAATTTTCAGAAAACTTTTTATGACTGGACTGATCCAATGCCTCTAAAAAGTGAACCCATTCGCTGCCAAAATGAACCGATTCGACGATCTCTTACCTGGACCGATCGGGTGCTGTACAACTTTATTCCCACGGGATTATACCCCAAACATTACTTCTAATCTTCACAAGATTCACCCTACATCCCTAAAACCCAAATCTAACTCACTCCAATAATATCCTAACCTCAAAATCCATCCCAATATTATCCCCACCATTTTCATCAACAAACCCACATATATATGTCATCAAATTCAAGAATTTATCAACAAATTCTAGGGTTTAACCATTTAAGCTCAAAATAAACTAAATCACCAACAAAATTATGAAATAAACCACACACACAATTATTTAGCAAGTTTAATCACTTTTCTCAGAGTTGTAGAGGTTGAAGCTTCCTCTAATTCGCGTATTTGAGCCGAAAATCTCCTAACCTCCAAGTTTTCTCCTCTTTTCTTCTCTTCCTCTTCTTCCTTTGCTCTCTCTCTCTCTCTCTCTCTCTCTAGTGTTTTCTGATAAATGATATTAGCCTAACGCTTCCATGCCTAAATAACCCTTATCTCTAACAACTTCCAACTTTAAATGATAACACACACTTAAAATGACTCGTTTACCCATATTCGGGTCAACTAGATGAAAAATACTACGGAACCCAAATTAAAACCCCCAAATAATCATTTTGACTTTTTCGATTCATCCCGGATCAACCGTGCCTCTAAATTTTCATTTGAGACTCCTAATCAAATAAATTTATTTCACCAAAAAAAATTAAATTCCCAGGTCCTCGAACACATGGGATGTTACAACTAGCTTCAGCCTTTCCCATGAAACTTAGAAGAATAATCCTAGTAGAGATCCTCACTAGCAGGACCATTAACATGGAGGAAATCAACACGATGTCCATCGATTTAGGTCTTTCGTAGAGGGGTCTTATCAAAAATTATATTGAAATAGGAATTTTGCCTGCCGATTAGAAAGAAGCCAGGAGGTTAAGATACAAAGCGAAAATGTGTGCTGTATGGGAGGGGGTATACAATATTTTAGTAGTGACGTGTCCATCCAATAGAGGTGGAGGACTTAATCAAATAAGTACATCAAGGTTCGTGTGGTGTCCATTCGTCTGGGAGGTCCTTGATACAACGAATAACTATGCAAGGCTACTATTGGTCAACGATGAAAGTGGTTTATATTTCATTCGCAAAAAAGTGAGATAAATGTCAAAGGTTTGCTGTAGTTCATAGAAGGCCACATGCTTACCTCACTCCTATCACTTCAACTTGGCCATTTACAATTTGGATAATAGATTTGGTCGGACCCTTGTCGACCACAAAATGGAGGTTCAAATACTTGGTCATCGTAGTGGATTACTTTACAAAATGGGTTGAGGTTGAACCTCTAGTAGACATTACTTATCAAAAGGTGTTCCAATTTATATGGAAGCAAATCATATATGCCATTATGGGATTCCATATGCCTTTATCACAGGCCATGGCATACAGTTTGATAATGATGAGTTTGAAGAATACTATTTGAGGTTAGGAATTTAAAAAATTCACTCAGCTCCTGGCCACCCTCAATGTTAGGGGTGTTCGTGGTTCGATCCAGTTCGATTTTTAGGATTTTTAAGGACCATACCGATTAAACCGATCCTACAAAAAAACAGATAAAGACCGAACCGATTGTATCGATCACCCGACCCTCGTCGGTTTGGTTTTTTATAGGGTCGGTTCGATCTAACTTGTCGATCCTAATCTTATTAATTTAATCAGTTTTTGAATGAAAAAGAATCAGGTGTGCCATTTTTTTCTTACCACCAGTTTTGTCCAGAACCAAAAAATGTAATAGATTTTACCTATGCACGGAATCATTAAATTTCTCTTCTTCCAGAAATTGGAGTATGAGAAAACACCAATTCTCTGCTGAGGGATGACATTATATCCCCACCAAACTCAACGTAAATTTTGAATCACGTATATAGCCACACCACTCCGATTTTACCATAGATGGTAATAACATTAACTGTTATACCATTTCTCAATTAATAATTAAAAATCAACTGATTCATGTGTTTGGACAACTATTAACTGTTATCAAACCAATATTTTTTTGTACCTGTTATGAAACCACTGTCAGCGATGTGATAAAAGAGAAACGACAGCAGCAAATAAACGACAACAGTGTACTGAGATGAAACGGTAGCGGCGAAGAGGAGAATAACAAATAAATGGCAGCGACAGATGGTTAAAACGACAGTGGAGAGTAAACGACGTAGAGAGAGAGAAAATGGCAGATGAAAAAAAGAAGATGAGGGATAATAAGTATTTTACTAGGGCAAACGGTCCTAGAAGTTTTTTTTTAAATGATGATCGTACCCTACCTTTTTTTTATTTAAGTTAGTTTTTATGTCAAAATATAATTAAAATATATATTAATATGAACAACCGGTATGGGTCGGTCCAAATAGGTTATTTAATATGGCGGATCGAGTACCGGACCGACTAGGCCGGTCCGTAAAAAAAAAAACTAGACCAGATCGATGATAAAAAACTGGTAAAAATAAAGCAGTTCGATTTGGTTCGGTCCGCCGGTCCAATCGATTTTTTGAACACCCCTACTCAATGTAATGGTCAGATATAAATCACAAATAAAACTCTACTGAATGGTATAAAGAAATGACTAGATGATTCTAAAAGCAACTGAATCCATGATCTCTACAGTGTCCTTTGGGATTACAGGACCACACCAAGAACAACAACAAGGGAGATGCCTTACATGCTCACTTTTGGCACCGAGGCAGTGATACCAGTAGAGATAGGTCTGTCGACTCACAGAGGGCTCAATTTTAATTCACCCAAAGCGATCTGATAAGGCAACTAGATCTAGATATTATCAAAGAAGTCAGAGAAGACATTGCTATTCGGATGGCCGCCAACCAACAACTAATAATAAGGTTCTATAACAAGATAGTCAAGTTGACCTACTTGAAATAAGGAGACCTGACTCCCAAAAAATTCACTCATAAGAACAATAAGTTGGAACCCAACTGGCATGGTCCTTATCATATCTTAGCAGCGGTCCGACCAGGAACTTATTAACTGAAGACTTTGGGAGGAGACAAATTCAAGAATGCCTGGAATTTCGACCATCTTCGCAAGTACTATCAGTAATATTTATTATGCCATGTAATTTGTTCATTAAGTTCAAACCCAATCAGTTAATGAAAAGAAGTTTGTTTCAGTTATGATCCTGCTTTATGTTTTGTTTTTCGGAGTATATGACACCATCAACAACAAAAGGTTATACCTTAGCTTTTAAAACTTTTCCAACTCTAGAAAAGTTTATACTTCATCTTTGCAAACTTTTCCAACTTCAAAAAAGGTTATGCCTTAGCTTTTCAAACTCTTCCAACTTCAGAAAAGTGCTTCATATATAACTTCGTCTTTGGCAAGTTAAGAACAAGAAGCTCATAAAACTTTGTGTACAATTCTAAAGAAGTTAATAATAAGTTTTACTTGACTAGGTTAAATACCGAAATACATGTGCATATTCCTAAATAAAGGAATACATACATACATTCCTTACACACTTGGTCGCCGCTGATAACTAATGTTAACAAAATTCATTGCAGTTTTATTTGAAAACAACGTTAGTAGAATCTATGGCTTTACATTCATATTCTTCACATTTAAGCAAGGTCAATGGTCTTTAAATTAATTAACTAGTCTCAATACATACTACCTAGTTGAGGATCGTATTAGTAACAATTACAAGCTTAAATAATGAAGAAATAACAACTCAATTATTAGAGCCGACCAACTAGTCATAGCAGATTATCTAGTCAGCCAAAAAAGAAATACAAAGACGAAGAAGATTGACATTTAATTTCATTTTATCAATATTAAACAAATTAAAATGAAAGAGGAAATACAAAAACAATTTGACTAGAAGCTTTCCTTGAGCCTTATCCATGCTAGCAGGAGGGTCCAACATATATGGAGAATTTATGTAGTTAAAATCACTCAGCATCTGCCTATTGCTATTGCTCGACTAGTTAATCAAATGTGTAGGACGAACTATCTCAAGTTCATCATGGAGTTCACAGTCCCCTAAATATTTAGTCATTGAACACTAGGGAAGGACATTAGGAGGAATCTAATTCTTGTCCAGTGTGAATGGAGGCTTATCATAGTCAAGAAAACCTGGGTCATTCCAGTGCCATAAATTACTATTTTGGTCGTATTTCAGCAAAATTAAAAGGTTGGTCCATACCAAGTTGTAAACTTCATGATTAATCTGATCCAAGTGATCATCTATATGGGATAATGCCTCATTGTAACCATCCATCCAAACTTCCCTAGGTTATTTTTGAAATTGGAAAGTTAATCTCTCTACTCGATACTGAAGCTTCTTGATGACATCACTTTTGACCTTTAATTGAGTAGCTTAGTCAACAATGGCAGAATTATTAGCTTTTAATTGAAGTTAAAGATAAGTGATAACAGTATTTTTAGCCTTCAACTGAGTAGCTTGGTTGGCCAAAGTCTTAGCAGTTATTTTTTCCTTAATATTAGGCCGCAATAATTTCTCTTCTTGAAGACGGCCCCGACTTACGCTTATCCTTTTCCAAGGACTCCAACTCCTCCAGTAGTCTTGTATTCTCCTCTTCTAAAAAGGAAGCACCTTCATTGGGATTGGTAGCAGTTGATTTCTTCAGGCTATCCATTTTATCCCTTAGGGCATTATTTTGTTTCTCCAACAGGGAAGCTATCTCCTGGGATGATTTACCCTCTTGGTGTAGAATAATTTTTCTCTTATTCAATGCATAGGTAATTGTTTGAAGTTTATCGTCAAAGCCCCACACTTCACTTAAAGCTTTATACTTGGCCTCATAGTCGGCATGGTGCAGGACCTTGGATTGGTAATAGGCTTCCTTAGCTTGATCAGAAACATCAGCGTCGAGCAAGTCTAATAATTCTTCCTCGGTCAAATCCATGTGACCAGCCTGAAACACACTGTTTAAATATCTAAGTAGATCTGATTCAGCTAAAGAAATCCTTTAAATCCTTGAATCAAAGTGAAAATCATAAGTATAAGGGCACGAGAACACAACCAATAATAGATATATTAAGGGCAGCCCAACAGAGAAAAACAAGCATATCAAATACAATGAAGTAAGTAAACATCAATTTCTTTCATTAATTAAAGAGGGTATTATAAGGAGATGCACAAGTTCCAAAACAAAAAAAGTAGACTAAAAAAGACTACAGGAACAAAGAACGATAGACTAAGAAATCTAGACCTTCTCCTTATCTTGAGGATTAGTTGGAGCAGAAGGTAAGTAGGCCAAAGTATTTGGGCTATGGAAAATTCAATAGGGGCCAGAGAAGAAGTCCCCGAATCCTCTTCATCATCAACTTCCTCATCCAAACTGGGAGGGACCCTGGGTCATGTTTTTAAAACAGCTCAAAGTCTTCAGTTGTTTTGACTTCCCTCAAAGCCTCTGACCAACCATCCTCAGAAAATTTTTTCTTGACATAAACAATTTGGATAAAAGTTACTGAAATAGATTTCTCCCATGCCTTGTCAAAAAAAGTTTCCTTGGATTTCTTCCTCTTGGCTTTCTCGGCAACCAAACTAGCCTTCAGACTAACAATTGTCTCCTCTACTGTCTTAAGAGAAGCTTGATACAAAGTCACCTTTTCCTATGCAGCATTTGCGCTATGCTCAAATCTAGCCAATGTGGCTATAGACAATAATTCCTCACCATTCTTACGAGCATTTTCGACATCAGTGATCTGGTCTGCCAGGACTATTTATTTATCTCTAGTGCCTCTTCAGATGCTTTCAGAGACCTTTGCAAACCTTCAAGGGCTTCCTTCATATCATTATAATAAGATGCTCTTATTTTGTCATCCTTCTCCATCATCTGGTTGAAGTCAACCAAAAACAGAGATAAGTTCTGAGAAACCCTTTTAGTTAGTCGGGCTCTTATTAACAAAACTGCTACCGACCTGTTCGTAGGTAAAGTCACAGACTTTATTAATTTTTTGGACAAACTAGGTTTAAGGGCAACAAACGATTGCTCAATGCTATATAATTTAGCAGAAGACTTTTTGGTCAACTCGAAAAAATTGATAATTTTAGTTGACTTCTTAGCTTGAGTTAGCTGGCTAGATGATAGACCTTTCTTCAACCTCTTATAGTGGGGTGCGACAGTGTCAACTTCATCAGGACCAATAACCTGGGGCACTTTTTCAGCAACCTTAGGTAACTTCTCAGTCACCTTAGACTTCTTGGGATCAGTTGCCTTGATAATTTTAGTAGTGGGAGAAGAGGACTCGTCCATCAGGTTGGGAATCTTTCTCTTACCCATTATTATTAGTAAGGAAGAAGGGAAAGCATAAGTGTCTAAAATTTTAAATGAAGAAGATAGCCCAAGATCTTTCTCAGCTCCAATAGACTCTTTAGCCGAGGAAGTGGAAAATGGTTCTTTCTGCAAGTTTACCATAGTTGAAGGCAGAGCAGGGGTGGGCTGAGCAAAAAATGAAGATATAGAGCTCTTATACTCTAACAAAATAGAAGATGATTGGGGGTGTTCACCTCCTACTCTCTGGTTAAGTCCCCACAAGAATGTGAGTTCGACAAGATTAATATCCCCTTCTTAGGGATACCTCCTCTTTCTATCCTCTGCATTAAAAACATCAGCAATAAGAATTATAAGACATCAAAAATGAAAATCTAAAAGGGAATAACAAGGAAATAATAACCTATCCCACGCCCTGATTGGGGACATATGGGACCATCATAGGCCACTCCAGTAGGAAGAGGAGTCTATTTCCAATTCTTTACTACTAAAGCATAATCACAGTAGTCTTTATTCGAATTTGGAAAGTTTACTACTAAAGCCCTATTTTCTTGCCTACTTTTTAAATAATAAGTTCCCTCTCCAATAGTAACCCACTTATAGCAATAAATTAACTCTGGAATCCCAATATGAGTCCCATGGAGTTCATTCAACCTATTTACACCATTCACAACCCTCGAGGTATTAGGGTCTACTCTTGCAGGGACTACATCGAAATATTAATAGAAATGAAGAAAAATAGGGTTTGGTGGAAATGTAATACCACACTTAGCTATGAACAAAGTTGGAATCTAATGATCCTCAACCAAAAAGTAAACGTCGATAGGACCATTGGGTATCCCCAAGTCTACCCAAGATGGTTATGTTTTTCACTTTACTCCTCCAGGAAATTCTCATCAATGACGTGAATCATGATTAAGAAAAAAAAAAAGAAAAAAAAAAGAAAAGGAGCTTATAGAGATTTAAGGATTCAACAAGAACTAAAGAAAAAGGCAACAAACGGTCACGCAAGAGATAGTGAGAAGACAAAGAAATGGCGATGGTTTAGGAAGTTTGAGGTAAGTGAGAACAAAGAAAGTTGTGTCCCTTTTATAGCTTACCTCAAAAATGGCAAAAAAAATAATTACATGTCCCAACGATTGACATCCTTACGAAAAATAGCTTCATACGGGAAAAATACCAATGTGCCCTTTGACGGTTCGCTTATTTTTGAATTATTTATAAAAATGACACTCTCCAATAGTACCATCAGATATTTTTACAAGTATGGGAGGTTGGATGTCGACCAAATACCCTAATAGTCTGCTGATCAACTTCTTGAAGAATATACTCCATACTTTCATGCAGGCATCAAGAATGGAGCATTGTGGGCTTTGGTTGTATGTAAAAATCATACTTCCACTTGGACTAATGATGAGCATACACCTGTCATCCAGCACGCTCAACCAACCAACTTGATCGGCTTAAGAGGCATTTAGTCGACTATATTATCGACCAACACCAAAAGGCCAACCAACCAGAATACCAAGCGTTGTTCAAACGAGAACGCCAACTAACTTGGAACAACTAATATCTTAGTCATTGTATGCATATGTAAATGCCTGCCAATATAAAGACATTCCATATTTAGTATTTTCGACCGTTATAAATAGATATCCTTCCCCAACTAATGGGGATAAGTCAATTCGCAACAACTCAAATCACTCATTTCTGAGCTATTATAAACCCTTGAATAAAATAATAGTGGACGTAGGCTTTCCTCAATAGCTGAATCACTTTAAAAACCTTTGTCTTTATGTGTGTGATTTGGGTTACATCTCTTTTATTTATCCGTGATTATAAATTTGGAATCAATCCATTTTTTGACATCAACAATAATCATAAATAAAAATAGAACCCAATTCAAGAACGGGTCGTTCTAGGAATTCTACAGCGACCATGGAATCGAACACTACTACAACTTGATGTCCTACCCACATAGTAATGGGAAATAAAAAGCCTCTAACAAGACGATTTTAAGTGGAATGAAAAATATACTAGAAAAGGATAACGACTCTTAAATGGACGATATCCAGCATGGCTTTTGGTCATATCCAATGACTCCGAGTAGGCCGACTAAGGAAACTCCCTTCGTACGTATATGGAATGAAAGCATTGATGTTTTTAGAAGTAGGCCTATAGACTATGAATACTACGCTAATGGACCAAGGCATGACCGAATTTAGAATTAGGTTTAAGTTAGACCTCGTCGAGGAAAAGAAAAATCAAATGCTCATAAGATTGACGTCGTAGCAATAATATCTCCTGTAAGAGCATAATTTACTCATCGTTTAGGCTATTATAGTTTTTGGCATATCTCGCTACCATTCGAATCGAACTAATACGAAGTTCGAAGATCCAATATCTCCAATTTTTAAGAATCTCCACATCATGAAGGTATAATATTATTAAGTTTAAATTTATTCCTTGAATTTATTATTGGATATTTGATTTTATTAAAACAGGAAAAATGATTTTTTATTTAAAAATCGAGGCATTTTTTTTATTTATTAAAAAAAATTCAAAATATATGTATCTCGTTCAAACGATAGGAAAATATCGTTCAAACGAGTTCCTAGTTTCATTCGAAGTCTCGTTTGAATTTCACTTCGATCGAAAATAAAGCAAGGGTGTACTATTTTAGGTCGTTTGAAGGTCGTTTAAACTTCGTTTAAATGAGATAGCTTGTTCATTTGAATAAGATCCATTCTTATTAGAATGAACTAGTATTCTTGTTTAAACGAGATTCAAAAGTCGTTAGAATGAAGCCGTCATCTCGAAATTTCTGTTCGTCTTATAAATACCTGTTTTGTGTTTATTTTCATTAAGACTTTTCCCAGAAATGATTCTGTATATCTTTTGCAAAAGTTTTTAACCTTTTGAGTTTGAATAACCTTTTTGTTTCACAAATCACATTCCCAGAATATATTTCAGTGAACCAAGTATAAACTCTATAGTTTGTATCCTTGTATCCACAACTTTATGGAGAAGGCATCTCTATGGATGACTTGTGATTCTCGAGGGAATTCACTGTTGAAGATGGAGGACTGAGGTTCTTGTGATTCTTGAAAGGATCATTGTTGAAGGAAATATACAGCTTTGTGATTCTAGAATGGATCATAGTAGATTCCTTTATAGAATTTGAAAGTTGCAATTTGTAAATTTTATAAAGTGAATAAAATGTTTTACCCTGAGGGGATGTTCCTAAAATTCTATTTTGACTGCATGCTTTCTTGATTTACATTTTGAATCACATAGTTCCATTTTCTAGGGCTAATTGAAATAAAAATTTGGTGTGGATTATCATCTGAATTTAATAAGTTAATGCTATTAGATAATTGCGCACTCTCAAATTGGTATCAGAGCTGGTTTCAACAAATTATCATGAGATCCTGATTTTCGCAAAAACATTTTGTGATATCCATTGTTTTGAAAAATTATTTTTTAAAATATTTTGTGAAGGAGAACTTATATAATAGGATGTCAATTTTTGATGGATCGAGCTACGCTTATTGGAAAGCCCAAATGAGATCCACTTTAAAATCCATAGATAAGAGGATTTGGTTAGTATGTGAAAGTGGGTGGACTCCTCCCACGATCAGTGTTGATAATGTCACAAATTCTAAACCCGTATCTTCCTAAACTGATGATGAGTTTAAATGGAGAACTTATAACTCCAGTGACATTAGCGCTACTTCTAGAGCCATCACCCCTGGCGAGTTCTACCATATCATGATGCTCACTACATTTAAGGAAACATGTGATATCCTCCAGTTGACACATGAGGGTACCAATGTTGTCAAGGCTTTTAAGCTTCAAAATTTGAGCACCTAATTTGAGACCATCACTATGTTAGAGTCCTACAGTTTTGATGAATTTTATGCTAGGTTGTCGAACATTGTAAACGCTAGTTTTTTATTAGGTGAGAAAATTCTTGAGACTTGGATCATTAAAAAGATTTTGGGGTCATTACCTTCTCGATTTATTCCCAAGGTTACGGTTCTTAAATATGTAGGGATTTTATACACTCTTAGGTTAGAAGAACTTGTAGTAGACTTTTAGACTTATGAGACAAATATGTTCCCTGAAACCATTAAACCTAAGGATATAGGGGTAGCTTTAAAAACTCAAGATAAGAATAAGTAAAAGGAGAAAGTTAGTGAGTCTAAATTCGAGGGAGATTTTGATATTGATGACCTGGCCTTGTTTGCAAAAAAATTTAAAAAATTTCTCAAAATTTCCAAAAAGAATTCTTTCAATAATTTTTCTTTGAGAAAAATAAAAATAAAGACGAGATCAAGGATATCGGTGTGAAATAGGAAGAGATAATGTGTTTTGAGTGCAAAGGAAAAGGGCACGAGTTATATGAGTGTCCCACTATACGAAAGAGAAAGGGAAAGAAGATTGAAAATAAAGCCACTCTTAGCGATCGTGACATTAAGTCGGTTGATTCAGGGGGAGAATCACCACATGAACCGTGCATTGTGTTCATGTCTAGTCATGTGAGTACTTCTAGTTTGTCCCACAACGATGCGGACACATGTAAACATGAGAGCCTCGATGATGTTTTGAGCCATTCTAGTGAGAGTGGGGAAGAGATTGCTAGCGAGGGAGAAGGAGATCTTCAAAAAGCTTTTTGTGATTTGTACACCGAGACGCTGAAAATAAAAGATTTGAAAATAAGTTTGTCTCTTAGGGTGTTAGATTTGTAGAGAGAGGAGAAAGTTTTGAGGGTGTGTGATGCATCGGCCAGTCAACTCGAGAAGGCGAAGGTTCTTTGAGTGAGCAGTTGATCGTCTTAGGTAAGGAGAAGAAAGACTTAACCAACACTGTGGTTAGTCTCACAGGAGATTTTCAATATGTATTGGATACTTGTGAGAAACTTAAAGCTCATGTATCCTAACTCGAGAGAGATCTCGAACGTACGGGGGAGGTCAAGGTCACTTTAGAGGACACATCTAGGAAGGTAGGAAAGATGATCATCGGTCCCGCTTTAGATAATGTTGAGAGGCTACGAATAGGGTATGATGGTGCGTCCACTTCCCATATTGCACCTGAGCTGATTTTTAGTTTGTGTTACATCCATATGGCCCTCGACGTAACCCACTTAGGCGTCCTAATCCATACAAGGGAGCTCGTCTTAGACGTTTTGAGAGAGGGGTACCTAAGTCCGTTTATGTTCGTTCCCATTGCAAGCAAAGAGATCACCTTAGGGAATTTTTCTTTAAGTTACGGAGAGTGTATCATAGGTATCTTCCATGATATTCTACCACACATCATCCCTCATGTACTCCCACATATGTAACTCTGCATGCTCCCGCACATCACATGAGATATTTTGAGAGTTTTCGAGAGAAAGTTGAGTATTTTGTCAAAACATCACGAGATTGGATGGAGGTTTTTCATAGGATGTCATCTCCTTTGGAGAACTCCTCCAGGTTTAATGATTGAGATTGAGACTTGTTTCTAGCATATGATGCTTTTCATGATTATATCGTATATTCATATTGCTATATAGTATTATCAATTTACTTACATTTTTCATTTTGATACATTTTTCAAAAATTAAAAAAAAGAGTTTTTTCTTAAAAAATACGAAAAGATTTTCGATTTCTTTTTGAGATAAAGTTAAAAAGACAGAACGATTTTATTTTTGATAAACTTTTTGAAAAATTCAAAAAGAGTTTTGTTTTTAAACACCATGTGTGGATGAACATTAATGATGTCCGAGTCATGTGACACCCCGTAATTTTATTGATTTTAAATTGGGAAATAATTGGGATTAATTTAATTATGTTTGGGAAAATTAATCTGGTAAAATAAATATTAATTAGCAAGATAAGGGTTAATGGTTATTTATATTGAATATTACTTAATGGATGAGTAATAATAATGATAAGAAAATATTATAATAGTCGTGAGTAAGAAATACGACAGTTACATTAATTTAGTCGGGACGCGCACATTAGTCGTGTCGGGACTTGATATTATGAGATAAAAAGTAAGTTATTAATGGGTCATCCAAATGGTCATTTTGAGTGTGCCAAAGTGTGCGGAGGGGTCGAAATAGTCAGAAAAGTGCACTCAGGGGTTTAGTTTGGGTCCCAAGATAATTTTAGGCCAAACCGACACCCCGAGTGGGTATTTTGGTCATTTGTATCTTTTAGGAAGGAAGACCCAAAAAAATTCTAATTGTATAAATTCTGGTGGAGTGAGGAAATTAGGGTTAGAAACTTCAAACCTATAGATAGGCCATAGGAGGAAGGAGATAGTAGGTTCCAAAGCCATTATACACCATTCTTGCACCACCGTTGCATAGATCGGGAGGAGAGGAACGTAACCATACCAATTTTTTTTAGAGAGAATCAGACCTTCATAGAAAGGAAAGTATTTATCTTGCTAAATTTGTCAAAGATATACCATCCATGTTAGATTAGGATGAATTATATCGCATATACATGAATGTAGATTTTTATTTGGGATACTTTAATCCTATTCTTGTGTAGAATTCATGCTAGGTTGAAAGGAGTGCGGGTGCGTTCAAATAGAGAGATTATTTAATTAAACTCAGTTTTTATCAGTTAAGTCCTAAACATGCATCTAGTTGTGATTTAAGATGATAAAATCATGCAAGAACATTTAAACGCACACATGTGAGGAAAAATCCCCCAAAGGGGCAAAAACTTTTATTTTCACTATAATTTTGTAAGATACGGTTACATGGAATAATGAAAATACAGTGACACAGAAATATCCACAGGTGTAGGTTCTGATGTCTGCGGCTGGAACTTTCCCTTTCCAGGAGGGCAGTAATGAAGAAGAAGGATAGTCTTCTCCACAAGGGTTGAACAAACACAAGGTTGTGTTCTTGGGTTGCAAACGGATTCACAAAGGTTTGGCAAAGATGTGTGAATCAAAACATGAGTCTTGGGACTCAAAAATATGAAGACTAGATGTATTTGGACTCTCAAAATCGTCTCTCAAAGTCTAGTAAAATAACTCCCCCGAAGTTGGCTTTTATAAGGAAACCAAAAAGAGATTTAATTTTTTGAAACTCTGCCAGCGTACAGGTACCTCGAACCGGTTCGGGTGTACCATGAACCTGTTCACCCCCCGAACCGGGTTGGCTTTTGGTTCGCAGAAAATCGCTGGAACATGGGGCTGAAACACTTAGCATTTTTCAGGGATTTTTTCTCGGAATATTCTCGATTTTCAAAGAGCCATAACTTCTTCAACATAACTCATATTGAGGTGTCATTTCTTCTAGTATCTTTGTTGCGGAGATATCTACAACTTTCCAGTTGACCAGACCTCCGAACGGTGGTTGTAAAATTACCAAAATTCCCCTGAACTTCCATATCTTGCCTTCTTTCACTATTTTGACTTCTCTTGCGTACTACTGGCATTAAGTCCCTAAAATCATGGAACGTGAAGTCGTTGAGGAAGATGTGGGACACATGATGGAGATGATGAATGCTTGATTCCTGGAATTTGGATTGAGGCCATCGTATGAGATCGTATAGGGACGTGCCAAATGTAGCGGCGTATGACATACATAACTGTAAAATATCGGACAAGAGAAATATGTCCTTACAAATCTCCCCCTATGTTTATGCTGGTACATACATAAAAAATCCGAATTATCAAATAACAAAATTGCCTATACAAATCTACCCTTCCATGAACTCAAAACTGGAAAGATACAAATGAATAAGTCTTCATCGTTAGATCTTCAAATCTTCAAAAAAATTTCATCAGGGTGTGTAATTCAGAGATCATCAATGTAGTACCTGCACACATGAGATAAAGCAAATACCAAGTGACGTATCGAGTTTGAAATGAGATAAACTTAGATACCAATTTATGATGAAAACATATGACAAATCTCAAATCTCAAAAACTCCCCCATACTATGATAATTCTTTCTCCACCTTTTTATAATGTCCCCAAATAGACAGATATGAGAAGCAAAAATAAATGCACATGGAGATTGTCACAAGGAAAGAAACTTCTATTTTTGAATTTTTCAAAAATTTTCACACAAAATATACAAACAAAGAAACACACCATGAAAGAACACAGAACAACCAAGTTGATGATAGCGTAAATGTAGTGGTGTGATCAAATTCGATAGGAAAATTAATGCATACAAACATGACATATGTGCACGATGAATATCGTATACTCCTAATGAATGAACTCAAAATCTTCCCTTGGTGTAAAAAGATGGAAATATGAGACATTGACTCAATCAAATCAACCAATCAAAGCTAAAAATGATTTACACACCAATAACGTCCAAAACGATTTAATGCTTTTTTAGGACTTTCAAGGAAGTGCAAACCCGTTTAAATTATCCAACCAAACTCCCTTAGATTTATATTTTGAATAGAGGTAGTCTAAATTCTCAAACTTTCGATAATTGATGGTGAAACCTAATGGCCCATATTTGGCATATATTTCTTTTTGTTGCCTTTAAATTTTTTTGGGCTCTTTTAAACTTTTTGGACCCCGGATAATAAAATTCCTCCATTTTTAGGTCCTTTCTAACGGTGGCCTAGTATTCGCAAAGGCTAAATGAACCTTTCGTAGCCCTTCTCCATTTTCAAATAAACACATAGTCTCACCAAACGGTTTTACACATGCATTCCAATCTTGTCAAGTTTATCGCATATTGTACGTTGTATAGGCATAATTGAGATGGAAATATTCAAGACAATATGAGATAAACCGGTACAATAATCAAATATACCCGTGCATGTATTCAATAAAGGAGATTGGAGCCAAACATGTAGAAATATATCACTAATCACATCTCAAAGACTCCAACTGATGTAAAGCACATGGATGCAATGATGTACCATCTCAAATCACTATCAAACAGTCATGTGGATAAATGGAATGAAATTGTGACCCGGGTATCTTAAATGCTCATCCATAAAAGGTGAAAAAAATACAAAAATCTTTTTGAGCTTTTCAAAAATTTTTGTAAAAAGAAAATCTTTTTGGATTTTTCAAAAAACATAAAAAGTCAAAAGAAATAATACAAATGATACAACCTAGGACTAGGAATCATATGATATGACAATGCATCCTATCCTCGACATGAACCAACCCCTCAGTCAACTCTGCAAATCCTCAAAGATTTTCTAAGACTCTCAAATCTAAGGGCATCTAAAGGTTTTGTGAAAATATCGGCTAACTGATGGTCGGTGGGAACGAAACTCAGGGATACGATTTTCTCCTTAACTAACTGACGTATAAAGAGCTCGCGTATCCTGATGTGCTTTGTACGCAAATGCTGGACTGGATTGCGGGATATGTGTATTGCGCTCGTGTTATCACAGGAAATGGTCATGGTGTCCTGTGAAACCCCATAATCTTCCAGCATTTTCTTCATCCACAAGAGTTACGTGAAACAACTCCCGACGGCGATGTACTCAGCCTCCACAGTGGACAAAGAGATAGAGTTTTACTTCTTACTCAGCCAGCAGACAAGAGCAGAACCAAAATAGAAACACCCACCAGAAGTGCTCATACAACCATCTACATCCCCGACCAAATCAAAAACCGAATAAGCGAACAAACGGTCATTGGTATCAAAGGAATACCAAATACCACATGTGAGAGTTCCACTCACGTATTTGATAATAAGTTTTAGAGCGAGTAAGTGTGACTCTTTCAGGGACTCCTGATATCGTGCACAGACTCCAACACTAAATACTATATCGGTACGACTAGCAGTCAAATAGAGAAGACTACCTATCATACTCCGATACAAGGTTTGCTCTACGTACTTGCCTGAAGTGTCCTTACTAATATTGATAGAAGTACTCATAGGTGTACATGCATGCTTAGCGGAGTTTAAACCAAATTTCTTCACTAGGTCTCTAGCATACTTGGATTGGAAGATGAACATCCCATCCTCTAGCTGACGAACCTGGAGACCAAGGAAGAAAGCAATCTCACCAACCATGCTCATCTCAAACTCACTTTTCATCTCCTCCTCAAAGTGGTGAGCATGCTGGGAGCATGTGGATCCAAAGACTATGTCGTCCACATAGACCTAGGCAACTAAAATAGCACCGTCATCTCTCCTGACGAACAATGTTATATCAACTCTCCCTGTCTTGAAGCCACGGGCTAAGAGATAGGAAGTAAGCCTCTCGTACCATGCATTGGGTGCTTGCTTCAAACCATACAAGGCTTTCCTCAGATAGTAAATGTGCTCTGGGTTCTTAGGGTCTTCAAACCCTTTTGGTTGTTCCACATAAACCTCCTCCTGTAGAATGTCATTTAGAAAGGCACTCTTAACATCCATCTGATATAACTTGAAGCGCAGATGACATGCGATGGCGAATAGTAAGCGGATGTACTCAAGCCTCACAACAGGAGAAAATGTCTCCCCAAAGTCTACACCCTCTATCTGTGTGTAGCCTGAAGCGACCAACCTAGTCTTGTTTCTGATTATGGTTCCATTTTCGTCCATTTTATTTTGAAAATCCACCTGGTACCAATCACATTAGTCTCACTAGGTTGGGGGACAAGTTCCCAGACATTGCTCTTTTTAAACTGAAGCAACTCATCTTGCATAATAGATATCCAGTGTTCATCCTTGAGTGCTTCTTTGTGATTCTTGGGCTCGACTTTGGATGTCTAGTAAAAATGGCTAACAACGTTCTCTAGCTGAGCACGAGTCTTGACCCCTAAAGTGGGATCACCAATAATGGAGGCAGGGTCATGACTCTTGCGAACCCAAGCAGGTGTGTCCCCTAAAACAGGAATAGGATCCACAGAGTGTGGGTGAGGGGAAAGTAAATCACTGTCAGAAAAGTCCTCATCCTCACATTGAAGGTTAGGATCAATAACCGTCGGAGGTTCATCATCTTGCACGGTGATGTTTATTGAGTCCATAACCTTAGAGATCTTTAAGTTAAAAAAACGGTACGCTCTACTACTTGAAGAATATCCTAACAATATTCCCTCATCGCTACGGGAGTCAAACTTTCCTAATTTCTCTCTATCCCGTAGGATGTAGCATTTACTCCCAAAGATACGAAAATATGCAAGGTTGGGTTTCTTGCCAGTCCACATTTCATAAGGCATCTTAAGTGTGTGTGGACACAGGTATACCCTATTCACCGTGTGGCATGCAATAGACATTGCCTCTGCCTAAAATCTTTTAGAAACTCAACGACCTAGAATCATAGATCTAGCCATTTCCTGGATCGTCCTATTATTTCTCTCAACAATCCCATTTTACTGAGGAGTCTTCACAGAAGAAAACTCATGTTTTATCCCAATGCTATCACAGTAAATATCTACCTTTGCTTCCTTAAATTCTGTGTCGTTGTCACTACGTATCCTGTTAGTATTGACTCCGTGTTGGTTTTGTAGGACACGACACTTGGTCGTTAAAAACCCTACAACATCGAATTTCTCTCTCAGAAAACCTACAATCGAATATCTGGAGAAATCGTCTACTATCAAGAGGATATACCTCTTACTACCCAGACTCTCAGTACGAGTGGGACCCATAAGATCCATGTGAATCAGCTCAAGTACACGGGAGGTGGTAATGGAATGCAGCTGCCTATGGGGGTAACGGATTTGCTTTCCCAACCGACAGGGTCCACACAAACCATGGAAGTTGTCTTTCCAAGAGATGGTAAGCCACCAAGAGATGGTAAGCCACGAACTAGGTCCTTTTTATCTAAACGAGTCAAATCTCTAACGTTCACGTGACCTAGACTTTGGTGCCACAGATCCATAGGAGTGATCGTGGCGCTGTTACAGACAAGTGACGATGTGGGCTCAGTCCCATAGTAAGTATCCTCTATCCTCTATCCTCACCCCTCGCACTAAAAGTTTACCGACTTGATTATAGACATTACACGCGTACCGGTCAAACTTTATGGCAGAGTCAGCGTCACACAGTTGGCTAATGCTGAGAAGTTTTGCTTTCAAAACTTTGACGTACAAAACATTCTCTAGCTTAGGAAATCCTGGTAACTCTACTGTACCTCGTCCTACAATGCTAGATTTACTCCCATCTGCAAAGGTGACTCTACCATCCTTATAATCCTTAAGGTAGGTAAAAAAAGAGGCATCACCTGCCATATGTCTGGAGCACCCACTATCAAAATACCACTATGAGGTATTATGTGCTTTGAGAGAGACATGGACAACAAGGGCTTTCTTATATTTCTTAGGTAGCCAGGAAGTGGTAACCTTTTGTTTACCCTTGTTGTTGTTGGTTTTAGCCGGGATGTGAGAAGCATTCACTGACGGCAAAGACATCCGTCTGAATTCTTCCATCAAACTCTGTGATATGGCAGCTAAAAACTCAACATGCTCTCTCAGACTAGCAAAATCATCAGTATGTACAGAAGAATGCAGTCTTAGGTAGCCTCATTAGTATAAAAACTCCCTGAGGTGGCCTTTTCTTTTGCAGTACGTACAGAAGAACACAGTCTTAGGCAGACCTAAGTTTTCTTTTCTTGGTCAAACTCTCCTTCGTGGTTTTTGACGATGGTCATATGGAGTTATAGCAAACTCAGGAACTGGTCCAGGTGAAATTTGGGACGTGGAGGCATCATCATAACCTATTCCCTGCATATCACCAAAACCTAAAGTTGGGACGAGGAGCATCTTTCCCATCTTTCCTGATCTGTCCTTGATTTGAACCTTGACTTTCCGTGCTCTCTCAAGATCATGAGTAAGCTGGGCAATAAGGGCTTATAGTTTCTTCCGAGTCTCCAGAGAGGAATGGAGCTCACTCGTAAGACTAGCCACTTGTTTAGTCAAATCCCCTTTCTCTTTCTCAAAACCACACTCTCTCTCTCTCTCTCTCTCTCTCTCTCCAAACAGTCTCTCTTTCTAAACAAACTTTCTTTCTCTTCACAGGTAAATTCTCTCTCACTCAAAGTAGTGCAGGTGGAGGACTCTTTCTCTAGCTTTTCCTAAATCTCCCTCTAAAGCGGTGATCCTTAGAACTAACGCTTTGTTACGCTTTTTAGTTTTAAAAGACTCAGAATATAACTCAGCGTACGCGCGTTGAAGGTCACTCTCGCTCTCAGTTGCATCATCCTGCCCCTCACTCACATCACTCTCACTGTCAATGTGTCCTTGTGAAGTAGAATCCTCATCGTCGTGAGGAGTACTAGAAGTGCTCACATGACTAGCCATGAATGTGGTAAAGTTACACTCACGCGGTGACTCGTCTCCAGAGTCCACCGACTCAACCTCACTGTCGTCACTAAGGGTAGCGTTAAGGACAGCTTTTCCCTTTCTCTGTTCAGCCTAGTAGCACACTCAAAAGCTCTATGACCCCTACCATCGCACTCAAAGCATCTCTCACTCTCTTTTTTAGGGGGATCTTTAAAATCTTTTTGATTTTTCTTTTCAAACTTATTTTTCTCAAACTTCTTGTTATCTTTGAAATTACCATTTTTCTTGAATTTGAGAATTTTCTTGAAATTTTTAGCAAACAGGGCCAAATCATCTAAATCAAAGTCACACTCAGAATCTGACGTATCTATCTCTCCTTTTATAGATGACTCCCTCTTTCTTGCCGACCCCTCACTTTTTCTCTCTTGGGCATTAAGTTCAATTCCCTTATCTTTAGGTTTGATCGATTTCGAAAACATATCAATTTCATATGTTTGCAAGTCTCCTACAAGTTCCTCCAATTTTAGCGTATTTAAATTACCCGTAGAATTTAGCACAGTGACTTTAGGGATAAAACGCTTAGGCAGTGATCTAAGAATCTATTTAACAACTCTAGCAGTAGGAATGTGTTCACCAAGATTAAAGCTAGTATTAACAACATCAGACAGCCTAGCATAAAAATCATCAAAACATTCAGTTTCATGCATGGTGATGGTTTCAAATTGAGTTGTTAAATTTTGCAGTTTAGACTCTTTCACAGCATTGGTTCCTTCATGGGTAAGTTGCAAAACATCCCATGCCTCTTTTGACGTGGTTCACGTCATTATTCGTTTGAACTCACCAGGTGTGACGGATCCAGAAATAGCACTTAAACCCTTAGAATTAAAAGATGACCATTTAAATTCTTCTTCAGTCCAAGTAGTGACAGGTTTTAAATTGGTCACGTTTTCAACAGTGACGGAGGGAGGTGTCCACCCTCTTTCAACCAAAATCCAGACACGTTCATTAATGGATTTTAATGCAGATCTCATGTGGGCATTTCAGTATGCATAGTTTGTCCATTCAAAAACTGGCATTTTATTATATAATTTCTCCATTATGAACACACTTGTTTTCAAAAATTAATTTTTCAGAAAATTGATATCTTAGAAAAATTTTGCGGAAATTACACGGTAAGGTTGTGTAATTGGCCCTGATACCAATTTGAAAGGAGTGTGCATGCATTCAAATAGAGAGATTATTTAATTAAACTCAGTTTTTATCAATTAAGTCCTAAACATGCATCTAGGTGTGATTGAAGATGATAAAATTATGCAAGAACATTCAAACACACACATGTGAGGAAAAATCCCCCCAAGGGGAAAAATCTTTTATTTTCACTATAATTTTGTAAGATACGATTACACGGATTACAATGAAAATACAGTGACATAGAAATACCTGCAGGCGTCGGTTCTGATGTCGACGGCTGGAACTTTCCCTTTCCAGGAGGGAAACAATGAAAAAGAAGGACGGTCTTCTCCACTAGGGTTGAACAAACACAAGGTTGCATTCTTGGGTTGTAAACGGATTCACAAAGGTTTAGCAAAGATGTGTGACTCAAAACACGAGTCTTGGGACTCAAAAATATGAAGACTAGACGTATTTGGACTCTTAAAATCGTCTCTCAAAGTCTTGTAAACTAACTCCCCCGAAGTTGGCTTTTATAAGGAAATCAAAAAGAGTTTTAATTTTTTGAAACTCTGTCAGCATACCAGTACCTCGAACCGGTTCTCCCCCCGAACCGGTTTGGCTTTCGATTCGCAGAAAATCGCTGGAACATGGGGCTGAAACACTTAGCATTTTCAGGGATTTTTTCTCAGAATATTCTCCATTTTCAAAGAGCCATAACTTCTTCACCATAGCTCAGATTTGGGTGACGTTTCTTCCAGTATCTTCATTGTAGAGAGCTCTACAACTTTCCAGTTGACCGGACCTCCAGAAGCTATCTATAAAATTACCAAAATGCCCTTGAACTTCCATATCTTGCTTTCTTTCACTATTTTGACTTCTCTTGCATACCACTTGCATTAAGTCCCTAAAATCATGGAACGTGAAGTCGTTGAGGTAGATGTGGTACACATGATGGAGATTATGAATGCTTGATTCTCGAAATTTGAATTGAGGCTGTCGTATGATATCGTGTAGATACGTGCCAAATATAGCGGCGTACGACATACATAAATGTAAAATATCAGACAAGAGAAATATGTCCTTACATATGTGTAATTTCTTACATAAGTAGAACGAATATGAATAATTAACATGTTGAATTTATGAAGAAATCTAGGTTTATGGGGAAATTCTTGAGCAAGATGATTTTCTAGGGTTTTCTGAAATTTAATGTTGGTTAAATTCTATTTAAAGGATTTTATTGATGATTTAGTGATGTATTTAAGGTAAAAATCACTGGTATACGTTGGAATAATGTTTAGTAAAATTGTTTTGGAGTTTGGGTTTAAATCATGGAGTTTTAGAGGGATAACAATGGTATACAAATAGTAACAGTGAAGAAGATGAACCTAAGTACAGCGAATCGGTTTGCATGTACCGCTAAACCAGCTCAAATGTCCCCTCGAACCGGTTCAGGGGACCTTATATTTCTAAAATTCATTTTTGTTGAATTGATAGGCTTGAGTTGATGATTACTTCCCACATGAAGAGAGTTTGGAGCAGCAATGTAGGTTATATATTTCATGAGTGATCTCACCAGTTATGATCGATACGAGACAACCGCAGGGCTTAGTTTAACATTTAAATTTTTGTTAGTAAAATAGAATGGGTGACGACAAGTGAAATGGAATATACGATCGAACCAGCAATGGACGCATATTTTTGTTACTGAAATAACTCAATGGAGTGAGTAGGATTATGCGAGTAGTGGGGGAAAATACTCGAGAAGTATATGGTGAATAATTTAATGGAAAATTTAAAATACGTAGGATATTCGAATATTATATATATATATATATATATATATATATATATATACTACGTACGAGATATATGCTATATGTTGAGGGTATACCTATAGTGATGATATTATATGTTTATACATAGGATGTGCGAATGACTATTGTGTGACTTATTATGTGTATGACATACCTACGCTGCTTCCTATCGTGGGAGGTTTAAAAAGGGGACAGTCTTATCCCGATGAGTCATCTTGGGGGATTTTAGACTTGTACCTCAGAACATAGAACTTAGGGATGAGCACTGCTTGTGTGAATGAGGGTGTTCCCGGTCATTTGGGTGCATAGGTATGTGCATATCCCAAAGGTCTAGAACTATGTTTGCCTCCAATTATGTGTGAATTGTATATTGTGGTTTGAGAGTAATTACGAACCGATATTCCTTATTTAGTACATGATGTACCGGAACTTGATAGTAGAGTATGCACGCACCGCAGGTCTCAGCCTAGGGGTGCGGTATTAGTATATATATAAATAAAGTGATAAAAATATATATATTTTTGATTTATCCTACTGTGTGTACTTAGTATATGAGAAAGATAATGATACCTAAACTAACCTAAGTATGTGGGAACTTAGCATGTATATGGTGAATTCTTAATTGATTCAAGAGATATAGGAAAACAAATCAATAACGTATTGTATGGGTAATACGGGTGGGCACTACGAGTTAGTCTGTGTAGTAAGATAGTTGACTTGAACTCATAACTCGGTTGGATTAGTAGAATATGTTAGGAGTGCAAAATAGCCGAGGGGTGAAGACCTCAAGTGAGAGCACCTGAAACTAACATGTATATAATATTTGCAGATTCTACATTTTAAATGCTTGCAAATATTTTTAAACTGTTGTACTCGGGCTCTGACCCATTTTCCAAATCTATTTTGAAACAACCATTTTAGGTTCCCAGCCACAGGGACGCCCAACTTAGTAGTTCATTCTCATTTGAAGTGCTCCAGTTTTTGTGGACGATTGTAAGACCTTGGTAGTAGGCACCTCCATTCCTTTTAGATCGTATGCATCATTTTGTCTATTTCAGTCGAGCATGTTTCCCCCATCTTCTACTAGTAGTTATTTTCAGAGACACCGTACTTCATTTATTTTTAGTTGTTGGATTCAATTTTAGATATAGATTATTGTATTGGAGTTTCAGGCTGGAGTGTTTGTTCCAGTCATATCTTATTTGATTAAGTTATTTCTCTATTTATGATGTTGGTAATTTGGAATGGTGAATGTGGTTTATTTATTTCAGATCATTGCATGTTAATTTCAAAGATTAAAATTTGACACCAACTTAATTAACTAATGCAAGTGATTAGTAATTAACTATTTTTAACTGTGATGCTAAGAATGAACCAATTGGATATTCTGTTTTAATTTGATAAAGGACTGATCACCCAATATTTAATTGGGCGGGGTGTCACAGATGGTATCAGAGCATCAGGTTCTAGTTTCTTTAGGATCTGTGCTGCTTACAACGATTTTTTACGTAGCATTATTTGATATAGAGCCCTATTATTAGGACTGTTGTATTCTTTATTACGCAATTATGCCTTCAGCCATATTACGACATAGTGAAATGTGGATTGATGGAAAATGATTTCTCTTTTCAAATGCCTCCTCGATGTGCACCACGAGCCACCCTAGAGGCATAGCCAGAGCCTCAGCCAAATCCATCCCAGGGTACTATGAATGCTGCGTAGGTTGTCACCGTAGTTGCCTAGGCAGTTAATGAAGCATTAACTACAGTTGCATAGTAGGCACTACCCCAGACACACGTCGTGGAAGCATCTCAGATGCAGGCGTTCCTTTCTTCTTGGGAGCATGTTAGAGATGCCTTCCAGAAGGCACACCCTCTTCAGTTCTAGGGGATTTTAGACATGGTGGTTGTGAGCCAATGGAATAAACACATCTAGAGGCATTTGAAGATGTACGAGTGCACGGATGTTTAAAGGCAGATTCTAGCTACATTTAAGCTAATTAGGTTGGCACAACAATGGTGGGAGTCTATTACCATCGCGAAAGAGAGAGACAGTATACCTATACAAGAGTTATGGGAGCGGTTTGATCGCAAATATTTCCCATTCTCCATCCAGGCAGAGATTAGGCAGATACTATTAGATCTCACCCAAGAGGGGAAGACCATGGTTGAGTATGAGGAAGAATTGACGAGGTTAGCTAACTTTGTTCCTATCAAGGAGAAGAGGATACAATTATTTACTGATGGTCTTACTTGGAGGATCTAACAACATATGTTGGGGATTTGAATACATACAGTGAGGTGTTGAATGATGCTCTGTTACATTGCCAGGACACCACTTTTATGTTAAAGGGAGAAAATGAGCAAGAGAGTCCAATCAGTAGGACATGACTGGGGGTAGCAGTGTCGTTGGGGCACAGTCGACTTAGAGTTAGCAGAGGCAGGATAAGCAGGGTCCCCATCAGAGGGATGCTGCTAAGAGGTTTCGTTCTGGGGATTTTTAGCAAGGACAGGGTGAATTCAAGGAAGGCCACCAGGTCCAGTAGGGTCAGTCGGGCCAGGGTATGGGCGGTAATGGACAATAGGGTTGAGGCCAACAGGGACATAGGGGAAGAAATTTTACGAGCTGGTGTTTCATTTGTGGCAGGACTGTCCACAAATGACTTGCCCTGATAAGGGCAGGGTTCAGCAGCAGCAGGGAGGCCTCGAGCAGCCTCCTAGACCTATCTTCCTCGTCGCCCTCCCATCACTAGCACCCGTACCCATAGCCGCATTACCTACAGCATCAGCCGTTCCTTCAGCCCCACCTCAGTAGGGGCAGTTACAGTATTGGTGCGTGTATCACGTCCACCAGGCTGTAGCTTCATAGGGGTCACTCGCTATTGTGGGTACGTTTCTTATCCGTGGAACTTTTGGGTGCATTTTATTTGACACTTGGGCTTCACACTCATTTACATCTACTATATTTACACAGGCCGCAGGGTTGTTATATACGACAGACAATACACTTACGTGTGTAGATTCACCATTGGGTAATGGGACGTTGATATTCTTTATATGTCGGGGAGTGAGTATAAATACTAGGAGATTGTTTTTGCCTGTTGATATGATTGTATTAGATATGTCAGAGTACGACGCCATCATAGACATGGATTGGCTAGCTGTGTATAGGGTCATGATTAACTGCTATAGTTGGAGTATAGTGTTTGCAATCCCCGACCAGGGGATATTTTTGGTGGTGATGCCTCGTCCTGAGGGAGGATTGTCCAATAATTTCTACTACATAGAGGATGAGACCTCTCAGGGGGTGGTGATTTACCTTGATTCGATCCTAGTCATTTGTGAGTTTGCCGAAGTGTTTCAGGAAATACCGTGATCTCCCCTAGTAGAAAGATTGTGCACTGTATCATATGTATCCTATGGAGATGAGGGAGCTATGAGATCAGATTGAGAAACTGTTGGTGTAGGGTTTTATATTTTTTAGCACGTCGTCGTGGGGTGCCCCAGTATTGTTCGTGAAGAAAAAAGATGGGTCTTTACGCTTGTGTGTTAATTACCGAGAACTGAATAAAGTCACAATACGGAATAAGTATCCGTTTCCCCGAATCAATGACTTGTTCGATCAGTTGAGAGGAACCCCCTACTTCTCTAAGATCAATTTGAGATTCGAGTATCACCAGTTGCACATCCGTGAGCAGGTCGTGTCTAAGACGTCCTTATTGATGAAATATGGATCATACAAGTTTTGGGTTATGCCATTTGGGATAACCAATGCGTCAGCCGTGTTTATTGACTTGATGAATAACATGTTCAGAGAGTTCTTAGATCAGTTTGTCATTGTCTTCATTGATGACATTTTGATTATTTCCTGAATCGAGGAGGAGTATGCCAAGAATTTATGTTGGGTCTTATAGACACTGTGTGAGCATCAGTTGTATGAAAAGTTTAAGAAATGCGGGTTCTGGGTACGTGAGGTGCAGTTTTTAGGGAATATTATTTCGGAATTGGGGATATCGCTGGACTTGAGCAAGGTTTCAGCAGTGAGAGAGTGGGGAAAGACCATGACACCGACAGAGCTGCGCAGTTTCTTACGGTTAGCTGGGTACTACAGACGGTTTATTAGGAGATTCTCGAATATTGCAGGTCTATTGACTAATTTGACTCGCAAAGGTGTACCGTTTGTCTGAGATGACGCTTATGAGTTGGCTTTTGATGAGCTGAAGGACAAGTTAACTTTATCACCCATACTCCCACTACCCAGGGAAGGAGTAAAGTATTTTATTCTCACGAACGCGTCCCTACATGTACATAGGGGTGTGTTACAGCAGGAGGATAAGGATATAATGTATGCTTCTCGTAAGCTTAAGCCTCTTGAGAGCAATTACCCCACCCACGACTTGGAGTTAGTGGTAGTTGTGTTATTACTGCGGATTTGGAGACACTATTTACTGGAAGAGAGAGTTCGCCTGTTCACAAATCATAAGTCACTGCAGTATTTGTTCACTCAGAGAGAGCTGAATATGCGTCAGCGCAGGTGGCTTGAATTTATGAAAGATTACCAGTTTGACATCCAATATCACCCGAGAAAGGCTAACGTGTGGCAGACGCATAGATCCGTAGTCCAGTAGGGGGTGTAGCTGAAGTGTGGAAGGTGAAATGTAAGGAGTTGGGACATCAGGATTCAGTAGCCCGATCATTTATGTAAATTTTGACCGTCACTCCTCAGATTGTCACGAGAGTGGTACCAACACACGCAACGAATCCATTTTTTCAGGAGCGAATCAGACAGCTAGGGGAGTCGAGTCGTACTCTGTTAGCTCAAAAGGAGATTTACGGTTCAACGGGAGATTGATTGTCCCTAAGGGGTAAGATTTATGACACGTAATAATAGCAGAGGTACACGGGTTGTGGTTTGCGGAACATACTGGTGGGGATAAAGTGTACCAAGACATGAGACGATAGTACTGGTGGAGTGGGATGAAGAAAGAATTGCTGAGTTTATTTTAAGGTGTACCACTAGTCAGTTGGTGAAAGTGGAGCATCAGAAGCCGACAGGGGTTCTAAGCCGTTAGAGATCCTGATGTGGAAATAGGAGAGCATTTTCATGTATTTTATTTCTGGGTTACCTACTTCACAGAGAGGTCATAATTCCATATGGGTAACAGTGGATTGGTTGACCAAGGTGGCTCACTTTCGACCAGTTCAGATTGATAACACTACGAGACAGTATGCTCAAATTATCATTGCTGAGATCGTGAGATTTCATGGGGTGCCATTACATATTATTTCCAACAGGGACAAGATTTCCGTGTCTCAATTTTGGGAGAGTTTCCAGGAGGCTATGGGTAACGAGTTGAGGTTGGGTACGGTTTATCACCCGCAGATGGACGGGACACAGAAAGGACTAATCAGATGTTGGAAGATATGCTCCAGATGTGCATCCTTGGTTTTAGAGGAGGTTGAGAGTAGTATCTTCCACTGGTGGAGTTCGTGTATAATAACTCCTACCAGTTCACGATTGGCATGGCACCATTCGAGGCGATGTACGGTAGACCTTGTCGTTCACCCGCTTATTGGTCGGAGGTGGGGGACAACAAGCTTCTCGGGCTAGAGTTGATTCAGGATACGTCGGCCAAGAATGAGTTGATTCGGAGCCGTATATGGATAGCCCAGGACCGACAGAAGAGTTATGCGGATGCTAAGAGGTATTTCTGGGAGTTTAATGTGGGGTATAAGGTGCTGTTACGTGTATTTCCTATGAAGGTGATAATGAGGTTCGGGAAGAAAGGAACTTGGCATCGAGATTCGTGGGGTCATTACCTATCATTGAGCGGATTGAGACAGTGTAATACCCCATAATTTTGAGGGCTTTATTTATGAATATGGTATATAATTTTACAAATATTATTATTTTATTAATCGGGATATTGATATTATATTTATTTTTATTTGAAATGAATCGAATATTTAAATTCAAATTTAATTGACTTTTGGACATTTTGTAATGGTTTAAATATGTAAAGTTAATAATTTTGAATTAAAGGGCAATATAGTAATATGCGTTAGCTTAGTCTCCAAGCAAGGGTTTGTGAGAGAGACTATATAAGGAATATTATGGGTGATTATAAGGAAAGGGAGATGAAAAAGAGAGGCAAAAAACGAAATCCAAAGAGGAAAAAACGAGTGGAATGAGAAGAGCCAATTTGGAATGTTTAAATCTTCTTTTTGAGTGCAATCGAATGAGATTTGAGAAAAACTCAAAACACATACCTAACCCAATTTTTCATCTAGAATTCAAATCTGAAGTCGGATCAGCGATTCGAATAATTTTTGGAGCTGATTTTTCTGAGTTTTTAAAATAGGACTATTTGAGGTTATCTCGTGTTGGGGCTAGAATATGATTTGATTATTTTCGCGAGAGGAACATGATGGTGCTATCAGATTTTGAGTCTGATTTGTATGTGACGATTTATGCAATGATTTTAAGGTATTGGGTTTTACACAATATGCTCCTTTAAATTTCGTGAGTTTATTTCGTTGATTTCTTATTAATTGGACTCATATTTGAATTGATAAATTCATTGAAATCTGGAAAAATAATTGTTGAATTATTTTGATTCACGTGGTATCATTATGTTATTGTTGAGCATGTTGTCATGAGATTTTAATATGGCATGGAGGTTGGACACCCGCCAAAATTCCTACTTCCCGGGGCTATGTCTTGATAAAGCATATGCGGATGGGGTGAGGCCTGGTGACCCATTGATGTGTTGTTGAGAAATTTATTGATAAATTCTATTGAGATTCGCATTTGATTTGAATATTCGTACTCGTGTTGGTACGTTTTATTCATCGCTAACATATATTTGTTGAGCATATTTCATGTCGTGTTGTGTACTTCCCCATATTTTCTTTTAGTTGGCAGGTTAGCGTGAATTTGAGCGCTATGGACCAATTGGGATGATTTTAGCGTGGATTATTTTGGGAAGAATATTTTTGGAAGATTTGTATTATTTTATTATGTTGTATAGAGCATTGGTGATTTATATTATTTCAAGAGACTTTGTTGTACTTAATTTGAAGATTGAGATTAGTGGATTCTCTCTTATTTTAATTGTGGATTCTTTTAAATGCTCTATACCTTGCTTTTTATGGATTTAGTTTAGTGTTATTGATAGTGGCACTTCTCTCTGCTCTCCCCGGGCGGGCGGGGTGTTACAGATGATATTAGAGCTTAGGTATACGACAACCATCGGGTCTTGGATATTGGGTCTAGCATGCGGGTTAGACATGTTTTCTTTGGAGATAGAAAATTTTGAAGATGTTTAGAATTAATTTTAGGGCTTTAGTGTGTGATTTTTGGGAAATAAAATCGAGTAACATTTTATTTCGAGCGTTAGGTTTCGTCGAATTTCGAGGACGAAATTCCTTTTCAAGGGGGAAGTATGTAATACCCCATAATTCTGAGGGCTTTATTTATGAATATGGTATATAATTTTACAAATATTATTATTTTATTAATCGGGATATTGATATTATATTTATTTTTATTTGAAATGAATCGAATATTTAAATTCAAATTTAATAGACTTTTGGACATTTTGTAATGGTTTAAATATGTAAAGTTAATAACTTTGAATTAAAGGCAATATAGTAATATGCGTTAGCTTAGTCTCCAAGCTAGGGTTTGAGAGAGGGACTATATAAGAAATATTATGGGTGATTATAAGGAAAGGGAGATGAAAATGAGAGGCCAAAAACGAAATCTAAAGAGGAAAAAACGAGTGGAATGAGAAGAGCCAATTTGTAATGTTTAGAATTTCTTTTTGAGTGCATTCAAATGAGATTTGAGAAAAACTCGAAACACATACCTAGCCCAATTTTTCGTCTAGAATCCAAATCTGAAGTCAGATCAGCGATTCGAATAATTTTTGGAGCTGATTTTCTGAGTTTTTAAAAAAGGACTATTTGGGGTTATCTCGTGTTGGGGCTAGAACATGATTTGGTTATTTTTGCGAGAGGAACGTGATGGTGCTATCAGATTTTGAGGCTGATTTGTATGTGACGACTTATACGATGATTTTAAGGTATGGGATTTTACACAATATGCTCCTTTAAATCTCGCGAGTTTATTTCGTTGATTTCTTATTAATTGGACTCATATTTGAATTGATAAATTCATTGAAATCTGGAAAAATAATTATTGAATTATTTTGATTCATATGGTATCATTATGTTGTTGTTGAGCATGCTGTCATGAGATTTTAATATGGCACGGAGGTTGGGCACCTGCTAAAATTCCTGTTTTCTAGGGCTATGTCTTGATAAAGCATATGCGGATGGGGTGAGGCCTGGTGGCCCATTGATGTGTTGTTGAGAAATTTATTGATAAATGCTATTGAGATTCACATTTGATTTGAATATTTGTACTCGTGTTGTTACGCTTTATTCATCGCTAACATATATTTGTTGAGCATCTTTCATGTCGTGTGGTGTACTTCCCCATATTTTCTTTTAGTTGGCAGGTTAGCTTGGATTTGAGCGCTATGGACCAATTGGGATGATTTTAGCGTGGATTATTTTGGGAAGAATATTTTTTGAAAGATTTGTATTATTTTATTGCGTTGTATAGAGCCTTGGTGATTTATATTATTTTGAGAGACTTTGTTGTATTTAATTTGAAGATTGAGATTAGTGGATTCTCTCTTATTTTAATTGTTGATTCTTTTAGATGCTCTATACCTTGCTTTTGATGGATTTAGTTTATTTTTATCATAATAGCACGTTGTGTGTCTTTTTCCAGTGCGAGGGTGTTACAGACAGTTGCATACAGACTTGGGTGACCGGAGCATTTGCATCGAATTCATGATGTATTTCATATTTCTTCGCTTAGGCGGTATCTTCGGGATGAGTTAGCTTACACTCACATTGCTATGAAGGAGATCGATTTGCAGCCCAAAATTTCATATGTGAAGAGGTCGGTTGCTATCTTGGACCATAAGGAGAGGAGGCTCATGTCGAAGGTAGTTCCACTTATACGGGTTCAGTAGGGGAATCATAATGCCGACGAGTCCACTTGGGAGCGCGAGGATGAGATGTGAGAAAAGTTTCCAGAGTTATTCATACCAATTATTTCCATCTTTTGAATTTCGAGATGAAATTCCGTAATTAGGGGGAAGTATTTAACACCCCGTAATTTTATTGGTTTTAAATTGGGAATTAATTCAATTATATTTGGGAAAAATAATCTGGTAAAATAAATATTAATTAACAAGATAAGAGCTAATGTTTATTTATATTGAATATTACTTAGTGAATGAGTAATAGTAATGATAATGAAATATTGTAATAGTCGGGAGTGAGAAATACGACAGTTACATTAACTTAGTCGGGACGCGCACATTAGTCGTGTCGGGACTTGATATTATGAGATAAAAAGTAAATTATTTACGTGTCATCCAAATGGTCATTTGGAGTGTACCAAAGTGTCCGTAGGGGTCGAAATAGTTAGAAAAGTGTACTCAGGGGTTTAGTTTGGGTCCCGGGATAAATTTAGGCCAAAAATGACACCTCAGGAGGGTATTTTGGTCATTTATATTTCTGAGGAAGGAAGACCCACGAAAATTCTAAGTGTATAATTTTTGGTAAACCTATAGAGAGGCCATATGAGGAAGTAAAAAGGAGGTTCCAAAACCATTATACACCATTCTTGCACCACAAGCACCACTATTGCATAAATAGGGAGGAAAGGAACGTAACCATACCAATTTTCTGCAAAGAATCAGTCCTCCATACCAAGGCAAGTATTTTTATCTTGCTAAATTTACAAAAGATATACCATCCATGTTATATTAGGATGAATTATATCGCATATACATGAATCATGATGTTTATTTGGCATACTTTAATCCTATTCTTGGGAAGAATTCATGCTAGTTGTAATTCCTTACATAAGTATAACGAATCTGATGAATTAGCATGTTAAATTTATGAAGAAATCGGGGTTTATGTGAAAATTCTTGAGGAAGATGATTTTCTAGGGTTTTCTGAAATTTAACATTGGTTAAATACTATATAAAGGATTTTATTGATGATTTAGTGATGTATTTATGTTAGAAATCATTGGTATATGTTGGAATAATGTTTAGTAAACTTGTTTGGAGTTTGGGTTTAAATCATGGAGTTTTAGGGGGCTAACAATGGTGTAAAAATCGTAACAACAAAGAAGATGAACCCAGGTACAACGAACCTGTTGGCATGTACCCCCAAATCGGTTCACATGTCCCCTCGAACCGGTTCGAGGGACCTTGTATTTCTAAAATTCGTTTTTGTTGAATTTTGATAGGCTTAAGTTGAAGATTTCTTCCCAGATGAAGAGAGTTTGGAGTAGCAATGAAGGTAAGATATTTCACGAGTGATCTCACCAGTTATGATGGATAAGAGAGAACCACGGGGTTTAATTTAACTTTAAAATTTTTGTTAGTAAAATAGAATGGGTGATGACAAGTGTAAGGGAATATACGACCGAACCAGCAATGGACGAATATTTTTGTTACTAAAATAACTCAATGGATCAAATAGGATTATTCGAGTAGTAGAAAAAATACTCGGGAAGTATACGGTGAATAATTTATTGGAAAATTTAAAATGCGTAGGATATACGTGTTATATATACATATATACTACATATGAGATATATGCTATATGTTGAGGGTATACCTATAGTGATGATATTATATATTTATACATAGGATGTGAGAATGCATATTGTGTGACTTATTATGTGTATGAAATACCTACGCTACTTACTATCGTGGGAGGTTTAAAAAGGGGACTGTCTTATCCTGATGAGCCATCATGGGGGATGTTAGACTTGTACCTCAGAACATATAACTTAGGGATGAGCACTACTTGTGTCAATGATGGTGTGCCCGGTCATTTGGTGCGTAGGTATGTGCATAGACCAAAGGCCTAAAACTATGTTCGCCTCCAATTATGTGTGAATTGTATATTGTGGTTCGAGAATGATTCCGAACCGATATTCCTTATTTAGTACGTGATGTACCCGAACTTGATAGCAGAGTATGCACGCACCGCATGTCTCAGCCTAGGGGGTGGTATTAGTATATATATAATTAAAATGATTAAAATATATGTACTTGTAATTTATCCTACTATGTGTAATTAGAAAGGTTCTAAAAAACGCGGGGTGTGATCGAGGCATGGAGGCCAAGCCTTATACATTAGAAGCCTATGCGGGCCTTAGGCGTAAAAAGGTGTTAAAAGGCGTTTAGGCCATTTATATTTTAACATTTTTAACTATAACAAAGCTATTAAAAATATTAAAATAGTACATACCTTAAAATATGTTAGGATATATGCAAACTAAAATACTATTTTTTTAATACTAAGAAAGAAAAGAAGAAGAAAAAATGCGTGTTTTTTTAGACGAGAGGCAGAGAGGTTTGGGATACCATTTGTCTTATGATTGTTTTGAATGAGATATTGGTCCATTTTTTTTGAAAAAGTCTTTAAAAGGTGCTATCGTTTCACTAAAGCGTATTTGTTTTAAAAAAGGGTGCGCCTTACGTCTTTTACTAAGATTAAGGCATAAAATTCTTAAGGCGAGGCGTTTCTCCTAAGCCTCAATGCCTAGGGGCACCTTTTAGAACACTGGTACTTAGTAGATGAGCAAGATAATGAAACCTAAAATAACCTAATTATGTGGGAACTTAACATTTATTTGGTGAATTCCTAATTGATTCAAGAGATACAAGAAAACAAATCAATAACGTATTATATGGGTAATACGAGTAGGCACCACGAGTTAGTATGTGTAGTAAGATAATTGACTTGAATTATTTAGGCAAGGTAGCATAACTAGGACGTGTTAGTATAATACGTTAGGAGTGCACAATAGTTGAGGGTGAGAACCTCAAGTGATAGCACGTGAAACTAACATGTATATCGTATATGCATATTATGCATTTTAAATGCTTGCAAATATTTTTAAACTGTTTTACTCGGGCTCTGACCCGTTTTTCAGATCTATTTTGTAAAAATTATTTTAGGTGCCCAGCCATAGGGACGTTTAACTTAGGAGTTGATTCTCATTTAACGTGTTGCAACTGCTGTGGACGATTGCAGGATCTTGGTATAAGACGCCTCCATTTCTTTCATATCATATGCATTATTTTATCTATTTTAGTCGGGCATGTCACCCACATCTTCTGCTAGTGGTTATTTTCAGAGACACTGTACTTTATTTACTTTCAGTTGTTGGATTCAGTTTTAGATATTGATTATTGTATTGGAGTTTCAAGATGGAGTGTTTATTCCAGTTATATCTTATTTTATTCAGTTATTTCGCAATTTATGATGATGGTGATTTGGAATGGTGAATGTGGTTTATTTATTTCAGATCATTGCATGTTAATTTCAAATATTAAAATTTGACACCATCTTAAATAACTAATGTAGGTGATTAGTAATTAACCGTTTTTGACAATGATGCTAAGAATGAACCAATTGGATATTCTGTTTTAATTTAATAAAGGACTGATCACCCGATATTTAATTGGGCGGGGTGTCACAAGTCATCCATTCATTTCGTATCCACGAGGATATTTTTTAGTGTTTTGAGATGTGATATCATTTCATTTTTGTGCTTTATAATGTGTGGAGTCATTAAAATGTGATATGATGACTATTTGTTATATGTTTGACTCATTGACACCTTTAATGCACATGAGCACAGACTTATTTGAGTATTGCAGTTACCTTTTATGTGACGATTGTGGTGTTTTCATTTTAATCCTGCTTTTAAAATGAACCAAATGTGAAAAACGAGTTAATAAAAGTAGTGCTTGTAAGAACCATTGCCCGGATTGGAAAAATAAAAAATTAATTATTCGGTAAATTTGGTATATTTAAAGAAATGAAACCGGACTACGAAAGACATGTTAACTTTGCGTGAATATCCACCATTTGCAAAAAGAAAAGAGCCTATAAGATTCAAGTCACATTAAAATGAAAATAAAGTGACAGGACAATTTCAAAGAACATTGATACTTCGCTATATATGAGCATGATTTCTTCAAAAATATTTGAGAGAAAAAATTCAGTATGTGAGTTTTGATGGAGTTAAGTCGAAGATCAATGAGTTTTCACATCCTTAAAAATCTCGTAATGCATTGCATAGTTTTGAGCGTTATGTGTGTGAAAATCACTCATGATCTTGATTAGTTGAATAGGTTAAGTCGATTTCACTTTAGTTCACCATTTTTACATCTATGGTAGACTTTGAGATCTTGCATTAGTGGTGTCTCATTCCTTTGTACACATATATTAGGTTTGTTTACTTTGATTAACCTATAGATAGTGTTCACACCCCTACATTTCGTTTCCACGATTTAGTTATTTTTGTGTTTCTCCATGGTGCGTTGATTTTGTAAAAAAAAAATTCACTTGAAAATTTTGAAAAATCATAAATAATTTGTGGTGTCTTTTGATATTATCATTGCATCATTACTCTTTCATATCTTGTTGTGATGATATCTTTTTATGCTTGCTGATGTTCCCTATTTTCATGATTAGTTTCTACTCCTTGTCTATTTCGAACAAAATAAAAAGGGGAGAGTTTGATTTATGGGGGAGATTTTATCTTTATGAATTTTATTTGCTACATATGAAACTCAATGCATCAAGGGGTATTTGCTTTTTTTCATGAAGTGTAGGTATTTTTGAACGATCATATTTGGATTACACTCGATGAAGACAATGTGCCAAAGAGAAGACAAAGAAGAAGTGGAAATTTGAAGACTTTATTTTCAAGACAACTTTATCTTATACCTATCCATTTTAGGTTTGGGTAGGGTATTAGGATATTATATTTGTTTTAAGGGATTTATTTATAATTTAGATTTCGATTTTATGTTTACAGCAGAATAGCCAAAAGGAAGAAGATTTGTAAGAGCATAATTTGCTCACAGCTTAGGCTATTATAGTCTTTGGCATATCCCTCTACCATTTAAATCGAGCCAACATTAAGTTTGAAGATCCAACATCTCCAACTTTCAAGCATCTCCACATCATGAACGTAAAATGCCAGTAAGTTTAAATTTATTCCTTGAATTTATTTTGGGATGTTTTTTTTTAAAACTAGAAACACGATTTTTTTATTTAAAAATCGAGGCAGTTTTGATTTATTTAAAAAATTTCAAAATATGCGTATCTCGTTCAAACGAGATCCTAGTTTCATTCGAAGCCTCGTTTGAAGTTTACTTTGATCAAACATAGAATGAGGGCATACATTTTTAGGTCGTTTAAAGGCCATTTGAACGAGATCCATTCTCGTGAGAATATACTGCTATTCTCGTTCAAATGATATTCAAAAGTCATTCGAATGAAGCTACCGCCTCGAAATTTGTGTTCATTTTATAAATATCTGTTCCGTATTTGTTTTCGTTAAGAATTTTGCCAGAATTGATTTTGCATATCTTTTGCAAAAGTTTTTAACCTTTTGAGTTTGAAAACCTTTTTGATTCACAAATCACATTCCCAGAATATATTTGAGTGAATCAAGTTTAAACCCTATAGTTTGTATCCTTATATACACAACCTTTGTGGAGAAGGCATCTCCATGGCTGACTTATGATTCTTGAAGGAATTCACTGTTGAAGATGGAGGACTGAGGTTCTTGTGATTCTTGCGAGGATCATTGCTGAAGGAAAGCTGCGGCTTTGTGATTCTTGAGAGGATCATAGTATATTCCTTTATAGAATTTGTAAGTTGCAATTTGTAAATTTTATAAAGTGAATAAAAGGTATTTCCTTGAGTGGATTTTTCCTGAAATTCTGTTTGGACTGCATGCTTTCTTGATTTACGTTTTGAATCACATAGTTGCATGTTCTAGGGCCAATCGAATTAAAAATTTGGTGTGGATTGTCATATAAATTTAATAAGTTTATGTTATTAGATAATTGTGCACTCTCATCTGGCTAAAAAACAATATCGTTATAAAACCAAAGAGAGTTCAAAGTTAGGGACTACATTATCAAAAAGATAGTTGGTTGGGATAAGAATCCCCCCGATGGATAATTGACCCCTAAATTAGAGGGCCCAACCAGAGTAACCAGAGTGTAATTAAACGAGAATACTGCTCGGAAATAATGGAGGGCACTAAAATTCCTTGAGATTGGAATGCGACCAATATAAAGACGTTTTATCTATAATATAGTTATTTTTTTAAGCGGTGTTAACAATAGTTATGTTAACTTAATCAAAATAGTTATACCATTACCAAAGCATATAATCCTTAGTGATATTTAATATTCAGAGGGTATTAACCCATCTATTCTTAAAGTCTTGTACTATAATATACTCAGAATAACAATGGGTATTAACCCACGTGATACCCTTCTATCCGTAATTCACTAGGACTATTGTGGAATTGACATCTGAACCTTTGTTACATATTATTTAACCTTTATTTATGTCTTTATGGTTAAAAAGGTTAATGTGAAATTTCTCCACCCCTTCCTGAAGATCACATTCCCATACTCCAAAAAAATTCCACTCTAAGGGCTCCTTTAAGTTTGTAGAAGCATTCGGCAATGGTCTTGAATTGGTCGGCATTATCCGGGGAAATACGTTAAAAATACTAAATAACAACATAATAGGTTGACCTCGCTTGGTCAAATACTTCATCCCATAAAACAAGATCCAAGTCATGATATTTTTACTCGATCAATGTATGTGATGCGGGACTTGCCGAGTTTTGGGTCTGAAAAGTAAGAAACTAGTTAAAAAGATTTGTTGGAGAATCAAGGCACGAAAACACATGTACATAAAATAAATGTGTGAAAAATAATGATAAGAGAAAATATTTTTCATTTAATATATCTAAAAGGGAAATAATACTTATAAGCATATCATAAAGAAAAATGATAAAGGATAAAAAATGAGAGGAACTAGGATTTTATACGTTGGGAATCCTTAAGGCTTGTATCAATATACCCTTCCACCTCAACAACCATCCCATCACTTGATAGGTTTTTAAGGATAGCTACGTTAATGTCTAGTATATAGTTCAAATGTGATGGTCTCATCATCATTTTCCAAAGAGAAAACCCACCATTGTTTGAAGAAAAATATCTGAACACACTCCAACTAATGCTCGACCTGCTCAACTAAAAACTCCCAACCTTTGGTCTCAACTTATTCATTGGTCTCTAAGGTTGCCTTCAAATTATCAATACAGGTAATAAGTTCATCTTTGATCTTTTTTTTATCCTTATACGTAGTTTTTTTCTCTTTGTCACTCTTATCCCGAGGAACAAAATGATCTTTGTCATTATCTATCAGTTACAGATAAACTATGTCATGGGACTTTTTAAAAGAAAGCATATCCTTAACAAACTCATAAGCCTCCTCATTCTACTCAGCGTTCTTTCCCACCATGGTAGAAAATTCCACGATGAACTATGGAGAGCAAACACATGTGAGAAATCATTAGGAGGATAACTAGGATATAGGGGTAACAACAAGAAGTGTTAAACAAACGCTTACTAAGGAAATAGTTTGGGATTTGTTGTGGACCAACTTGTCATTCTGCAAACCAAAGAAATTTTCCATATTGTGTGGTTAAATATAACAATTAAGCCTCTCTCTGGCTAGGCCAGCCGAGAGAATAACATAAATGTCATCGACATGACCAGTACCCTTCTTGGAGGCACTAGCTACGATCTTTCAAAAAAGGGGATAATCGACACCCTCATTAATCTTATTTTTCTTATGGGCCTAATACTTATCTTGTTTATTAGTGGAAAATCCTCCACATCAATTGGATTAGAGGGACCCTCCATTTCCTTCCTCATATTCCTTTATACATGTGAGGAAATGGAAATAAAATTCCCCATCAAGTTTGGAATAACCACTTTGGGGGCCATGTTATTTTTTGAGAGACAACTTCAAAGATTGGGAAGTAATCAGTGAGAAAAATGAACCTTGGTAGAGAAACACTGGAAATAATGTGTTTGGTGTACTTCTCAGGGATTTTGGTCTCCTTGTTAACTAGTCGGGAAACAAATGAGGTAGTGTGGAGGTGTTAGAAAAATGAAAAGAGGTTTATTGAGGATGGCTGCCCTTCCCAAGCCTCTACTTGATAAACCATATTTTCTTCAAATTGAAAAAGTTAAATTTGTCTATATGTGGTTCCATATTCTTAGCTAGTTACAAAAAAGGCTCTAAAAGTAAAAGATTTAGGAATAAGACCAAATATTAACCAAAATCACAAAGGATAAGAAACTACGAAGACCCAAGGCGTATCCGACCTATCTCTGTCCCCTAATTGGGGTATATGGTTTCACCATAAAGGGACTAATAATATAAAATTTTCATGTCCTCCCAATTTTTAACCAAGAATACATGATGCCAATAATCCTTAATTGGAATTGATAAGGTTCAAGATCAGTTCACATTATAACTTCATCTCTTTTAGGTCGTACACATCATCGCTCATCAACACCTATTGATATCGGTATCGTATCTCTAGTGTGCTAAAGTGGATACTATACAGTTGATTAAGGTTATAAAATGCCATTAATGATTCCCAAAACATCAGGGGTGCACTGGGTTAGTACAACCCTAAAATACTCACATAATCTTAAGAATAAAGGTTAGGTGGAAAGGTGACCCTAGACTCAATGATCATGGAGGAAAATAACCAATGACTCTTTCCAGGATGATATTAAGTAGTTACAACTCTAAGAACCTTTAGTTTAACCCAATTAAGGGTGTATTTTGTTTTGAATTTATCAGTGGTGGACTCGTTGATAATATACACCATATTTGAAAACGTGATACATAAAAAAATAAGGAAATAAGGAGGTATAAGAAAGTTCACTTACAGTGAAAAAAGAGCATAAATGGCTAGGAATGCACTCTTAGAATGATTGAATATTCCAAAATGCTGATGAACAATTGTGAGAAGCCCTAAGTCCTTATAGAGGAAAACATTTTTTTTGTAACTTCCAATAGAATTTCCATCGTTTGGTACATATGCTGGTGAAGGTTTTCAGGTTTCCAAAATGTTTAATATACTCATAAATATATAGGAATATGCTTATAAAAACCAACTTATAAGTGATTTCAAGAGAGGCCATCTTTCAAGGGCAATTTGAGGTCACTCCTATAAATGTTATAATGATACTGTTTGTGAGGAGGATGAATTTTGGAGCCTAAAACCTCTTCCAACAATACACCGAAACTGGATTTTAGTAACAGTATTTTACCGTTACAAAAATAATTAGTAAGGGTAATTTTTCATTAGAAAAAAGGCGTGAGGAACAAAATTAGTAGTAAATGTTTACCGTTACTAATACTGGATTTCTCAACGGTATTTTACTGTTACTAATTTTGGATTTACCAATGGCATTTTATTGTTACTAATTCTGATTTAGTAATGGAAGTTTCTGTTATTATTTCTACCTTATTACACAGATTTTGTAACGGTAAAAGTCTGTTAGTAATATTAATACGTATTTAAAAAAAATATTTATGAAGATCCAATATCCTTCTTTAACATTTCCTGAATTTAAATAAATTTAATTATGCATAACACACTATTCAAATCCCACATATAGAGCACACATCAATATTCTCCCTTTCGGGATTACACCAAATATTCATCTACATCATTGTTGGAAGTACGTTGGAAGAGAAAAGTTAATACATAATTCATTAAGTAATAACTAAACCATGAAAGAATATGGTAAAATCACCACTTAATTGATCTTCATCACAATTCACATTGATTATATATCCAAATCGAATCTCATAATTGCCCACAAAATTATAGATTTACATTGAATAATGAACAAATACCATCAAATATATTGCCTCGCAGAAGACAAATAATATGCAAAATCACCATCAAATAGTAAATACCCTTCCCATGTCCCAATAACATAAAAAAACAATAACGTACACCCACCCACCTAAAAAAGAGGTATAATATTTTATATTTTAAAATAAAATTAAAATAAGGAATAACAATAATAACACCAGTATCAAGACCCCAAGCCAATAAGCCCAATTCTTCTTCTTCTTCTTCTTCTTCTTCTTCTTCTTCTTCTTCATCATCATCTTCTTCTTCTTCTTCTTCTTCTTCTTCTTCTTCTTCTTCTTCTTCATCATCTTCTTCTTCTTCTTCTTCTTCTTCTTCTTCTTCTTCTTCTTCTTATTATTATTATTATTATTATTATTATTATTATTATTATTATTATTATTATTATTATTATTATTATTATTATTATTATTATTATTATTATTATTATTATTATTATTATTATTATTATTATTATTATTATTATTATTATTATTATTAGTGTAATCGAATTATTTCATCCCATCACTTATACGCACCAGCATTGGCCAATTTTTGTTCAATATATTAATCTATTCTCCTTGTGTTCCTATCGAACTGAAGATCAAAGATTAATTGGATAAGAAGACTTTTTTTTCGTAGTTTCTATAGTAAAATATAGCCTGAACAAGAATTTTTCCACCTTTCTCGGTTGGGATGGAATTAGCCCCAATAAGCTTATAAACCCCATCTAAATTCGTATAATTTTCTTGAACCTGTATTGCAAAAGTAGTAGTTAATTATTTTTTACATGATTACATATTTTTTTAAATAATAATGTAAACACACGTATGTACTTTTTAACTTTGACCTGAAAGTTTCAACTGAAATGTCATGAGTAGCAAAAATAATAAATAAGGAAGAGATTTGAGTTCGATCATTAATAATTTTGAGGGGCTTTGGTTTCCTAGAAATTCATAACAACTAGAAAAATGATTACTATATACAACAATTGTCATATGCCCATGACGCTGGCACTATTTTAATCTATCTTAATTTACTCGTACTTATGCAACCACCTAATACCCACCTCTATAGCACTATCACAATCTTATTTAGAACACTATAGTGAATTGCACATATTCTTGCATTTTTCTATTGTGAATGCATAATTATGAATTCTTCCAACCATAAACACAACCAATATAGTTAAATTGATCTCTTTAACAACAATAATTATTCAAGTGGTTGGTCACTTGATTTCGTTTCTGGTTTTATATTGAACTAACAAAAGGGGATTATATTCTTATTATCAACTAAGAAATTTTCCTGGTGAAGCATCTTTGTATTGGCATTCAATGGCGGTAAAGACTAATGGATTCGTTGAAAAGGAAATCTACTAAATAACTTAATGAAGTTATTATTATTGTTGGCTTCAAATGGGGGGGAAGTGATTGATATAAAGAGATTTAAAGTGGTACATGTGAGTGGTATTATGATTAATAAGGTTTATCAGATAAGTTGGCCTACAAAGACGAAAAATGTTCTTCAAAACGTTTTGGTTTGAATCTATTGCAAGGGAGTTAAAATTTATGCTCTCATAGTAACTAAATTAAGGGACTTTCACAATATTGACATGCCTGATTCAAAGAATGTAGTCCTTCGTAACAGATTGAGAAACTGGAATGGTAAGGCTATAAGTTTATCAAAATTCCAAATTTCCCTCCCTTCATGCAAATGTGGTTCCTTTAGATATGACAATTTCAAATCATATTAAATAAAATAGGTATATGGAAAAAATGGTATCATCAATTCAAATGAATAGAAATATCTAAATCGATTGGATACCTCCCACTAATTGTTCATTCTCTAAGAATCAAAAAGTGAAAGGAGTCTTGAATGAAGAAATAATTGAAAAGAAAGCCTGATGCAGAAAACATTACTTACTTTACTCAAGTAAATTAAATTGATGAAATGCTAAAGTTTAATCCTCTAAGACCAAATTGTAAATTACACCAAACTATAAATTAATCAGGAAAAATTCATAATTAGACATATGAACATATCTAACATATCAGATTGATGAAATTCCAAAGACCAATCCTTTTAGAAAAATCCTTAAACTTAACTAAATTAAAGTCCCAAGTAGAAATAGAAAAATGGGAAACATAACAAAAACTCCATAATTAGGCATATATCAATTGATGTACTAAAGTAATAAAGTAAACCTAAAAGAAAAACCAAATTTGGGGACATGATTCTTAAAGCAAGTGGTAATTATAATATTTTAACTATATCACTTAAACTACTTAACCCAAATTAAATTTAAGACAATAAAATTAAAAGAAAATAGTATATTGACTTATGTTACCACAACTAATTTAACTACTCATAAAAATCCATTAAATTCATGTACTCATTTCTTATCAACCCTTAATCAAGATGTCAACAACTCTTATAACAAACCCAATGACTATACTCTGGTTAACTTAATCTTCAATTACTAGGTATGTGCATCCTGGGAAATTTAGTAAGGCTCTGTGTTTGTTTGTTCAACTTGAAAGATATAACATTTAGTAAGATTCATTATCTTTTACTACTGCTTTAGATGTTGTGGTAAATTAAGTTTGTTGAAATTAGAAAAATTAATTCACTCTATGATTGGGAAACTTGAGATTAAATGTAGTATTTTTGTTATTAATTGATTGATTGGCATGTATCGGAAATGTGGGTCTATAGAAGACTCAATTTTGCTGTTTATTGAGATGAGTGAAAAGGACATTATTTCTTGGAATTCAGTTATAGCAGCAAGTGGTAGAAACAAAAGAGTTGACCAAGCATTGAGGTATGTGCATCAAATACCTAGTCCTGATACAATATCATATAATGAACTTATTAATAACATTGCACAATTTAGAAACAGAGAAGATGCCATCAATATTTTATTTAATACGCCTTAACCAAATTCATCATCATGAAATTCGATTATAACGAGGTATGAAAATCGGGATCGTACATGAGAATCCTTAGAATTTTTCACTAAAATTAATTTGCGTGATGTAAAAATGGACCAGTTCACATTTTCAATCGTTTTGAGTGGGATTGTGGGAACCTCAGCTCTTACGTGGCGGAATGTGATTCATTGTTGCACAATAAAGCTTTGATATATAGAAAAATTAAAAGAAATTCATATACCCAATTCAAAGACTTATTTATTGTAAATCTAAGCGACCCTAGACTTGTAATAAAACAAACTATGGGAAAAATTCTCCAGTACTGTACTAAGATGATGAATATCTTGTGTTGTGTGATATTGATTGTGAAAATAAAAATAACTATATGTTTCACACGAATCATTTTAATAAATGGTTGGAACATCTTTACGTGTGTATATATATATATATATATATATATATATATATATATATATAGAGAGAGAGAGAGAGAGGCTGGATCGTATACGGACCTAGTTTACGGACCGCTACTGTCCAAGAATTATCTAGGGACAGTTTTGTCTTTTTAGGACCACCTTTTGGGACCGCGGTGTCTTTTAACTTCTTCTAAGTTTTGGGGAATATCAATTTTTACCCCAATGATTTCTAAGGTCTTTTAAGCTTATTTTAACGGTTAATTAATCTGGAAGTCTAAGTGCGGAAGTTTCAGGGCTACTGCTACTTCTCAAGCTTCTTCCGTCACTATCGTACTGCAGTTCTGAATAGCGAGGATTATCTATATAAATAATTTCTTCAGGAAGTCTAGAATTTGGAAGAGGTTTTGATGGAAAATATTCTAGTCTTAAATACCTTATATGGTATCGTGGGTTTATTTGTCTAGTTTCTTTATATATTTTATTAATAGTATCAATTATATCGTTATCTATAAATTCGTCTAAATTATTATCACCATAAGATGACAAAAATCTTCAGTATGTTCTAGGGGCAGCTGTCTCTACGTTTTTAAGGAGATGACGGATTCGTCCGGCTCTAATTAAAGTATCTTTTATTTCAGCTAACCTTTTACGTCTAACAAATTTTAATACGTCTATACTGTCTTCAAGTATTCTAGTGTATTCTTAATATTTTTCAGGTCTTGATAGTTCTTCTGCAAAATCTTCAGTTCTTAATTTTTGTCTAAAGAGATCTCGGATCCTTGTTCTAATTATTTCTATTCTAGGTACTTCTCTTCCTAACCACTCAATGACCTGGTCTATGTATTTAAAAGTACCACCTGCATATACTAAAGTGGTTTCTATAAGTTCTTTATCTTTAGAGTCTGTAAGAGTCCAGTCTTGAATTTCTCTAGTTAAGTCTAAGCTTGTTTGATTAACAAATTCTAAAAAGTCTTTAGTGATTTGTAAGCTCATATAAAAATCTTTTTAAAGAAATAATATGTAAAAATAGTTAAGGGTTTGGTTCGAGTTGTACCTTCCTTCTGGTCTGCAATATCTTTATCTTCTTCCCTTTGTCTCTTCAGCCTTGCTACTATTCTTCTCCGGTCTCGATCTCCTACAACTCTCTCTTTATGTGTCGCACCTCAATCCACTACTTTGGCGGTTGACCCGTTTCCTGCCTGTACACCTTCACGCCTAACGCCCACCTGGCTAATGGCTCAAGGCTAATCGGCACCTGACGGCGGTTCACCAGTATAACACCTTGTGTGCTACACCAGAGGTTCCACAGAATAGTCCTCTATGAATAGAATGTTGGAGACAATTTGGAAAATAATAACAACTTCGCATAAGAGATTTTTGAAAAAGAAAACACGTTTATTGCATAGCATAAGTAAATACAACTCTCCCCTCTCCCCTAACTATGAGAGGTTTACTCACTCATATACATATTACTCTCTAGAAGCATACTCTCTAAAAGTCTAACAATCTCTCACTCTCTAACTCCTTATATCTAAAACATAAATGGACGCTCCCTTTTATAGATCAAGGGCACTTACAATGACTGGTAACCGGCTATCAAAAGCGATCTGGTTGAAGGCATAATTATTAAAGGTCTCCAGTCTTGGAATCTTTCGAGTCTTTACTTTTCTGCTTTTTTTTAAAAGCAGTCTTGTCATTTTGCGATCAACTTGCACCTAACGTCTTTCATCGTCTTCTTTATCTTTATGAAAAGAGGATGTCTGGGCCCGTATGGGGCAGGTCTGAGCTGTATCAAGGAGTCTTCTTGTCTTCTTGCAATAATGCAAAGGTCTAGTGCAGAGCATCTTCAGTCTTTAATAATTCCTCTACTAACAAGGGACCCCTCTTCGTCTCATCTGTGTCTTCTTCTTCCTTGTTCTGTCTTGGTAGGGCATTGTTGAAAAATTCATCAATGAGACCTACAGTTTTAAGGCTGGCTGGCAAAGCTATCTCTACTATTTCCTTAGATTCTTTCTTGAGCCTTCCGTTGAATGGCTCATCAACTTGGATTATCAGGTCTTCTTTGTGGTAAGCAGTGTACCACATGTCTTCTCCTGTCAATAACTCCATAATTTATATGGTCTCCATGGCTTGAGCAATCTGAAGCTTGGACTTATCAACAATTAATTCTTTAGTCTCGTCTTCCGATAAAATCTCAACGTCTTCAAATATATAACTGGAAAATCTAACAAGTACAAATCCTTCAACTCTCATTCCTCTATAGGAACTTGGAGTAATCTGATAGATTCTAGCAAATAGAGGAAGGAAGTCTTCTACCTTCTTAATATATTCATGGACTAGTTTTCTAAGAACAACAGAGTCTTCAGTGTCTTTTATCTTAACGAGTCCAATGAACCCGTGGTCTGCAAGAGTTATATGAGCCATTTCTGATTTTTGAAAGAGATATATTTTTGGAACGTCTTTGAAGAAACCTTTAATCATTAAGGCATCTCTATTTATTTTTGATAATAATATATTAAAATGATCAATAATGTTATTATATTCTTTTTTAAAGTCTTCTGTTAATAGGAGATTATTATGACCAAATGGTATAACAATCTTAGTCTTAAATGTCTTTTTCTGATAACAGAAATCAGTAGGTCTAGTTTTGGAGGATTCTCCAAGAGTCTGAGCATAAGTCTGAATCTGAGGTCTAGGCACAGCAGTTCCACTGAGCTGGATAACTGCAAGTCTTTGAGTTCTCATGAATCTGGCAATAGCTACCAAATTTTATTTGAACTCGATCCAAAGTCTATTCTTCACATTCCACCATGTGGCGTCTATAAGAGTATTTTCGTCTTCTGAAAATTCTTGTCTAAATTTGATCAAGTCTGCGTATCTTTGATCGGGTCTATATTGGGGAAAATACATCTTCCCAATGAGTCTATTTTGAGCAATAATCTCTAGTCTAGATTTTCCTGGAGGAACTAAGATATCATCAAAGTTCTCTAGGATTGGTCTTTCTTGAGAGTCTTGAATATGAGTCTGTCTTTGTGTTACACCAGTATTTGGTCCTACGCGTCTAAGATAGTCTGCAACGTCTTCCTTGTTCAGTCTATTTGTTCCGGAGGAACTCATGTCTTCTAAGTCTTCTGTTTGCAACTTAAAATATGAAATCATATTAGTGTTAGCAAACATTGGCTCTCTTGATATAATGTCTGGAATGGTATTTTTACTTCCCTTAATATGTATAACAGAGAAGTCATAACCATTAAGCAATTGTTGCCATCTAATTAGTCTATTAGTCCTTGATTTGGACAAGTCTAAATCTCTAAATTTTACTGCATAAGAAGAGTCAGTATAAACAGTAAAATGTTTAGGTTTTAGAAACAACATATATTTTTCTATTGCCCTTACTATGGCTAGAACTTATTTTTCATGGGCAGTGTATCTTGTTTCTGGGTCTGTAAAGGTTCCAGAACTATGTCTACAAAGTTTCTTCTTTTTTGTCTGATGATCAATGGCAAAGTATACTGCTCGCATTATTTATCAGAGGCATCTGTTTCTACTATAAACTGGTCTTCTGCATTAGGCAGTTCAAGTAAAGGAATATTCTTGACTGCATCTTTAATTTTTCTTATGACTTCAAAATCATCTTTAGTCCAATAAAAGGGATTAGTTTTGTCTGTTACTTTTAATTTATAAGTTAAACTTTGTCTTTTTGAAGCAAGGTCTTCAATAAAGTCTGCAGCACAATTAAGCAATCCTAAAAATGATTGTAATTATTTTCTATCTTTGAGTTGATCTGGAAACTCAAGAATCTTTTTAGTTATATGTTCTGCTAAGGATAATTTTCCTTTATTAATATGAATTCCCACAAAGTCTATCTCAGTCTGAAATAATTGCATTCTCCTTTCGAAAATAACAATACCAGGCTTGTCTAATTCTAAAATAATCTTTTTAAGATGGTCTACATGCTCTATCTCAGTCTTACTTGCTACAAGAATATCATCTATGTAAACAAGACAAAATTCTGAATAAGGTCTAAATATATTATCCATTCTTTTTTGGAATACTTGAGGAGCATTCAAGTATCCAAATGGCATGACTAGCCATTCGTATTTTCCTTGGGGCACACTAAAGGCTGTCCAAGTAATACTGTCTGGATGCATCTTAATTTGCCAGAAGTCTGATTTGCAATCAAACTTACTGAATATGATTCTATCTTCAATCAGATTGATTAAATTATTCTTGTCTGGTATCTTATAAGAATCAAATTCATAATTCTTATTTAATTGTCTGTAATCTATAACCATAGGTTTTTTTTCCTCTTTTACGTTCAGATTCATTTTGAACATAGAAGGCTAAGCTATTACGTCTACTTTTACTTTCTCTAATAATGCCTAACTTAAGCATTTCGTCTATGTCTTTCTTGAATTCTTCCCTATCTTCTTGTGAGTATCCTTTCTTATAGGTTCCACCATTTATAGTGGCGTCTCGGTTAATAGGGATGATTTCACAATAACTTTGGTCTTTATCCCATTTAGCAATGGGATTTTCTCCTAAAGTAGGCTCATCTAGTTGCCTAATCTTTTCTTTTTCTACTTCTATATCCATTTTCTTCTGTTTGGATATGGCTTGAACCTGTAATAAAGTCTGCTGGGCTTGATCTAAAATGTCTTGTTATATAAGCGCTATTTGCTTATAACACTTTTGGTCTGGACACTTACACTCTTTTTTGTAAGGGTTTAGTAACTTCTAAGGCTTCTTGTTGGGTAGGTCTAGGTCCACCATGCTCAGCTCAAGAACTCTGATGTTTTATGGGTCTATAATTTGGTTTTACCTGCATAAGGTCAAAGGCAGTCTTATGATCAATTAGAGGGCCTTTAATATTAAATTCCTCTTGATCACTAATTAATATCTTATCATTATACTGAGTATAAGGATGATATTTACTAATAAAGTCTTGTCCTAAAATAATGTTTCCTGTGAAACTAGGACGAGGGTCCATTATCCAAAACCGATGATTGACGGTTTTGTTGGTCTGATTTCCTAATTTAAAATAAATAGGAATAGTCTGAAAATATAAGGTAAATGAATCTCCATTAGCCACTTTACCATAGATGTCTTGAGTACTTTCTAAAAAATAGTCTTCAGGGAAGGCATTAGCCTTGCAAATACTCTGAGAGCACCCTGTATCTATAAAAGCTGAAAGTCTTTTAGGATAGTCTTTATGTTGAACAAATAATTCTACAAAACAAGCATGTGGTTTAGTAGAAATTCCTAAATTGTTCTTTTCTAAAATAGATATTCCTTTATAAGGTTTATCTATAAAATCTAAGGGTATTTGGTCTTCTGAACTATTATCAGAATGGTATTCTTCTAAATCATAGAAAATTCCCTTTCCTTTGAAGTCTTCATTTTCTTGCAATCTTTTGGCTATATTTTTATCAATGTCTTGATAATATGTTTTAATATCTAAGTCTATTTGAGCGTCATACTAGCTAGTATAAATTGCTCTAAATCTAGTTCTCCAACAGTCTTCATGGTAGTGTAATTGACAAATAATACAAACCATAAATAAATCTGTCTGTATAATCTCAAAGCATTCTACGCATCTAAAGTCTATTTTGCTACATTTCATTTCAAATGTACAATAATGTCTTTCATCAAAATAGCATCTAGGTATATAGTTAGTAATTCAGGATTACTAACTGTCCATCTTTTCTTTAAAAAGGGGCTTAATATACACTTATACCAAGCTTCTTCAAAGTCTATATATTCATTATCTAAATCGTCTTGATTAGTCTACATCATATATAAGTCTAGGGTATCCTAAGAGTCTTCATACTCATCAGTATCACTATAGTCTTCCGAATCACTGTCTGTATATACACTATAGATACTAGTATTATCATCATCTTCTATATCTGATATTTCTATAGCATATAGGATATCTAATTCTTCTTAATCTGCATAGTCTAATATTGTATTGATAATCTTAATACCTTCTTTATCTTTCTTATTAGGGCAGTCTTTAACAAAGTGTCATTCTTTGTCGCAAGTCCAACATTCTTTGGTGGCAGTCTTAGATTGGGCTATATCTTTTTCTTTCCTATAATTAGGAACCTTCTTATGCTTACTAGTATTCTTCTTAAAGTATCTTCTTTGGTTAAATCTATTTTTCTTAGTCCTAGGATTCTTTTCCCTAAAGGTAGTGGATTGTCTAAATTTATACTTCTTTGGCAATCCTAAAGGTCTAGTCTTAAACTTCCTATGTTTCCTATCTAATTTCTTTTTGAATTTCTTAGATTCACTTCCACATCCCCATTGGATTGGAGCGATGTCTCTTTCGTTTTTGATTGGAGGGATCTGCTTGAAAGTTTCTTCTATCAACTTTCCTTGGGTTATATCACGTCTCTTAAATATGATATAGTCTTTGGCGAAATTGATTCTTTCACAAAGGGAGTTGTTCTTAACTCCGGCTATGCCTTGCCAATTCCTATATTCATTAATTAGGATTTGTCCTATGGCCGGTATCTTTCTAAAGTATTAATCTTTTAAGGTCTCTCCAAATTCTTTAATTTGGTAATATAGCTGCTGATAATTATTGCTATATTCATTTATCTTATCTAATTTGCAAATGCTAAGGAGGGCTAACTTAGTTTTTGCTAGGTCTTGTTCATTGATCTGAGCTAGATGTCCAGGTCCAATGAATTATGAAGTGAACAATTGAATATATTCTTCAATTGATTTTTCTTCTAAGTTTTCCTTCATCTTCTCAACCTTTGCTAAGGAGTCTTCATCTGTAGCCTTTCTTAAACTATCTAGGTATTCTTTTGCAATACCTCGAATGGATTGCTCAACGTATTATTTATATGAACTTGCATCCCATTGTTCATTAGATGCAAAACACATGTTCATCTAGTTACACCATTCATCTAAGGCTTCTTCCTATCTTGAATATTGTCTAAGTTAAGGTATATACCTACTGGATTTATGGCTTGGCTTGCCATAGTCTTAACAGGAGTGAAACTCTTGTCACTTGTTGGGAAGTCTTTTATAAAATCAGGTTTAGTCTTTACTACGGTTCTCGAGTATATAGAAATATTTATTCCTATTGGTTTACTAAAAAGTCTAGGAGCATCTTCTAGCCTACTACTACTTCTTATCTCTTGTTTACTAGGTTCTACTTGTGTAGCTGGCATTAATCTTTGTTCTCCTTCTTCTATTAGTCTTAAGTTTCTAAGAAGTTCTTTAGTGTTCTTAGATTCTTTTAATATTAATATGCGGTCTTAGGCTATCATATTAAATCTTTCTCTTTCTTGAAATCTAACAGAATGACTTTTCTTAAGGTTATCTTTAAATGTCTTCATATCCAATTCTGAGGGTTCATGTCCAAAGTTTTGGATCCTAGCTTTTTCTTTAATTAAGTCTTTTTGTTCAAATGATCTTCTAGGTCTAATTACAGGGGCTTGTCTTAGTAAACTAGCACTAGTCTTACTACTACTTCTCCTTCTGAAGGATCATTGATTATGGCTTCTCCCATATTCCTAAATCTAATTTCTTCGATCTGGATATTATTATTGACAATCTTAGGAGGACCAAACTGGATGGTAACATTTCCAGTGACGTCGTCTTGATTAATAAACAACGGTTTATTTTGTATAGTCTTAGTTTCTTGAAATTCTGGAAATTGCCAGAGGGTCTTGGCTTTTTCTCTCATAAGTCCAGTATTCCTAATACTGTAAGTATGATTATAGTCTGACACATTGGTTCTAACTAAGATTTCTTCATTAAGTCTACCGCAAGGAATTCCCGATTGCATTCCTTCATAAGGAAATTGGGAGAACTTCACATAGCTTTGGAATTCTATATTTATATTAGCGTCTGGGATTATATAGTCTTCATAGCCACTAGCATATAAGATTAACTTAAAATGTTTGGTTGTGTCTACGGTTACTGTAAATTCCGGAATGACATTAAAGTATCCAATGTTGTCTGACATTTCTAATTGGGCTAGCCCAATAAGGCTTTTCTCAAAGTCTTTCCATCTTTTATCTACTAAACAACATAATATGTTAATATTATTCTGAGGTCTATGTAATCCTTGGATTCTTGCTTGAAAGAGTCCAAAGGTTAGGAATTGGAACTTCCTATCAGTTCCTCTAGATCTAAGCCATTCTGAGTCAAATACTTGGAGCTCAGTATAGGATTTGTCTAACACTTGATTTCTACAATGGTAAGTCATGTTATAATTGGGGGTATTAGGAGTGGCACCTTCTTTGAACAAGTCTATGTATCTAACGGCTGGAAGTTGTCCATTATGAATGGAATCTTCAATAATCTTCCAGTCCACTTCACCCCATTCTTTCCATTAGAGGGGGTTGGTGAAATTTCTTTCTTTCCACCATGTCCTAACATTGGAGGATGAATCCTTAAGTATTTGGAGCATATTGTTACTCTGTCCTATATTTGGGATAAAGCTAACTATCTTACTAGTCTTATCTAATCCGTCATTTATGACTCGTCTACTTAAGGTCTTTCCTTCTCTAGTTTCTATAGAAGGGGATTCTCTAAACTTACAAGTGGTTACCTGTTTTTGTTCAAGTCTTTTTTCAATTCTTTCTAAGAAGTCTGAATAATCTTTTTGTCTTTTTATCTGATTAAGGATTTCTTCTTTAAAATTATTATTCTCTTTTCTAGTCTTTTCAGAAGTTTCTTCACTATGTCTAGCTAGAGAATTAATGATGGTTTTACCAACATTAGTGATATAGTCTTTTACCTCATTATCTTTTTCTAGTTGTTGCATAGTTCTAACTTCTATGGCTTCTACAGTCTTTTCAATTTTATCTAACCTAGTTAGAATAAAAGGAAAGTCTATTTCTGCTTGGGATGGTTTATTATATACATCCTTAATTCCGTTTATAATTTCTCCGTATTTTTCTTTTACTTGGGCCATGTCTAGTCTAAGTTCCTTAATAATACTATCCATTTTGGATAGGTTGTGGCTTTTCATATTATTAAGATAATTTGCTAAATTTTGTTGGAATTTAACAAAGTCTGTGTAGAAGGTGGTTAATCCTTTTGTCTTAGCCTTTAAGTCTAAATGCAAGTCTTTAAAAAGCTACTGTTATAGTCTTGGGTAAATGCTATGGATGTAGATATTAAATTCAATCTTTCTAATATGAGTCTAGTTGCTTTAGCCGCGTTGACAATCTCATTTTCATTTATCTTATAATAAAATCTATCATCATTTATCTTTTCTAAATTCTTTGATAAAATTCTGATAAGGTCTGAATGGAGAGGTCTCTTGGTACCTCATTCCAGTTTGATTTAACTATCTCCATTAGGAAGATAACTATCTAGTCTAGGGATAAGCTTGGCTTGTTCTTTACTAAGTTTAATTAACTTACTGTCTTGATTTTTAATTAAAGTTTTAATTTCTAAAATGTCTTTGTTAAGGACTTCTATATGATTAGTCTTAATATTGATTTCTTGTAACACGTGCACTAAGTCTATTGGGATTTGATTATCTATGTCTAATAATCTTTTAGAGATATTTTTTATCTCTGTTTCTAAGGTATGAGTGTCTTTTATTAATTGTCTTAATATAAGCAGTATACACTTATTTTGGTCTATTATGCTATTAATAGCACTAGAAGTAACTTGTCTACTGTCTGCGTGTTTGGCTGGAATATGTTCAATGTGTGAACAACCGTCTATGTGTGTGGTTAAACAACCTTCTGAGTCTAAATCAGTTATGGATATAGGTTGGTAGTTTGGGTTAGATCCAAAAATATCTTGGTAAATGCGAGGGATAAATCCCAAGGGAATTAAAGTCTTTTTACTTTTAGTCTAAAAGGAACATCTTATGGCTCTGATACCAGAATTTGGGTTTTGGTAGGAATTTGGCGAGGTTCTAAAATCTTTAAGGTCTTGATACCAATTTTGGGTCTAAACTATAAATCTTTTAATTATATGGTCTTAAATTAAGGTTTTAGTATAAGACAAGAGGGGGACCATCTAGAGTAAATAACAAAAGTCTTTGGGACCACGAGGGGACCACTTACGGGATAAGGACAAAGTCCGCACGAAAAGTCCACACAGGAAGTCCGCACCTGAGCCTATCTGTATATATATATATATATATATATATATATATATATATATATATATATATATATATATATAGAGAGAGAGAGAGAGAGAGAGAGAGAGAGCACAAAACCCCTTAGTGGTTACTAAGAGCAGGTATAAAAATAATGAACAAATAAGAAAGAGAAAAGTAAAGGAACAAGCCATTATGATAGAAATAAACATAGTATACGTGTCATTATTATAATTTTGTATCAATTAAATAAAATTATATGATTAAAAATAGAGAGGGAGAGAACATACTTGTCATTTATGTTATGAATTTGATGGATATGGATTGGATAAATAATGTTGTACATAAATCTGAAAGCAGAGAACATAAATTCAAATTAATGTAAGAGGGAATGGGTAAAAATTACAGCTCTATTCTTCCCAAATGATGAATGAAAATAATACTAGAATGTGGGAAAGTTTCATATCTATTTTTTAAAGAGATCTTAATTGTCCACTTGGCAAAATCTACACCTTTATTGCATAATTACATTTTGTGAATAGTGAAACACCTCTACTCTTTATTTTATATATTAGTGAGTGATCCTTCACGTGTAGTCCGATGAATAGAGCATGAAGGATCACATGGTTTTGTCTTCGAACACAACATCAAGAATTAAGATAAGAGGATAACTCTGTACATTCATTATGAAGCTCACATTGATAAAAGACTATTATACTATCCTCCCCACTATGCACATTATTTGAAAATAACAAAGTTCTTCTAGAAAACTACCTGAGTATGGAACACAAAGACTGAGAGGATGTACTTAGTTGTATTTCAAATTTAAAAGGTAAAGTGGTGATAAAGGGATAGTTGTATAAGAACCACAAATAGTTGGACTATGTTGGAATCTAAAGCTTATACAATGAACTATACATATAAGTAAGGTAATTTTCCTTACTAATTATATTGTATCATTCAAATCAACATTTAAAATGAAATACAATGATTTAAGTAGATTCCCTGTGATATTTTCTTATCAATCAACTTGAATATTTGTATACATGCATCATCAATTAGAACAAAACATTTAATCTATGAAGATGTTATATTTAACCTATTATATTTTAAATTTTAACCTATTATATTTTTAATCTAAAAAAAACTCATTTTCATTTCACTCTCTATATGTTATGTCATTTCTTTCAAGCTAATTGCAATATAACTCTTTTGGGGCATTTTAACAAACAAAATTAACATGATTTATCAAACTCTTTTAGATAGTTTATAAGATGAGTGGAGGAGTAAAAAAAACTTAGTGGTGGTAAATGAAAAAAACTCTTCTTATTTTTTTCTTCATTATCATGTTAAGAAATCAGAATCAAACAATTACAATCAATAGTCAATGAAGAAACATTGGGGGGGGGGGGGATAGAAATGCCCTCAACCCGATATATATCACCAGAACAACTGGAGTTAACTACCAAATATTCTTACACACTCAACCCAAAAAATTAGACCAAAACCGTTAACCGCAGAACCACCATGACCACTAAACAACCCCTACAACACCACTAGTGATTGAATGCTATTATGTCATATAAATATCCATATTTCAAGCTATTAGTAACAAACATACACCAAGAATTTAATACAGTAGCTCAAAAAACAATATCCATTTGTAACATAGCCAATAACTATTAAAAAAACCTAATAATTAAATAATAATAATAATAATAATAATAATAATAATAATAATAATAATAAAAGTTGCATTATCAAAAAAATTCCCATCTCCAACCATTTCAAGAGAGTGCTGAAGAATGTCTTACCTGAGGAAATCGTTATTACTATATATAATCTAGCCATAACTTGTCACAATATAACAAAATAAACCAATTTATGAATATGCCATCAATATTTGAGGTATTACGTGAATAACTAAAACCAAGAAAAAGATAATTATGTAATATGATGAATCTGACCTTAAGGATTCCAATCTCTTGTCGAGTAATCCTAATATAATCGGCCATTGGAGCTTAAGTTTTAGGGAATAATAAAGAATAAATTTTTCATCTGATGATTTTTAGGAGAGGTAATCGAAGAGATATAGATAGAGATATGAACTACGCTTGTGAAGAGGTTAGTGATTTAGGGTTCCAATGGAGTCGGGTTTATGGTTTGGGGTGGAAATGGAAGTTTAGGTCTTTTTTCTTGGGGGGAAGAACTGAGATAGAAAACACCCGTAGTTTTATTAGAATTGTTAAAATAATTTCTATTATGTTGATTTTTTTTCATTTGTAAATTTAAATTAATAAAGGTTATAGAAAATTAGTAACGAGAAATTATAGTAAGAAAATAGTAACAGTAAAATACTATTAGAAATTAAAAAAATGATATGTTATTAAAATCATGTTTTGGTGCAAGGCAAAGTGTACTCGAAAAATACTCAATAAAATATCGCTCCGCTCCCATGGTCAAGAAAAATACGCATAATTAGTCGACTATAGGGAAAAGTGCAAATCATCAACTCGTTCTTTGTGTGGACCACCATAATCTCGTAGAGTAAATATGCCAAATCAATACAAAGACCCTTCCAATACCTCAATCTAGACGCCTTCAGTGAGGAGGTCACAAGTTGTTCGTTGTAGCAAAGAAAATATTCTCTGGAGCGAATATCCAATGAACACGGGTCACAGAGTTCTCCTTGGTTTTTGAATTAAACCTCTCAGGGATTCACGAGAGGTGATGAATTGTTGAGTGGGTGAAAGAGATTTTCGTTGCAATGAATCACGAATGAAAGCCACAAGGTTTGCGTATTCATTTTTAAACTTAAGTTTTAATGAAGAGACATTGCATATATATCATATTTGGATATTTCAAAAGCCACAAGGTTAAATTAAAAATATTCTTTAATTTAAGAAAATGTTTAACTATATGGGTGAATCTATATCCACTACTCCTATATACCTATATCCCTTGGGGGCAAGACTAAAAAAGTATTTTGGTCAAGGAATTATAGACGGCCTTAGCTATGGAGGCAAAATGAATATACTATAATTTTTCACAAATAACTCCTCTTCTTTTTTCGTGGATGTAGTTTATCACAAGACTGAATCATTTATCTATAATGTTGTGTGTTTGTCTTACAATTTCTTGAATTTACTTACATTTTTTAAGGTATTAGTAATTCACTTCAACAATAACTTTATGTGTGCTCATCTTGCTTTTTGTTTCAGTTATTCAATTGTTTAGTTATATGTTTCTCTCAAATTGATTGAGAGAGATGGCTATTGTTAGTTTACCCGTTGAATTGTTGTATTATTTCTTTGTATCATTGGAGACTATTGTACACAATCTTGAACAAATTCTAAAAATATGTTTCTTTGTTCTCAGTTAGATTACTTTGTCGTATTAATTACACCATTTATATATGTCTCTTCTTATGCCTCCTTTCAATATTCCTTTTTCTATTTTTTTTGTAATTAGTATGAGATTAAATATATTTTTATATATTATACTAATAGTTTCTTTAAAGTTCCGTGTGATAAGAATTTTTTTTAATAAAATGTGACCTCCATTTTCTACTTCTTAACAATATCATCATTTTTTTGGTAAAATATAATTATATTAAAGCAAAAGGCAAATCACTACAGATATACAAAAGCCCAAGACACAAACAAGCAAAGGGCATAAAGGCTCAAACGACACACACCCAAAACCAACTGGATAAATATTCTACAACAACCTAATAAAACCTAACAAAATAAACTATAACCAACATGGCTCACATGTCATAAACCAATCGCAACTATGTGTTAAATATTCAATATATAATCGCAGTACCGCACCACTCGCTATAGAAGATCTCGTAACAAAATGATGAAACACCACAAAACATTACTAAACACCACAACATTGGCTCCAAAATCAAGAGATATCACCAAAGAGGGAATCAACAACACTCCCCATAAAAGATTTGATAATAAAAGGACAAAAACTCAACAACAATAAACTCGAGATCACCAAAGAACCAATGATCGAACTACCCAAGCAACACCAGACAAATAACCCCAACCACAATCAAATTCACAATGCAGGGAAATTCCACCACATGCCAACCACTACTGTAAAAATGAAAAAGCCAATCATCGCAACACTCGTTAAAAAATATATCAATAAAGTGACGAAACACTCAACACAACCAGTTTAAGAATGTTGTGCGACGTCGATTATTAATTTAATTTGCAAATTTCCAAACGTTAAACTTATTTAACTAGATGCCAATTTTTTATCCAAATTAATTAAACCCTAAAATATGCATCTAGATGAATAAATTAATCATGCCATAAAAAAAATCACAAATTGCTGGCCACACTAATTTCAGGAAAAATCCCCCGAAAGGGCAAAAACCTTTATTTTTATAAATGTTTGCAAATTGCAACGCACAACACACTTACATAAATCTGCAATGATTCTATCTCAGCAAAATCACATAGGCTGCAACCTCGAAACCAACAATGGACTCCCGTAAGAACCCACAATAACCGCAGCTCTGTCTCCAACAAGGAACACCCTCGAGTCTCCCAAATGATCGCAATCGTCAGCAAGCAACTCCCTCAAGAGCTACTAATCCAAACGTAGAGATTTAGTCTCTACAAGAGAAATTTCAACACGATTGTATCTTGGGTTAAAAAATGATTCACTAAAGTATTTGGGATGATTTGTGAATACAAAAATAAAGGTTTTGTAACCTAAAAGTGAAGACTAAAATTCTGCATATTGCAGTTTCATTTCTGTCAAAGTCTGTAGTCTTGAATGAAAAAGGTTTAAAAACCAGTTATTTATAAAAACTTGAGTTGGCAGGGTCATTCAAACGACTTTAGCATGTCGTTTGAACGACTCTCAATGTCATTTGAATGACAGTGGAATGTCGTTTGAAGGACTGAGGAATGACAGGAAACTTTTGAGATTTTAAAAACTCCGCCTACATGCTTTCAAAAACTGTTTGACTTGAAAAAAAATGTGATATTTTGATAAAAAAAAACCTTTTATAAAAAATAACCCAACACTTAAATGAAACATTAAACACAACCTTACCAAAATCAATCTTGCAAAGCCTTGTCGTTAAAGAATGTTAATATTCGAATCCGTCTTGTTGAGCATATGAAATTGAACTTCCTTCGACGGGAGTAACGATATACGACATATGTAATGTAAATACGGACTATGTAAAATATATCCTTACACAGACCCTATTCCCTTTCTGACCATGCGAATCCACTAAAGGGGTCGAAAATGACCCCAACCTGAACACAAACTCGATCGAAACCCAACTCCAAGACACCCACACATCCCAATCTGACATTAAGCACTTCCAGAAGATGGCGATTGAGAACAAACGGTGGGACCCGAAATCAGGAGAGACATTTGGTATATGTGAGGCGCACATACCATGTGGGGGAATCGCACCCCAATCTAAATCTGACATGAAGCAACAGTGTCATCATTGAATTATAAGTGATCAAATATTGAGTAAAGTAGTTAAAACAATAATGTGATGTCACATATTCGTGTAAATTTTCCAAATCTTGATCTTTTTAGCTCCTCAAACTTATTCTTTTTTTACTGATTAAATTGGTTTATGATGCTATTGTAATCATATCTACTTCTAGACTTGTCAAAATTTTTGAATGAGTTTATCAAAATTTGTTATAACAATAATGTGATGTCACCCTATACTTTTCAAAACTTTGTCAACACGATCCAATACGATAAATTATAGTGTATCAAAATTTTGATAAAATTTTGAAAATTATAGGATGACATCACATTATTATTATAACTTGAACCGTTATTTTAATGAATTTATCGTGTTGATCCAATATATATTCAAATTCAATAAATTTAAATTTATTAATTTATAATTACGTATCATGTCTTTAACATATTATTGTGTTGTATCTCATTTCTGTAAATCTCTCTTCTCCTAATAAGGACATAATTTAAAAACATGGTACAACAATCATTTTGAGTCGAGACAAAAAAAGGTTGGGAGGCTTTCTTCAATATTCAACATTAATGATGCAACTTCTACTCTGAAAGCCAGGTTGGGACATTTACTTGTAATCATAGTGGGATGTCTGATTCAGTGAAATATATGTCTAGTGTGCCTGTGATGTCGTACACTTCTACTCTGAAAGCACTAAATGCATTATATAGATCATATGTATTACCACTGTACAAATAGCTAACGATTGGTTACATTGACTTTCCAGATATATGATATTTTTGTTACACAATTCCATATGAGTTGTTGAGATTTGCTTGGGGAAATATGGCAGAGAATGGTCCCAGTCTTAACCAGCAATGAAGGCTCTTAATTTCTGTTATCTAACTTTATACATAGATATCTGATTTTTCAATTTATATACTGTATTTTAACGGGAGAAAGGAATTTGTTAAAGACACAGTTATTATTGTTGGATCCGATATGGGTTTGATTTTAGTTGTATATATCTAGTTCTAAAGTCTTGTTTAACCCTTCCTTACTTTGGAAAATATATGTTTTGATCTTGGTTAATATATAAGCACTTGTAAGAAATCATGGATAATATAAAATAGAATATAAGAAAACCCAAATCATGTAGCAAGGGTAGTGTAAAATATAACACAATTATCTTTTTTATTGGTGTGCTTTAAACATGATGAATACAAGCGTGGATTTCATATGATTGAATTTGAATATCAAAGAAACGAAATGACCAGTTTAGTTATGTTATTTACGAGGGAATATGAGACTAGTCCAATTTTGTCTTGTTTTCCAAAATCTCTTAAATGCTGGATGACAAATATGTCAAGTGTGCAACTTTCTCATGTGTTGGCATGTGCAATCAAATTTGTAGGGCACACGTGCACGAATGAATGCCCATGTGCCTATCATTTGTATCTTGTTGGGTTCAGATAGTGAATGACTGGACCTTGAAAGATCCATATTTCTAACTAGGGACATAATTAATCAATTTGAAGATGAAAATTGAGGAAAACTTAAAGCAATTGACCAGAATGAGGAATCAATTTCAGATCGATCAACCCCACTAAGTAGTGGCCTCAATTCACTTCTCTACGTCATCAAGCATACCTCAATAAAATCCTTGTTAAACTTTCAACAAAGAAACCACCGTCGAATTAATTAAAGGCATATATAAGGTTGACATAAATCAACCGCAATTTTGTTGCAACATGTAATTGGTAAATATAGCCTGTAAATTTCATATTAACATCGAAGTTAGGGGTCCACTTTAATTCTACGCTCACTTTTTTAATTGTTATAATGTTAACCTATGTTTTTTCAAAGACTGATGCTATGGGTACCAAACAACTCCCTCAAATCATCTCTAAATAACATTAATGAGTTGTGCCCTGACGGGACTCATATAACACTTAAAGCTATTTGGGGGACGATTTAAGAAAGTTATTTGGAACACATAGCATTTTCTTTTTTCAAAATATGTAATGGCAGCGCTACGTTTGACTTTCATTAGGAAGACGACAAAGTTTATACTAGCATTTAAAATTTTAATTTGTTTATTCATACATCATTTAACTAGGAATTATTATATCAAAGTTTCATTTTGAGAGTTTTTTCTTAATTAAAGTTTATTGACTAGTCAACTATTAAATAAGTCCTATTTTTAAATTTACGGAATTTTTCTTTACTAATATCCCTATCTTCATATATTCCCTCCAAATTATAAAAAGGTAGTTATTTTTTTCTCTTTCAAATTTTAAAGAACTATAACTTTAGATGTACAATTGGAACAATGTGCATAAGTTGTTAAGTATATTACAGTAATATACAGTCTTGAATGGGATATGACCACTCACTCTTTAGAGGAGATGGAGGAATATGAATTAATATTGTAAATTGAATTTCAATTTTAATTTGAATGCACGTATAAATTTACGTATAGAAACTAACATTTTAATTCTTATGCGTACGCATTCAATAGGTTATTGTTTACACTAAATATTCACACTTTGGTTTATGCTAATTCACGAATATACGCTTCTTACCCATAATAGGGGATTATTTGTAGTACCTCTGATGGGATATCCTAAATACAAAGGGTGGATGGGTGAGAAAAATATATTAGGGGATGTGTTTGCAAAGGTGCTAATGAATTTGTGAAATACGCAAAAAGATGTCATAATGATTAAGAGTTTCTGCATCCGTGTGCTAGGTGTAAGAATGGTAAAGTATTTGAGTGAAAAACAGTTGAACTACATTTGTTAAGATAGGGTATGAAATATAGTTATCGAATTTGGATTTTTCACAGGGAACCGGAAGTTCCTTTTGTCCCCGAGCAACCCCCACAACAACCTTCAACAAGTAGGATATAAATTGGTATAAATTGAAATTGAAATTGAAATTGAATTTAAATTGGTATTGATATTGGTATAAATTGGTATAAATTGAAATTGAATTTGATTTGGTATTGATATTGGTATAAATTGATATAAGTTTTAGTTCTTATGCGTACTTTAAATTAAATGAAACATACTTTAAATTACATAATTAAATGAAATCTCTTGAATTGTGATAAGACATAATTAAATAAAACATACTTTAAATTACATACAGTGCGCATAGATACTAGCCTTATAATTTTTGTGCGTACGCATTCAATAGATCTTAGACCCATTAGAGAGTCGTTACCCGTCTAATGAGATATCTCGAATTGTCCCGTTTGGACAACTTAGGACTGCATAGTTTCTATATAATAATATTCTTTGTGGCTTAAACTTGTTACTTTTGGGGAAAGTTCTGCATTCGTATCTTAATGTTCTCTGAGTACATAGTAAATGATGCGAAATTAAGTGCTATTTCAATTGATAAATTGAAATAACACTCACACTTGCAAATCTATGCAATGTACTTAGAGAACTATGGGATATGATGCCAAATTTTCCTCAAATTTCAAAATTTACGAAATTTATATTTTTGAAAGCTACTAATCGAGCCCTTTAAAATAAGACATATATTCTATGTAAATTAAAAAAAAAATTATGTATTTTTTCATTATTTAGGCAGATAGTAAATATTTACCGTCTCTGTAATATTAGCACGGTAAATGTTTACTGTCTATGAAAATTTCTCAGTTTTATATAAAACTGTATAATTTTTTAGTGTCACAATAAATTTTATTGTTTGTGTAATAATAACACAATAAATATTTATTGTTTGTGAAAATATCGCAGATATAAAACTGTTCATTTCTCTGAACAGAGTAAATATTTATTGTCTGTGTAATTTTTGTATCTGAAATATTATGAGCATCATGGATCTTGTTGGATAGATCTCGGTGAGAAGATTTAAGAAATAGTAATTTGAAGAAAAATGAATTTGTAGATCAAAAGTTATAATCATTTGACGATTAAAGATAGGAACAAAAAAAGTTCTAACAACTTGTATTACTTTTTCCAAAAAGTTATCCATAGCTGGTTTCAAAAAGTTAAAGTTGTGATTTTTTTTTTTAAAAATATGACATATTTGATGGTTGAAAAGTTATTAAAATTTATTTATAAAAAATCTCTTTAAATGAAACATGTATGTAAAAGTCATTTATTTATGAGAAAAGTTAAGTCTTGCCGTTTTGAATTACTGTCAAATTTCGATGGAAGGTTGCACGTATTACAAATAATCTGAGTTTACATTACTATGATTGTAAAAATAATGGGTTTCAAAATAAAATTATATGTTTAATTGAGGAAAACGGGCATAGTGATGGTCGGTGCAAAATAGTCTCAAGTGCGCCAATATATAATGTGACCAAAATCCAACCAAAATATAATATGAGAATGATAAATGGAGTAGTTAGGATTTTATTTTTGAGGGAGAGAGAGCAAGCTCTCTCTGACTGCTTTGTTTTTGTAAATGTATACAGAGTTTCAGATTAAATTGCTCACAGTTAAGCAGGGTTGGCTCAAGGAAACTAGGGGCTCTAGGCAAGGACTTAATATGGGGCCTTCTATATAATTTTTTTTAATAAAGTTCTTAACTAAAATTTAATTTTCTTGCTTTTTGACAAGGAAAATTATGAATTATGTTTTTATATTCAAGATTTGCTACAATAGTTTTTACAATATTTTTATAAGGTTAAGAGTTACAATAAATTAATTAAAAAAATTCAGAAATTCAGAAAAGTATAAACTAATACAAAACATAATGACCATTGTAATTAAACAAGCAAACCTTGTGGAGAGAAGTTTTGAGAGTTGGAGTTATTAGGTATTATATGTGCAGTTGGGCAATTTTTTTTAATGGAAACAAACTTTTTTGTTGGAGTCGTGTAAAATTAAGAAATGGGGAGGGAAAGGAGGGAAGAGGGAGACCATGAAATATGCTAGTTATTTTAATTAATTAGAGAGAGAGAGAGAGAGAGAGAGAGTGACATAAAGAATGTAGTGGATAGGTTGAGAAGTGGGACAGTTTAGACAAAAAGTTTACAAAAATTGTTATACTTGTTTAGAAAATAGTACTAATTAGTGCATTTCATTTATTATATATATATATATATATATATAGTGTGTGTGTGTGTGTTTAATAGGGGCCCTCCACATTTTGAGGCCCTAGGCAGCCACCTCACCTGCCTAGGGGTGGAGTCGGCACTACAATTAAGGTATACATGACCCTTTACTTAATGGACCTTCCCAAAGGATTTACTCTCAATGGAGACAACAAGTAATAGTTGATGCGTCAAATGGAACCATTATGCAAATAAATCTTTTAATTCTAATTATCATATATTTAACTTAAAGGTAATTAAAAAAAGAGCTATCAGATATGTTGCAGTTCTCGAGATGAGAACCAATCCTCTTGGTCCAGTGGTATAAGGCTGTCATTGGGACAATCTTGGAGGTGGATTGGATTTGATCCTCAGTTCGATCCCCGACACTGTCAAAATAATGCTTGGCCAGCCGAAGCCACGAACCACGAATGGGGATTAGTCGAGGTGCGCGTAAGCTGATCCGGACACCTCATGGTATGCTACAAAAAAATAGGTTCCCGAGATGAGCTCTTATTCTGTATTCATGTGAATAATTATTCGGTTTATTTATTACAAACTATGAAGTTCATATCTAATTTTAATTTAAACTTTGGAGTTTTGATTATTTCAGTTCAAAGCTAAAGTAGCATTTGTTGTTCAATGTCCACATTTTCACTAACATCGTTAGATTACAGTAATGGAAATCGATATGACGTGGATGATAATATGGAAAATGACGTGAAAAAACATCTCGTTGGATGGTTTCGCGTGAGTTTTGCGATCAAATCTCCATTGTACTTAATTAAAGAAATCAAAAATTTGTTTTCAATTCTTTATATATATTCAAATTGGACTTCCCTTCTCAACCCCACCTCATAAGCCGCCTCCGCATATCAATTTGAACTCGTGAAATGAAAAAATAAAAATTATATATTGAATTTCAAACTAAAACATCTAAGCAATGTTTGGGTGTTATGAGAGACACTACACCAAAATGGGCAAATTGTCACCTTTCAGCCGGCCAGCCTTGTCAAGGTCATTGACCGTGACAAAAAAATACGCGTTTTATGTCACGGTCATTGACCTTGACACGACCGTGACAACGAATTGTCACGGTCATTGACCGTGACAATTATTTAAATTCTTGTCACGGTCAAAGACTTTGACACGACCGTGACAATATTCGCAGCAAAAACCCTATCCCCCTTCTTTTTTCCCTCCCGCGCCGTTCCCTCCATTTCTCTCTCTCTCTTTCTCGACGCTGTTCTCTCTCTCTCTCTCTCTACTTTCAGGTCCATTTTCTCTCTCTCTCTCTCTCTCTCTCTCTCTTTTTCATTTATATATATATATATATTTGTGTGTATGTGTATATATATATATATATATGTGTATGTGTGTGCGTAGAGGGGGGCAGGGGGTGGGGGGTGGGGCGGGGTGGGGCAGGGTGGGGGAGGGGGTGGGGATGGTGGAGGGGGGCAGGGGGTGGTGGAGGGTGGGGGAGGGGGTGGTGGAGGGTGGGGTGGGGTGTGTGTGTGTGTGTGTGTGTGTGTGGTGGTGTGTGGTGGGGGAGGGGGTGGGGTGTGTGTGTGTGTGTGTGGTGGTGTGTGGTGGGGGAGGGGGTGGTGGAGGGGTGGGGCAGGGGGTGGTTAGGGGTGGGGTGTGTGTGTGTGTGTGGTGGTGTGTGGTGGGGGAGGGGGTGGGGTGGGGTGGGGTGGGGTGTGTGTGTGTGTGTGTGTGGTGGTGTGTGGTGGGGGAGGGGGTGGTGGAGGGGTGGGGCAGGGGGTGGTTAGGGGTGGGGTGTGTGTGTGTGTGTGTGGTGGTGTGTGGTGGGGGAGGGGGTGGGGTGGGGTGGGGTGTGTGTGTGTGTGTGTGGTGGGGTGTGGTGGTGGAGGGGGGCAGGGGTGGGGTGGGGTGGAACGAACCCGACACGAACTCGGATGATAAATTATTTATGTGTTGCAAGAATTTGAAATTAATTAAATTAAGTTATTGTAGGCGTATGAGTGCTATGATTGGTTAAGAGAGAAGAAAAAAATTATTTTATATTTTACTTAATGGGTTATGCGGGTCAACCCGAACACGACACGATAATAAATAGGTCGGGTTAGTGTTTGCTCATCTGACACGATTAGTTAAATGGGTCGGGTTAGGGTTGACTAATACTTAACACGAACCCGACATGACACGACCCGAACACGACACGACGCACACGAATTGCCACCCCTAGTGGGAATTGATATCCAAGACATGTATTTGAATTGATATCTATTTATTTGAATTGATAGAATTGTTTCTAGGATAATAATCCTACTATAAGATAATTGCTCAAAATAAATATTAAATAATAATTACTAAGATATCAATTCAAATAAAGTCTTAATAACCTAACCAAAAGAAATAAAATAAAATATCAAATAAATTATCATCCACCTCATAGACATTCCCTACCAATCATTTTAAGATAATTTTATCCTTATAAAGATAATAGATTATGTAATTTTAGGACTTAAAATAATATTGATTATGGATATAGGACAACAAACATTTTGTTTCCATTTTTAGTCCCTATTTTCAAATTAAAGGGACACGTGGCATGTTATGATTGGTTAACGTTTTATGAATATGGGTCCGCGCCAGCGGTTTTATTAAAAAATAGGGACTAAAATCATAAATAAAATGTTTGTTGTCCTATTTTCAAAATACATATTACAATAAATCCTAAATTTACAAACCCCTAAAGATAAATACCTTTGATTGCAAAGCATGCACTTGTATTATTTCGACGTGTAATTTGGAAATGCTTGTTTTTCTTTCTAGAGACCCGTGTCGTCAAAACTTGGTAGTGTTCGAGTGTGTTTTTATCACTAAATTATTATTTCACTAACAAATACTCCTTATATCCTAGATTAAGAGTCCATATTTAAATTTTGTACTTACTAATAATACACTTAATCAATGGCTAGGATTAACCCTTATTCACTATTATGAAATTTGGTTAATTGATTATTTAAAAAAAAAAGTAAAAGTAGACTAACATATATGCACAACACTAAAAGTAGACATCAATTTTATAAATAATTGATATTTTCATTCAAAATATGTGTGTGTGCGTGTGTGTGTGTGTGCGTGTGGCGGGGGTGGGGTGGGGTGGGTAGGGGTGGTGTGTGTGTGTGTGTGTGTGTGCGTGTGGCGGGGGTGGTATTGACGGAACTTTTTTTACAGCAAAAATGTCTCCTTTAGATGTTAGGGCGAAGATGATGATGCTGTTTATGATGATGTCGTCGTCTGGGTTCGGTGGTAGCGGAGGCGACGAGGGCTCCTCCGCCCCTAGGCTCCCCAAATATGGAAAATTTGGGATTACCGTCGAAAACAAGTCGGAGCTTTTAGCGAGATCCCTCGAGCTGCTAAAGACGGTCATCGGCCCGGGGTTTATGAGTTGGAAGGAGGTGCCGTATGAGCTCAAGTTAGCTGTTTGGGCGGCACTACAGGTAATATTTATATGAATATTTCAATTTCAATTTATATTTATATTTATATTTATATTTATTCGCAACTAACATTGTATTTGTTGGACAGGAACAATTCAACTTGGATCCAAAGCTACGCGATTCCGTCTTCGAGCAGTTGAGGGAGCAACACAAGACGTGGAAAAAAAATATGCGGACACGGTACTTTGGAAATATACGAGAGACCATTTTACAATGGCGCGGATCCGTCCCGCCCAAGGAGCCGATCTCATTGGCACAATGGCAAAAGTTTATTGACAATGAGATCGAGGATCGACAATTGGCATCTCGCCAATCGGGGAGGGAAAATCGGGCTAAAAAGACGGACGTGCACTACTCCGGCCGGACCTCTTACGCTGAGGTGGAGCATAGGATGAAGGTAATATTTAATTTATCTATAACTACAGAAATATATTATTGGATATTATTTTACTTTGCGGGGCCGATACTAATTTTACTTTACTTTATTTTATTTCAGAGGGTAGGGAGTGGGCCAGGGGGTAAGCCACATAGGCTCGATACTTATGTGGCTCTTCGGACGAAGAAGGGGAAGGACAAGGAGGTGTCCCCGAGCGTCGCGGCCACGATTGTAAGTAATCCGACAGTTTAATTATTGTTAATTACGTTATAATTTTTTAGTTTACTTATTTTACTAATCATGTGCTTTTTGTCGTTTCAGGCAAAGCTTAAGAAAGTGCATGAGTCGCAGTCTGATGCCGACAAGGCATCTTTGTCCACAGACGCACTCAGCCAAGTGCTTGGCTCTGATCGCAAGGGGAGGACAAGGGGAGTGAGCTCGCGGGTGGCCAAATCTAGGATCATCGGATTGGAGACGAGCGACACCGGGTTGGCTCGAACGGTGGATTCACACGACGCGAAGCTGTCCCGTTTGGAGGCGACGGTCCAAGATATGTACGCATTCATGAAGCGTACGTTGGGTGGAGACCGTAAAGAGAAAGGGAAAGGGAAAGGGAAATGGAAGGAGAAGGCGGTGGAGGAGGAGGTGCGGGAGGACGAGGAGGTGCGGGAGGACGAGGCGCAGGATGACGAGGATGTGGACCTCGCTGCTTCATCACCAACACGTTCGTACTTCGACGATCCACTTCCCTATTTGACGCCCTCCAACAGACCATTATCGACGATTGGTTGGCCGAGCGTGTTCATATTGGACATATTTGATGGCCAGCGGATAGGGCGGGGGTTGAGGGACCCGGATATCATCGAGGGTGGAATAGTCCATGGACGTGTGCTTCAAGGGATGGAGTCCAGGGTGCTCGTCACGCATGTCATACCCGGGAAGGAGAACTCCCTACTATGGTTGCGTGAACAATGCGGCACGACATATATTAGTGGGTGCGTCAATTCGTATGTCGTGTGGCCTACTCACCTCCTCAGTTTTATACAAGACATGTAGTAACATTATTTTCAAGTTTGTCCATTTTAATTATATTTGGATTATATCGTCATGTATATTATTTTTACTTTGAAAATTTGGATTATACTGTCATGAATATATATTTGCATTATCTTTAGTTTGTGTTGGATATATGATGTTTGGAACAGGTACAACGTTGTTATAACATGTACAAATATACTGCTGGGCAGTGGCGGTGGCCATACTGCCCAGCAGATTTTTTTTAAATTCTGCCCAGAATTGTCACGGTCATTGACCGTGACAAGTCCTTGACAACATTTGTCACGGGCTTGTCACGGGCAATGACCGTGACAATTTTTTTAAAAAGGATCGCGGCTTAGTCACGGTTTTAAACCGTGACAAACGTGTCAAGGTCAATGACCGTGACACGACCGTGACACAAAACGCGAGTTTTGTGTCAAGGTCAATGACCGTGACACGACCGTGACAAAAAAAGTTGTCTCGCCTCGAAATGTCACGGTCATTGACCTTGACAAGGTGAATTTGTCAAGGTCAATGCCTTGACAAATGGGCAGATTTGGTGTAGTGAGAAGTTAAAAGAAGAGAGTTTTAATAAGATAGAACGGAAGATAATTTCTAGTGATATTTATTTGTTTATATGGATTATAGAGAGTTTGATTGACAATTTTTTCATAAACATTGAACCTTCACATGAACGAGTCTTTTTGACTTCTCCATGCGAGCTATACAAAGAGGACGTTGTACTAGAGCTACCTTAATGCACAACCGTTTTAAATTTGATATTCTTTAAAGGGTTTCGAACTTGAGACCTATGATCTTTTTCCATTCGTTCCTTACTGTTGGATTAACCAGGATGGATGATAGACAATTTTTTCATAACACAAAGAATTTTTTCTTATTTTAAAAGTTTTAGACACGTTCAATCGCGTAGCTAAAACATAAAGTGATGATTTTTGTGAAAATCGATGTCATAGAAATTAATCCCACCTCGTTATATCACTCGAGCCTAAATTTTGGGAGAGAGAGAGAGAGAGAGAGAGATTGTCCATTATTATTTTTCGGACATTGAAGTGTGTTTTTCTACCATACATTTCTATGGGGCAAGTTTAATCTGATTATGACTAACTGAATTGTTTAGCATGGATTAATGTGTTGTGATTCCGTAAGAACCAATATAATTAAGCATTTATACATATGTGATGAAATCACCAGAGCCAGCTAATAATAAAAGGTATGAATGAAGATCAACCAACAAGTGGCCATAAGCTGTCCTAAACTAATGTTTCTTAAATTGTTTTTTAATGTATGTTTGGGGCTGAAGTCAGCACATTATTCCATCCAAAGATAAGTTCCGGTGTTTTTGTTTTCAAAAGGTGACTTGAATATTGTCAACTCATGATTAATGGGGCAAACGACATTAAGACCACTAATCTCTCTCTCTCTCTCTCTCGAGATGATAAATTGACACGATAGTGTTTAGAAATTCAAGTTAGCAGCTTGAAATGAACCAGTGGAAGAAAATTTTCCATTGCCCGGTTTTATGGTGGGCAGTGAAAAATGGAAGGTGAAGATTGAAGTAAGTGAGACGACTCATTTTTTTATTTTATTTTTTTTGTTGTTTTTTGGTATAGAAAAGAAAATTAAAGTGAAAATTAAAGTGCACTTTCTTTAGTTGTCAACCAAATTATACATTGTTAAATGCGGGAAGAACAGTGATATGAAAGAGGGAGAGTGATCCGTCAATCACTATATTTGAGCATTAATATAAAACAGACCCAAGTGTTTGATAAAACCTTTTTGTGAGGACCGTGTGGGTGGCAGCGTGATTGGATGTATCTTTCCTTTATAATGTAAAAATATAGGCTACTGTATTATTTATCAGTTTGAATTTATTTTTTTAAATGAATGTACTTATAAAATTTATAAATGGATTAGTGATCTATTTTTAATTCATTCTGAATAAATATTATTTTTTATCTCTTATTTTTCTTGCCTTTACTTTTGAGTCAATTTTTTCATAAGAGTTTGAAACTTTTATATTCTATTGAATAGACATAATAATTCATGATTCCTTTCCATTTATTTTACAAGGATTTCTCTAGTGACCTTATTGAATTATCCTCCATTATGAAACAAGTATTTTAACTAATGCAAATATAAAATCGGATTTTCAATGTTTCCACATGTTTGATAGCATTTATTTTACAAAAAAACAAAAACTTCCATTATGATTCAAGATGGATACGCACTTTGGATGACCTTGAAAAAAATCGATAAGAAATGGATAGAAAAATTTTCCTATGAAAATTTTACATTAAGTTTTTTTGTAGGTAGATATTCAGGTTTTATATTTTGGTCGCTAAATATGTGGAATGTGAGTGAAATGTTTTACGAAAACATTTATATCACGATTACCATATGTCACTTTGAGTTTTTTGCTTCGAATCTATCCAAGTGAATGGAAGTATCCCATTTATATATACTCATCGTAAGTTTCTTTATAATTTATGATTACAACCGAAGACATGTGTGCTAATATTCATGATCTTAAAGTTTCTTTATAATTATACAAGTGCATGTTATCGCAAAAAATGAGTATTGTGATTGATTGGGTTGTCGAGAACTTCTCTCTCTATGACCATGAGTGATTTTAGGATATTTTGAATGTTTCAATCTTATATCTCAATGAACTCTTAATATCGATCTATATTTGACCTTTGGATCAAATAGTGAGATCTACACCTAATTGTGATTTTCATATACATGTTTGATCTTTTGATTTAATTAGTGATCTTGATCGATTTGGCATTTTTCTTTGATCATTGTTCTTATTGAGATATCTCTGATCAAGTGAAGGTACAGGTTGATTATAAATTTGACATTCAACCCATGTAGATTCTCATAACTGTAGAATCTTATATGGTTTAAAATGCGATGATCATAAATATTTAAGGGTCCACTAATTGATAGGTAGGCAAAGGATTTTGAAGGGGAGCAATGGAATAAACTAAGAATTAATAGATAAAAGACTAGATCCACCAATGAGCAAGATTGGTGAAAATAAGAACTTTCAGCTCTTAATAATCGCAAATTACAGTGCTAGGAAAGTGAAAGGCGGTGAAAGTACAAGAAGAGAAAAAACTAACAATTAAAAAAATAAAAATCCTCGATAGCACAATTGGACCAAACGTGTTTAATGTACTGAGACCATATAATGAATTCACCATAAATGTAGGTATTGCACAGATGTAATGAATAATAATTGACAAACAATTTAACAGAAGAGATGAGAAAAAAGGAGATTAACACAATGGTTCAAGTGGTTCGACCTTAGCCTACGTCCACTATAGAAAGTATGAGAGTGATTTCACTATAATAGGGACTAATGACCATAAAGGACACACACACAAGCTCTCTCTCTCTCTCTATCTATCTCCCTCTCTCTCCAGAACAAGTTTAATAGAGTAACAATAGAGTTTATGTATTTTGATCTCAATGAAGAAGACATAGTATGTCTTTTATAGACTAGGAGTGCGCAATGTCAACCCTAGCACGTGCCCCACACCTAGCTGAGGTTGTGGCCTATGAGAAAGTGACAATTGTTTGTCATAAAGAAAGATTATCATGGTGAATATTCCTTCACGTGGGTAGTTGGTTTCCAATAATGGTTTCTATAGATATAACTAAAATGTCCCTTGTCATGTTTTCCATGCCTGGATGAACATATTTATAGGAGGTATCATCCAGGGTGATACTGGAGGTATCGACCCGACCGAGAGTCTGTCTGGTGCTCGGTTCCATGCTGAAAACTGAGACGAGATAGGGTGGTCCTATATGCTCGATACACGTATCCCTAGACCTCTGAGGGCTTGTAACATGAGTGTCATCTAAGGTCGACATTCTTTCACTGGTAAGGGTGAGGTTGGTCTCATCTGCGGTACGAGATTGTCATCTCTGGTTGGCCACTGAAGTGTCATCTAGACGATTACATGTATACATCAAGTATGCGTGAGAATAATGAACTTATTTGTCAGACGATACTGGTGTGGTTATCTACCTGAGTTCTATCTAGATGAGACTATACTCATGTATATCAATTTTCCCTAGACCTTAGCCTTCTGTTTTAGTAAAAGGATTAGGTTTAAACTAGGTCCCCCTTAATTTCAAGATGACTCTGGTTAGTGTCTTATCCTCGTGAATGGCTTACAAGTTAGTACTTTTGTGGCCTAGTTGTCTATTAGTTGTCAGTCATACGTTGGGGACAAAATGGTCATATCGTCAGGCGTAATGGCCATATCTCCCCCATGTTCTCTAGTGTCACTTTCCATTATGAGATATCTACTAGTTGTCGATTACCCCTTGGCTATGCTGGAGGTGGTATGATTTCGAAGAAGTTGGATGCGCTATTCAATGCGCGTCTATCCCACGTGTGTAGCACTCACGTCATCCCAAGCTTAAAAATTCATGCCTCTTCATTAATCTTTTTTAGAGATGAAGTTTGGTTTGGGCAAGCGAGCTTCTCTCTTACTTTTGCCATTTCCCTAAACCTTCAAACCAAAGAAAAAAAGATCTCCCTCACTCTCTCTTTAGGATTTTACCTCCTTTACTTTTCTCCGGTATATTCCATCGGTCTCTGATCTCCGGTCCCCTACTTCTTTTAGGTAACTTTGAATCACTCCTTCCTAGCTTTCATTATTGTTTTCCATTAATTTCTTCCTTTAATTTTTTGAGAATTCTCTGTTATTTTCACCTCCCTCTATTGTGGTTATTTGGTGTTGATTCTAGGGATTTCTAGTAGTTCATTGGTTGTATTAGGCTTTTACTTCGATTTTGATTAGGAATTAGTGCTTTTCAGTGAGGTTTTACGCAGTTTTACATTTTTTTTATGACATTTTCAGTTTAGGCTGTCTATCTCTGGGTTTGGTGTTCTTTACCAAAAGCGATTCATTTCCCTTGTTTAATCTTTAAACTCTTAGAAACTTGTGAATGTACCAAAATTTATACAAGACTTGACTTGAGTTGCGTTTCCTTCCCGATCGTGTTCATCGAGAGAGGAAAGAAGATGAGGCCGAACTCAACAAGATAGATCTCATTGAGGGGGACTCCCTTTAACTCCTTTGGCTCTGACACCTCTAACAGTAGTACCTCTTCCCTTATGTCTGACCAACTGTACCAACCAAGAGACCACACTTGAGGTTAATTCTCCAAGTGTTGTCATCTGTAAGGAAAATTTTCTAATTGAGTCAATTTGTATGTATTAGCTTAATTCTGGACATAATATTTTGAGTCATAGGTTAGGCTTTGAGTTGTTTACCTTACAAGACTATGATGTGTTTAAATGAAGACGTAGTGGCAAATCTGTAAAGATTACATATCGTGTTATGTTTCATGCCACATTTCATCTTCTAGTTTACGAGGATCTTCTAATTATGAAAGCATATGAATTTTGATCCTTGAAAATTTTATTTTCAGGTGTTTCTTTTTTCAAATTGTTTGGAGCTATTTTAAAATGTTTTTAAAAGAAAAATATTTTTTTAATGTCTTTTGAACGATATTAGGGTTTTGTTCTAACCAAATTGACAGTTCATTCAAACAAACTTTAAACAAATATCAAACTATGTTTATCTGTTTACAGAACCAAACTCGTTTGAAGCTTATTCAAAGTTGGTTCGAATGAGATTGGTTGTTCGTTCAAATGAGGTTTGATTTGGTTCGAAAAGTTTTTAATTTTGTTCAAATGAGGTCTTGTTTTCATTCGAACGAACTTTCTTGAAAATTTTAGTGCCTAAAAAATTGTGATTTTTATATAAAGGAGATTAAGCATAAGTTTTTAGAGAAACTTTGGACGAAATACGTTTTCCTATACATATCCAAAAGCTCCCAAACCCTGGTTTCACCATAGTTTGTTTTGAGATCATATTTGAGGGCACCATATTTAACTTTTATATACTTTGATATCTTGTTTTATGGAACCATAGTTTGTTTCTCTCATCATTTTGATAGATAAATGTTTTGTATCGTGCACTTCGTACACAATTTGTTGTTTACACACGGTGATCTCCTTATTTATAGTGTTGCGATGAAGAAGCAGTGCGTACTTGTTCCATATCCTTGGATGATTGTTGAGCATGTTCGGTGGATACTGAGACGTGTGGACTCACAAGTTAGGATAACTTTTGTGGGTGGATTCCTACATTGTCACTGTAGAGGAGCGGTTGAAAATTGAAGATGCGCCAAGGCTCGCGATGGCATGCAGACATTGACGAAATCATTTGTCAACTTGTGTAAATCCATATCATAAGGAATTTATGTGGCTAGGCCATTCGAATTTTTTTCGTTATGGGTTGAAGATTGAATATGCGTCAAGGCTTATGGGTTTTTTCGTTGAGTAGCTTATCTTTCAGCTTGTCGCCAGACTTTTTTTTCATATTGATTCACTGAACTTCTTTCTTCTTTGAACTAGCATCCCTTGATGAGGAGTACCTCTTCCTATTGTTGTCTCGACTTATGCTCTTATCGACATACTTTCACAGCTTCCCTTATTTTAGCAATTTCTCATTCTCGTCTTTCAAAGCATAGCATTTATATGTTGTGTGGCTGTGATTTTGGTGGAACTCATAATACTTGCCCTTGTCTATTTTGTGGGAAGGGGACCTCAATTTCTTAGGCACGCTAAGTTCTGTATCGTCTTTGATCTTTTTCATAATGATATTGGGACTAGCAGTAAGTGGTGTCCACTTTTGAAACTTGTCATCATTTTACTTCTTCTTCCCCTCCTTTTTCCTTGCCTAACTCCTTTTGGTCTCCTTTATTGTCAAACATTGCCTCCTTCACACTCATGATTCTCCCGGTCTTGGCCAGAAGTTCTGTTATGGATTTTTGAGGATCTTTGGAGAGGTTCCAATAGAGTTTTCCTGGTTGGATCCCATTGATGAAGCTTGTCATCATAATCCTTTAATTATAACCCTCAACATATAACTTTTATTTATTGAATCGAGATGTGAAATCTCTTAATGACTCATTCTTCCATTGCCTTAGTTTTAATAAATGAGTCACGTATTTTACAGGCTTCATGCCAAAATAAGAGTTGTGGATAAATTTTTTAGCCAACTGTTTGAAATTTTCTATCTTTCCTCCCAGCATATCGGTATACCATACAAGTCAGCACCAGTGAGAGTGCTAGAAAATTCTCGTCATCTCATCTCGTCTGGAGTGGAGTAAATGTCAGCCCTCGACTGGTATATTTTTATGTGATGAACAATATTAGTGCTCCCATCATATCTGGGCATCACCACTAGTGGTTTGAACTTTTCAAGTGTCGAATAGCCGACAATGCTTGGTACGAAAGGATAACCCTCAATATATCCCGCATGACTGAGGTCTCGGCTTTTAATGAGTCAGTTGATCTTATCCTCCAGTCTCTAGATCGAGTTGTTCTCAGTCTTCTCATCTTCAGTAATATCGTCACTTAACCCTTCCACCTCGAAGATGACTCTGTAGGTGGATCCTATGTTTGGGTCCCTTTTCGCACTATAAACCTCTCGGCATTCCCTCTAGAATGGATTGTGCTTTGGATGAGCTTGGATTAGACGATCAGTGATCCTTATCCCACAGATTCTATCTAGGATGATGTCTCGGCTACAATGCCTTTGGGGGCCGAGCCGATCAAATGTAGACCCCCTACTAAGTTTTGTGAAGGCGATATTCTTGTGCTTACTTTGAGGAGTATATTGAAAAATTTTACCTTGGTAAGTAGGGGGAAGAGTTTTATCTGGTCTATATGATGTGTTTATCATCTCATACCATTCACCATAGTCCCAGTTGTTCTCCTCCTTGTACACTGCTTCCTCAAGTTTGCCTTATGTCTCCTTGACAAGGTGGAGAGGAAAGTAATTAGAAATCTCTCTTCTCCTTAGTCCATAGAATAGGCTTGACCAATAAATAAACTGACCCTGTGTTAAAAATTATGATAGTATTTCAGCAAGGGACCTTATCAGATATTAACGTGCAGAGGCTCTTCTCTGCAAACGGTGTGCATGTTATCAACCAGTATCTGAGTCTCACTAATCTACAAAGGGTTATTATGAACAAGAGTTCCGACGTTAAGGAAACGAGTGTGCATGTTCTAATAATATTAGTATTCACAAAGTTTCGTATATAATACTTCTCTACATAGCCACCATGACTAGATGACGATGATCTAAGAAATGTGGAAGGGGGAGGCATTTGGAAGGGGAACGTGGCAAGAGGAGACACTAGAGAGGGGAATGTTGAAGGAGACAACATTTGAGAAGGAGGGTAGGGGTAAATTGAGAATGCACAACACTCTTAAGTTACTCTTAAGCTCTTACACATCTCCATATATCTTAGACTAACTTGCCTCTTGGCTCGAGACCCGATTTCACACCGAACAAAGCTCGTCCACAAGAGGTAAAATGTGTTTTAATTTTGTATTCATCATATGTGATCTGACACCTCTAGTCCTCCCACTTTTGTCACTTCCAATGGTCCGGGTAAGGCATCATCTACAATGTCATCATAAGGAGTCGAAGCGGTTTGTCTATTAATGGCTTCGATCGATTCTGGTTGTATGACATTATTTTTAGTCTTATGATTTTAACATTATTTTATATAACATGTATATATATAAATAAATAAATTGTCATACTCACCAGAGTCGGAGCCAAGTGTGGTGGAAATTTATCATTTTTGTCATGTCGGGCATGAACATACAAGTTACCCCGATTAGACTTTTTATCATCATCTGGAATGCTCTTTGTCCTTTCTAACCATTCACTCCTCAAATCCTCATATGATTTAGAAACCATGATGTGTACATCAACTTTCTTCACTCCGTTTTGTTATTTTTCTCACTTTGGACCAACTTTTTATCCATCGCTTAATTTTCTAAAAAGTTGTTCCAATGATCGATCGATAACATTCGGAGGGACTCTATCTTTCATAGCCAAAATGTCAGAGCTTGATGACCCCTTCGCGAAATGTCTCTGTCGAAGGTTCTTCCGATATGTTCTCATTTGTTTAGCAACTCAGTAAAGAACCTTTTGCTTTGAACGGTCGGGGGAATGGAAAACTCTTGGAAAGTTGTTCAAAAATATTATCCATGATGGATTGATCAACTGTGTTCCCGTTATCTGATTTCCCAACTCCCACATTCATTTTACCAAGAGATAAACACTGGGATTTAAAGATCTAGGCTTCATATTTAGTGCCAATAGGATTATTTCCAAGAAGGCAGAACCTAGTGAGATTATTCTCATTTGCTTTGGACATGTTGGCAGCAGGGGTGGGATGTTAGATTAACATTCATTTTTTCCTAAGCGTATATGGATTAGTAGAGTGAACCATTGGTAGAGAAGAGTATTATTCACCTAGTGGTGATGAGAATCTATGTTGGGGTACAAAATATAAGAATCCAGGAGCTGTTCCGCCATCATTTGGTACATTATATCCATTGTCGTTCGACATTACCTATAATAAAAATGACGAATTCATTATAATAACATGTTTACGACTACCTATCATGTTTACAACTATATACATGTATATAGCTTCTCATAATGAGACTTTAAAATATGTTTAATGTGTCTGATTTCGATCCATTCAGTGTTAATTTTAAAAATCTATGGATTTTTTCATGTGAACAACTAGGAGGAAGCGTAGCAATGATTAATGTATAGATGTCTGTGACATGAACTCGGAATCCTTTCTTCTTTAATTTATTGGAAAGATTCAATTTAACGTGCATATGTCGCGAGACATTACAATCTTAATCAATGCTCTCTTTACGTAATTGTATTCACAATAGGTGAATGTTTTTTCCGCCTTCTCTAATAGTGTAAGTAATGTCAAGGCTACGTCGATATTATGTAGGCAAAATATATTTTCTACTGGCTTATCCCAACTTTCTAGTAGGGAAAACATGATACGATCAAACAGTCACTCTTGCGAGAGATGAACTCCATAATTTTCATAGTAGTTAAGCTTTTCAATCTTCTTATTCTCATACTTGTAAATAGGATTTCCCTCTATATGGCTCTCACTAATAAAATATGTAGAAATGTGGTCCAATTGCAACCTCTCGTACTCTTGTTGCCAGTGATTATCGTCGTGTCTTATTTTTTTTGAGTAAAATATATGAGGGTGTGAATAGGAGTCCTACAAGTAATAACTCTAATTACTCATGAACTAGCTATTGTTTTCAACCGATCCAATTTAAGTTTTTCTTATTTTATTTAATCCTAACATTGTTATGCGTCCTTCCGCCTATTTGTTTTCACCCTACTAATATCAACAGGTCGAAATTAAGTGTATTTATTAAATTAATACTAAAATTACTATATGTCCACCAAATGTGTAACCCCCTCCACCAACTTGCATTCACCTAAACAACAACTACTTAATGAGGGAGTGAACACGACCTCAACAGTCAACCAAATAGTATTATCCATATTATTCACCGGCACAATATGAGTTAGTTAAAATTAAGCTTATTTTAATTAAATTAATTCTAAAATTATTATATGTCCACCAAATGTGTGTGTTATAACAGTCAACCAAAGATACGTACAAGTTGAATTATATGCATTATACATGTATATGTACTTATAACAGTCCAAAAATAGTTATAAGATTATATTACGTAAAAGAAAAAATAAGTAAAGTTGCCTGAATAAAGGAAGCACCTATAATCAGTTGAACTTTTGTTATTGTTCTCCAATATATATATATATATATATATATATGTGTGTGTGTGTGTGTGTGTGTGTGTGTGTGTGTGTGTTATACATGTGCATTTGTGTGTGTTATACACGTATAAGTATATGTAAGGCCGGGGGCACATCAAATTGTTTATATACTCATTACAATTAATCCATTGCATGTGTGTGCGCGTCTCTCTACACTTTCTATATCGCCATTCTATCACACACACACACACACACACACATATACATACAATAATTCACATAAACCTTTCAGTAAAAATTATAACAAAAAGAGAGATAAGACATAAGGGAACCTCTACTAGTCTTCGGCCTTAAGAATGCTTTCATTCTCCTTTTTCAAAGAGAGAGAAGACATAAGGGAAGACAAAAGAAAAGGCATTGGTCTCGAACTAGCATAAAATATTAATTTTAACTAAAATTTTGAATCTGAACCTTACAAAGAGAGAGAAGATATAAAATGTAGAAAAATCATGAACTTTCTCACCCTTGTGCATTACATAATCATATAAGAGAAATATTGTACAAAATGTTATACGTATTTTCACTTGAAAAGAGTAAGAGAAAGAACCAAAATTTCATATCTAATAATGTGTATAAAATCCCAACTAAACAAATGATGTATACCCACTTTTAAACTCATACATGAAAACCCCAACAATGTTTACTCATACATGAAAATCCAACAATGTTCAAAGGAAATATTATCACAAATCAAATAATGTTTAAAGAAAACCTCATACATGAAAACCCCAACAATATTTAATAAATCACATGAAAATAAATAGATTCTCTGATTTAGTAACACAAACATAAATTGAAATATGGTATTTGGTATAAAATTAGATGAAAACAAAAATGGTGTGATTGAAAAACTCAATTCCAAAACTGAAATTGGGGTTCATAAACACACCTAAAATGGTCACATAATCATAACATAAAATGTACCAAACCCTAAATCCCCAATCAATCATAATCACACCCAAAAGGGCCACATATCCATAAAATCCCTCAAACCCTAACCCCAACCAACTCAAATTCACAGAAACCTTTGAGTTCATATAAAAGGGTTTCTTTACAATTAGAACATTTTCAGTCCAATATTAAAATGGGGCTTCCTAATCATACGCATAGACTCTTATATAACCATAAAATCCTCAAAATAAATCAACATAATTCACAATAAACCCCCAAATCCATCACATCCCCAAACATATCCAAATAATTTTAACCACAACATCCAATGTAATTCAGTAAAATAATTCAATCCAATATCAAACACGATTACAAATACACAACCAATCAATCTCATCACTTTCAACAATGACAAACCATGTACAAAGAGGGAGAAAGAGATAAGCGGTGGACGAAGAGGCGGTAGTGGTGGTGGTCGGAGGAGAGGAGCAGCGAGAGGCATCAGGTGGTTAGGGTTTAGTATTAGAGAGATCGTGAAATGTTGCCAGAGTCTAGGGGTGTTTATATGTACTGGAGCCTAGTCACGATCCAGAACCATGACCAGACGTCATTACTATTTCAAAATGATCACGGTCTTAGGTCGTGACCACTCTTAACTGAATCCATTACATTTGTCACGAAAGTGGTCAAGGTCCGTAGCCATGACCCACTTTGGCTGGAGATTTGGCGTTATTTGATCACGGGCGAGTAACGGACCTGAGCCATGACATCTATAGTCACGGTCTATGGTTATGAACAAAGCCATTGGTTGTCACCCTTTTGCCTGATCACGGTCCTGGTCATGCAGTTTTAACTCTTGTCATGACCTCGGACAATGAGGGCAGTGATCCACATACCGTGACTATTCTCGATTTGTGGTGTAGTGTCAGATTCAAATTTATACTCTTTATATAAGGAGTATTCCATCCGATTATTGTTTAGTAGATAGAGAGTATATTTAAGTGAGAAATTAAAGGTTCACTTTTGTGTAAAATTGGCTATTTTGGGAATCTTTTTTTCTATATTCTTTATTGTAAATTTGGGTAGAATTTAGGAGTTTTTGTGGTGAGATTAAATTTGTGAAAGTCTTTATTATTGTGTGAGAAAAAAAGATATTATTGTATGTGAGGAAGAAGTAAAAAAGTTCTTTTAATTTGTAATCTTTTCATCTTATTTAGTGGCACGGATGTCATTCTCAATATATTTGTGTTCTTTTCTTCTTCTTTATTTCTTTATTTGATTTGTAATCTTAATTATATTTGGAGGAAAATGGTGTACAGAAATTTGTATTCTGTTTTGATTAATTCATTTATATATGAATATTATCGTTAATAAAAATTATGTTTTTGTAACAGAAATGGAATCGCATAGTACAAACACTATTCCTGCAAATGTGACTGCACCCGTATTTATGCCACATGGGGAGAAATCGAAAAAGTTCAATGGGGCTGACTTCAAACGTTGGCAAGGAAAAATGTATTTTTATCTCACTACCTTCCAACTGGGTAGGTTTGTATATGAAGATTGTCCCTCTATTCAAGAGGGAGATGACTCGAAAAAGGTTGCTGCTGTTGATGCTTGGAAACACTTTGACTATATGTATCGGAATTATATTCGGGCCTACTTGGACAAAACATTGTATCATGTCTAATGCACGATCAAGACATCTAATGAATTGTGGAATTCTTTGGAAAAGAAGTACAAAACTGAAGATGCTAGGATGAAGAAATTTATCATCGAGAGTTTTCTGGATTTTAAAATGGTTGACTCTAAACCAGTGATCTCGCAGGTGCAAGAACTCCAAGTGATCCTCCATGACATTCATGCTGAAGGAATATCCCTTAGTGAAACCTTACAAGTTGCTGTAATTGTTGAAAAATTGCCACCATCTTGGACTTTATTCAAAAATTATCTCAAGCACAAGCGAAAGGAGATGAATGTGGAGGAGTTGGTGGTCAGGCTGAGAATTGAAGAAGATAATCTTGAGTCTCAAAAGAAAAGTGGAAAGAATCCAATCAAAATGAAAGTCCATATTGTTGAAGGTCCTAAGAAGAACAGGCGAAAGCATGATGGGAAGGCACTTCTAAATAGAACAAGAATAAGTTCAAAAGAAAATGCTACAACTGTGGTAAACCTGGACACCGCTCAAGCGAGTGTCGTAAGTCTAAGAAGCAAAATCGGAATAATCCTCAAGCAAATGTAACTGAGGATGAAAACATCGCAATGACTTGGCAGATATGAATCTTTCTGATGTGGTCTCTGAATGTAACTTGGTTGGAAATACCAAGGAATGGTGGGTGGAAACTGAAGCCACACGACATATTTGTGCAAACAAATGGATGTTTTCTACCTAGAAGCCTTTGGAAAATGAGGAGACCCTCTTTATGGGGAATTTTTCCACTTATAAGGTGGTGAGACAAGGAAACATTGCTCTAAAAATGACTTCTGGAAAGGAAATTACTCTCAATGATGTTCTTCCCGTGCCTGATATTCGAAAGAATCTTATTTCTGGATCTCTCCTGACTAAAAATGGGTTCAAGCTTGCGTTTGTGTCTGATCGCTTTGTCTTGTCAAAGAATGACATGTATGAAGGAAATGGCTACCTAAATGAGGGGCTCTTTAAAATCAATGTTCTTACTATAACCCCAAAAACATTTGTTTCATTGAATGAATTTGATAGTTCTTCTTACTTGATTGAGTCATCTAATATTTGGCATGCTAGATTAGGATATGTTAATTTTGATACATTGCGTAGATTAATTAACTTAGATTTTTTGCCAAAATTTAATATTGATAAAAATTATAAATGTGAAATTTGTGTGGAATCTAAATTAGTCAGATTACCTTTCCATTCAGTTGAAAGAATAACTGAACCTTTAGATTTAATTCACTCTGATATTTGTGATTTAAAATTTGTTCAAACTAGAGGTGGAAAAAAGTATTTTATTACTTTTATTGACGATTGCACAAAATATTATTATGTATATTTGTTACACAGTCAAGATGAAGTTATTAGTGCATTTAAGCAATATAAAAATGAAATTGAGAATCAATTAAGTAAAAAGATAAAGGCAATAAGAAGTGATAGAGGAGGAGAATATGAATCTCCTTTTGAGGAATTTTGTTCTGAGAATGGTATAATCCATCAAACAACCACTCCTTATTCTCCTCAATCAAATGGTGTTGCTGAACGCAAAAACCGTACATTGAAGGAGATGAGGAGCTCAATGTTATTAAGTTTAGGAGCTCCCCAGAATTTGTGGGGGGAAGCCTTACTTTCTGCTAATTACATTCTCAATAAAGTACCTCACAAGAAGACTCACAAGACACCTTATGAATTATGGAAAGGTTGAAGACCTTCCTATAAATATTTACGAGTGTGGGGGTGTTTAGCCAAAGTGATGGTTCCTAAACCTAAAAAGGTAAGAATAGGGCCAAAAATCGTGGATTATGTGTTCATCGGTTATGCTACTTATAACAGTGCATATCGATTTCTAGTTTGTAAATATGAGATATCGGATATTCATGTTAATACGGTTATTGAATCGAGGGACGCTTCATTTTTTGAAAATGAATTTCCGTATAACATGACCTGAGAATCTAGTCCTTCTAAAAGGACAAATCAAGCTACTACAAGTGAGACTCATCAACCTATTAAACTAATAGAGGATGAACCAAGACGTAGTAAAAGAGCAAGAACCTCGACTTCTTTCGGTTCAGATTTTTTAACATATTTGCTAGAAAATGAACCTCAATCATACAAAGAATCCATATCCTTACCTGATGCTTCTAATTAGAAAGAAGCAATTAATAGTAAAATTGAATCCATATTACAAAATCACACATGGGAACTAGTGGATCTTCCACCAGGTTCAAAACCGTTAGGTTATAAATGGATCTTCAAAAAGAAGTTGAAGGCCGATGGATCAATTGATAAATATAAAGCTATACTTGTAGCTAAAGGCTATAGGCAAAAGTAAGGGTTGGATTACTTCGACATATATTCATCGGTAACAAGAATAATGTCCATTCGGATGTTAATAGCAATAGCTTTTATTAATGGACTTGAAATACATTAAATGAATGTAAAAACCGCATTCTTAAACAGTGAAATAGACGAGGAAATTTATATGGAGCAACCTGAATGGTTCAAGGCTCCCGGACAAGAAGGAAAAGTATGTAAGCTTGTTAAATCACTTTATGGATTAAAACAAGCACCTAAGAAATGACATGAAAAATTTGATAATGCATTGTTATCAAATGGTTTCAAAATTAATGAATGTGATAAATATGTTTACTTTAAATACATTCAAAATGGATATGTCATTGTATGCCTCTATGTTGATGATATGCTTATCATGGGTAGTAACCTGGAAATTGTTAAAACTACAAAACAAATGTTAAGTAGTCGATTCGACATGAAAGATATGGGTATCGCCGATGTTATATTAGGAATTAAAATTTCTAAAACATCGAATGGACTTATATTATCTCAATCTCATTACATAGAGAAAGTACTTGAAAAATTCAAGAAGTATGATATCAGTCCTAATAAGACACATGTAGATGTAAATTTACATCTAGCAAAAAATAATAGTGAAAGAATCTCTCAACTAGAATATTCTCATATTATCGGCAATTTAATATATATTATGACCTGTACATGACCGGACATAACATACTCAATAAGTAAGCTAAGTCGATTTACGAGTAATCTAGGGAGAGATCACTGGAAAGCAATATTGAGAGTTTTGGGTTATTTGAAATATACTCAAAACTATGGACTGCACTACTCAAAATATCCAGCTGTTCTTGAAGGACATTGCGATACAAATTGGATATCTAATACAAAAGACTCTAAGTCTAGGAGTGGGTATGTGTTTACCCTTGAAGGTGCAATCGTATCTTGAAAATTCTCAAAACAAACGTGCATTGCTAGATCGACAATAGAATCTGAATTCATTGCACTAGACAAAGCTGAAGAAGAAGCTGAATGACTTCGAAATTTCTTAGGGGATGTTCCAAATTGGTCAAAACCTGTGCCCGCAATATGTATACATTGCGATAGTCAATCGGCGATTGAAAGGGCACATAGTCACATGTATAACGGAAAGTCACGAATATTCGTCGTCGACATAATACCGTTAGACAACTTCTCTCAAACGAAATTATCTCAATTGATTATGTAAAGTCAAAAGATAATATATCGCATCCACTAACGAAAGGTTTAAACCGAGAGCAAGTTAAAAAATCATCGAGGGGAATGGGTCTAAAGCCTATAAATAAATAAGAATCAATATAATGGCAACCCAACCTAGCTGATTGGAGATCCCAAGATCTAGGTTCAATGGGCAAACTGAACTACATTGTATTCAGTAAGCACTGGAGGATATTTAATCCTATCCATTCCAAATAGGAGACAGTGCACATCTATCGCGAAATTAGGATAAGTTATGCTTTTAATGACATCCATATCTTAGTATGTCTAAATGGGGTATTGCAGGATACTCTTTATGGAAGTTACCTACGTGAGTAAGAAGGGGGCCACTTAGGCCTGTAAACGGATCGAATTCGAACCGGATCACACAAATCTAAATCTGGATCCGTTTACGTTAAAATGATTCAGATTCGGATTCGATCCAATTATCCGACAGATTATCTGTTAGGGTTCTGAATCCGATTTGTTAAGAATTCGTTCATCCGATCCGATTATTTATTTATTTTTTTAATTATGATTTTCATTAAAAAAATGTAATTTTAAGTTAAAATTATATTTTTTAACCACTTACTTTGCAACATTTTTTTATTTCATCTCTTATTTCATAATGATAGTTTCAAATCCAAATAATGATATTTCCAAATCCGATTTTTATTTTCATCTCTTATTTCATAAATTTAATTTGCAAATGTTTCCAAGATCAAAGTCCAACATTTATTCTTAGATAAAAAGTCCATCATTAAAAATCAAACTAACACCAAGATAGAAGTCCACCATTCAAATATTAAACACACCATCCATCACAAATAAATCCAACAACATTCAAAATTCAAAAATTATAAACGTGACTTGGATAAAAGTTCAAAATCAAAATACAAAACCACATCTTCACTTCAACTTTTTGCTACAAAGCCACCTTGAAAAACAAAACAAAATAATGGACATTTATCCTTCAAACATAAATACAAATACTGTAAGATAACATATGTTAAAAAATAAAAGGAAATAATGAAGTTACTTAGTGATTATCTTCTTCTATGCTACCGCTGAAATAAACGTTATGATTCTTGAACAGCTGAAACAAATATTATAAAGATTTAGATATTTGAAGAAAATAAAAAAAATATTAAAATAATGACAAATTAAATAACTACTTACTTGACATTTTTTGTGATTCTATCCAATCCGAGTGGTAACGTTTTTTGTAATTTTTATCAATTTGTGCCAAGCGAGTAAAAGCTTCTTGCAAATCTAAAGTCGTTTCAAGAATTAAGTACATGGAGTTCCAATGATTAGGTACATCCATAGGAACTTGTTTTTTACTCCTTATCTTGCTTTGATTGTATGCAACATTAAATTTTCACTATCATTATAGCGAGGTCCCTCCTACTTCTTTTCTGATCAAACTTAAAGGTTTCAATGTATATGGTGTCATCCCCAATTTTTTTAGAAGATTTTATCATTTGTTGAGAAATGTCGGTTTGAGAACCCGTACACCTAGTTATATGGGACCTAAGGTGACTAGTACCTTTACTACTATCCCCAACAAATATTTTTTTGCAACGACCACATTTGGCCTTGTCTTCACCTTTAGTGTCTTTAAATTTAACAAAAACAGTCCATACCAATGATGTATGGCGCCTATTCCTCTTTGATGGTCCTTACTCATCGTCTTGTTGTTGGCTATCAACGTCGATAAAATCATTTCCACCCACACCGCTCGAATTTTGACAAGGATCCAATGAAGACATACCTACCCAAAAGATAGTAAATAACATTAATTTTGGACTGAAAAAATATTGGTTCAATACATAAACAGCCAAGCAGTACAAAAATATTGATTGAAAAAATTCAGTTATAAGAAAAAATTCAGCCAATGTATATATTATATACCTAATGTATATATTATAATAAATCAGTATATACCCAATATATTTAATCACATGTGTAGTTACAAGCAACGAATATAAGAAATCAGTATGCTGATATGAAACGATATTACAAAAAAAACATCGGAGTTATTGTAGTACAAGTCTACAACGAAAGAAGAAGAAGAAGAAGAAAAAATCAGAAGAAAAAAAATCTTTGTACAACGAAATCAACACTACAACGAAATCAGCACTACCTGCGTTATTGTACAGAAGAAGAAGAAGAAGAAGAAGAAGAAGAAGAAGAAGAAGAAGAAGAAGAAGAAGAAGAAGAAGGAAAAAAACATACCTGCGGCGACGGACGGACATATCTGAATGAGGGAGTGTTGGGAGATGATGGTCGGACACGATAAATGAGGGAGGATAGGAGGATGTGTGAGAGGGAGGAGGGCGTCGCTCAGCTGTTCTGTGGGAGTGGGTTTTAGATTTAGGTTTAGGTATTGTTGTGTGTGGGTGTGTTTATGTTTTTGTTTTGTGTGTGCGTGTGTTTGTGTTAGGCCTTAGCAGCAGCATGCGTGTGTTTTGTGTGCGTGTGTAGTTTTTTTTCTGGTATATAATATTATAAATAAACTATATGATATATATTCAAAATATTAGAAAATATAATGTATATATTAATTAAAAATATTATATATATATATATATATATATATATATATATATATATATATATATTATAAATATTAATCGGATCGGATTATTAACGGGTCGGATCATATGAATCCAAATCCGCTCCATTTAATAAACGGATAATCGGGTAATCGGTTTCTGGCGGGATCCAAATCCGTATAAATGGATCGGATTCGGATTCGGATAAAATCCGATCCATTGACAGGCCAATGGCCACTTCTATGAGAATAATGAAACACAAATTCTCTAAAATACTCACGGAACCAAGTGGTGTTCATGGCCAAAATGAACACAAATGTGAGAACCAATTGTGTTGAAAAATTATTGTGTGAATACTGTTGTCTAGGTTTACAAAAACGGTTGACGATTCAAGGACATGAATCAACTGATTAACCAAGTAAATCCGATAGTATATCACTAAGGAAAGTTCAAGGCCACTAGGCTACTTCTCCCAATGCAATAAATCTTCGGTTTTACTCAACATGTGTCTACATCTGCATCAGTATCTCCTTGCTTCTATTTATAGTGATATATCATTCATGTGGGGGATTGTTGGAAAATTAGACTTAATAGTTGAAATTAAAAGTTGTCCAGATTTTTGGACAGGATTTTTTAGCAATTTTGAGCTCAAATTTAAGTGGAACCCATACTACGATAATTGTTGGACCATATACGAACGCTCTCTGCTCCGCAAGGAGATTAACGTAGTATATTCACATGTCCAATTTCATTAAGTTATGAATGATAAATATGTCCCCAAAGTCCATACTTGGGGTGCTATTAACTCACCAAATTTCCACTACTCTTCCAACGTGGGACAAAGTTAAAACATACTCAATTCATTAACTTGCATTATTTTGTGAGTCACTTTGGTGACATATTTATCATTCATAACTTAATGAAATTGGACATGTGAATATACTACGTTAATCTCCTTGCGGAGGAGAACGCGTTCGTATATAGTCCCATAATTATCGTAGTGTGGGTTCCACTTAAATTTGAGCTCAAAATTATTCAAAAATTCTGTCCAAAATCTGTCCGAAAATCTGAACAGTTTTAATTTCATTAAGTCCAATTTTTCAACTGCTGATCATTGGAACCCTAGTTAAAAATATGTGCTCCTCAACAACAGAACTAAAACATACAAACATCTTAATTCTATAACAAAATAATTTTTAAGTTGTAAACAGCAGTTTATATACGAAAAATGTAATATATCGTAGTGAAAATTACAATTCCAATTTGAGTCGAATAAATAATCAATGTAAAGTTACTTATCAGCCAAACGAAATTCTCGTGAAATGACAAAATGGCCAATTTAAGAACTGGTCCATATTATCTTGATGGGCATGGTGACCGCTTCAATGTATTAGTGGAAAGAAATGCAATAATTAAATGTGTAACAAGATTTGGAGAATCCCTGCTGATGATAATCTAATCTCTAACCACAAAGGTCAAACCCTCCATCTCTCTCCATCTGTTTTCTGTTGCAGGTACTCAATTTAACTACCCCAAGTCCCCATGGCCCACAAACCCAGATTCCAAATAAACTGATGTATGTAAGTTCAGCTTTCTCCACTAGTTGATTAAGTTTTCAACACTATATATACCCACACTAGAAAAGCATCTCCTATAACTGTACAACAAACCAAAGCTTCTATCTTTACTTTTGGCTTGGTAGATGGAGAACTCTATGACTTGTATGAGCAAAGGCAACTCTCTTTCTTCTGGAGCAAGAACAGTAGATGCTCCTGAGGAGAGTAGTTGGACCTTTTACATTGATGACTTCGAGTGCAATAATGATAATGAACAAGTTTCTCCCACTTCTAGCCGTGAAAACCCTTCTCTAGTTTCTGATGCTGCTTCTTCAGCCGCAAAGAAGCTTAAGGATACGGCTATGGGGTTTTCTTTGGATAGAAATTCGAGCTTTAAGAAGAGAAAAGCTAATGGTGCAGTAGTTGATGCTGCTTTGGAAGATACGGCTAGTTCTCCTGTTAGTAGTCCCAAGGTAATCAACTCAAATTAATATCTCCTAATATTTGTTATTATATGTATAAGTTTTATTTTATTTTATTTTATTTTTATTTTTCCTTTTATGAGTTTATAGATACACTCTTACAGGTAGTTTGAGAGTTATATTTTGGATAGAGGAAAAAAAAGGAAGGAAATTTTTGTTTTCTTTCTTTCGTTTGGTAGTTTAAATAAGAGAGAAATTTGTTTGGGAGTATAGAAAAAAAAAATTAACTTTATCTTTTTTTTCTAAAACTTTCTTTTCAAATTCCAAAGAAATGGAGAGAAATATTTTTTTTTTACTGAATTGTACCTTCTTAGTCTTAAAAAAAATTATTTTCCTTTTAAACAATAAGAAAAAAAGTTGTTCTCCTTCTTTCGTAAACTCTCAAACAAATGAAGAAATATTAATTTATTTATTCTTTCTTTTCTTTTTTATCTTATTAGTTTTTCATTCTTTTTTTTGTTTCCTAATAAAACTTCTTTTTTTTCCTTTCTCTCCAAAACTCGCAAACGAGCTCTTAGTATGATTTCCATTTATATCGAATAACTCATTTACCTTTTGTTTCTCATTCTTTCACTAGGTTGGTTATTTTGCTCAATTCGCTAAGAACCGGAAAGAGAATGAAGTTATGAGCATTTCAGAGGTAAAAGGGTCTCAACTATTTGTGTGTCCTACTTTTTTTTCACTCTACTAAATGAAATACAAGAGTAGTTTTTCTCTTGCTTATTGATTTCATTGAAACTATTTTTTCTTGAAAGCTTGATATTTAAACAAAGACTCTAATTTCGAAACATAATGAGGACTTGATATTTTATGTTTAAATGGTGGGTAGTATGGTTTGTGTGAGCAAGGTTAAACTTACTAATAATATATTCTTACTGAAAGAAGTTACAAACTGAATTACATTGGTTAAGTAGCTTAATATATCTCTTCTCGTTAATTTGTAAAAGAAAAACGGATATTAGAATTTTCGTTATTTCTTAGTACTTAACAAATGGCATTCGGGTGGTTCGGATTTGTAGGTGAAAGTTGGTGGTGGTGAGCAGACAGATGAGCGAAGTGAATTTGGCATTGTTGGGATGGACAGTGAGTATACGGAACTGAAGAAAAGAGGGCTTTGCTTAGTACCCGTGTCTACCTTCGCTAACTATCATTAAATTTCATTTCATTCAATTCATCAACGCATAATTTGTGTTCCATCTCTCTCTCTCTCTCTCTCTCTCTCTCTCTCTCTCTCTCTCGTTGTTGGTGTGTGTGTTGTGGAGCTGACCTATATGACCCCGTGAACAGATGATGCAAAAAGATGCTGAGTTCGATGTAATTAAGACAAAATGGGGACACTCCAAAACAACATATGTGAAAAGTGTTTCTTATCCAACCGCTTTCTCTTTCCTTGTACACCCTTTACAAGGCAGTTTTATTATGTTTTTCGTTTGCAGTGTGTAGGGAGGTTAGGAGTAAAATATGCTAAGTCTGTCCTATCATTCATGAAATGCAAAACAGAATGATATGTTTATGGAAAATAAATTCTACAAACATTGCATGTGTGAATAATAAGTGCTTGTTGGTTTGAAATTTCGGAATTCTTTCGTTCTTCTGGATTGGGAAATTCGGATATGAAGTGTCAATATTTATGGTAAAAGTGTTAATAAAGGATGTCTATCCCTTTTTAGAAGTGTGAATGTAACAATCAGAATATTTTAACAAAAAGCACGAATATTTAAACTAAGCTACAATTAAGGGGACTATTTTGTTAGAAAAGAATGGTTAAGGCAGTGGAAAATACAGCAAAAGTTCAACTTCAAGTTAACGAAAAGAGAAGTTAAACATAAGGAAAATTGATGGGGTTCAAATTAAGAATTACATATAGGGTTGACATTCTGTACAGATACCATAAGTTATGGGCTTTCTCAAACTGACTTATATATATATATATATATATATATATATATATATATATATAGAGAGAGAGAGAGAGAGAGAGAGAGAGAGAGAGAGAGAGAGAGAGAGAATAGAAAATTATAAGTAATTTGCAATGTCAGAGGGTTATATACATTTTTAGATTGAGTTCATCACTCAGCAGGCGTTCCATTTTTTATTGGAGTGCCTGTCAATAGTCAATATCCCTTCAAAATTTATAGTCAAATTGTCCACGCAGGCGTGCTTTCCAACGTGTTTGATATATGCTGCTTTTATATATAGAACTCTCCTCTATTGTGAAACCTTGTACTCCATTCTCCGAATGAAACCCAACCCATTCTATACACCTAATATACAATGGGAAAGTTTGTCCAAGTCTAAAAGTTTTGTAGGAAATATACAAGTAACAACATGTAAAAAGGTCGAGTTAGGGATTATTCTAGTTTGAACGAAAGAAACTCGGCTATTCAAGTTTTATTCCCCTAAATTTCCACGTATCAAGACAGGTTTGAAAGAAAAAAAGGAATAAACCTCTCTTTGGAACATACCATCACAACTTATACTCGATGTCAGAACATGATTGAATGTGAATCACAGCTTGATTCGTGGATTAAGAATTGTCCAGTATTTTATTATTTTAGTCTGGGAAACTAAAAGCAGCATGAAGAAAACATAAAGACGAAAAACAATATTGCGCATCCAGGGAATCGAACCCTGGTCAGTACCGTGGGAGGGTACTATGATACCACTACACCAGATGCGCTTATTTGTGGAAGATTTGTGACTATTCGGTTTTACTGCAAAACATTATTTGAAACATTGTGGGCATCTAAGAGTTGTATAAGTTGGGGTTTCATTTTTAACCATCTCAAGATGCATTAAATCTTATTCTACATGTGATACTAGTGGTTATTTGAAAACGAAGATTTGAAGGATCCACTCAATTAATGATTAAGATTAAGGCTCATTCATTGTTATGAAATTCGATTAGTTAGTCATGTCAACAAAAAAAGAATATGAACTATTAATTTAGGGCGTCCCACATTAAAAAGCATAACTATTAATACGGGACGGAGGGAGAAGTAAATTAGAGTACCAAAGTAGAGTGTTAATAGGCATACAGAGTGTATCTTAACACGTGGCGGTACTAAATGAGAACTAAATAAAATTATCAAATTATAAATTGAGAAACAGGCAAAGAAGGTTGACAATATGTGTTTTGCATGTTTTATCCTTGTAATGTAATCGCCTCTTAATAAAAAAATCATTGATTTACCTAAAAATGCTAACAATATGTATAGTGACAAATAAATGGTCAATCCAACTTTGAGAGCAAGAATTATAATGAAATGTGGACATAGTAAAAATAATTGTGATTTAACTAGTTTTTCAAGGGATTGTTTTTAATTCTTAATTAAGAAAATGATTTAAACTAAAAGCAAGTAATAGTACTAAAATGACTGAAATAATATGAACTAGTTTTGAAAGAAAAAAATCAAGGGTTAAATATTCATCTAAAAGGCTGAATTTTAGTTTAATAAAGTAATTTTCAATTTTAAGTAATTTTCAATTTTAAGATACTCCAAATATATTTAAATCAACCTATTAACTCTCCAAAAAATATTGAAATGGAGCCTCTCTCCTAATTTTGCCAAATGTCAACCTTAAATTGTCATTGTAATTACATCTATCTTCCCTTTTTTACCCATACGCAACCTATTAGCCCATCTGCCTCTCTCATTTTCTTCATTTCACTCATCTACAACTATGGCCTATTCAGAAAAAAAGAAAAAAAAACGCATTTTATTAAGGACTAATTTACAACCCGCGCGAGGTACGGACGATTTGTTATTCTTTTTGTGTGGTTTTTAATATATGCATCAGGATTTGAAATTATAACTTGAACTCGATCATACCTTTGATACACTCATCGAATTCAGAATGCACAATACGCAACAAGGCACATTGATGTCGATTTACTTTGTGTCTACAAATGCTTTATTGTGATTCTAGGCATCATAAGATTCTTCATATAATGATCAATGTGATGCCCAACTGAATGGAAAGCCCCGGAAAATGGATGCATCTACAATTTCAATTAACAGACCTAACCTCCAAATAGTGTGTATTGAATTCAATCTTTTGGCAGAGAAACTAAATAGAGTTTGGATTGGATGGGGTGATCATGGTTGTTGGCAAGAAGTGATTTACAAAGATGTTCCTCCCTTTTGTTCCCACTGGAAGAAGAAATGTCACAGTGTTGTCGATTGCTTATTCAAGAATCCTTCGAAGAAAGTCCCTAAGATTACAACAACAAGTATATGCAAATCTTGAAAATTCCCCCTCAAGTTGAATGGAAAGAAGGAAAGTTATAGTAGTGCATAATTTAGAAGAAAATGATACTCAAGAAAATATCCAATTGGACTTTTTTTTTTTTTGGGGGGGGGGGGGGGGGGATTGGACTTTTATTCTCAATTATAAGAAAAAACTTGCCTCTTCTAAATAGCTTACATCATCGAGAGAATCGTAGGAGGAAAAGAACAAAAAACATAATGGGGTTCTTTATAAAATAGATACCTTAAAAAATCATAAATGATAGAGCAAATTAAAGAAAGCTTGAAGCAACCAGTGAAGAAAACAAGACACCAATTACCACTAGACATTTCTAAAAGAAGGAAGACCTCATCTATCTATTATAATAAGACCTTTGAACTGCTTTGGGAAGTCCTTTGAGCTTAGATAAAAACAATCATTATTCTCTGAACTGCCTAACTTTGCAAGAAAATCAGCCACTTGATTTGCCTCTCTCTCTCTCTCTCTCTCTCTCTCTATCTATCTATCTATCTATCTATATATATATATATATATATATATATATATATATGAACAATTTTGACCTTCATCCTCTTCATTAAACATGTAATTTTGTACACATGCCAATTGATTTTCCATGGAGGATTGCCTTTATTGACAATTACATCCACTAAAACTTTGGAATCATTTTCAATTATGTGGTCATAGTGTTTTAAGTCCATAGAGAAATCTATACCTTTTAACAAAGCCAAAGCCTCTACTTTCATATTAGTCAGTGCTCCAAAGTGGGCATGTAATGCCCAAATCATATCCCCTGAATGATTCCTGAGGATTCCTCCACCTCCACCCTTTTCCTGGATCCCTATAAGACTCCCATCAAGATTGAGCTTTAAGGCACCTGTAGTAGGGATACTCCACTTGATCTGCATTCTCATCTTTGGCTCTTGAACTATTGTAGAGACTTTGTTAATGAATAACTCATGCTTGATATGAATCAGAACTGAATTCACACTAGGAAAGTTATCATTAAATCTGCATTTGTTTCTATAGAACCATATAACCAACATATAATTACTGGAACAACTCTACTAATTGTTTGGTTTACCTTGACCCCATGAAGCCACCATTGAACAATTTAGTTTCTAACACCTCGTCCTTTTGATCTTTGAAATCCTAAACTCCTTTGTTATGTGGTCCCATATTCTTGAAGCTACATCTCCACCCTCAAAATGTGGTCTAAGTTTTCTTCTTTTGGCATAGAGTAGCAACAGCATTTGGAGGGACCTCTAAATCCAAGAGACTTGATCTTCTCATCTATGGGAAGATGGTTATTCATCATCTTCCACATGAAGACTGACATTTTAATGGGAAGTTTCCTATGCCAAATAAACTTTGAGTTGTATCTTGTAGGACAAGACTTTCTACATATGTTCCATGCTGAGCAAATAGAGAAAATTAATGAGCTTGAAGGCTTCCAAATAAGAGAGTCGAATTTATTTGGCATTATCTCATGGAAATTCATAACTGTGTGGGCCACATTTAGATTAAACAGATGCTTTAACTTCTCATTATCCCACTTTTGTTCTTGGATCCAGAATTTTTTTAGTTAACCTGCTTCTAAAGCAGTTATTTTCTTGCCTTTAGATATGCCCCAATTATCCTTAACAATGTTAATATTTTCTTCTCCAATAAGCCATATCATTTGGTCTTCAGTCGTGTCCTTAACTGAACACACTCAATTCCAAGTCTGAGCACATCCTCTAATAGGAGCAGTAGTAGGGTGATGATTCCTACAGTATGCGCCTTCATGTATTGAGCCCAAATAGATGTTTGAGATCTGAAATCCACCACAATTTCATACTAAGAGAGGAATGAACATCATTGATATGCCCAAACCACCTTCATTTATAGGCTTTGCAATATGATCCTAGTTGCACCACTGATGTCTTTGCTCACCAAAACTAGAACTCTAGAAGAATTTTGAAATAAGAGCAGAGATTCTATTGAGGATTGCTTTAGGAGGACTTAAAACAGATAAGAGGTTCAAGTACATTAATGGAAGAACTGATTTGATTAGTGCAATCTTACCTCCTAAACTCAATCACTTTACCTTCCATCCTTGGATTCTTTGTTTAATTTTTTGCATCATGTCTTCAAAATAAATTATCTTCTTCCTTGCACAATAAATGGGAGAGCTTAGATACTTGATTGGATTTGTCTTCAACTACATTCATGTACATTCCTTTAGCTTGTTGAGACATCTAAGACAAATGTGCTTTGAGGCCATAAAGTTGCTCTTTCTTTTGCTGATTATTTATCCTGACACCTTTTCATAGAGACTTAAAACCTTCATAAGATCCTTGACTTGATTCTCTAATACTGGGCTGATTTTTATTATATCATCTGTAAAAGACAAATGGTTAACTCTAGGGCTGCCAATTGGCATTTTGTACCCCACATAACTGGACTTTGACATGAAATTTTCCAAGTGTTTTGAAAGAACATTAGCCATAATAATGAAAAGTCTAGGGGATAAGGGGTACCCTTTCCTCAAACCTCTTGAGGATTTGAAGAAGCCTATATTTTCTCTGTTGATCATGACAATAAACCATGAATTTGAGATGATCCTCCATATTAAATCCAACCATTATTCATAAAATCCCATTCTTCTCATGACCTTTATAATGAAAAGCCAAAAGACCCTATCATAGGCCTTTGTCATATCCAACTTCAAGATGATATTTCCTCCATAGTTTTTATGTTGAATTCTTGATAAACATATTTGAGCCAGAAAGAACATTCTCTGTGATAGATATGCCTTTAATAAATCCTAACTGGACTGGGGAGATGATTTGATTTAAAATTTTAGCAACTCTGTCATTTAGTATCCTTGAGAAGATTTTGTTGACAAAATTTTGCTTACTTATAGGCCTAAAATCATTAAAGGATTGGGGGTTTTATGTCTTAGGAATCAAGGCAATTTTAGTGGTAGTAGTGATCTTAGGAAGAATTCAGCCTGTGAAGAAGCTTTGAACTGCCTTAAAACATCAAATTTGATATTTTCCCAAAAAAAATTTAAAAATAATCCATTAAAACCATCCACACCTGGACCACTAGAGGCAATTGGACCCTTCACGGCTCGATCTAATTCTACTATTTCAGGCCAAACTATCAACTTCTGATTCATTTCTTCATTAATGGACTTGGGGATTAGACCTAGAACCTGATTCTCCCCCTCTGGATTTGAAGCTTCTTTTGAGTGAAAGACTGTAGAAAAAAGGCCTATAGCTTCAGCTTTTATATCCTCATTTTAATTTGCCCATGATTCATTACTCTTCTTGATCTTGTTAATGGATAACCTTCTCTGCTTACTTTTAACGGTTTATAAAAATATGTAGCATTTTTATCTCCTTCTATGGCCCACTTTTCATTTGACTTTTGAGACAGAAAATCAGTTTCTATCCTGAGTTGATAGTTGTGAGTTGTTGTGGCCTTAGATAATTCCTCTCAATTAAGATCAGAGGGATCTTGTCCATAAGATAATTCAGCTTGGAACATCTTATCTTCAGCATCCCTAGCAACCTGAAAAAGATCCCCATAGCAAGTTTTGTTCCATATACTAAGTTTACCTCGGGTAGCTTTAAGCTTCATTGAGATGGCTACTATAAGATTATGACATTCCACTTCTTTCTATGTATCTTTAATAATCTTGATGCATTCTTCCTTCTCAGTCCAAAATTGGAGGAAACTAAATGATTTTGAAGGTAATTGAATTACTGCCCTGTCTGTCAATAGAAGAGGGTTGTGGTCAGACATATACATATTGAGATGATTAACTTCCTAATTTAGGCCAAACTCTAAGCAGGCTTGGTTCATAAGGACCCTATCCAACGTGCACCAGATGTTGCTTTCATGACTTCTTTTGTTGTGCCAAGTGAATTTAGAACCTTTAAAACCCATATCAACAAGACCATTTATTTCAATACCCTCAATAAAATTCTGATAAGTACTCCCAAAAAATTCTTCTTTAATTTCTTATGCAACTAGCATAGACAAAGCTACATTGCACATATTGATTACTACCCTTTATCTTCATTTTCATTGAAATGCACTGAGGCATATCAGAGATAAAATCCCATTCCACACCTTCTTTAAAAAAACACCAAATTTTCCTGCTAATGTTAGATTTACTAGAGGCAAAACCTATTTTTATCATGAAACTCCTTATTTTATTTATCTCCTTCTTAGTCTCCAGCACTAACAACACTTGAAATCTATGAATTTATTTCATCTTCTTAGCCTTCTCATTGCACCTTTTTTTTAGATCACCCTTACATTCCATATTAAAGCCTCAATCATTTAGAATAATGGGAGTTTTTGGAGTTAAGTTTGACCTTAGAATCCTTATTGAGCTACTGCCATAATCTTTTTTATATCCCCTCTGGTTTGGAGTTTTTTTTTCTTCCTTGTAACTATGATAAAACCCTCTTGCTGATCTTTTGTTGTATGAGGAGTTATTTCCCCAATATTTCTAGTTGACTTTCTGCTTGGATTCCTTGGAAATTGGCTTTAATCTTGCATCTATTTTCTTCTTCTTCAAGAATATACTCCTGCAAAGGACTGTCTACTTCCTCTTCTGTCTCTACTTCAACTGTAAAGTTACTCTTTTCTGGCATATCTCATTTTGTTGTTCCATTTTACCCCCATGAATTAGGATTTGATTTAGACATTCATGGCCTACCATCCATTGGTGCTGATTTAGATTTTCTTTGAGCTTCAGAATAAGGACTTTCATTCAAAACCTGAGCTGCTTTCTCCATTAATGTTAGTTTCTTGTTCTCTTTGGACTGATATATCTTTTTTTAATTAATTCCCCTTCTTCTTCATCAGCTTCTTCTTCCTCTTCAATAATTTCTTCAATTGGTTGTTCCCAAAAGATCTATTTACCCATTCTTTTGTTGATTCTTTTTTGTAGTGCTTCACATTTTTATTTTCATTTTGAATATCCAGAGGCTTCTTTGGTTCCATCTCCTTCTTTACATGGCATTTGTCTTGTTCATGGCCTTTCTTGCCACAATAGAAACAAAAGGAAGGCAAATATTCATACACTATAGGCTGCCAAAATCCAGTAGCCCTGTCCTTATTTCCAATCCAGACCCTCGAAGGCATGGTCATTTTGAGATCTACTTCCACATAAATTCTTGCAACACTAGGACGCGCTATCGAATTAGTTGCACTATCAATCTTAAGGGGGTTGCCAACTACTTGTCCAATTAAGAATAACGCATTCTTATTGAACAAGTGAATTGGGAGAAGAGGTAAAAGAATCCAATAAGGGTCTACCATGAGAAAATTTACCAACTGGCGAGTATTTCAATGGGGAAGCCATTTGTTGAAGGGTGGAGTACTCATACAGAACTCCTGGTTCACCTCTGTAAGAAGATATAGGGTGTAAAGATTTTGTTAAAGATCGTTGAGAACACACTGCATCTGCAAAAGACTTTGGCTTGGAGGCTAGGTGATCGAGAGTTTTGGTTTGGGAGGATTCATTTGGTAAGGTATAGGATGAAATATGGATCAGAGAAGGTTGCATGCCTTCCCCTACAAGAGGAGAAGGAGAGGGGGCCATGCAAACCCTAATTAGGGTTAGAGTTTGCTAGGAAAAATGGCTAGAGAGAGAGTATTAATGACCTTAATTAGTTTATTACGTTAAACCAAGGAATTCAACCAATTGGACATTGAAGATCATAACCCTGCCAATTTTGGAACTCTCAATCACTCTCCTCTCACCACTACCAAACCAATTATCTCTCCTCAAAATATGAATCATAAAGAAGTCAGTGATGTTATTGTTCCAGTTTTCAGTAGAAGAATTGCCTCTCATATAGACAAAATCAAACACCATGACTTATAAAAAATGATAAAGTTATGATTATAGACTCATAAAACTTATCTCCTTGAGCTTAAAATCCCCCTGATTATGATAAGTTTTCTGCCTTTGAGAAGAACCACCAATCAGATTTTGATCCAGCATTCAAGATCTCAATCCCCACCCATAAAGAATTAGAGATCTTTGCTTCCTCTTTTAATTGAATTTGGAAGAAATACAAAGAGAGTAAGGACAAAGCAAATAAGAAGAAGAATACTTCTCAAAATGATGTCTGTGCTTATGAAAAGTGCATTCTTTATGATCCTCTCTTCAGGAGAATAACCCAATTAGGTACCAAGGTAATCTCAAACTCCAACCAATAAAATTTTAAATGTTACATAGTTTATGTTGGGATATTAAAGGAATTGCAAAAAATCCCTCCAAACGAAGAATAAGAAAGCTTATCAAAATTGACAAACTTACTCTTTTAGCACTTCTTAAACCCAAAGTTGATAAAGATAATATCATCTTTTGTCAAATTAAATGAAGTTTTGAAGGTAGTTACAACAATAAATCTAGAAAAATATGGTTCCTGTGGAAATTTGGAATGACTCTCAATATCCTCCACGATGAAGATCAAATTTTGTGTGTAAAAATTGAGCATCAACAACTGAAATACCCTATTATTTTATCTATAGTTTATATCAAGTGCAATAGAGGTTAAAGAACTGAGATGTGGCAGTTGATTGATAATTGTTGCAAGCTCTTTGAATATTGTCCCTATTTGATTATTCGAGATTTTTATGTGTTTAATGAGCAAAATGAAAATATTAGAGGAAATGATATTGATTTTCAAAAAAAATGATCAATGTGATGCTTGATATTAATACAAAACTTTTTTATCAAATGATCAACAATGGATTGGATAGGTCCTATAAACCATAAAGATCTGCAGAGGTCTAAAGTCTCCTTACCATTTTAATAAAGTCTAAAAAATGTTAACAAACATTTAGTCTACCATTTCCAAGCTTCAGCAGGGTTAAAAGCCCCTCACACAATTTTGAACTCCTAGACTAGCCATTAAAACACTATAATAAAACAATCACAAAAATTCTACTCCTCACAATTGTATTATAAAGAAGAGTGCAAACACACAATAATGATAAAAATAAATCAATGGGTATTTGATGTTGAATTGATTAATTAATTCCGTCTATGTGAAAAAGGACCATATGAACAGCAATACAAAAAATAAAATCAGTCTTGTTTATGTTCTCCTTTGTCCGAAATTGTAGTCCAGAGAAAAAAAAATAGACCTCAATTTTACAAAATATGGGTTCAATGGATTCTGAGTATTCATAATTAAGGATTGGAACTGTTGTTTAACCCAAATTAAACACATGTTAAACTTAAAAAATATCTACAAAATGGATTGATTTATGCCCCTATTAGCATAATTTGCAAATATTGATATCTCTGGTGATAAAATAAACACATAACATAAAATTCCATACCAATAGATTCAAAACCTTTTTTAATATACCAAATAGAACAACATTCAGATTTCGCAATAAAAATAAAACCCGGTATGAATAGTCTTTGAAATGCAAATGCTAGCGATTGTGGCTACTTGAATCATCTTTTATACATTCTTCCCACTGAAAATGTTAAAACGATATATGATTGACGTGTAATAGACTGTGTCATCCCTGTTATGCTGAGAAGAACCAACTTTTGATATAGTAACCGACATGTGGATGATTTTTGTATATCCCAAATGAGATTTGTGTGTTTATATATAGTGAAAGAGAAGGGACATGGTAGAGATAAAGATGGGAATTAATGGACAAGTTTATTAGGTGATGAAGATGGATCGACATAGATAGATAGAGAGAGGGGTGGGGGGTGGTGTTAATGAATGGGTGATGTAACTAAGGTTGCGTTTGTTTTTTTATCTGAATCTGAAGTCTGAATTTGAAATCTGAAGACTGAATCTGAAGTCTGAAATCTGAATCTGAAAATTGTGTTTGTTTTTATGTCTGAATATACTTCTGAATGAATATATTTAGACAGATTCAGACTTCAGACCTAACTCTACCTCTTAATCATTAAGAGGCAAATATGACCGTTAACCTCTTAATCATTTAAAAAAACAAATACTTTTTGATACCTCTTAAGTCTGAATGGTTCAGATTCAGACTTAATAGGTAAAAACAAACGACCCCTAAGATAGAGCTGGGGAGCTGTAACAAAAGAGAGAGAGAGAGAGAGAGAGATTACTTAATTGACTTCGGGTTGAGTGTTACCACATGGACACCTTAAACAAAGGGGAGTTTTACGCCTTGTACACCATTTTAGAGTATATAACAAATATTTTGCATTCTCCAAACCTTTTTATTAGAGTGGTGCTATGGGTACTAAATAATTTTTCCAAATCTCTTTCAAATAGCATTAATGAATTGTGCTCTGACGAGACCCATACCATAAGGTATAACATTTTCTCTTTTATTAATTTATTATAACCTCCAATTTCCCTTTGAAAAGAGTAATTATATTAGTCCCGAATTTTTAACTGAAATTTGGATTGAATTTATACGTGTAAGCGTGTTATTGATAGGTTATTTGGTCCCACTGACGTGGACCCTACAAACCATTCAATAGAAACCCAACACCTCATTCGGTCTCTCTACTTTCGATAAAAAATTCAGTCCAAATAGCATTTTTGCTTTGAAAATTGTGTTCCCCAACTAAGATTAACTATGTTACTTCTAAAGGGTTTTCTCAAGAACTAATTCAAACTTCAACACAATATAAATATCAAATTAAATTAAGAGATTTTTAATTTTTTTTAAATATAATTATAATATTTGTTTGAAATATTTTGGATTTGACCAAATTTATTTTTGGCTTTATTACACTTTACTCCACGAACTTTGCCCTATTTTTCACTTTCTCACTCGTACTTTCATTTTTTGCCCTCAATCTCCTAAACTTTCCAAACGACTTCAAGTAATCCCCTTTTGTTAAAACTGTTAATTTTTGGACGGAAATGGGTCATGTGACTTTTGAAGGGCTTTTTGATCATTTACCCTTAATTTTTAATTAAAATATAAAAAACAATCTCTCTTTTCATTCTTTCTTTCTCTCTTTGTCTCACTCTCAAATGTAAGTTATGGCTTCACTTTATCTCTCATCTTGTCATCTTCATCTATCTCTCTCTCTAACACATATATACACGCACATGAATATTATAATACCCCATAAATCTATGGTATTAATTAAATAGTAAATATTAAATTTGGGGACAATTTTAATTAATCTTTTAATGAGAAATTGAATTTTATATGATTTTGTGTGATAAAAAAATAAAATTTCATAAAATTAATAGGGGACGAAATGTAATTGAATTGACATTTTGGAAATGGTTGTAATTACAAAAATTTATTTGATGAGTTTTAGAATTTATTTGATTAATTAATAATATATGGGTACTTAATTTTAATTTCTTTAAAGTAAGGGTTAAATCGTATTTATGGAAAGTAGAAAATGAGTTGGGCATAAAAGGAATAGTGGGTCAAGTCTAAGGGCACAATGGTTAATAAAGAGTTAGTGGAAAATAATTAAGGGTTGGATGTTCGTATCGTGGTTGGCAATTGAGGTTTGAAAGTTGTAGGAAATTTTTTAGATGATACGAGTTACATATGTGTGTGTGTGTGTGTGTGTGTGTGTGTGTGTGTATTGTGGGGACTGAATTTATTCACTAGGCCCGCTATGTTAGCCGACCAACCTAGTGCATATCAAGGACTGGTCGGCCCAATTTAGATATTAGATTTTCTTGGACATGTATTTAACTTGTGCTTAAATACATGTTGATAGGCTCAAATTGGTTACCAACAATCGCAGTGAGATATTCAGGGACACTTTACGAGTTATCTACAAGCTGGATGAATTACTTGCACAATTCGACCACTTATATGTGATTACTATAAATGTAAACCCCCACCCCGGGGCAAAGGGGATGTAACTTCGATTACTTGAGAGAAACTAATACAGAACAGTGACCTCTCCATACATATAGGCACGTTGTCGAACCATGTATATTTGGTGTTGTGTGTGATCATTTACTTTCTGCATTTATATACTTTCTATGATTATTTTATTGTGATAAAATTGCACTCGCAATTGGCGCCGTTTGTGAAAAATGATTTTTTTCCTGCGAAAGCTATCACAAAAAAAGCACACGATGCCGCAAGTCGACAACGTACAGGCTGACCCAGTTCTGCCCAGGATCAGGTCTGAGATTCCCCAACAAAACCCTTGGTTTTTCTAGGAAAGGAAACCTTCTGAAGAAAGTCATGGACCACCTAGATCTACCCATATTTCCAGCCTGGTCGACACATATGAAGACCGGCTTCAAGAGCAGGAGGAGGCAACGCGCCTCCAGATGGAAGAGAATGCTCGCCTCCAAAGGTGAGTTGAACAAATGGAGAAGGCTATCCGTGGAGACAACCAGAAACGTCATGAACGGTCTCCTAGTCCTCAGGCGAGCAAGACTCACGGCGGAGAAAGGAGCTCCGGGTGGGATCGAGATCGCTTAAAGCGTGGCCGATCATAAAGGCACCACAAAGATGACGATCATCAGAGAAATGATATTAGGAGTTTGGTTCAGAGGGAGATTGATCATCACCCAGCCAACCGAGGGGATAGGTCTAATAGAGAGCTGGCTAGGAGAGCTCTCAACACCCATATGAAATCCCATTTTTCAAGGGCGATTGAAGAGGAAAAAACCCTAAAAAAGTTCGATGTTCCCAGGTTTAAAATCTATGATGGAAAAATCGATCCTATAGACCATGTCAGGAAGTACATATGTAAATGGGGTCCCTCTGCATGTTTCAAATCAAACCAATTTTTACCAAAAATTATCCAACTTCTAATTAGCACCAAACCAAGTTGTGAAAAACCAATTCTTACTTTAAACCAATTCTATCTTGATTAATCCTAAACATGCATCTAGTGATTAAAGAAAGTAAAGTAAAGTAAAGAATACTCACAACGCCGGATGTACGAAGAAAAAACCCAAAATAAGAAAACAGCCACGGACGGCCCAAGCCAGACAATCACTATGAACAAAGGTTTTACAAAGACAGATTAGCCTTACTCAATGACTCGATCCCCACGGGTCTTAACGCTCCTTCTAATCTTCTACCGTTCTTCAATAGTGCCCACACAGAAATTCCATCTTTCACGATACCTTTCCACAACACACGCGTCCACATATATCTCGGTGTCAACCGAATGGCTTTGATACGTCTACGATGTCGAACAAGAAGTCCTTCTCTTTTCTTCACCACAAAACTCTGATGTTCAAGTGTTGAACAAACAAACTTAGTGCAGAAAGATCACATAAACATATAATAATGATATATCGGATCTTTGCAAACTATAAGGATGTGTTTAAGCTTTGAAACCTTTGAAAACCATGTGCAAACAAGTTTCTGGATCGTAAACGGTTTTTTCAGAATGCACACTTACAAAACTCTGACGAAAACACGCTTTAAATAGGAATTAATTGCCACCTCGAAAAGAGTGTCGTTCGAACGACATAGCCACATCATTCGCACGGCATAAGCATCTCTTTTGAACAAGACTGCTTATCGCTTGAACGAGCCCGCGTGTCAGTTTGACTTTTTGTTTAAAACATCTCTTCCAAAAGAGATCCAAATTAGTCAAAATCTATTTTGAGCTTATCAGAATAAAAACGTAGTGTAAACCATTTAAAACATTAACCATTTAAAACATTTTAAAATATTTTTCTTTATAAAATTACATCCTTATCTCTTATAAAAACAATTCCGAGCACCATTAATTATACGCATTCATACCTGTGTGATCTCGGAATGCAATTAACTTTGAAGACGAATAAACTTGCACCAATTAAACTTCGGCATGATTTATTCTTTGAAGCTTTGCCGCAACGTCTTCAATTTCTTCAATACGTCATAGACCAAGTGGGATCACTACACCAAATCTGCACTATTGTCAAGGTCATTGACCCTGACAAATCACCCTTGTCAAGGTCAATGATCGTGACATTTCGAGGCGAGACAACTTTTTTTGTCACGATCGTGTCACGGTCGTGTCGCGGTCAATGACCATGACACGTTTATCACGGTTATAAACCGTGATAAAGCCGTAACCCTTTTTTAAAAAATTGTCAAGGTCAATGACCGTGACACGCCCGTGACAACTTTTTGTCACGGACTTGTCACGGTCAATGACCGTGACAATTCTGGGCAGAATTTAAAAAAAATCTGCTGGGCAGTATGGCAACTGCCCAGTAGTATATTTGTACCTGTTATAGCAACGTTGTACCTGTTCCAAACATCATATATCAAAACAAACTAAAGATAATGAAAATATATATTCAAATAAAGACAATATGCATCACGATATAATTCAAATGTAACAACTTAAAACAATTCAATTCAAACTTATAACAATGTCACTACATGTCTGGTGTATTGTTAAAACTGAGGAGGTGAGTAGGCCACACGACATACGAATTGACGCACCCACTAATATACGTCGTGCCGCATTGTTCGCGCAACCACAATAGGGAGTTCTCCTTCCTGGGTATGACATGCGTGACGAGCACCCTGGACTCCATCTCTTGAAGCGCACGTCCATGAACTATTCCACCCTGGACGATATTCGGGTCCCTCAACCCCCGCCCTATCCGCTGGCCATCAAATACGTCCAATATGAACACGCTCGGCCAACCAAGTGTCGACATTGGTCTGTTGAAGGGCGCCAAACAGGGAAGTGGATCATCGAAGTACGAACGTGTCGGTGATGAAGCAACGAGGTCCACATCCTCGCTATCCTGCGCCTCGTCATCCCGCACCTCCTCCTCCTCCTCCACCGCCTTCTCCTTCCCTTTCCCTTTATCTTTCCCTTTACGGTCTCCGCCCAACGTACGCTTCATGAATGCGTACATATCTTGGACCGTCGCCTCCAAACGGGACAGCTTCGCGTCGTGTGAATCCACCGTTCGAGCCAACCCGGTGTCACTCGTCTCCAATCCGATGATCCTAGATTTGGCCACCCTCGAGCTCACCCCCCTTGTCCTCCCCTTGAGATCAGAGCCAAGCACTTGGCTGAGTGCATCTGTGGACAAAGATGCCTTGTCGGCATCAGACTGCGACTCATGCACTTCCTTAAGCTTTGCCTGAAACGACAAAAAGCACATGATTAGTAAAATAAGTAAACTAAAAAATTATAACGTAATTAACAAAAATTAAACTGGAGGATTACTTACAATCGTGGTCGCGACGCTCGGGGACACCTCCTTGTCCTTCCCCTTCTTCGTCCGAAGAGCCACATAAGTATCGAGCCTATGTGGCTTACCCCCTGGCCCACTCCCTACCCCCTGAAATAAAATAAAGTAAAGTAAAATTAGTATCGGCCTCGCAAAGTAAAATAATGAAGAATAATATATTTCTGTAGTTATAGAAAAATTAAATCTTACCTGCATCCTATGCTCCACCTCGGCGTAAGAGGTTCGGCCGGAGTAGTGCACGTCCGTCTTTTTTGCCCGATTTTCCCTCCCCGATTGGCGAGATGCCAATTGTCGATCCTTGATCTCATTGTCAATGAACTTCTTCCAGTGTGCCAATGAGATCGGCTCCTTGGGGGGGACGGATTCACGCCATTGGATAATCGACTCTCGTGTTTTCCCAAAGTACCGTGCCCGCATATTTTTTTTCCACGATTTGAGTTGCTCCCTAATCTACTCCAACACGGGATCGCGTAGCTTTGGATCCAAGTTGAATTGTTCCTGTCCAACAAATACAATGTTAGTTGCGAATAAATATAAATATAAATATAAATATAAATATAAATATAAATATAAATATAAATATAAATATAAATATGAAATCGAAATCGAAATCGAAATTGAAATTGAAATTGAAATTGAAATTGAAATTGAAATTGAAATTGAAATTGAAATATTCATATAAATATAAATATAAATATAAATATAAATATAAATATAAATATATTACCTGTAGTGCCGCCCAAACAGCTAACTTGAGCTCATATGGCACCTCCTTCCAACTCATAAACCACGGGCTGATGACCGTCTTTAGCAGCTCGAGGAATCTCGCTAATAGCTCCGACTTGTTCTCGATGGTAATCCCAAATTTGCCATATTTGGGGAGCCTAGGGGCCGAGGAGCCCTCGTCGCCTCCGCTACCACCGAGCCCAGATGGCATCATCATAACCAGCATCATCATCCTCGCCTTAATACCTGAAGTAGACATTTTCTGTAAAAAAAATGTTATTAGTACAGATAAAAAAAATTAGAAGAAGACATAAAAATATGTACAATTACTACAAATAAAAACGAGCATTAATTATTAATTTACTTTCGTACACCCCCTACCCCACCACACACGCATACGTACACGCACACACACCACACACAGTAGTGACTGTCTATTTAAAATAATCTCAATGTTAATTTCAAGTATTGAATTTCTACTATTATTTTGTGCTTTTTATAAATCATACCCCACCCCACCCCCACCCCCACCCCCACCCCAACATGTTTACGGGCTTTCATCACCCGTCATAAATTTTTCGGTCCGTGACTTACTGGCCAGTTGTCTTGGGTCTTTTAGTCCCTTAACATTACTTTAAGAATTTTACCCAATCTAAATACCACATTTTCTTTCTTGTTATACACTTGAACACGTTTTGTTATTTAGTCCTTATTAATTTATCTTTGATGTATTACCAGCATCTTCACTTTTATAAACTTTATTTAATTTTCAATTTTAAGGACTATTTTCATCACTTAGTGTTCATCTAAGTTCTAGTATAATAAGATCCCATAAAAATCTTTAATAAAATTCTCATATCTTCTTTCAATTTAAACACACACACAGTAGTAACTGTCTATTTAAAATAATCTCAATGTTAATTTCAAGTATTGAATTTCTACTGTTGTTTTGTGCTTTTTATAAATCATACCCCACCCCCACCCCCACCCCCACCCCAACATGTTTACGGGCTTTCATCACCCGTCATAAATTTTTCGGTCCGTGACTTACTGGCCAGTTGTCTTGGGTCTTTTAGTCCCTTAACATTACTTTAAGAATTTTACCCAATATAAATACCACATTTTCTTTCTTGTTATACACTTGAACATGTTTTGTTATTTAGTCCTTATTAATTTATCTTTGATGTATTACCCGCATCTTTACTTTTATAAACTTTATTTAATTTTCAATTTTAAGGACTATTTTCATCACTTAGTGTTCATCTAAGTTCTAGTATAACAAGTTCCCATAAAAATCTTTAATAAAGTATTATCACAAATATAAACTAAGAGTGATAAAATAACTTTGAGGCATATAAATTAATTGTGACAAAGTAAGATTATGGAAACCCCACTTTTCTTTCTATAACTCCTATTTTATTAAACTTTAAATATATGGTTTTTTTCTCCATTAGTATAAGTATATAGCGATTATTTCACACTTAAATCACATATTCAGCCGGCCTTCATTTTTTTTATGAAATTTGTAGAAAATTTCTTATTTATTTTGAATGAAAATAAATTGTTATCCAATATTTTTGGATATTATTTACATTTACATTTTTGGATATTATTTTTGGAAATTTATAGAAAATTACTTATTTATTTACATTTTTAACCCCTACCCCCACCCTGCCCCACCCCCTACCCCCACCCTACCCCCACCCTGCCCCACCCCTACCCCCCACCCTGCCCCCACCCTACGCCCACCCTGCCCCACCCCCCACACATGCATACACACACGCACATATATACACACATACACACATATATATACACACAAACATATATATAAATAGAAGAGAGAGAGAGAGAGAGAGAGAGAGAGAGAGAGAGTTAAACCTGAAAGTAGAGAGAGAGAGAGAGAGAGGGAGCAGCGTCGAGAGAGAGAGAGAGAGAGAGAGAGAGAGAGAGAGAGGGAGGGAGGGAAAAAAGAGGGGGGGAAAGGGTTTTTGCTGCAAACATTGTCACGGTCATTGACCTTGACAATTATTTTAAAGAATTGTCACGGTCAATGACCGTGACAAGTCCGTGGCAAGTAAATTTGTCACGGCCTTGTCACGGTCATTGACCGTGACAATTCCTTGTCGCGGTCGTGTCAAGGTCAATGACCGTGACATAAAACGCGTATTTTTTTGTCACGGTCAATGACCTTGACAAGGGTGGCCGGCTGAAAGGTGACATTTTGGCCATTTTGGTGTAGTGGATCGTGATAAAATAAAATCTTCCTATGACATATTGCAAACACAGTTTTGTTCACGGAATTAAGTCAAAACAATAAAGGGACTCAATTGAAAATTTATATCCTTACAACAGACAAGTGATGACTCTGTGGAGCCATAATGACACCCTCATGTGTCGTATCTTCCCTTCTAACCTACACGATGTAGCTCAAAAGTGGTTTGAGAGATTATCGCACAAATACGATAGGAGCTTCAAGGTCCTCGTTGAGGCCTTCACTGCTCAGTTCATAGCCAGTAGTTCTCACCCGAAGAAGATAAATTAACTGCTCATAATGAAAAATAAGCCACATGAGACTCTTCGTGAGTATAACAATCGGTATTGGGAGGTTTTTAATGAAGTGGAGGATTGCTCGGAGCATGTTATCGTGGCATACTTCAAGATTGGTATGTCGACCACGTCTCTGTTGCACCAGTCCCTCACCAAGAAGGAAGTTAACACCATCGACAACCTCATCACTCATATTGAAAAGTAAGCCAAAGTTAAAGACATGATTCACACTAGTCCTGGGAAAACTGGTCGCGTTAAGGCCAACAAGGGAGGAGACATATCTGAGTAACCCAAGAAATGGAACAAGAACTGGGGCAAGAATGGTTCAAAGAGTGGGATCAAGGTAGATCCCACAAAAGCCTTCTAAGATGCAAATACATTTTGCAAGGAACCGATCTACAAGATCCTGGAAATGATTAAAGACCAACCATTTATGAAGTGGACCAAGAAGATGGGTGAAGATCCCACAAAGAGGAATAACGCGCTACGATGCTCATTTTATAAGGAAAGCGGCCACAAAATAAAGAGCTACAAGGATATAAAATCCCATCTGAAAGAGGTGGCCCAGGTTGGGTATCTGAATAAATACATAGACAAGAAGGCTGATAAGGTCACAACCAATTACTGCCAAAAGTTGGACAACGTCCTTGATGATGATATAGGATAGAAGTTCGCAGTGATTCATGGGCCTTTCGACCTCAAGCAGATCTAAGGAAACGTTGTTTGCATGGATCTAAAGAAGGTAACGGCAGTCATGGAAGCCTTCCAAATAGACCCTTCAAAGAGATAGTTCGAAAAGCAACGACCACCAAAGGACGTCGACTACAATAAGCACACCGTCTTCAAGGAGGAAGACCTAATTGGGGTAAGGACCACTCATCACGATGACCTCGTAATGACTCTTAGGATTGCGAACTGGGACGTCAAAAAACTTCGGGTGGATTAGGGGAGCTTATCTGAGGGGATGTACCTGGAGATCTTCCATAAGTTGAAACTCAACCTAGCCGACTTCAATGAGGTACCCATTCCATTCCTCGACCAAAACAAGACGTCATTTATCACACCAGTTGGACTATATTGCTACAAGGTCATGCCATTTGGCCTCAAAAATTCGAGGACCACCTATCAGAGGCTGGTCCCCGAGATGTTCAGGCAGCAGATGGAGGATACTATGGAGGTCTATTATCGATATGTTAGTCAAGAGAAGACACAAGGGCGACCACCTCAAAGACCTAGCCAACAACTTGAAAATCCTCAAGAAATTTCGGAGGAAGCTCAATGTGAGCAAATGCTCATTCGATGTCCAATCAAGAAAATTTTTGGCTTATCTAGAAGCAAGAGAGGAATAGAGGCCAATCCAGACCAAATTGATGATATAAATAGGGTCCAACCTCTGAAGACGTTGAAAGATGTTCATAAGCTTAGTGGGATGCTTGTGGAACTCAACCGCTTCATCTTTAAGTCATCAGAGCGCTGCCAACCATGTTTTCATCTCCTTAAGAATAATAAGGGCCTCACCTGGAACGATGACAGCTCGGAAGCCCTGGAAGAGATCAGGTCTTACCTCAACAAGATGCCCTTGATACCAATCCATGATGAAGGGGATCATCCATATCTCTACCTTACAGTATCAAGCCACGCAGTTAGCTCAGTTTTAGTGTGCGATAAAGAGGGAAGGCAGTGTCCTGTCTATTACACCAGTAAGACAGAATACAGGGCAACGCTACTTACAATTAGAGGAGTTAGCTTACACTCTAGTAGTTTCCTCCAGGAAGCTTAAGCATTATTTTAAATCCTACTTAGTCACCGTTATCACTTATTCCCCCCCCCCCCCCCCCGAAAAGTAATTTTTCGAAAAGAAGACCTCTCCGGAAAATTGTCAAAGTGATCAATCAAGCACGGGAGGTTCGATATTCACTTTTAACCAAAGACAATAATGGGCAGATCATAGCAGATTTCATTGCAAAATTCACGGGGGGCGGGCCTACCAACCAAAAGCTTGCAGAGCAGCCATCAAATACCAAAGCACAGTCCAAGGACTGGACCTTGTAAATTAATGGAGCATTCAATTTCAAGGGGGCAGGAGTGGGGATTGTTCTGGTAACCCCATAGGTCTATGTTATCGAGCAAGGAATTAGGCTAGGATTTGAAACCTCCAACAACGAAGCCGAATATAAAGAACTGTTTACTGGCCTGTGTAATGCTTAATTGCTGGTGGTAAAGAAGCTCAACGTGTCCGGTGCTCCAAACCGGTATCCAACAAAGTAAATGGATATTTTAACGTGAAAGATGACACAATGGTAGCCTACCTCACTATAGTTCGCAAACTCAGTGCAGAATTCAAAGTTCACATCCAGTTGTTCCCTAGGGGAAAAATAGTCATGTTGATGCCTAAGTTTCTCGCCTGGCCCAGTATTAACAAAACAATGGTCGCTAAACAGATTCTCGCAATTGAGAAGGGTCATAACTGGATGGACCCGATCATTGCCTACCTGCAAAATGAGGCGCTGTCAGACGACGAGAAATTAGCTCACGACCTTCAAAGATTTAAAGAGATTTCACTGTGACAGTGAAGTTAATTGGGGTCAAATTGGGGCTCGAAAGTGCTCGGTGGCATCTGAATCGCTCTTCGGTAGAAATATGGTTCGTTTGTCCGAACCGTTATGTCGATTCATGCATGGGATGGACCGTTGGAAAGGGTATTCAGATCCCTTCAAAGATTTAAAGAGCTTCCACTCTAATGATAGAGTTTACCAAGGTCAAACAGGGCCCGGGGGTGCCCGATGGGCTCTAGATCAATACTCAAAGTGTGACTTAGGTTTAACTGTGAGATAGGGAGGTGTTAGGGACCTAATAAGAGACTTAGGGGTCCTAGATTATGGTGTCTATAGATCCACTCGACAGGTGAGCCTGGGACAAGTGATATCCATCGAATAGATACCACATGATAGAGGTCGGTTCTGTGGACCTAAGGGATGAGGATGATCGATTTAGAGGGTCGAGGTCGATGCTGAGGACCTAAGTTATTATTGGGGAGGTCAATTATGAGGACCTAAAGGAGGTAAGGAGTAAGGAGGCGTAAAATTCTGTGGGCCAGGGTTGGTTCTGAGGATCTAAATTATAGCGACCAATTATGTGGATCGAAAGCAATTCTGAGGGCTTAAGTAGAAGCGACTAATTCTGAGGGTCGAAGCCAATTATGAGAGCTTAATATAGGGATGACCAATTTTGTGGGTCGAAGCCAATTCTGAGGGCTTAACCAATTCTTCGGATCAAAACTAATTCTGAGGGCTTAAGTAGAAGCGACCAATTCTGAGGGTCGAAGCCAATTTTGCGGGCTTAAGATAGAGACGACCAAGTCAAATCCAATTCTGAGGGCTTAACATAAGAGAGACCAATTATGCGGGTTGAAGCCAATTATGCGGGCTTAAGTATAAGTGAACAATTCTGAGGGTCGAAGATAATTCTGTGGGCTTATGATAGAGACGATCGATTCTACGGATCGAAGCCTATTCTTAGGTCTTAAGATAGAAGCGACCAATTCTGCGGGTCTAAGCCAATTCTTCGGGCTTAAGTAAAAGCGACCAATTCTGAGGGTCAAAGCCAATTGTGCCGGCTTATGTTAGAGATGACTAATTATGCGGGTCGAAGCCAATTCTGAGGGCTTATTTAGGGTGACCAATTCTACAGGTCAAAGCCAATTCTGAGGGCTTAGGTAAGGGTGACCAATTTTGCTGGTCAAAGCCGATTTTGAGGGCTTAGGTAGAAGCGGTCGATTCTAAGGGTCGAAGCCCATTCTGCGGGCTTAAGTAGAAGTTATCATTTCTGAGGGTCGAAGCCAATTATGAGGGCTTAAGATAGGGTGACCAATTTTGAGGGTCGAAGCTACTTCTGAAGTCATAGGTAGAAGCGACCGATTTCCTTGGTCGAAGCCAATTCTGAGGGCTTAAGATAGGGGTGACCAATTCTACGGGTTAAAGCCAATTCTGAAGGCTTAGGTATAAGCGACTGATTCTGAGGGTCGAAGCCAATTCTGCATACTTAAGATAGAAGCGACCAATTCTGAGGGACGAAGCCAAATCTGAGGGCTTAAGGTAGGGGTGACCAATTCTACGGGTCGAAGCCAATTTTTCAGGCTTATTTGGGGTGACCAATTCTAAGGATCAAAGCCAATTCTGAGGGCTTAAGATAAAAACAACCAATTCTACGAGTCGAAACCAATTCTTCAAGCTTATATAGGGTGACCAATTCTGCGGGTCAAAGCCAATTATGTGGGCTTCAGTTTCCTTTTGGAAATTTGGGGACTCCTCTAGGGATATGTATTCTTCCTCTGGAGATTTGGGAAAGCATTTGGTTTTAAGTTTCGCTAGGGAGGAGGGAATGATCCAAGGATTTTGGGCTTGGGAATTTTAAAATTTTGGGTGTCCTTTGGAGATATTGCTAGGGAGGATTGTTCTATGCAATTCCTCTAGGGATGTAAAAAAAATGTTTTTCTTGGTGAAAAGGTTCCAAAATTAATCTGGTGATTTTAGGAATTTTTTAAGGATTTTTCATGATTTTCTAGTATTTTTTTGGACTTTTGGTATGAAATTTTAGAGGGGATGCCGACTGGAATAGATGGAGGGGTTCCAAACGGTAGTGGCACAGTCTTTTAGGGTGCCTCGAGTAGGTGGAGGTATAGGGACAATCGGTTGTGTCAAGGAGATGCCGATCGTCATGCCCCTTAGCCTCCTATAAAAAGGGGGTGGGGTCTCCTCATTTTTCACCGCTTTTTGACTGGCCTTCTTTTAAAACTACCTTCTACAAATTGTTTCGACGTTCCAAAGTCAATAGATGGTTGAGTTTTTAAACTCACATGGCATGGCTTAATGTCAATGATTGGGCATGGTTGGAGTGAAGGGCTCGGGTGCCCTTTGCACTGGGCATAGAGAACTCATTTTACGCATTTGAGGTGGTAGTGGATGATTGGATTATTCTATGTGATCCTTTGAGTCATTTTTCTTCTAGGGTGGTGAACCATGGTGGCTATGTAAGTATCGAATGACCTTTGGTATTGTTTTCCTTTTTTTCTTGATGAGGTTGCTTTATTTCTTAATTTGACAATGGTTTTCTTTGTTTCTTCGATAGTCTGACATCTCTTTGTCGACTATACGTGCCCGAGGGATGACGAGGTTTAAGGATGTTTGGGATCACCTTCCATCTATGGTGCGCTGGATGGTGTCATCAGTCGAGTTTGGGAGATTAACGTCTGTTTTGGATGTGACACCTCATTCTACGAACGGTCTATGTGCTCCGGGGGAGAGGTGGTGGGACACAACCCGAACATTCCATTTTATATTTGGGGATATGATAGTTACTCCCATTGATGTGCAGCAACTGCTGGGGATGGACTGCGATGGTGCTCAGTTTGAGGTGGACACGACACCGAAGGCGATAACGACGGCCTTAGGTGATGTGGAGAGGGTGGTCTCTGGGGATTCTCTCTGTTTGTCTCTGTTGAGGGAGATATTGTTGAGGAGGAGGATTAATGAGAGTGACGGGAAACATGTGCGTCATATGCCTCGCTTGTTTATTCTTCTTGCGCTGCGAGGTTTTCTGGTGGCGATGTCATGCACTTGTGGTTTTTGACATTCTTGAGGGTGTTCTCGGACATCCGCCTTTATGATTGGGGGAGCCTAACCTTGGAGACCCTTTATTATTCTCTTGATGCATTCATTCGGTGCTGTCGACAGTCTTTTACTAGAGCCAGGTATCTTCTGGAGGTATTATTTAATTTTTGGCATTTTTCCTTTATGCATTCCCATTTTTCTTCATGCGATTTTTCTTGATTTCTTAAATACTGATCTTTGACCTTTGCAGACGTGATTCTATGAGGTGATTGGGTTAAACATCCAATTGATAGCTTTGAAGTATGACTCTTTTGGGAACTTCTGCCGGATGTACCGGTGGCGGAGGTCCAACCGATAGTCGAAGAAGTCTCTCTCTCTCGAGGTGGTGTGTCAAGTTTTAAATGGCTTGACGAGTGAGCAAGTAAGACCTATTTTATCTTGATATTGTCATTTCTTTTGATGATGTTGATGTTGATATTTTTCTCTTGCTGGGGATTTTCAAGTGACCTTTTATCGTTCGGGGACAGCCATTAAGCACACTGGCGTAACTAGGGGACAGACGCATATGCAGCATCTATCGACGCATGAGTTTGGCTATTCTTGGTACCTAAGGGGGAGGATAGTCTGACAGATCGTAGAGGATGAGTTTGGTGTGCCATCGGTGAAGCCCCCTATGTTCATGAGGCGAGTGCTGGAGATATCAGAGGGTGCCCGATGATGGTGATGATGGGAGGGTCGTACTCGATGTATATTGACACCATGATGATGTACAATTACATGGATTTTGTGTCGAGATGGTTTATGCCTCCCAGTGTATACGATGTGATGCCTCTTTCTCATGCGGGTTCGAGTCGACAGGTGGATTCCTACCACAGTGCGCACGACGCGACGACATCAGCGACGGCGATGACTATGGAGGGTCCCTTTGTACGGAGGTTCTCGCTTGGTTACAACATTCGACGAGTCGAGGAAGGGTTGGTGAGTTTATAGCATCATCCCAATGCGATGGACCCGGAGGATTTGGGCCTGACAAAGGAGGTTCTTCGACCTGAGGTACACTTTGTGTTTCTTTTTCTTTGGATTTCCTGATTAATTTCTTTTTCTTTCAGACTTGACTGATTTGATTTTTCTATTTTCTTTTGCAGCACATCCGGGACTGCACCACTTGGCTGAGGGATATTAGGGATTGGATATCTTCCGTGACTGCCCATATTAAGGATATGATTCCCGCTCCTTCTTGCTGGGTGTCGTATGCCTCGTCCGGGGAAGGGTCGAGTTCTGGAAGTGTTGTCGCATCGTCTCGTCGTAGGGGAAAAAGGTGTGCCATAGGGATGGAGGCTCTTAGATAGTGAGAAAAGAGTGAAAGAAGATAGAGGGAGAGAGTTTTTAGGTGAATAGAGAGAGAAAAAGAAAATGGGTTCGGTATGACTCCCATTGTTTTGTTCTTTTGTTTTTCCTCCAAGATGTCAATGTAACACAGAAAAATATATGCAAATAAAAATGAAGTTTTTATTAATTCTTGCTTTAGTGATTAATGCACATGCTCTTTTAACTTTGTTGCTGAGACCATAAAAAGAATTTGAAAATTGATTTGAGAAGATTTTATTTTAAAATGGGATGAGTAAAAGTATGAGGAAATTCAGAATTCCCTTAAGATAAAATTATTTTATTGACTTTTTTTATTTTGACGAAAGAGGAAAAAGGGAATTTTTCCAAAATAGGGAATTGTCGATCGGAATGACCCCTGTCCTGCCTATCGGCATATCAGTCCAAATTAATTAACCCAAGGCTTTGATTGCACTTTCTTCAATTGCTTGGTACTTGGTGGGGCAAGTTTTACTCCGATTTCTGGATGGTTTATTGTCTTTACTTGAGAGTTTTTAAGTATAAATAGTGGTGTTAACGGGGCTTTTATCCTCACACTTTCATTTCCTTTCTTTCTCACATTCTTACTTGTTTATCATCTATTTGATTTACAAGATGTCTCTCCTTATTAGCATTGAGTTTTCCAACTACCTTGAAGCCTTGGAAGCAATGTGTTCTCAAAATGTTCATTATGACGCCTTCCACATGCAGTTAGTCTTTTTGTGGTGTAACCGGTCCATTAAGCGAAATATGCTGATGGCAGCAATTGAGTTCTGGTACCCCGTGGATCATGTCTTTCGCTTTGGGTCGGATGAAATTTGTTCTACTTATGAGGAATTTTCTGTCATACTGGGTATAAATCCCAGCATTCCTGCGACTTGGCCTGAGTTTTCCCGCTCACCTAGGAAATTATTGGTTGGATTTCTTTATATCTTACCTTCGGTATCCAGGCTGTTGGTTACAGGAGGAATAATTTCTCTTCCGACGGTGCTGCGATTCGTGCATTCGCTGAATGTGGGTGATACCGACTATGTTAGGACCGTTATTCTGGGTCTGGTTTCAAAAGTGTTGCTAGTGACTGGGAAATGCTTTGGGACCCCCAACTTGCGACTATCGTTTCTTGGATGTCGTACCATCTTAATCCTCTGACGGCGATATTGGCGGAGATTTTTAATGGTCTGGATGACTGTTGGGAAGGTCGTTCCGCCTTTCTGAGGGGTAGCCCTGTGATATTGTTCATGTGGCTATCAGAGAGGTTTTGTATGGAGGTCCCACCTGAGTATCCTTTGTCGAAAATGCCAAACGTTTTCTTGCGCTATTTCATTAGCATAGGCTTGGACATTAAGAGTTGGGGGAACTAGTTTATAGAGCACGGGGCTCGGGGTTTGCTCTAGTCAGTGCCTTGGTGGGGGGAGATGCTACCCATTCTGGAACTCGGGGAGTACCAATATGTCCGATTGGTTGGCCTCAGGCAGACCTCTTTCTACTTTCCCTGGAAGCTGTTGCGCCAATTTGGTTGGGAGAAAATCGTGCTACCGTGGACACTGAACTTGTTTCATGTGGAAGAGTTGACGGAGCATATGCACATGTGGATTGGATCTCTGTGGAAGAATCATCGCCCGTTGACCCATCCTTCTCAGTCTATGGGTAGCGTTTGGCACGTCTCCAGGGACTACATGAAGTGGTTGTGGAAGAAGGTAGTGGACCAGATGCTGGCTGTGGAGACTGGGCAAAGGTGGTTTGCCATATCTGACACCATGGAGGGAGGTGTTGTGGTTTTCTTGAGGATGGATCGGGCTTATCGCTCTATGGAGTGTCTGCGATACTCCATTCAGGCGGGGGAGGTTTGGGGACCCCAGGATACAGGTGATGATGGGACCGATTCCTCTGGCAGTTGCAGGTAGGATTTTGTGAAGCTTTTATAATGGGTGTGGTTTGTGGGAATAATTGGAGGGTGATTTTCATGGGTAGTGGGATTAGTTTTATATTGGTTTTAGGAAGGTAGGAGTAGGCTTAATAAGGTAATTCGTTTGACTCCCTATGTCGATGTAATCGTACTAAAATTTTGAATAATGAAACAAATAAGTTTTTTATTATCTAATTGTGCCTCTTGATGACATTTGCATTTTGAATCATCTATACTAATCGCTAAGGCATACATAATCCTTTTGTTATTATATATGATAAATGAACTATCATCCTCGAGGATTGTGATCCAAGAGGTAATAACTACAAAAGTTCCTTTACAAGTCCTTACCTCCAGTGCATCCACCCACAAGACATTGAGCAATTTCTTCACGAGCTTCATGATGGTATTTGTGGGAGTCACGCGGGAGGAAGATCTCTGGAATTCCGAGCAATCAAAGAAGGCTATTAGTGACCACATATGTAGAAAGATGCAAGTATCTACATTTAAAAGTTTCATCAACACGCTAATGATTTGAAATCTTTGACCAGTCCTTGGCCATTCGCATAATGGGGGTTGAACATCGTGGGACCACTACCTATCGCACCTGGGAATCGTAAGTATTTATTGGTTGGCACAGATTACTTCACCAAGTGGGTAGAGGCACAACCACTAGTCGATATCAAAGATACCGACATGATAAGGTTCATATGGAAGGGCGTCATAACAAGCTTTGATGTACCAAGAGCCATTATCGCCGATAACGACACACAATTCGAAAGTGAGTTTTTCCAGAACTTCAGTGACGAGTATGAAATCAAGCATCACTTTATCTCAGTAGCGTCTCCCTAGAGCAATGGTCAAGCGGAGGCTTCTAATAAAATAATGGTCGATAGCATAAAGAAGAGGCTGGAAAGAGAAAATGGTGCTTGGGAATACGAGCTTCTCTATGTCCTTTGGGCCTATTTTACTATGCCCAGAAGGCCGATTGGGGAAACACCCTTCGCACTCACATATGGAATGGAAGTTAATATACCACTTAAAGCCAGTTTCTTTACCATGAGAACTAACTTGGTTGACCAAGGACTTAATGACGATGCCTTGCGCATTGAACTTGACCTAGAAGATGAGCAATAGAACAAGCCATGATTAAGATGGCCTCGTACCATCACCAACTGGAAAAGCAGTACAATAAAAGGGTCAATCCGAGGAAGTTTTAAATAGGAAACTACATCTTAAGGAAAGTTCTCAATAATGTCGTAAGACTGTCAGATGACAAACTGGGACCAAACTAGGAGGGGCCTTTCAAGGTGCTCAGAGACAATCTTCAAGGAGCTTATCACTTGGAAACGTTGAAGGGCAAAGAGATACCAAGAGCATGAAATGCGGTCAATCTCAAGAAATTCTATTTTAAATCTTATTTCTATATTATAACACGTTTAGTTTACGAATGAAGGCCCATTTGCTCTTACATTTTTATTATCTCAGTATTATATGATATCTTATCTCAATATCATGCACCATTTCCATCCAACAGTTCCACCCTGGATACTAAGCAAGATTACACTTGATTACAGTAAGTTGTTTAGCTCATTTTAACCAAGCAATGCCCCCAGACTGAATAAAATTCCATGTGATCATAATAAACTCTCTCTCTCTCTCTCTCTCTCTCTCTCATATATATATTAATTTTTTTATTAAATATTTTTTTTACAAAATATTTTTTTTAATTTTTTAAAAATATTTTAAACTATTTTTTTTATAAAAAATTCTTTTTATTTTTTTAATAAAAATGAGTTATTATGGGCTGAGTTTTATCACGGGGGTAAGTTTGTTGTCGTGCCATCGGCACGGGCATCCACTATATATATACACAATCCTGCTCTTGTGCGGGCTGGACATGTGTTACCTGGCGGTGAGCCCAAAAAAAAAGAGAGTGTACCTATAATTTAGGCGTTAATTTCTAGGCGAACCGTTAGGTGACACATGTCCGGTCCGCATTCTTAAAATACGGAGTAGTCCGCACAAGAGCAGAACTGTATATATATATAGTCAGGCTATAGTACATCATGCTCTATAAATCATCCATGCATCACGCCTAATTCTAGGGCCTAAAAAACTTTTTTTCACCGCAAAGTCCAGACTCACAACCATCAAATCAAAATACTTTTGATGGCACTGATCCAGTAAGTGATTCAGATTTCGAGTTATCATTTCGGAGGGTACGCTCATTAAGAGATGTGTACGATTCATGTAACGTTGCATTTTTCTCTTGTGAGCCACAGAAATTTGAAAAAGCGGTTAAAAACTAAGTATGGCAAAAAGCAACGAATGAAGAAATTGAAATGATCAAGAAATATCATACTTGGGAACTTGTAAATCAACCCAAACAAAAATATATTATTGGACTAAAGTGGATCAGCAAAACAAAGTTCAAAGAAGATGGCACAATTCAGAAGCACAAAGCCCGTCTTGTAGCAAAGGGCTATTCACAACAGCCTGGAATAGACTTCAATGAAACCTTTGCACCAGTTGCTTGCATGGAAACAATTCGCACAGTTTTAGCATTAATAGCACAACAAGAATTGCAAGTCTTTCAGCTTGATGTAAAATCAGCTTTCCTAAATGGTGAACTTGAAGAAGAAGTCTACGTGGAGTAACATAAACGCTACGTAGTGAAAGGAAAAGAAAATAAGGCGTACCAACTGAAAAAGGCACTGTATGGCCTAAAACAAGCACCACGAGCCTGGAATAGCAAAATTGACAAGTATTTCCTACAAAATGGCTTTCAAATAAGCCCAAATGAACCGTCCCTATATAACAAAAAGTGAGGTAGAAGTTATTTTATTATTATCTGCTGATATGACCAAAGTGTACCTGACTAATCAGAGACCTCAACCTCGGCCTGTGTGGAAGCCATGGTACTCGGGGTTCAAGAATACCCATCAGCAACATCGTCCTACTATAGGTCGGCCACAGCTCTCATCATGTCGGTCACAGGCGACGTTACTAATACCAGCCAAATTAGACCTCAATTGATGTCTACATGACACGTGGGGTCGGCCAAAGAAGACGTTACAAGTATCACTCCAGAACCAGCAAAAGCCTCCTAGGCTAAACCAACAACCATCAAGGTCAACATCGGCCTTGGATGATGTTCCTAAGCTCACCAAGGAGCAGCCACTCACAGGCCCATCCAACAAGGATCATGCAGCATCGGCCCTCGCCGACATCATATGCTAAATAAACCTCAGCCAACTCCTTGGCTGAGGTCCTCACAACCTTCACCTCAGAAAGGCAAGGGTTATACCCCACCAACCTCTTACTCATTCAGGCTGAGGTTGGTACCAGTCAGAGAGCCGAGCATTTACACGCATATGTATAGATTGGAGCACGTGGACAAATCTGTCATAACCGAATTATTCCCTCCACGTGGGGGAATATTGAGGTCATCATTATTTAGTTAAAATTAGCCAGATGTCATCCTTGCACTGTTAGATCTTCATGCACATTCTTCATTACATGCTAAGGGGTACAATACATCCCCCAAACACTATATACAGAGGTCATCCTCTACCTTGTAAAGGGACCCCGAAAATACAACCCTAGCTAAAACTCTATCAAATTGTATAAAAGAGAGAGAAATCTTGAGAGATTGTATCCATGGCCATTAGTGCCTTATTTCAGTGAGATCACACACACACACAGTGGACGTAGGCCAATTTAGGCTGAACCACTTATATTCTGGTGTTCATTCTCTTCTCCTCAACTCATTCTCTTATATTTAATACATTTATGCTGCTATTGTTATATACTAGTTTGAGCTTACAAACACCTTACCTGGTGGTGCTAATTATAGTATCATCAATCTGGCGCCATCTGTGGGAACGAAGATAGTCATCTTCTTCCTATCCTAGCTTAACCTCATCGGAGACTCTGGTGGTGAACCAGGCCTCACCCCTTGCGTGGTGCTGTTTCACCATTGAAAGAGGTCCTTTAAGGTATTAATCTCCCTAATATTTTAATTATAGGCTCTCCAATCCTTACGTATGGCACCGAAATTACCACCACCTCCTCCACCATCCGGTGCTAGAGGACCCAGTTCCTGCTAGGCACCCCCCAGTCTGAAATGGCTGAGGTGGCGGCAACCTTGAAGTCCTTGGCTGCAACACAGCAAGCAATGAAGGAGATATTTGCCCAGCTGAGTTAAAATATAATGAGGCCACCTGGAGTCTCACGGGAGATGATTACCCCGGTAGCTGCACAACCCCATCCTGAAGCCAGAGGATCGCCCCAGGCACTATAAAAAGACCAACTCACCCCTTAGTGGAGGAGGGATATTGCTGACCCTAGGAATTTACATTTGGGGAGGCAAGGGAACCCTTGCCCTGAGCATAGGTATGATGAATTGGAGGCAGAATATGCTCCAGAAGACTGTTGGTAACCTTATGAGGTTTCAAACAACACAGTACGTCCTATCTAGCAGAGCCGAGGTTGTGGGGAGAGAAGAGATGGTGATCCCCAAAAAAAAGGATCAACTTTTGATCGCTTGAGCATAGGGTCGGCCTTTGCAAGGATCGGTCCAGTTAATGACCTAAGGCAGAGGTTATATAGGTCTAGAAGTGTAGCAAGCTCACAAAGGGAAGACCTTGAACATCGACCAAATCATGGCCGACCGTATCATGGCTGAGGTCGGGATCAGGAAGAGGTTAACAACCGACGTCGTGCAGCGGTTGGGGAACCCTCAGTTCAACCCTTAAAGGTGGCTGGGGACAACCTCAGCCAAGCTGACGTTACGAAGCCATGGAATGACTCCATTCAACGTATCGAGGAAAAGATAGGGAACCTCATCAAAATCCGAGACCCTCTCCAAAGGAGGTTCACGGAGGGTTCCCCATTTGTGATAAGGATTGTCATCTTCTCAACCCCGACTAAATTCAAACCACCTATGGTGTCTCCAAAGTATGATGGTAGTACCAGCCCTATACATCATATTGAAATGTACCAATCGGCAGTAGACATTTATTCAATCCCTGACCAGATGAGGTGCAGAGCTTTCTCAAGCACATTGATGGGAGCAACTCACATTTGGTTTACCTCTCTTCCTAAAAATTCCGTTGAGAACTTCAAAGGTTAAGCCGAACGGTTTATACACAACTTCTTTTTGGGGGTAAGACCTCAAAAGAAGACAACCCACCTATTGTACGTCAAGTAAGGTAAGGATGAGAGCCTCAGGGACTACATCGCAAGATTTAACAAGGAAAAGTTAGATGTTGAAGATTATGAAGAGAATATCGCCATGACCGCCCTTACAGGAAGATTTTAAAAAGGAAAGTTGCGTTGGAAGCTTACTAAAGATTTGTCAAAATTTATGGCCGAACTGTTGGCAACGGATGGTAGGGTCATGAATGCAGAAGAAGCAATGACTGCGAAGTATGAGGGTGAAAACGGAAGTAGCAGCGAGAAATTTCATAAAAAGAGGGATGGAAAAAAGAGGGTTGCAGATGATAAGTTTGCACACTATACCCCTCTAACTGTGAGTTGCGAACACATCCTCAATGAAATTAAGAGCGATAAGTCCCTAAGATTTCCAGATAAGCTGAGAGCTCCGCCACATAAGAAGAATAAGAATTTATGGTGCGAATTCCACCAAGATCACAGCCATGTGACTGACAAATGTTTCGCCTTAAAGGATGAGATTGAGAAAATGCTAAAGTCAGGAAAACTCAGAAGGTATGTAGATAGTCGAACACCCAAATGCAGAAGAGATGACCCCAAGAAGAAATGGGGTGACAGATGCTGGGAAGATGCCCCTACTAGAAGAGCTGAGGATTCAGACGACGATAACAACGATGACCCTGACCTCCCACCAAAAGACGACGATGCCCCAGTGAAGAGGGTTGGTATGATCTCCTTTGGTGTAACCACCATCTGCGGGGGATTGGCAGGAGGAGGTTCAGAGGTCGTAGATCGAAAGGCTCACGTAATAGAGGAGTCGTCCGTAACCAAGGTAGAGGTTGTGAACCTGGCATCCACGGAGTTGAAACATGATAAGAGAAAGAAGGTAGATATGAATACCCTGATTGTGGGTTTCTCACGAATGGATTTTAAAGGTCTCCTAGCTCCACACGATGACCCTTTGGTAATCACTAAAAGGGTGCATGGATGCAAAGTTCAGAGAATTCTAGTCGATGGCGATAGCTCTACGGACGTGATGTTTTGGCCTTATTTCAAGAGCCTAGGCCTCAGCAGAGATAGGCTTGTCCCTTATCATCATCCGTTGATCAGTTTCAGCGGTGAAAAAGTTCATCCGTTAGGAATGGAGAAGATGGACGTTAGGATGGGGGATGAATGGCCTAAGAGGTTGACCAGAAAAATTAAGTTTTTTTATAATGGATGAGAACGTCTTCTCGGCCTACAACCTCATCATCGGACGAGTGGACCTCAAGGAATTTGAGGTCATGCCTTCGACGGTCCACCAAATGCTAAAATTCCTGACCCCCTATGGGGTAGGGGAAGTACAAGGTGACCAGACCTCGGCACGCGAATGCTACTTTAACTCCGCGGAAGAGAGATAGGCACACAAGAAGGTGACACCAACTTATAATATTGATACGCTCGATCCTAGGGATGAGACAAAGTGGAAAAAAAGAGAGGCCATGGAAGAGGTAGAATCCATCATCCTCAAAGAGGATGAGCCAGAAAAAACCGTCCATATCGACAAATACCTAAGACCCGAGATTAAAGAAGAGTTAGTGAAGATTTTAAAGAAGAGGCAAAGTGTCTTTGCTTCGAGTCATGCTGATATGCCTGGCATTAACCCTGAGATCATGTGCCATAAGTTAAAAGTGGCAGAAGATGCCAAACCTATCAAGCAAAGAAGAAGAGTTTACTCCAGGGAGAAATACGACGTCATTAGGGAAGAGGTTAGGAAACTAGAAAAGGCCAATTTCATCAGAGATGTCATATACCTTGAGTGATTATCTAACGCCGTCATTGTGCCAAAAGCTAATGGGAAATGGAGGATGTGCGTAGATTTCACTGATCTGAACAAGTATTGCCCAAAAGACAGCTTCCCCTTACCTCAAATTGATCAGATGGTATTTCATGGATGCCTATTCAAGGTATAACCAGATCATCATCGATACTGAAGACATAGAGAAGACATCATTCATCACGGACAAGGGAACCTACTGTTACAAGGTTATGCCCTTCGGCCTAAAGAACGTGGGGTCCACTTATCAACATCTTGTAAATAAGATGTTTGAAGACCATATAGGCAAGAACATGGAGGTATATGTAGATGATATATTGACAAAGATCTTGAAGTCCTACACCCATGTGGTCGACCTGGAGAGGACCTTTGACACCATGGATCCTTATAGAATGAAGCTTAACCCAGCCAAGTGTGTCTTCAGAGTATGAGCAGGAAAGTTCCTGGGATTTATCGTTACTTGTGACACCCCGCCTAATAAAATACCAGGTGATCACTCCTTTATTAAATTATAATCAAGGTGAATAGTTGGTTCATTCTTAGCATCACTGTCGTAAAATAAACTTTCCAATTTAAACACCCTAAATAATTAAGCTAAGTGTCAAATCATCTAAAATATTATTTCCATTTTATTTAAATCCAATTGTAAAAACCTTTGACAATTAACAGTTTAAGAGTCACACAATTATTAAGACTCGAAATGAATATCCAAGAATTTAAGCATTCAAATTACTAATACCAACATTAAACCCACAAAGGAAGCCATCCTAGCAGTAAACAAATCCCAAAGTAAACTACTAAAAGTAAATGAACATAATCTCTACCAAAACAACCTGGATAAGGAAAAAGGGTGACACATACCCAACTAAATAAAACAGAACTAAGAGTGGAGTCAATAATGAGGTCGTCTAAGTAAATGGTCTGCAACTCCCACATAAGATGCAGCACGTTCCGTCCAAAGAATCATAAGCATGACGCCTATATATATACATATATATATATACAAGAGAGAAGAGATAACAGGAAACGGGTCAGATCCCGATTGTAAAACAGTTTAAAATTTTAGTTTAGCAAGTATTTAAAATGTTTACCGGCTAATGCAACAATCATGTTAGTATGCGACACTCTCTTGAGAAATTCTCACCTCTAATCTAGTGTGCACGTCTACCGCACTATTAATCCCAAAAGTTTAGCTTACTTAAATCTCTCCTCAGATTTCATGCTAACAATTACTAGGGTTGAGATATTTAATTTCTGGAAATAGAGTTTTCACATGTATTTCCTTTCGTTACAAAATAATCCAGCGTCGTCACAAAGTTTTCCAACACTTATAATAAAATTGGAGTATTTATTCATTACTTAACTACTTTTTAAATCACAGTAGAAAGTTCTCAAATTTCAAGTCTATATATACTAATCACTCATAATATATATATATATATATATATATATATATATATATATATATATATATATATACTATCGGCACCCCACATAGAATTTATGATGCTGGCATACTCTCCTATCAAGTCCCCTATCACTCGTACTAAGGGAAATACTAGTTCGAAATCACTCTCGAACTGTATTAACACGAAACACATACAAATTGAGGCGAAGCATAGTTCCAAGTCACTAAGAGGTCAGCACATACCCTCACGTCTTTTAGGACCATCTGACTATCAATCAGATAGCCTGTACCAAGGATTCCTATGTTCTAGGGTACAAGTCAATATCCCCCATAAAGGTCCCATCGAGATAAGACTGTACCGGCGCGGTAACCTTAGTGATAGCAAGTAGCGCGGGCATGATTTTTACACGTATATAGGATATATGAACAATCACACAGTCATATGGATACATAACTATTCACATTTATAAGTTAGGTAAGCCCACGACCCATAATTATATTTACCCGTTCTTAGTACATTTTACTCGATTATCTCGTAAAATGGGCTCGTCTATTTTATTCTCGTAATTAAGTTACTCCAAACTCACTTCTCGTCTCTCGAAGTATTCTATCTACCTAAGTACAATTTCAGTAGTCACTCACTTACCTTCTAATTCAACTTCCTTAAAATTTTGATTATTTAATAAACGTACGCATGATTTCATAAGTATAAATAACTCCCCGTTTACCCTTAATTTCCCTTTACATCAAAGTCTCACTTAACTGGGTTTATCTAGACCCTACTGGTCCTATTTATATCCCATTATGCTCTAACAAAAATAATCAAGATTTACTACACATTTAATCGGATTAAGCTAACATAAGGGGAATATGCAGTTTTTTAGGAGGGGTTGATCGATTGATGAAAGGGGGTTGATCGATCGATCGATGTTCTATGGTCTATCGATCGATCAAGTAGTTATGGAGAAACTGCAGAAACCCAGTTACGGGAATCCTTCTCGAAACTAAACCAAATCATCATATTTAACTCCCAAACTCCCAACAAATGATACTACAAGTACTATATACCCAAATACATAATTTTCTACGTAAAACATGTGAGTATTCATCAAGTATAACGATTTAAATGGGTCAAATCTACATAAACTTCAAGAACCGTAATCTTTTCTTTAAATTTCAATTCTTCCAATTCTTTTCCAGGTTTTCTCCTTCTAAATCAATGAAAATTTGTGGTGTATCCTCTACATGTGAATTAGATGTCCAGAATATGATTATTACCTCTACAACATGCGAATTCTAGTCTCTAAATTACACTTTCTTTCATGAATCTAGTTCTAAGCAACCCTAGACTAACATAATTGAGGCATTAACTAAAAATAAAGCAAGATAGATACTTGCCTGGAAATATTTGTTTCTGATTTGTGGGAGAAAGTGGTGTGGTTATGTTCCTCGTCGCGCGATCTACACTTTGGTTTTGCTTATGTTAACCCTAGATGACAACCCCTAACATTTGATATATCCTTAGTAAATTCGTGGGTTTAGTTACCCATAAATACAAAATGTCCAAAACGCCCTCCCAGGATGCTAATTAGGCCTAAAAATATCGCGAGACCCAAACTAAACCCCTGGGTACATTATTTTGACTATCTCAACCCTTCTGGACACATTGGCGCACTCAAAGTGACTATACGGGTGACTTAAAATTTATTCCCTTTTAAAAATACTAATTTAATCACGACACGATACCGACGCGTCCCGATTTAATTTCTCAAATTTATCAAATTATATACTTGTGATAATTTAAATAAACTCGATTATACAAATTACTATGTCCGCTAAGTAGTATTTAACAAAATCCCAATAATTACTAACTCTCATCGCGCTAGTAAATATTTAAAATAATTCCCGGATTAATATTAAATTAATATCTCAAATTAAATTTAATAAATCCCCAAATTTAAAAAGCATAAAAATACAGGGTATTACATACTTCCCCCTAATAACGGAATTTCATCCCGAAATTCTGAAAATAAGGTATACTTGGTAAGAATAAATCTCGATATTTCTCGCGCATATCTGCCTCACACTCCCAAGTGGATTCCTCCACATTATGATGCTCTCACTGGACCCGTACAAGTGGAACTACCTTCGATCTAAATCTCCTTTCGCTATGGTCTAGGATAGCCACTGGTCTCTCCTCGTAAGAGCTGTCGTGTTGTAAGTCAATCTCATCTATCGCGATGTGGGTGTGGGACATATCATCCCGAAGGTATCATCTCAATGACGAAATGTGAAATACATCGTGAATACGATGCAAGTGCTCTGGCAGCCCCAATCTGTATGCTAGTGGCCCAATCCTCTCGATAATGGGAAATGGTCCCACGTACCTTGGATCCAACTTTCCCTTCTTCCCAAACCTCATCACTCCTCTCATAGGAGACACATGTAGTAATACTTGGTCCCCCACATTAAATTCTCGGAAAAACCATTTTGCATCGACGTAGCTTTTCTGCCTGTCCTGGGCTACCCGAATACGACTCCTGATAAGCTCAATTCTAGCTGAGGTTTCCTGAATCACCTCTGGTCCAAGTACTTGTTATCCCCCACCTCTAGCCAACAAGTTGGAGAATGACAGGGTCTGCCATACAATGCCTCAAATGGAGCCATGCCGATCATAAACTGATAGGAGTTATTACAAGAAAATTCCACCATTGGAATATGTGGCTCCCATCCTGCCCCAAAATAAGTACACACATGCGTAACATATCTTCCAACATCTGATTGATACGCTCTATTTGTCCATCTGTCTGTGGGTGATAAGCTGAACTCAATCTCAACTCTGTACCCATGGCCTCCTGAAAGCTCTCCCAGAAATGAGACACAAAAATCTTATCTCTATCAGACACGATATCCAAGGGCACCCCATGTAGCCTAACCATCTCGGCAATGAACGACTGTACATACTGGCCCGTGGTATAGTCTGTCCGTACTGGCAGAAAATGAGCCACCTTGGTCAAACGGTCCATGATCACCCAGATGGAGTCGTGACCCCTTTGTGATGTAGGCAACCCCGTAATGAAGTCCATGGAAATACTCTCCCACTTCCACGTGGGTATCTCCAACGGTTGAAGTAACCCTAACGGTCTCTGGTGGTCTACCTTTACCATCTGTCAAGTAGAACACTTGGACACGAACTCAGCAATGTCTTTCTTCATCCCACTCCAACAGTACTGCCGCCTTATATCCTGATACATCTCATCTCCTCCAGGATGTACCGCAAATCTGAACCTGTGAGACTGTGTCATCACTACATGACGTAAGTCTTCCCCTTCTGGAACCACAAATCTCCCATTAAACCTCAAACCTCCATCATAACTTACCGAATAGGCTCATCACCCTCAGCTAAAAACCGTACAATCTGCTCCTGACAAAAAGAATCCACTGATTGTGCCTATATCACCCTCGTAACAATCTCGGGTGTGATAGACATGACAGATATAAAGGAATGTGCTACCACATCCTAGTGACCCAACTCCTTCCATTTCGCTTTCCAGACGTCCTCTACGTCACCTACCGGCCTACGGCTCAACGCATCAGCAATCACGTTCGCCTTTCCTGGATGGTACTGAATTTCGAACTGGTAGTCTTTAACAAACTCTAACCATCTGCGCTGATGCATATTCAGCTCTCGCTGAGTGAACAGGTACTGCAGTGACTTGTGATCTGTGAACAAGCAAAACTTCTCCCCCAATAAATAATGTCTCCATATCCTCAATGCAAAAATGACCACTGCTAGCTCTAGGTCGTGAGTGGGGTAATTTCTCTTGTGCGGTTTAAGCTTGCGGGAGGCAAAATATATAGCCTTCTCCTCCTGCTGAAGTACTCCCCCGAGTCCCCGTAAATACGCATCGGTGTAAACCATATACTCCACTCTCGGCTTAGTCAAAGCAAGGATTGGTGCCGAAGTCAGCTTATCTTTTAGCTCATCGAAAGCTAATTAACAAGCATCGTCCAAAACATACGGTACTCCCTTGCGAGTTAAATTCGTCAATGGATTGGCTATCTTTGAAAAACCTCGGATGAATCTACTGTAGTATCCGGCTAACCCTAAGAAACTATGCACTTTCATCGGTGTTGTGGGTTGTCCCCACTCCCTCACTGCCGACACTTTGCTCGGGTCAATCGATATCCCCAATTCTGACACAACATGCCCAAAAAACTGTACTTCCCGTAACTAGAATCCGCACTTTTCATACTTAGCATACAGTTGATGCTCTCGTAGAGTTTGAAGAACCTGCCTCAAGTGCTTGGCATGCTCCTCCTCAATGTGTGAATATATCAGGATGTTATCTATGAAAACGATGACAAAATGATCTAAGAACTCTATGAAGACTCGATTCATCAAGTCCATGAATACGGCCGGGGCATTTGTGACCCCAAATGGCATGACTCTGAACTCGTAGGACCCATATCTCATCAAGAAAGTAATCTTCGGCACATATCCTAATCTCAAATCTATCTTCGAAGAGAAAGTTTCTCCCCTCAGCTGGTCGAACAGATCATCGATTCGAGGCAATGGATATTTGTTCTGTATTGTGACCTTTTTCAGCTCTCGATAATCCACGCATAACCTCAGTGAACCATCTCTCTTCTTTACAAACAATAGTGGACCGCCCCAAGGTGAGGTGCTCCTACGAATGAAGCCCTGACCTAACAATTGCTCTATCTAGTCCCGTAACTCCCTTATTTCCACTAGAGCCATACTGTACGGTGCACGTACTATCGGTCGAGTATCTGGCATTAAGTTTATAATGAAATCTATCTCTCGACTGGGGGATATGCCTGGTATTTCCTGAAATACATCAGAATACTCACGAACAACTGGTATCGAATCTAAGGGAATCACGACCTCCTTAAAGGTATCCTCCTCTATGTAATACAAATGAGCGAAAGAGCCTCTCTCTGGGTGAGGCATCGCCACCAAAAATATCTCATATCCCAGAATGGCAAAGATAATACTCCTACCGTAATAATCTCTCATGGCTCTGTATGCGGCGAGCTAATCCATGCCAATAATAACATAATGTTCGTGCATCTCTAAGATTAACATATCTGTTGGTAAAATTAAGCTACCAATCTCTAATCCCATGCCCCGGAATATAAAGAAAATCAACGACCCATTCCCCAGTGGTGAGTCTACGCATGTCACAGTGCTCTCTGTTGTGGCTAATAACCCTAAGGCCTTTGCAAAGTGAGTAGCTATAAAACAATGCAATGCCCTAGTATAAAATAAAGCTCGTCCCATAGTGCCATGGATAGTAAATGTACCCTCAATCGCGGGTGGTGCCTGAGGAGCTGCTGCTTGGTGGACGTTATAAACACGTCCGTACGGTAACTGCCCCTATTGTACTGGAGCTGCTGGGATGGCGGGTAGTGATGGTACCTGACACATCCCAACCCAGTTACTTATAATTAAGTTTGAAAGTCAAAGTGAGTCAAACCATAATTAATCTAACCAAACCATAATCACGAGTTTTGATTTCAGAGTCATCATTGTAAATTCATATAACTGAAAACCTTTTTTACAACATCAGAGTAATCAGGCTCATAAAAACTTTCTTGAAGGATAAGTTAACTTAATTACATCATTTACATTTACACAAAATCATAGTTTCTCCCATTCCTGGCTAACCCAACCCGACCTCCTAGATTTGGCAGTGGCATCGCATTACCTGAAAAATGTGAACATAGGAACCGTGAGCAAAATAGCCCAGTGAATGCATCACTACTATACTACTGCATGAATTTAAATGAAATAAATCATGTCTATATACTTATCTATTAACTTATCCGGCTCATTCATAATGAATGACCAACTTTTCCGAATCATGATTCACATATCCTGTCTAAATAGACAATTCTCCCCCATTCCTGGTCGAGGAGTAACCCCTTGTCATTAATAGACAAATCTCCCCCATTCCTGGTCGAGGAGTAACCCCTTATTTCAATAAACCAAAATGAACAATTTCATATTAATTTTATTATGATCATACCAACAACACGATACAAATATCTCTTTCCAGTGAGTACACTCACCTTAGTTGACAACTACGTATTTAGGTTTCCTTCTGGTGGAGTTGAACTGGGTTGATTAGGCCTTACACCTATCAATCCAACTAAATCAGTACTGAACCTCAATCATAAATATTATCCAAACATAATTATGTAACTTTCCATGGCTATACATCAACAATATAATTCCAATTAAGTCACATTCCATAAAACATAGGTAAAGGTAAACAATGATGTACATATTGATAAAGTTACGCACATTCAACCGTAGGAAATACCTTATGATGAATTTATAACCAAAGTCAATTAAACATGAAATTATACTCCTCAACGTATATACACATGAAACATGTACTCAAAGTACCCTTTGTAAGGACGAAATACAAACATTCATTCAAGGGGTACCCAGTATGGCCTGAAATTATGGTCTTACATACTTACCCATTCTATATTCCTAAATTGTACAAATACAAGAGTCTAACCTCATCAATATGAAAAAATATATGAATATACTATCCAGTACAAGTGACGGTGTAATTTTTCAAGCTTCCTAGGGAAAGTTATGACCATTTCTCTACAACACAAGAAATCTGCCCTACAAGCTCCTCTATTGTTCCTTCAACTTCCAAGAATTTTCATAATTTTTCTCCAGCATAACTTTCCATGATTTTCAACCCATTTTCAGTACACATACTGAATCGTACAGAATTTAAGTTTCATAATTGTTTGGCTTCATTTTCTATCTCAAAATCTTGACTAAACTCAGGGCATACCGAAATGAAGTATAAAAATAGAAACCATGTACCAACTTGAAATCATCATTACAGCCTAACCACAAGGAGATAAATTCTAATTTTCAAATATGATATGAATATATGAGTCTAATTTCATATCCAATTGGAATTTCTCAATTACAGAAGTACACAAATATATATGCAAGTTTGAATACAAGGGGTTTCAATACACAGCAATTTTAAGGGTTTCTACATTCAACTTAACATAAACTTGCATATAACCATACATACATATAAAGGGCTTAAACTTTCGTAAACTTATGATGATTTAGATCATATAAATCAGTAATATAAGATAAATAACTAGAATTTTAATTAGGATTACCTTCAGGGCTTTTTACGTAATTTCTACGGATTTTTCTACACCTTTTCTCCTCACTTTTCCTTCCTAAACTTCTACCTCTCTTTCCTCAAGCTAATAACACCTCAAACTGAACCTAGAGACTTATTTGCTGAAGAAATAAGGTTAAGGGAGAGTTTTAAGTCGGCCAAGGCTGCCTCCCAATCCATCCAATCAAATTAAAACATTTGGTTTAATAAAAGACAATTTACCACTTAAGGGAATTGACAGATTCGCCCCTTCTCGTAATTTCGACCTAACTTCTTACTCGAACATCCGTTTGATGCACCGTTTGTTGTGTTATGACCACTGTTTTAAAAAACCCGCCTAGGCTCCGCCTAGGCACGCCTAGGCTTAAGGCTTGGGAGAAACGCCTCGCCTTACGCTTTTCACGCCTTATTTTTGGTAAAACCCTTAAGGCGCACTTTTTTCTAAAAACAACAATGCTTTAGTGAAACGATGTCTCCTTTTAAAGAATTTGTTTACAAACCGGACCATTATCTCATCCAAAATAATCAAATAGTATTTTAATTTGCATATATTCAGACATATTTTTATGATATGTGCAATTTTTGTATTTTAATAGCCTTGTTATTGGTAAAAAATATTAAAATATATTAAGAAGGCCTAAACGTCTTTTCACGCCTTTTTACGTCTAGGCCCGCCTAGGCTTCTAAGGCTTAAGGCTTGGCCTCCACGCCTCAATCACGCCCCGCGTTTTTTAGAACCTTGGTTACAACCCTAACTCACATATCTACAACTATGTAGTTTTCACCTCAAGTCAATTGTAATGTTACAAGGGAAAAAACTAGTCTTAAACAGGAACATTTCTATCGAAAATAACCAAATCTTGTGTTCGTAAATAATTCGACATTTCATGATTTATGAAAGTAGAATTATACTAACCATAATCACTTAACATTATATATACTAATAACACATTATTCATATCACATAAGTTAAGTATAATTTAAATACAATTTATCATAATTATATACGGGTTGTCACAACCTCCCCCCCTTAGAAAATTTCGTCCCCGAAATTTAATACGAATGACACTTACCAAACAAATGGGGATACTGTTTCTTCATGCTATCCTCCGTTTCCCAAGTTGCTTATTTAATTTCATGGCTCATCCACATAACTTTAACTAAGGGAATAACCTTATTCCTCAATACTTTCTCCTTACGATCAAGAATTTCCACCGGTTCCTCGATGTACGACAAGTCTTCTTTCAGTTCAATAGGTTGGGTTTTCAGTTGATGAGATGGATCTGCCAAATACTTACGAAGCATTGATACATGAAACACATCATGTAACTGAGATAAATCTGGAGGTAATGCTAATCTATAAGCCTGGGGACCAATTCTTTCCAACACCTCATATGGTCCAATGTATCTTGGACTTAGTTTCCCCTTTTTGCCAAATCTCATAACGCCTTTCCATGGTGAAATACGCAGGAATACAAAATCTCCCTTCTTAAATTCCAATGGATGCTTCCTCTTATCTGCATAAAATTTCTGCCAGCTTTGCGCTATCTTTATCCGTTCCCGAATCATTTTGATCTTTTCAGTTGTCATATCTATCAATTCAGGACCCAAAATTTTCCTTTCACCCACTTCATCCCAACACAAAGGCATTCTACATCTCCTCCCATATAAAGCTTCATAAGGAGCCATCCCAATAGTCGACTGATAACTATTATTATATGAAAATTCCATCAATGGCAAATGATCATCCCAACTACCTTTGAAGTCAAATACACAGGCTCGTAACATGTCTTCTAATATTTGAATCGTCCTTTCTGATTGCCCATCAGTTTGTGGATGAAACGCAGTGCTGAACTTCAAACTTGTTCCCATGGCATTCTGGAGACGAGGACAAAACTTAGAAGTGAACGTTGGATCTCTATCTGATACTATTGACACTAGTGCCCCATGCAAACGGATAATCTCATCAACGTACATACGTGCATACTTGTCAACATTGTAGGTGGTCTTAACTGGAAGAAAATGGGCCGACTTCGTCAATCGGTCTACAATCACCCAAATGGAATCATGCCCCTTTGGTGACCGGGGTAATCCTGTAACAAAGTCCATCGTTATATGCTCCCACTTCCATTCCGAAATAGGCAACGACTGTAATAATCCTGCCGGCTTCTGATGCACCGCCTTTACTTGCTGGCACACTAAACATTTAGCTACGAACTCTGCAATCTCACGTTTCATATTGTTCCACGAGTAATAATCTTTCAAATCTCTGTACATTTTGGTACCTCCCGGATGCATAGAGTAAATAGAACTATGTGCCTCTTCTAATATATCTTTCTTTAAGGGTGGATCATTCGGTACACAAATCCTATTTTTATAACACAACGATTCATCACTCTTAATCTCAAAGTCAATCTCTCTACCATCCTGAACTTCTTGTTTCTTCTTTTCAAGGAATGGATCACTGATCTGTAAACTTCGTATGCGTTCTGCTAATAAAGGTCTCACTCTGACATGTGCTAATAATCCTCCGCTTTTTGAAAACTTAAATTCAATCCCCATCGATGCCAAGTCAAGAATATTTCCAACACGGGCACACCGTATGCAACCAAGCATCCCTGATGATTTTCGACTCAAAGCATCTGCTACCACATTGGCCTTTCCAGGATGATGAATGGTACAGTCATAGTCTTTCATCAGCTCTATCCAACGCCTCTGTCTCAAATTCAGTTCCTTCTGTGTAAACAAGTATTTCAAACTTTGATGATCTGTAAATATCTCACAAGTTTCTCCATACAAGTAATGTCTCCACAACTTTAAAGCAAGAATAATGGCTGCTAGCTCTAAATCATGTGTAGGGTAATTTCGTTCATGCGTCTTTAATTGTCTGGAAGCATATGCTATTACCTTCCCATTCTGCATAAGAACACATCCTAAAACTTGAAATGAAGCATCTGTATAGATCACAAAAGACTCATTCCCACATGGAATAGTAAGTATAGGGGCTGAAACCAACCGATTCTTTAATTCTTTAAAACTCCTCTCACATTCTTCATCCCAAACAAACTTCACTTCTTTACGAGTCAATTTTGTCAGTGGTAATGCTATTGATGAAAATCCCTTAATGAATCTACGATAGTAACCTGCCAATCCTAAGAAACTCCTAATTTCTGTCACATTCTTAGGACTCTCCCATTCAACAATTGCTTCCACCTTCTTTGGATCAACATATATCCCATTTCCCGAGACAACGTGCCCTAAAAACACAATTTCATTCAACCAAAACTCACACTTACTGAATTTAGCAAACAATTTCTTCTCTCTCAAAATCTGCAATACAAGTCTCAAATACTTCTCATGTTCCTCCATGCTATGCGAGTAAATCAACACATCGTCTATGAATACAATCACGAATGAATCAATGAAAGGGTGGAATACCCGGTTCATCAAATCCATAAAAACTGCTGGAGCATTAGTTAATCCAAAAGGCATCACCAAAAACTCATAGTGCCCATATCGAGTCCAAAAAGCTATTTTGAAAATATCGATATCCTTCACTTTCAGTTGGTGGTAACCCGATCTCAAATCAATCTTTGAAAATACTGTGGCCCCTTGTAATTGGTCAAATAGGTCATCGATACGAGGCAGAGGGTACTTATTTCTAATGGTCACCTTATTCAGTTGCCGATAATCAAGACATAATCGCATTGTCCCATCATTCTTTTTCATAAATAACATCGGTGCTCCCCTTGGCGAAACACTAGGCCGAATGAAACCTCTACTTATCAGATCTTGTAATTGCACTTTTAATTCTTTCAACTCCGCTGGTGCCATTCTATATGGAGCAAGAGAAATTGGACCAGTATCTGGAATTAATTCAATAAAAAACTCTACTTCCCTATCGGGTGGAAATCCTGGCAATTCCTCTGGGAAGACATCAGAAAATTCTCTAATAACTGGTATATCTTCAACTTTAAGTGATTCCTTACTAACATCAACCACATACGCTAAATACCCCGTACAACCCTTACTCAATAACTTTCTACTCTTTATTGCTGAGATAAGACAATTAGGGACAACATTCCTTTCCCCTGTAAACTGGAACTCGGGTTCACCAGGAAGATGAAATGTAACTTCCTTTTGAAAACAATCAATGGAAGCATGATACGATGATAACCAATCCATCCCCAGTATAATATCAAAATCCCGAATGGCCAACGGTAGCAAGTCAACATAGAAATCTCTCTCACCCATTCGTAAGACACAATCTTTATAAACATGCTCAACTAGAATTACACTCTCCATTGGGGTAGAAATATATAAGGAACAATTGAGGAATGAACATGGTCTACCCAAATATGAAACAATATCTAATGCCATAAATGAATGCGTAGATCCAGGATCAATGAGCGCATATAAATCTTTGTTTGCAATAGAAATTTTACCTGTAACCACTTCCGGTGTAGCATGGGCATCTTGTAGCATCATAGCAAACACTCTTCCTCCTGCCCTAGATCCGGTTGCTTGTTCTGTACCTCTCCCCCTGGGGTACTACCTGGAGAAGAACCTTTATGAGGCCCCACACTACTGACTGAAACTGTTCTTGCCCACATAGGACAATTCTTTCTCAGATGACCCTTTTGGTGACAGTTGAAACATTCTATATTCAGTAACTTTGGGCAATTTCTCTTTATATGACCCGATGACCCACAAAAGAAACAAACATTAGGATCTCCTTGTGCTGAAACTCCTGAACCTCTTCCACCACTAGCCTCACCCCTTTTCAAACTACTTCCACCTCTATCCTGTTGGAATTTCTGCCCTCCAAACCTCGAATATTCTGTACCACTACTCTTTTGATAATTTGGATCAAATCTGCTTCTCTTTACACCTCGTTCTCGATTCCCTCTAGCTTCATTCACGTCCCTTTCTACCAACATGGCTTTGTTAACCAAGGCTGAATAATTAACAGTCTCTAAAGCCGACAACCGTGATTTAATGACTAACTCAAGCCCATCGAGAAATCGACTGCACATATCTTCCTCATTCCGTATAAACCTCGAAGCAAATCGAGATAAAGCTGTAAGTTTAGCTTCTTATTCTCTAACTGTCATACTCCCCTGATTCAACAGGAAATATTCTTTCTCCTTTTGTTTTTGATACATCGGAGGAAAATACTTATCATACAAGGCTTTAACAAAAGCATCCCATAAGATCACATTCCCACCTCCTGGAGTAATCAACAAATGTTTTGTGGCATCCCACCAGTACTTAGCTTCTCCTCTTAGCATATACGTCGCCAAGGTCACTCGTTGATTGTCAGGCATTCTCATTACCCCAAAAATAATTTCAATCTCTTTAACCCAGACTTTTGCCTCTGCTGGATCAACTGCTCCTTCAAATGAGGGTGGATTCATTTTAATAAATTTCTCATGTGAAGTACTCCTTTCTTCCCGGTGTATAACATCCTGAGCCCTAGCCAAGGCTTGTGCCTCTAGTTGCCTGGTCTGTTGTTCTTCCACATGATCCATAAATCTAGCTTGTTGCTCTGCCATTAGAGTCATAGCACGTGCCATTTTTTGCATGTCTGTCAATTGTTCTGGGTCAGGTTCTACATTTCTATGAACAGGTTGCTCAACCTCTGCCTCTGCTGCCATATTTGAAGCCTCATCTTCTATTTCCTCATTCACATTCCCTCCTTCCATTCTTTTATATCTGAAATGGATCAAAGATATAACAACATGCATATATACATATTTTTCCTACCATAATCGTTAGTATCAAACAAAATATACTTTTAACATTCACTGTCAAATCTCGACTCTTCTCACTCCAGAACCTCTAAAACCTAGGCTCTGGTACCAAAAGCTGACACACCCCAACCCAGTTACTTATAATTAAGTTTGAAAGTCAAAGTGAGTCAAACCATAATTAATCTAACCAAACCATAATCACGAGTTTTGATTTCAGAGTCATCATTGTAAATTCATATAACCGAAAACCTTTTTTACAACATCAGAGTAATCAGGCCCATAAAAACTTTCTTGAAGGATAAGTTAACTTAATTACATCATTTACATTTACACAAAATCATAGTTTCTCCCATTCCTGGCTAACCCAACCTGACCTCCTAGACTTCGCAGTGACATCGCATTACCTGAAAAATGTGAACATAGAAACCGTGAGCAAAATAGCCCAGTGAATGCATCACTACTATACTACTGCATGAATTTAAATGCAATAAATCATGTCCATATACTTATGTATTAACTTATCTGGCTCATTCATAATGAATGACCAACTTTTCCGAATCATGATTCACATATCCTGTCTAAATAGACAATTCTCCCCCATTCCTGGTCGAGGAGTAACCCCTTGTCATTAATAGACAAATCTCCCCCATTCCTGGTCGAGGAGTAATCCCTCATTTCGATAAACCGAAATGAACAATTTCATATTCATTTTATTATGATCATACCAACAACACGATACAAATATCTCTTTCTAGTGAGTACACTCACCTTGGTTGACAACTACGTATTCAGGTTTCCTTTTGGTGGAGCTGAACTGGGTTGATTAGGCCTTACACCTATCAATCCAACTAAATCAGTACTGAATCTCAATCATAAATATTATCCAAACATAATTATGTAACTTTCCATGGCTATACATCAAGAATATAATTCCAATTAAGTCACATTCCATAAAACATAGGTAAAGGCAAACAATGATGTACATATTGATAAAGTTACGCAGATTCAACCGTAGGAAATAACTTATGAGGAATTTATAACCAAAGTCAATTAAACATGAAATTATACTCCTCAACGTATATACACATGAAACATGTACTCAAAGTACCCTTTGTAAGGACGAAATACAAACATTCATTCAAGGGGTACCCATTATGGCCTGAAATTATGGTCTTACATACTTACCCATCATATATTCCTAAATTGTATAAATACATGGGTCCAACCTCAGCAATATGAAAACATATATGAATATACTATCCAGTACAAGTGACGGTGTAATTTTTCAAGCTTCCTAGGGCAAATTATGACCATTTCTCTACAACACAAGAAATCTGCCCTACAAGCTCCTCTATTGTTCCTTCAACTTCCAAGAATTTTCATAATTTTTATCCAGGATAACTTTCCATGATTTTCAACCCATTTTCAGTAATCGTACAGAATTAAATTTCATAATTGTTTGACTTCATTTGCTCTCTGAAAAGCTTGACTAAACTCAGGGCATACCGAAATGAAGTATAAAAATAGAAACCATGTACCAACTTGAAATCATCATTACGGCCTAACCACAAGGAGATAAATTATAATTTTCAGATATGATATGAATATATGAGTCTAATTTCATATCCAATTGGAATTTCTCAATTACAGTAAGTACACAAATAGATATACAAGTTTTAATACAAGGGGTTTCAATACACAGCAATTTTAAGGGTTTCTACATTCAACTTAACATAAACTTGCATATAACCATACATACATATAAAGGGCTGAAACTTTCATAAACCTATGATGATTTAGATCATATAAATCAGTAATATAAGATAAATAACTAGAATTGTAATTAGGATTACCTTCAGGGCTTTTTACGTAATTTCTACGGATTTTTCTACACCTTTTCTCCTCACTTTTCCTTCCTAAACTTCTACCTCTCTTTCCTCAAGCTAATAACACCTCAAACTGAACCTAGAGACTTATTTGCTGAAGAAATAAGGTTAAGGGAGAGTTTTAAGTCGGCCAAGGCTGCCTCCCAATCCATCCAATCAAATTAAAATATTTGGTTTAATAAAAGACAATTTACCACTTAAGGGAATTGACAGATTCGCCCCTTCTCGTAATTTCGACCTAACTTCTTACTCGAACATCCGTTTGATGCAATGTTTGTTGTGTTACAACCCTAACTCACATATCTACAACTATGTAGTTTTCACCTAAAGTCAATTGTAATGTTACAAGGGTCAAAACTAGTCTTAAACAGGAACATTTCTATCGAAAATAACCAAATCTTGTGTTCGTAAATAATTCGACATTTCATGATTTATGAAAGTAGAATTATACTAACCATAATCACTTAACATTAGATATACTAATAACACATTATTCATATCACATAAGATAAGTATAATTTAAATACAATTTATCATAATTATATACGGGTTGTCCAGTACCTGAGCTGGTACTGGGAGGGCGGCTGGAAAGAGTGGCCTTTGGGGCTCATTACGGGTACCTTGCTGCTATGGGGCCCTATCTCCCTCTGGACAATCCTAGCGCCTATGGCCATTCTTGCCATACCCAAAACATCGGCCCCTAAAATTTTCTCCCCTCTGTCCCTGCTGACCACGGCCCTATTGGCCGTTACCACCCCGCCACTGGCCCTGCTGGAAATACTGTTGGCTCTGCTGCTGTCCCTATTGCTGACGGTGTGGGCCCTGTTGGCCCTGCCTAAATCCCCTAAATCTCTATCTGGAGTCACCTGATCAGAACCGCTCGGCAGGGTCCCCCTGGTGGGAACTCTGCTCACTGTGACGAGTCTGCCCCTGGGTTGCTGGTGCCCCACCAGTACTACTGCCCCCTGTCCTGTCCTGCTAGTTGGACTCCCCTGCTCGTTTGCTCCCCAACAGATGGAAGCGGTAATCCTGACAATGTAACAAAGCAGCGTTGAGTACATCAGTGTAGGTACTCAATGATAGATTGCCTATGAGGTGCTAACGAATCCTCTAGGCCAATCCATCTACAAACAGTAGTATCTTCTTCCCCTTGGTGGGTGCCTCATCTAGCACTATAGTGAGAAGTCTAGTGAACTCCTCCTCGTACTCAGCAACAGTCATGCTCTCCTGCTTCAGATTTAGTAACTTCTGCCTCATCTCAGTTTGTACGGCGGATGGGAAGTATTTGCGGTCAAACCGCTCCTAGAATGACTGAATCGTGATGATGTCCCTCTCCTCCAAGGTGGTGGTGGACTCCCACCACTGCAAAGCGGCCCCCACTAGCTTAAAGGAATCCAACAGTTGACTCTGCACGTCAGTGCACTCATACATGCGCAGATGCCTCTGGATATTTTCTTCCATTGGCTGGCGACTATGATATCCGAACTACCCGAGAACTCTGAGGGATGTGCCTTCTGAAAGGCATCCCTAACCCGCTCCGATGCAGATAGAAGTTGTGCTAGTACTGGCGCCACTGCCTGAATCTGGGGTTTAGCCTGGTGCACTACCGCTAATGCAACATTCACTGCCTGGTCAACAATAGCGGCTACCTCAGTTGCGTTCATCATCCCCTGAGCCGGAGTTGCTGGTTGCTCGGCCTGGGCATTCCTATCTCGGAGTGCGCATCTAGGAGGCATCTAAAACGAGAATGAAGTTTATTAGTCTACAGTTATTATCAAATCTCGAATAGCTGAAGACGTGAGTGTAAATATAATAATACAACAGTCCTAAAAATAGGGCTCTATATCAAGGACGCTAAGCTGGAAGGGAAATAAGCCGTACAAATCCTAAAGGACACTAGAACCTAATGCTCTGATACCACCTGTGACACCCCACCTAATTAAATACCGGGTGATCAGTCCTTTATTAAATTATAATAAAGGTGAACGGTTGGTTCATTCTTAGCATCATTGTCGTAAAATAAACTTTCCAATTTAAACACCCTAAATAATTAAGCTAAGTGTTAAATCATCTAAAACATTATTTCTATTTTAGTTAAATCTAATTATAAAAACCTTTGAAAATTAACAGTTAAAGAGTCACACAATTATTAAGACTGGAAATGAACATCAAAGAATTTAAGCATTCAAATAACTAATACCAACATTAAACCCACAAAGGAAAACATCCTGACAGTAAACAAATCCCAAAGTAAACTACTAAAATTAAATGAACATAATCTCTGACAAAACCAACTGGATAAGGAAAAAGGGCTACACATACCCAACTGAATAAAACAAAACTAAGAGTGGAGTCAATAATGAGGTCCTCTAAGGAAATGGCCTGCAACTCCCACATAAGCTGCAGCACGTTCCGTCCAAAGAATCCTAAGCATGACGCCCTTGTGGCTGGGCACCTGTAATACACACACACACACACACATACACACACACACATACACACACACATATATATATATTTACAAGAGAGGAGATAACAGGAAACAGGTCTGAGCCCGATTGTAAAACAGTTTAAAATTTTAGTTTAACAAGTATTTAAAATGTTTACCGGCTAATGCAACAATCATGTTAGTATGCGACACTCTTTTGAGAAATTCTCACCTCTCATCTAGTGTGCACATCTACCGCACTATTAATCCCAAAAGTTTAGCTTACTTAAATCTCTCCTAAGATTTCATGCTGACAATTACTAGGTTTGAGATAGTTAATTTTAGGAAATAGATTTTTCACATGTATTTCCTTTCGTTACAAAATAATCCAGCGTCGTCGCAAAGTTTTCCAACACTTATAATAAAATTGGTGTATTTATTCATTACTTAACTACTTTTTAAATCACAGTAGAAAGTTCTCAAATTTCAAGTCTATATATACTAATCACTCATAAAATATATATATATACACTATCGGCACCCCACATAGAATTTATGATGCTGGCATACTCTGCTATCAAGTCCCCATATCACTCGTACTAAGGGAAATACTAGTTCGAAATCACTCTCGAACTGTATTAACACAAAACACATACAAATTAAGGCGATGCATAGTTCCAAGTCACTAAGAGGTCAGCACATACCCTCACGTCTCGTAGGACCATCTGACTATCAATCAGATAGCCTGTACCAAGGATTCCTATGTTCTAGGGTACAAGTCAATATCCCCCATAAAGGTCCCATCGAGATAAGACTGTACCGGCGCGGTAACCTCAATGATAGAAAATAGCGCGGGCATGATTTTTACACGTATATAGGATATATGAACAATCACACAGTCATATGGATACATAACTATTCACATTTATAAGTTAGGTACGCCCATGACCCATAATTATATTTATCCGTTCTCAGTACATTTTACTCGATTATCTCGTAAAACGGGCTCGTTTATTTTATTCTCGTAATTAAGTTACTCCAAACTCACTTCTCATCTCTCAAAGTATTCTATCTACCTAAGTACAAATTCAGTAGGCACTCACTTACCTTCTAATTCAACTTCCTTAAAATTTCGATTATTTAATAAACGTACGCATGATTTCATAAGTATAAATAACTCCCCGTTTACCCTTAATTTCCCTTACATTAAAGTCTCACTTAACGGGGTTTATCTTGACCCTACTGGTCCTATTTATATCCCATTATGCTCTAACAAGAATAATCAAGATTTATAACGCATTTAATCGGATTAAGCTAACATAAGGGGAATATGCAGTTTTCCAGGAGGGGTCGATTGATCGATGGAAGGGGGTCGATCGATCAAGCAGTTATGGCGAAACTACAGAAACCCAGTTACGAGAATCCTTCTACAAACTCAACCAAATCATCATATTTAACTCCCATACTCCCAAAAAATGATACTACAAGTACTATATACCCAAACACATAATTTCTACGTAAAATATTTGGGTTTTCATCAAGTATAACGATTTAAATGGGTCAAATCTTCATAAATTTCAAAAACCCTAATCTTTTCTTTAAATTTCAATTCTTCCAATTCTTTTCCAGATTTTCTCCTTCTAAATCAATGAAAATTCGTGGTGTATCCTCTACATGTGAATTAGATGTCCAAAATATGATTATTACCTCTACAACATGCGAATCCTAGTCTCCAAATTACACTTTCTTTTATGAATCTAGTTCTAAGCAACCCTAGACTAACATAATTGAGGCATTAACTAAAAATAAAGCAAGATATATACTTGCCTGGAAATCTTTATTTCTGATTTGTGGGAGAAAATGGTGTGGTTGTGTTCCTCATCGCGCGATCTACACTTTGGTGGTGACGGCGGTGCAAACGATAGAGTTTTTGGCCTAGAACCCCTTGGAAAGCTTCTCCACTTCTTCTCCAATGGCCGTTCTTTGGTTTTTCTTATGTTAACCCTAGATGACAATCCCTAACATCTGATATATCCTTGGTAAATTCGTGCGTTTAGGCACCCATAAATACGAATTGTCCAAAACGCCCTCCCGGGATGCTAATTAGGCTTAAAAACTCCCCGAGACCCAAACTAAACCCCCGGGTACATTATTTTGACTATCTCGACCCTTCCGGACACATTGGCGAACTCAAAATGACCATATGGGTGACTTATAATTTATTCACTTTTAAAAATACTAATTTAATCTCGACACGACACCGGCGCGTCCCGATTTAATTTCCCAAATTTATCAAATTATATACTCGTGATAATTATAATAAATTAAATTATACATATTACTATATACGTTAAGTAGTAATCAATAAAATCACAATAATTACTTACTCTCATTGCTCTAGTAAATATATAAAATAATTCCCGAATTAATATTAAATTAATATCTCAAATTAAATTTAATAAATCCTCAAATTTAAAAGGCATAAAAGTACGGGGTATTATATTAATCAGAGGGGAATAGAGGTCAACCCCGAGAAGATCAGGGGTCTTCTTGAAATGAAGATACCAAGGACCATAAAAGACGTTCAGAGATTAACAGGAAGAGTTGCTGCACTCAACATGTTTGTTTCTAGAGCCACAGATAAATGTCTTCTGTAGACACCCCATTTTGTTACCCCTCAACTCTCCTTAGGTCCCTAACACCTCCCTTCATCATTATAAACCCAGGTCACGTCCCGAGTACTAACCTAGAAGCCATCGGGCACCCCCCGGCTCAGTTTGACCCAAAAGTCAAACTCCTCATCTCGACTGAGACTCAATGAATCCTCGAAGGTCACTGAATACCCTTTCTAATGGTCCATCCCGTGTGCATTTCCGACTTTCCATGAGGACGAACGCGTCGTTTGCGTCCGAAACCTGACCTAGAGGCCACCGAGCGCTCCCGGGCTCTGTTTGACCTAAGTTAACTCTTCAGCTCGACCGAGGCTGAATGAATATTCGAAGGGCACTTAATACCCTTTCCAACGGTCCATCCTGTGCGCAATTCTAACTTTCCATGCGGACGAACGGTCCGTTTGACTCCGAGAAGCCACCGAGCGCTTCCCGAGCCCGGTTGACCAAAGTCAACTCTCCAAACCGGGTCAAACTCTTTGGAATGTCGAAGTACATATCCTAACCTTTCCAACGGTATGATCCGTGCACAATTCGGACTTACCATGCGGACGAACACGCCATTTGCGTCCGCGCGATTCCCCGTCCATTGGACCGACAAGCGCTTCCGAGACACATTTGACCCAAAGTCAACTCCCGAACTCGGGAGCGGTCCAAAGGACTTTCGAAGGTCTCTAAATTACCTTTCCAACGGTATGCCCCGTGCACGATTCTGACCAACGGTTTGCCCTCGGCGGCTAATTTTCCGGAAAAGTCTGAGGCACACTGCCAAATGGAAGGTCCCAGATCCTGCCTATCGGTACCTGCCAATAGGCAGTGCCATGACAGGGCCGATCGGCAGTCCCCTGGGGTTATAAAAGGAGGATTTTGCCTCATTTTCAAACAGGAGCCCAGATCTGATAGAAATCTCTCTGAAAGAATCCCAGAAACCTCTCTCGAAGGCAGCGTGATTTCAACTTCCAAATCCCGTTTTACTTCCTCTTTCCATCATCCCTTTCATCAAACTTGGGGAATTAATAATTCTCCATCATCATCCAAGTGCAAGGACTACTCTCCCACATCTAAGATCAAGCTCTAGACCTTCTAGAAGGTCCAACTTTCTCAACTTTCTCTTGAATTCTCTTCAATTCTCAATAACTTGTTTTCCTATTTAGCACTTTTATCATCTCATCTCACATATCCTAATATACTTTTCTATTTAGTATTATTGCACATATCTTATTTTCATATAAATAAAAACCCAAAAAAACAAGAAAAAGAGGGTTTACTCATAAATTCCAAATAAGGGATTCTCACACTTCTTCACACTCTTCTCACAACTAAAACACTTTTTCTACACACACACACACACCCTTACAAAATAAGAGATCCCACATTTGGATTTATGGGATAAACCCCACCCCTTTGCTTTGTATGCGAACTACGTGGACTTTGATGCCTTTATAGGCTACGTAGGCGTTTCGGGGTAAAACCCGAGACTCGAGTCCTTTCTCTCACTTTTTCTCTCATTTCCTATTTTCTCTAAATCCAATTTTCTCATATTATATGTATACTTAGTTTTAGTGACGCATTACTTCATGTGCGTTATCGTTCCCTTATAACGATCAACGTAGGGGTAATTCCGTAAATCTTATCTTTCTAACACTATCCTTATATCTTCCTACGGATGACTCACTTTAACTTTTCCATGATACAAGCCGAGGATTCCTACCTCCATTCTATATATATACACATGCACACATCTCACGGTGGGAAACATAAGGAAAAATAGCAAATATTCATGAGAGACCGAAAGGGCGGAATGGGTGCCTAACACCTTCCCATTTCGTAACTAAGCCTCCGAACCCTTTTCGAATCATTTTGGTTTCGTACGCACCAGTATGTCTTTGGAAGCCATCCTTCGGGGTGGCTTTGGGGTGGCTTCCCCTTTTTATTTTGTCTGTTTTGAGTAAAATAGACTGGCGACTCTGAATCTCTCTACATCTCTACACCTCATAAAATCGACGCCGGCCGGAGCGCTCTCCCGAGAGGGGACACGCGGGACCCGAAGGATTCCTCCTCCCTCCGCGGCGGGGATCGACGGGGATGGCCACATCTTCCCTTCTTCAAGGTGCTCAGAAAGGCCTTTGAGTGGGACGAGGAGTGTGATAAAGCTTTTAAAGAGCTAAAGTCTTACCTCGGATCCCCCTTACTCTTATCTTGGCCTATCCAGGGAAAGAAGTTATATGTGTTTCTAGCAGTCTCAGAATCAGCTATTAGCTCTGCGATAGTAAGAGAAGATGGTGGAGTACAGAGGCTGGTATACTTCAACAGTAAAACTCATCAAGGGTCTGAACAGAACTACCCTCGAATGGAAAAGCTAGCATATACCTCAATACACGCTTCCAAGAAAATGAAGTCGTACTTCCAATCCCACTCTATGGTCATCCTCACTGATTCCCCACTCAGACAGGTCCTCCACAAGCCTGAGAAGTCAGGTAGGTTGATGACCTGGGCTATTGAATTGAGAGAGTATGACATTGTTTATAAACCTAGGGTTGCCATCAAAGGGAAAGATCTTATAGACATTGTAGCGGAGTTCACCTGGGAATAGGATGAGATTCAGATCAGTCAAGAGGCTGCGGATGGTTCGGATAGTAACGTCTTCCAAAATCCGGAAGAGGTTGTACCTAGCGGAGCCATAAAGGGAATAGCTGAGAATGAGGAAGACAAATACCTCTGCAAACGAGAGGCCCTATCAGAGGGAAAATTCTCTTCAGAAGAAGACGTTTGGAACCTCTCTGTTGATGGATCATCTTGTGATAGCGAAAGCGGAGCGGGGTTGATAGTGTCAGCTCCGGATGGTACAGACATCGAATATGCGTTGAGATTCAACTTCAAGGTATCAAACAATGAGTCAGAGTATAAGGCCTTGATAGCAGGCCTCTCCCTAGCAAAAGCTCTTAGCGTCAATCGAATCCTAGTCCACAGTGACTCAAGGCTAGTTGTCAATCAAATTTTGCGTGTGTATGAGGCTAAAGACGAAAGAATGGCGAAATATCTGAAGAGGGTTAGAATGATGTTGGAAAGCTTCAGAGAGGTAAAAATCATACTTGGGAACTTGTAGATCAACCCAAACAAAAATATGTTATTGGACTAAAGTGGATCAACAAAACAAAGTTCAAATAAGATGGCACAGTTCAGAAGCACAAATACCGTCTTATATTAAAAGGCTATTCACAACAGCCTCGAATAGACTTCAGTGAAACCTTTGCACCAGTTGCTTGCATAGAAACAATTCGCACAGTTTTGGCATTCGCAGCACAACAAGAATTGCAAGTCTTTCAGCTTGATGTAAAATAAGCTTTCCTAAATGGTGAACTTGAAGAAGAAGTCTACGCGGAGCAACATGAAGGCTACGTAGTGAAAGGAAAAGAAAATAAGGTGTACCAACTGAAAAAGGCACTGTATGGCCTAAAGCAAGCACCATGAGCCTGGAATAGCAAAATTGACAAGTATTTCCTATAAAATGGCTTTCAAATAAGCCCAAATGAACCGTCCTTATATAACAAAAAAAGAGGTAGAAGTTATTTTATTATTGTCTGCCTTTATGTTGATGATTTGATATATACTGGTACTAATCCATTAATGATGGAAGAATTTAAAAAGTCCATGATGAAAGAATATGAGATGACGAAACTCGGTCTCATGAAATATTTTCTTGGCATCCAAGTGCGACAGTCAAAAGGCAAAAAAAAATTTCACAAGAAAAATACACTGAAGATTTATTAAAAAAATTCAACATGTCAAAGTGCAAGCCAGTAACAACTCCAATGGCAGTGAATGAAAAGCTCCAATAAAAAGATGGTGCACAGAAAGTCGAAGCATCACTTTACCGCAGCCTAGTCGGCTCATTGATGTATCTCACCAACCCAAGGCCTGATATTGTTCATCCTGTCAGCATGATCTCCCGATTCATGAATGAACCAAGCCGAGTTTATTATTCCGCGGCAAAGCGAATGCTACGGTATTTGCAAGGTTCGAATTTTTTTGGAATCAAATATGTCAATGAAATTAATTGCAATCTTGTTGGATATACCGACAGTGATTGGGCAGGATCCATTGATGATAGAAAAAACACATCGAGTTATTTATTCTGTATGGGCACAAAACCAATTGCTTGATCCTCCAAAAAGCAAAGGACTGTGGCCCTCTCTTCAGGTGAAGCAGAGTATATTGCAGATACTGATGCAACTTGTGAAGCAGTTTGGTTAAGAAGAATTTTTACGGATCTCAAAGAAGATCAAAAGAAACCCACAATTATCTACTGTGATAACATGTCTGCTATTCCCATGACAAAAAATCAAGTTTTTCATGCTAGGACGAAACATATTGAACTCTGTCATCATTTTATCAGAAGTTTGGTTAACAAAGAAGGAATTCAAATGACTTTCTCAACACCAACGAGCAATTGGCAGATAGCTTCACAAAACGAGTCTCTTTCGAAAAATTGGAGCAATTAAAAAAGTTCACAAAAAATTCAAATTAAGAAGGGGTGACAAAAGTAATGTGCAATTATATTTCTAGCTAGTGGATGAATAATTCATGTCTAAGTGGAGGCATTATCATCACTCAACTAAGGAGATAAATCTAAATACATGTTTAGCTTTTGTCTTAGTGGTATAGTGGAGAAATCCACCATGTTCTATCTTGTCTTAGTGATCTAAGTGGAGAATTCCACCAGATGTTGTATTCCTTATAAATGTAAGCTTTCATATTAGTTTGTAACTAGAAAAAAATATAAGATAAACAGTTCATCCAACATCTTCTTCATTAATCTTCATACTTATTAAATTCCGCACAATTATATTTCGAGTCCAAACAAAAAAAACATTTTATATAATTTTATAAATTTAATCACTATATTAAAAATATCGTAAAAAATTAATAATATACTAAATTTATAAATTTAGTCACATAATTTTTATACAAATCTAAATTTATAATGATCATTAATATCTTTTCTCTCTCTCTCTCTCGTATATATATATGAGATCAAACTTTATTGTGTATCTAGCTATCAAATATTAATTGTTTATACTCATATATTAAGTTGTTCCCTTTTTAATCTTAGGAAGTTGAAATTAAACATCTCATGATACCTAAGCAGCCTTGGGCCTCGGGAAAAGTTAAACATAGCAGTTCTGTCTTGTATTAGTTTCGCGATTGATTAGTGCCGCTGACGTGTACCTACATTCTCGGAGCCACATCAGCACTAATCAACATCATTTGTTAAATGTGGGTCCGCGCCAGCGGCACTTTGACTGTTTTATTTTGTTCTAAAAAGTCCTCGAACACTAATTTAACCAATTTTTTTATTATTTTTAAAGGGTCGCGTCAGCAGCACACTTTGACTGTTTTATTTTGTTCCAAAAAGTCCTCAAACATTAATTTGACCAATATTCCCTTTAAAACGCGTCAGCGATACACTTTGAGTTTTTTTATGTGGCGAGTAACTTTTTGGAATAAAATAAAATTTTTGAACTAAATGTGTATTAAAAAATAGTAAATATATTTCGGATTTGTGCGTCAGTGTCGGTTAGTTCCCCATTTATTCAATATTCTCTTATTTTTAAAGGTCGCGCCAGCGACACCCCTTATTTTTTAACTCATTTAGTCCCTCAAACACCCATTTACCTAAAATTCTCTTATTTTTATAGGTCCGCGCCAGCGGTACCCTTATTTTTAAACTTGATTTTTTAACTCATTTACTCCCTCAAACACCCATTTACCTAATATTTTTTTATTTTTATAGGTCCGCGCAAGTGGCACCTCTTATTTTTAAACTTAATCTTTTTTTAATTTTAGAACATTTAAAACAATTTTGTATTTCTTAAAACCATTTAAAAATGTAAAAAAAAGTTTCTTTTTATTTATATTAAACTAACAATTATTTTTTAAAATAGTTTTTTCAAAAAATATATATTTTTTATATTAAAATAATATTTTCGTAAAATTGTCGCATTTAATTGGGTCGGATTTGGGTTATTTTAATTTATTCATGTTCGTGTTTTTTTTTAATATAAAACACTATTTTTTTATATAAAGATACATATTTTTATAAAACAAAACAATTTTTCAATTAAAAACAAAACAAATAAAAAAGGAAGTTTTGCATTCGGTATGGATTGGGGAAGGGAAATTCGATAAGTCTAGCAGTTCTCTTTTCCTTTGAATAATGTTATACTTTCTGAACCCACCCTTCCCGATTCCATCCCCAAAACAATCCCCACCCTTCTTTAAATGTCAAAACAATCTTCACCCTTAATTTTTTTTTGAAAAACAATGAATTATACATATTAGAGTTATGATTTATTCGTTTAAAAGACATTCTTTTAATTTTTTTTAAAATTTATTTTAAATTGATAAATAATTTAGTCCAATTATTTTTATTTTGTTCCAAAAAATCCTTTTGGAACAAAATAAAAAAGCTTGAACTAAACGTATATTAAAAAATAGTAAACATTGTTTTTTTATTTATAAAAAAAATTATATTTTTAATTTTAATATAAAAAAATTGTTTAATTTGATGTATTAGTTTCGCGATTGATTAGTGCCGCTGACGCGTACCTACATTCCCGAACCCACATCAGCACTAATCAACATCATTTGTTAAATGTGGGTCCGCGCCAGCGACACTTTGACTGTTTTATTTTGTTCCAAAACGTCCTCGAACACTAATTTAACCAAATTTTTTTATTTTTAAAGGTTCGCGTCAGCAGCACACTTTGACTATTTTATTTTGTTCCAAAAAGTCCTCAAACATTAATTTAACCAATATTCTCTTTAAAACGCGTCAGCGATACGCTTTGAGTTTTTTTATGTGGCGAGTAACTTTATGGAATAAAATAAAAATTTTGAACTAAATGTGTATTAAAAAATAGTAAATATATTTCGGATTTTTGCGTCAGTGTCAGTTAATTCCTCAAACACCCATTTATTCAATATTCTCTTATTTTTAAAGGTCGAGCCAGCGACACCCCTTATTTTTTAACTCATTTAGTCCCTCAAACACCCATTTACCTAATATTCTCCTATTTTTATAGGTCCGCACCAGCGGTACCCTTATTTTTAAACTTAATTTTTTAACTCATTTACTCCCTCAAACACCCATTTACCTACCGCACCAGCGGCACCTCTTATTTTTAAACTTAATTTTTTTTAATTTTAGAGCATTTAAAACAATTTTGTATTTCTTAAAACCATTTAAAAATGTAAAAAAAAAAAAGTTTCTTTTTATTTATATTAAACTAACAATTATTTTTTAAAACAGTTTTTTCAAAAAATATATATTTTTTATATTAAAATAATATTTTCGTAAAATTGTCGCATTTAATTGGGTCGGATTTGGGTTATTTTAATTTATTCATGTTCGTGTTTTTTTTTAATATAAACACTATTTTTTTATATAAAGATATATATTTTTATAAAACAAAACAATTTTCAATTAAAAACAAAACAAATAAAAAAGGAAGTTTTGCATTCGGTATGGATTGGGGAAGGGGGATTCGGTAAGTCTAGCAGTTCTCTTTTCCTTTGAATAATGTTATACTTTCCGAACACACCCTTCCTGATTCCATCCCCAAAACAATCCCCACTCTTCTTTAAATGTCAAAACAATATTCACCCTGCATTTTTTTTTGAAAAACAATGCATTATACATATTAGAGTTATGATTTATTCCTTTAAAAGACATTCTTTTAATTTTTTTAAAATTTATTTTAAATTGATAAATAATTTAGTCCAATTATTTTTATTTTGTTCCAAAAAATCCTTTTGGAACAAAATAAAAAAGCTTGAACTAAACGTGTATTAAAAAATAGTAAACATTGTTTTTTTATTTATAAAAAAAATTATATTTTTAATTTTAATATAAAAAAATTGTTTAATTTGATGTATTAGTTTCGCGATTGATTAGTGCCGCTGACGCGTACCTACAATCCCGGACCCACATCAGCACTAATCAACATCATTTGTTAAATGTGGGTCCGCGCCAGCGGCACTTTGACTGTTTTATTTTGTTCCAAAAAGTCCTCGAACACTAATTTAACCAATTTTTTTTTTATTTTTAAAGGTTCACGTCAGCAGCACACTTTGACTGTTTTATTTTGTTCCAAAAAGTCCTCAAACATTAATTTAACCAATATTCTCTTTAAAACGCGTCAGCGATACACTTTGAGTTTTTTTATGTGGCGAGTAACTTTATGGAATAAAATAAAAATTTTGAACTAAATGTGTATTAAAAAATAGTAAATATATTTCGGATTTGTGCGTCAGTGTCGGTTAGTTCCTCAAACACCCATTTATTCAATATTCTTTTATTTTTAAAGGTCGCGCCAGCGGTACCCTTATTTTTAAACTTAATTTTTTAACTCATTTACTCCCTCAAACACCCATTTACCTAATATTCTTTTATTTTTATAGCCCCGCGCCAGCGGCACCTCTTATTTTTAAACTTAATTTTTTTTAATTTTAGAACATTTAAAACAAATTTATATTTCTTAAAACCATTTAAAAATGTAAAAAAAAAAGTTTCTTTTTATTTATATTAAACTAACAATTATTTTTTAAAACAGTTTTTTCAAAAAATATATATTTTTTATATTAAGATAATATTTTCGTAAAATTGTCGCATTTAATTGGGTCGGATTTGGGTTATTTTAATTTATTCATGTTCGTGTTTTTTTTTTAATATAAAACACTATTTTTTTATATAAAGATACATATTTTTATAAAACAAAACAATTTTTCAATTAAAAACAAAACAAATAAAAAATGAAGTTTTGCATTCGGTATGGATTGGGGAAGGGGGATTCGGTAAGTCTAGCAGTTCTCTTTTCGTTTATGCGCCTGCCTTTTGTAGCGTTTATTTCATGAGTAATGCTACATACCCCAAATAACTCCCCCAAATCTCCCCCAAAATGACTTGGCTTTGTGCCCTGGCGGGACCCGCACCACGTGACAATAGATGACAGGCAAGTGGTAGAATGACACGGCGTCCACATAGAATTTGGGGGAGTTATTTGAGACTCAAAGTATTTTCCTTATTTCATTGGACCTCGTAGCACACAAAAGTTTTTGGAGAGACTTATATGAATACTCTCTCTCTCTCGGAAACTCAACCTCTTATACTCAGATAAGAAATACTATTTTTGGAACTATATCTCCATCGTAAATGAAACAAAAGATATGCATATCATTTCCGTATCTCAATAATCATTTTTTGTAATAAAAAAATAAAATTTGAACAAAATCAGAGCATTTAATACGATCAAGAACTCTATCTAAAATCAGAGCATTTAATACCAAGAGCTATTTTTTTGAGTTTTCATTCGGTCTTTATTTAAAATATTTAAGTGTTGCATTGAATACCATCAGACTAAAAGATTTATTGAAGAGGTTTTAAATTTATTATTGAGTAATTCTTGATAGCGTGCCACTCAAATCGCCCTAGATAACCGCATGCACCTCTTCTATTTTTTTTTTCCTTAAGTTTCTTATTATTTTGTGTTTAACAATTGATATAAAAAAAGTTTTTATATAAAAAAACAGTTTTTCTATTAATATAAAAAAAATTGAAAATAAACATTTTTTTAATTAAAATTAAAATTAAAAAAAATATTTTATTCATAAATAAAAATATTTATGTTTATTGACATGATATCGCGATCGATTAGTAGCACTAGCGCGGAACCACATCCGAACCAGCGCCACTAATCAATCGCGATATTTTATTAACATGATATCGCAATTGATTAGTACCGCTAGCGCGAACCACATCATTCGTTAAATGTGATCCGCGCCTGCGGCACTAATTAATCACAATATTTTTTAAAATATCGCGATTAATTAATGTCGCTTGCGCGAACTTACATTCTCGGACCCACATCATTTGTTGAATGTGGGTCCGCGCCAGCGGCACTAATTAATCGCAATATTTTATTTACATGATATTGCGATGTAATTAGTGCCGCTAGTGTGGCCCACATTCCCAGCCCACATCTGAATTTGGGTCCGCGTCAGCGACCGTAATTAATCGCGATATCATGTCAATAAACATAATTATTTTTTATTTATGAAAAAAATATTTTTTTAATTTTAATTTTAAAAAAAAACAGTTTTTTATATTAATAGGGAAACAACTTTTTTTTTTATATAAAAAACCGTTTTTTATATGAAAAACTGTTTTTATATCAATTGTTAAATACAAAATAATAAGAAACTTAACCAAAAAGAAAGAAAGAAAGAAAGAAAGAAAGAAAAGAGAGAGAAATGCGGTCGCTAAGCGGTTCATGTAGAACTACTCTTTATTATTTAGTTACATCTGTTGGAATATTCCAATATGAGCTTACATATTAAAATAGCAATTGTATTTGGATTTCTATTCCGTTTGGCCTAATTAAGTGATCTAGTTAGTATAGTCCAATAAGACATCAAAAAATGAATATGGACTTTGTAATGTCTAATTACCCAAATGTCATCTACTGGTTACTCAAGAGTCGTGTTACTCAAGAGTCATAAAGAGAGAGTGATTAGTCATTGGAAGATATTCAACCCCCATGTCTCAATCACCATTATTGATTCAGGTACACAATTTCTACAATTCTTTTATTAGGTGATCTCGATAATCTAATATGTTGATGAATTTAATTTTAATACTCCAACAAGTGGTATCAGAGCAAATTCATATTAGATTATTGGAATTGGTATTGTGATTGTGATTGTGTTATATTTATCATACATATGATCTAGTTAGAACTCAAATGACTTTTAGGATTCTATGTAGAATTTATGTATGATTTTTTATCATTTTCATAATCATAGTCCCAAATTAATTAAGGAATATTAATACATAGTGATTTTTGTATTTCCCTCAAAATGGTTTAATTCTTAATAGATTTATACGGACTGATTCAGTTTTGTTCAAAATTAATATAAGAATTGTTGAAATATTGATTAATTTTGAGGGATGCTTTCAACGACAAATTTTATTTTTTTGCTCAGAATTTTACGAAATTTTGATGGTCACCTGGAAACGTCGAAATAAACAAAATCCGTTCTTTACAATGGGCACCATTGTAACTTGACGATTTGACATCGTTTAGACCCCTAAAACGTATTTTTACCTTTTTTGGTAATAATCTCAACGCTAATAACTATTGCTTAAAAATTAATTGTACGATTCCATGAATTGGAGAGTGATCCTTAAGAGATTGTTTATATTAATATACAGATAACTCAAAATTTTCTATTTTTGGAAAAATAATTATTTTTCTATATTTTATGGTATAAATCACTACATATATTTTTATAATTAAATATTTGTTCTAATATTCCTGTTATGTGTTATTTGATATTGATCAAATGTTCAATATAAAGTTTTGAATATTAGATATAGGATAAAGTGTTCATATGGCTGATGGGAAGAAAGAGAATCCCGTCAGGAGAAAATATATTTTCTAAAAGATTTGGATTCAGGATATTATTTTAAAACCAGAAGGTTGCTCTCATTTGTGGTTTTTAATCATTACCATTTTGTCTTATATCTTAAAATAAGTTAATTGAAGTAATATGTTGCAAAGTAACCTCTATCACATAGGTTACAAAGACCCTCCATGCATATATGATTTGAATAAACATAATCTTTTACCCAAAAATCTATTACAAAAAAAAACATAAAAAAAGCAATGAATGAAGAAATTAAAACGATCAAGAAAAATCATACTTGGGAACTTGTAGATCAACCCAAACAAATAATTGTTGTTGGACTAAAGTGGGTCTACAAAACAAAGTTCAAAGAAGATGGGTCAGTTCGGAAGCACAAAACTCGTCTTGTAGCAAAAGGCTATTCAAAACAGCCTAGAATAGACTTCAATGAAACCTTTGCACCAGTTTCTCTCATGGAAACAATTCGCACAGTTTTGGCATTAGCAGCAAGAATTGCAAGTCTTTCAGCTAGATGTAAAATCAGCTTTCCTAAATGGTGAACTAGAAGAAGAAGTCTACGTGGAGCAACCTCAAGGCTACGTAGTGAAAGGAAAAGAAAATAAGGTGTACCAACTGAAAAAGGCACGGTATGGCCTAAAGCAAGCACCACGCGCGTGGAATAGAAAAATTGACAAGTACTTCCTACAAAATGGCTTTCAAAGAAGCCCAAATGAACCGTCCTTATATGTCAAAAAGAGAGGTACAAGTGATTTTATTATTGTCTGCCTTTATGTTGATGATTTGATATATATTGGTACTAATCGAATGATGATGGAAGAATTTAAAAAGGTCATGATGAAAGAATATGAGATGACAAATCTGGGTCTCATGAAACATTTTCTTGGCATCCAAGTGCGACAGTCAAAAGGCGAAATATTTATTTCACAAGAAAAATACACTGAAGATTTGTTAAAAAGGTTGAACATGTCAAAGTGCAAGCCAGTAACAACTCCAATGGAAGTGAATGAAAAGCTCCAACAAAAAGATGGTGCATAGAAAGTCGAAGCATCACTTTACCACAGCCTAGTCGGCTCGTTGATATATCTCACCAACACAAGGTCTGATATTGTTCATCCTGTCAGCATGATCTCCCAATTCATGAATGAACCAAGTCGAGTTCATTATTCTGCGGGAAAGCAAATACTACGCTATTTACGCTATTTGCAAGGTTCGAAATTTTTTGGAATTAAATATGTCAAAGAAATTAATTGCAATCTTGTTGGATATACCGGCAGTGATTGGGAAGGATCCATTAATGAAAGAAAAAGCACATCGGGTTATTTATTATGCATGGGCACAAAACCAATTGCTTGGTCCTCCAAAAAGCAAAGGACTGTGCCACTATCTTCAGGTGAAGCAGAGTATCTTGCAGCTACTGATGCAGCTTGTGAAGCAGTCTAGTTAAGAAGAATTTTTGGGGATCTTAAAGAAGAACAAAAGAAGCCAACAATTATCTACTGTGATAACATGTCTGTTATTGCCATGACAAAAAATCCAGTTTTTCATGCTAGAACGAAACACATTGAACTCCGTCATCATTCTATCAGAAGTTTGGTTAACAAAGAAGAAATTCAAATGACTTTTCTCAACACCAACGAGCAATTGGCATATAGCTTAACGAAACCAGTCTCTTCCGAAAAATTAGAGCAATTCAAAAAGTTCACAAAAATTATAAATTAAGAAGGGGTGTCAAAAGTAATGTGCAATTATATTACCAACTAGTGGATGAATAATTCATGTCTAAGTGGAGCATCATCATCACTCAACTAAGGAGACACATCTGAATGGATGTTTAGCTTTTGTCTTAGTGGTATAGTGGAGAAATCCACCATGTTCTATCTTTTGTCGTAATGGTCCAAGTGGAGAATTCCATCAGATGTTGTATTCCCTATAAATGTAAGATTTCATATTAGTTTGTAACAAGAAAAAAAAATATAAGGTAAACAGTTCATCTAACATCTTCTTCATTGGTCTTCATACTTATTAAATTCTGCATAATTATATTTCCAGCCCCAATATATTTTTGTTATCAGAGCCACCCATCAATCTTGTCTTAACTAATCAAAAATTTAAATTCATTCCAAAAAATCTCATCCATGACTTCATCATCAAATTTCAATTTTTCAACCAGTCCAATACCCATATTTGAGGGAGAAAGTTATGAATACTGGAATATTTAAATGAAGACCCTCTTTATTTCTCAAGATTTGTGGGAAATAAAAGAGGAAGGTTTTAATCCGATACAAAATCTTGAAGAAACTGCAACATGGACACAAGGAAAGCAAAAGGAGTACAAAGAAAGCAAGAGGAAGGATGCAAAAGCACTGCTCTTTATTAAACACGGGACAAACAAATCTATTTTTCCTAGAATCTTAGGTCCAAACTATTCAAAGGACGCTTGGGAACTTTTAAAAATTGAGTTTCAAGGGTCAGAAAAAGTTATTTCCATTAAACTTCAATCTCTTTAGCTAGAGTTTGATAATCTGGCAATGAAGGAAAAAGAAAATATCAAAGCGTTCTCTTCAAGAGTTGCAAAAATTAAGAATAAAATAAGAAGTTATGGAGATAAAATTGAAGATAAAAAAATGTTGAAAATATTTTAAAAAGCTTGCCTAAAAAATATGATCATGTTGTTGCTGCAATTGAAGAATCAAAAAATTTATCAACACTCAACCTTGTTGAGTTGATGGGTTCACTTGAAGCCCTTGAGAAAAGAATGACCGATTTTCAGGTTCAAATTTTGACCAAGCTTTCCAGTTAAAACTCAACATATCAGAAAGAAGGGCCTCAAAAAATCGAGGCAACAACTCATTTCAGCATGGGCAACAAGGAAGAGGACAACGAGGAAGAGGACGCCAAAATTTTGCAAATCGTGGTCGAGGAAGGGGAAGAAATAGTGTCACCAATCGAAATAATGGCAGTTTTTTCAAAACTAGTTATGGTTCTACAAGCTTCAACTATCAAACTAATGGCGAAGATTTCAAATCTGATTCTGCATGCTATGTTTCCCATAAATGTGGACATAGATCTAGAGATTGCAAATATAAGTGTACAAGATGCAAAATTCCAAACCACTCACAAAGAGATTGTTGGTTTCAACCAAATGATGATAAAAGGAAGTAAATTTTTTTGAACAAAGTACTACTAAACAATTGTTCTATTCATGCATGAGTTCATAACACGACTCACCGAACACGTGGTACTTGGATAGCGGGTGCAATAATATGACAAGGAGCCAAAATAATTTTGTCAAATTGGAAGACCATATTTCTTCTCAACTAAAATTGGGAGATGGAAAGCTACAACCCATTGAAGGAAAAGGAATTATAGTCGTTCAGACAATGGGAGGTAACACTAAATTCATTCATGATGTTTTATATGTTCCTGCTTTGACTCAAAATTTACTTATTGTCGGTAAATTAATTCAAAATGGATACTCACTAAATTTTGAGAGGGATGAATGCAAAATTAGTAACCATAATAAAACACTCATGATGAAAGAAAAAATGGCAGCAAATAAAGTTTTTTCCTTTATCCCACTTGATGAAAAGATTGTCTTAAAAGCGAACAAAATTGATGACTCTCTACTATGGCATTTTAGATATGGACACTCGAACTACAAAGGACTTAAATTGTTAAAACAAAAAAATATGGTCTTCGGCCTCCCCAAAATGGAAGAAGAAGATAAAATTTGTGAAGGGTGTATATATGGTAAAATGCCTAGACAACCATCCCCTAAAACTGCCCGGAGGGAAAAAGATCCTCTTGAACTGGTACATGCAGACATATGTGGAGCTACACGAACTCCATTATTTCAAAACAAAAAATATTGTCTTCTCTTTGTTGATGATTTTAACAGGATGATGTGGGTTTACTTCCTTGAGCAAAAGTCATAAGCTTTCTCAACCTTTCTGGAGTTCAAATAAATGGCAGAAAGGCAAAGCAGCTACCCATTAAAGACTCTCCGAACTGATAGTGGTGGAAAATTCATATCAAAAGAATTCATGAATCATTATAAAAATGAAGGGATCAAACGACAACTGATAGTTCGTTATACTCCTCAGTAAAATGATATAGCGAAATGAAAAAATCATACCATTGTTGAGATGGCACAAAGCATGTTGAAAGAAAAAGGACCCCCTAACAGTTTCTGGGCAGAAGCAGTTAATATCGTGGTCTACATCCTTAATCGTTCTCCAATAAAAGTAGTTATCAACAAAACTCCTTATGAAGCTTGGCACAGACCCAAACCAGATGTTAACTTCTTCAAAATTTTCGGATGCATCGCCTATTCTCTCATTACCTCGCAGAAAAGGGAAAAATTTGATGGAAAGGGAGAGAAATATATCTTCATCAGTTAGAGTGAAGAATCAAAAGCCAACCATCTTTTCGATCCAAAATCCAACCAATTGGTGATTTCAAGAGACGTCCAATTTGATTAAATGAAAAGTAGGGAATGGGAAAATCAAATGTCTCAAGAGGAAAAATCTTTTGAAGCTAATTCAGAAGAAGAACTAGCCGAGCCAACTTCAACGCAAAGTCCAGACTCACCACCTTTAAATCAAAATACTTTTGATGGCACTGATCCAGAAAGTGATTCAAATTCCGAGTTATCATTTCAAAAGGTACGCTCATTAAGAGATTTTTACGATTCACGTAACGTTGCATTTTTCTCTTGTGAGCCACGAAACTTTGAAGAAGCGGTTAAAAACCAAGTATGGCAAAAAGAAATGAATGAAGAAATTAAAATGATCAAGAAAAATCATACTTGGGAACTTGTAGATCAACCTAAACAAAAAGATGTTGTTGGACTAAAGTGGATCTACAAAACAAAGTTTAAAGAAGATGGCTCAGTTCAGAAGCACAAAGCCCGTATTGTAGCAAAAGGCTATTCACAACAGCCTAGAATAGACTTCAATGAAACCTTTGCACCAGTTGCTCGAATGGAAATAATTCGCACAGTTTTCGCATTAGCAGCACAACAAGAATTGCAAGTCTTTCAGCTAGATGTAAAATCAGCTTTCCTAAATGGTGAACTTAAAGAAGAAGTATACGTGGAGCAAACTCAAGGCTACGTAGTGAAAGGGAAAGAAAATAAGGTGTATTAACTGAAAAAGGCATGGTATGGCCTAAATCAAGCACCACGAGCCTGGAATAGCAAAATTGACAAGTACTTCCTACAAAATGGCTTTCAAAGAAGCCCAAATGAACCGTCCTTATATGTCAAAAAGAGAGGTACAAGTGATTTCATTATTGTCTGCCTTTATGTTGATGATTTGATATATATTGGTACTAATCCAATGATGATGGAAGAATTTAAAAAGGTCATGATGAAAGAATATGAGATGACAAATCTGGGTCTCATGAAACATTTTCTTGGCATCCAAGTGCGACCGTCAAAAGGCGAAATATTTATTTCACAAGAAAAATACACTGAAGATTTGTTAAAAAGGTTGAACATGTCAAAGTGAAAGCCATTAACAACTCCAATGGCGGTGAATGAAAAGCTCCAACAAAAAGATGGTGCACAGAAAGTCAAAGCATCACTTTACGCAGCCTAGTCGGCTCATTGATATATCTGACCAACACAAGGCCTGATATTGTTCATCCTATCAGCAAGATCTCCCGATTCATGAATAAACCAAGCCGAGTTCATTATTCTGCGACAAAGCAAATACTACAGTATTTGCAAGGTTCGAATTTTTTTGGAATTAAATATGTCAAAGAAATTAATTGCAATCTTGTTGGATATACCGACAGTGATTGGGTAGGATCCATTGATGATTAAAAAAGCACATCGGGTTATTTATTCTCCATGGGCACAAAACCAATTGCTTGGTCCTCCAAAAAGTAAAGTACTGTGGCCCTTTCTTCAGCTGAAGTAGAGTATATTTCAGCTACTGATGCACCTTGTGAAGCAGTCTAGTTAAGAAGAATTTTTGTGGATCTCAAATAAGAACAATAGAAGCCCATAATTATCTACTGTGATAACATGTCTGCTACTGCCGTGAAAAAAAAATCCAGTTTTCATGCTAGAACAAAACACATTGAATTTCGTCATCATTTTATCAGAACTTTGGTTAACACAGATTGAATTCAAATGACTTTTCTCAACACCAACGAGCAATTGGAAAATAGCTTCACGAAATCGGTCTCTTTCGAAAAATTGGAGCAATTTAAAAAGTTCACAAAAAATGCAAATTAAGAAGGGGTGTCAAAAGTAATGTGCAATTATATTACCAGCTAGTGGATGAATAATTCATGTATAAGTGGAGGCATCATCATCACTCAACTAAAGAGATAAATCTGAATGGATGTTTAGCTTTTGTCTTAGTGGTATAGTGGACATATCCACCATGTTCTATCTTTTATCTTGGTGGTCTAAGTGGAGAATTCTACAAGATGTTGTATTCCCTATAAATGTAAGCTTTCATATTAATTTGTAACAAGAAAAAAAATATAAGATAAGCAGTTCATCCAACATCTTCTTCATTAGTCTTCATACTTATTAAATTCCGCATAATTATATTTCTAGCCCCAACATATTTTAGGTATCAGAGCCACCCATCACTCTTGTCTTAACTCTTTAAAAATTTAAATTCATTACAAAAAATTTCATCCATCACTTCATCCTCATATTTCAAAATTTCAACCAGTACAATAGTTATATTTGAGGGAGAAAGTTATGACTACCGGAATATTCAAATGAAGACCCTCTTTATTTCTCAAGATTTATTGGAAATAATAGAGGAGGTTTTAATCCGACACAAAATCTTGAAGAAATTGCAACACGGACACAAGCAAAGCAAAAGGAGTACAAAGAAAACAAGAGGAAGGATGCAAAAACACTGCTCTTTATTCTGGAGGGGGTAATCAAATCTATTTTTCCTATAATCTTGGGTGCAAAAAATTCAAAGGACGCTTGGGAACATTTAAAAATTGAGTTTCAAGGGTCGAAAAAAGTTAATTTCCATTAAACTTCAATATCTTCGGTGAGAGTTTGATAATCTGGCAATGAAGGAAAAAAAATATCAAAGCATTCTCTTCAAGAGTTACAGAAATTAAGAGTCAAATAAAACACTCATGATGAAAGTAAAAATGGCACCAAATAAAGTTTTTCCCTTTCTCATGCCACTTGATGAAAAGATTGTCATAAAAAGAGGATAAAATTGATGACTCTCTATTATGGCATTTTAGATATGGACTAAAATTGTTAAAATAAAAAAATATTGCCTTCGGCCTCCCCAAAATTAAAGAAGAAGATAAAATTTGTGAAGGGTGTATATATGGTAAAATGCATAGACTACCATTCCCTAAAACTGCCTGGAGACAAAAGATCCTCTAGAACTGGTACATGCAGACATATGTGGACCTACACGAACTCCATCATTTCAAAATAAAAAATATTTTCTTCTCTTTGTTGACGATTTTAGCAGGATGATGTGGGTTTACTTCCTTGAGCAAAAGTCAGAAGCTTTCTCTACCTTCCTGGAGTTAAAATAAATGGCAAAAAGGCAAAGAAGCTACCCATTAAAAACTCTCCAAACTGATCGTGGTTGAGAATTCATATCAAAAGAAATCATGAATCATTGCAAAACTGAAGGGATCAAACGACAATTGATAATTCGCTATACTCCTCGGCAAAATGGTGTAGCGGAATGAAAAAATCGTAACATTGTTGCGATGGCACCATGCATGCTGAAAGAAAAAGGACTCCCTAACAGTTTCTGGGCAAAAGCAATCAACACCGCAGTCTACATCCTCAATCGTTCTCCAACAAAAGCACTTCTCAATAAAACTCCTTATGAAGCTTGGCACAGGCACAAACCAGAGGTTAACATCTTTAAAATTTTCAGATGTATCTCATATTATCTAATTAGCTCACAAAAAAGGCAAAATTATAAGAAAAGGGAGAGAAATATATCTTTATCAGTCAGAGTGAATAATCAAAAGCCTACCATATTTTCGATCCAAAATCCTACCAATTGGTGATTTTAAGAGACGTCCAATTTGATGAGATGAAAGGCTGGGAATGGGAAAATCTAATGTCTCAAGAGGTAAAATCTTTTGAAGCTAATTCAGAAGAAGAACCAGTCGGCCCAAATTCACCGCAAAGTCCAGACTCACCACCATCAAATCAAAATACTTTTGACAGCACTGATCCAGAAAGTGATTCAGATTTCGAGTTATCATTTCAGAGGGTACGCTCATTAAGAGATGTGCACGATTCATGTAACGTTGCATTTTTCTCTTGTGAGCCACAGAAATTGAAAGAAGCGGTTAAAAACCAAGTATGGCAAAAAGAAATGAATGAAGAAATTGAAACGATCAAGAAAAATCATACTTGGGAACTTGTAAATCAACCCAAATAAAAATATGTTGTTGGACAAAAGTGGATCAACAAAACAAAGTTCAAAGAAGATGGCACAGTTCCGAAGCACAAAGCTCGTCTTGTAGCAAAAGGCTATTCACAACAGCCTGGAATAGACTTCAATGAAACCTTTGCACCAGTTACTTGCATGGAAATAATTCGAACAGTTTTGGCATTAACAGCACAACAAGAATTGCAAGTCTTTCAGCTTGATGTAAAATAATCTTTCCTACATGGTGAACATGAAGAAGAAGTCTACGTGGATCAACCTCATGGCTACGTAGTGAAAGGAAAAGAAAATAAGGTGTACCAACTGAAAAAGGCACTATACGGCCTAAAGCAAGCACCACGAGCTTAGAATAGTAAAATTGACAAGTACTTCCTACAAAATGGCTTTCAAGGAACCCCAAATGAACCGTCCTTATATGTCAAAACAAGAGGTACAAGTGATTTCATTATTATCTTCCTTTATGTTGATGATTTGATATATACTTGTACTAATCCAATGATGATGGAAGAATTTAAAAAGGCCATGATGAAAGAATATGAGATGACAGAACTGGGTTTCATGAAATATTTTCTTGGCATCCAAGTGCGGCTGTCAAAAGGCAAAATATTTATTTCACAAGAAAAATACACGGAAGATTTGTTTAAAAAATTGAACATGTCAAAGTGCAAGTCAGTAACAACTCCAATGGCAGTTAATGAAAAGCTCCAATAAAAAGATGGTGCACAAAAAGTCGAAGCATCACTTTACCGTAGCCTAGTCGGCTCATTGATGTATCTCACCAACATAAGGCCTGATATTTTTCATCCTGTCAGCATGATCTCCTGATTCATGAATGAACCAAACCGAGTTCATTATTCCGCGATAAAGTAAATACTGCGGTCTTTGCAAGTTTCAAAATTTTTTGGAATTAAATATGACAAAGAAATTAATTGCAATCTTGTTGGATATACCGACAGTGATTAGGCAGGATCCATTGATGATAGAAAAAGCACATTGGGTTATTTATTCTACATGGGCACAAAACCAATTGCTCGGTCCTCCAAAAAGCAAAGGATTGTGTCCCTCTCTTCAGGTGAAGCAGAGTATATTACAGCTACTGATGCAGCTTGTGAAGCAGTCTGGTTAAGAAGCATTTTTGCGAATCTCAAACAAGAACAAAAGAAGCCCCAATTGTCTACTATGATAACATGTCTACTATTGCCATGACAAAAAATCCAGTTTTTCACGCTAGAACAAAACACATTGCACTTGGTCATCATTTTATCAAAAGTTTGGTTAACAAAGAAGGAATTCAAATGACTTTTCTCAACACTAACGAGCAATTGGTAGATATCTTCACGGAACCGGTCTCTTTCAAAAATTGGAGCAATTCAAAAAGTTCACAAAAAATACAAATTAAGAAGGGGTGTCAAAAGTAATATGCAATTATATTACCTGCTAGTGAATGAATAATTCATGTCTAAGTGGAGGCATGATCATCACTCAACTAAGGAGATAAATCTAAATGGATGTTTAGCTTTTGTCTTAGTGGTATAGTGGAGAAATCCACCATTATCTATCTTTTGTCTTAGTGGTCTAACTGGAGAATTCCACCAGATGTTGTATTCCCTATAACTGTAAGCTTTCATATTAGTTTGTAACAAGACAAAAAATATAAGATAAGTAGTTCATCCAACCTCTTCTTCGTTAGTCTTCATACTTATTAAATTCTGCAAAATTATATTTCCAGCCCCAACATATTTTTGGTATAAGATCCACCCATCACTCTTGTCTTAACTCTTCAAAAATTTAAATTCATTCCAAAAAATCTCATCCATGACTTCAGCCTCAAATTTCAATTTTTCAACCAGTCCAATACCTATATGTAAGGGAGAAAGTTATGACTACTGGAATATTCAAATGAATACTCTCTTTATTTCTTAATATTTGTGGGAAATAATAGAGGAAGGTTTTAATCCGACACAAAATCTTGAAGAAATTACAACATGGACACAAGCAAAGAAAAAGGAGTATAAAGACAACAAAAGGAAGGATGCAAAATAGTAAACAAAAAAAGAAACTATGTTATCCTTATTAGGGAGAAAACGTCAATATTCAGTTCACAGCAGTGATGAAACCCAAAAACAGATAATAATGAAAGCCTTTTGGTTCTCTTTTTACCAAAAAAATAGAAGATACTGATTTGTTATCAAATGTTCATAAGTCTACAAATGTGTATCAATATCATAATGAAATAGTACTGTTGTTGAAGAATGCTAGGGAAGAAAAGGATCGTCTGAATGAAGAATTTACAATGGAAGAGTTGTGGTTATTACAGATGGAAATCGAAAATCTGACTATGGGATATGATGAGAGTAGTGTTTTTAAAAGTTATCCTAGTATGATCAAACTATTAATAGGAGATAATATGATTACAGCTAAGGAATATATAAAACAGAAGAGGTGTAACTTAACTGATATAGAATTAAGTTCTATTCATATATTTGGGACATATACACTGGAGGCAATCATAATTCATGTACTAGGCTCAGTGTTCAACTGTGTAAATGAATTACCAGTAGTTAGGGTATCTACTTTGATCGATCAATTGGATACTTCTGCACGTGTTCAAGCATTGAATATGGCAAACAAGAAATCCGCAGATAAGGTGCAAATGAACAAAGAAAATCATATCAAAATGAGTAGAAATAATTTTGTTATCAGGGTAGGGTTGGTTGAGTTCTTGGTAGAAAGAAAACTGATTTCACTGAAAACAGAAGCAAGTTATACAGATGTCTTACCTGTATCTAAGAAAAAGGGGTATATTCCCTTAAATTGTTATGCGTATTGTAATTTTGACTTAAGTATATTACCAATGAAACTGAATCTCCCAATGGTTATCCCACCTATACCATGGAAATATAAGGTCAATATAGAAGTACCTACAACGTTAGCAGATATTGAAGGGGGGTACTTAAGCACTCTCACAGGTGATATCTATAATAGGTTTCGTCTATTAACTTCACGTGACTATAGCCATTTCTATATCAAGTTGAAATCTCCAAAGAGTATGTGCAATGTTTTGAATAAACTTCAGTCTCAAGAATTTGAAATAAACAATGATTTCTTGTTGTACATTATGGATAACTATGACTATTTAGTAGAGGTGGGTCTTCTTATGAATCGAATTTTAGCAAAGGTGAATCTACAAGAAGCATCTGACCTATTGAGGTACTGTTACGTCCATGATGAACGTGTGAAAACAGTGTGTAGCTGTCACTTTTTGTTAACAGAATTAGTTAAGCATGTGCAGAGAGCTAGGTATGAAGAATTCGTTATTCTTATGGCCAATGCATACGCTGGTTATCGATTTTATCTCCCTGCATTCATGGATTTCTGAGGAAGAATCTATCGCGCAGGTGTATTGCATTTTCACGAGCGAGATTTAGCGAAAAGTTTGATTTTCTTTTCAAATTATCAAAAGATAAATAGAGTGGATCAAACACATCTCAAAATGCAATTCTCATGTGCAGCATCCTTTAAGTATAATAAATTTCCATCGTTTAATAAAGCTTATAGCTGGTATATAGATAATAATCTAGTAGATATGGTCACATCTGAGAAAAGTTTGATTCACTTTGCATTGGATGCTAGTGAACCATTTCAGTTCATAGCAAAGGTTCTGTCTAACAATGATGAAAGGAATTTGACAAAGGTTCCTGTTAGTCAAGATGCATCTGCGAGTGCTTATCAAATCATGAGTTACCTTTTGCTTAACATAGAAATGGGTATTCGGACTAATCTTCTCCCGTCATCTGATAATGAAATCCAAGATATGTATTCACATTTGAAAGATGAACTTCTGGTGTACTTGAATTCCAGATTGGATAATATTAAGTATGCAATCATTGAATCACGATTAACAAGAAAGCTCGTTAAACAACTCTTTATGCCCTTGATATATGGTAAGACGGTTATAACAATGGGGTGTGATATTCGTGATGTTTATGGTTCATTACTAAGTTTTAAAGATAACTATAACATTGCTATAATTTTTGGATAAGTAAATATCCTGATATAGCGAATTTCATGAAGTTGATTAACCAAATAGGATGGTTTTGTTCTGTCATGGATAAACTAGTTTACTATAGTATACCATACTTCACAACAGTTCAGGATTATATGCGAAGTCAGTCTGCAGATATATGGGTTTATGATAGGGTATGTAAGAAGAGGAGACGGGTTACTCTCCGAGTTCCAACGTTGGATAGGGATAAGCGAAAAACTCAAGTGTCTACCTGCGTCAACTTTGTTCATCAGAAGGATGCCTACATTGCCATGAAAGTTGTTTAGCGATTGAGTACCTATTTGAATGCCCCTGTATACACAGTACACGATAATTTCATAACTACATCTGTTCACGCGTCTGTGCTTCCTAAAATATATACAAATATATTTATGGAGATGGGTCCTCCACTTCGAATAATAAATGAATTTCTTATAAAGAATCTTTTCAGAGATTACCCATATAAAATCTTGAATCGAAAGATGTTTAATATGAATGAACATATTCCATTTGCCACTTTTAGACAGAATTTAGTATCTCTGATACCAAAAGAAGTGAATATAAAAGAGAGGGTGAAATGGGAAAAAAAGATAGATGAAACTGTTAGTTGTTACGAAAAATATGTACATACTGTATGCTGTGATGCTCAGTATAGTGGGGAGTGTAATACAGATAAGTGGGATTCTTATTATTTACAGCTCAAGAGCTGGGATTCTTTCGAGTTTAACTACTGCTTGCACCATTAATATGTATATGATAACAATGAAACATTCTTTACGGTTGATGGATAAAAAGAAATCAGCCGCATATTATTGTTCTATAGGTAATATGAAAGAAATATACGAAAGTAATTTAAACAGAATCAAAATGATAATAGAATCTGAAAAATGTACTACCCCATATTCAGGATTGATTATGGTACAAGTACGATTTTTATATCCTTATGTATTGTGCAGAATATGATATACTAGCTTTGTTAGTAATGCGAATACTAATTATGTACGGTTACAGTAGAACGTTTTTGTATGGTAAGTTTACTATATGTTATACACTCCAAATACCATCAGGTTCTGGTTTAGTAAGCTATACAATTAGTACTGCAATTTCATTAAATAATTCTAAAGGAGAACCAGTACCTAACATGGGAGTATATCTTAGTATTTTGGGAGAAATGATGAAAGTTGCTGAGAAATACGAACATAGTTTGATAAAAGGACTAATCATTCGAATGTATATGGATGGTCTTAAGGATAATGAGAAAGAGATAACTCTTAGCTACAATGATATTGATACCAAAATTTGGGAATTAATGAATTCTGACTATGATAGTAGTCTACCACAAGATGTTAAACCCATTGGTAGGAAAAGTCGTTATCCAAATTATGTACCTGAACTCAAACAAACGAGTAAGAATAGGAAGCCATTCATTGTAGCTGATCTGGAGACTGTTCTAATAAATAATGTTCATACGCCTTACGCTGCTGGATTCTTAGTTGTTAGGCCGGGTGAGAATATTGGTGCCATGCCTGATTATTCAATTGAAACATATTTCAGTGAAGATCATATCATAGTAATACCGGAGTTTAAAGATAGGAGTCAACGTATGTTATTCGATTTTATAGAGCGTTTAGCTGTTGTTGCTGCTGAAACTAAGATTTATACGGTTTATTTCCATAACTTTTCACGATTCGATGGTATTATATTACTGAAATATTTAGCATCTCATGGTGATAAGTACCAATTCAGACCACTTATGAGGAACAATAAGATTTACGATTTCTCAGTCAATATGGATAAGAAAAGGGTATTCAGTATAAGAGATTCATGAAATCTGCTCTCTGGTAGTCTAGAAAATTTGTCTAAGGATTTATGTCCAGAATTAGGTACCAAAGGATACGTCAATCATGACAAAGTGCAAGTATCGAATCTGAAGGAACTTAGTGAAAAATTATTGGATTATATGAAACAGGATATTCGTCTGTTAGGAGGAGTCATGCTGAAGGGTCAAGAACTTTATTGGAAACTGTATCAAATTGATATAGTCAAATGCTTGACAATCTCAGCACTTTCAATGAGTATTTTTCGGTCGGTCTATTATGATTCAAAGAGTTGGCCAATCCATATAACAAGTAGGAACGAAGATACATTCATTAGGCGTGGATACTATGGAGGTCATGCTGATACGTATATCCCAATAGGGTACGATTTATACTACTACGATGTGAACTCATTATATCCATTTATCATGAAATCTTCTCCTATGCCTGGTGGTGTACCAATCTGGCGTGATAGTTTTGAAGGTCAGGATTTGTCCACGTTGTTTGGATTTATTGAGGCTTATGTAGTGTGTCCTAGTACTATAAGTAGACCATTCTTACCCTATAAGGATCGTCATGGTACTTTACTATTCCCAACAGGTAAATTCGTAGGTTCGATTCCTGCTGGATGCACTTGAAACGTTCTGTTCAATTGATCCCTCTCGCCAAATGGTGCCACTGATCTGACTCTTCTGATCTTCCGTCATGCAGCCGCCTTAACAAAAACATCGATTAAAGCCTTGTAGATCGAAGTATGCAAAAGGGTATAAGGGTTAGATTACTCATTTTTGTCCCTGGATAGCAAGGAAGTATTGATAGGGAGGGTTTTCCACCAAGCTAGGAAAAGAAATGGAAAGAAAGAGCTCCAGGAAATTCCTCAACTCTTCTATAGTATAGAGAGATCCAAGAGTTTTTGGGCTTCTTGATAAGACATAAATAAACATATCTAGTCCATAACTTGAACTTAAATTATATCATTCTATTAATAATAATATATGATTTGGGCCTTTATCCTTTATATAGGATATTTAGTGAACCAATCTAGTCCAATCCCAACCGGTTCTAGATATTCTGTTCTGGAGGTGGAGCTTGTTGAGGAGGGAGGAGGGATTGCATTTGCGATTGACCTCTTACCTATTAGATTCTATTTTTTTTCCAGAGAAAGAAAAAAGAAAAGGGATGCGCTTATCGATGGCTTTTTTCTGGCCTGGTAAGGCGCTAGAAAGCAATTGGATAGACTTATCTCTTGACTGCATTTACAAGGGCTTATCTTAGTACTGGTCTGGAACTTACTGCAATCGAAAGGAACTAGCCTGCAAGAGATTAGATTAGGAAAAGCATTAATTAAGAATGTTTTCTAAATGATAGTACTTTAAGATAGGACTGACTGTTAACTCTTACGCTAGGTGGTACTGGTAGTGCTTTAGTCTCGTTATTTAGTATATGTTGGTTAGTCCTATTTTTTATTTACGGTATACCTCTTCTCTTATGCCTCCTTATGCCCGGGAAAACTCTTATGACTCGTATCCGGAGCCGGAGTATGGTATGAAATGCGACTAATTACAGGTAGATCCCTTATGACTGGTCTGCAACCGCATCATTACCTCGCTCGCAGGGATGAAATCATGAGAGCGAAGCGAGAAGGCGCAAGAACAGGCCTGCAAAAGATTAAGATAGCACTTAGAGCGCTTAAGACTAGATCGAAAGGCTGGAAATCGGACTAAAACTTCCAAGATAACTCCCAATCGATGAAATGAAAGTTGCAATTACAATAAGAATGACAGCTTGCCTATAACCTGCAAGCTTGCCGGATTGCCTAAGAGTGTAGGAATATTATATTGGCTTGATCACTTTCTAAAGATCCTCAAGAAAACAGGCTTTATAGCTATTCTTTTTTTCTTTATTCTCGCCTAGAGATCTAACTTCTTCCCTTAGCTGTATCGAATGGAAGTAGGACTTTCCTTAAACTAGTTTTCTCACTGGCTTGCCCCTTCATTTTAAATAGTGCTTCCTTCTCTTCTAATGGTGTCACTGGCCACAAACTCCTGGGAATTACTTAATGAGATTACCCTAGCACTCAAACTATAACGGGTACTCCAACAGGCACTGGCCTTAGGATTGCGGCTTACAGAAAGGAAGATTCTATAGGCGGGGTTGGGGCTTTCTTTAGTGCCTAATGGCGGTAACCCATATTCCAAGAGTACTTCCCTGGCTTGCTTGCTTATCTTCTTGGAAAAAGGACTGCGTGGGGGGGGGGGGGGGGGGTCGGCTGGACCGTACACCTATGTAACAGGCTTACTATAGGAACAAAGTTACTAGCCGGCTAAGAAAAGGCCAGGCGCAAGGAACTACAGCTCCAAAAGCAACTCTAACTTCTGGCCTACCTGAGAAGAGAACTAGCCTGCCTGAGAGGGAACTGGGACTATTTTGAATCCCTCTATTGGAACTTATACAAAGAAGGAACTCTAACATATTGAAATAAATAAAAAGACTGCTATTCCCACAACTGCCACTCCTCTAACTAGATCGCTGGGAATTGGCATTAGAACTCCATTGGCTTATTTGCCTTAAAATAGGACTAGAAATGCATCTGAAACTGCTTCGTTTGGACCGTTTAGCTCGTTTAGACCGTTAGACACGCTAGGACGCTAGGATAGAAAAAGTAGCCACGTTAGGCCTCTTAGCCAAGGTCTTACAGGTATGCCTCGTATGATCGGTATGAAACAACTTCCTTATGCCCTTCTTTAGCTATTACGCTCGTTAGCATGTTATTAAAGGAAAGGTATTACTGTGATATTCCTATCTATCTCTATCTGGCCAAGGAAAGATCTCTAGTTAGCCCTACTATTATTAGAACTAGTCGGCTATTAGGAGAAGATGATAGACCTATAGATATTCTATTAGAGGCACTCTAAAATGAGAAAGTTAACATTCACTATGGAAAATTCATATTAGGGCTTTTACCCTGGCCTGCTCTAGCCCTTTATCTAGCTGGCTTTCCTTCTTTCCTAGTCTTCCATCGAAAGCAAGTCAAATAAGATTATAGTCCTAGCCTGCCCCAGCTCTTGATCTTTGCCTTGGCTTGGAAAAGACTGCAGACTTGGGAGATACTAGAGCTTTTGTCACACTATGGTATGGCCAACTGGTCGGGCTGACAGGCAACTTCCAACGACATGTAAGGCGCCAGCAACTCAAACCCCATGTAAAGATATCCATCTGTTAGCTAGAGCCTTACCAGAGACAGAAAGAAATTGACTGGGTGGTAAACAAAATACCGTTACACCTACCCTTGCCCTTAGCTTGCTTGGTGGAACTTGATTGAATGAACTTGATTACAGGGAAGGCTCAATCGCTGGAAGGAAAGTCTCACGGGATGTAACAGAAGTCCCACGGATAAAGGGCAACTCATACTATAATTGGATAAACTGACCACTTCAACTATATGTATAGCCCTTAGTACTATAAAGAAAGCATTCTTCGAAACTCGTATGGAAATGACTACAAAAACTCGGATGGATATGGATATCGAATGGAAGCACGACTAACACTGGCTTTAAGAAAGACGAAGACTGGCTTTCCTGGCTTGCGTAAGATAACAGCTTTCTGGCAGGGAACTAGCTAAAAGAGAAGCTCGCCTGGAAACCTCGTATGGGCCACCGGTAACTGGCAATGGTTCGCAGGTAGCAGGACTTATTTTGAGGATTGTATGGAAGCACTTACCAATGAAACTGGCTGGCTTTCAAATTCCAGCTTTCAATTGAAATACTCCTCCAATCCAAGGTCCAAGGGGCGCAGCGGGAGAACTTCTCTACTGGTGGGGAATGGGAGCCGAGCATCCAGATGCATTAATAAGACTTTTGGAGTTCCCTCCTGGGATAGTTAGCCAGAAACAGGAAATTGAACAAGCTATAATATCTTCGGTACGACCCCAGGAACATTCTTCCTAAAGAAGGAGCTGTTGAGGAAGCGCTTCAGGGTAAAACCATGTTTGAAGCTGCATCAATTATACTGGGTGCTACGACACTCATTCTAGTGATGGGGAGTTTTGCTTTTGCCGCTTCTTCGGGGATGCAGATACAAACCTAAAGCCAAAGACAGAGAACAAAGCTCTAATGATCTGTCTTAGTCTAAAATGGCTGGGTTTAGCAAGGAGCCTGACTGTGATTTCTGCCTAGGAAACAAAGAACTGAACACCCCGGATGTACTTACCTCACGTAGGGGTAAGAAAAAGTCACGATTTTCATCAATAGAAGAGGTATAGGAGTATTGTCAGGAGAAAAAAGATATGAAGGTTGCTATCAGTCAGAGAATAGAAAGAAAAGTGTCTATGATGAGTGTAGAACAGGTTAGTCTTGAATGGTATAAAAAGAAGTTTTATAAAACTCTTTTGGATAGATATAGAGAGTTCAGGCTTGCTAAAGAATCGAATTTGAATTATATGATAAGTGCCCCAATAATAAGGATGCCTGGCGAGATCTACTTCACTTTAATCAAACTGTCCACACCCTGGAGACTACGCTGGGAAACAGGTATAGGAAATCTAATGGATACCCTAAATAAAGAGATAGAGAGAAAAGCAAACTGGGCAAGGCGTTATAGTAGAAAAATACCAGACAGGGGCCTGGCCGATATCTTTTCGTATTGGGTTATGGATCTTATGAACTCTAACTACCAAAGTAGTCTCGACTTAATGCTGAGCTTATCGTTACTATTAGGAGTAATAGCCTTTTGGGAACTAACCCCACAACTCCTCTTAGAGGTTGAACCAACCCTGATCTTCAGTCCTGAAAAGATCAAGTTGCTTAAGGAAATCATAATGCATGAGGGATGCCAATCACTAAATATAGATGAGGGTAACATCTGCACGTGCACCCAAGACCCTGTGAATAACAAGGTAGCCGAGGAATTTCAACTACAAAGTGGTCAAACCACAGAAGCAGAAAGAGCAAAAGGGAGAACCACCGCTTTAGCTATGCTCTACACTTCCCTTATGATCGGGATTATGCTTAACACCGTGGCCACTTCTCATATAATGGCTTAGGGAAAAAAAAAAGATGTTAATAAGGATAAGTGGGAGGGTCCATTATAGGGTAAGAATGAGTAAGATAATGAGGGAAAGAATTCCTATAAAATGTGCATATGATCTCCTGATCCGGGTCTAGGGCTAATCAACCGTGCTGAATCAGACCCTATTCCTGCAACGCATCTCGTAACGCAAGAAGTTAGCTGCAGGAAAAGTTGTGGCTGGTCCGAGCATAAGTCAGTATAAAGAACAAGAGACGGCTTTGGCCAACGAATGAAGTTCTTTAGTAGGTTATCTGGGCATAGTTGAGTTAGGAGTCATGCTTAACACAAGCATAAATAGGAAATGTAATAATATCAGTCTAGGGCCCAAAAGAGGGGGCCAAGCACTGACAAGCAATCACTTAGGGAAGAATCTCTTTCTAAAACAAAGTTCAAATCTGCATGATAAAGTCGAAAGCTGTATCCTTGATTAAAGGTGAAGAAAGAGGTAATTCAACACCCTATTCTCACAGAACAGTACCCTATCAAACCACCAAAACTCTTGGAGAGCGCTTTGAACAATATTTGTCAGATCGTGCCCTTGCCATATACCGTGGAGGAGCTTGGCAAGGTATATGAGGTTTTCGACTGGCTAGCGGATGCTATCGTGTATGGGAGGCCAATAGGAGCTGTTCTATTTTTTAAGACTTTGTTCATCCCACACGAACAAAAGGATTTCTTGGTAGAATTGCTTTCTCCTGTGATCAGGATTCTATTTATGGCAAATCGGAATATCGCCCAAGTTCAGGAGATCTTAGATGGCCCTTATGCCGACCTGGTGGAGATCTGCATTATAGATCGAGATAGGATGAGGCTAATACATAATTGCTTCATTTTTTTACGTCATAAAGTTCCTTTGCTCCTGCTGGAGACCAAAGAGGCACCGGAGGATCACACAGTAATATCAGGCCTAAAGGAGGAACGAGTTCTGGCTACAATATGGAATTTTATCCAAAAGAAGGTAGTAGCAAGCTACCCGCGTGTTGTCTTAATTCCCAAATATGATCCCCGCGAAGTAGACTTCCCTAATACCTTGGATCCAGAAACCCACTTTCTTGAGGAAGGGGGACAGGGTACAGAAGAAAGAAGTACGTCGAACTTGATTCAATAGCCCTAATCTGAATAATGCTTGTTGGTGCTGGTAAGAGGTAAGTGGCCGGTCTGGAGTTCCAACTCCCTTCTGGGAATAGTTCGTAACAGTAAGCTACCTTAAGTAATAGGTATTTGATGTTGGAAGAAAGGTAGCCTCAGGTACGCTTGGGGCTGGATCGAATCCTTTGTGCAGTAAGTTCGACAAGAAAGCCTTTGAGTCTATCTCTGAATTTCTATATACAACGCACCGTTCATAGCCCTTGCCCAGCCCAGCCCAGCCATTCCATCATCGAGTTCAGACCTAGTAAGGGATCTCCGTGAAATCGGTTAGTCACTGAATCCCTAGCTATAGATCCAGATCCCGCATGGAATCTATCATCAAGGTAACTAAACGAATCTTTTCTGTACAGAGAAATAGGCAACGAAAAAAAATGACCATTTCTGTTTCTATGATTGAGATTCACCACTATTTTGAGAAAGGGGAGATAGGCTTCCTTGGTTTACTTTACTTAGGGAAGACAACGTTGAGCTGTAAGTACATTAAGGAGACAGAGAAAAACCCTTGCCTTGATAGGGCTCTCTTATTGTCTTGCTAGCTTGCAACCATACCATCTTACAGACCCTACAATCGGGACCTTCTTTCTTACCCTCAGGGTATACCGGATTCCTTTCTTTCCTTGATAGCCCATTTTACGGTTATGATTACGTAGGGTTAGTTGCAGTTCATTCTGTAAGCATTCTTTCCCGCCCTGCTTCCTTTGTTCCTATACACGGGTGGGGCTTGTTACCCTTCAAGGGTCTGAAGAGTTAAGAAACTAAGTTCTCGGTGGTGCTTGAACTCCACTACTTCCTTATCAAAACTAACAGAAAAGACAAGGAACTCTTAGCTTAGAAGCTACCTACCTTAGTGAGCTTTCAGTCAATAAAGGAGAACAAGAGCACACCTACCTCACTTCGTAAAGAGTGCAGGGGGAGTCACTCTTTGATACCTTCCCACCCCTTACATTCATAAAACACTTTGGCGCTAATAGAAAAGAGGGAAGGGGGAAGCAGGAGCTAGGTACCCCATCTCCTACTCTTCAGACCATGTTGTTATAGTATGGCTCCTGATATGCTTTGCATGGGGCTGTATACAATAAACCCTACTCTTTCCCCTATTCTCAACTAGTCACATTTCATATTGATTGGTGGCTTGACTTGCTTCCGTAACCTCACTTCTTCCCATGGCATGGCTTGCTTGGCTGGCTTCCTGCTTCAACTACTTGCTTGCTTCTGGACTTGACGGGTTAAATAGCTAGTTACTTGACTTCATGCTCCAGGCATAGTTCAGTCTGAGCTGTCTCCTAGTAGCTTCCTCTGTCCCTAATCAGCTCACTTCTACAATTGGTATCATTACATCTTGGAAGTAGTAGCAGCGACCTTTAGTCCATGTATTCCTTTGTTAACGGCCACAAGGACCTATCGGAGTGGTTCTATTAGGAACTTGCTTGTAAAGCCCTTCCGAAGCAACCAACTCAACTGATTAACCAGAATTCGCTTTAGCTCTTGACGACCTTCTTCTAAACGGATACCTTTAGTCCATCCGATGACTCAAGGAATGAAGGAAGATGGGAAAAAAGTCATAGATGAGAGAAGACCCTAGAGACTAGAGACACTAGCTTACAGATCTATGCTCTTAGGGTACTAGCTACCTAGATGCCTAGCCTGATAGCTACCTGGCTACAAACTTCAACATGCCAGAGATTGAGATTGAAGACAATCATCTATGCTAGTCAGAAGAATTTTATCCTTCACTTCTAATGTAGCATCAACAGTCTTCACAAACATCATACCTCGAGGTACAGGTACAAGTAACCAGTATGAAGCACCTGCCCCTCTTGTTTGTCCATCCATGTACACTCCTCTTCTTAAGTGAGGTTTTCTGATAGTTGACAATTCCTTCTCTCCTTACTTAACTAACAAACTTCTTTTGCATAGATGTGAGTGTGTCATTCCTGTAAAGTGTAAAGAAAGAGGGGCTTCTCGAGAGGCGACTTCGGTTTTCCTTATCTCATTAGTTTATAGTAGATGATCTGACGATTGGATGAGGGAAATGCTCACTGAGATGCTCTTTAGTTCACCTGAAATATCTTCTCTTCCTTCCCGTAGGACCAAGGGCTTCCGTGCTATGTGCTTGTTTGGTTCATTCCTAACAGTCTGATCGATCCTAGCCCGCCTCCCTTGTGGTTCGGCTAACTCAATTGTCGGAGACTAAGTCAAAACATTCTTGCTATGCTTCGGAGACTACTTAGAAAAGTCTCGCTTCGGATAAAGAGAATATGGTAACATAAGCTAAGGACTTATGACCTTCGAATTTACCCCTTAAAGCGACATCCAAATCGCTATATGCTTAACACATGAGCTTTGGCAGAT